>CP106709.1:144823029-147323029 GCA_025503065.1 Gossypium bickii | reverse complement strand
AATAATGTGCCTTTTAGGCACATGCATATGAAGCATGGGCATGTGAGTAATTAGGAAAACAAGGTAATGGGCATGACCACTCGATAAATTTGTCCGAATCTCCAACCAGTTTGCATGTGAAAAAACATAAGTATGTTTGTCATCTAAACACGCTTCTCATCTTATATATGCATGTGCCACGAAATTCTCTATTCCCATTATCATCACTTTTTTTCCAAACAAAATCAATCATGACCACATCTATTACTAATTGATGTCAATACACGAAATTCATTTGTAATTGTATTTCAAAAGGAAATAAAGATTGGGATTCTTTTTATGTCACTTTGATTAATTTTGATTTAGTCAATCAATTTAATAATTGATAATAGTTGGTTTTAACTGATTTAATATTTAATATTTAAATATTGATTGAGTTTTAATTTAATTGATATGCACATTATTGTTAATATAGAAGAATGTGGATTCAAATGCGTTAAAGTACATTATATTCTTATTTATGGGTTAAAGAGATGTTATAATTTATTTCAAGTATTGTGTCAAAATTTTAATATTTAAATTACTTTAAATATATTTATATTTTATTATCACTTATTGTTGTGAATTCAAACAATTAACATTAATAAGTTTTTGAAAGAGATAAATTATTTAAAATATTATTACATTATTATATTAAATACTAGAGTTATATGGTATTATAATTTTGTTTACCAATTTCATATATTGAATAAAAAATATTACATCATAATTCTAAAAATATTACAAACATATAGGCTTAATGGTGTAAAAACCTTTCAAAATTTTAAAAAAAAGAAAGAAGCAATTAAGCCTTTTTTTTTTTTGCATTCAATTAGGTACTGAAACATTTAAAATGCATTAGAAAGACCCTCAAACTTTGTCAAAAAATGCAATTAAGCCCCTATTTTTTTTCACTCAATTGGATACTTGAACTGCCAAAATGTATCAAAAAAGCTTTTTGACCGTTAACTTTAATATTTGATGGTTAAAGTTAACTGGCCCTAATTTTTTTTCAATTAAAGCCACCACGTGACATAATCATGACGCGACATGTGACAAAAAATTATAAAAAATAAAAATCAATAAAAATTATAAAAAATATTAAATTTTAATAAAATAATATTTAAATATTTAAATTTTATTAAAAATTAGAAAATCTTTTATAAAAATCGTAAAAAAATTACAAAATATATAGAAATATAGAAATAAATTATAAACTTTTATAAAGTCGAAAGAAAATTATAAAAAAATGTAAAGAATTATAAAATTAGTAAAAAAATTATAAAAATTATCATACTGGAAAAATTTAGGGTCGTTAATTTTAACTAGAAAAGTTTGAGAGTCTTTTTTATATATTTTGACAGTTTAAGTATCAAATTGAATATAAAAAAAAAAAGTAAAGACTTAATACTTTTATTAAAAAAATTTGAAGAACTTTTACACATTTAAATAAAGAATATATTATATATTTATCTAAACTTTTTAAAATTTGAAGAATAACCCAATCTATTAACAATCCTACTATTTAGTGGGTTGATTTATCCTTTTTCGGAATAGTTGGGGGATGGTTTGGGCCGTCCCTTTATGAAAATGAAACTTAAAACAGGAAAGGATCAAAATTTGTCATACAGGCTATTAAAAAAAACTGATAAAATGGAAGAAGGTAAACATAAATGTCGACATAGTGGAAATGACATGTTATCATAAGGTGGTAACTGGTAACCCTGCAGGCCATCTGTTTGTATGACCCTTACGTTTTCGTCAAACGATGTCGACACTCTCTCCTTTATTTGTATACATTTACAATCCAAACGTTCTTCATTCGTTTTCTTTACTCTGATTCCTCATTTGCCATTGCGTTTGCGTGCATATTTATTAAGCGAACCACCCTTTATTATTATTATTATTATCAAGATTTGCTCTTCCCATGTTCTTCATTGAGGTTAACTTCTTTTTTTTTTTTTATTCTCTCTTTGTTTTTCTTTTTATTCCTGATCTTATCGGGTTTTCAATTTTTGTTTTGTTTTTATCAGGATATCTGGCCGCTCTGCTGCATTGATTCCTTCGGATCAAAGGCTAGGTTTTTCTCAGGTAATTTTGAATACCCTTTTCTGGGATTTATCTTTGATATTTTTTTATAGTTTTCATAATTCTACCTAATTGGACTAGGAAGGTGTCTAGTTTCATCAATGTTCAAGAATTGGATGGTAACTAAATCAGTTTTAATGTTGATTGATTAAAAAAATTCAAATGTTGAAATGAAAAAGATACTAATACTATTCAAAGGGGATGAAGACACATTTATTCAATTAATTTCTTTTAAGTATGTACGTATATGAATACTATTTAATTGGAAAAAGAAAAACAGAGTCCCTTTTGCAGACAATAACAGATTCAATGAGCAACGTAAGCTGCCAGTCGTCGGAGCAAGAGATTTGTCGTGACGAGTCAGCTGCTTTGAAGTTAAAACCCATAGCTATAGCCTCAATCCTCGTCGCTGGGGTAGCCGGCATTGCTATTCCACTCATTGGCAAACACCGTATGTTCCTCCGCACAGATGGAAGCCTTTTTGTTGCCACCAAGGCCTTTGCTGCCGGCGTAATTCTAGCCACTGGCTTCGTCCACATGCTCGCCGATGGTAACGAAGCTCTAACGGATCCTTGCTTGCCGCAACACCCTTGGTCAAAGTTCCCATTTTCAGGCTTCTTTGCTATGATTGCTTCTTTGCTTACTTTGCTTGTGGATTTTGTGGGGACTCAGTATTATGAGAGGAAACAAGGTTTGGGTAGGGGAAGTACAGGAGAGTCAGGCCGAGTCGAGTCGGTAGAGTCGGATTCAGAGTTCGGGACTGTACCGGTCGTGGAAGGAAGGGACTTGCATGCGAAGGTTTTTGGGGCAGAAGAAGGTGGGGGCATGCACATTGTTGGGATGCATGCACATGCTGCACACCATAGGCATAGTCATCCCCATGGGCAAGATGGCTGTGATTGGTTTCTGAGGAGTCGTGGACATGAAGAGGGTCATCAACAGGGGCATAGTCATGGACATGGGCATGACTTTGGAGTTGAGGATGGTGATAATGGAAGGAGGCATGTCGTGGTTTCCCAGGTAATTTGTTTATGCCTTGGTTAAATTGTTTCAGCACTCTCTTTTTAAGAAATGTGTTAATGGAGTGAAGTTTGTTTTTGGATTATTGCAGATACTGGAGCTTGGGATTGTATCACACTCAGTTATCATCGGGCTATCACTGGGGGTATCCCAGAGTCCATGCACAGTAAGGCCTCTAATTGCAGCATTATCATTTCATCAATTCTTTGAAGGATTTGCACTTGGAGGGTGCATCTCCCAAGCTCAATTCAAGACTCTGTCTGCAGCAATCATGGCATGTTTTTTTGCCATAACAACCCCGGTTGGAATTGTCATTGGAACTGCCATTGCTTCGTCCTACAACCCTTACAGCCCAGCAGGTTTGCTTACGGAAGGCATCTTGGACTCTTTGTCTGCTGGAATTCTAGTTTATATGGCTTTAGTAGATCTAATTGCTGCTGATTTTCTGAGTAAGACGATGAGTTGCAATTTCAGACTTCAACTAGTATCTTACTTAATGCTTTTCCTAGGAGCTGGTTTGATGTCTTCCCTTGCAATCTGGGCCTAATTTTTAGATTAGATTAGACTTATTCATCACTTCAATTTGAGCTATTATAGTTATTTTTTAAATTTATTCAAGAAAAGGGAATGATAGATGGATCATATATATAAATTGACACAGGCTCCTCGCTATTTTCACCTGTTGTAAAAGATTCAAGTCCAGATTTATAAATACTGGAATCAACACCCAAAGTGAAGGGTATTGATGGCTCAATGATTAGCTGATGTGCTGTTCAAAGAGATTGGTTGTAGATAAAACAAGTGTCTATGTAATCTGTCTTCAAATTGCTTTACAGGTAAGGCTAGCGAGCTCGGTTGTAATACCGAATCTTTCCCTTCTCCCCAATCCCTGCATTTGCAACCTTTATAGAAAAAGAAAAAGAGAAACACCTTTGTTGCTAATTCTGATGAGTAAGACATGACCAAAAGAACATAAAGGTACTCAAGTACTTTAATGAAGGAATCGAATAGTAAAGGTCTTTCTTGTTGTTTAAGGTTGATTCATTGGTGCATCAAATCAAGATATATCCAAAGTGTCTGATTGTATAAAAGACAAAGCCCCAATCAAATGGAACACAGGAAAGGATTCCTGGATTGATGTTTGATTGTGATAAATGGTTAGAATACGGAGATCTTTCTTTCCGACGATACTACACAAGCTAGAAGAACATCACAAGTAACAATGCATGCCAGGCCCTAAAATTGGTGTATTTGCAATCCAGCTAGCAACTTTCACGATATGGATTATGGACCTCTCAAAGCCCAACTTATGACAAATAATATATCTTTTAGCCATGGTGCTTTTAGTCCTGCAGCGTAGGTTTGCTTCTTAAAGCAACCTCCGAGCTGTTTCTTGAAAAGGCTAAATAGTATAAACACAATGTCCATACATATAAGATATTTGATAGCAATAGAATCTTATATGTTTTAATAAAAAAATTAATAGTCTATTATCATATTAGTTGAACCAGTATCCAAAATGTAATTATTGGGAAATGGTTGTACTTTGCTTGTTAATTGATGTACTATTAAAGATTAAATTAGATAAATTAATTGCTCCTGGAACTTTCATTGCACTCCAACTACATATACCTGCCTAATTAATTACTGATTATGATGTAAAGAATGGATTAGTTTGATCTAATTATTTTTAATTCTAGAAAGCAGAGATTCATAAAGTCCAAAAAGAAATGGTAAACTAGAACACAAAGGCATCAAGTTTTAGACAAGAAGATTTGAGAAGGGCAATCTCGTGAACTTCAAATTTATTATTAAAGTATTAAAGTTGTGTTCCTCGACGCATTCCCTATTCCCTTGTCCTTTTAGTTACCTTCAAATATATTCTTCGTAAAATCTAATCTTCCTTTTTCTTCTATATTGACAAATATTTTTTGTCTCTATTTTCGTCACCTCTTTCATTCTCTGTTTGCCACGTCATCTCTCTTGCACCTACCATCCTACGTGGCATCCAACGCCCCCCCCCCCTCTATTATTTATAAGGACTATTACGAGTTTCTCTAGTCTCTTCCCAACTCTCAACTCAACATATAATTAAGAAATTCAATTAAGATGATGCTAGGAGGAGGTAAAGAATACTTGAAGTCGCCGGAGATTGAACTTCCCGGAAACGTCGCGGGGAAGTTGAACGTCTTGTTGACGGACTCCGACGACGGAAGCGAGTTCTCCTATGAGGGTTCTGTCGAAGAAGAGAAACTGGAGGAGATAATGCAAGAACTTTACAAAGAGATAACATCAACATCACCGCCACCTTCTGTAACTTTTCCGTCGCTGTCGTCGTCTTCTTCTTCACTGACTTTCTCTCCCGTCAGCGACGTTAAGATCAGTGAGAGCTGTGGGGCATCAATGTCTGACTCATCGTCCACGGTGATGGCCGGCATTGCATTCGTGGGACCCACCGGTAAGTTCCCCGACGTAAAAGAATGGTCACCGGAGAAGGAATTATGGATAAAGGGTATGGAGAGGTGCGATGAAGAAGAAGGGGAGGTTGGCGATGATCCATGGCTAGCAAGAGTTCTAGGATGGGGTCCATTGGAACTGGAAGAATGGACTTGAAGTGAAAAAAAGCCCAAGATTGGAGATGATGATCTGTTGAGTCTCATCTCATCTCATCCATGGAGATTACCGTCCGTAGTACAGTGAAAGGATAGTGTCGTTTCTTTTAAACCTGAATGTACTTCTCTCTCATGGTAGTTTTGGTATCTCTTTGTTTTGCAGACTAGTCCAGAATCATGATGTACTAAACCACTCACACCTTTTCTTTTGGCATCTTTCCTTTTGTCTTTTTGGGTTTCAAGTTTATCTCAATTCAGTCCCAAGTAAATGTTAAATCCAAAAGATAAAATGCTTGTTTTGGGTGCTTTTAAGTTATTGAGTTTTGATTTGATCCCATAATGCGTTCCACCACAGCTAAATCATGTGATAATTATTCCTTCCAGAAACAAAAAACACTTGAAACCACTTATTGCATCCACATCGGCTGAAACTCATGCATCATCACTTTTTCTATTTTTAATTTCATTCATGTATTTTCACCGTCGACTATATTGCATGATATTCATGTAATAGTGAGGGAACGAAAAATATGCTTGCAATGGCAGCAACTAATTAAAGAAATAATGTGTACGAAGTCGGGGATGTGGTAATTGAAATTATTATTGCTGGACCAACGCCCCCAAGTATATATATATATATACGGTTGAAATTAAGTAGCTACCCCAATGCGTGGTCCTTTGATCATTTCCTAGGCCCATATAATATATCCAACTAATTTTTACCTAAGGAGATGTAACCACGTCACCCTCATTACTGAAACACTTACCTACTTAAAGTCTAGATGGAACCCTCAACTCTTGCCCCTTTAATTTTCGGCTTCTTAATATATACTATTGCATGTCCGGATTTGTCGATTATTGCTGTATTAAGGCCTATCTCATGCTTTTCTAGACGGTGGACTTTGCTGGCTAGCTAGAGGCAACTTACTATCCATAAGTGGTGAATTTAGTCAGGTTAGTTTTAGTGCTTATATATATATATATTGAAATTTGAAATTTTAATATTTTTAAAATTTTATGCGTTAAATGTATTATATGTGTGATATTATGTCAATTTATTATTTTCATATAATACTTACAAAAAAGACCTCGTCATTCTAGTTAATAGATTTAATGGCTACTGAAATTTTAAATTTTGAAAAATATAGTGTTAAAAAGTATTAAAGATATAGCAAAATTTGACGTAAATAGATTTAACTGGTACTGTCTGAATGAGAATTAAAATTTAAAAAAAATATAAAAAATTAAAATTGGATTAATTATGCAAAGTAGCAAAAATATTCTACCTATAACCTTTTACCTTCTTCTATTATAAACTAGAAAGTCCATCCATGTAGTTTGATAGATTCAGATCAAAATTGCGTAGAAGTTAGAATAAAACTATTATAATTTGGATTAGTTCAACTTAATCTAAAATTTAAACCTCAGACCATTAATTAATTAATTTAGATTAATGCATTTGTTGTGAGATGTTTATGATCTTTTCTGAATATTCACGTTAGTAAAACTTCACTCATTATTTGCCTAATGAATGTCCATTCTACTTATGGTAAAAGTTGTATTAAATATCTACCCATCAAACGACAAGCTGCTATATAAACGGAAGGACCAGATCATTCTAACATAAAATCAAAAAATAAAAAAGAGAGAGAGGAAATATTTAAATTAAAATCACCAACCAACAACCATAAAGGTTATCGATTAATTCATAAATCAAAATATTTTTCATTTTATTATTTTAAATAACCTTTTCCTTGTCTTCCTCACCCAAAAAACAAACAAAGAAAAAGAAAGTGAAACCATGACAAGCCAACCAACAATAATCATTGAAATGTGATGCACTTACATGTTTACAAACGAAGGATGGCTGCAAGCTGCTTAGATTTGTAGACTTTGGTCCACCCAATGGTCAGGCCTTGGTTGTAACTAGGTTCAGGACCATGATCCAAATTTCCATCTACAATTTGGTTCAGTGGTTCGTAGGTTTAGGCTTCTATTATAAGAAACTCCTTCCACTTAGCCCTTTCAAGCTCCGACCTTTGTAATTAGTGGTCACACCACGGGTTCAAACAACTTTGCTTGGCTTAGCTGTTATTCCAACTAGACTTTCTAAAGCTCCATTTACTTGTTAAACTTAAATATTTGTATTAGATTTTGGAGAGCATTAAATATTTGCTTGGTTAATATCATTGTTTGAATTTGAACGCGTAAAGCACGTTTGAATCGAAAAGTACATATTTATTACATTCCCGGAGTTCACAATGTAATTGCAGAATTTATGGTCAATCATACTACAACAAACTTCACAAGTATTCAAGTGTTTTTCGAACCTCCTCAAGCTATGCATATTATAGTTTTTGATTTCGTATTTGTTATTATAATTGCTTAATGCTGTTTTATTTTTTAAAGAAAAACACATTTTTCTCCAATTTACTTGAAACAAATTATGAATAGAATTAAGTTACCTATCAAAAAATTTATTAAGCTCGTAATAAAAGTTTGAGAAAATAAAACAAATCAAATTTAATATATAAGTTGGGCTTCTATTGTAACTAGGGTTGAGATTTGACTCATTTTATAAGGTAAAAACCTAATTTCAAAATAAAAATAATAAATTAAAAGGTTTTTTTTTTAATATACATGTATGTGTATAGTATATTTCCATAAATTTCGACAAGGAGAGAGCATTCAAGTTGCCAACAAGAACTTCAATCACTTATTTCATTGGATTATTGGCATTCTATATAAGGACTCGTATAAATCATCATAAAAAAAAGAGAGTATACAATTAATCTAAAATTTATCTAATTCCAGACAACATAGGAGTGATTCACAGCAGTCTACGTAGCATGCCTTATCATCATTAAAAATTTATATATGAAGATCAATCTGAGTCAGTGATCCCCAAATACACATATATGTTAAGATCATTCAAGTTTTGTCTGGTCACTGAAAACATTATTGTAAAGGATCTATGTTGAAATGACTTGACCTGAAACCTTGTCATCGAATGGTGTAAGGCTGTTAGGACTTGGCGATATATATTTCAGTACCTTGTTTATCAAACATATCTTCAACTCGAGACAATAATATCTTTTGTCTTTTCTTTTCCAAATGTACGTTTATAAATGATCGGCCTCTATTTTTTCGACGTTATTTCATCTCTTATACTAAATTATGTGAAAGATAAGGTTCCATTAAATCCATAATTTTTTTTTTTTTTGAGGTCATTAAGCTTGTAATATGAGACAAAAAGGCAAAACATGTGTGAACAAAAGGGTATGTATAGAAAAACACATTGGATCTGCAGATTCATATGTAATGTAATGATTGTTTCTTCTTTTTCTCAACTAGGTAACCTGAATATATACATTGAAAACATACACACAGGTATTACTGCTATATATTTTAATAATATTTATCTGGATGTGTTTTGGACTCTTGGTTCATTACATATGCATGGTAAAAAATTAGGAAAGATGAAGAAAAAGGGATGGATCAAGTTGGCAAAAAGGTGTGGGGACTGAATGGGGGGGCAGCAGCAGCCAGCAGTGTCGCTAGCCTGTAGAAGGCATTTGATGGGTTTTTGGCGATACATATTGAGAACAAGATATGTTTCCATTCCGTTCCATGCAGATCTACAACCCCATCTCTTTGTATCTGCAAAATCTGGCCCTTACACCGCTCATCATTTTCCTTCCCAGTATCTTCCAGGACTGCATATGTTTGTGCAAATCAATCATGCTTTCACCGCTACCTAGCTATGGCCGCCTTTTTGCACTCTTAATTTGCTTATGGGTTCATTATTTTGTATATTTTCTGCTTTGTTTGTTTATCAAAGATTACTAATTAAAACCCAATCTAAACAAAACCCTAAATACAAAAAATGTAAATGGCTTAATTCAGTGCCTTTTTTTATTAAAAAAATAATAATCTATATTTAGTGGTAGACTCATAGGTCTAACTCATAAGAGCTTTAAATTAATGTTAACCTAAAAGATGAAAACAGAACAACACAAGCTACAAATCGAGAAAACATAACTGATATGTTGTACTTTCAATCCTTTTGATTTATAACAAACAAAATTATAAATATAAAAAATCCAAATTTAATTTTGAGGTGTCAATTTTTATTTAACATATAAATTCTACTTTTTTTTTTCATGTCTATTCTATAGACCATGTTCGGGTTCATCTCTACCAATAATGTCATTTCCAAAACTTAAGCCTACATCTCTCATTGAGAATGCAATATGCATTTTCGCTACATCCAATACTTATTAATATAAATTTAACTTTATGAATCTTAACTTATTTAGTATTGTTATTATAATAATTTGAAACAATTAAAATTTTGAGATTATTCAATCATTATATTAAAAAATAAAAAACATATATATACATGTAATCAACATGCTCTCAAGATATGGGGCCAAGCTGACTCCCATGGCATCTATAGTACACGAACTTTTATTTTTTGAAAAAATTATGTTTGATACATATATGATAAAAGGATATAAAATATTCCAAAACCTTAGGCATACGTGAAAAATTTTCGAAAAATAAGAAGAAGAAGAAGATATATACTCGCGTATATATTCGACGGTCGACACCCTCATCCGAAGCTGAATGGTACATTATCTGATAATCATCTATTCACTGCTACAGAGATGCAAGCAAACTTGACACTGTATATATCAATAAAGCAAACAAATGGTGGTAAGAATTGTTCATGTACCTTTTTTCTTCTTCTTATTATTATTTTTGTCTTCTCAGATGAAAAAAATATGATGCAAATGAATGAAGGAGGATAAAATAGTTAATTCAATCGAAATTATCAATTTTCTTTTTAAATTAACGAAATATTCACTATTTTTTAAAACATTAAAGTGAGCCTTATTAAATAAATTTTTTATTAGTAATTTTTCTTACAAAAAATAAGTGTTATTTTAAAAATGTTTTAGAGAGGCAAAGTGATGAAAGGTTATTGCAGGTAGGGTTTTAATTTATTTTGGCATCATATACTGGTGACGAGCAGTACCATTCAAACCTCTTTTTAGCAATTTGTCTTGTTTATCTTGTTTTTTGTTTGGGTGAAATGAAGTCACGTGAAGGCCTCTCAAGCCTCTTCTTTAATCCCCCTCACATCCTTAGTATATAACTCCCCCTTTAACACTAATATTAACCTCCATTTCCCCATATATCCCCATTCATGGTTCTTGCTTTAATTAATTACTCCACAATTTTCTTTCATCTTAAGATCTTCCTTTGCCAATGACACCGCTCTATGATCTCAACTCACCACCCTCTCCCTTTCCCCTCGAGGATCTAAAACACCACCACCACCACCATCTTCAGCTTTTTCTTTCACTCCCCCAACATACTGCTTCTTCTTCATCTGCTCATCATCCTACTTTCTTCAGCAGTACTGATGCTGCTGCCACTCATAAACCTCAAGAACCAAAACCCTATGATCTCAAGGTAATATATAATGTTCTTCATATTTATATATGTCCACATGGTAAACTCATGTTTCTGTTTGATTATTAAATGATGATCTTTAATTAATATCTTGATTTATGTATGTATTTTATGTGGATGTAAATGTTTTGAGATTATCTTATCTATGGTTTTTGTAAATATAGGTCAATAATTACGTGAGTCATGATGGAGGAGGTGGATCAAGCGATATTCAACAGGCGATAAGCTCATCGTCATCATTACTTGAGTCTGCTGCGGTGGATTTATCCTTAAGTAGAAAAAGAAAAGATGATGGAGATGATTATGAGAGTGTAAGTGATCGTAATAATGGATCATCAGTGGAACTGAAATGCATGTCTTCTAAGATGAGGTTAACGAAAAAGATGATGATGAACTCCGATTGCAGTGGTCCTCCTCCATTACCACATAATAAAGCAGCAGTGAATGATAGTAAATATCAATATCCGATTCAGGACAGCGATGAAACAAATTATTTCAGTAAAACTAATAACGCCATTAGAGTCTGCTCCGACTGCAACACAACCACGACGCCTCTTTGGAGAAGTGGGCCTCGAGGTCCCAAGGTACGTAAATGTCTATTTACCCTATACTTGCTTTGTTTCACTCTGTAAATTATAAACGTGCAAGGTTACTAATATTGAAAACTTGGGGCAGTCTCTTTGCAATGCTTGTGGGATTCGGCAAAGGAAGGCAAGACGAGCCCTGGAAGCAGCGGAGGCAAATGGAGAGACTGTTGCAGCATCGATGAAGATTAGGGTACACCACAACAAGAAGGAAATAAAGAAATCGCGTACTATTGGACAATATAAGAAAGAGTTGAAGAGTAAATCAGGCAATACCTGTCTTCATCATCATCAGAAGAAGAGGAAGCTTTGTTTTAAGGAAATTACTCTAAGTTTGAGAAAGAATTCAGGTTTGCAGCGTGTGTTTCCTCAAGATGTGGAAGACGCTGCAATCCTCCTAATGGAGCTATCTTGTGGCCTTTTTCACACTTGAGATACTTACTACTAATATTATTATTATTATCATTTTAAAGGGTACACGGCGGTTGACGGCATCGTTAGCGAGTTTGCAGGTTATCTTGTGACTTTTTTCACTAATAAATTTTGTAGCTTTTATGACAGAATTGAAGTGTATGTACCCAAGTTGTATGAATTTATAAATGTTTTTTTCTTTTTCTTTTTCTTTACTGAGATTGAATCTCAGCGTGTTGGGAGAGGTAATGGAGATCTCCGACCAGTTTAATTAATTCAAAGATGGTGTTGATTAAGTGAAATTAGGCTAGCGGCCCTCCATGTGCTTTACATGGATTTGGAAACCTACAACAAAATTTACAAAGGTTGTCAATAGTTTGGGTTCCAACTGATTTTTTTTAAGCCATACCAAGTTGTTAAGAGTATCTCTGGCTATTGATTTTTTTTAAACCAAATTGTTCGGAATACAAATCTCCCATCCCTTCTTTGTGCCGCCCACCAACAAAAATCTTCCATTTATTTAACGTCAGCGCAAAGAGAGAGTGGCATGTGCAGTTTTCATTTTGAAGAGATGAATGATGAAATTGAAGTCATCAGAGATTGTTTTTTTGAATACATGAAAATCATTCCTAGAAGTAAATAATATTTCAAAGGCATTATAGTTTTCTTCTTTTAGGATATATTGCTCTCATTGCAGCAGTATTTTGTTGTTGCTAAGCAAATTTTTATCTAACAAAAACTTTTCGGTAAATATGAGAAAAATATGAAATTTTTATTAGTGCAGACTCTGGCATAAACAATTTCTTTTTTAGGGAAATCCTTAATTTTTGAGAATTATCGTTAGGGTTAAATAAAATTATTTAACGTGATAATTTTGTTTGGTGGGGCATACGTAGCACAAACAAGGTATCAGACAATTTTATTTATAAATTAAGTATAATGGTGATTATCGAATTAGGAGTAAATTAAAAAAAAAAAAGTGAATTAGTTTTTATATATTAAACTAAAGAGTAATATGGTCATTTTGTTAAAGATTTTATCTATTTTTACAGTTAAAAATTGGCCCCTATACGTCAAAATGAGATACATGAGGCATGTCACGTTTAACTATTTGATTATTCTATCAACCACGTCAATTTTAATAGTAGAAAGGATTAGTTTGCTCTTTAATATAATATACAATAACTAATTTGTCCTCTCTTTTTTAAAGTAAAATGGACAAAATGCAATCTAACTCTTGATATTGGAGCCTCCATGATATTTTTACTTATGAATTTCTTCAATTTTTTAAAAATTTACATATAGACACCATAATCTTAACAATGGATGACTATAGATTTTTGGCATAAAGATAAATTTAGTCCCTAATGTTTACTTTTTTTTTTTTTCATTTTTGTCCTTTTTCTTTGGGTCATTTTGGCCCTCAACCTTTAAATTTTAGTCAAATTCCTTGTTTTTTGACAGAAAAATTGCCTAAATTGTTAAATTTTTAATGATATTGATGTGATAACTCATGTGGCATCTTATATATACTTCATTGGTAATATGGATAACTTTTTACTAAATTTTTATGAATTCTACGTGGCCACATCAATGCCATTAAAAATTTAACACTTCAGTTAGTTTGTCCATAGAAAAGCAAGCAATTTGACTAAATTTTAAAGATTGAAACTCAAAATGATCCAAAAAAAAAAAAACCATAATGACAAAATAAATAAACATTAAGAACTAAATTTATCTTTATACCTAGACTTTTTTTATGACAATCTAAGTTTAGATTTTTTTTAATACTAAAATACTACTAATAGACATAAGGGGAAAAAAACTTTTCATTTGAGTTAATTATTCCATTAATTTTAAAATTTTTATTAATTTATAAGAGCTATGTTGATATGATTTCGATATTTAAAATAATTTGAATCCTAGTATTGAATTTATAGGTCAAGGGTGTTCACCCCATTCGCAAGACATCATATCGATCTATAGACATAGTCTGTGTGAAAGTTTAATAATATGCGTGGATGTGTAAGTTGAACTTGAATGATATTAAAAAAATTAAATATTCTTTAGAATTTATTTTGATTCTATTTTGAAACTTTTTTCTTTGAGCTTCGATTTTTAAAACTTTTGGACTTCTGCACATGTAAAATAAATAGCTAGGAGGTAATGCCGATCAATTAAGTAAAAATTTTGAGTGTTTTATAAGAATTAAACTCTTTTATTTAGTATTTAATTTAATTTAATTAGAGTTAAAATAATTGTTCAATAATAATTTTTTATAAAAAATTAATTTAACTTAAATAGAGATAAATACTAATAACACAAGTTGAATTCTAATTGATTTTTTAAAAAAATCATTCTACATAATATCACATATTGTAAAAAATGTAGAATTTATAGTAATATCAAAATTTTGAAATCTTAAAATACAAAAGAATTTTTTCATGATATTTTTTTTAAAAATAATAATAAATTAATCTTAAATTTTTCTAATCATTACTAATTTATTTTACATATTTTTTTTATCATTAAAGAGAGAGAAAGAAAAAATTATATTTAAAACTGTATCATTTAAGTGAAACACATAAAATTTAAGCAATTATGTAAGTGTTCACCCAATTTAAATAAGTATTGCATATAAATGGCACTTATAAATATAAATACGCATATCACTATATTTAAACTCTCTTTTTTTAATGTTTAAACTTTTGGTTTTATATTTATATTGTAATAAGTGTGAGTTATAACATTAAATTATTAGTAAGTATATATTTTGGTCACTCAACTTTAAAAATTTATAAAATGATTATTATTTAAAATTTTACATTTAAGTCGCTGAGTTATTTGAAAGTTTTTATTTAAGTCATTGGATTCTTAAGTTTTTTTTTTTCTTCTAAAAGTCTGACTAACTAGTTTTAATGAGTGATTCAATGATTGGTACAGTGAGTCAATATCCATCGATGAGTGGAAGAACATAGCTTGGATTTAAGTCGATCTGACGGTCAATTTCGGAGATCAAAGAATAAAGTTATTTGAATTTTGATTCGTAGATTCGTGATATTGAAAGTTGTTTCATGAAAAGAAACTGAACCGTGGAAGAGGATGGGAAAAAAAGCGAAATTGGTGTAAATAGTGCTATCAGAGAAAACTATACAACAATAATTTTAACAATCCAATAACTTAAATTAAACTTTCGAATAATTTAATATCTATTTTGTAATTTTTAAAATTTGAGTAATGAAAACTTAAAGTTACTTGTACGTAGTTTATGAAAAAAAAAAAAAAAATAGAGCAGAAAAAGGATTGGGAATCAATTTAGATAGATTGGGCATTTCCTTTTCACATTCATTGATTGATTGTGTGGCGGGTATGATATCTTCAACCCAACCATTCTCGCTATCGCTAGCCTCCCCATCTTCTCAAATTTCCACAAATTTTGGTTATTTAATGAGGCGATGAGGCCTTAAAATTCCCCTTCCAACATCAATGGAGATTTAAAAAAGGGAAATTAATTAAAAGTTAAAACTATTTAAGATATCTTTCCCATGTTTCAGCAGCAAAGGCCAACAACCCCATTGTTTCTTCAAAACAGGAATAATATCTACTATATATAGATAGTATTACAATTTACAATCAATTAATCTTTATTTTTCCTATTTTTTGGGCATGTGTAGTTTTAATCTCTGGATCTTATCTAAACCCAGGAAACTAAAAAAATCTCAAATAAAAATTTTTTATTTGTGGGTTTTATTTCAGTAAGGAGGATGGAATATTGTGATCCATTGAATCCCAATCTGTTTTCCTGCATTTACTTCCATTCATTTTGTTTTGAGGATTTTGTCATGTCTTTCATTTGCAGAGTGTCATATACATTTTATCCTTAAATCTCTGTTTTCCCACTTAGGTGTAAAGTCACCCACCACCCACCCCTCATCACTCAGCAAACTTTGAAGCCCACAAATTTCTTTATTTTTCTCATAAAAATTAAAACTTGATAATAATTTGTAGATATTCATTTATAATTTGAATGCAACCATACAAATGTTTTCAATATATATGTATATATATCACTAACAAAGAGTCTACCAACCTTCTTCCTCCAGCAACTCATGTTTAACAAAAAAAGAATAAACCTTTAGCCTCCTTTTTTTCCTTTTAACAACCCAAGTTTCTATTTTTCTTCTTCTTTGCATTTCCATTACTAAACCTTGTAAAAGAACAAAGAAATAAAACTCTTTGATGGAGCGCGCAAGGAAGGTGGCTAACAGGGCAATCCTGAAACGGTTGGTTAATGAATCCAAGCAATCACGCAATGGTGAAATGAGTTCTAGATCACCTGTTTCCTACACTCCATCAAGGTATGTATCTTCATTGTCACCTTTTGGTTACAAGAATCATAGCAGATCAGATTCATTAGGTGCTAGAAATGTGTCGAACAATGTTGGTTTTGGTGTTGGGTCACAAATTCGATCCATTTCTGTCGAGGCATTGAAATCAAGTGATACTTTTCCTCGCCGCCATAACTCTGCAACCCCTGAAGAGCAGACCAGGATTGCTGAGTCATGTGGGTTTGATAGCCTCGACGCTCTTATTGACGCAACCGTGCCTAAAGCTATACGTATTGATTCCATGAAGTTTTCCAAGTTTGATGGAGGATTAACTGAGAGCCAAATGATTGAACACATGAAAGATTTGGAATCAAAGAACAAGGTTTTTAAGTCTTTTATTGGAATGGGTTATTATAACACTCATGTTCCTCCTGTGATTTTGAGGAATATAATGGAGAATCCAGCTTGGTACACTCAATACACTCCTTACCAGGCTGAGATATCTCAAGGACGCCTTGAGTCTTTGCTTAATTTCCAAACTATGATTACGGATCTTACTGGATTGCCTATGTCAAATGCTTCGTTGCTTGATGAGGGAACTGCAGCTGCTGAGGCAATGGCCATGTGTAACAACATAGTGAAAGGAAAGAAGAAGACTTTTATTATTGCAAACAATTGTCATCCTCAGACAATTGATATTTGTAAGACAAGAGCTGATGGTTTTGATCTTAAAGTTGTTACTGCAGATCTTAAGGATATTGATTACAGCTCTGGTGATGTTTGTGGGGTTTTGGTTCAGTATCCGGGTACCGAGGGTGAGATTTTGGACTATGGGGAGTTCATTAAGAACGCTCATGCACAGGGTGTTAAGGTTGTAATGGCAACTGATTTGTTAGCATTGATAATGTTGAAGCCCCCAGGTGAACTTGGAGCAGATATAGTTGTTGGCTCAGCACAGAGGTTCGGGGTGCCGATGGGGTACGGTGGCCCTCACGCTGCTTTTTTGGCTACTTCCCAAGAGTACAAGAGGATGATGCCAGGGCGAATTATTGGTGTTAGTGTCGATTCTTCAGGGAAGCCTGCTTTGCGTATGGCGATGCAAACGAGGGAGCAACATATTCGCAGGGACAAAGCTACTAGCAACATCTGCACAGCTCAAGTAAGATATTTTTGCTTTTTCCTATAGTAAACTCTTAAATGCTAAGCGTTAAAAGCTTTTTGTTTGATTTAAGTCGTCACTCATTAGTATTTTAGTGAATTGTATTTTCTTTGCGTTGTTTGATTTGATATATTGCTCTATCTAGGCGTTACTAGCAAACATGGCTGCTATGTATGCTGTTTATCATGGACCAGAGGGCCTAAAAACCATTGCGCAACGTGTCCACGGTCTTGCTGGGGCATTTGCTGTGGGACTGAAAAAACTTGGAAATACTGAAGTCCAAGGTCTTCCCTTCTTTGATACTGTGAAGGTTACATGTGCTGATGCCCACGCTATTGCTGATGCTGCTTACAAGAGTGAGATTAATTTGCGAGTTGTAGATGCCAAAACTGTGAGTCTGATTCCATTTATGATTTTATTTGGTCAAATATTATTATATACCACGAGATTACCGGGACTTCGGTTGCTTTTCAGATCACTGTTTCATTTGATGAAACAACTACCTTGGATGACTTGGACAAGCTTTTCAAAGTATTTGCTGGTGGCAAACCTGTGAGTGCTAATAATATTTTCTATAGTTATAATGTTCACACTTATTTTTTGCCTATTGACTTAGAATATCCCTGTATCTAAACTTCAGGTCTCATTCACTGCTGCATCTCTTGCACCAGAGGTTGAGAATGCAATTCCTTCTGGGCTATTAAGACAGAGTTCATATCTTACCCACCAAATATTTAACACGTACGGCACTTTCATGAAACGACGACCTACTTGTAGCTTACAAATCAAATGTGCCACTCTCACTATTATTTGTCATCTTTTCAGGTATCACACGGAACATGAGTTGCTTCGGTACCTTCACAAGTTACAATCAAAGGATCTCTCATTGTGTCATAGTATGATTCCATTGGGATCTTGTACGATGAAACTAAATGCGACAACTGAAATGATGCCCGTGACATGGCCTGGTTTCACTGACATCCACCCTTTTGCCCCTTCTGAACAGGCTCAGGGTTATCAGGCAAATATTCCTTTACCTAGAACTCCTTGATGCTTTAAAAGAAAATGTAGTAAAGAGTGAATTTTAAATCCTTAGTTTATTGATGAGTTATGGTTTCTGGTTTATTAGGAAATGTTCAATAATTTGGGTGACCTGTTGTGTTCTATCACCGGGTTTGACTCCTTCTCTTTGCAACCCAATGCTGGCGCTGCTGGCGAGTATGCCGGACTAATGGTTATCCGTGCATATCATAAGGTAAGTGACACTAACCAGCTTTTAATCCTCTTCACCAAAAGAAAAGGAATTCCTTTTATTAGTATAATGGTAGAATTGATTAGCTGATGCATACTCCGGATGAATACTGCAGTCAAGAGGAGACCATCACCGGAACGTGTGTATCATACCTGTTTCAGCACATGGGACAAATCCGGCTAGTGCTGCAATGTGCGGAATGAAAATTGTTCCTGTAGGAACTGATTCCAAGGGTAACATCAACATTGCAGAATTAAGGAAAGCTGCTGAAGCTAACAGGGACAAGTTATCTGCTCTCATGGTATGAATATTACATAATTTACTGCACAGTTCTTTTCATGCAAATCTAATATTTAATTTCAATTTCAGGTCACTTATCCTTCAACCCATGGAGTGTATGAAGAAGGGATCGATGAGATATGTAGAATAATCCATGACAATGGAGGTCAAGTGTACATGGATGGGGCTAACATGAATGCCCAGGTCTTTTTTTTTCTTCCAACTTATTTTAACACTTTTTACTTGTTCTACTTATATAATGTAAAGAAAACGTTTTTTCGGGTCACAGGTTGGTTTGACAAGTCCGGGTTTTATTGGAGCAGATGTTTGCCATCTGAATCTCCACAAAACCTTCTGCATTCCACATGGAGGTGGTGGACCTGGCATGGGACCTATTGGTGTCAAGAAGCATTTGGCACCCTTTTTGCCTTCACATCCAGTGGTATATACTCCCTCAGACATGCATATTATGGATATTTAAGCATCCCTATGAAACTGGATCGTTCACCTATTGTTACCAATGCTGATTTTCTATTAATCATACTGTTAGGTACAAACTGGAGGTATCCCAGCCCCTGACAAATCACACCCTCTTGGTACCATTTCTGCTGCACCTTGGGGCTCTGCACTTATCTTGCCGATATCATACACTTACATAGCCATGATGGGGTCAAAGGGACTGACTGACGCTTCAAAGATAGCTATTCTGAATGCAAACTACATGGCAAAACGGTTGGAGGTACCTACCTTTTTTTCCTTGGAACTATGTGCTCACAATCATCTCAGTCTTCACATTTATATCTCTTTTTGTGATTGATTTCGTGTTTCCAGAACTACTACCCCGTTCTTTTCCGTGGTGTCAATGGAACAGTTGCTCATGAATTCATTGTGGACTTAAGAGGATTTAAGGTAGTCAAAGTAGAATAGTTTTTCAACTTTCCACTCTTTTAGCCTTTTGTTTGTTTCCATGACTGATTGCAAGTCGCCATTGTTGCAGAACACCGCTGGAATAGAACCTGAAGATGTTGCTAAACGTCTTATGGACTATGGATTCCATGCTCCTACAATGTCATGGCCTGTTCCAGGCACACTCATGATTGAACCCACTGAAAGTGAAAGCAAGGTATATGATTCACCTAATATCTTTCCGCCTAACAACATCCGATATTCCTCCTCTCTCTCAGACACTTCCGTGTTCACTATCTTGTACAGGCGGAGCTCGATAGGTTCTGTGATGCTCTCATCTCCATTAGGGAAGAAATTGCTCAGATTGAGAATGGAAAAGCTGATATCCACAACAATGTTCTGAAGGTGAAATGGCTCTTCAACACCCCATATTTTCTCTCTTTTCTTTCTTATATGACAATAAGCTAAGCATTATGCATAAAATATGCACATGCAGGGAGCTCCTCATCCACCATCTTTGCTCATGGGTGATGCATGGACAAAGCCATACACACGTGAATACGCCGCTTTCCCTGCTTCCTGGCTTCGTACTGCTAAGTTCTGGCCTACTACAGGTGTGTATGACACCATCATCATTACTTGCATTGTTGCTTTCTTCAATATTTTCATCATCATGATATTGAAGCATCATATGGAGCATGAATCTGCATGCATGTTTATTATTTGGTATGCTTAGTTATACTAACAACTTTACATTGGTGTATCAGGACGTGTTGACAATGTATATGGTGATCGCAACCTCATTTGCACCCTTCTCCCAGTGTCGCAGATGGTTGAAGAAGAGGCGGCAGCCAACGCGTAATCGTTGAATCTGTGTATTTCTGCAGCCCTTGATCTGATATACATCTATCACAAACATGGAAGTTGAAACCAACATCTTATTTTCCATCAGAAGAAGAAAAGGAAAAATACCCATCGTCTCTTTCTGGCTCATGTACATAAACTATCCACCATTTGCATATATGCTCTCAGCTACAGCTGTGACTTTTTTATACTTAATTATCTGCTTTAATAACAAATATTGTTGCTAATTGCAACTTAATCGCTGTAATTATCGTTGCTCTACTTTGTATCTCTTGGAAGTTGAACTTCAGTTTTATTCCAATAAAAATATTTCTAGCCGAGTAAAACACAAAACACAAGCAGAAATACCTTTTGTGCTAGTAGAACTAAAATAATGGGTAATATGGCTTTGTTTATAGTTTTGTTTGTTATTGCTTTCGATATTTTATGAGATCAATGAAATGTCTTAATTTTAGATCCCTCACTTAAAATTTTATTTATCAAAAAATTAAATAAATTTATTTTTTTTATAATTTGAGGTGGATGATATATTTTAGGAAGATATAATTCAGATTTTTATCTATTAAATTTGACATTAAATTACTCATCTAAATATCAGAAATAACAAAAGTCATCTAATTTATTTCAACTATTTATTTGCAACAAATTAACATAAATCAACAGTGCAAAGTTTTTTGTATTTATTAATAATTTGATTAATTTTTTTAATTTTTATAAAGTACAATGATCAAATTTTAATAAATTAATGTAAAATAAATTATTTTTATTTTTGATAAAGTAAAGAGAGTTAAAGATTTATAGATAAACTGTGTCAACTGAATTTTAATTTGGTTGATATTGATATTATTATCCGTGTAAGAAGACGTGAGTGTGAGCTCATTCAAACGCATTTGGAGAATAATTATGGGAAGTTTTAAGTTTTTTTTTAATAAAAAATAATTAATTACACAAATAGGGTGAAAAACAAATTGATAAAGTGAGAAAAAGATAATTTTTTAATTGGTGTCGCCAATGTGTCAAGTTGCACCTCCTAGTTAAATAAAAAAGATTTAATGGTGTAAAAAGTCTTCGAACTTTTTCAAAAAAAGTAATTAATCCTCTATTTTTTTTACACTCAATTTGGTACTTGGACTGTTAAAACTCTATAAAATGATCCCTTGACCGACATTGATCGTTAATTTTTAATGGTCAATATGATGTGACAGATAAAATGGCCCATTGACGACGTCTGTAGCAACCTAATTACGACCCTAATCGGAACGGTAGTTTCGGGACCACGAATCCAGGTTAGAAAAAAAATAATTTTTAGTATTAATTTGAAATCTATGTTATGTGCTTGAGTATGTCTTAAAATGGTAGGTTAATTCGTTTGTTTGGATTAATGCATATTATTTGGTACTTTGGTTCGGAATGCTTAGATGAATATTTGTCGATGAAATGTTAAGGTTGTTTATAGTTGGAGGAATATTAAATTATGACATGGTGATATGCAATTATAATATGATTGCATGTTTTGTAATTTGGCCGAATACAAGGTTTCAAGTGGAGGTATGGATTCATTTAATTATATTTACATGTTGGTGGTTAATTTAAAGTTTGGAAATTCATGTTGTGAAATAAAAAAATTTACAGGATTATTAAACGGCATTGAGTATACAAATACATACCCGGGCACTAAGTGTGCGATACCGGTCATAAGGCACTAAGTGTGCGGAAATAATGAGTAACGGCACTGAGTGTGCGAGATGTTACCGGAATAATTGGCACTAAGTGTGCGAAAGTATTGAGTAACGGCACTTAGTGTGCGATACGTTACTAATTTTATTATTAAATGTGCAGGTAAGGGGTTTATTAAATGACTTTAGATGCTAATGTTGTTATGTATATAGGAAGAGTCAGATATAGTATCTTATATAAAGCATGAACTCTTAAATCATGAAAGGTAAGTAATTGAAGGTATGTATTATTTACTTGCAAATCTTGAAATTTATGAAAGTTAAAAATGGAAGCTTGGGATTCGGCTAGTGGAAGGGATGTATGCAATTTAGTTAATATGTGATGGTGATATATGTACATGGATATAAGAATATTTATACATATGTGTTTACTATTAAGTTATTTTTGAATATTTGGTTATTCGGTTAGAACATGACAAAGAAGTTAGTTATGAGATCTTGAATAAGTTAAATTGCTTATGAATTACTTAAATCTTACTAAGCTATGGAAGCTTACTTTGATTGCCATTGTTTGTGTATTGTAGATCTCTTTGGGAAGTTTATCTAGTGCTCGGCGATGTGTTAGAAGCTCATCACACTATCAACGATTTTGGTACCCTTTTTTGTATGACTTTAAGTGTATGGCATGTATAGGCTAAACCATTTTGAGTTAATCTAATCATTAGTTAAATGAATGTATTAATGCCATACGAAATGGCTATATCTTTTGGATTGGAACTATTAGATTAAGTTTGAGATGTTGTTTAAGTGTGCATAGTCAATTATGTTATAAACTTTTATCTTAGTAGGTGCGTTTTCATGAAGTTATGTTTGGCATGGTTGTGCACAAAGTATAAATGAATGTTTATTTAATGCTTATAGGGATAGTTGAAAATTATCTCATATTAAGCTAGTATGGAAATCAAATTGTGGTGGCCTAATGAATCAAACTTGTGGTGAATTTTCGGTCAATATATTTTCTTTTATCTTGTTGGATGTTTTGAATTAATACTTGGGACGTTCTTATATGGGTTCGGCCATGAGACGTGAATGGTAGGATTTTGATTGTAATGCCTAGCTAAGATGTGCCCATGATTTCATGTTATACCCATGACTTGTTTATTGCTAAATGTGACATGTCACTAATTGATAATGTCTTATTATGAAACTCATGATTATGGTATCTTCCATCGTATACTAAGTAGATTAATAAATCAAATAAACCTATGTGAATTCGAAATGGAAAGTGTACATGACCAAAGGTGTAACATTTGTATCTTAATGATATATGCATGAATGTTTAGTGGTCACTCGATATATATATAAATATATGTACATATCTATTTATAAAATGTTAAGTAACAATTACCTATTCGGCTATTATGATATAAGTGACTATGTGAATAGTGATATGCTAATTGGTTGTAATTAGATATTAGGTGATGTGAATGATATTTTTATGCATGTGATGAATTGAGATTTTATGGACTATATCTTATTTATGATAATAAGAAATGGTATGAAATCTTATCTAGTATTAGTTTTGATAGAGTGCATTGACTAGTATTGGTTCAGTGATGCCTATAACCTTACTCCGTCGTCGGATACGAGTTAGGGGTGTCACAACGTCCCATTCATTTTTACCGATTAAGATGATGTGACATTAATATCATCAACAGTACACGTGGCATCCGAGGTGGCGTCTTAGTTGGCAAAAACAAAATGAAAAAAAGTCAAAATTATCTGTCACATCATCTTGACCATTAAAAATTAACGGTCAACATCGTCAATGGGCCATTTTACTGAGTTTTTGACAGTTGAAGTGTCCAATTGAATTAAAAAAATTGCAGGTGCTTAATTACTTTTTTTTTGAAAAAACTCAATGGCTTTTTACATCGTTAAGCCAATAAAAAAAGGGGCTCTTCTTTTAGGGATTAAATGTAGGGAAAATACATTAAATGTAGGAAAAAATTTTAAGGCATTAAATGCACAGAAAAGACTATTACCTTGTTGAACCACAATTAGTGTTTTTTTCCTATCATTTTTTTAATTTATCATTGTTAATGTATCAAGCGGCATAAAAAAGATATTTTTTTTTCACTTTTTCAATTTATTGCCAAAGTACTATAGCAAACATTTTATTTTGTAAGTAATTTGTTCTCACCCTATTTTAATAATTAATTAATTTTTTAATATTTATTTCTATAGAAAAACACATAATTTTAGGTATGGTATAAAAAAATATAATAATTTTACATATTATATTCGTTGCTTAAAAAGAAGACCAAAACGGAGGAAAGTTTGAATTAGGAGTTTACTTAAAATGAGATTCAGCAAAATGACATATTTTCCAAAATCAAGAAAAGATAATCGATTTCCTTATTCAAAGTCTTCTGCTTCAGTCAAAATCCAGTTGGCTATTTATGTTGTTTGCATTAGCACAGTTCATTGCCAGCTCTGTTTATGTCCTGTGCAGAGATACTTGTGGCACCGTCAATGTCACTGCTACTCTGCTAGATTCTTGCCAGCTTTCCTTTCCTTTTTGTGCATGGAAGAGATTAAATTAAAATAAATATTATGATTCCAATACCAATTCTGTTACGTTTTACCCATATTCTCAACCATTTTAGGGACTAGAAATGAATAAAAAATATTTTAAGTAAAAATATTAATTTTTATTACATTAATTTATAATTTCATAAAAATTAAAGAGATTGTATAAATAATTTTTTATTTTTACCACTATCAGCATTCGTCTTTATCCCTGCCGTTGGCTAATATAACTATAATTAAAAATTAATAAATTAATTCTTAATTCGATTAATATAAATATTAATGTCAATGCATCAGGATAAAGTTTAAATGTATTAATGATAAAATTTTCTATATCCTATTTGACATCATTACTTTTGAATTGTACCAGATTCTAATGGATAAACATAAAACTATAAACAGATAGACAGAAATGTTGGTAATAAGATTTACTTACAGGTTAGTTTACACTTCAATCTTTGGAACAGAGTTGCTTAGCCAAACATGAGCCTGTATTGATTTAGTAAATTTCTATCAAAGTGGACAGTTGAAAATCTCAACTGCTAAAAATAACCAGACAAACAAGGAGGATAAGAAGCTTAGGTTTTAATCCACTACTCTTTTTCATTTTTTTGCCAATTAATAATTTCTATTTAAAATTCTCAGACTGTAAAAGAATATTTTACAATTTTATTCAAAGATGTTCATGGTCGGATCCGGCCTAAGTAAGATATCAACATCTTTATATTTGTTCAAGTTCGATTTAACTTGAAATATAAGTATAAAATTTTATTCAAATCTATCAATATTTACAAAATACTAATCCAAACCCGGTTTAAACCCGTTCATATTATTTTAATTTAATATTTTTTATTTATTAAACTTTTTTATATAATAATTTTAACATTATTTTAATGTTTATAGTATTATATATTTAGCATATATTTATTTTTAATGCGTTATAAATTATATAATATATAAAAATAATATAAAGTATTATAAATTTAAAAATAGGTCGAGCTTGGTCTTAAATGTTTAAGTTAAAATTAGTCTTTATTTTAGATGAGTCTAATTTTTTTTAACTAAATTCACTTGTTAAATTTAATATTTTTACTCAAATCATCTTAAATTTTGAATAAACTTTCGAGTTTAAACATATACTTAAACTCATGTACAGATGTAGCAGTAATTAATTCATTAAACCGTTTTAACCAGGCACGTGTTCGAGTACTATAGGCTTAGTTAATTCTACTGTATTTGGACTTTGGAGGAAAAAAAAAAAAAAAAAAAAGAAAAAGAAAAAAGGCTTATCCATTATCCAGGAATTGGAACTGTACCGCTTAAAAAGGTTGTAATTTCAGAATATGGAAAGTTACCTTTAAGCTTGGGTGGATGTCGGACTTTAATTCCCTATTTATGTCCTAAAATGTTTATGTTCCCTTTCCACTTTTTGTAGACACCCCCAAAAGATAAAAATATATCAACTCTAAACCCTAAATTTATAAAAACGAAACCATGAACCCCAATAAATCATAAATTTAATTTTGTTTCTGTAAATGAACCATTGTTCTAATTATTATGTTTTAAATGTCTAATAAAAGAATTAGATTATGAAAAAAAATATGAGTAAATTATATAAATGTTCACTTAATTATGTCTGCATTCTGATTTTGATCACTCATTAAATTGTTAATAGAAATAATGATGTGACTTTTTTTAATTAGTACAATAATAGATCTAGTTTTAATATTTATCTATTTTATCAATTCATCTTAATTCTAAACAATTCAATAAATTTAACCATTTGTACCTATTGGAGTATTTTGAACTTCTTTGCTCCCTCAATACTCATACCTCTTCAACCAAACAAGGGAAGATGGGATATGGGTACCTCTTCTTTCTTTGGTTTTTTTTTTTAGATGCCAACATTATAGGAGGAGATGCAAGATTGGAGCTCCATGTTGCAACATGGTTTTCTCGTGTCGCCATTTCCATAACGAAGCTGTGGTATTCTTTTTCTTTTGCATTTCCCTGTTTTAAGTTGTAAAGTTTATAAATTTATTGATTGTTTAACTTCGCGATTTGGGTATTTATTGTATTGGCTTCAGAACCCCTTTGACAGGCACAAGCTTGTTCGGCAAGATGTTAAACAAGTATGACATCGGAAATCCAAGCTTTTTCACTTTAGTTTCATTTTTTTTTTTCTATATATAGGTCTGGATTACGTAGAACATCATCCAATAAACATAAAATATTAGCAGGAGGTTGTTCAGAAGGCTGCAGTCCAAAACCATCATCAACTTGCAGTTTCGCCATTGTTGTCTGCAATTTTGTGGTGAACGAAGAACATTTGCGGCCTCCAAGGATTAAAACGAAATTTTGATCAATATGCAAGAAACGAATTTTTTGTGGTTGTGCTATTGAGTTTTTAGAGTGAGTTTAGAGGAAATATGGAATTATATTATAAACGTGGAGGGATTGAATTATTTAAAATTAGAATTAAATTGATAAAATGTATAAGTATTAAGGACTAAATATGTTATAATATCAAATAGAAAAAGGTCAAATGATTATTTAGTTATTAATTTAACCACAGGTCACCACAACAAAAAATAATATAAATGTAATACCTAAATTAAAAAAATTTAAAATTAAGTGACTAAAACAAAAATTCAAGTACAGTTAAATGACCATTTGTATAGTTTACTCATTATTTTTTTTTAATTTACATAAATTTCTTATTTTGTTCCAATAAAATTTCATTCTTTCGAACAATAAAATCAAATTGTCAAAAATTTATTACGAAATCTTTAAATCAAATTACTGATAATTCATAGAGTTAGGCATCGGATAATAAGAAAAAAGATAATATAAAATAAAAATATTAATATTTTTTAATAATTTAGTGCCGTATAAGTATTTTCATAAAATATAATTAGAACTTGTGCCATAATTTTTGGATTATCATCCTTTTTATTCAATTATGTTTTATTTTATGTACATTACGAAGAGCAAAAAAAAATATTGTTGTTGAAGGAAGAATTAATGGAATCTCCATTTTTCTAATCAACCGGCTCTGTTCATTGTACGTCTAAAATTTTTTATTATATTATTTTGGGTGTGAAATTTTGGATTACTTTCTAAATATATACTTTTAAAAAATCAATAAGATACAAAAAAATAGGTTAATATTTTTTAAAATGAGAGATGTTAAAATGGGTTGTATATATAAAAACCTAAATATAATAATTTCATGATTATTATACTAACACCAACTTAAATTAAAGATTTTATATGCATACATATAGGTTTTGTTTAAGCTATAAACAATTCATAGATGAATGGGTGTTCATCACTAAACTTAAAACTGTTATTCAACCGTCTTCTACCAGGAAAAAATATTACCAATTTTTTATTAAAAAAACAACTAAATAACAAATTAAATTGTAGAATTATTGGTTAACGAATTTTTGAATTCTCAAATTTGAATTTCACAAATTTGTAATTATGATAGGTGAATCTTCAATGGATAAATCGTATTTAATTTTACATGTGTTGTATTTTGTACTAATTTTTTTTAGTAAATAAAATCAGCACTAGGCATTACACTAATAAATTTAAAATAAAAAACCCATAATATATTTTTAAATTAACTCATGCATAGCTTGAGGAGGTTCAAAGAACACTTGAACACTTGTGAATCCTATAACAACATGCTTGACCATAAATTTTGCAACTACATTGTAAATTCTAGAAATATAACGAATATGTACTTTCCAATTCCTCTGTACCAGCTTATGAATGGCCAATAATTCTACAATATAACTATCAATAGATTTATCAGCTAAAATTAATTCCACTAATAGAGCATTATCAGATTCAAACTTAACTTGTCGATAACCTTTGTCCCAAGCTAGTCCTCACTTTGATATTGAACACTTCATCTTTCCTTAATGTCATTAAATAAACTCACAACCAATTACAATCGTCATCTCTAATTTAATTCTGCATTATAATTATTGATATATGTGAGTATATTATATTTCTAACAGCAAAACCTAGAAAAAAGTTACATATTCTTTTTTTTAGCATTATAAATTGGGTTATAAATTAGAAAGTAAAAAAAAAAAATCACTATAAATTTAATATTTGTTAAATAAAAGCAGCAATTTTTTGTGTTTTTATTTAATTTATAATGATAATGATTTTTTTTTCTTTATTTAAATTGTAACGTGTGAGGGGAATCACTCATAAATGAAAATTAAAAATAAATGAATTGTCGGCGTTATGGACAAAATTTCTTAGTCCTTAATTTTCAGACATTTCCAATTCGAAGAACTAGCTAGATTTCACTAAAACTAATCAGACAATGTGAAATGACTCAAAATCTCTCTTTGATCATTGTACAGTTTTCTATTCTTCTGATTCTGGTTGCTTTCCGATCACAAAAAAACTAGCTTGATTTCACTAGAAATCAATCAGACGGTGTGAAATTATTCAAGATAAAGAGGTATGGCATGCAGCATGATTAGACCTTAAATTGTGGCAAAAATATTATACATAAATAATAGTAGTAGTGGTAGAAGAAGTACTTTTTTGAAGTCTGCTATTTTTGTGTGTATTGGAGGGAATGAGTGAACGGTTAATTTAAAAGTCTTTCAAGTGGTAGCTTGACGGCGAAGAGTGCGCAGGTTAAGTGAATCTGCTTATTACTGGGCGTAGGTTATTAGAAAGAGCAAAATCAAGAAAAAAAAAAAAAAAAAAAAAATCCAGTAAAAAGAAAATTTTATTTCTTACAAAGGAAAGAGGAGAATCGAAATTAAAAAAAAAAAAGAAAAGAAAGTGAAAGGACAATAAAAGTCGCCGTTGATGTTCGATGCCGAAAATGAAGCATCTGTTGAGGAAACTCCACATCGGCAGTGGATTAAATGAGCAGCAACGATTGGCGGAGGCACAGCCCGTGATCAGCTCGATTCCGAGCCCGAGTCCGAGTCCTAACTCGAACTCGACGAGCGTAACGGGAATGGAAACTACGACTTCTTCTTCATCGTCTTGGGGTAGTTCGGGGACAATGGGGAGAATCGGGGCCGTTGAACCGGTCGGGGGAGATAGGACAGCTGGGGATGAGGTGGATTTTAGTTTATTAGAGGAAGAATTTCAGATGCAGTTGGCTTTGGCGATCAGTGCCTCGGATCCCGAGACGGTTCAGATCGACGCTGCTAAAAGGATTAGCCTCGCCGGAACCGATACCAATACCTTCGTTGAGTTCCTCTCGATTCGTTATTGGGTAATATAATTTTTCGTATTTCAATTTTTTGAAACATTCATTTTTATAATTAGGTTTTTTCGAGATTGCATTTTCTCTTTGAATCAGTAGTAATTGACAATTTCATTGTCCAAAAAAAGTATTAATGGCCACTTTGTGTTTATTTCCCCCCTTAATCTGATTATTACCAGGTTTCAATATTTCTGTACCTTTTTGTCATTTGGAATTTGAATAATTTTGTGAATTGATATTGGTATTTATTTTTTTCCTTTTGAATTCCGATTGCATTTCATGCTTACACATTACATATTACTAGTATATTTATTAATGTATCATCATATATGAGGAGTTTTCAACTGCGGATCTCATTTTTGGACTTCCTATTTCATGTGTTAATTTTGGAAAGTTCTTATCGTCGATGCCATTCTTATTAACCAACGGTTGATTGGGAGAAAAAATATACTTGTTATCTTTCTTTTATTGTTTTTGTTTATAAATGCTTTTGATTTGCATGTCAAGCTCAATTAATTGAAGTTTTGCAATATATAGAAATTGGTACATCCTTATTGGTTTTATTCATTTTCTATGATAACTTATCATCTTTAACTTCGTGGAGTTATGCTTTGCACTGGCCAGCAATAGGTTGTGTTTCAATTATATGACAAATTTACTTTATTATATAGTAATGACGGTTTTTTTTTTTTTTTAAATATTAATAGTTCCTACATAATGCCAAAGTCCTTTTTAACCATAGCTAGTTGGAATAGGAAGCCTTTTTCCTTATTCTTGTTTGCCATAAACTTTACATGTATGTTTGTATGAGAAGCACTTGTTTTTGGTTCAGTTATTGTGATGGTGTGTTGTGTAGTAAATGCCACTATGGATATGAATACTAATTGATGTTAGTTTTCATTATGGGTTTTTCTGTTGAACTAATTTTGAAATCAATTGATTTTCCTCCTTTGGTTGATTTTATAAATGCTGTACATGCTTTTTTTGTTGTCTTTTTTAAGACAAGTTCTAGAATTCATTAGTTAATATATATCATTTTTCTTCTGAGAAAAAGAAACCTAATTTCTATTTTGTGTTATTTGCAGAATTATAATGTTGTAAACTATAATGAAAAAATTGTGGATGGATTTTATGACGTGTATGGCATTGCCTCAACTCTGGGTGCGCAAGGGAAAATGCCTTCTTTGGTTGATCTTCGAGCGGTATCAGTTTTAGATAATGTTGATTATCAAGTAATTTTGGTTAACCGGTTGCTTGATCCTGAACTGCAAGAGCTTGAGAAAAGAGTATATAACATGTATGTGCAGTCTCGATCTTTTGGCCGCAGCCCAGTTGTAAGTGGCATGATTCAGAAAATTGCGGAAATGGTTGTTAATAGAATGGGTGGTCCCGTTGCTGATGCTGAAGAGATGTTGAGAATGTGGACGTCAAGAAGTTATGAGTTACAAAATTCTCTTAAAACCATCATTCTTCCACTTGGACGTCTTGATGTTGGACTTTCCCGCCACAGAGCCCTGCTTTTTAAGGTTGTAAAAACCCTTTACTCGTCTTATTTTCACAAGTTAACTAGCTCAGGAAATTTTCATTTGATGACTACTTTTACACTGTGTTTTGCTAGTTGTAGTATCATTGTCACTTTTGTCTAATTTTACCATGCATGAAGAAGGAAGGTGTTTGGACTTTTTATAAGGAAATTGCTTTTTGCTTCTTGTTCTAGGTTCTAGCTGATAGAATTAATCTCCCGTGCATGCTGGTCAAAGGCAGCTATTACACTGGTACCGATGATGGAGCTGTGAACTTGGTTAGAATCAACAATGGAAGGTATTTTCCTCCAGTTCTGATCTGCAAATTCTTCTATCCTTGATTTTGGTAGGCTTAGCATTTCTACAATTTGTCCATATTAGCGTCTATTTTCTTAAGTTGGTCCCTCACCATGGTATCATACCAATTTTGTATTGGCACATTGCTGATGCAATTAATTATCTGAAAAAAATGCAGTGAGTATATTATTGATCTGATGGGTGCTCCTGGGACACTAATTCCTGCTGAAGTACCAAGCTGTCACCTCCTAAATTCTGCACTAGGTGTAAGGGGCTTTACTGATCTTACTGAAGCCTCTCGAGGTTCACGTTTGCTGCTTGACCAAGGAATTGAAAATATGGCAGTTTCAGCCACTCTAGATACAAGCTCTAAAGCTGGTGCCTTGAGGTCAGTGGAATTTGTCAGCAGTCAGACAAATAAAGATGAGAGGAACTTTGCTGGAAGAGCTGTCTCTGAGAGATCTGAACAGGACTTAGGGAAGCTTCTTCCCTCGGCTCCTAAATCCAGTGAATGTGTTTCTGCCATTCATGACAAACCATCTGCAGCTCAAAAGAGGAAGGTTAAAAATGTGTCTAAGTATGTTATTAGCGCAGCAAAGGACCCAGAATTTGCTCAGAAATTACATGCTGTTCTGTTGGAGAGTGGTGCATCACCACCTCCAGATTTGTTCATGGATATTAATTCACAGGACCTTGGTGAACAATGCATGTCTGACCAAGTAGTGAAAGGGACAAATGTAGATGTAGCTTCTAGCTGCCATTCAAATAAATTGTCAACCAATGAGCTCTCTCTTGTCTCATCTGGAATGGAGACTTCAGAAAATACTAACTTCACTCTTAGACAAAAGCAAATGGCTGAACGTCAAAGAGAGTTGGAATTGAATGCCGTAAAAACTAATGTTGCATCTTCTTCTGATGCTTCAAAAGAGGGACTTCTTGTTGGTTATACAACTAATGATTGGATACAAATTCACGAGCCCTCCTGCTCCTCTGATGAGTTCTGCCAAATACAACCAGAAAATGTGTTGACCACGGATGAGAAACTAATACAAAGGACTTCTTATTTGGATTTCTGTAAAGAATCTGCATTAGAAGGGATAGAAACTGCAGGTAGTGACTGGCATCTGGTTGGCAATGATCACAGTGAGAAGATTTATCCTATGCCAAGGGAGGTTTCTGAATGGGAAATTCCATGGGAGGATCTTCAAATTGGTGAACGCATTGGTATTGGTAAGGCCTCGTAATCACCCAATTAATCTTATTCATTTTTATTCGTGTCTGGCACACTTTCCATTTTTCTTTCAAGTTCTGGATATCGTATTACTATTATTAGTGTGATACAGCTTGTACCACAACTACACAAATGCTGGCTAGGTTTCTTTGTGTTTCTGTTTTTATTGGATGGAAATATACTATGAAAAGCTGAAGAATATGCCAAATATATAAAAGTTATCTGCCAATGCTTCCTACTCTCTACCAAACCTATCAATAGTTTATAACTCTTGCGTGTTCTTTCATTTTACTCAACACAGTCCTACTGGTCAATCCAGTATGGTTCACATTCTTTATGAACAGGATTGTCGAAGCCTGCTAGAGTTGATAGATGCAAATGATGTTTGTGAAATATGTTGAACCTGCTTTTTTGGTATACTGAATTTAAGAACTGGATCTAGCTTACTTGATTGAGCCCTTTTTGTATTATGTTTAATTGGCCCTACAGAATCATAGAATGTGTAACTTGATTGAATTTCACTTTGACTGTTCCTTGCCAGTCATTCTTACTAGATGAACTCTTGTCTTGCAGGATCATATGGCGAGGTCTACCGAGCAGAATGGAATGGCACTGTGAGTTACATTTGCTATTATTCCATTTTATTCATGGAAATTTTAGTAGTATACTACTAGTAGATGATATGATGACCACATTAAAATTGCTACATGCTAAAATGTCCAAAAGTATTAATCTTCCACTGAGCTGTGATATTAACTTTATTTCCTAGTAGGAAAAGGGAGTTGGTCATGTGATCGAATAATTGTCATATTATATGGTTCAAACTTATGAATATCTCAAAATTCTAACAGATGCTGAAAGTCTACTAAGAGCATCAGCATTAGTTATTTAGTTTCTTTTAAATTATTCTCTATTGATTGATAACAGTATATGTTTTATTCAAAAAGTCTCTTTAATGTCTTTTAATTGCATTTTCATTTGAGTGTTTGTATATTTGTTTTTGTTGGCTCTTCAGGAGGTTGCTGTGAAGAAGTTTCTAGATCAAGATTTCTCTGGTGACGCACTAGTTCAATTTAAATGTGAAGTGAGCCCCAGAAATACCTTCTATAGCATCATGCATGTTTATATCCTCTCATGCTTGTGAGCTCAACTCTCCTGTAGAATTGAATGAATTTACGCTGAAATCATATCTGTTTGATGATCCTTGCAGGTTGAAATCATGTTAAGGTTGAGGCACCCAAATGTTGTTCTTTTCATGGGAGCTGTTACTCGCTCCCCACATTTCTCTATACTGACAGAGTTTCTTCCCAGGTTGATTTTCTTTATACAATCCAAGTTTACAATCCAATTAGTTCTATCTTTAGTCTTCAATGTTTTTTTGGTTAGTAAATTAGCATTTTTTTTGCACCTTGTATTTAGTAGGTATTTTAAATTTTATGGTGGTTTTACATTTTTTGGTTTGCTGTGTATGAAAACACTGAGTCCTCTAGATGTGTGTTTTCTTTTTGATTCAGATAAATGCTAGACCTCTATTGTTGCTATCGTTTCTGCCAAAAAGTTTATTTATTAATTCTAATTGCCAAAGTTGGCCAACCTGTCTTACAGCTTTTGTGCTCCTCCCTCATTGTTATGCAGGGGAAGTTTGTATAAGCTACTGCATCGACCCAATCATCAACTTGATGAGAAGAGACGAATGCGAATGGCTCTTGATGTGGTAAGAGTCTCAAGTGAATAAATTATTTTTTTTCTTTTGCTTCATATCTTGTATAAAAGTATCTCCGTCTGTTTTCCCTTTCACTCTTCTTCCATTCTTGGTTGTAGTTTCTATTTAAGCATTGCTTTTTTATTGTTTCAGGCTAAAGGAATGAATTATTTGCACACAAGCAATCCTACTATAGTGCATCGAGATTTGAAAACACCAAATCTCCTTGTTGATAAGAACTGGGTTGTAAAGGTGCTTATCTCAAATCTATTTCTGGCCAAAAGTGTTCCTTGATTTTGGTCATGGTTTATTTAAGCAACTTTACAGATTGTTTTATTTCCTCTAAAAGATGTCAGTTGCATTGTCTGAACATGTTTTGCTTGGCTATTCAGGTCTGTGATTTTGGGTTGTCACGCTCAAAGCATCATACTTTCCTGTCTTCAAAGTCTACTGCTGGAACGGTAGTATTACTAAAGGATAATCCTTGTTCACTTTGTGTTTTCTCTTACTTTCCGATTTATTCAAATCTGTCTTCATTTTTCATAAAGTAAAAGTTTTCTGTTGGACTGCAGCCCGAATGGATGGCACCTGAAGTTTTAAGGAATGAACCAGCCAATGAGAAGTAAGTGACTTTAACACCACAATAGCTTGCATGTGTAGTACATTTCTGTTTTGTTCTTAAACAAATAGACCGGCTTGGTTGCAGATGTGATGTGTACAGTTTTGGTGTGATATTATGGGAGTTGGTTACTTTACGTATTCCCTGGAAAGGTTTGAATCCTATGCAAGTTGTTGGAGCTGTTGGATTCCAGAATAGGCGTCTAGAAATTCCCGAAGATGTTGATCCGATGGTTGCACAGATTATACGTGAATGTTGGCAAACGTGAGTTCTAAACATCTCTGTTTTATCTATGCAAGGAGAACGATTAAATATAATGCTTTCAGGTGGTCTTTGCACCTACTCAATCTCTTTTGGATGTTTAGTCGATCTCTCATTTCCTGGACACTGGTATAATAAACATCTGAAAAGAAATCCTGGTAATCTTTTCCTAACATTTAGTGAAAGAATTTGTGATCATAATCAAGTGAAGATGCTATAATAACATATTGAAATTGGGAGAAAACGTAAGATTTTTAAAGCATTCCGATAAATCTTGTAAGTCAGCTCTTGTTATTTTAGACGGTGTGCCACTTACAAAATTTTGCATTAGTCTTACTCAGTCTCTTCTTATTTACAGGGAGCCACATCTACGGCCATCATTTGCAGAGTTGATGACACGACTGCGACGTCTTAAATGTATGTATATTGAAAGGCCAAAATCCAAAAACCAAATCATATAGGATGATAAGTGGACAGTGGACTGAGGTGTGTGTTGATGGAATAAGTATTTTGTTAGCTGTTTCCTGGCGGCCGCTGGAAGGTTTCCATTTTTATGTGCCAAGAAAGTGAATAGAGATCGGATGGGGAAGGTGTTGGCTCATTCGAAGTGGGGGATCGGCACTTCCCATCCCCATTCAAAGTAAAGCCGCTGCATAAAGGATCAGTAGGGTTGGAGGAGGATCCATACCACTTATAAAATTTGTGTCTAGTATTTATGAATAGGTAGCATCTGTCAAAGTGTAAGAAAAGTTACCTATAGGGAAAAAAAAAAAAAAGGGAAAGAGAAAAATAAAATAGTGTTACAAGTTGTGGCTGTGGGGGGATCTTTGCTTTGGGTAAGTAAATGAAATCCCAATCCCTGGAATTGTAAACATGTGATCTCTACAGCTCAGTGTTGAAAAAAAAAAAAAAAATGAATTATCTGCAAATAATGTTATCCTTTGTTCTCCATTTTCCTTTCTAACTTACTCGTCTAATTTACGAATTTAATTTGACTTTGGAGATAATTTCTTTTAAAAAAAAAAGTGGATTTAACTTTATTTGGTCCAAGATTCAAAATTTTAATATATGAATGAAACTATTTTATATTTAATATAACGTCTTTTAATATTTTAACATTTAATTAATAATTAGTATCGTAATATTATTTTAATAATAATATAGTTACCGATAAACAATATCCTTTAGTTTATAATGAAGGTTTAACAAAATAATATTGTTTTTATAGTGATTTTTTAATAATGTGCGTTTTATTTTTTTTTTCTTTTTGAGAATTTAAATGTAATAGTCACTTTTCGTATTATTTTAGTGACCTAAAAATAAATATTCTTTCGGGATAAAAAAGTTATTACTATTTTGATAGAAACGAGAGATCCAATAAAATAATAGAAAAGTCATAATAAGTTAACAATTTCGTCACTGTTTAGAAAATAGTGACTAAATTGTTCGAAAATTTTCATGTAATTCATTAAATTGTTTAAAAGTTTTTATTTAAGTTATTGAGTTGTTAAGTTTTTTTTATTTATAAAAAAGCCCGTCTAGGGATCTTCAAGTGAAAATTCGATGATGAGTATGGTGGATAAGTAGAATCTATTGGTTTAACGGTTAGTATCAAAGATCGAAGAAGAAAGTTGTTTAGATTTTAGTTGGTAGCTTTTTGACAACTAAACAATAGAAAAGAAGAAAAATGAGAACTTTCGATTGGTGCGAATGCGAACAGAGAATATCATACATCAACAATTTTAATAGCACAATCACTTGAATAAAATTTTTTAAATAATTTAATAATTATTTTGTATTTTTTTAAGTAAAATGACTAAAATGTAAGCTTACTAATAGTTTAGTCACCTTTAACATAGTTTACCCAAAAAAAATTGTAAAAAAATAATAAAATATTAATCTCGATTGTCAGGTGAACTACAGAAACCATGGCCACCACACTCCTCCACCTATCACCAAAATCGCCACCAGCCTCCGCCCCAAGCTTCCCCGTCCTGAACTCACCGTTCTCAAGACCCAGATTTCTCCCTCTTCGGCCCATCAAAACGAATAATTCAAATACCAAAACAATCTCATCTTATAAAAGTGGAAATGGCAGTAACACGCCTCCCTTGCCCGAAACAGAGTGCCCTGTTCCACCCGAACAACAGCCCATAAACGAATACCAATCCCTCTCCACATCTTTCCCTTTTTCTTGGGCTTCAGTAGACGTTGTTGAATACTGCTCTCGCTTGTTCGCTACGGGTGCTTCTTTCGCCCTCTTTGTTGGTCTACCAGTTGCCTGGTTCGGTTCGGCGGGGCCCATATCCGATCCGGTGAGGCCGGTTCTTGCCTCCATTTCGAGTGGGATTCTTTTGGTTACGATTGCTGTTTTGAGGATGTATTTGGGTTGGGCTTATGTTGGGAACCGCTTGCTCAGTGCCACTGTCGAATGTGAACTTCCTCTCTTCTCTTTCTATGTTTTTGTTTCATGCAAAATTTTGCTTCCACTTTGATGGTTTTCTTATGGGATTTCTCTTTTGCATGACTTGCAGATGAAGAAACAGGGTGGTATGATGGACAGGTATTGCAATCGGTTGGATAACAGTATTTGATACAGTATAGGTCCAGAATTGATCCTTCAAATGTGTAACCTTTACTTGCCATAAAAGTCTAACTTTCATTGCCTGCATCCTTAATTAGCAGTAACCTAAGAATTCATTATTCAGTCAATCACTTGCCTTCCTAAACAGTGAATTTTTATGTCCCTATGATTTTGAGCATCTATGATTATTACTATGTTATGTCAAAAGTTTGTTTATTAGAATGAAATAGCTTCTTATAATTTGGGATTTTGTAAAAGCATGTTTTCTTAGTCCTCACAAATTATCAAGGGACTGGTACCAGACCAACTTTGCAATATAGAGACTGATACTGTTTCCTCCACAGATATGGGTGAAGACTGCTGAAGTTTTGGCACGAGACAGGCTCCTTGGTTCATTTTCAGTATGTATACTTATATTGGAATCCCATTTGTACCAGAGTTCTTCTTTCACTTTTCATTTATTAGCCTTTGCTGCTCTATGCCTGTTTTGACAATTCATATATCAACAATACCATTTCTGAATAAATTTCCTCTGGTTTCTATTGACAAAAAAATGTCATTTTTGAACTTCCAAGGCTGGTAAGAACTTAATCCCCTTTTTTTACATTAAAAGAAAAAGAATAGAATGAGGGTCATCAAAACAATCTTATCTAATAACATCATGTTTTTAGGGCTAGAAGTAACCTTGAAAATTTTATTAAATTTGACATAGAATCCAATGCTCTTTGACACTTGCTCTATAGAAGGCAACCTCTGTTGGTGTATCGACTCACTAAAAGCTGCTCTATGTATTTGCTACCGCAGGTCAAGCCCGTGCTGATCAGATTAAAATACACACTAGTAACCCTAGCAGTATCCTTACTTGTATGTGTTCTTCCCCTCATAAATGTTGATCAGGGAGGTCAAGACAGTTCCTACATGAGATCTAAAGAAGCTAGGGTTCAAGCTATACCAGGAATTTACGATGATGATTCAGCAAGATCATTTGAACCAGATGCATTCTGTGGTGAACCTGATCTTTCCTAGTTCGATCCTTGTGCTGCCGCTGGTAATACTTTGTACAGTCCATTAAACATATATACATGTATAGATATTCAAAAGTATATCTCGTCTACTTTCAGTTCTTTGTGTATAGTTTAATTTTATTTATTGCTGCGCTTAATTCTAATTACAGTAGCTTATGTTTCTTTCTTCTCTGTTATTCCGAAAATAAACGAGAAATTCAAAAATATTTCTATTAGTAATTGCAAAATTTGGAAATAATTTAAGTTAGAGGAGGTGAACTAGAGAAACTGTATATTAGTAATGAATTTTTCTCATAGTTGATTGCGTTTGAATATAGTTCATTAACATTTTTTTTAAAGCAAATTGACTTTGATTCTTTAGAAATCTGTATCTACATCACTTGTGTTTCTGTGGTAACAAAGTAGCAGCATATTTATCTTGTTAATGCAAATTGTTTTCCCAAAAAGGCCGAGCAAAGCACATGGAAAACAATCACACCAGCTAAAAGACTGGATTTAATTAGAACCTTAACCCATATAATGATAAGCAATATAAAGTTGAGATCAACTCTGCAATACGTGATTATTAACTGGCTTGGGTCAATAGTGAGCAAGTGTAACATCATATCCCACTTATACAAAGACAAATATCGTCAGCTTAAGGTGAAGAGTAACACCACCTTGGGAAAAAGGATTTCAACAGTACAGGATCCACCATAACCTTATCGATATCACCTTTCTCTTATTTTGGAGCTTATATTCAAAGTTGGAACCTTAAATCATGTAAGCGGAGACAGATTAAAGTCCCTCTTAGGCACCGTACTTGGGTGCCTTCCAAAGCTTAAATGCTATCTCATGCAGCAACCGGTCAGCCGGTATAGTAAGATTTCCTGAACACTGCAACCAAAAATAGGATACCACAGTTATTTCCATGTTTTCTGTGTACAATTTCACTTTGGGTTATGAAGATTGAAAAGATGCATGTTTAGACTTCGGAGACATGACAAGTAAAATTTACTTTGCGACCTAAATGAACAAGCTACAAACAGGTTTCCAAAATTATCTCTCGGTCAGTTTGTACCTCTTTAAATTCTTCAAAAGAAAAAGTCTCTACCATATCGTTGCGGGTTACAGCATACTGATATTGAGCGAATAACATTGGACCATATTGCCTGTTCATCGTAAAATAGTTAAATGATCCACACAAAATGTCAAAATAAGAGTTCATAAAGTTTTTTTCCTCACCTAACATCATTTCTTTGTCTTTCTCCTCTCATGGTGTAACTCTGATTAGGGAAAAGTGCTGAAAGATTAGGATTCTTCTCATATTTAGTGTTCAAAATGGACAAACCCGGCTCATCAGCCTTTGACACAGACCCATAGCTCATTACAAGGGACAAGAGTAGACGAGAATTAATTTCAGTTCCAGGCTTAGCTATACTCATAATAGCACCAAGCAAAGCATTCAAGAATTCCACGTCATTGCCACTATTAGCATTCAAGTTCTCCCCAGACCCAACATGCAAAATCACTAAATCGAGCTGGTTGGATTCCGTTACCTTCCCTTCTTGGAATCCAAGTAAGGACAGCAACTTAGAAGCCAAATTATCAATCGATGAAACAGGGGGAGTATTACTATTTCCAAACAATCCATTCAAGTTCAATACATTGAAGCCAAGTTTTTCTCCAAAAGACTTCAAACCAGAATTGTTACTCAATATAGCAGCTTTCATTCCCATAAACCTGAACTGAGATAAAAGAAGCATGTTGAGTGGCATATTATAGCTTCCAACAATTAAAACCCAGCAAAGTGTATATGATAATACCTCTCAGACACGTTTGGAATCAAAGATGACTTTTGAGACTTTACCTCACTAGAAAATTGGCCGTTCTGAAAAGAGGTCATGAAACCAAAGAACATTGAAGAATTTATCATGAAATTCACTTATCAAATAATCTAGAATTATAGGGCATCTCACCTTGTTCAATGTCTCAAAGGCATCCACCAGCACAGCAAACTCTCTTACTGTCCTATCATCCTCGCTTTCTGCAGTCTAAATCCAAGTAAATTTCCATATGGTGGATGAATAACAACAATTAAAAAAAATATGTGAAAAGCAGCATGTTACTAAGAAAGGCAAGGGGACCTGTTAAATAGAGAAGAATTATCAAAGGAATGGAGCAAAGACTTACACTTTGACTAATTATTGAACTAACATAGAACCTAAAACTTATTCTGTCAATCAGTAAGGTTCTAACTTCCAACCGATCGTTGTAATCTCTAAGTACCAAATTAAAGAACAAAAAACTAAGAAAAATCCATCGTAATTTCATCCATTCCAAACAATTATATTTAATTACACTAAAAACAGCCGAATCAATTAGGAAAATCCAGAATTTTTCATAGCAATCTGAAGAAGAAGAAGAAAGCAAAAGAATCTATCTTTCCATGCTTGGGTGCATTTTAAAGAGATTATATATTGATTACCCAAAAGAGACAAGGAATTGAAAAGGGGAACCTGAAGGAGGAGCATTAGGGAGGCTCAAGAAACCACAGTTGGCTGTGGATGCGAGAGAGTGGAGATGGGCATGTGATGGGTGAATGAAACGGGCCAACCCGTCACCGTATAAAATCAAGGCTCGGCTTGGCTTGTCTGCCATTGCTGTTACTCAAATACTCAAATAATAAGATCGAAGAAGAAACTGAGAAAGAGAAACAGGAAGCAAAGATGGAGAATCCACTTTCTATGGGCAACCTGGAAAGAAAGGGAGGAGGAATAAACGAATTAAAAAAAAGGGTCAATTCTACCATTAGACCCTGTACTTTGCATATGTTGTGAATTTTGTACTTATACTTTTAATTTGGTCATTTTCAGTCTATGTACTTTTAGAATTTGAAAATTTTAGTCCTAACTAAATGATAGCTATTAAATTCATTAAATTAAATTTGTTTGTTATTTTCACATATTGCTCACAAAAGATCAGTTAATAGATTTAACACATGTGGTTTGTATTAAGACCAAAATTTTAAAATTTAAAACATATATCCAATAAGAATAATCCAATTGGAAATGACTAAATTTATAACTTTGCATATAATACGGGACTTATGCCATAATTTAACCAAACATATTTAACTGTTACTATTGGATCGGGACTAAAATTTTAAAATTCGAAAAGTATTGAGACTAAAATTGATCAAATTTTAAGTATAGGTACTAAATCTACAGTTTACACAAAATACAAGGTCTAATAGTAAAATTTAACCAAAACAGTATATGTTCTTTTTTATTTTTAATTGAAAGAATTATGAATTTATTATATTTTTTACAAGTATAAATTTATAGGAAGAATTCTTTTTATTTACACGCAACCTATTTAAAATAATTAATTCGTAAGTTATTTGCATCAGGATTTAAGATTCATAATTGATCCATAAAATGTTGAATAAAAGAAGCAATAATACACAGTCCAGAAACTAGCTTGGAAACATTAGAAACGACAACATACATTGAATTTTCATTTTAATTGCTTACAACAATGCTTCAAGAAGACGAGGGAACTAATTTATTGGATATTTCAACTGCTTCCATCCAGGCCCTTGCTCAACTACAGATATCCTCTTTCCTTGCAGCACTGAATGGCTCCATCAAACATTTCCTCCAGCCCATTCCTAAATTCGAAACCTATGCCCAACAGTTTCTTTGATGACACACCAGGAAGTTTTATATCTTTGATTTCTGCCAAGGATCTGTGCAACACACAAATAACAAGTTGGAGTATAACTCTGTGATTTTTATCATGCAAGTTTGGACTGTTACTCACTCTGGTGATGGAATTGGAAACTCTGGGTACTTCCCACGTAGGAATTCAGACAACTTGTCAAGGCTTATGGTGTTGGAAGCACAATTGTATCTCCCTTTTACATCTGGATATTCAAGCAGGAATATATGTGCCCTTGCCACATCATCAACATGCACCATGGGGATATTCAGAATGAAACCATACTCAGATCGGTTCCCTGTACAGCTTATTCAGCTTCCTCGTTTAATAAGTCTATTTAGGCTGAAACAGAAAAATATTACTGAGACAAGTAGCGAGTTTGTACCTAAGACCAGAGCCAATGATGAGCGCACTGAGCCAGGGAAGTTGGGGCATATGAAAGGACCAACAACCAAACCAGGATTCACTGTCACCACATCCAGTCCATGTTGTGTACCAAATTCAAGAACCGCCCTTTCTGTGAATGTCTTGGAAATAATGTAAGGATGTGTTTGTGGGTTTAATTTTTGCGTAACGAAATCCACATCAGTCCGGAAACTCTCATCCATCATGTCCATCTCTTGGCCATTGTAAATAACAGTGGCCGCACTTGAAGTATACACGACTCGCTTCACTGTTTTTGATCTTAAGCATGCCTTCAAGATGCCTAGTGCTCCACTTGTTGACCTCTCTGTTACCGCTTCCAGAGATTCTTTACCATCGAAACTCATACGACTGGCAACATGGAGCACTGCGTTGCTTCCTTCAATGGCTGCATCGAAACTGGTGGGGTCATTAAGATCTGCACTCAAGATTTTCAGCTTTTTGGCTGCTCCTGGTAGACTAGTGAGGAAACTAAGGTCTCTTTTGTTTTCTGCAAAATTTCAACAGGAATATGGGGGTAAATCATGTACATCTGCTCAAAATATTAATTTTCTTAGCTTGAAACCGATATATTTAAATGGATCTGCTTATAAAACGGTAGTGTTACCTGGATCAGCCCTGACAGCGGTACGAACAGAATAACCCTCCTGAAGAAGCCTCTTGATGAGCCATGAACCTATGAACCCAGTACCTCCAGTCACACACACTGTTCCTTTATCTCCTTCCATTTCTCTCCACTCTATCAGAACATTTTGCACGAAAATCCTATATCTATATATAAAATCTATCCCAATGCATAGGGTAGCGTAATTTAATAGTTATATATATGTATAAAATCCTATATATATTATTTTCATGTATGTTCGTTCTTTTATTTTTCTCATGTAACACGCGTCTATATTTTATTAAAATATATAAATTTCGCACATTAAAGATTATTTTATTATTTCAATAATATTTTGATTATATTTTATCCCTTAATTGTTGTATAATTAAAAAACGGCTCTAAATTAATTATACAGATAATTTTGAGCTTTTCCTCGTCTTACATAAAAACAAGTTGAAATTACAACTCCTTCGAATTCGAACCCATGGAAATCATTTTATCACTCTCGATCGGATTTCTAATTTACAACAGAAATATAAATTTTAATTTCTTTTAACTTGCAAATATTTTTAAAAACTTACAAAATTGCAAATCATACTTAATTCATATAAAATCATATATATATAATTTTGAATAAACCAATCATATCATATAAAAATACATAAATGTTTTCGAAAAAATATAATAATAAATTTAAGGATTTTTACATAAATAATTTAAAATAAATAAATAAATAGATAAGTGCACTAATATTAACAAATCTAAGCTAATCCTACCGTAAATAAAAAACTGGTGTCCTTACCCCGCTCTTTTTAAAAAAGAATATATATTTTTTTGAAAAGGGGAACCTGAAGGAGGAGCATTAGAGAGGCTCAAGAAACCACAGTTGGCTGTAGATGCGAGAGAGTGGAGATGGGCATGTGATGGGTGAATGAAACGGGCCAACCCGTCACCGTATAAAATCAAGGCTCGGCTTGGCTTGTCTGCCATTGCTGTTACTCAAATACTCAAATAATAGGATCGAAGAAGAAACTGAGAAAGAGAAACAGGAAGCAAAGATGGAGAATCCACTTTCTATGGGCAACCTGGAAAGAAAGGGTGGAGGAATAAACGAATTAAAAAAAAGGTCAATTCTACTATTAGACACTGTACTTTGCATATGTTGTGAATTTTGTACTTATACTTTTAATTTGGTCATTTTCAGTCTATGTACTTTTAGAATTTGAAAATTTTAGTCTTAATTAAATGATAGCTATTAAATTCATTAAATTAAATTTGTTTGTTATTTTCACATATTGCTCACAAAAGATTAGTTAATACATTTAACACATGTGGTTTGTATTAAGACTAAAATTTTAAAATTTAAAACATATATCCAATAAGAATAATCCAATTGGAAATGACTAAATTTATAACTTTACGTATAATACGGGACTTATGCCATTATTTAACCAAACAGATTTAACTGTTACTATTGGATCGGGACTACAATTTTAAAATTTGAAAAGTATTGAGACTAAAATTGATCAAATTTTAAGTATAGGTACTAAATCCACAGTTTACACAAAATACAAGGTCTAATAGTAAAATTTAAGCAAAAAAGTATATTTACTTTTTATTTTTAATTGAAAGAATTATGAATTTATTATATTTTTATAGGATGAATTCTTTTTATTTGCACACAACCTATTTAAAATAATTAATTCACAAGTTATTTGCATCAGGATTTAAGATTCATAATTGATCCATAAAATGTTGAACAAAAGAAGCAATAATACATAATGCAGAAACTAGCTTGGAAACATTAGAAACGATAACATACATTGAATTTTCATTTTTATTGCTTACAACAATGCTTCATGAAGACAAGGGAACTAATTTATTGGATATTTCAACTGCTTCCATCCAGGCCCTTGCTCAACTACAGATATCCTCTTTCCTTGCAGCACTGAATGGCTCCATCAAACATTCCTCCAGCCCATTCTTAAATTCGAAACCTATGCCCAACAGTTTCTTTGATGACACACCAGGAAGTTTTATATCTTTGATTTCTGCCAAGGACCTGTGCAACACACAAATAACAAGTTGGAGTATAACTCTGTGATTTTTATCATGCAAGTTTGGACTGTTACTCTGGTGATGGAATTGGGAACTCTGGGTACCTCCCACGTAGGAATTCAGACAACTTGTCAAGGCTTATGGTGTTGGAAGCACAATTGTATCTCCCTTTTACATCTGGATATTCAAGCAGGAATATAATGTGCCCTTGCCACATCATCAACATGCACCATGGGGATATTCAGAAGGAAACCATACTCAGATCGGTTCCCTGTACAGATTATTCAGCTTCCTCGTTTAATAAGTCTATTTAGGCTGAAACAGGAAAATATTACTGAGACAAGTAGCAAGTTTGTACCTAAGACCAGTGCCAATGATAAGCGCACTGTGCTAGGGAACTTGGGGCATATGAAAGGACCAACAACCAAACCAGGATTCACTGTCACCACATCCAGTCCATGTTGTGTACCAAATTCAAGAACCGCCCTTTCTGTGAATGTCCTGGAAATAATGTAAGTACGTGTTTGTGGGTTTAATTTTTGCGTAACGAAATCCACATCAGTCCGGAAACTCTCATCCATCATGTCCATCTCTTGGCCATTGTAAATAACAGTGGCCGCACTTGAAGTATACACAACTCGCTTCACTGTTTTTGATCTTAAGCATGCCTTCAAGATGCCTAGTGCTCCACTTGTTGACCTCTCTGTTACCGCTTCCAGAGATTCTTTACCATCGAAACTCATAGGAGTGGCAACATGGAGCACTGCGTTGCTTCCTTCAATGGCTGCATCGAAACTGTTAGGGTCATTAAGATCTGCACTGAAGATTTTCAGCTTTTCGGCTGCTCCTGGTAGACTAGTGAGGAAACTAAGGTCTCTTTTGTTTTCTGCAAAATGTCAACAGGAATATGGGGGTAAATCATGTACATCTACGGTGGCGAAGCCAGGGGACCGGCCCCTAAAAGGTAAAATTTTTTTTAGGCCCTTAAAATTTTTTAAAAATTTTAAATTAGTAAAGGTAAAATTACACTTTGGCCCCCCTTAAAATTATAAAAATTTGATTTAATCGTTTACAAATTAAAAAGATATAAACTATAAAAAATTAAAATTTTATCCGGTCCCCCTAAAAAGTTGTCCTCGCTTCACCCCTGTACATCTACTCAAAATAATAATTTTCTTAGCTTGAAACTTATATATTTAAATGGGGGTACGAACAGAATAACCCTCTGAACAAGCCTCTTGATGAGCCATGAACCTATGAACCCAGTACCTCCAGTCACACACACTGTTCCTTTATCTCCTTCCATTTCTCTCCACTCTATTAGAACATTTTGCTCGAAAATCCTATAACTATATATAAAAGCTATGCATAGGGTAGCGTAATTTAACAGTTATATATATATTATTTTCATGTATGTCTTTTATTTTTCTCATGTAACATCGTCTATATTTTTTTTAAAATATATAAATTTCGCACATTAAAGATTATTTTATTATTTCAATAATATTTTGATTATATTTTATCCTTTAATTCTAGTATAATTAAAAAACAGCTCTAAATTAATTATATATATAATTTTGAGCTTTTCCTCGTTTTACATGAAAACAAGTTGAAATTACAACTCTTTCGAATTCGAACATATGGAAATTGGTATTTTATCAGAAAATACTAATTTTTTAAAAAAAATTACAAAAAAGAACATAAAAAATAATTATTTATCGGAAAGGGTCATTTTCCTCGAAAACGCGTCTACGTCAATACTTTTTCAGGGGATGCAGCAGGAAAATGCGTCCACGAAGGAGCGTTTTCTGCCACATCAGCAAAAAAAGCTTTCTTGAGGGCGCACTTTGCTGATGTGGTAAAAACGCTCCCCAAACACACGTTTTAGCTCGTGTTTTTTAAAAAAAAAAACTATTCTCGAATTTTTTAAAAATTTACGATAATAAACCTTTATAAAGGCTCAAAGTGACAACACAAATTTTTTTAAGATGTCATCAATTAATATGGAAATATAACTTACAAAGGATATCTTTATATAGACCCAAAGTCTCATTTCCTTTGTTTGTTTGAGCAATGTGGGATATGAGATATGTGTATATATAGACTCATGAATAGTTTTGCAGCTTGTTCCAAAACAATGTAGGATTCCTTCCTCTTTTAACTAACAACATGAGATTAAAGGCTACACTATATTTGATATTTTTTTTACAAAACAATTTCTTCTTTTTTTTATATATATTTTGTTAATATTTTCTTATATTATAAAATTATCTTTTGAGATCTTTAATCTTGTTACATTTTAGAATTGTTAACATATACAATAGAACTATTAAAAAAGAGAGAATAAATTGTACATATGAAACTTGTACATGCAATAATATTCTATTCAATTTTAAATGTTTGAAGTTAATATCAATGCAATTCTAATTTTTAAAATAATTTTCCATTATTAAATTTAGAAGTTATACTTTTAATTTTTTTATTATTTATTTTATTTTATATTATGAATGTTTGATTAATAAATAAATGGTGAGTATTTAGTACTCAAATAGAATTTTTTTTGTAATTTTAAAAAATTGATATATCTTTTTAAATATTTATTTATTTTTAATATTTTACTATACTAATTAATTTTTTTAATTATAATTTAATTTAATTTTCATCACCTAATGAATGCCGATAAATTTATTTTAGATATATTTTGACTAGATAGATAATCTATTTAAACATAGTATATAATTATGTTAAATTAGTTTTTTTATAGAAATATATAATATACATAAAATATAATAATTATTTTTCATATTTTATATTTAGATTAAATTACATTAGTAGTCACTTAACTATATTTTTTAGCTATCGAATTATAAAAACTTACAAAATGATCACTCAACTATTAGTAATTTTTTAAATATTTATTTTTTAATATTTTACCATACTCATTTTATATTTTATATTTTTTTTTACTTATAGAGTTTAAAAGTTTTATTTATAATGTAACAAATATTAACTTTTTGTAAAAAAAATTTAAACTCTAAGTAAAAAATATCAAATATAGTGTAGCATTTCATCTCATGTTGTTAGTTAAAAGAGGAAGTAATCTCACATTGGTTAGGAACAAGCTGCAAAACTGTTCATGAGTCTATATGAATATTTCCTTTGTAAGTTATATTTCTATATTAATTGATGACACCTTAAAAAAAATGGTGTTGTCACTTTGAGCCTTTATAAAGGTTTATTCTCGTAAATTTTTAAAATATTTGAGAATAAATTTTTAAAAAAAAATACGGGCTAAAACGCGTATTTGGGGGAGCGTTTTTGCCACGTCAGCAAAGCGCGCCCTCAAGGAAGTGTTTTTTTGCTGATGTGGCAGAAAACGCTCCCTCGTGAACGCATTTTCCTGCTGCATCCTCTGAAAACGAGCTGACATGGACGCGTTTTCAGGGGAAATGACCCTTTCCGGTAAATAATTATTTTTTCAGTCATTTTCCGTAAAATTTTTTTAAAAATTGGTATTTTCTGATAAATTGCCCCATGAAAATCATTTTATCACTCTCAATCGGATTTCTAATTTACAACAGAAATATAAGTTTTAATTTCTTTTAACTTGCAAAAATTTTTAAAAACTTACGAAATTGCAAATCATACTTAATTGATATAAAATTATATATATAAAATTTTGAATAAACCAATCATATCATATAAAAATACATAAATGTTTTCAAAAAAATATAATAATAAATTTAAGGTTTTTTACATAAATAATTTAAAATAAATAAATATATACCAAAATCGGATAAGGGCACTAATATTAACAAATCTAGGTGAATTCTACCGTAAACAAAAAACTGGCGTCCTCTAACCAATCGCCGACACCCCGCTCTTTTTTAAAAAGAATATATATTTTTTAAGTGTAGTTTGATCAATCGACGGCACCCGTATTTTAAACTTAAAATACATTTTTTTTATGTATAACGAAAAAATACTATTTTTATTAGTGTCACCGATGTGACCCACCAATCACGTGCCTGAATTCCAATACCTAAAAATTATTATACCAATTTTTTTTTCAACTTTCAAAAAATATATATAATATAAATATTATTTTTAATTATTATAAGTGGGGGTTGGTTTGGTTTGGCCCCTTCCTTTGTTTTATGTTTTATTTATTTATTTATTTATTTATTTATTTATTTTAGTATAATTAGCTATTTTAATAGTAGTTTAGTATTATTAAAGTATGTTATTTTGTTAAGAGGTTAGTACTTATTATCCTTGAAAATCAAAACAAAAATATGTTTTAATTTTTTTAGTATAATTAGTTATATTAGTAGATGTTTAATATTAAGGTGTGATATTTATGTTAAAAGGTTAGTACTAATTAATTTTTATATTTGATTTTTTTTTTTTATATTATATACATTTGGTTGGTCCCTCCTTCCCTTTCCACAGCCAAAGATCTCTCAAAAGGAACATGTATTTATTTATTTTGCTAATATTATAATTACTGTTAATAGTTTAGAATTGTGTTAAAAGTTTATTATTATTATTATTATTTTTTAGGTATTCAAGGCTTTGTTTTCAGCTTTGTTAGTATACTATCCCTTGGACTATATCCCGTGGACTATATGTACTTATACTATATTTTACATTTTTATTGGTTGATATTATTATTTTAAAGTAAATTGAGATAAAATTAATAGTTTATGTATTAGTAGTAAGCATGATTTTTATCTTGTTTATTTGTTAAGTCGAATATTAAAATTTTAATTGTTTGTGCACATATCGATATGAGTTCTTTATTAAAATTAAAAAACGATAAATTATAAAATTATAAAACAACAACAACAAAAAAAACACTAAGATGGTGGCTTAGAAAAAGGGGTGCCTAAATATTATTTACTAGGTGAAAAAAAAAAACATGGCTGACACTTTTATTGGCTTTTATCAACGCCCTCTTGGACTGGAAATTGAATTTTGACTCATCTGAAAAGAAACTCTCAAAATGGCAGCATTTTTAAAAAAGTTGAAAAATCAATGTGTAGCGTTATACTACAACTTATAGAGGGTACTTATGCCGGATTCCAATATACTACAACTTATTGAGGGTACTTATGCCGGATTCCAATAATAATAGAGTCCATTTTATATACCTGCCCTTACTGAGTGATTTGCAATGTGCTCGTTCCTATAGCTAGGGTTCGACAGTACTAGCGACGCTATATCGTGAGCTTTGTCTGGGGGGCAAAGCATAAAACTGCCGATATAGGTGGTTGTCTGATACTGCTACAATCTTGGGCGCTATCCAAGATGTCATTTCTAGCATCAGTGAGTCATCAAGTACATGTGTTCTCACTTGTGAATATGTAAAAAAAATTTAAACTTGGATCAATATTTTTTTCACGAAAATATTTTCTAAAGAGTTTAGTTTATATTTTAGATGGAATACTTGTCTGAATATTGGGAAGTCAAAAACTCTAATTGTATACCGACAGATGATCGAGGCATACATTAGGGATGGGGTAATTTATTTTCAAAAAATTAAATTATATTTGTAATAGCCCGTTTTCAGTTAAATCGGAACAGTGGTTTCGGGACCACAAATCTGAGTCTGAAAAGAAAATTTATTTTAATATCATTTTATGGTTTGAATTATGATAGAAATATCGTATGAAAAATTCGTAAAGAAATTTTACAGATTACATGTCTAATTTGATAAAGGACCAAATTGCATAAAATGCAAAAGTTGAGTTCTAGTAGCTATAGGTATCAAATAGCTATAGAATTCAAAATTGGAGGTCCTTATATGGAAAATAGACCATTAAGAGGGGTTAGTAGATAAGTATGATGATTCATTCATGGAAGATTAAATAAAGAAAAGGACAAAATTGGAAAGATGAAAAATAATAAAATAAAAGAAAATATCATCATATTATCGTCTTTCCTAAATGAAAATCCATGAAAACCTTAGCTATGGGTATTGAGTTCTAGCAAGCTTGTTTTTCTCAATTAGGTATGTTTCCTTGTCCCCTTTTTAATAATTTTTATATTTTCAAGATCAAAATAGCTTAATTTGACTATCTTGAGGATTAATTTGCAAAGTTATCAAAATACTAGGGTTTTTTCATGGATGAATATAGTTGAATTATGAAGGTTGATGGTAGAAAATGAAAGGTTGTTGATAGATAAACAACTTTTGTAAAAGGAATTTTGATGAAATTATGATTTATGGACTAAATTGAAAAGTTGTAAAATTCATGGAAAAATTCTGAATTTTATGAAATTCATGGGCTGCTACTGTGATAAGTAAAAATCGACTAGGCTTGGAACAATTATTAAATTGTATGAATTTCATTTTCCGAGCTTAGGGATGAAATCGTAATTAAATAAAAGTATATGAAATTGATGACATATCATATAATGTCTGACAAATATAAAGTCCAGTTTGAATAAATGAAATTCGATGGATACTAGGTTCCAATATTAGTTGTGGTCCTGCGTATGTTGCGGACACACCAAATGTAACACCCCTAGCCCACATCTGTCGCCAAAATAGGGTTTCGGAGCATTACCAAAACTTATCGATCAAACAGACATAATTTACAAACATTTCATACCATATAATATTCCTGTCAAAACCAATCAAACTCATTCAAAGCATATTAAAATAATCATCTTAGGTGTCTAACCAATGTACCCTCATAGGTACCACAATTATATCATCATTTCATATCATTAAAACATCATTCAAGTCATGCCTAATTCAATTTATTTTGCCTAATTCAGGAACACTTAAACATTAAATTAATTTCACATGTTTATATATATACCAAACTAACATTATATTTATAACCTCATTTACAAACAATTCACAAAATAACTATTATTTAGACACCCTAGGTACATGCCGACACATTTCAAAAGGATAAACATTACCACGTTTGAGTTCGGGGTCGTTGTTGGATGCTGAATCGACGATCAAAATTTAGTACCTAACCTGCACACGGAAAACAAAACCGTACGCTGAGTAAAACTCAGTGGTATTTCTATAATCCGAATAATTAAAAACAAGAAATTACAATTATACATTTGAAATATAAACACTTATTAATATTTAAATACTATAATAATCATATCATATTCCATTTGTTTCACAATATCTCAATTCTCATATTTGCTATATAAATAGCTTTTCAACTCATGAGTATGTAACTCATATATTCCATGTATTTGCAACATATTTCATAATCTATTTTCAGTTCACTATTTCACTTTTATTTATCATAACATTCCATTTCAATACCAATTATATAACTTTATTATTCATTTACCCCTATGAACATGACTCGGACTCGAACGGATACACGGATCCAACCAAACACACTAGTTTGGTACCCAGTACCTCATTGGATAATTCGAAGAAATAAATTGGCATTCCGCGTCTCATCGGCTAAACTGAAGTAAATTGGCACCTAGTGCCTCATCGAATTAATCCGAAGTAGTAAATTGACACCCAGTGTCTCATCGACTCAAAGTCGAAGAAATCCCCGAACTCTTCTAATCCTATGGCATGCCATTTATATTCGACTCAGCCCGATACAATTAATAGGGTTTAATTTCGCATTTCAGATATAATTAATATCTAATACTGATTTTTCATATAATCACATAATTACACATATAATTATTTCAATTAAAAAAATAATCCATTCAATATATATATCTACTAATTAAATTCATTCAATCAATTATCAAATTATCAATTACTAACCTCAACACTTGCCATATACATTAAATAAAAATTACAACAATTAATAACTAGTTTCGGATTATAGAAATACAAACCGAAAATTTTGAACTATTTCTCGTTGACTTTATCTTTTCCCTTTTTAGTCGCGGATTCCAATACGACGTTAGCTATGGAATTAAAACAATTAAAATTCATCAATACCGCATAATTCAATCTCATATTTAATATTTTAAATTTTAAATTTTTACTCAATATTTGCCTAAATTTCAATTTAGTCCCTAAATCGAGACTATTTTTATTCTTCACATTTAATTCCTTATTTTCATGCAAATTTCACTTTAAACTAAATTTAACTCCCTAATATCACTTAAATCCCTAAATTTTAAATTTTCACAATTTAGTTCATATTACTCAAAATTTACATATAATTCAATCTTTTTTCATTTCTAACTTAAAAATCTATCAATTTAATCCCTAATACTAAAATTATTCAACATAGACAACACTTAAAAACTTCATAATTTCTAAAATTTTGACATGGGTCGGGTAGTATTTAATACCGGGATTCTAAAAATATAAAAATTACAAGAAAAATGGACTAAATTGACTAACCAATTGAACTTTGAACAATTGAAATCCCTAGCTTCTCGTTCATTCTTTCTCTTTTTCTTTTTCTTTTTCTTTCTTTCCCTTTCTGTTTGTTTAACCTTTTGTCTTTCTTTTTGTTTCTTTTATTTATTATATTTACTTTATTATTATATTATATATATTTACTTAAATATTAAGTAATATTTATTATAATATATATATATTTAACTTTAACTTTATAAATATCTATCTTATGTCGTCTCATTTAATGCCAATGGAATAATTGCTTCTTTGGTCCTTTTTAATTTTTCTTTAATCTATAATTTAACTTTCACCCTATATGCAATTTAGTCCTTATACCTAATTACTCTTAATTCAAGCAAATTCTCTTAACCAAAACCTAATAAAATATTTACGAGTCTAATTTACGGTAACAGAGTCTCGAAAATGCACTTTTCGACACTCGTGACTATTGGGTCGTTACACCACAGCTTGAAAGAGCATCCTGTTATTAGCCCTCTCGAGCTTCCTGTTATATGGTTCTTGCTAGCTTCCCGTTAATAGCTCTTCGGAGCATCCCGATCGGTTGTGGTCCTGCATGTGTTGTGGGCACACCGCAGCTCTTATGAGCGTCTCGATATATGGCTCTTCGTAAGCTTCCCGATTAAAGGCTCTTTGTGAGCTTCTTGAATAATGGCTCTCCGGAGTTTCCCGATATGGCTTACTTTAACTTCCCGATACATGGCTATCCGAAGCTTCCTGATTAATGGCTCTTCGGAGCTACCCATTATTGGCTCACATAAGCTTCCTGATTATGGCTCTTATGAGCTTTCCGTTATACAGCTCGGTTAAGCTTTTCGTTATATAGCTCGAGAGACAGTTCCACGTTTAAGTACTCATATGAGCTTTTCCGAATATGAAATGATGGATTACAGTTTTGTACACTTTGTGTGTACTACCCTTGTATCCATCGAGATTTTAAACGGTTCAACGGGTAAAGTTCTGATATGAGATAATATGGATTCAGAATGGACTATTACTGAATATATCTGAAATACATGGAAATGGTTTGTACCTATTATACGAATCCATGATATGGGAAGTATATGTATATGGAAATTGTAACATCCTAGATTAGGGGTTATGCGTTTGGAGCATAACTCAAGTGTTAGTAGGCTTTAAGTGTGGTTGAGCATGTTTTAAGGGTTTTGAGAATCCAAGGATGTAGGAGGAAGTCTTGGAAAAGTATTGGAATTTTATTTTTTAAAGCAGAAGTTAGGTGAAGGAGGCCTTAAGGAAAATTTTTAGGAGTTTATGGACATGAAAATGGGCTTGTGCATTCTTGCTTAATTTTATGAAATAGCATGTCTATTGTGATATGAATGTGTTATGTGAATTTTAGAAACCTTGGAAATGTAAGGAAAGTGCATTTTTAGAAATGTTGGAAATGAAAGGAAATGTCTTGGAAATGTAGGAAATGACTTGGAAATGTAAGGAAATGATTTAGAAATGTTAAGTTTCAAAAGAGGAAAGTGAACATTTTGGAAATCTGAAATGTATGGAAATGTTAAGTTTAAAAATGGAAAGTGAACATTTTTGGAAACTAGGAAATGTAAAGAAATGATTCAAAAGAGGAAAGTGAACATTTCGAAACTTGGAAATGTAAGGAAATGTCAAGTTTACTGAGCCGATCGAAAATTTTTGGAAACTTAGAAATGACCTAGAAATGATGAGTTTTAAGGTTTAAAAGGGGAAATTAAGGCAAGGTGGCCTTAAAAGAAAAAGTTTGTGAAATTTGACACACAAACAGGCTTGGAATAGTGGCCTGAAGATGCCACTTAGGGCCTATGGAAATGGCGCCATATGCAAGAGGAATGGGCCTGAGTTCGAGTCACTTGGGAAGCAAATAAAGGAGGTTTTATTTTTGCTTCCGAAGACCGAGAGTGGACGGCACATGCTTCTAGAAAGGAGGTGTTTTATTTTCATAAATATTCGATTAAAAAGGTGATAAATAAAGGATTTTTAAATTGGATTATTTGGAAGAGATAAATGTTGGATTAAACTCTTTTATTTATGATAATTAAAGGGATAAAGCTATCAAAATAGAAGAGTGGTGGCCAAGTAAAGGACTCTAGCTTAGTAATTTCGTCTATAAAAGGAAGGAAGGAGGGATACTCATTAGTTTTCTTTTTTTCTCTGCTCTGCCGAAATTCTTAGGGTTCTCTCCTCTTCTCTTTTCTTTTCTAGCCGAATTCCCTAGCCTCCCCTCTCTTTTATTCAAAACAAAAAAACACAATCCAACCAAGCCAAAATTCTGCCAAAGCCGAATCTTTGTTATGACTAAAGGGTGTTGCCGATTTCATTCAAAAAGGTAAGATCAGCTATTATTTGATTTTCAATCTCTCTTTAGCCGAAATATAGGAATCTAACTCCTTTAGAATTCCATGGCCGAAATTTGGAAGGTTTTCTTCGAGATCTAGTAGTTGTCGACTACAAGGAGAAGTACAATGAAGTTTCGGGATTTCTAAGACTCAAGGATTTTCGACAGACTTATAAGGCAAGGTTTTCGGGATTTGAACCAAAAAGGAAATCAACACCAAGGGATTAAGATCTAAATCAGTAGATCAGTTCTTCGGGATTTCAAGGACTTCATTAAGCGAATCAGGTGTGTACTCCACACTACTTTGTAATATGAATTATGGTTGCATATAATAAAATATATGTTAATAGAAATATGAGCATGGCTAAAGTACCATGATATGGTACTAAGTACTCAGGTACGTTTCCTACTTCTACTAGGAATATGAAAAATGTTATTCGTAACATGAGAATATGATAAGAATTTGAACTATGGTATATTTATGGGGCATTTGGTTGTATATTGAAAGGGGAAGTGAAAAGTGGTGATTTAAGACCACAGTAATCTAAAAAGTGGTGACTTACGACCACGATGAATCGAAAAGTGGTGATCTAAGACCACGAGAATCGAAAAGTGGTTTCCTAAAACCACAGATGCGGAGCTTTAAGCCCGCAAATTGGTGTGTAGCGGAAGGAGGGTTGACTTAGTAGTCCCCACGGTGTGTTTGGCAGGTACGGGGGTGTGTAGCGGATGGACAATTAGGTTTGGGTTTGGGAATGCATCATAACTTGTATTTTATGTTTTGAATGTGTAACTATTGTATGCCTGATTCTATTATGATTTAGTGTCGTGTACACATTGAGTCTGTTTGACTCACCCGTTGGGAATATTTTTGGTGATGAGCAGTGATGGACCGGGATGGCAGAACTTGTGGTGGCCATGCTCAACTTGAAGTCTTTATTTTAATGGACTATTAAATTTTTAGTACTTTGAAATATTTTGGAAACTATTTGATGTAATAAGGCCATAAGGCCATGATGAACGATTTTATTTCTACTTGTTGTTTTATTGTGTTACAAATTTTGATTAAGTTAAAGACTAAGTATTTTATTTTAAAATATACTCTATATGTTTTATCACTTAATATTAAAAAGGGGTTTTCTAATATAAAAATCCAGTTTGTTTTCAACACAAGCCCAACCCAAACAATATTTTTTTTAATCACACAAGTTTTTCTCTAAGTAACAAAAGAATTTTTAACCGGTTTACTTGAGGAACATACCAGATCTGGCCAAGGCTCGTGGGCCGGGTTTGGGGTGTTTCAATAAATGTCCCTTGATATTTCTATAAAAGACATGACTAACATGTTGACGAGGATATGTGTTTAGGCTTTTGGCAAAGTTTGTTTGGAATATGTTTTGTGTGCTTACCTTTAATGTGATTAAATGGTAAGTTAAATTCCATATTATACGGATTTACTAACCATTATATGCTTACTTTGTTTTATTTTCCCTGTTTTATAGTACTCGAAAGCTCGTAAAGATTGGAGGTTGGTCAAAGTATTATCACACTATCCATCGGCTCATTTCGGTATAAATAGTAAACTCATTTTGGTTATAATGGCATGTAGGTTAATTAGCCAAAATGTTGGTATGTAAATGTTTAATTGATAATAGCCATTTGTATGGCTTATGTTTGATATGTTTTGATATATATATAAGTGGATTTATCATGTTAGAAGTATTAAGCTTGATTATGCATATATGCATTTGGTTATTTAGGTAAATATGAACACTAAGTAGACATGATAATAAATTGTCATTTGAGGTGCCTAAGAGCACATTGGTTGTGTGTGGTAATATGTTATGTTAAGGCATGAATATGGCTTGATTCAAATATTTTATATTGGATTGGGAATGTGTTTAAGTTTGGGTGAGAACTAAGGCTTGGAAATGGCCTTATATTGTCCACACGGGCAGAGACAATGGCGTGTGTGACACACGGCCTAACACATGGGCGTGTGTTTTGGCCGTATGTCCCCTGCATCTTTAAAATTTCAAAACAGAATGCTAAGAATTGAACACACGACCTGGCACACGGACATGTGGCTTGGCTGTGTGACCCCTGCACCTACACACGACTTAGCACACGGGCGTATGACTTGGCCATATGACCCAAGTCAGAGAGTTACACGGGTACAGACACAGGCTGGGAGACGACTGTATGCCCCATTTCGATTGCCCTCACGGCCTGAGACACGGGTTAGGGTGTTACAATATTAATGTCATTTAATTAGTTTATTTATTAAATTCCGTTATAATTAGTATTTTAATCATGTGTTTAATTGTGTAGTTCTTGTGGATGTTGCTTCTGTTATTCCTCCGTTGGCTAGAGCACATGTAACCCTGTGGTGTGTTAATGCACCCATGGTCAATTTTCAAATGGTGGAGTGGTATGCCGATGATTGTGCACTTCGTCAATTCGGGTGTCGTCAACATATTTCGGATGTTCCTATACAATTGGGAAAATATGTCTACAGAATTAATAAGAAGGGAAAAAATACAATGAATTGAGCATTAGAGCATCAACCATATATTGTGTTGTAGAATGTCCAGTTGGAGAGAAGGCCTTATTTAAAATCAAGTTTTCCTGATTTCACTCCCTTAGGGGACTACCAGTAGTGGTACATATGAAATGGGTTGGCCTATTTATATAGTGGTCGATTGATGTTAGTCCATCTACATATGGAATGACGAGGCCCCTTACAAAGCCGTCTTCGTCAGAAATATCATTTTCCCCCACCCGAGCCGGAGCCGGAGCCGGAGCCGGAGCAGGAGCCAGAGCTCAAGCCCTAGCTCGAGCTGATATTTTCATTGTCATACACACACTCGACCGGTAGTTCCTATCACCTGGAGATAGAAGGTTGGCACCAGCCCGAGCCGACACATTCATTATCATACACACACTCGACCGGTAGTTCCTATCATTTGGAGATAGGGGATTGGCCCCAGCCCAAGCCGAAACCTTCATTTTCATACACACACTCGACCGGTAGTTTTTATCACTCGGAGAAGGGAGGTTATATTTCTTATCAACAATCGAGCTCACCAACGATGTTTGACATGTTTAGCCCATTATCACCTCGGTACTACACCCTTCCCAAGCAAACATTTGTCACCAACAATTTATCGAGTTCGCTGAATAACACTGAGGATCGCCTATAGGTGATGAGAATGTCGGTTTGAGTGAGATGGACATTGATCTTTGGGAGCACCCGCAACGTGAAAGAAGGTCGTCATAACAAAACACCCCACGAACAACCCCGTCAAACCATAGATTTTGATAGTTTTAATTCAAATAATTTAGCTTATTGTAATGTTTAGTTAATTTAAAGTTTGACATATTTTATTTTAAGCTAAAGTTTGCCTCATGTTAATGAAATGTTTGAAACAAGTTCATGCAAATATACGTGCCCATCAAGTTCATGTAAATAATTAAAGTTGATACAAGAATTGAAATTTAATACAAAAAGAGATACATAATAAAAATATATATAAATAATTAAAATTGATACAATAATAGAAATCCAATACATAATTTACATTCTAGTCAGTCTAAACGACTCTCTCTGGTGATAGTTTCGATGTGGGAATTTGCTTCGATTATGACCTATTGATCTACACACACCACAATATTTAGTGTTAACCCTCTTCTTATGTCCATGTCATTTCTTATTTGAGTGACACGCGGGTGACCTTTGGGCTTCCTACGGAGACTACAGTCTGGGACCAACTCGAAAGTGGATGGGGGAACTTCTTACATTGACACGTCTCGTATTATTGGGAACTCATTTCCCTAAATACGTATTATGCGTTCTAATGTGAATACCTCTTCGATATGTTGTTAGACATTGATAAAGGTATCAACACATGCTGCAATTAAGTGTTTGGAATTCCCACAGTCACATCATCTGTTTAGGATATCAACTCCGTATGACCTAAGCGAGATACCCGGTTGACAAACGACGACTTCTGTCACTCGAAACATTTCAAAATGTTGAGAATATAATTGAACATTCATTGTCATCGCTTTTTGACTGTTGACCATCATTTCCATCCTAACTACCCTAACGTACACAAACCCTTCATTCATTTAATTTACTTGTCTAAGCCCTATTTTTGGCATCAATGTGTCCATTTAGTAAAAAGTAGTTGAGAATATATATGCAATTGGGAGATGTCATGTACTCTTTAATACTGTAGTGACCCGATAGTTGAGTAACCGAAAAATATATTTTCGGTCTCCGTTTCCATAAAACTGAATCGTAAATAATTACTAAAAATATTTACGAAGCTAGTTGTGCGTCTAATTGGGTTTTATTTAGGTGAATTTGACTTAATTAGAGGCATTTGGGGAAAAAGGATTAGATTGAAATAGGTGTGAAAGTTTAATTATAGATTAAAAGAAAGTATAAAGGACCAAAATGGAAATTAAACCATTTTGTATAATTGAGGCGGTGTAAGTAGAAAAAATCTGAGATTTTTATGTTTAATATATTTTATATTTTAAATATAATATAATATATTATATTGTTATTATATATTATAAAGAGAAAGAAAGAAAGAAAAACAGAAAAGAAACAGAGAACAAGACGAAAGCAGGGGAAGAAAAAGGAAAGAAAGAAAAAAGGAGAAATTGATGATTTAAAGCTTGGAAGTTTAATTGGTAAGTCAATTTAGCCCTTCTCTTTTAATTTTGATGCTTTATAAGTTTTAGAACAAAGTTTTGATGAATTTAAGTTGAAGTTTTTGAAGTTTTAAAGCTGTTGAATATAGCATATGATGAACAAAAGATGAATTAGTGGTTTAATTGAAAGAATTTGAAGTTAGAATTGGGTAAAGGATTTAATTGTAAAATAAGCTATAAGAAAACTGTTTTGGACAGCAGCAGTAGAGTAACTTTGAAAAATCACCAAAAATCGTATAAGTGGAATTAGAAGTTGAATGAGATATGAAATTAAAGCTTATTGAGTCTATTTTCATATGAAAGAAACAGAGAAAGCAAAGGAATTCTGTAATTTGAGATATTTATATTTTTGTAAGACTGGTTTAGAGGATTTCAGGATCCCCTGTTCTGACTTTGGAAAATCATAAAAATTGGAGAAAAATAATTAGAGGCTTAAAGTTATATGATTAGAATTCTGAATGAGTCTATTTTCAATAGAAATAAACGAGAACATCATATGAATTTTTATAAAGAGATAATTAATTTTTAGTGAAGAAGGGTCAGAACTGCCAGACAGCAGAACAGGGGTGACTTTGATGAATAAACTGTACTAATTGGCTAGGTCAAAAATTCTGGAAATTTTATGGTATGAATACATGTGAGTCTAGTTTCATGGAAAATTAACGGTTCTTCATTTGGAGTTCTGTAGCTCGAGAAATAAATAATTTAGTGACTATGACACAAAAGGACAGCTTTGAATAAGTTTATGAGTAAAGGATTAAATTGAAATGTGAGCAAAAGTAAGAAAGCATGAGTTTATCATAAAATACATGTTTATTTTATTAAATAGTACAGGAAATTATTTGATTATTTTTAACATATAAATGTTATATGTTTATATGAAATTGAAGAAAAGAAAAAGGAAGGAGAGGACCGAATCGAAGGAAAAGGAAAAGAGAAGGTTAAGGAGTGAAGGAAGAAGAATTTATATCACCTCAATCTTTTATTGTAAGTACTACAAGAATTTTAAATTATTGCTATTTATCTTTTTGAAATATTTATGTGAATTATTTAAATACATGAGATTTAGCTTTAATGCCCAAGTAGACGAAATTAGAACTCTTGGGATATTAGTGGCATGCCATTAAGGAACTTTAGCGCGCTCTCTGGATATTAGCACGTTGGTGCTCTCTGATATTAGCACATTGGTGCTCTCTGATATTAGCACGTTGGTGCTCTCTGATTATTAGCACGTCAGTGCTCTCTGATTATTAGCACATTGGTGCTCTCTGTTCACTTGTGCATCATAATGCACCTCTGTATATGTTCCGTATATCCGATGTGTTCTATAAAGTCTACTTTGGGCTAAGAATTGAAACGAGGACAAAGTGAATTACTGATGTGTTAAGGTAAGATTTATACCTTACAAAAGATAAGTTAAATTTTATTAAAGCAAGGCATACATGAAGAAACTTATATGTGAGAAAATATGCAATAATTGATTGAGTTAAAATATTCTGTTATGATTGCTTATTTAATTATTTTTGTAGTGCTTACTAAGCCTTCACCGGCTTAACGCGTTTATTTTAACGCGTAGGTACAAGTAGACAAAAAAAAGAAGTCCAACTAGAAGATCTCTCATCTCATCACATCCTCAAGGGCTTCAAAAGTAGGTACTATATTTTGTATTAAAATGGCATGTACATAGGTGATATTTTGGTCACTTAAAACTACTACATGACTTTTGTTGTAGAAAACGATATTTGGTATTTTAATGTTATAAGTAGAATCTAAATATGATTAAATATGAAATTGTATTAGTTAAATTGTTGGATTTTGGAACTGGTTGAATTGGTTATTTCTGGAATGAATACGGTTTTAATTGCAGGGGGTGATATGTGAAAATAAGCAGAAATGCTGCCGAAATTTATATTAAACAAAATTTATATTTGCAAATTATCAGATATGTCCGGTAATGCCTCGTAACCCTGTTCCGGTGATGGTTCGGGGTTAGGGGTGTTACATTTATTGGTATCAGAGCCTAGGTTTTCTGAATTCTTGGGTCGAGTATGAGTCTATTTGTACATGCCATTTTATAAATTGATGTGATGAGATGAGGTTTAGTTATTTAATTGTGTAATTTATGAATATTGTAGAAACTTAAAGATGTCTTCTGAAAGAATAAAAGATACCGATTTTGTGATGTATACTGGAATTTATGAATTTAATAAAATAGAGTTGGTTGTCTCTTAGTATAGAAAGAGGAAATGTTAAAGAAAGAAATGTTTTCCAATCGAAATAATTTCGATAATTCTAAAAGTGATGTTCAAATAATTAAGTAAAATGTTACTTATGATGAAACAGAATTTGAAAAGATGTGGATAAATGTCTGATAGTAAGAAATGATAAATGTTGAGTATATACATGAAGCTAAATTATGAGGCCTTACGATCTCTACCCCTTATTGGTACAGATTATATTTATAGTGAAATTGATAGGAATTATAATGATTTAGTTTCAAAAGTGTGGAACAGAAGAGTTTAAAGGAAAGAAAGATGATGACCAGTGAAAGGTGAAGAATGATTAGAGAACATTCAAAGAATATTTGAAGAATTGCAGTATACAAGAGATGAAAAGTTGAAATGTGCAGTATTTTTATTAAAGGGTGAAGTTTATCAATGGTGGAACACTGTCACGGATATCCATTCTGCAGAAAAAATTAATTGGAATTCCTTTGTATCTGAATTTAAAAAGAAATATGTAAGACAACTTTATCTTGAGAAGAAGAAAAGAGAATTTCTGGATTTGAAGCAGAACTACATGTCTCATTCTTTGAATATGAGCGTGAAGTTATCGATTTCTTTTCGAAAAATTATGTGGGATACACAGTGCTACTATTAAAGAAAGGAGTCATTTATCAGAAATTGATTTATTCAGATATGGTAACTACAGAATGAGTTAACTGAAAATTTCTTTCGAATAAGCTTTGTGAGTGAAGTGAATGATACGGGACTGTTGATGATTATATATGTTAACGGATTAGCAATGGAATTGCAGAAATATTTGAATACAACTGCTATAGTTGGGTATTCTACAATGATCTCTTCTGGGTATTCTATATGGGTATTCTATATGTTCTTTTATCTTCAGAGGTATATGCAACTGTTCAGATGTGACTTTTATTGTGCAGAAAGTTTGGAATCATAACGTTAAAATGGAAGTTCGGTTGATTCTCGATCGAGATCGCTCTATTTTTCTTTGGATTTTCTAATTTGTTCTGTTAGATAGAAGACTTAATGGTCGATTCATATGAAGTTATTTTCTATTTCTCTAGGTTATTCAGTGCATATATCATAATTGGCATTATCTTTATCACAATCGTTTCTAGCAAGGATAAATGGTATTCTTCTTCTCAGTTTTTCTTGAATATTATCAATTTCTTTATCATTGAATATGGTTTTTATTCTCGGAAATTCAATATAGCTTCACATCCGGGATTTCATTATGCCACATCCGGGATTTCATTATATTGGTTTTCTTATTATTTTATAGTCCGATCTTATCTATCAAATATGATTCATCCGTGAAGGGTATTCGGTGATAGAAGGTAAATATATATATTATCTTGTTATAAATCTTGGTTCGATTATGGGAGCTCGGTGATATGGATCTTAGATTATAGAAGTTGTATTATTATATCAAGTTATTATTGGGACTACTCTTGGATTTCTTCTTCTATTTTAAAGTACTATTGAAGTTGAAGTATTGATCCATTTATATTATTGAAATGTTTGATAGAGATCTACAGTTTACGGTTCTGATTTCGGAATAACTTATAAGAATGATATACGAGTGATAGTTGATTATTTATAAAGTCGAATCGATTGATGGCTTCAGAAACTTGCGGAGATGTACATTCCGAAATTGTAAGGTTTCATGGTATTCCAAAGATTGATAATTTCGATCGAGATTGCAGTTCACCTTAGGGTTCGAAAACAATTACAGAAATTATTGTGTACTTAACTCGATTTGATTATAGCATTTCATTCGCAAATTGATGGATAATTCGAGAGAGAGTTGGTTAGATTTAGAAAGAAGATGTACTGGTGGTCAGGTATGAAACGTGATATTTCTGAGTTTGTATCCAGATGTCTGATATGTCAACAGGTCAAAGCAGAACATCAAGTACCTTCGGGGTTACTCCAGCCAATTACTATACCGGAATGGAAATGGGAAAGAATCACTATGGATTTTGTATCGGGGTTACCGTTGTCTCCAAAGAAAACGGACGCTATTTGGGTGATTGTTGACCGATTGACAAAATCAGCGCACTTTATTCCGGTACGTATGGATTATTCTTTAGATAAACTGGCTGAACTGTATATATCTGAGATTATCGGGCTACATGGAGTGCTGTCTCCATTATATCGAGATAGAGATCCCCGATTTACGTCTCGCTTTTCAGGATAAAGCGCAAGAAGCTTTAGGTACTCGGTTGTATTTGAAGATCGCATTTCATCCTCGGAAAGATGGCCAACTGAGCGTGTAATTCAAGTATTAGAAGATATGCTCGATGTTGTATACTAGAGTTTGAAGGTAATTGGGAGAGGTATCTCGCCTTTGATTGAATTTGCTTACAATAATGATTATCAATCCGGTATTAAAATGGCTCCGTATGAAGCTTTGTATGGTAGAAAGTGTAGAACACCATTATATTGGACAGAGCTTAGTGAAAAGAAGATACATGGGGTTGATTTAATCCAAGAAACAGAGGAAAAAGTAAAAGTCATTGAAATAGTTCGAAAGCAAACATTTGGTCGTCAAAAATCTTATGCTGATCTTAAAAGAAAAGATATTGAATATAATGCGGGTGAAAAAGTATTTTTGAAAGTGTCACCATGGAAAAAATTTCTCCGATTTGGGAAGAAAGGCAAGCTCAGTCCAAGATTCATTGGGCGTATGAGATCTTAGAGCAGGTTGGTCCGATTGCTTATCGGATAGCCTTACCACCGGAATTGGATAGAATTCACAATGTTTTTCATGTCTCAATGTTACGAAGATACCGGTCTGATCCATCTCATGTGATTACTCACGAAGTAATAGAAATTCAACCGGATTTAACTTATGAAGAGGAGCCAATTAAGATACTTGCTCGAGAGGTAAAGGAATTGAGAAACAAACGGATTCCGTTGGTAAAAGTGTTGTGGAGGCATCATAATTCGGAAGAAGCAACATGGGAAAGAGAGGAAACAATGAGACATCAATATCCGCAATTGTTTTACGTCGGAGTAAATTTCGAGGACGAAATTTATTAAGCGGGGAGAATTGTAGTGACCGATAGTTGAGTAACCGAAAAATATATTTTCGGTCTCCGTTTCCATAAAACTGAATCGTAAATAATTACTAAAAATATTTACGAAGCTAGTTGTGCGTCTAATTGGGTTTTATTTAGGTGAATTTGACTTAATTAGAGGCATTTGGGGAAAAAGGATTAGATTGAAATAGGTGTGAAAGTTTAATTATAGATTAAAAGAAAGTATAAAGGACCAAAATGGAAATTAAACCATTTTGTATAATTGAGGCGGTGTAAGTAGAAAAAATCTGAGATTTTTATGTTTAATATATTTTATATTTTAAATATAATATAATATATTATATTGTTATTATATATTATAAAGAGAAAGAAAGAAAAAGAAAAACAGAAAAGAAACAGAGAACAAGACGAAAGCAGGGGAAGAAAAAGGAAAGAAAGAAAAAGGAGAAATTGATGATTTAAAGCTTGGAAGTTTAATTGGTAAGTCAATTTAGCCCTTCTCTTTTAATTTTGATGCTTTATAAGTTTTAGAACAAAGTTTTGATGAATTTAAGTTGAAGTTTTTGAAGTTTTAAAGCTGTTGAATATAGCATATGATGAACAAAAGATGAATTAGTGGTTTAATTGAAAGAATTTGAAGTTAGAATTGGGTAAAGGATTTAATTGTAAAATAAGCTATAAGAAAACTGTTTTGGACAGCAGCAGTAGAGTAACTTTGAAAAATCACCAAAAATCGTATAAGTGGAATTAGAAGTTGAATGAGATATGAAATTAAAGCTTATTGAGTCTATTTTCATATGAAAGAAACAGAGAAAGCAAAGGAATTCTGTAATTTGAGATATTTATATTTTTGTAAGACTGGTTTAGAGGATTTCAGGATCCCCTGTTCTGACTTTGGAAAATCATAAAAAATGGAGAAAAATAATTAGAGGCTTAAAGTTATATGATTAGAATTCTGAATGAGTCTATTTTCAATAGAAATAAACGAGAACATCATATGAATTTTTATAAAGAGATAATTAATTTTTAGTGAAGAAGGGTCAGAACTGCCAGACAGCAGAACAGGGGTGACTTTGATGAATAAACTGTACTAATTGGCTAGGTCAAAAATTCTGGAAATTTTATGGTATGAATACATGTGAGTCTAGTTTCATGGAAAATTAACGGTTCTTCATTTGGAGTTCTGTAGCTCGAGAAATAAATAATTTAGTGACTATGACACAAAAGGACAGCTTTGAATAAGTTTATGAGTAAAGGATTAAATTGAAATGTGAGCAAAAGTAAGAAAGCATGAGTTTATCATAAAATACATGTTTATTTTATTAAATAGTACAGGAAATTATTTGATTATTTTTAACATATAAATGTTATATGTTTATATGAAATTGAAGAAAAGAAAAGGAAGGAGAGGACCGAATCGAAGGAAAAGGAAAAGAGAAGGTTAAGGAGTGAAGGAAGAAGAATTTATATCACCTCAATCTTTTATTGTAAGTACTACAAGAATTTTAAATTATTGCTATTTATCTTTTGAAATATTTATGTGAATTATTTAAATACATGAGATTTAGCTTTAATGCCCAAGTAGACGAAATTAGAAACTTTGGGATATTAGTGGCATGCCATTAAGGAACTTTAGCGCGCTTTCTCTCGATATTAGCACGTTGGTGCTCTCGATATTAGCACATTGGTGCTCTCGATATTAGCACGTTGGTGCTCTCGATTATTAGCACGTCGGTTGCTCTCGATTATTAGCACATTGGTGCTCTCTGTTCACTTGTGCATCATAATGCACCTCTGTATATGTTCCAGTATATCCGATGTGTTCTATAAAGTCTACTTTGGGCTAAGAATTGAAACGAGGACAAAGTGAATTACTGATGTGTTAAGGTAAGATTTATACCTTACAAAAGATAAGTTAAATTTTATTAAAGCAAGGCATACATGAAGAAACTTATATGTGAGAAAATATGCAATAATTGATTGAGTTAAAATATTCTGTTATGATTGCTTATTTAATTATTTTTGTAGTGCTTACTAAGCCTTCACCGGCTTAACGCGTTTATTTTAACGCGTAGGTACAAGTAGACAAAAAAAAGAAGTCCAACTAGAAGATCTCTCATCTCATCACATCCTCAAGGGCTTCAAAAGTAGGTACTATATTTTGTATTAAAATGGCATGTACATATGTAGTTCAAAGGTGTTCCCATGTGATAGGGACTAAAATATAGATTCTTGAAATTTTATCTATTTTCAGTTATTTGAAGTATTTTAGTATATATGGAATGAATTAATAAACAATAAATATGTTAGCAAAAATGGTTGGTAAGTTAAAATATTATATTCAAATGTTTTAATTAGACAGTATCTGGCCATAATTGTTTTGGCACCAAATGTAATAGTCTTATACCGGGTTTGCGTAATTGAACCGGGTATAGGGGTATTACAAATACCGTGTTAACGGCCACTGCCAAATTTGTGGTTATTTGACCATATCACGAATCGTCATCAAAACTTTGAGCCCATTGCCAGGGCTCCATACTCCCAAACCATTCATATAATGTAGTATTCATTTAACCTTTCATATCAGCTTCGAGGTTGGTTAGTCACCGTCTGAACCGATGTGGATCCAGCTCGTACCCTGAACTGTTACAACATGTTACGTGTCGTTTCACAAACTCTAAACATATGGGAAAAAATGAGACAGATAATTACCCATCTTCACAACTTGTCTTCGCCAATACGCATTTTTGAATTCCTTATGGAAGTTCGCCGAAATGTGCTTGATGTAGTAGACGGATCTCCACGAAACACTCGAACACCTAATTGTGGCAATTAGCCCCTTTGATCTATCAAAAATGATGCAAATGTTGTCTTAAGTGACAATATATCTCCACAAGTTCTCTAAGAAAAATTCTCACGACTCCATGTTATCTCCTTCGACAATGGAAAAAGCTATCGGTAGCAAGTTCCGATTCCCTTCTTGTGCAATCGTAATGAGGAGAACCACATATATTTCTCATACAGCCAAGTCTCATCTACCTGCACAAGCAGCTTATGGTGGGGAAATGTCCGAATGCATGGATCAAATGTCCAAAACACACGGAGAAAAGTTTTTTTCCCTGGATATAGTTGGTTGTCTTGGTTGTAATAAGCCAACTTTTGCAACTCAAAGATAGTCCCTGGAACGTATGAGCACATTGCAGCAATCCACCATTGGAGTTTGTTGTACAACGCATCCCAATTTCTGTACAACTGATCTATGGCAATCTATATAGCCAACTATGCATTCCGGTATGAAACTCGTTACTAGAACTGTTCTTACATTTCGGTAATTAGAACCGATAGAGTAATGGTGGGGGAGTCTTTAACCATTGCCAGTATGCAATTGTGGATGATTTTTGAATCAAGCTTGCGATGGTCCTGCGTCATACGAGCAGTAGCGCATGTATGAGGCCCAACATATTTTCGTATCTCCTACTGATAGGACCTCTAGATAAATGCAACTCGTACCCGCCACTTGCACCCTTTTATCAACTTCCAACACTCACTAACATAGATTGTCGGTTTAGAGTCAGCCACCCTGTAGTCGACAGACACCTTCAACCTATAGCACTTAATAATATTAACTCACTCACCTTTGCTCGCGAATCTTTAACCCACCAACAACTCTTCCGATTTATGATCTTCTAACATCAGGTGAACAGGTATGAAGTCCAGGTACTCGAGGAACCCGAAAGCATGCACTGCATCGGGATGGACAACCGACATATGGAACCCAGGATCATTGCGTATGACAATGCCACGATACCGATGACGAAAGACCTGATGATAGAAAGAACAAAAAATCTTAATAAAAAAAATAACCATACACAATTATAATAAAATAACTAACTATTCTTTTTTTTTTAAAAGAACATCTGAGTATTCTTTAAAAGATAGCAAACAAAATAAATTGTAATATAAAAAAATTAAAATATCAAAATAATTACTATTAACATTTTAGCACAAATAACATACATTAATACTAACCTTAATAAACGATTACTAAAATAATATAACCTTAAAAAAATTACAAACAAAACAGTGAAGAAGCTTAACTCCAATTTTTTTGGGGGAAGTGGCGGCATACCTTCAGAATTTTTTTTCTCACTTCAAGTTAAAAACTGATGTGTGGGGGTTAGGGACCAAACTAACCCCATTTATAATAATAAAACTATTTTTTTATAAAAAAAACCAACTGGTATTATAATTTTTAGTATTGGAACTCGAGCCAATGATGGCCTGACGATCTGTCGCGGATGTAACCTGTCAGTTATGGGCCCAGATTCCAGTACCCAAAAATTAAAATACCAATTTTTTTAGCTTTAAAAATATATATTATTATAAAACAATAGGATGTTGCCCGACACGTCGACACACCAATAATTTTTTTTCTATTATACATGTAAAAAAAATGGTGTATTTTGGGTTTGAAATAGAGGTGTCGCCGATTGATTAAGCTACACCCAAAAAAATATATTTTTAAAAGGAGAGGGGTGTCGCCGATTGGTCAGGCGATATCAATTTTTTACTGTAGAATTTGCCTAAATTTGTTAATATTAATGCCCTTGTTCTATTTTGGTATTTATTTTATATTATTTATGTAAAAAACCCTAAATTTAAGTTTTGTATTAATATTTATATTAATATTAAAGAAATATAATTATATTAATATTAAATAAAATAAAAACCGTCCCTCCCCCTCCCTTACCATTGGAACCACCCATTTTCTCCTCCATAGTCATTGGTAAAAAATAAGCGATCGGAACAACCGAGATGAGAAAACAAAACAAAAAATAGAGATCATAGTCCCAAAGTTTCAATCTTCTCAAGTTTATCCATTGCCTGTCTAAGCTTTAAAATAAAACCCAGACCTCTTAATGTACAAAGACATTTTCGATTGCTTATTTTTTTTAGAAGTGACAGATATAAGGGGCGATGGGGACAGTTGTGACTGGTGAGGGGAGCTCCGGTGGGGAGGGCAAAAGGGAGAAGGTCGGGCTGTGGGGAATTTTTATTTTATTTAATATTAAATTTAAATTTAAATTATATATTTTTAAAATTTTTTATGCATTTTTATATTTTTTTGAATTTTTTAGATTTAGTATCAAATTGAGAGCATTTGTAAGTTTTGACAGTTATTTTTTAAAACTTATGACTAAATTAATATTGTCATAACTATTTTTTTGAAAGAAATAGAGGTCACTAGGGTTTTGGAAATGAAAAAAAAGGAGTCGCCACCAATCCTTTTTGATAAGGTGTGATTGGGTCACCTTGTAATTTGGTCATTTTAATAAAATTTACAATTTACTAAAACGATGATTTTTTGGTCTACGAAACTTAGAAAACGGGTTCGGGAGTCGATTACGCAGGAGGGAGGGTTAGCACCCTCGATACCCCCAAAATTGGTACCTAATTGATTATTTGATGTCGTTATGTCGAAAATTTTAAAAGATTTTAAAATACGATCCTATTTATTTAAAAGAAAACTTGAAAAAATTAAAATGGATGCTAGGACCTTCTCATTTCGAAAAAGTAAAATGTCACGCCCAGTAAGTTAGGGTACGACATTTCGAGTTCCCGAAACTGAGCTTGTCTTTCGATTTTTAAAACTTGAATTTAAGCTCATGAAGGATATTCGGTTATTTGGGTCAAATGAAAAATCGGAACCCAATAAGTTAGGGCACAATTTCTCGAATTTCCAAATACAGAACATTGCCTTTGTTCTAAGAAATCTTTTCCCGAGATAACAAAATGTCACATCCAATACGTTAGGATACAACATCTTGAATTCTCGAGAAATAGCCTTTTCTATTTAAAATTTATATCTGTTTTTAAAAATGATATTCGGTTATTTAGATTAAACGAGAAAAATCGAAACCCAATACGTTAGGGCACGACTTCTCGAATTTCTAAATACGGAATATTGTCATTATGAAAGAAATCAATTTTGTAAAAGTTAATATAACAATAAAATATAAAAACAAATTACAATATTAATGTATACAGCAGAATAATAGTAAATGCATTAATGTGAACGATAATAATAAAGACGAGAATAAAATGAAATAAAGAAATAAAACAAACGAATTATAAAAGAGAAAAAATAATAGGTAAAACTGAATAAATGAATAAGATAAAAAGATATAGGTAATAATAATGCTAAGTTAACTAGTTTAATGATATAATAATAGTAACAATAGTAATACAATAATAAAGTAAATAATAATGACAATAATGCATTAATAAAATAATAGTAATAAAAGGAGTAAGAATTAAAAGTAATAGTAATAATAGTACGAGAAAATAATAAAAATAATAGCAACAGTAATAAAAATAATAATACGAATTATCGTGATAAAAAATACTAGTAACAATAATAACAATAATAGTAATAAAGAATAATATATTATTAATAACAATCATAGCTAAGACAATAATAATAATAAAATAATAATAATAATAATAATAAAATGATAATGAAAATAATAATAATGATTCTATTAATAAAAAGAATAAAATGATAGTAATAATAATATTATTATTATTAATAATATAATAATAGTAATAATAATAAAAATGAGAGTAATAAAACGATAATAGTAATGGTGATGATAATAATAATAATAATTAATTAATAGTGAAAATAGTAATAAATATAAAAAATAAAAAATAAGAAAAAAATAAAATAAACTAGTAATAGAATAGAGTAATAATAATAAATATAATAGTGATAATAATAATAGTAACAATTAATAACAGTAATAATATTAAAAGTAATTAATTTAATAATAAAGTAGTAAAAATGACTAAAAGGACTAAAATCAAATTAAAAGCAAAGTTTTGAGGTCGCATCGGGAATAAATAAGAGTAAAAGGACCAAATTGTAGTACGCAAAAGAAGTGGAGGGACCAAAAAAGTAAAATTCCCTCCCGCCCAAAATGCACAGCATAAAGGGGGACCAAAATGTAAACTTAAAAAATTAACGGGCCTAATTGATAAAAAAATGAAACTTGATAGCAAACATAGGAAAAGCGGAAGGACAGCGCGTACCCCCTTTTCAAAAAACAAGCGGATCCTGCAGTTGGAGCGGGTCGGGTCGGCCACCCCAAAACGACGTCGTTTTGGCGTCTGGGGAGGCCTTGCAAAACTACGTCGTTTTGCACTGCTATTTAAGCCCAAAATTTTTCTTTTCTCTTCATTTCAGCCTTCCCCTTAAAAAAAGAAAACCAAAAGCTTTTCTAAAAACTCTCTCCCTCTCCCCAGAGTCCGGCCGAAAAACCGATGTCGGATGGCCGTGACGACCGCCGGTCACCGGAAAACCCCAAAAGTGAGTTTTTTTTTCTTTTTTTAAATAAATTTTAAGACCTTCGTACATGAAAAAAAAAAGAAAAAGAAACCTTTTAAAAATGAAAGAGCATATTCGAAAAATAAAAAGAAAAAAAATAGAAAGATGAAAATGAAACCTTTTTCGTTTTTCTTTGTATTGATTCACCATTCGAAAAATGTAGCCTTTTTTGTATTGATAATCTCTTTACAATGGATTTTTTTATAGCTTATATAGCCATTTTTACATTTGATTTCCTTTATTTTTATTATATCTGTCATTTCGCTTTTAATTTTTTGCAGGCAAGTTGCGGTGGCCAGTGGAGGGTGATGCTCGCAGTGGTGGTGGTGTCAGATGGCAGAGGCGGTGGGTCAAAAATGGTAGCAACTGCGGCGGCTAACCTAAGGTTTCTAAACCCTAGTTTTTTCTGAAAAAGTTTAGTGTTTGGGCATGTTTTGGTTGGGCTAGGGTGTTGTTTAGGTAGTTATTATGGGTTTAGGTAGTTGGGTCTTAGTGGGCCGGGAAAAATGGGCTTGCATAGCTGCCCCTCTTTGCTCATTGTCGTGTAACAGGAATGGAGCAAGGACTTTTAAGAAATACCAATTTTTCCCGGTCTCGTTGAGTCTTGACTTCTTTGGTGCTCTTATTCTTCAGGTAGCCTCGTTTTAGTCCACTGCACCTTGTTGCTGTGATCCACTCCACAGCTACTTCAGAGAGATAGTATTAATTGTCTTCAGTCTGCTCCACTACAACTTCAGGGAGATAAGGCTTATGTCTTCAATCTGCTCCACTGCATCTTCAGGGAGATAAGGTTTGCCATGATCTGCTCTACTACAACTTCAGAGAGATAAAATGTGTAATTTATAGCTTCAACTGCTTCCATCTGTAACCCAGAGAAATAAGATTTCTTTGTCTTGACCGCTCTCCGCTTCAACTTCAGGAAGATAAGACTTGTTATGGTAAATTCTATCTGACCTACTGCAACTTCAGAGGTATAGGATTCGTCGTTTTAATTCGCTCCACTGCAACTTCAGGGAGATAGGATTAACTGTCTTCAGTCTACTCCACTGCAACTTCAGAGAGATAAGACTTGCAATCTTCAGCCTATTCCACTGCTGGTCAGGGAGATAGGATGGTGGCTTAAATCATATTCCACTACTGTTTAAGGAGAAAAGATTTGCCTTCGACCTTGTCTCACTACTGTTTAGGGTGACAAGATCTACAATCTTCAACCTATTCCACTACTGGTCAGAGAGTTAGGGTAGTGGCTTAAATCATGTTCCACTACTGTTTAGGGAGACAAGATTTGCCGTCGATCTTATCCCACTACTGTTTAGGGCGACAAGATCTACAATCTTCAACCTATTCCACTGCTGGTCAAGGAGATAGGATAGTGACTTAAATCATGCTCCACTACTGTTTAGGGAGCCAAGATTTGCCTTCGATCTTGCCCCACTACTGTTTAAGGTGACAAGATCTACAATCTTCAACCTATTCCACTGCTGGTCAAGGAAATAGGATGGTGGCTTAAATCATGTTTCCCTACTGTTTAGAGAGACAATATTTGCCTTCGATCTTGCCCTAATATTGTTTAGGGTGACAAGATCTACAATCTTCAACCTATTCCACTGCTGGTTAGGGAAATAGGATGGTGGCTTAAATCATGTTTCCCTACTGTTTAGAGAGATAAGATTTGCCTTCGATCTTGCCCCACTACTGTTTAGGGCGACAAGATTTGCCTTCGATCTTGCCCCACTACTGTTTAGGGCGACAAGATCTACAATCTTCAACCTATTCCACTGCTGGTCAGGGAAATAGGATGGTGAATTCACCAATGCTGCTACACCGTCCTCTAGGGGACATATCCTGTAGACTTGGTTTTATATGCTTATTTTTATGCCAAATGATTGGGATGCTATGATCGGAATGAATCCAATACTCCTAACTAAATGTATTATGGATGACATTTGCATGAATGCAGAATGTCATGGGAATGATCCCCTTTCTTCATGTATAATGATTAGGATGCAATGATCGGAATGAATCTAATACTCCTAACTAAATGATATCAGGAATGACATTTGCATGAATGCAGAATGTCATGAGAATGATCCCTTTTTTTTATGTACAACGATTAGGATGCAATGATCGAAATGAATCAGATGCTCCTAATTGGATGTGTATGAATGATGAATGCATGAGAATGATCCCTTTTTTGGGTTGTCGTTGCTCGTTGTTCATCAAGGTAGTATCACTGATGTGTTATCACTCCTTTTTGTTCGGTTGGCATTCTTGACAGAAACCTAAAAAAACAGTCATATTCTGCTCAGCAAGCTTGCCCCGATGTAATTTCAGAGTCCTTTCTACTGTACCTTCTGGGACATAAAGTTTGTACCTCCTACTGCAACTTTAAGAGAATAACATTCGGTTTCTTCCATCCATCCTGCTGCAACTCCGACGTATAGGATTTGTATCAATTTGATCTGTTACACCATTCGCTGGGTGTAATGACCAAATGTATACGACTGGTATTTGCATGAATGTAGGGTATCATTTTTCTTTTCCCGAGAATGATCCCCCTGTACACTTAGGTTGACATTGCTCGTTATTTATCGAGGTTGTATCACTGATGAAATGTCTTATCCTTTTGTTCAACCAATAAGAAGTCCAAAGAGATAATCATTTTTTTCCAATATTTCCAGACCTTAGGCTTGGTGAGTTCTAAACAATAGTCCTATTTCAGATTCTTGTATTATTTAGAAGTTTCCAAAGTAATATGCAAAACTCATTTTATAAAAGTATTATTAGTCCACTAATCGATATTTCCAAATAACGCAAAATGCTTTAAAAAGATCATAACAATGAGCCGAAAGGAAATTAATTAGGAGCATAGCTCGAAGCAAGTAAGTTAATCAATGATAGCAAATGCAATTAAGAAGGAAATTTATAGGGATATATCAAAGATAGAAAATTCAAAATGGGTAAAATAGAAAGCTAGGTGTCCCAGATATCGCAGCCTGAGCTTTGTCTGTACGAACCTTTTGATAATTAGGAGATCTAGAATACTCTGTTGATGCCCAATACGTAACACACTTCTTCATTGTTAATTTAGGCATAGCAAGACTACTGTATGTCCCACTTTTGATCAAAATTTGAGCCTCCCTTTTTAGGTTTTCAACTCAAATCCCCTTTGGTCTCAAAGCGCCTTTTGCGGGTTTTCGCTTTGGCCTCTCATTTTTCTTCTTTTTTTCTTTCTTTTCCCTCTTTTTTTTTTTGAAAAACTTTTTAATAAATTTGAATTCACTGGGTTGGGCAAGTCCTTGCCCTCCATCTCGGTCAACATTCATGCTTTTCCAGAACAGGTATTCTTTACTGCATAAGGTCCTTCCCAGTTTGGCATCCACTTTCCTTTGAAGTCATTTTGTATGGAAATGATCTTTTCCAACAACTAGGCTTCCTTCATGGGATTCTCTAGGGCGAACCTTCTTGTTATAGGCCCGTATCATTCATTTTTGGTTCACTTGACCATGAGATTGGCCTTTGGTCTCTCTTCTTCGGTCAAGTTCACCTAATCATATTGGGATTTGATCTATTCTGCTTCATCTAACTTCAACTCTGATAAAACTCAAAGAGAAGAAATATTGGCTTTCATGGGAAAATTGTCTCTATTCCATAAATCAATGAGAAATGTGTTGCCCCGGTGAGGATCCTAACAGACGTTCAATAAGCACAGATGCTAATCTTCACGAGTCTCAATCTTTTTCGCGACGATCTTTTTTTTATTTTTATTGTTACCATTCATTTTGGTCAATACAGTGTTTAATTTTGAACAAACTAAGAACTTTTGATGTTGCGCTGTTGTTCAAATTTAATGCACCGTCAGATATGATCCCTTTCTAGTACTCTATACTGACATATGATCTCTTTTTCGAGAATTGATATATGAAGTAGCTTCTGCCGACTTGGTGAAGTAGTTGATGACCACAAAAATTAATTGATACTCGTAGAAACATTCGGCACGATCGGCCCACTGACATCCATGCCCCGCATACAGAAAGGCCCTAGAGATATCCTATGAAGAGATGAGGGAGGCATAGGAATCTTGTCTCCATAAATTTGGCACTTATGCCATTTTTTTAGTATAACTGATGCAATCCACTTTCCATGGTGGACAAGCAGTACCCAAACTTAATGATCTGCCTAGCTATTGTAAAGCTATTAGCATGTGTTCCTCTTCTATAACCCAGGCATATCTTGATATAATCAGGCGAAAACATCTTTGAATGACGTCTTGCTTTGTCTCTGTGGTGATACAGGCTCCGATCTTCACCTCTTCCTCTTTTTGGTCTCAAAATTTTCATTTATCATTTGTAGGGTAGGATCTGTTTCATCTTATTCTAACATCAGGAGATAGGTTACAGTCTCTGTCGTCTTCAAAGTCCTAAGATCCCTCTAGGCACATATTTTGCTCAAAAATAGATTATAGGTCAGTAGCAACGTCACTCATGTCATTGATATCTAGGGACCTGTTGTTGATATGAAAAAATATTCAAAGAATAAATGAATCTAAGAATAATTATTTATGTGGTATGAACATTAATGGAATAAATGAATAAAAGAATATTTGCTCAAAGTGAGACACAAAAATGCATTTTCATTGAAAATATAGATGTTGAACATAAGTCTACTTCACAAAAAGATTCTTATTGCTCCTAGGCTTAGAGCAATAAGCGTGTTTTGGACATTACTCCGAATTAGCTCTAAAAATACAGGGATCTCTTCCACAGTCTCATTGTTCAAAACACTCCCAAGTATGTAAGGGTAGACGCTTGGAAAATTCTATTCCCCGATTCCCTCTTTAGATATGTCATTCAGATTCCCTAATATTCCTTCCAGGCTCTTGTCTTATTCAAGGCATCGCAACTCTTTTGCCTCCACTTTCGACTATCGCATTTACTGCTTTGTCAGGGCCATTAGGTTCTGAAGGATCGTCGAACTTCACAATCCCCATTTCAATGAACTTTTCGACCAACTTCTTGAAAGCAAGGAAGATTTCTATTGAATGCCCTATAATCCCCGCATGATACTCAAATTGAGCTTTTGCATCATACCATTTGGGGTATGGAGGCTGTATTGGTTTTGAGTAGTAAGGAGACACCACATGCGTATCAAATAAATTTTGATAGAGCTCCTTGTATGTCATCGGGATGTGTGTGAATTGGAGCCTTCCCGTGTTAGGCTTTGGGTTGGAATCCTTCCTAGGGGGCCTTGATGGCTGGTAGTCACCATCCTTAGCTGGCTTACTGTAATCGGCTTCAAATGGCCCTTGTCATACCTACTCGTATTACCCGCTTCCTTTTCCTTCTTATTCGGGGCCTTCAAAGTCCACTCTCTCCTTTCCTTTGCCTCTGCCAGAACAATCGGTTTAGCTCGATCATCCTCAGGGTTAAAACATGAACCCATCGGGAAGTTCAACAGGGCCAAGGTAGTCTGACATTGGGGTCCGATAATGACAGGTACCCCATGCGAATGCGTGTCTGGTTGAGTTGGGACACTTATTGGGGAATAAACGATGTCTTCGTTATCATACAGCTTTTTTCAAATCCTCTGGTTAGTAACTTGGTTAACTAGCCTGTAACAGCCCAATTTCAATAGTGTCAGAACAGTGATTCAAGATTTCTAAATCTGACGAAGAAGTTAGAAAAATTTGTTAATCGATAATTATAAGTTAAGTGTGATTTTAGAAATATTTTAAATTTAGTGAATTTTGTGAACTAAAAAAAATTAATTAGAAAAATTGGGCCAAAAACGAGGTATTGAGACCTCGAATTCATAAAGTGAGCCATAAATATTTCTAAAAATATTTATGGAGTGTCATTAAGTTATTATTAAAGTTTAGTTGAGAAATTTTAACGTTTGGATATGTAATTAAATGAAAAGGACTAAATTGAAAAAGGTGTAAAAGTTGAATTATAGATTAAAAGAAATTATAAAGGATCAAAATGGTAATTATACCATTTTGTAAAGTTGAGGCGGTTTAAGTATGAAAATCTGAGATTTTTTTTAAAGTATATTATTATATTATTATATTATTATATATATACAAACAAAAACAAAAGAAAAGGGGGAGAAAAACAGAAAAGAAACAGAGAGTAAGACGAAATAGAGAAGAAATAGGGGAGAAAGAAAGAAAAAGGAAAAATAGAAAGTTTGAAGCTTGGAAGATGATAGGTAAGTCAATTTAGCCCTTTTTACTTAATTTTGATGTTTTAGAAGCTTTAAAGCAAGATTTTGATGAAACTAAGTTGATATTTTGAGAGTTTTTAGGTTTTCAAGTGTAGTTGATGTTGAAGAAAAAGATAAATCAGGGATTAAATTGAATGAAATTTAAGTTAGAATTAGTAAGAGGATTAAAATGTAAAGTATGCTATAAGCTGTGTTAGAGGGATTAATTTGGAAGAAATTAGAAATTAAAGTTTTAATATGAATATTAGATAGTCAGGTTGAATATGGAAGGAATTTAAGAAGAAACAAAGTATGAATTAAGTTAAGAAAATAAGTAAACTTAATTAGGATTAAATTGTAAAATGAGTTATAAGAAAACAGTTTTGGGACAGTAGCAGTAAGGTAACTTTGAAAAATCACCAAAAATGGTAGAAATGGAATTAGAAGTTGAGTGAGATATGAAATTAAAGCTTATTGAGTCTATTTTCATATGAAAGAAACAGAGAAAGAAAAGAAATTCTGTATTTTGAGATATTTAAATTTTGGTAAGATTGGTTCAGAGTGATTTCGAGATCCCCTGTTCTGACTTGGAAAACTCATCAAAAATTGTATAAAAATAATTTGGGAACATAATTTATATGTTAGATTCCTTAATGAGTCTAGTTTTAGAAGAAATAAACTATAACATCATCTGAATTCTATATAAAAAGATAATTAATTTTTAGTGAAGAAGGGTCGGAACTGCCAGACAGCAGAATAGGGGTGACTTTAAAGAATAAACTGTACTAATTGGCTAAATCAAAAATTCTGAAAATTTTATGGCCAGAAGATATGTGAGTCTAGTTTCAGGGAAAATTAACTGTTCTTCATTTGGAGTTCTGTAGCTCTGGAAATAAATAATTTAGTGACTATAACTCAAATGGACAGTTTTGAATATACTTATGAGTAATTAATGAAATTATTGATAATGTTACTTATAGCATGTTATATACATTAAGGATGTGGAATGGAGAGGAGGAGGAGGAAAATATGTATGAATATTTAGGTAGTATGGCTAATTTGAAATGTTTTAGGCTCAGGGACTAAATTGAATAAAAGTAAAACTTTGTGATTAATTTTGTAAAAATGTGGAAATGACCAATTTGCATGAAATGGATTATTTTATTATTTAAAATTTCAAAATTGAATGAAATTATTAATTTAGATTAAGATCGACTGAAAAATCAATGAAAATAGAAAATTTCCAAAGTGCCCCTGAAATTTGATATTTACGCAAATTTTAACTGTAAGTTCGTGTAACTTAATTATGTGATATAAGGAAATATAAGTTGATGGTACGTGAAATATTGATATGATGAATTAACTGTTTTATGTTTAAGAAGAAACGACAAGTGAATGATATTTATCATGACATGTAAATATGTGATTATCTTTAATATGTTAATACAAGGTAATTAAGTATGATGAAACGAGTAATAAATTCAAGTAAGACATGTCGATAAAAATAAATATATTTAAAGGACAATATGTTTGATTTTGATTTATTTCAAATATAAATGCTAGATGAAATAAAATATCTGATAAATAAATTTGTAATTCCGGTAATGCCTCGTACCCTATTCCGGCGTTGAATACGGGTAAGGGGTGTTACATAGCCTATCATATTCCTTTGGAGTTCTAGCATTTGTTCTCGCATCTCTTGTTGCATTTTGGTGAATTGCTCTTGCATATGTATTTGCATTTTCTCTATTCTTTCCAACCTTTGATCCATGGTTTTTGTTCTTGCACGAGTACCGTAACAATGCTGGTTCCAGATTACTGAAATAATTTTTACTTAATTAGGGTCTTTCTACAAATTTTAATGCATATGATGTGATGTAATGTAAATGCATGAAGTGCAATGCAAATGCATGGAATGTGTCGAAACCATTTTTTATTTTAAGTTTCGAAAAATGGGGATCGACTTTTAAAAATAGGAAGTCGCCACCGATCCTTTTGTTTAGGTGTGATTGGGTCACCTATAAAAATATTTTGGTCTGCGAAATTCGAGAAAACGGGTTCGAGAGTCGGTTACGTGCAAGGAAGGGTTAGCACCCTTGCAACGCCCAGGATTGGTACCAAATTGATTAATGTTGTCCTAACATCAAAAACTTGAAAATATTAAGGGTCAAAAACTTTGGAAAAAGGTTAATAAAATTGAAATTGGATCTCAAGGTTAACTCGTTTCAAAGGGATAAAAGTATCATACCCAGCACGTTAGGATATAACACATTTATACTCTGACACCGAGATCATCTTTGATTTTCAAAACATGTAAAAAAGGGTAATTGGGTATTTAGTTGAACGAAAAATTGACACCCAGCACGTTAGGATGTAATTTTCCGTACTTCTAAACACACAAATATTGCCTTGTTTTTTCAAATATGCAATCTTGAAATTGGTTCAATGTATGTTTTTAACGACAGAAAACATTCAGAAAGAATTCGAATATATCTAAAACTTGAAAATATTTAGGGTAAAGAATTTTGGAAGAAAGTTAATTAAATCGGAGTTGAATCTCAAGATTAACTCGTTTCAAAGGGACAAAAGTATCATACCCAACACGTTAGGATATAACACATTAATACTCTGACACCAAGATCATCTTTGATCTTCAAAACATGTAAAAGGGTATTTGGTTATTTAGTTGAACGAAAAATCGACACCCAACACGTTAGGATGTAATTTTCCGTACTTCTAAACACAGAAATATTGCCTGGTTCTTAAAATTGGCTCAACATTTATTTTTAATGTAATAAAAGGTTTGAATACGTTGGAGTTTGAAATATAATACAAGGATAATATGCGTAAACATTAATCATGAAATACACAAATTTAAAAATATTGATCAACAAATTATACAATACTCTTACAAAATTTAACAATGTCAAACAAAAACTTTAAAGGCAAATCAAATGAACTTAAAGCAACTAAAATAAATTGGATATGAATTTTACACTTTGGAATTATTTAAAAATGAAATAATTTATGAATGAACTCATTAGATACATATTTTAAAAAGAAATTATACATTTAAAAATATATATACATAAATAATTTTAAAAGAAACTAAATATACATATATATATATAAGTTTGAAAGGAAATATATGCATAAAATAATGTAAGAATCAATAATATGTATAAAAATCTTATTATGTATGTATGTATGTATGTATAAAATAATAACATATAAAGAGATTATATAAGTCATCAAAGAAATACATAATATATGATTTTGAAATTAAATGTTTAAAATATACATAAAAATATATACATGTAGAAAATAAAACAAATTAAAACGTTGAAAAATCAATAAAATAATTCAAAACAGTTTATTAAAACAATGTCTAAAGATGAATAAATTTAATATCATAAAGAATTTTGCAAAAATTATAAACAAAGGCTAAAAAGAATACTTAATCGAAAGAAAGATAAAATTAAAAGGCTAATTTATAAATAAATAAAATTATTAAAACAGAACCAAGGATCAAAATAAAATGCGCATAAATAAACGGGGAGTAAAAGTGCAATATTTCCATTTACAAAAACGCTGCGTACGGATTGGACCAAACTGGAATGGCGAGCAATTTACAGAGCTCAATTAAAAAATAAAAGAAAAAAACGTAACAGATCTAATCAAATAGCAATATGAAAAAAGAGGGATCGAATGCGCAAATTATCCATTTATTGCAGAAACGTGCTGATCCCGTAGGTTTTGGATCGGGTCGTCAGGTAGTTATGAAACGACGCCGTTTCAAATGTTAACCTTCACCGCCCAAAACGCTGCCGTTTTAGTCATACATATATATACCGAAAATTTGCCTAACAACTTCATTCTACCTATCGTTTTCTCAAAACAAATTTCAAAAAACCCTTTTCTTTCTCCGACTTCCCCACCTTTTCGCCTTCTCAGTCGACCCAGGGGTTTCATCGGTGCCTAGCACCTCCGCCACCGTCACGATTCGAAGGGGCAAATCCAGGTAAACTCTCTTCCCCGATTTTATTTGAAGTCCATTTGTAAAAAAAAAAAAAAAAGAGAAAAAAGTGAAAGAAAATGCCAGTCGAAAAATAGAATCGAAAATTTTGAAAGAAAACTCGAATCAGAAAATCACCTTTTCTTTCTTTTTTCTTATCCTCTATATATGAATCAGTGTTTTTACATAAAAAGATAGGGCTCCCCCATTACAGATTTTTTATCGACTTTATATAGCCAAAAATAATAATAAAAAAAAGATACAAAATAGCTGTATTTCTCTTATTCTCTCTGTCCATTTCCCTCTTTTCTGTTTTGCCGTATTTGATTTGTAGGTATGGATGTGGAGGAGGCGCACGTGGCGTTGTACGGAAGCCGTACTGAGGGGCTAATATGGCATGGAGGCGGTGGTGGCTCACGCGTGGATGTATGGCGACTGAAAGCATGCGGCGCATGGTTGCGGGGCTAGGGTTCCATTTGCTGAAAGTTGGTTTAATTTTGGGCCTGGGTTTAGAGTTTTAGGTTCGGGCTAAATTCTGGGCCTGCTAATTTTGTAATGGACTTTTTGGACATTTTAATGGACTTTTATAATAATAATTTTTTTGGGTTTTTTAATTGGTTAATGGGCCGGGCGAAAATTGGGTCTTACAGAATGAATGCAAAAAGAAAAAGAGGCGTTGATTCTGAATCCAATTCCATTAGAAGAACTTTTCTAGAAAGTGAATTCCTTTACATAAAACGAATAACACATGCGGCCTTGCCCTCATAGTCCAGGTGAAGACACCAATCTTTTTCTTCGTATCCGGACATTATGGTTGTGTCCCATGGACTTCCTTAATAGATGTTTCTTCTAGCTCCTTGTTGCTTGATCCAGGCTGTGACTCTTTGCTCACTTATCCCCTCGATGCTCGTTAGCTCCTTTTAAGAAAGTCAAGACGTGACATCTCTTGAATAGTTTTTGTCGACTTGAATCCTCGGGCAAAGTCTTGTATTCTTCTGCGGACTATCAGCCTTCTCTCGTTGTTTACTTGGACTATATTCGGACGATCGTATTATAATTCACTTTATTAAGAAATCCATTTCCCTATGACAAACTCTTCTATTTAGCAATCAAATACAAATCAACACCTTCTTTCTATGATGATGATGCAATGCAATCAAAACAAAAGAAAACATGTTAGCACAGGAGAAATAAACAAAATAGAGTACCTATCCAGGTGACCACTAGGGGTTCTGAATGGCTCTACCTAGGGTGGGTTCTTAAGACTTGCTATATGGGGTTTGATTCTAAAGAAAGGGTACCTGAACCAACAGATTCCTCAATCTTCACCCATTATAGGCTTATATAGATCGAGTTTAGTTCAGGGGAATACATTTCCCTATGGCTGCATGGAGATGAAAATCTCAAGAAGACATAGGTACGGATGTATCCCGAAAGCGATCCACTATCCTGCACAGAGGTGAAAACCTCACGAAGGAATAGCTTCTCACTCCCACTTAAAAGGGTAAGACCAAAATGGTCCCTATACAATATGATGCGAGACTCAAACCACAGTAATTATGAAATAATAATACAAACAAAAGAAATAATGGGATCGTAGTTTTTCAAATTAGATTTTTAATTTTCGATAACAAGACAAAAAACAATCAATTTTACGGCTCAACTCTCTCATTTCCCCAGCGGAGTCGCCAAGCTGTCGTAACCATTTTTTTGAAAGAAACGGAGGTCTACTAGGGTTTTGGAAATGAAAAAAATGGGAGTCGCCACCAATCCATTTTGATGAGGTGTGATTGGGTCACCTTGTAATTTGGTCATTTTAATAAAATCTGCAATTTACTAAAACGACGATTTTTTAGTCTACGGAATTTAGAGAACGGATCCAGAAGTCGGTTACGCACGAGGAAGGGTTAGCACCCTCGATACGCCCAAAATTGATACCTAATTGATTATTTGATGTCGTTATGTCAAAAATTTGAAAAGATTTTAAAATACGATCCTCTTTATTTAAAAGAAAACTTGAATAAATTAAAATGGATGCTAGAACCCTCTCATTTCGAAGAAGTAAAATGTCATGCCCAGTAAGTTAGGGTACGACATTTCGAGTTCCCGAAACTAAGCTTGTCTTTCGGTTTTTAAAACTTGTATTTAAGCTCATAAAAGATATTCGGTTATTTGGGTCAAATGAAAAATCGGAACCCAATAAGTTAGGGCATAATTTCTCGAATTTCCAAATACAGAATATTGCCTTTGTTCTAAGAAATCTTTTCCCGAGATAACAAAATGTCACATCCAATACGTTAGGACACAACATCTCGAATTCTCGAGAAATAGCCTTTTTTATTTAAAATTTATGTATCTGTTTTTAAAAATGATATTCGGTTATTTAGATTAAACGAGAAAAATCGAAACCCAATACGTTAGGGCACGACTTCTCGAATTTCTAAATACGGAATATTGTCATTATGAAAGAAATCAATTTTGTAAAAGTTAATATAACAATAAAATATAAAAACAAATTACAATATTAATGTATACAGCAGAATAATAATAAATACATTAATATGAACGATAATAACAAATACAAGAATAAAATGAAATAAAGAAATAAAACAAACGAATTATAAAAGAGAAAAATAATAGGTAAAAATGAATAAATAAATAAGATAAAAAGATGTAGGTAATAATAATACTAAGTTAACTAATTTAATGATATAATAATAGTAACAATAGTAATACAATAATAAAGTAAATAACAATGACAATAATGCATTAATAAAATAATAGTAATAAAAGGAGTAAGAATTAAAAGTAATAGTAATAATAATACGAGAAAATAACAAAAATAATAGCAACAGTAATAAAAATAATAATACGAATGATCGTGATAAAAAAATACTAGTAACAACAACAACAATAATAATAATAATAGTAAAAATAAAATAATAGTAGTGGTAATAATTAAATAATAAAAATAAAACAATGGTAATAATAAATAGTGATAAAGAATAATATATTATTAATAACAATAATAGCTAAGATAATAATAATAAAATAATAAAAATAACAATAATAATAAAATGATAATGAAAATAATAATAATGATTCTAGTAATAAAAAGAATAAAATGATAGTAATAATAATAATAATAATAATAATAATATTAGTAATATAATAATAGTAATAATAATAAAAATGAGAGTAATAAAATGATAATAGTAATGGTGATGATAATAATAATAATAATAATTAATAGTGAAAATAGTAAGAAATATAAAAAACTAAAAAAAGAAATAAACTAGTAATAGAATAAAGTAATAATAATAAATATAATAGTGATAATTATAATAGTAACAATTAATAACAATAATAATATTAAAAGTAATTAATTTAATAATAAAGTAGTAAAAAATGACTAAAAGGACCAAATTGTAGTACGCAAAAGAAGTAGAGGGACCAAAAGAGAAAATTCCCTCCAGTCCAAAACGCGCAGCATAAAGGGGGACCAAAATGTAAACTTAAAAAATTAACGGGCCTAATTGACAAAAAAATGAAACTTTATTGCAAACATAGGAAAAGTGGAAGGACAGCGCGCGCAAATACCCCCTTTTCAAAAAACATGCAGATCCTGCAGTTGGAGCAAGTCGGGTCGGGTCGGCCTCCCTAAAATGACGTCGTTTTGGCGTCTGGGGAGGCCCTGCAAAATTACGTCGTTTTGCACTCCTATTTAAGCCCCAAATTTTTCTTTTCTCTTCATTTCAGCCTTCCCTTTAAAAAAAAAAACCGAAAACTTTTCCAAAAAACTCTCTCCTCTCCCCCAGTCCAATTTGAGAAAGCAGACGTTGATCGCCGTGACGATCACGGTCACGTGGTGACAAAGATCGCAATACACGGCGGCAGGAAAACCCCAAAAGTGAGTTTTTTTTAATTATAAATTTTAAAACCTTCGTACGTTAAAAAAAAGAAAAAGATACCTTTTGAAAATGAAAGAGCAGATTCGAAAAATAAAAAGAAAAAAATAGAAAGATGAAAATGAAACCTTTTTCGTTTTTCTTTGTATTGATTCACTATTCGAAAAATGTAGCCTTTTTTTGTATTGGTAATCTCTTTACAATGGATTTTTTGATGGCTTATATAGCCATTTTCACTTTTGATTTCCACTATTTTTATTATATCTGTCATTTCGCCTTTAATTTTTTTGCAGGCAAGTTGCAGTGGCCGATGGAGGGTGATGCTCGTAGTGGCGGCGGTGTCAGATGGCAGAGGGCGGTGGGTCAAAAATGGCAGCAACTAGGGCGGCTAACCTAGGGTTTCTAAACCCTAGTCTTTTCTGAAAAAGTTTAGTGTGTGGGCCTGTTTTGGTTGGCTAGGGTGTTGTTTGGGTAGTTGTTATGGGTTTAGGTAGTTGGGTCTAAGTGGGCCGGGCAAAAATAGGCTTGCACAGATATATTATATAAAAGTTGAAGGTTAAATTTATTATTATACTGATTTTAACAGAAATGACCGAAATGACTTAATTGTGAATGCTTAAATTGTAGATTTTTTATTTTTGGTACCTTAAAAAAAAAAAGATTATAGTTAGGTGACTATTTGTGTAGTTTACTTTTTTTTAGAAAAATTTCTATAAATTTCTTACATTTTATATTTTCTGCTTTTTATAAGTTTTGAATTATATACCGATTTTATTTTTTAAAAATTTTATATTATATACAATAAATAATATCACGTCCAAGGGCGTAGCCAGGGGGGGCTGGCATGGGCCCCGCCCCCCTAAAATGTAAAATTGCTTAAAATGCCTTTATAATTTTTTTAAAATTTTAAATTAATAAAGGTAAAATTACACTTTGACCCCCCTAAAATTATAAAAATTCAATTTAATCCTTTACAAATTATAAAGATATAAACTATAAAAAATTAAAATTTTATCCGGCCCCCCTAAAAAATTGTTCTGGCTTCGCCCCTGATCACGTCAACATGAAATATATGTGGATTACTACACCATTTAATTCTTTTTAAAAGAAATTAAGTAATTCTTTTTAAAAAAATAAATATAAAAATTGAGAATTAAATTTATCATTATATTTTCTTTCACGATAAAAATTTATAATTTACAAAATCACCAGATAAAGCATGAATAAATCCCGAAAATTCTAAGATACGCTAAAGCGCACACTAAAATTTTTAACTTTTACAAAAGTTGAGTAAACCCTAGTCGAGAGAACAGTAGTGATGCACTCAATTTCAAATCTTTGTACTGTACTTCATTGTGGGCATACAATGCACCCGGACTTTTTGCTTCTTCTAAAGTATTCATATCCAACATTATATGATTATGGGATATGAGCCTTCAAAATTAGCTCCGGATAACATAGACACATATACAGTTGGAGAGCTTAATAAAAATGATTTGGTTGCTGTCACTGTCAGGCAGTGTTCGCACGGACCGGACACACTATATTTACTTCATCGCCCGCAATGAGACCTGAATCAAAGCACCCTTGAAACCAGGATGATCTACCCTTGAAATCATTGACTTTTACCCTTGAATCGCATCGTATCTTTGTGGCACTTTTAGCCTAACATCACTTCGGGTTAGAAGTCTTCAACTCCAGTGTTGTAAACGAAACTGGGAAAGAAGGTAGTAATGCACCTGAAGATCGATAATAACATAAACCAGAGAGACGATAAATTACCCGAGATAAGAAACGGCCAAGGGGTCAATCAAAAAGACTAGATTGGGAGTTCAATACTGGAAATAGTTCATCACGGACTTTAAATGCGTAAGAGTCATGTTCCTCAAGAGGTTGGGATTACGAAGCACAAATGCTTTCCATTCTTCTTTGTTTATTTTACCATCCTTGTCCGCGTCTGCATCATCAAATGTCTGCAGAAATATGAAAATCCTGTAAGCCATTGAATGCTTTGCAAAAAGAAATTACAACAGTAAAAGCAAAGAATTTAAACTTCAGAGAGCTCACTTTGTCAATGATTTCCTCGAGAAGGTCATCCGACAAATTCATTTCAGATTCCATCAAAATGGCAATCACCATTTGCTTAACCTGGCATTCAACCAAAAAGTTAATTAGCTAAAATGTGAAAACTGCAGGAAGGCCATTGTCTCAGAGCCATTTACAGGACACTGATCTCAGGTTAGAACTGCTTACTCACTTCTTCTCGTTCGATAAAACCTGTTTGTCTCAGGTCATACAATCTAAATGCAACTGCAAGACATTACAAGGATGCAGATGAGACAAAGCTATAAATCATTACTTAAACGGTACAAAGCAAATGATTTCCTAAGAACCCTTACAATCAATTTTATCTTCTAAGGGGGCACATGGATGAAACACGTTCAGTGCATGGACAAATTCCTCAAATTCGATGACACCATTTCTCTTTTCATCAAACAGATCAAAAACCTGCAATAGAAAGGATTAACAGAGGTAGGAAATTCTAGGTAATTGATCAGTCATTAATTACAGCACACATCAAGACAAAAAACGAACTCAACTTAGTAAATTACAACAATAACAATTCCCCAAATTCTAGCTGAACAATTCATCTTCTTTTCAAACTTGGTTCCAAAATCAATCATGGGATATAGAAGAAACTAGTATTTTTCAAGGAAAAGAAAAAAGAGAGAGAAACTCTTACCCTGTCAAGAAAGAGATTGCTGCCTATGGGTGTCTGGAACAAGGCTAACTGAAGCTCTTCCTATAACACAAAGAAAGAAATTGGAACTTCATTAATATTTTTGACATTTAATTTATGGCATTGTAAACAAATTCTGCTGAAACGTCAACTTGAAGCAATGCATTCATATAAAATTAAACTATGAAAAAGGAAAAATCATAACAAAGTTTATGACACCAAATTGCCTCTGAATCTCAATTTACCTTGTGAATTAATCCATCATCGATTATTGAGCTACTCAGCTTCTTGAAGAGTTCGTACAATGCCTCTACTTCATTCACCGAAACTGAATCACGAGTTCAAGGGAACCAATCAACTATGTTAGTTTTTGGGAAAAAAAAAAGCTGGGGAAAAAATGTGAAAGTAAGAATATAATCTCCAGGTTTTAATTTAACAATAGATAAAACCTATGTTACAAAAGTTGAGTTGAATATTGGATCTGGGTATGCATGATGCCTCCAGTGTAAAGTATACTCAATTTTTCAAAAGATTTTTATATATTTGTAGAATCAGAATCGTAAAGGCATAAAGTTTGATCCAATACCCCTCAAATATGCAATTTTACCCCCACTGTTGGAGCAATAAAGACATCGTAACTAAACCTCAATAATGAAAAAAAAAAACGAAGGAAAATAAGAAATACATCGGGATTCATGAGCGAGCCGGGTAAGATCAGTGAACTCATAGATGCATTTCTTGGGTCGGGGCCGGTATCCAAAGCAATTAGACGTTGCATAAATCAAGAAATCGATCACTATAAGGACCGGTAAGAAAGCAGATGCACAGATCCGTTGTCCCGCCGTTAGGGAACTCGACCGCTGCTCATCATAATTAAAATGCAAAGAAGAAAGGCACTAAATCAACCACTTGTCACAACTCATTCCAGCAAAAGAAAAAAAAATCCATAATCTCTTATAACAACGAACAAAATAAAAACTCTGCAATTTAGGAAATTATTTAAATGGATAAACAAAGAAGAAAGATGGGTGATAAAGAAGTACAAAGAATTGGGTTTTGCTAGTTGAATCCATAGCTTCAAACAATCACACATCAGAGACGAAGATCCTTATGTCCTTAGACTCTCCTTTCCCAGTCTGGTTGCTTCAACGTTAATGTTTTTCTTAATCAACAGATTGAGAACTCTTTATATCTCTCTCAACGAGAGATTCTGATAGGCTTCATTAACTAAAAATTAGAAATAATGAGAAGACGAAACGCTTAAAGACTTGCTTCTCTTTCCTGGCTGACATTGATAAGCATTGACACCTGGCTTTCCAATCATATAATTTTTAACATTTAAAAATGTTAAAAAGGTTTCGTTACGTTTTCGTTTTAAGGTATATCACCACAAGAATAGATGTTTGAATTTTCTTTTTTCGATGAAAGATATGATCAGTAAACTTTGTTGGTTTTTTTTTTTTTTCAGTTAATTAGATGAATATATTATTTTATTTTTTAAATTATATTTATTTTTTAGATAATGTCTAAAATTATCTATAGTCTCTTATCAACTTATAAATAGGAGGATAATAAACAGTAATAGAATAAAAAAATTATGTGAGAAATTCTAATAATAATAAAAATATAATTTTACTATTTTAATAAACTTTTTATGTATGATTCACATAAAGCTTCTCAACCAATCATAATCCCTTTGCAAAGTTGAAAAGGGAATCAAATATAAACAAATTGTCTAAATACATATTTTATTAGCAATAATGCAAGCATTCAATAATTACGTGGATTAGATTTAAAAAATGAAAAGGTGTAAAGCAATGTATGCATTGATTATTCGATCTCGTGGCTCATAATAACCTAGTATTTGTTTAATAGTATCATTTGAACAATCTCACAACATAATTAATAACATTTTAAATTTGTGGATCTACCAACTGGAGATGCATTTTCTATGCAATAACCTCGGTGGCCCGACCGTCACTGGGCCAAAGCAGCCAAAAGTGCTGATTAATGACAATTATTAATAATATTCTCCTCATAAAATAAAATAAAAAGTTAGGCCATTCTCTCAAATTGATTTCATAATTTAACTTTCCATGTCAAACAAATCATATTCGAAAAAAAACCTGATAATTGAGTCATCGGCCGGTCGAGACTTGGAAACTCGGCCCGCACCCGCAGCAATTATTTTAAAATTTCTATTTTGAAAGAAAATCGTTGACGGTTTTCCACCCTTCTTTGGGTCGAGTGAGTAGTAAAATTTGATTTCTTTTTGTCATTAATTCCATTGTATTTATATTTATGTAAGGGTTGGACTTAGTTATAAATATTTAAATGTATATCATTGATATTTATAATTATAATTTTATTTGTATCCATATTTATAATTTTAAAAAATTGAATTCATAAATTAATAAGCTGAAAGTTGTCAATTTCCATTCTCTTGTGAGGCATGATCAATGACGGAGCCACGTTAAGGCTCAAGGGGACCATTTAGTCCTTTGTAAATTTATACTACGACCCTTCTAAATATATAAGTAGGCTCTCAAGGTTTAAGATTTTTGCAATTTTTCGCTTTGCATATGTATTATAGCCCTCCTAAAAATATAAGTAGGTCCTTCCAATATTTTTATAAGATTAAAAATAATATTAAAAAAATTATTCTTGATAAAAACAAAGAGAAAATCTTTTTTGAAGAAGTTAAATTACTCATGATGACTTTTGAATGATATTTTTGTTAAATAATAATAAATTAATATTTATTTAATAGTTTACTTAACATAATAATATTTTATAAGTAATATAATAATATATATAAAAAAGGGTGAAGAGACTTTTATCATCTTTTTTCTTCATATTGTTGCTTAGCAAAAAAAGAAGAAGAAAAAATTATTTATTATTTTTCCTCCAAATTTGAAGTATAAGGTATGTTTTTCTTCAAACTTTTCATAGATTTTGAATATTTGAAACTTGTTTTACATATATGTACCGTTAGTTTTTTTGTTTTATCAAGTATATTAAAAGTTGTCATTAAAGGATATTGATGGAACTTGAAAGCTTATAAAATTAAGTGAAATGTGTATTTTTTTTATGTAAAATGATTAGGAAACGGTTTCTAACTTGTTAAAAGTATAAAATGAAACAAAAATAGTTAGATAATGTTATAGTAAGTTTCGGCCAAAGTGAAGGGAAGGAAGAAAACATTGGTCACTTTGTTTAAAATTATGTCAAATGATAGCTTGTGAAGTAATGAACATTCCTCTGAAAACGGAATAAAAAATAGTTAATCGAGTCAAATGACAGCTATTTCGTCTTAATTGTTTGAATACTGCTTCTTTTGAATTTTTTTTTATATGTTTAAATTGATTGTCATGTTGGAATACTGTTTCTTTTGAATCGATTATTTATATGTTTAAATAGACTGTTACATAGCACTTTTAATTTTAGCTTGGCCCCCCCAATATTAATATCCTAGCTCCGCCACTAGGCATGATTGCGTCTCAAAAACCTCATTCGAAAGCTTCACTACAAATTTTATTATATGCGTGGAAATTATAAATTTAAAATATAAATATGGGTTTAAAATTAATTAATAATAAAATGAAAAAAATTAAATTAAAATTATGATCATACAAACTCAATCAAATACATTAATTTATATACATATATAATTTATGGAGGTGATAAAGTATGCACAATAAAGATTGAAATGTATAAAAATATCAAAATAAAGCTTTAGTAGAGTGATAAAGTAAAAAGCTTTGCTAATTAATGCAATTGGTTAGGGTTTAAATCTCACTATATGAAAATTTTTATTGGTTTTTTCAAATAAAAATCTAAATTACCCTCGAATAATATAACTTATTTTAATTATAAAAAAAGTGTCTGGATAATTACCTAACCAAGATACTGACTTGATTGAGAGTGACACCAACTCAATAAAATACTTAATAAATAGTATAGATATAATATATAATATTTGTACCAAATATGAAAGGTCTAAGATGAGTGACGGAGCCAAAAAATGATTTGGGGAGAGTCGGATTAAATTATATATTTTTATTATAGTTGAAATAAAATTTTACCATTTTAATAATTTATATCTTTATAATTTTTAAAGGATTAAATTAAAATTTTATCATTTTAGAGGGCTAAAATGTAATTTTACTATAACTAATTTAAAATTTATAAATTATAAAAAGTTTAAATAAAAAAATTTTCGTTTTAAGAAGGTCGGGACTTTCCAGTCACTTGACTCCGCGAATGTCTAAGATAAAAAATTAAGTACCTTGTAATATATATTTTACTCTTTGGATGTTTCTGTATATGTACACAACTATAGTAAATCAACATCAGGGATACAACTTGGGGTTGTTTCAAATTTACAATTATTTTTACCTTGAATTCCGTTCATCATATTTCTTTCTTTGCTTCAATTTACTGTACCCTACAACGGCAAAAAAAGAAAAAGAAGAAAAAAAAAGAAAGCTTGAAGTAGTCAAGAATTCCCTGGTACAAGGGGAAAACCGAAAAAGGTCACATGATCACATGCTTACCAAATAATTGGTTTCTCTTATGACCAAACTGATTAAAGAAGTAATTAAATACACTATACATAATCCAAATCTATACATGTTTATCAGCATTAGATTTCATCGTTATTTGTTTTATCATGTGGGCAAGTGAATGCTTCAGCTTCGCTGCCATTTGTTAGCCTCTACGGTACCCTCTACTTGTCCTTCTTTAAAAAAAAAAAAAAAAAAAAAAAAAAAAAGCATTTTAATCGCCTGCTCGTTTTCAGTTTGTTACATTATGCATGCATGCATATGAATGGTACGGCTCCATGCCGAATGTAACGACCTCAAAAGTATGGATATTGAAAAATGAGTTGTCGGGTCTCCATTTTTAGTAAACGGACTCATAAAATATTTATTAAAAATATTTACAAAGTTAGTTGTGTGTTTAATAAGGTTTTATTTAGGTGAATTTGATTTAATTAGAAGTATTTGAGAAAAAGGATTAAATTGAAAAAGGTGCAAAAGTTTGATTATAGATTAAAAGAAAATATAAAGGACTAAAAAGGCAATTATGCCATTTTTAAATGTTGAGGCTAAAAAAAAAAAAAAAAAAAAAAAATCCTAGATTTTTTGGTTAAAAACGTGTATATGGATATAGATGTATATAAAGTATATTATTATATTATTATTTATAAAAAAAAAAAAAAAAAAAAAAAAAAGAAGAGAAACATAACAGAAAAGAAACAGAGAACAAGACGAAAGCAGGGAAAGAAAGAAAGAAAGAAAGAAAAAGGAGAAATTGATGATTTAAAGCTTGGATGTTTAATAGGTAAGTTAATTTAGCCCTTTTCTTCTAATTTTGATGTTTTATAAGTTTTAGAACAAAGTTTTGTTGAATTAAGTTGAAATTCTGGAAATTCTTAGATTTTTGAACATGAGTTATGTGGATCAAATTGATGAATTAGGGGTTTAATTAATGGAATATCTAGTTAGAAATTGATTTTAAGGATTAAATTGTGAAAATGTTTGGAATTAAAGTCTATTACTGGAATTCTGATTCCCAAAGATTATAAAGTTGTTTAAAGTGATAGAATAAGGTGTTTATTGAGAAAAATCAGCTCAATTGAGAAGTTAATTGAGCAGGGACGAAATTATCATTTATTGAAAGCTTAAGGAAAAATGGTAATAAACAGTTTGCACTAAAACAGTTTGGACAGCAGCAGTAGACTAGTTTTGAAAAAATCACTAAAAATCGTATAAGTGGAATTAGAAGCTGAATGAGATATGAAATTAAAGCTTATTGAGTCTAGTTTCATATGAAAGAAACAGGGAAAGCAAAGGAATTCTGTAATTTGAGATATTTATATTTTTGTAAGACTGGTTTAGAGGAATTTCAGGATCCCCTGTTCTGAATTTGAAAAATCATAACAAATTGAAGAAAAATAATTAGAGGCTTAACTTTATATGTTTAGAATCCTGAATGAGTCTATTTTCAAATGAAATAAATAAGAAGGTCATATGAATTCTGTACGAAGAGTAATTTGATTCGTAGTGAAGAGAGGTCAGAACAGTCAAACAGTAAAACAGGGGAAACTTTAAGAATAATCTGGTATTGATTGGCCATACCAAAAATTCTGGAAAAATTATAGTAAAAGATATATGAGTCTAGTTTCAAGGAAAATTAACGGTTCTTCATTTGGAGTTCTGTAGCTCGAGAAATAAATAATTTAGTGACTATGACACAAAAGGACAGCTTTGAATAAGTTTATGAGTAAATGATTAAATTGAAATGTGAGCAATAGTAAGAAAGCATGAATTTATCATAAAATACATGTTTATTTTATTAAATATTACAGGAAATTATTTGATTATTTTTAACATATAAATGTTATATGTTTATATGAAATTAAAGAAAAGAAAAGGAAGGAGAGGACCGAATCGAAGGAAAAGGAAAAGAGAAGGTTAAGGAGTGAAGGAAGAAGAATTTATATCACCTCAACCTTTTGTTGTAAGTACTACAAGAATTTTAAATTATTGTTATTTATCCTTTTTGAAATATTTATGTGAATTATTTAAATACATGAGATTCAAACTTTAATGCCCAAGTAGGCGAAATTAGAACTCTTTGGGATATTAGTGGCATGCCATTAAGGAACTTTAGCGCTCTCGATATTAGCACGTTGGTGCTCTCTCGATATTAGCACGTTGGTGCTCTCTGATATTAGCACGTTGGTGCTCTCTGATTATTAGCACGTCAGTGCTCTCTGATTATTAGCACATTGGTGCTCTCTGTTCACTTGTGCATCATAATGCACCTCTGTATTAGTTCCGTATATCCGATGTGTTCTATAAAGTCTACTTTGGGCTAAGAATTGAAACGAGGACAAAGTGAATTACTGATGTGTTAAGGTAAGATTTATACCTTACAAAAGATAAGTTAAATTTTATTAAAGCAAGGCATACATGAAGAAACTTATATGTGAGAAAATATGCAAAAATGGTTGGTAAGTTAAAATATTATATTCAAATGTTTTAATTAGACAGTATCTGGCCATAATTGTTTTGGCACCAAATGTAATAGTCTTATACCGGGTTTGCATAATTGAACCGGGTATAGGGGTATTACATTTATTGGTATCAGAGCCTAGGTTTTCTGAATTCTTGGGTCGAGTATGAGTCTATTTGTACATGCCATTTTATAAATTGATGTGATGAGATGAGGTTTAGTTATTTAATTGTGTAATTTATGAATATTGTAGAAACTTAAAGATGTCTTCTGAAAGAATAAAAGATACTGATTTTGTGATGTATACTAGAATTTATGGATTTAATAAAATAGAGTTGGTTGTCTCTTAGTATAGAAGGAGGAAATGTTAAAGAAAGAAATGTTTTCCAATCGAAATAATTTCGATAATTCTGAAAGTGGTGTTCAAATAATTAAGTAAAATGTTACTTATGATGAAACAGAATTTGAAAAGATGTGGATAAATGTCTTATAGTAAGAAATGATAAATGTTATGTTATATGAGTATATACATGAAGCTAAATTATGAGGCCTTACGATCTCTACCCCTCATTAGTACTGATTATATTTATAGTGAAATTGATAGGAATTATAATGATTTAGTTCAAAAGTGTGGAATCAAGAATTTAAAGAAAGAAAGATGATGACCCAAGTTGAGGTGAAGAATGATTAGAGAAACAATCAAAGAATATTTGAAGAATTGCACGATTATACAAGAGATGAAAAGTTGAAATGTGCAGTATTTTTATTAAAGGGTGAGGTTTACCAATGGTGGAACATTGTCATGAATATACATTCTACATAGAAAATTAATTGGAATTCCTTTGTATCTGAATTTAAAAGAAATATGTGAGTCAACCTTATCTTGTGAAGAAGAAAAGAGAATTTCTGGATTTGAAGCAGAACCACATGTCTATTCTTCGAATATGAACGTGAATTTATCTCGATTTCTTTTTGAAAATTATTTGGGGAATACAGTGCTACTATTAAAGGAAGAAGTCATATATCGAAATTGCTTTATTCGGATATGGTAACTCTGAGAATAAGTTAAGCTCAAGTTTCTTTCGAATAAGCTTTGTGAGTGAAGTGAATGATACTGGGATGTTGATGATTATATATGTTAACGGATTAGTAAGGGAATTACGAAATATTTGAATACAATTTTGCTATAGTTGGGTATTCTACAATGATCTCTTACGGGTATTCTATATGGGTATTCTATATGTTCTTTTATCTCCGGAGGTATATGCAACTCTATTCGGATGTGACTTTTATTGTGTAGAAAGTTTGGAATCATAACGTTAAAATGGAAGTTCGGTTGATTCTCGATCAAGATCTTGCTCTATTTTTCTTTGGATTTTCTAATTTGTTCTATTAGATAGAAGACTTAATGGTCGATTCATATGAAGTTATTTTCTATTTCTCATGGTTATTCAGTGCATATATACATAATTGGCATTATCTTTATCACAATCGTTTCTAGCAAGGATAAATGGTATTCTTCTTCCGGTTTTTCTTGGAATATTATCGATTTCTTTATCATTGAATATGGTTTTTATTCTCGGAAATTCAATATAGCTTCACATCCAGGATTTCATTATGCCACATCCGGGATTTCATTATATTGGTTTTCTTATTATTTTATAGTCCGATCTTATCTATCAAATATGATTCATCCGTGAAGGGTATTCGATGATAGAAGGTAAATATATATATTATCGTTATAAATCTTGGTTCAGTTATGGGAGCTCGGTATATGGATCTTAGATTATAGAAGTTGTATTATTATACTGGTTATTATTGGGACTACTTCTGGATTTCTTCTTCTATTTTAAAGTACTATTGAAGTTGAAGTATTGATCCATTTATATTATTGAAATGTTTGATAGAGATCTACAGTTTACGGTTCACTTTCTGATTTCGGAATAACTTATAAGAATGCTATACGAGTGATAGTTGATTAATTTATAAAGTCAGAACTGATTGATGGCTTCAGAAACTTGCGGAGATGTACATTCCAAAAATTGTAAGATTTCATGGTATTCTAGTATTGATAATATCTGATCGAGATTGTAGTTCACTTTGGGGTTCTGAAAATAATTACAGGAAATTATTGAGTACTTAACTCGATTTCAGTACAGCATTTCATTCGCAAATTGATGGATAATTTGAGAGAGAGTTGGTTAGATTTAGAAAGAAAATGTACTGGTGGTCAGCTATGAAACATGATATTTCTGAGTTTGTATCAAGATGTCTGATATGTCAACAGGTCAAAGCAGAACATCAAGTACCTTCGGGGTTACTCCAGCCAATTACTATACCGAAATGGAAATGGGAAAGAATCACTATGGAATTTGTATCGGGGTTACCGTTGTCTTCGAGGAAAAAGGATGTTATTTGGGTGATTAGTGACCGATTGGTAAAATCAGCGCACTTTATTCCGATGACGCACGGATTATTCTTTAGATAAAGCTGGTTAAATCGTATATATATCGAGATTGTCGAGAATACACACGAGTGTCTGTCTCCATAATATTGGATATTCCCGATTTACGTCTTGTTTTCGGAATAAATTACAAGAAGCTTTGGGTATTGATTGTAGTTCAAGATCGCATTTCCTCCTCGAGACATGATGGCCAATCCGAGTTTGTAATTCGGTATTGGAAGATATACTCGATGTTGTATACTAGAGTTGAAGGTAATTGAGAGAGGTATCTACCTTTGATTGAATTTGCTTACAATAATGATTATCATCCAAGATTAAAATGGCTCCGCATGAAGCTTTGTATGGTAGAAAGTGTAGAACATCGTTATATTGACATGAGCTCGATGGAAAGAAGATACATGGGGTTGATTTGATCCGGAAAGCAGAAGAAAAAGTAAAGGCAATTCGGAATAGATTAAAAGCAAAGACTCGACAAATGTAAATCGATTGTGGATTTAAAACATCGGGATATTAAATATTTTGTGGGTGATAAAGTATTTATCAAGGTGTTTATTTGAAGGAAACTATAAGAAATCAGTGTTTCATCTCTTTTTAAGTAAATTTCGAGGACGAAATTTCAAAAGGGGGGGAGAATTGTAACGACCTCAAAAGTATGGATATTGAAAAATGAGTTGTCGGGTCTCCATTTTTAGTAAACGGACTCATAAAATATTTATTAAAAATATTTACAAAGTTAGTTGTGTGTTTAATAAGGTTTTATTTAGGTGAATTTGATTTAATTAGAAGTATTTGAGAAAAAGGATTAAATTGAAAAAGGTGCAAAAGTTTGATTATAGATTAAAAGAAAATATAAAGGACTAAAAAGGCAATTATGCCATTTTTAAATGTTGAGGCTAAAAAAAAAAAAAAAAAAATCCTAGATTTTTTGGTTAAAAACGTGTATATGGATATAGATGTATATAAAGTATATTATTATATTATTATTTATAAAACAAAAAAAAAAAAAAAAAAAAGAAAGAAGAGAAACATAACAGAAAAGAAACAGAGAACAAGACGAAAGCAGGGGAAAGAAAGAAAGAAAGAAAGAAAAAGGAGAAATTGATGATTTAAAGCTTGGATGTTTAATAGGTAAGTTAATTTAGCCCTTTTCTTCTAATTTTGATGTTTTATAAGTTTTAGAACAAAGTTTTGTTGAATTAAGTTGAAATTCTGGAAATTCTTAGATTTTTGAACATGAGTTATGTGGATCAAATTGATGAATTAGGGGTTTAATTAATGGAATATCTAGTTAGAAATTGATTTTAAGGATTAAATTGTGAAAATGTTTGGAATTAAAGTCTATTACTGGAATTCTGATTCCCAAAGATTATAAAGTTGTTTAAAGTGATAGAATAAGGTGTTTATTGAGAAAAATCAGCTCAATTGAGAAGTTAATTGAGCAGGGACGAAATTATCATTTATTGAAAGCTTAAGGGAAAAATGGTAATAAACAGTTTGCACTAAAACAGTTTGGACAGCAGCAGTAGACTAGTTTTGAAAAAATCACTAAAAATCGTATAAGTGGAATTAGAAGCTGAATGAGATATGAAATTAAAGCTTATTGAGTCTAGTTTCATATGAAAGAAACAGGGAAAGCAAAGGAATTCTGTAATTTGAGATATTTATATTTTTGTAAGACTGGTTTAGAGGAATTTCGGGATCCCCTGTTCTGAATTTGAAAAATCATAACAAATTGAAGAAAAATAATTAGAGGCTTAACTTTATATGTTTAGAATCCTGAATGAGTCTATTTTCAAATGAAATAAATAAGAAGGTCATATGAATTCTGTACGAAGAGTAATTTGATTCGTAGTGAAGAGAGGTCAGAACAGTCAAACAGTAAAACAGGGGAAACTTTAAGAATAATCTGGTATTGATTGGCCATACCAAAAATTCTGGAAAAATTATAGTAAAAAGATATATGAGTCTAGTTTCAAGGAAAATTAACGGTTCTTCATTTGGAGTTCTGTAGCTCGAGAAATAAATAATTTAGTGACTATGACACAAAAGGACAGCTTTGAATAAGTTTATGAGTAAATGATTAAATTGAAATGTGAGCAATAGTAAGAAAGCATGAATTTATCATAAAATACATGTTTATTTTATTAAATATTACAGGAAATTATTTGATTATTTTTAACATATAAATGTTATATGTTTATATGAAATTAAAGAAAAAGAAAAGGAAGGAGAGGACCGAATCGAAGGAAAAGGAAAAGAGAAGGTTAAGGAGTGAAGGAAGAAGAATTTATATCACCTCAACCTTTTGTTGTAAGTACTACAAGAATTTTAAATTATTGTTATTTATCCTTTTTGAAATATTTATGTGAATTATTTAAATACATGAGATTGACTTTAATGCCCAAGTAGGCGAAATTAGAACTACTTTGGGATATTAGTGGCATGCCATTAAGGAACTTTTAGCGCTCTCTCGATATTAGCACGTTGGTGCTCACGATATTAGCACGTTGGTGCTCTCTCGATATTAGCACGTTGGTGCTCTCGATTATTAACGCACGCGGTGCTCTCTGATTATTAGCACATTGGTGCTCTCTGTTCACTTGTGCATCATAATGCACCTCTGTATTAGTTCCGTATATCCGATGTGTTCTATAAAGTCTACTTTGGGCTAAGAATTGAAACGAGGACAAAGTGAATTACTGATGTGTTAAGGTAAGATTTATACCTTACAAAAGATAAGTTAAATTTTATTAAAGCAAGGCATACATGAAGAAACTTATATGTGAGAAAATATGCAAAAATGGTTGGTAAGTTAAAATATTATATTCAAATGTTTTAATTAGACAGTATCTGGCCATAATTGTTTTGGCACCAAATGTAATAGTCTTATACCGGGTTTGCATAATTGAACCGGGTATAGGGGTATTACACCGAACCCATAAATGGCCCCTACAATTTTATCATAAAGATGGCTTCATATATAGAGTATTAATTTCAAAGTCCCCATATGCCCTATTTATGGGTAAAATATTATAGAAGTCTTTATATTTAGAGCTAAATTATATTTTGTCCCCTCTATTAGAAAAATGGATAGATCAATTCATATATATTAGATCAAATAACAAAGTAGTTCTTTCTATTTAAAATTTCATCTATTTGTACTGTTACTAGCATACTTGGTTGAATAACTAAACTGTGACATGTGGTGTGCCACGTATACATCATGGTGGCGTACATGGACCAATTTGTAATAGTAGAAATAGATGGAATTTTTAACAAAATAGTTAATTTGCTCTCTAATTTAACATATACCCCTTTTGGTTAACCCGAGACAAATCGATAGATCTATGAGAAATCTCATCATTCAATTGGATATATGGTAGAGTAAAAAATGGGACACCAAAAGAATTGACTGCCGAGCCGTATGAGGTAGGAAACTCTCAAGTACGGTTCTAAGGGAAGGAATTGAACCGCCTATTTCTACTGGGGAGAATAGGCCATTCGATAGGGGGATTCTGAAATAGCGAAGGCTTGGTTCGATCAAGCTGCTGAGTATTGGAAACAAGCTATAGCGCTTACTCCTAGTAATTATATTGAAACGCAGAATTGGTTAAAGATCACGCAGCGTTTCGAATTAGAACAAGAGCTCTCTGTTTATTTATTATTATTTTATTTTTAGGATTCGAAATTCGATTTAGAAGTTAGAGAATTCTATTAAATTCTATTCTTATTCTATTTAATTTCTATTAAGTCCATTTATTTAATATTTAATTTAATTAAATAAATTACGGTACCATTTATATTATTAAATTCGATTTTCTAGTCAATTTGAACATTTAAATAGTAAAAATTATTAATTTATTGGAATTGTTAATTGTGTAATGGTTTGGTTTTGTTGGACCCATGGGTCAAATAAAACGGAGCATTTCTCTCTCTGAGAAAAACCAATCAAAGAATTTCATTAAAACCAATCAAATCGTTCTATTCCGTTTGATATTTCGTAAGGATAAGTAATACACAGATATAGCAAAATAAAATATATTATATAATATATATTTTATTTTCTACTTTTATTTCTATTAAAACTAAAACTAATAAAAACCCCTCAAATGGCTAACTATCGATACTGGAGTATCCCGTAGTAATGAATGCGTACGTGATTTGGGATAGAGTAATATTGTTTGTTCTATCTATGTAAGACAAAAAATAACTCCACCTCGGAACTTCTAATTGAGATATGAATACGTATTACACCGGTTGCACAAAAAAATGGGTTTTGCACCAATGTGAGTAAAGTCCGAAAAAGGTTTTATAAGATTAAAAAGGTCCGTTGAGCGCCTCATGGATATGTCATAATAGATCCAAACACTTGTCCCGGATCGACTTCCAGATCATAATTGCCATTTTTGAATAAAAGGAACAAAATACAATCTGAATCCTACTTCTAAAGCTTTATGGTACTTTCAGACCTGACCCTGAAGGTAGTCTGGGAGGGGCCCAAAAAGACTTTTTCTTAAGCTTTTAAAGTGGGGGAAAAAAATTCAGCCTTTTTAAGTCTTTTGATCAACGTTTTGCTGCAAGCAAGAAAAAGAAAAGAACAGAAAAGAAAATAAGCCTTTAATTCTTCACCATAAACGCTTCATCTCCAACTCCTTGGCTTCTCCAAACCTCCTCTAGTTCCCAAATTCCAACTCTTGCCATTAAAGCTAATGGAAAATTTCAATTTCCCCCAAAAAATCACCGGTTACTAGCATTCAACTTTCTCTATTTTCCCATAACCATGGCAACGGGAGAAATTTTCTAGAAGTTAAATAGGACAAAATTTCATTTGAGTAATACATTATTCATCAATCAATTAAAATTATTAATTTTTACTTTATATATGATAGATTGAGAGTTTGAGATTCTAAAATAATTTTTCTAACAGTCGATGGTGGCTTTGGCGTGATAGTTCTTCTCTATTGAGTTTGTCAAATCTGCAGGTTACTATCCGAATGTTTCAATCGCCTATAATTTTTTTTAATGATCCCTATGGCTATGCTATCATTTGAAAGAAGTTTTTCAAAGCTAAAGTTAATCAAAACATACTTGAGGTTGTTAATGTCACAAGAACGGTTGAATGGTCTGGCAATTTTAACAATTAAGAATGATTTTTTTGGAAAATATTGACGTTGTCATTAATAATTTTGCATCTCATAGAATCCATTTTTTTATAATTTTTTTTTATTCTTTTAGTTTACATAGGAGTAGATTAAATGAAAAATATTTTTTTAAATTTTGTTAAAAATATATTATTTGTTTAATTTCAATGAAATTATTAATATATATATTTTTTTGTTTTATTATATTACCTTTTTATAACTTTTTTTTTAATATGGAATCCAATTTATTATTTCTTCCCGAGTGCTTTTACTCCTAACTCTAGATACAGCATGCATGCGGTAGGAGCTAGCTGTCGTCCCTAATGGATCTGCTTCTTTCTCAAACTAAGTTTGTGATGAAACTAAAACTATATAATATAATATAAGACGTGACAAATTAATCACGAGCTTTGCTTATTTCAACCATTATCAGCAAAAGAACGGTTACACAGCTTAAAGAGAAGGGAAAAAAAAAGGTGGCGATTTTTTTGGGGGTCCAGCAAACTGCAAAGTGGAGTTATAGATCACACGAGACCGGTTTGTTAGAATTGTCACATGATGCTCGAATCTCCTGCTTTCTTTTTCTTCAACTCCCTTACCTCAGAGATGCTTCAAGAACAATCTCATCTTGTGTTTTATGTGTTTATGTTTTTTTTAAGGGCAACAGCTAAAATTTGTTGTTCCCAATCCCAACGTTGTCTTTGTTTTTGTCAACTTGTTGCTTATATTATGAGTTAAAATTATGATTATTTTAAATTCGTCTCTAAATTATTAACCACAGCTTATGTTTCCTCTTTCCAAAAGTAATACAAAGGGATCCATGCATTAAAATGAAAATAAAATTATTAATAATCATTATAGTTGATACAAATAGACTAAGCCAATGGAAACCTTAAATAAAATATATTAATCATAAAAAACACCAAAATTCAATCTGAATGTGAACAACTTTCCAACATTGTTTATGAAAATAGACTTCACTTCAAAGCTACAAAAATGTTACTGTTTTAGATATGATTGCCAAACTAAGTTTTAGCTGACTAAAAAATGTAGAGTAGCACGCATAATAATAAGTTATAATATAGTTTCCATGCAAATGTCGCTTCAATACACATTTCATAGGAAGCAAATATAAAAGTAAAGCTAAAGACAAAATACATTCCCAAAATAGCCATTTTATAATGGTCCCTAACTCCAACCAATAAATCTCTTAATTTACAAGTAAACACACTTTTAGAGAAAAGACAAACAAACACAAACCAATGAACTGCACTGCCAAAGGGCATATATGTCTAATAACAACAACGACCAACGATTTTATTATAAACCCGGTCTTTTTGCCTTTAATGAACTCAAAACTCAAAAGCCTTGATTTTTCTTTATTAGCTTCATCTTGCTCCGATCCGAGCAACCGTGACAGGTGCTGCCCATGGATAACTCAAGCGAGCAACCGCCGCCTCATTTGGGTCTAACCCGAGAAGAGTATGCGGAGCTGAAGCCTCTCATTGACGCATACCATATTTTTGAGCCGACGCCGAACACATGCACATCGCTGGTAACTCAGCGCATCGATGCCCCAGCTGAAGTCGTTTGGCCTTTCGTTCGAAGCTTTGAAAATCCACAAAAATACAAACACTTCATCAAGGGTTGTAACATGAGGAGCGGCGACGGTAGCGTTGGGAGCGTTAGAGAAGTCACCGTGGTTTCGGGCTTGCCAGCTTCGACAAGTACGGAAAGGCTGGAGTTTTTGGATGATGAAAAGCATGTGTTAAGCTTTAGGGTGGTGGGAGGTGAGCATAGGCTGAGAAACTACAGGGCGGTGACATCGGTGAATGAGTTTCATAAGGAAGGGAAAGTTTACACCATTGTTTTAGAGTCTTATATAGTGGATATACCAGAGGGGAACTCTGGGGAAGATACAAAGATGTTTGTGGATACAGTCGTGAAGTTGAATCTACAAAAGCTCGGGATTGTGGCAATGGGTTCTCTTCATGAACCGAGACATGATTGACTACAAGATTGAAATAAGTTTGCTTAGGGTAAGATTCTCTCTGAATGAAAGGTCTAGTTTATTAATGGGGATTTGACAGTTTGCGAATTGGTTTGTATATCTTAGATTTTGTTGGTTGATAAACTCAGTTATATTATTTTAATCTAAGATTAAATATTTATGATTTTCTGATTCTCTTAAATAAATGATTAAAATTAAGCACTCATTTTCATGATAAATTGTAATTAATATTTACAAGAAGGGTTTAAATCTTAAAAATAATATTGTGAAAAAAAGCAATCATAAGCTTCGACCATGGAATGAAGATGAAGGATAAGAAAATTGTTATATTTATTATTATGACGTAGCCTTCAGTATTAAACATGAAAACAATTTTATATATCTATTCCTTTTAACTGTCTCCTTTCACAGATTAAACAGACGTGAAATTTTCTCCTATAATGTTCAGACAGCTTCCTCTATTTGCGTTATTTCTGATGATGGATTTGATCATGAAAATTAAAGTGCCAAGTTGCTATAGATATATTTATATATATTAGCCTGATAGTTTGATATTTGATGCTAGAAAGGGTTTTTTCCTGATGTTGTTGTTGTTCAAAGATGCTGGAAAGAGTTGACCATTGAATTTTTCTGAGGGATTACGAAGCTTCAACTACATTGGTGATAAAATTGTTAGAGGGAAAGGAACTGTAAGATTTACGTATGTGCCTGTACATATATATATATATATATAAGTATCTCGCTGAGTTAGCGTAACCAGTTAGTGACGAAATTGGCAGGGGCGAAAACGACCGGGGCGGGGGGCGGCGGCCCAAAAATGGAAACATTTTTATTTAGGTCCTTTGAAATTTTTAAAATTTTAAATTAAAAAGATAAAATTACATTTTAACCCCTAAAATGATAAAAAATTGATTTAATTCTTTAAAAATTATAAAGATAGAGGCTATTAAAATGGTGAAATTGTACTTTTACTATTATAAAAGTTACAATTTAATTTCGACCCCCCTAAAAAAAATTTTTGACTTTGCCCCTGAAAATTGGTGATTAAAATTTGAGGGAGTTTGTTTAAAATTTTCAAAAATTTAGAAGTCTAATAAGAATTTTTAAAAATTTTAGGAGTATAATTATTTTTTTAATTTTTGAAAGGATTAATGAGAATTTTTTTAAAAAAATTATAGGATCAAATTAAAATTTTTAAAAAATAAAAGTTATAATGATAATTTTCAAAAAATTTGCCCTCTCTGAACAATGTTTCACTCCTGCACGAGACAATTTAAAGAGAAATATCAGAAAAGCCAAATTAGATATACGATATCAAATGCAATTATGGATAATGAAGTCATTTATTATAAAATATTATCCTTTAAATTATTTTTTATTTTATGTAAACTAATAAATAACGGGTAAAATATCAAAATATACTTAAAAAAATAAAAAATTTACGGAATTGGGCCGATTTTGAGAAAATTTATGGAAAAGGGCTATTTCTCATCAAAACGCGTCCACGTAAGCGCGTTTTGAGGGGAAATGGCAGAAAAGCGCGCCCCTGGGGTCGCGCTTTGTGCCACCTCAGCAAAAGCGCGCCTATGTGGACTTGCTTTTAGCCCGAGAATTTAATTTAATTTAAAATATACATATTCATGGGTTAATTTAATTTAAATTTAATTTAATTTATACAATTTCTATTATATTAAATATATTAAAATTAAATTATAATAAAAAATTAAATAATTTCTATTTTATTAAATATATTAAAATTAAATTACAAAAACATATAAGCAACTATTATTTTATTAAATATATTACAACTAAATTACAAAAAAAACAAAAAATAAAGAAAACTTCTTATTTATTTAATATATTAAAACTAAATTACAATAAAATAAAAAATAAAAAAACTTCTTCTTTTATTACATATATTAAAATTAAATTACAATAAAAAAATTAAACAATTTCTATTTTATTAAATATATTAAAATTAAATTACAATAAAAAAAATTAAACAACTGTTATTTTATTAAATATATTAAAACTAAATTACAAAAAATAAAAAATAACTTTTTATTTTATTTAAAAAATTCAAATTAAATTAAATACAAAAAAATAAACAACTTCTATTTTAGTGAAGATATTAAAATTAAATTACAAACACAAATAAAAAACAACTTTTTTTATTAAAAATTATTACAATTTAAAAAATAAAAAAGCTGACCCGAATCAATGTTGATGCCGGTCGGAATCAGTGCCACATGGGGGCGGTTGGCGGTTACGGGCTGGATTCCTCCTTCTTCTAGCTTCCGACGGGGGTTGTGGAACCTAGGCGTGGATTAGGTTCCTCCGTGATGGGTGCAGTTGTGGGTGTTGCGAGGATGACCCACCTTGATAAAATAACGACCCCGGAGGTGTTTGCATAAACCACAGCGGGGGTGACTGAATCCCGTATGGCGAAAGAGACTGGTAGAAAGAGTGCTCCCCGATGGCGCCTCCTGTGATCCCTCACGCGACGACGGCCTCAAAATCGGTGGCATTTGGAGCGAGCGATCGAACGAACTCGAACCGGCCATGCATTCCAACTGGTGGGGATCGGGAAAAGGAAACATATATGGGTTAGGATACATATAAGGGGTAGGGTACGCACCTGGCATAAAAGGTAAAGGCTGTGATGTTAGTGTCCTCGGCTGAACTGATTGGCTCGGTGACTGTGTGGGCGCTGTTGATGGGCCCGATGGCTGTGTCGGCGCTGTTGATGGCCCCGTCTCATCACCCATTCTCCTTGGATTTAAGGGGCCCCGACGTTCCCTTTGTTGACGAAGTTGCCGTCACCTTTCTTCTTCCGACAACAAATGCGGCTTACCATAGATCCTAAATCATGGCATGTATTCCGGCACGCACACTAACTCCGGAACGACGATCGATTCCCGATTAGGTAAATAGTCATACCGGTTCTCCCACGTCTCGATATATGCTGACCAAAATCTTGGCCAATCCATGTGCAACTGCCGTAAATCCACTTTGTGCTCATCATCGAGCACCTCAGGTGGCACGGGAATCGGTTGCCAAAATCCAAATTGTCGCAGAACTCGATCTGACTGGTGCATCTCCACGGTCGCATAGGTGATCAATGGGACCTTCACGTGCCAACTGTTAGGATTTTGCAAGAACTCCTCCGAAATTACTGCCCGAATTTCTGAATTCTCGTACGGTGTCCATTGAAACTATATTAATATTACCAAAATATTAGTTATATACATAATACTAGACACTAAATACGAAATACTAAATTATAAATACGAAATTCGAAACTTACTTGTGATTCCAACCGTTGGTCAAATAGAAGTCATATATCTTCAAGCGAGGTAGGTATTCCAGCATAACTAGCCGAATGGTTCCACCTAATTAAATAAATTTTTAGCATACAATTATACTATAAATCTACGTAATAATTGTAAAATATAAAATTAAATTTACCTCGTTATCAGTGGGAGTGAATATGGTTGGTCGAGTCGAGGACGTAAAAATAGAAATCGAAACCGTGCCCATGATTGCAATAGTAATAGGCAACCTCCGATTTTCGCTTTACTCGGCCGCGTCGCCCCGCATATCTCCCGATACAACCTCGATAGCACGGCAGACCCCCAACTCAATTCACCGGCTGCTCTGAAATCAATAAGTTTCAGCAGCCATCTCAAGTGGACGAGGTTTCTAGAAAGGTCCGGCATCAGATAGCCTCCAATTATCTGAAGAATATATGCCTGAGCATACCGTTTTCTTTCAATTTCGGTTGAACCCTCATCTGACTCCGGGAATGTGTCTCGTAACCAGGCCATCTCGATCCGAGCTCCTTGAATTTTATTCGAAATGGCACCTAGAAGCTCGTAGCATACGGCTCCGCAATCACCAGAAGTTGCGGACCCGGTGACTACCAACCCGTCTACCGGTAATCCCAACTACAACTGCATATCTTCCAGAGTGATGGTACACTCTCCGCATGGAAGATGGAAAATGTGCGTCTCGGGTCTCCACCTCTTTATCAACGCACTGATCAAAGGCGGCTTCAACTTGAACCCTCGGCCTATCGTGGCCACGTGCCAAAAACCCGCTTCCCGCAGGTAATTCTCGATCAACGGTGATGGGGGACCATGCATGTTGCGTATATAACATTCCAACACCCGATCTACAGACTGTTTAAAAAATTATAAAATAAAAATTAATTAAAATTACATAATTGTAAAAAATATTAAATAATATTGAAAAATTTAAATTAAAACTTACCATTTACATTTGCTCGACGGAGATGTGCTTGTTGTCTAGACGAAGTAATTCCCCGGCCATTGTAATACGATCGAAAAATTTAAAATTTTCCAAAAAAAATATATTAAAAAAATAAAAAGGGCTTTTTTGTAAATAGTAAATGACTATTTTGAAATTTGAGAGTAAATTTCAAGGATTTTAAGAGAAATTTGAGAGAAAATTGAGAGAAGGATTAAAGTATGAAAAAAATAAAAGGGTTGGGGGGTTTTATAGGGAAAAAATTGACTGTTGGGCCCAACGGTCAAAAAAATTTTGACCGTTGGAAAGGCAAAGCGCGTCCTCAGGGGCGCGCTTTCCTGCCATTTCCCCTCAAAACGCGCTTACGTAGACGCGTTTTGATGGGAAATGGTTATTTTCCGTAGATTTTCTCAAAATTGGCCAATTCCCTAAATTTTTAATTTTTTTGGTATATTTTGATATTTTACCCAATAAATAACTACCCAAACAATAACAATATATTTTAAATTTTAATTAATGTTTTATTCTGAAATATATTAATTAAAGGATAGCAAAAATACTAATAATTCAAACATGAAAAGATAATAGCAACCACAACCCCGAATATGTATTATAAAATAAATATTAAAGACAAAAGAAAAAGAAAAAGAATTGGGCAAATCATCAACTAAAGGATTATCTGCCACCATATTGGCGGTATGGCCGCAAGGCTTCGATGGATGGCTAAAGACAAATAGATTAGGGGCCACTCACATATTTTCGATTCAGTACATAAAAAGGAGATAGCAGGGAAGCCTTGGGCTTTGCAAGAAGATTTAAGAGGTCACATTGAGATGAAGCCACACCTTGAAACTGTAATAAAGCATGGCAGCAAGCATGTTAATATGGTTCCAAAGGCATTGTTTTCAAGGAAGTGTTGAGTAAATTTAGGGGCAATCCAAGTGAGACGGGAGTTTTAGTTCTATTTTGCAAGTATTTTAGCTTTCAGAATTTTTGGGTAAAGGGAGTTTTGATAATGAATAAGTCTCCAATAACGAAAAGAAATCAAGGCACGTAGGGTTAAACAAGGCTCGCAAACAGTGACAGACAACATGAAAATGGCCATATCAAGTTAAAAGGAAAACCACCAGAGGAGCGAAATTTTATTAACAAGCCACAATTTCTAGTATGACAGAACGTAATGGATGTTGCTTGTTCAAAAGAACACCAGTTATTATTTTGAATCAGGCTCCCCTTAAATTCGAATATTCATCGTAACTCTCAAGTAGAAACCCAAGTCAGAACTTGCACCAAAACATCCGAAGTTACAGACCAGCAGCAGCGGCGGAGGCACACGGCTGCCGACAAAAAGGTCAGCCAGCTACACAACGGGGAGACAAGGCAAACCATTAAAGTTTTGGGCTTCCATTCGATAAATGTCCGGTCCTCTCATCTTTGGTTTAGTGACAGGATCTGTATATATAGTAGGAGAAATTAAAACTAGTTTCCTTACATCGTTTCAGGTATGATTTAATTGTGGATATCAGATTTTTTTTTTTTTTTTGGCTGTGGTTGGCTTGATGATTTTTCTTTAAAGTTTAATTTACGGTCATTATGAATTTCTTTTTTTCCACACCAAATTGAGTGTTTAATTTAGTTGACTTAGACCACACTTCAAAGTTAACATCAATTTTTTCAATACCTTGATACTTCATATTATATAAAATTTGTTATTTGTAGGCATATAGTATTTCTAAAACTATGAAGCTTAAATTACAATGGTAGGGTAATTTTAGAAATACTTAATGGGAATCAACTAATTTTGACGAACCAATAGTCCAAAATAGATCTATGTCCTCGGCACTTATTTCAGCTATCTAATTTAATAAAAATGGGGATGTCATCATCATAAGCTCAAACACTAAAAATTACAAAGAGAAAATGGAAAGCTTATATTCACTACGCACCCTTTGTTTATCATTATATTATTGGCGGTTTCTCTAGTAAATAATTATTCAGTGATTTACATGACTTCACCTTAGCTAAACATCTTATGATTATAAATAAAAGAATTGACAATATCTCTTCTTCTTTTTTTCTGTCTCTATTGCTTCTCTATCTACAACCCTAATGCCTTTCTCTTTTCCTTCACCAACATGTCAAAACATGTTACAAAATCACCTTATATAGATTACAAAAAGTTGTTGATTTGCGCCTTCTTTTCCCGTTTCATCTTCCTCTCAAACTTCCAAAGAAATCCGGGTTTTAATCGGTTTCAACTTCAACCCCATGCTTTCCGGTGAAAGAAGCTCCGGAGAGATGCAAGATGGACTCAATGGGCTTCTAGGACTAACACTTAGGGTCGCTCTGTATAAACCGTATCCCGTAAGAAAGTACTCTATTGGTATCAACATGGCATGGGGTTGCTCCTCCGTCACCATTGACCCACATGCCTGTACCTGCAGGTTCCACCATTTTCCAGGTTGTCAGGTTGTGCTAGCTCAATTCTGATTTAAAAAATTAAATTCTTTTTTGAATTTCAAATTAAACAAATCTAATTATTTGATTTTTTTTAATTCAACTCAAATAAGTAATTCGAGTTTGAGTTGTTTTATAAATTGAATAACTAGAATAAATACTCATTTGGTCCTTATAAATTTTAAAAATGAACAAATTGACTTCTTAACAAAAATTAAAAATAATTTTTAAAATTCAAGTATTTCTAAAAATTCCATAATTTATATTTTTAAAATATATATAAAAATTAAATATTCTAAAAAAATCTAATGAATATATAAAAAATTTAAAAATTTTAAAAGAAATTCTAAAATAATAATATTAGGACCTAAATAAGATAACTATTTTCAAGTGTATATGCACTAACATGAATTTAATTATATTGTAATAAGATTTTAATTTGACAATATAAATGTAAGATATTATAACATGGTTAGGCAATAAAATGTTTTGCGTACCTCCACTAAGGCACTATATCTTCTATCTAGTTTCGATGTCATGTGAAGAGCCTCGGAATGGAAAGGAGAGTTTTCGCCAACAAATATTAATGAACGGCAATGCAGTTTCCTTAACCCTTCGCTAAGGTCAGGTCTCCTGAAAGACAGTGAATATATGTTTCATGCTGGACCAAAAGTGGTAACGACATTTATGAATCGAAAAAATTTCTTTCCATTTCCCCTGGTAAAGGAGAAAAGATGATTAAACAAGCCATGTGAAACCCGTTTGAAGAGCACTTTCAGAAAGGAACATGGTTCTACTATTTATGATGGGGACAGGCTTACCCGTTCATTGCTTCTAGGAATTGCCAAATATTTATACTCTGCCTTTCATCTAGCAACTGTGGAAAACAAAAAAAAAAAATCCAATCAGTCAGAAAAATGCCATGAGCAAAATAACCTTACTTCATTGTCGATCGAAAAGTAAATAAGAGACAAACACGAGGAGTTCAAGAACTAACTCTTCTGCATGCCTGAACTATATCTGATTCCGGTACTTGAACATTACCACGAACTTCCTGCCATAGTCATTCAGAACCTCATCACTCAACTAGTCTGATTCTAGAACAAAGCAAAACAGCATATATTTTTGGAGCTGAAAACTACCTTACTAAAGTACCGCTTAAGCAACAACTCCTTCACCACTCCACACATGCCATAGAAATATAGTAAATTTGACATCACCTGAAATAATATGACAATCCATCTAAGCACTTAATTATTTAACCCCAAAAAAAAAAAAAATAAAAAAGCCCGGAAGAGGAACCTTATTTAACAACCACTCTGTCCATGAGGGTGCTCTGCATAGGGGCGAAATAAGTATTAACCCAAGGACACGTTGCCGGTATTTCATCTATTAAGACAATGCAGAATAATCATTTCCAAGAATACAACAGAATATTTAGTTATTTATCTGGAAAATGGGGAAAGGGAAAAAAGGAAAAATTTTGCATATGCCTAGCTACTTGACTTACAGCAAATAGGGTAAGAATATATGCTCCAGCTGTAACCCCCATACACATTACAGCACCAAGCCTGGAGTAAAGAGAAGAAAAAAAAGAGTTAAATAATTGAATAAAGCTTGCTTGCCTTCATTCTTTTCCATGTAAATATTTTAATGATAATAACGTATTGATGAAAACGACAGCTTAAGAACCTATAAGTGGGTAGTAGGTGCATCAATTTACATCATTTTCAGACAACTACAGCAATAATTACCCCCCAACATAATAAACTATGGAGCAGAAGAGATCACAGTAAAGTAATATTCTAACCAGCTGACTCTTAGAAAGAGAGAAAAAAGTAAAATTCTAACCAGCTGACTCTTATAAAGAGAGAAAATAAAGTAACTATGAAACTATATAATTACCCAAAAAAGTTGAGAATCTCAACAATTTGATCTGCCAAGTCATCAACGGAAGGCATAAAACCATCGGGACAGATTGGTGGAGCTCCGAACTGCAATATTTCTTGAACAAAGTCCCGGATAAGAAAGGTGTGAATTATGAGATACCACCACCAAAAGAAATTGATTAGAACAGAAAATACATGATTAAAACATGAGTAGAACTGACCTCATGCCCTGGAGGACTTATATGATATATGCAAAAGTTATGGAGGAGTAACGAACTAGCTTCTGGACAAAAGAACAAGCCTTGAAAACAGGATATATCTGCAAAATCTCACACGATCAAAGGTTTAGGTAAGAAACATGAAGAATCATTGGATAAATGGTTTTGCTCATCTTGGAAATCCGACAAATTATGATGTTATGAACTTCAAACATATTATATTGACATTGAAAACTTTAGCTCAAAGCATTCAAGCCTCAAAGTCTCGTGTGTTATGATGAAAACACAAAAGATCTCACTTTTAAAATAATGTCTATGTTTAGGGAGAAAATTCATAATTCAAAAAAAAAAAAAAAAAAAAAAAAAAAAAAAGAGAGAGCAACCCTTTTTACCCAAAACTGTTGGCAAACATATACACACGCATATCAATTTTCATAGACGAGACACACAGATAAGGAAACAAAGCAGTACAATGAAGTTTCTTGCATTACTTACGATTTAGAGCTAAATCGGGATAGGTAATAAGAGCCGGCTTATCTTGGTCTCCAAACACAGCAACTGAAACTGTACCATGGTGAGTTTTTACTAGGTACTCCTGCATATAGAATTTACAATGAATTGTTATTCATTTAACAAACCTTCTGGAAAGCAACCAAAGTAATCAAATCAAATTACCATCTACGGAACAGCCTGAGAGAGACTTTCAACAAATAATCAATGCGGAGAACCTATAACATATGATCTTGCCAGGCAATAAGAGTCTAACCAACTTGGGTTTCATTTACTTTGAAAAGGGAAGTATTCCAAGCATAGCCCAAGCTAAGTATATTCTAGCTAGAGAGAGTTAGCATGTGCAACAGAACTTTTTAAAGAGACCTAACTGTTTTGCACATTTAGGCATATTCTGCATCATCCAAACTCCTAAATTGACAAGCCATTGACATAACACTAATGAAAATTACCAGTCTTAAGATTTTTTTTTTCTTTCCCAGCACACAAAGCAAATAAGTAAAAATAAATAAAGAAACATGTACTATAAGTTTCAAAATCATTGAATTAAAATGAGAAATAATTAAAGCTCAGAAGTCATTAATTGAATGGACCATGAAGAACAAATTATCTTATCATTCAAAACTAATTATAACATAAACGTAAATAAACTAGACTGTTACAAGAAGAAGAATGAAAGAATAATTTCAATATATGCTTTCAGCTGTATTAGAAATAAACAAAAAAAAAAATCCAGCCTATCTAAGCATAAGACAGATAGGTGCATTGTATAGCTTTAACAAGGAAAGCATTTTTTTCCCATTTCTTTTCCTCCTCGATTCTCGCATTTTCCCGGTAACCAAACAAGAAGATAAATGGAAAATGCAGGTTACCTTGCCGCCAAGAGAGATCGATTCCATATCAATGGAAACCGAATCGCTAGAATCTGCCATTCCCCCCCTCTTTCTCTCTCGAAATGAAGACGTATTTTAAGAGTTGGCTTCCATGCCTTATATACCAAATCTTCCACTCTGTCCCTCCTTTTAGAATTCAGATTTTCTCTCTTTATTAAATTAAATTCAAAAATATTAGAAATCTTTTTTATATAAATATTTTAAAAATTCATTATCTTTTAAACTGAAAGTTTTAACTCGGACCGAGTCACCGACGCTTCACAAGGGTCCCGTACCAGGGGACCTTAACCTGGGACTCGGGTTTACTTAACCCCAGTTAAGAGACCGACAGTTTCTTTAAAGTTACAACATTACCCCCTTTCTCTTTCTCAAATCACTCCTTTACCATAGGAATTTATGACACAGTTCGTGTATATTTCGTGTCCCGAGCGTGATCAATAATTTCTTTTATATTATTTGTTATTTTCTAAAAATAATAAATTTTTTAATTGAGCTATGACATTAATTTAATTAAATAATAATTTTAATAAATTTTATATGTATATTCATATATATATTCCAGGAGAAAAAAAAAAGGAAATATTATTATAATTATTATTTGAAGGAGGCTAAAAAACAATGGGGCCATAACTAAATTGCATCTAATGTCCTTTGTCTGTCATGCAGATACAAAATCGCCATCGCATTTAAATTTGCTAAAGATATTTGTATTTATTTTGCTATTGAAGTAATGAGTGAGCTAAAGAACATTGTCACCAAGAGTATGACATTTTCTTCTTGTCTTCCAAGCCATGTAATAGTTAGTATTATTTTTATGTATAAAGCTTAAATTTTATTATCATTTTACTTGGCACCAATATAAAAATAAAACAGCCTGCATTTTTACATTACATATATATATATATATATAAAATTAATGATCATCATTAATTATTCTAATTTTTTTATATTAAAAGTTCAAAATTGAGATATTTTTTTATTTAACCTCACCTATAAACATAATAATGATGATGTTAAGAAAAATAATTTATGAGCTCGGATCTCGAAAGCTACTATTAAATTCAACCCAAACATTAATAACATGATTTTTAAATATAACTCAAATAAAATTAGCAATTTTTTTTATTTGACATGTATAAGTCTGTTTCATGCTGGTTATTATAAAATTATATCCCTTTAATGTCAATGAGTAGAGAAACTCGATGTATATAACTTAATGAAAACTTTAATTTTATTTATCAAATAAATTCATGTATGAAAAATGATTTTCTTAGGGGTTTAAAAGGTTTATTCTCTTTTTTTACAATGAATAATAAAAAAAATTATGTTTTTTTTAGTATTTCTCGTAATAAAAGTGTCTTGTTGAGAAGAAGTAATCAAGTAAATTACGTGGGTTTTAACACGTGCATTTGGATTGAACAATAAATTTGTTGTCTTGCTAAGTAATCTCATGTGAGTCGATTCAAAATCAGTCCGCATGCTACATTTACAAGAGCTAAAATTAATGAAGGAAATGATCTATTCTTTTTTAATACGGTGACTATTTATCATTTTACGAGCGAGATTTTTTTAGAAAAATAACATCTTAATCACAAGTTGATCGATTTTTTATGCATTTTCGTCTTTAATGGAGACAATTGACTCGGAGAAGATGATATCATACTAAATATTTACTAATCATCTTTTTTCCCAAATTAAATTTTATAACAGAATAATATTTAATATATATATCCGTATTTTAAAAACAAATTCCACACGTTAACTTTCTCATAATATATAAAATTTGTAAAAACGAGAGCAGGTTGTATGAGAAAATCAAATTAGGTGAAGGGTATATTTCAGCCATAATATTGTTGGTTGATGATAGAACTTAATCTCGAATCTTTGACTAAAAAAAGGGCAAAGCAGATACATGTAAGTTCTAATGTCCTTTTATCTTTTTAACCCAACAACCTCGTTTGTTTAATTTTACAAAACATACTCAAATTATATCTTATTACAAAATTATTCCAAAATATTGGACAGTGTTTTTCTTTGATACGATTAATGTTGTTGGGTTTCTAATTTTCGTGGCCTTTCAATTTCATGCTTTGTTGTGTGGTTTCTTCAATTTGGTATTGCTTCAAGGCATGGGTATTGTAATTTTAATTAAGCTTTAAAAATTAAAGCAAATGTTTTTTCAAGGGCGTTTAAGTAATTTCATCAAAATGCTTCGAATTCTCAATCAAATCTAGAGGCTTATTAGATTTTTTCTTTTTCTTTTTATATATAAAATAAATATTAGGAAGAACAAAGAGTTAAATAATTTTAAAAATCTGAATTTAGATATGCCTTTATCTTTCAGTTCTTATTTAATTTGTTTTCCACCTAACATTGATATAAATTTAAATTTAACAATTTATCTAAATACAACTTCCCAAAATAGATATCTAAATACAAATTTAAAATACGGATTAAAAGTTAAAATTCATATCTAAGTGAGTTAAAAGTGTACCATTTAATTTAAATAAAATTTCCAAATTCATAATTTTTTATTATTTTAATCGAAATGAAATATGCAAGTTATTTTTCTTTTCTTTTAATTTGTTTTGTTGCAAAATGCAAATAATAGTGCTGATTACTTTTTACACAGGAGAATGGAAAATATGAAAGTCATGAAAATCTATGAATTAGCGTTTTACTTTCTTTGTTTTTGAAATGTAAAGTGAAAGAAACTATTTATTTATTTATTTATTTATAGTAATTAAAATGGTAAATTATACCTAAAGACGTTAAATTGTTAGTAAATTTATATTTCAGTCATTTAAATTCAAAAAGTTAAAAAATAGTTACTAAATTATTCAAAAGTTTTTTTATTTAAGTCACTGGATTGTTAAGTTTTTTTTTTTTATTAAGTTCGATTAGTGAGCTCCAAATGACGATTCAACAATCAGTATTGTAGATCAGTATATATCGTTAAATAGAATAATATTCCTTATATCTAAATTGATCTGATGGTTAGAGCTTTCGACTGATGCAAAAATACAAACAAGGAAAGCCATACATAATTTATTTTAATAGTCTAATAATTTAAATAAATTTTTTTGAACAATTCAAAGACTTTTTGAAGTTTAGTAATAAGAAATAAATTTACTAATAATTTAATAACATTAAATATAGTTTACTAAACTAAAATGATTAATTTTAAGTAAGATAATATTTAAAAATTATATATAAGTAATAAAATTTTGTTAGTTGAATACGTAATATTTCTCTCTTAGGTCAAATTATCAAAAAGTAAATAATAACAAATTAGCCATGAGATTTTGTCGGCCAAATGATAAGCGGAATGACATTGTAAGCAGTACAAGGATGTTGACCAGAGCAAAAGTTAACAAAAAAGTGTAAGAGTTTTCATACTACGTGGCACCTTCCTAATGAAAAAGAGTTAGGTGATAATTGTTTTTTTTTTTCTTTTTCTTTTTCTTTTTCTTTTTATGGTTTAAAGTTCTAGAGCCCTCACCGTTAAGAACAGATCGCATCACGGGGTCGTAAGCCACGTGTTAACTTCTCAGGACATATAGATTTTATTTTTTTTTCTTGTATTGCGTTACACGCGATTGAAACACGATGAAATTGAGTGAGATGTTTCATGTACTGCTTTTACTTCTTCTTCTTCTTTTTTCCTTCATGTACTGTTTTTACACTAGACAATAATGTGCATAGATCGATTTTGTCAATAATTTATTTCATAATTTTCAAAAAAATATTAGAAGGAATTGGGCCTTGTTTTTGTAGAATACATATATTTTCATGGATGGAGAACCTTTTTGGGTTGGGACCTACAATGAACTACACGTGATGAATTAAAATAAGTCTTCTTTTATGCCCCCCATGCCCTACCCTACCAAATTTATGAATAATTCAGCGTCGGTGAGATTTGGTTTTAGAGGTCATAAGGTATAAGCCTAGTCTTACCGAGCTATATGGTTTTTCAGTTAATGGCTATTACCAATTAGTCTCAAGATTAGTAGGCTATTGGCAGGCCCAGCCCAAAGGGCCCAAAACAAGGGACTTGCATCCTGTTTCCACTGGCCGAACCCAGCACTCAAAGTTCAAAACTCAACAGCTTGCACTCCATACTTTATCTAATTGTGTAATACTAATATAGGAGGAAATATATATTTATATATATTGGCAGTTCACTTTAATTACTACATGATTACTATGTATAGATCATACTACAAAGAACTCAGATAATTCTTCTACAGTGCCAATAATATGAAGAATTAAAGTGATAAGTTAGGAAGCCAATGCTGAAATGAGAAGCCATCATCCAGTAGTAAAATACCGACTTCTTCAGCCACAAAAGCCTTCCAATATACATAAAACTAACACAAACATCATGTGTGTGATTAGGCTGAAATAGTAAACTATGTCCGCAAATTGAAAGGCAGGCCACAAGGCACTTCTCTATGACCATCCGCATGCTACCTACTTCAAAGTATGTTATGCATTAGTCAAATGCAGTTGCATGGTGTCTTCATCCACCCTTCAGTTGAAATTGATGAGACAGCAGTCAACATAAACTGTGATGAAGTTGCTGGCGTAGTAAAAAATTATTGTTCCATCTCTCTCATATATTCATCCAAAATCGGACTGTTAACGTCATTCCCACAACTCAAACCATCATCATTAGCCAAAGACAAAAGCTTATCCGTTACCAAGTTTTCACATAAGTGATACTTGATAAACTTAACAGGTATTTCCTCTTCGATGTTGCTCCCTTCTTTGCGTTTTCTTACACCATCAGCTGCTGCTGTTGATTTCATCGAGCAAGGAGCAGACAAGGGAACCGTATCCATTGAATCAATCATCTCTAGATCATTATCAGCTGTTTTTTCTTCTTTCCTCTCATGAACCATGCAAGCAAGATTCTCAGCTGAATATTTGCTACGTATCTTATCAACTGGGATTTCATATTCAACTCTTGACTTGCAAAGTACAGCCTTGGCATAAACCTTGGAGATGTCACATTCAAATATTCTCACCCCTTGATCCTCAACGATCAGTAGCCACTCTGAAAATGAGACCACTTAATCAGACATTTAAGAAAACAAAGCCAAAAATAGTATCAGAAAGAGGGAAGAATTACAAATCATGAGCGACACATCCAATGCAGTGGTTGCTGGTCTATTGATTACATATGCTCCACTTTGGACAATGGTAAGAACAAAATATCTTCATATCATCACATAGCATGTTGACATTCTTAACTGGACCATCCATTGAAACAAGTGCTCAAGTCCCGACAAGTGAGAACAAATGACAAGAGCATAGAGATAGCAAGCAACTCACTGATAAGAGCTACAGGAGTAGAAACATTCAGGCTCGTTGCTTTGTCCACCATCCCAGTCTGACTGGTAACCCACTTGATCAACTGAGAGAGTAGCCAAGATTCGGAGAAAGCATTTATGTAAGAGATAGCTTTGGTCTGATTACCATTCTCCCTGTGGCATTAGATCATGGCTCGTGAAAATTGCTGGATGGGATATTCTAATATAAAACAATTGCATCGAGCCACGATCTCTACATTCATAATCATACCTCACTGACCGTATGGCATTGTCAGCAACAAAGGACCATGTCAATGCGAGATCTTTTACTTGTCTGCCAGGTAGCAGAATTCCTCCCTCTGGACCAAGGAATGCATGGTCCATCTTTATAACAGCGTCATACAAAGTCTCTCTTAAAATAACTTCATTTCCATGGCCCTACAATAAAATGGAGATTTACTAATGCATATACATTCTTCAAGCATACTAGGTAACAGGAAAAGTTCAAGGTGCAAATAGATAGTTTGAACATTTCAAATGTCTAAAGATTTAAAGCCACAGAGAAAGATAAGTTGCTTGGAAGGTTTTGTTTGGTATTAAAACTAATCTTGAGGGAACTTTTTTAAAGAAAATTATGTTCAAAACAATATATTTTCGGTATTAAATAAAATGCTATTCTAAAGAACCACTCATAGGCACAAATAATGCTGGGTGATGATGTCAACAGATATTTAATGCCCACAAATGATTATCAGTTCATCACTGATGCTTACCAGCATGTCTACTGGTGGTCACATTGCCAAAGTCAATGCCTTGCTGGTTCTCAGCATCCACAGCCAGTCACCAAGTGGCGGTGGTCATGAAAATAGGCAAATATTTTTGACTTGAGCCTCTTACATAAAATATGCATCTCGTTCCATTAAATCGAAGCTCATGTATAAAACATGGATTTAGCAAAGTAACCAGAAGTAAAGATCACAATGGTAATTAATGATAAAAGCATACCAAATAACTATCATATTGTCAAGTTGTTCCTCGAGTGATGACAAATAGCTATAGATCTTTCCAGTTTTATTTCAACATTTTGCCAGTGGAGTTTCGATAGCTTAATCTTCTACTATTTTATCTTCATTCAAAAAGGAGAATATTGCCTATTTCATGATTTGAGACCAAGAAGCTGCCTTGTTGAGTAACCACAGCTCTGTCTGAAGCTAAATTTTGAATGGTAATTAATGACAAAAGCAGACCAAATAATTATCATATTGACAAGAAGTTATTCCTCGAGTGATGACAAATAGCTATAGATCTTTCCAGTTTTATTTCAACATTTTGCCAGTGGAGTTTCTATAGTTTAATCTTCTACTATTTTATCTTCATTCAGAAAGGACATTATTGCGTATTTCTATGATTTGAGACCAAGAAGCTGCCTTGTTGAGTAACCACAGCTCTGTCGGAAGCTAAATTTTGAATAGTAAGCATGGATTCATTAAAAAGTAAATAAATAAAAAATAAAAGAGGGGGTGGGAGGAAGCTGACCAGTGGAGATGTGACAGGTAAAACCGGTTCCAATAGCATCCTGAGAAAGATATCTGTTACACAACAACAATGAATTAGAACTACTAGCATCGGCAAACCGAAGGATAAACAAGGAAACTTATCACAAAAAGGAATACCATGCCATTGCTGGCACTAAGCTAGGAATAAAAGCCTTGCCAACCAGAAGAAGAAATCAGATTCCCAGTAGTGGCTTTATATAAACATGTCAATCAAATGTTTGTCCACGATGGAACAGGAAAAAATGGATGACACCCATTCTTGATTACAATGTTCTTTAAGGATAATTCGACAAAAAACAGGAAAAAATGATTGACACCCATTCTTGATTGCAATGTTCTTTTAAGGATAATTCGACAAACAAGGAGGAAATTGATTGATTTGCACTACACTAGCTTTAGAGCCTAATTTTTTGTGCACGTGAGCCCTCACTTATTACTAGCTCTTACAAGCCAATAACTCATTATGGCTTACAAAAAAGTTAAAAAGCTTATTTAAGTGATGTGAAATTTGAAATACCCTTTATTTCCAACTGTTATGCTAATTGGACGAGCATATATCCACCATGTTTGGGTCAGTGTTATTTATCTGCTTAATTACTCAAAGGTTTAATTAAATGAGTTTTTGTTGGTTACTTTATAAAGAAACAAGGAAAGAGAAAAGTAAGTAATATCACGATAACGATACAAGTTGATATCAAAGTCAAAATCGGTGACTCGACAAATTATACTACAAAAACAAGCCAATTCATCCCCATCAAACTTAGCATTAATAGAAGTAAATGAAGTTTAAACAATTTCAGAACAATTAAGAAGGAAAAGCTTCAACGATACAAATTTTTAAATAAAACTTTTCCACAGAAAATAAGTTAGAGAGAAGGGGAAAATACCCAGAAAGTGAAAACTCCGAAACCCAGTTATCATTTGAACGGCGCAATCATGCAAATCGTTTTCCAACTCCAATTTCGGAATCCCATATCCAAATTTCAAGCACAATCTCAGCAGAAAAGCCTGACACATGACAACACCAGCCAAATACCGAACCCTGCATCCTCCTCTGATCACTTTTCGAGATTCTTCGCTAACAAGTGGGAAAAACACCTTCAAGTCATCTCTTTTTTCACCTTCCATCCCAACTCTATCTACCATCCAAACGCGCAATAAATCACCAAAACGCGAACTCAAGTCGTCGTTTCCGTCGTCTTCCATGCCGCAACATATGCTAATGTAACTCATAATCCCGTCTAACAAACTCTCAACTTCCTTTTTTAACTCTTTTCGGTCGAAAACTAAAGGGTACAGGTCGTAAATTACGGGAGCGAGTACGGATATTCTTTTACCGGCGTTGCAGGAAGTGGAGCAGGAAACAAGGAGCTGGAAAAGGTCTTTGGAACTGGAGACTGGATTTGGGGAGTTAAATTTATTAGTGGAGTGGAACGTTACTGCGGAGTAAAACCAAACGAATTCGAGTGGCGGATCGGGTAGATTCTGTAGCAAGCGAGAGAAAATGGAGGTAAAATGGGAGAAATCGGTTGAACCGCTGCGGTATTCGGTGAAAAACCGGTGGATAGATTCTGATAGCATGAGCTGAAAAGTGTCCGCTGGTCTAGAGTGGTGGATGGTGGTGGCGGAATTTGAATTCGAATCGAATTGCACCATTATTTTTGGAGGGGTGAGACTGAGAGAGAATTGTGGAGGGAAAATGAAGGGAGTTAGAAAATGGTGAAATTGCAGGGTAAGATTGAAGAAACCCTAGTTATTCGGGGGGGACGAATGCTGCTGTCAGTGGAAATGGCGAGGGAGGTTGCCTGTTGGGGATATTTTCGTAAAGTTACCCGTTTGAATTGGAGCCAATAGCATTTCAAATAGGTATCAATAGCATTTCAAATAGATATCCAAGTTAGAATTTTGAAATTAAAGGTTTAAATCTCATTATCTATCTTCTATAAACTTGATCTAATTTGACTCCAATTATTTATTTAAATTAATTGTTGAATTAAATTAAATCGGTTGTAATTTCATAAAAATATAAATATACTTTAAATATATTGAATAGAAATATAATAGATGTTTCGATGTGATATTTTTTATTTATATTCAATAGTCGTGATTCTCTTTTAATAATATGATTTTTAAGATATGAAATGATAATTTTGTATTATATGGTATCTAAAGCGGAATAAATACAAAAAGAATATTTCAATTCCAATGTTTTGGGTTTATTGTGTTTTTTTTTTTTCCAATATAAATATGTTTCAAAATGATTTCTAAAAATATGTTTTTTTAATGACTTTAAAATTTACACAAGTTAAGTTCTACGTGGACTTCTCTTTTTTTAACTAATTATTGGTATTTCAGGAATTTGATTCACATCGTTAAAATGTAATGATATATTATCTTGACTTTCAACTTATAAGTATCAAGATCTTTTTTCAAATACTTTTAACAAAATATTGTAAAAATTAACTTTGATCTATAAATACATTCATAACTCAAACCTTTTTTCAAAACTACACTAGCTCTAAACCCAACAATACTTAATCTTAACCTACATCCCTAAACTCTCAACACTGGATTGAAATGTTTGACAATTGTCGAAACCAATTTTATATTTTGGTAAAAACGGAGGATAGACTTTAAAAAACGAAAATAGAGTCGCCACCAATCCCTTTTTACTTAGGTGTGTTTGGATCACCTTGTAAAACGTTTTAAAACATTTGATTTTGGTCCATGAAAACAAGAAAACGGGTTCGGAGTCGGTTACGTATGAGGAAGGGTTAGCACCCTCATAACGACCAAAAATTGGTACCTAATCGATAAAATCATGTCCTAATGTTGAAAATTTAAAAGAATTTTTAGAATATGATTTCTTAAAAAAAACTTGAACAATTTGAGTTAAAATTTAATATTCATTTGTTCCGAAAGAATACAAACATCACATCCAGCACGTTAGGACATAATATTTTTAAATCCTCGTAACTAAAATCATCTCATGATTTATAAAATTTTATCAAAAGGATATTTAGTTATTTAGTCAAACGGAAAATCGAAACCCAACACGTTAGGGCACTATTTCCCGAATTTCTAAATACAAAACATTGCCTTATTTTAAAAAAACCTTTAGATAAAATATAGTAATTTAAAAAATATATTTTATTTTAAACAATGATCTATATGAAATTATTATATTAATACATCATCAAATATAAATACCAAAAATTATCATGACATGCTAACATTTCACGCTAATATAGGCAATATAAAATACAACTAACAATAATATTTACACTAAAGCAATCATAAATAAATGAAAGAGTATGGACAAATAGAAAGCAATAAATAATAAAAAAAACTACAAAATAAATACGAAAACTTCTTAGACAAGATTAAACATTTCATGCAATGACATATGCCAAATAATAAATAAATTATTGCAAAATAAAAAAAACATAATATATATATTTTGGGATAATAAATAAAATATATTAATAAATAAATGATTTATAACTTTAAATAAAAACATATTTATAATACCATAATACATAAAAGAAAACTATATACTAAAAATAATAATAAGTTATACAATATAAATAAATTTTAGTTAAAAATAATATATGATAAAGAACGATTAAAATTTTGAAATAGAAGTATATATGATACAGTAATCATAAAAACTAAATATATAACATAAACAATACATATATATTATATAATAAAAATAAATTTATACTAAATAGATTTTAGAAGTAATATGTAATACAATATAATAGATACAAAATTTTTAAAAATGTATAATATATAACTAATATAAGTTATTAAATAATACATACATACATATAAACAATAATATTTGATAAAAATAGTTATAAAGAATATACAAATTTTAAATAAAATTTATCTATTAATACAATAATTATAAATAAAAGGTACTTATGTGATATAAACTGTATAAATAATATATGTTATATAATATATAGAAATTTTATAAAATATTAATGATAAAATAATTTAAATGCTATATAAAATATAATATAATAATATGATATACAAAAATAAAATATGATATAATAACTAATAAAAAATACAATATATGAATAACAATGAGAAATATATATAATAAATAATAATTTAATATATACATTATATTAAAATAATTAAAAAATAAAAGCAAAATGAAAAATAAAAAGAATAAAACAAAAAATGGATAAGGATTAAATTGAAATAATTAAAAAAATAAATTTAAAATACAAAAAAGGACGATATTGAAATGCGCGCCAAAAATGCAAGGACCAATTGGGCAATTATGCCTCATTTCCAAAAACGGCGTCGTTCTGTTACTAGCCCTTAAATATCCCAAGGGACTAAATTAAAATGTAAACAAACATTTAGGGCCAAATTTAAAAATAAAAAATAAATTAAACGGAATTAAAAATAATAAAAATGCGGGAGGACTAAAATGACAATTAGACCATTTAACAAAAACACACGGATCCTACCCTGGTTTTCAGGTCAACGCTCGGATCCTCCTTAAAACGACGTCGTTTTAATGCTTATTAGCTTAAGCAAAAATGGTGTTGTTTCTATCTTGCTATATAAGTTAAAAATAGGCCAGAAAAATCACTTTAACACCCTTTAAAAAAACAAACAAACTAAGAGCTCTGGAATGCTCTCCTTTCTTCGGCCTGAAGCGATTTCCGGCAGGCCCTCTGGCGAGGCTCCGGCACCGTCGCCACCTTCGTCGGCCACTGCGCACGGTGGCTGGAGTTCCAACAGGTTAGTTTTTTTTAATATTTAAAGCATTTATATGTAAAAAAATTAAAATAAAAGAAATAAATAAAAAATAGACAGATTCAGGAATGAAAGAAATAAAGGAGAAACCTTTTGGTGATTCTGTTTATTTCTTTTGTGTATATCTTTGTATATTTGTCTCTGTCCTCATTACATATTCTTGTAGGCTCTTTATAGCCTTCGAATATGAAAATAAAAGGAAATAAAAAAAATGTTGCCATGTTTGCTGTGTTTTTCCTTTTCTGTGCAGGTCAAAGGCAAAGATCTCGTCTGCGTGTTGATGACAGCGTGACCGAAGGTGGGCGCGAGACAGGGGTGATCGAGGCTTGCGGCACCTAGGGTTTCAGAAACCCTAGGCCACTGAAGCTGTTTTAGTGTTGGGCCCTTTTGGGTATATACATTTTGGGTCAGGTAATTTGTTTAGGTATTGGGTCTGTTTAGTTTTGGGCTAAAGGTGTAAGTGGGCCAATCGGGTTTAGTTTGGGTTAGTTTGTTTAGGCATTGGGCTTCTTGTAACATTTGGGCCTGTAGACGGTTTTGTAAAATGGACTGTAAATGGACTGTTTATTTTATTATTTTTTTACTTTGGGTTTTGTCTGAATGGAATGGGCCCGGGCTAATTTGGGTTCCTACAACAATCACTATCATCATCCATCCTAGTCAAGCTACAATCTAGTTAATCATAATTGTTCTATTTCGTATGCTTTTTTGTGAGTAGTCTTCTTCAAGTGTTTATATTTTTTTTTTAGGAAAAATTATTCTAGCTAGCTGTAAATAAAGTTTACCATAAACCCTAAATTGTATGTAGGATTAGTCAAAAGGATACTTTTATGTGTGAACAATGCTTAAATACTTGTGAAAAGTAATACTTGCTAACAACATTTAACTCGAGAGAGTCAATGTTGGCTTCAATTCAATTTAGAGTTGGATCAAAATTCTTGACCTGACAATGCTAAGGGTTAATGCTCAATGGGTCAATTAAGTTTTAAGGTTTATGATTTCAAGGAATGAACAATTACCTTTTTATTTCTACAAAAGTTGAAAATGTGTTTTTTTTTTTTTTTTTTTTTTTTTTTTTACCGCGACACATGCAAGCTTATTAGTTCTTATGCATGCTACCTTGAACAATAAAAGTTGCTCAAGCTCATGTTTAGGGTAGGCCAAGAAACATGGTTAGTCCATGTAAGACCCAGAGTGATGTTGTTGGCGAACTTGAGACACTCATACGACAAGGTTGAAAGGGATTGGCGGGGCATGTTTAGTTGTGCCATTGTCAGTGAGAATACAAACTTGAGTGAATAATTGATTTATTATAGATCTTCTTAGTTGGTGAAACAGTGTATGATGTATTGCAAATGTTATGTGAGTAATTTTTCTAGTGTTAAGATTTGTTTTCTATAAAATGTAAAACGATATTATGATTTGCTATATGCAAAATGGAATATGACTTAAACTAAATGTTTGTTATTTTTTTATATAATTTCTTACAATGTTCACAATTTAGGAGACAATAAAATAGTAGTAAAGTGGTATTATGTCAAACAAGTGATAAGAAATTTACCTCATCTGGACATCTGTAAACATCTGTAAATATTGAGGTCAGTAATAATTTATACAGAATTATTGATAGTAAATATTAATCCAATCTTTCAACGATTATAAAAACTCTTAAACCCTTATCATTTTTAAACCTTAATCATGTTTAATATTATCTAAAATATTGCAAATGTAAGTACTTATTTACATTTATCTATTGTTTACTAGATGCTTTAGTTTTTTTGTTTTTTGTTTTTTTTTTTTACTTGTATAGGCTAATTAAGACAATTTGTAGTAGGTATTTGATGGTGCGAAATTAGTATTTAGGATCCCTTGTTCTCAATGACATGCTGACAACGAACATCCTATGGTGCCAAAGGTTAACTCATTTACGTTGAATACTTGGGTGTTCTGCGATAAATATTGGATTAATGAATTTAGTTTGATCTTAATATTCATATGTGTCAAGGTTAAACTAAACACATTAATTCAAATAGTTTAGAGAAACTAAATTATGTCAGAATACCCATGACACCCATGACGATAAAGCTTTTGAACTTTTTATATCTCAAAAAGCTTGAAATTCAGGAGAAATTAAAAGCCAAAAGGATCTTAACATAGATGCCAAGGCCAGTAAAAAACATATTTCGGTATAAGATTTTTAAAATTTTCTATTTAAATAAAAATTATTGCTTTTCATTTTCAATAGGAAGAATTACCAACGACTTTAGTGTATTATAGTCTCTCAACATAAATTGAGCAATTTACTATTTATAGATTGTGAATAATGAGACAATTGATGTTGATGTCACCTATTTCCGTTAATAAACTGTAAAAGGAAAGTAGTTTAGTTCCTATCAAAATAAATGAAGTATTTTAGTCGTGTTCAAATTTTGGTTAAAATCGAATTATTCAATCAAATTGATCTAATTCGGTTAATTGATCTAATTCGATCGGAGTCGATTAATGATTTTTTAGAAGTTCGGTTAATTCGGTTCAAAATTAAGTAATGTACCGACTTAATCGAATTTATGTAGTGTTTCAAGACTTATAATTCAGTTGATTCGATTAATTTGGATAATTCAATCAAATGAATATTATCAATTTGTTTTTTTAATATGTTTTATACTTGTTTTAACCAAAAAAATAAAAACATATAAATTTCAGTTAATTCAGTTAACCGATCGAATAAATTGAAATATTTCGGTTCGGTTAATTTTAAAAAAAAATTAATTCGATTAACGGTTAAAAGATTAAATAGTTTGGTTAATTCAATTAATACTATAAAAAAATTATAGTCAGATGTAAATACATTATTGGTTTGAGTTAAAAAATAACATTGAAATTTATAAATTAGAAAAAGAAATATAAATATTATAATAAAAAATTCAAAATTTTGAAAATAGAGGACGTATATATTGAAATATTTTCACAATTGCATTTATCTTTGTTTTTCTATCTTGTTAGCATATTTCTAAGGTAAATAAATTAACGACGTACTAAATAGTTACGGTTTCCTTAGTTTTAAATAATTTAAGAATTAAATTGCTCTATTTAATTTGAAATAATAGTTTATTAAAAATAATTAACATTGTTATCAATTGTATTTTGGTTAAAATATGTCATAATTCCTAATGTTCTTCATAAATTTAGAATTTAAATTTCATATTTTTATTTTTTAAAATTCAATTTTTCTATTTTTCTATTTTTTAAAATTTAAAATTTTATATTAAATTGGTTGATGTAATATTTTAAAAATAATATTCTAATGAACTAAAATTTGGGTAATTATCCTAAATATACCAAAAAAATAAAAAAATTACGGATTGGGCCGTTTTCTAGAAAATTTACGGAAAATGGCCGTTTCCTCTCAAAACGCGTCCACGTAAGCGCATTTTGAGGGGAAATGCCAGAAATGCGCGCCCCTAGGGACGCGCTTTGCTGGAAAATTTAATTTAATTTAAAAACTAAATTACAAAAAAATAAAAAATAAAGAAAACTTCCTATTTATTTAATATATTAAAACTAAATTATAATAAAATAAAAAAATAAAGAAAACTTCTTATTTATTTAATATATTAAAACTAAATTATAATAAAATAAAAAATAAAAAACAACTTCTTATTTTATTACATATATTAAAATTAAATTACAAAAAAATAAAAATAAAGAAAACTTCTTATTTATTTAATATATTAAAACTAAATTACCATAAAATAAAAAATAAAGAAAATTTCTTATTTATTTAATATATTAAAACTAAATTATAATAAAATAAAAAATAAAAAACAACTTCTTATTTTATTACATATATTAAAATTAAATTACAAAAAAAATTAAACAATTTCTATTTTATTAAATATATTAAAACTAAATTACAATTAAAAAATTAAATAACTATTATTTTATTAAATATATTAAAATTAAATTACAATTCAAAAATTAAACAATTATTATTTTATTAAATATATTAAAACTAAATTAAAAAAATAAAAAATAACTTTTTATTTTATTAAAAAAATTCAAATTAAATTATATACAAAAAAAATAAACAACTTCTATTTTAGTGAAGATATCAAAATTAAATTACAAACACAAATAAAAAAACAACTTTTTTTATTAAAAAAATAAAAAAATTATTACAATTTAAAAAACACTACAACAAAATAGCCCTACGGCGACACTTATGGGGTAACACTTTCCTAAGTGTTGGGATAGATTGGCTAGCATATGCTTTAGCCAACTCTTTTATAAGGGTTGGGATATGCATGCCTAAGGCAATGCTTAAATAAGAGTTGGCTTTGTCTAGTCCTAAGACGACGGTTTTGTGGCGACACTTTCCTAAGTGTTGGGATAGACTTGCCAACATACGCTTTGGCCAACTCTTTGTACAAGGGTTGTGATATGTATGCCTAAGGTGACGCTTGAATAAGAGTTGGCTTTTGTATAGTCCTAAGACGACACTTTTGTGGCAACACTTTCTTAAGTATTGGGATAGACTTGCCAACATATGCTTTGGCCAACTTTTTTTATAAGGGTTGGGATATGTATGCCTAAGGCAACGCTTGAGTAAGAGTTGTCTTTTGTGTAGTCCTAAGACGACAGTTTTGGGGCGACACTTTCCTAAGTGTTGGGATAGACTACACTTTTTCCAACTCTTTGTATAAGAGTTGGGATATGTATGCCTAAGGCAACACTTGAATAAAAGTTGGCTTTTGTGTAGTCCTAAGGTGACACTTTTGTGGCGACACTTTCCTAAGTGTTGGGATAGACTATGCTTTGGCCAACTCTTTGTATAAGGGTTGGGATATGTATGCCTCAGGCAACGCTTGAATAAGAGTTGGCTTTTGTGTAGTCCTAAGACGACACTTTTGTGGCGACACTTTCCTAAGTGTTGCAATAGACTACGCTTTAGCCAACCCTTTGTATAAGGGTTGGGATATGTATGCCTAAAGGCAACACTTGAATAATAGTTGGCTTTTGTCTAGTCCTAAGACGACAGTTTTGGGGCGACACTTTCCTAAGTGTTGGGATAGACTTGTCAACATACGCTTTGGCAAACTTTTTGTATAAAGGTTGAGATGTGCATGCCTAATGTAACGCTTAAATAAAAGTTGGATTTGTCCAGTCTTAAGACGATATTTTCCTAAATGTTGGGATAGACTTGCCGACATACGCTTTGGTAAACTTTTTGTATAAGGGTTGGGATATGCATGCTTAAGGCAACGCTTAAATAAGAGTCAGCTCTGTCCAACACTATGCCTACACTTTTGGGCTGACACTTTCCTAAGTGTTGGGATAGAATTGCTAACATACACTCTGGCCAACTCTTTGTATAAAGGTTAGTATATGCATGCCTAAGGGGTTTAGGGTTTAGGGTTAGTATTTAGGGTTTAGTGTTCAGGTTTAGGGTTTACGAGTTGGCTTTATCCAATAGTATGTCTAAGGCATCACTTAAATTGGCAAATTAATTTATGTAACAAATATATTCATAAATGATATATTGACACTAAAAAAAAATGTTTAATTTTTTTTATCATTTTCTTTGTATGTACTTGAAGATTAAGAGTTAAATATTAAAGTCATAATGAAAATTTTAGTTCTTAATGTTTAATTTTTTTTTATCATTTTTGCTTTTATTTGTTTATTTTAATTAAATCTAATTCTTAATTTTTAAAAAAAGAGTGAAATTTCATTATGAGAGATTGATATGTTTAAACTCTTTATTCTCAATCTTTAATAGAAATTTGATATGTGAGAGATTGATGGCTTATATTGGATAATTCTAACTTAATAATTAATTATAGCCATTTAATCATTTGTTTTCTTATTAAAATATACGATATTTATTTTGAAAGTACTTGGTTTTAGGGGTTTAGGGGTTAAGGGTTATATTTTATGGTTTAAGGGATAAGAGGATAGGAGTTTAGGGTTTAAATTAATTAGTGTGAAAAATATATGTTAAAAATTTGAAATACTATTATTTAGAATAATTTTAAAGTTTTTTTATGTATATGAGTGATTGTTTTTTAATTTATAAATTAAATAATTTGATTTCAAATTTTAAATAATTTTTTCAAATTTTATCTACCTAATTTTGTTTAAATTACACTGATTTGACAACCTGGGATCCAAATATCAAAAAGATAAAAATCCCTCATGTTATGTATATTGAATATCGTTATTAATACGCTACATTTGATGGTGCAGAATTTTTTTGCGGGTTTGCTCCCCCTCCTTTAGCCTTTTATTTAAATCGAAGTTAAGTTTAATCCTTAAATTAAATTAAAAATTCAAATAAGTTTACAATATCACAATTTTTTTAATTTTAATATATTTCATTTTCCAAATAATAAATTTAAATTTATTATAATTATTACACCTTTTATTTTAATATAATTACTATGATATATTTTTTCACATTTTTTTAAAAAATTAATTATAATTATTTTTAAACATCAATTTAGTAATATGATAAAAAATTAAAGGTTATTTTGGTAAGGTACAATTTTTTTTAAAATTCATGTTTTTATATATATCATATATAGATTATAGATAATAGGTATACGTTGTGGTGGAAAAAAAGAGAGTATATACAGTATATGTAAAGGCCCGAAACTATAGATCATCAAAGTATAAAGATCAGTATTAGATAAAGTGGAAGTGAGTTGATTAAGTCATCCACTCATTTTCCCACTCTTCTCTTTTTCCAATTAAATAAGACAGGCTATATACTTTTAAATAAAATATTTTCCATGTCTTCCTTTTTTTCCAATTAAATAACACTGGTTATTTACTTTAAATAAAATGTTAAAAAAAAACTTTTCTTTTGTTCAACTACTTTTTATAATTAATTGAACCATTACAACTAAAAGTCTAAAACGCACATGCTGTATATTCGAATTCTTTTTTAAATTTCAAACTACCCCTACCGCTCACTCCACCCCCCAAACTCTTCTCTTCAATTTTATTTTTTGCTTTCCTACCCCTTTTACCCCAAAAATCAAATCCTCACAATTTTTTTATTCCCCTTACCTCCATAAATTTTTACTTGCCCATGTTAAAACACAAAAATCCTCCCCAATACCCGAAATCCCTCTCTTTCTTTCTCCATTTTTTTTGTCCCAAATCCCTAACAGAGATTATCCTCACATCTCTTTCAATCCCTAATACACCCTCGTCTTGATTTTTTTCATCAATAGTCAAGTATGGCGAAGGTGACAAGCGCTGGATCGTGGTGGAAAGACCCGACGGTGCTAACGTCCACAACTGGCACTAGGCTGCAACCGAACATAGGGTTCCGCTTCTCTTCTCTTCTCTTCTTTATGCTTCAATTGTTTTGCTAACAAAGATTGCCATTGAAGACTTAAAAAAATTCAATAATTGTGAACTCAATGGCAAGGTCGTTCCTTCAGGTTACTTTATGAGAAAAGGAAAAAAAATTAACCATAAAATCTGTAAGACCACCATTACTGATATTTTATATGTTTTTTTATGAGAAGAAATTCAAACACGAAAATGTGAATAGTTGTTAATTTTGACTTTTTAATCAATATGAAGTAAAAACACACTGCTTTTTATATATGTTTTGAACTAACATATTACTCTGAAGAAAATTTCAAGGTTTTGTCACTCTGATTGCAATTATTGAAGAGGACTTTGATTGTTATCTGTCTATTAATTTTTTCTGTTTATTACCATTTTATGCCAGATATGCTAGAGAAGACATACACTACTTATTGTACATTTATGATTTAATGAGAATCAAATTGCTATCAATGCCCCAGGAAGTTGAACATTTGGATGCTCCTTTGGTAGAGGCATGATGCTGTAAATGATAGCTCACAGCATTTTCTACATTTATAACAGCATGCCATATCATATGCTAACACTTCTAGATTAACAGAAGCTTAGAGATTTGATAGTCTTAATCTTAGTTACATTCATGTGAGAGCTGTGTTCTTTTCCACATTCTACTGGCTTCTAACCTTCTATTTTATTTGATCTTCAGTGTATAACCTACAACTGAGGCTAGGTGTTGAAAATGTATTTGTTGATCAACTATCCATATCAATATAATGCGATTCTTTGGATACCTTCATTAGTTTCATCGAGTAAAATGCATACAGTGTACATGTTTTGTTACTTTTCTTGCCCATTTCATCTTCCTTCAAAATTACTTTACATGGATGCATGAATTTGTGAACTTTGTTGCTTTCTGTTTTTTTGTTATTGACCGTCATCGTAGTAGCAAATGTTCTCTTGCTAGCAGATCTACAAGCGAAGTTCTGATGTATGTACACAACTGTATGAGAAAGAGCTCCTGACAGAGAAATCATATCTCCATATACATGGGTTATCTAAATAATTTTGTTTTTCTTCTATTTAATATAGGTTGCAGGTGACTGGTTTCAATCTTTGATGACTAGCAATTGTTCTTTGTAAGTTTTGTTGATTTCATGTCTACTTGGCCCTTTGTTTACTTTTAAGATAACACACGGATTGGTTGGTAAATCATAAGAAATGTCTAATTTTAATTCAGAGAACATATTTGATATACAATAGCCTTACTAGTAAAAAGTAGATGATATCCCCTAATATTGTGTCTCACCTAAATGGTTTATAGGGGCTTTGTGAATGGCGAGACATTATTGCTCGCGCAAAGGATGAAAGTACTGGTTATGTATTGCCAAACAAAACGCTTCTTGAAATCGGTAGGAACTTTCTTGTTTTTATCAATTTCCAGTATATTTATCTTCTTTTTTCATGCTGCTTGTTGGTATATTTCCTGAAACACTTTTTGTTTTCCTTACTGCTAAAAGCCAAGCAGATGCCTATAGCTGCTCACAAGTTACGTCAATTGTTGAAATACACTCATAAGTGGAGCAAAATCTTGGTGCAGTTGTTAGCATCATCAGGCATGCTATGCAGACGTTGTTGCATTTGAAGTCGCTTTGCTCACGACTTAAAATGGGACATATGCTAAATGTAAGATTAATTACACTGATTTGACAACCCTGATCATATTGTTATAATGTATTTTGTTAAATCTATTCTATGTGTTATTATCTCATTTTTCTTTTAGTCATCAAATGGGTTGTGAATTGTGATCATTGTCCAGAAGTAAAAATGAAAGTATTTTGAGTTGCAGTAGGCTGTTTGTATGACTTATAAAACAAAATCAATCAAGTCAATCATAATGTTAACATAGGAAAGCTACAAACATAAAGTGTGCTAATTGAATGATTTAGTTACATGAAGTCTGATAAAATGTCATCGAATAAGCCTATATGTAACGGCCTAATTTTCAGTGGTGTCAGAAATGGTGATATGAGTTCACTAAATCCGACAGGTAAAATTGAGTAAGATAGTAATTTAATATTTATGAGTCAAATGAGAATTTAGAAGAATTTGTGGATTGGTGAATTTGGTGAATTAAAAGAATTTACTAGGTCAAATGGGTCAAAAACGAGGTATCGAGACCTCAAATTTGAAAATCGAGCCATAAATATTTTTAGAAATATTTATGGAGTGTTATTAAGTTAATATTAAAGTTTGGTTGAGAAATTTAAATGTTTGGGTAGTCAATTAAATAAAAAGGACTAAATTGTAACAAATGCAAAATTGCTACAAGAATTAAATAGCTCAAGTGTTAAAAGAAAAAGGATTTAAAGAGCAATTAAACCTAAAAGTGAGAAGGTTGGACGGCTAAGGCAAGGGAATCAGCAGGAGATAAGGGAAATGGGGGCAAAATTGGAATTTTTGTGATTTTAACATGTATAATAAAGATAAAATTGAAAAACCTAGAGATATCTTCATATTTTCTCAGCCAAAACGCCATAAAAAGTCTGGAGAAAGCTGGTTTTCATATTTTTACACCATGTGAGTTTGATTCTTGCTTTTTCTTGATAATTTTTATGTTTTTATGACTTTTACAACTAGATCCACTTATAGAATTCATTAGTTTTTGATTTGGTGGGTAAAATTAAAAGTTACCCTTGCTGAGAAATGGAAGTTTATGATGAATTATTATGAAAATTAAATTATAATTTCATATTAAGGTGGTTTTATTAAGTGATTTTGATAGGAAATGATATTTAGGACCTAATTGTGAAAAAGTTGTGAATTAGAGGTTACTGTTGAAATTCAGAATATACAAGGTTGTGAAATAGTTTGTAATGATAGAATAAAGTGTTAATTGAGAAAAATTAGTTCAATTGATGGCTGAATTGAGCAGGGACTAAATTGTAAAAACTGTAAATTTTGGGGTAAAAGTGCAATTTCGAAATTTGAAGAGCATAATTTGTGAAGTGAAATAGAAATGAAATATATGCTAATGAGTGAAAATATTTTACATTATAGATCAAGAAACCAAAGAAGAAAGAGGAAAAGAAAAAGTTGCAGAGTAGTCCCTAAATTTCAAAATCTTCTACAAATCAGCCGGGTAAGTTCATATGGTTGAATTTATATGTTTATTTGTGAAAGATTGAATGATATAATGTGCTGTAAATGTGAATTTGCTGTGGGATTGTGGAAAATATGATAAAATGAAAGAATAAATGGCGGTAATTCAAATTAGGAAAAGCATGAGAATTGAGTACGTTAGGTGTCGTGACATGTGATGAATTGTGAATAAGACTATGGTTAATCCATGGCAAATGTGAAATGTAGGTATGGTATCATCCATACTGAGTTATGAAATGTAAGTATGGTATCATCCATACTGAGTTGTGAAATGTAGGTATGGTATCATCCATACTGAGATATGAAATGTAGGTATGGTATCAACCATACTGAGTTGTGAAATGTAGGTATGGTATTAACCATACTGAGTTGTGAAATGTGGCACTGAGCAACGACGTACTCAAATTCGTAAGACGTTTCCTAATTTGATAAAAAGTAATATAAAATGAGTGAATCAAATGTCTCAACTATGAGAAGTATTTTAACAATGGTTGTGAAATGAGGAACTTTAGAAAATGTTTTGTTATTGTTTGGAAATATTATGTGTGGTAAGCATTACTTTGAACCTATGAACTTACTAAGCTTCATCAAGCTTACTTGTGTTTGTTTGATATTTTTATGTAGATTGAATTAAAGAGAAGTTGGTAGATCGGATCATCACAGTAAAGCTCACTATCCAGATCAATTCCGGTAGCTTTTGTTTTATGTTTGAAGATTTATATGGCATGTATAGAGTTTAAATGAGATGGAGTAAAGATGTTATAAACTAGTTAACAATATTTTGCAATGAAATAGTTTTTGAATTCCAGCAGTGACGTGATTTTGAAAAATCACCAAAAATAGAAGAAATGGAATTAGAAAGTGAATAAGATATGAATTGAAAGCTCTTTGAGTCTATCTTCATATGAAAGAAATAGAGTAAGCAAAAGAAATGGAAATAATGAGATATTTAAATTTTAGTGAAACTGGTCCTGAATGAATTCGTGATCCCCTGTTCTGCATTTGAAAAATCATTATAAATTGCACAAAAATAATTGTGGTTTAAAATTTATATGTATGAAATCCTGAATGAGTCTAGTTTCAAATGAGCTAAACATGAGGCCATCTAAATTCTGTACAAAGAGTAATTTGATTCGTAGTGAAGAGAGGTCAGAACAGTCAAACAGTAAAACAGGGGAAACTTTAAGAAAAATCTGGTATTGATTGGCCATACCAAAAATTCTGGAAAAATTATAGTAAAAAGATATATGAGTCTAGTTTCAGGAAAAATTAATGGATCTTAATTTGGAGTCCCGTAGCTCCAGATATAAATATTTTAGTGACTATGACGCAGATGGGCAGTTTTAAATTTTATGCCGAATTAGTAGTAAAGTTTAGTAATGCCTCGTGCTCGACTCCGGCAACGGTCTCGGGTAAAGGGTGTTACATTTATTGGTATCAGAGCTTTGGTTTAGACGATTCTCGGAACGAATGTGATGTATAAAATGTCTAGAAATGCATGCCATATAAATCTGTGATCGTGAGATGTGAATGATCCGATCTAACTATTAATTTTTGTTATAGATTGTAAAGATGTCTGATAGACCCGAGGGTGCTGATCATGAAGAGGAAGTTAATAACAGAGTACAGACTTCTGAGCAGGGAACAAGTAATAATGTTCCGATTTCTTTGATGAGAGAGGAAGAACTTAAAAATTTGATTTACGGGGTAATGAATCAGTGGTTTAGTGAAACAATACAAGGAAGAAGTGAGGCACAACAAGCTCCTCCTCCCCCTACTGTACCACCAGCTACAACCCCAGTTGCTCCTCCTTTAATAGATGAATCTAACAAAAGAACACCGATTGAGAAACTCAGAAAGTTCGGAGCTGAAGAATTTCGGGGAAGATCGGATGATGATCCAGTTAAAGCAGAGTATTGGCTAAAGAGTTTGGAGAGAGTTTTCAAACAGATGATTTGTTCTCCGGAAGACTATTTGAGGTGTGCGGTTTCATTACTGAAAGAAGAAGCATATAATTGGTGGGAAACCATTGAGGCAGTGGTACCTGCAGATAAACTTACTTGGGAATTCTTCCAAAATGAGTTTAAAAAGAAGTATGTGGGAAGGAGATATTTGGATAAGAAGAAGAGGGAATTTCTAGATCTTCGACAAGGGAATAAAACAGTGGCTGAATATGAAAGAGAATTTGTGTATCTCAGTAAATATGCTCGGGATGTTGTACCGACAGAGGAAGAAATGTGCATTAGATTTGAAGAAGGGCTTAATGATGAAATCAGAATGATGATAGGAGGCACTGAGATTCGAGAATTTGTGGTTCTATCTGATCGAGCTCAAAAGATGGAAGAAGTGTATAATAGAAAGATGCAAAGAGAAAGAAAAGGCAAAGAAGTATATAAAAGAAGTTTCTCTAGACCAACTTCGACTTTTCCGGCTAAAAAGTTCAGAGATGATTCTAGTCGATTTGTTACAATTCCGGAACGATCGAATAAAAGTAAAACAACTCAAAGAGATGTCGGGGTGACTAATAAACCAGCAACTAGTACTGGTAGTGTACAAAATATTCCGAGACCTAGATGCAAAAATTGTGGTAGATTTCATATTGGTGAATGTTGGGGAAGAATCGGAGCTTGTTATAGATGTGGTGGAACTGATCATTTTATTCGGGACTATCCTCAATCATTAAAAGAAAATAAAGAGCTAAGCGAGAAACAAACAAATACTCCTCAGAAAAGTAGACGTTCGGGTCAAAGTAGTGCTGCTGAGACTGTTCGTTCGGGAATGAGAGAATCAGAATCCGATCGAAACAAGGGCACTGCGACGCACGTATGCTACTCGGGCAAGAGAAGAAAGCTTACGCTCCGGATGTGATATTTGGTATTTTCCATCTTTTAATGATTCGTGTATACTTTAATTGATCCCCGGATCTACGATTCATATATTTGCACTTTGCATTAGTGTCGAAAAGAAAATATTTGTTGAGTCCACTAATTTTGATATGCAAGTCACTAATCCGTTAGGGCAAAGTGTGTTAGTTAATTTAATATGTCGGAAGTGTCCATTGAAAATACAAAGGTCGTGAATTTCTCTTGATTTAATGTTGTTACCTTTCCGAGAATTTGATGTTATTCTTGGCATGGATTGGTTGATTAAACACGATGCCATAGTAAATTCTGAGAAAAACGGGTTGATTTAAAATGTCGAGATGCGGAAATAGTTTTTGGTGAGTTTGGAGATAAAAAGGATGATGTCGAATTATTTCAAAGCCATTACATTACCGAAATTGATTCGAAAGGTAATGAAGCATTTTTAGCTTATATTCTTGATACTCGGGGTTACGAATTGAAGATGGAGCAGTTTCAGTTGTTAATGAGTTTATCGATGTGTTTCACGAGGAATTACAGTTTACCCCCGGATCGTGAGGTTGAATTTGTAATTGATGTAACAAGTGCGACTCGATATCAATAGCACCGTATAGAATGGCACCAAATTGAGTTAAAAGAGTTGAAGATGCAATTGCAAGAGTTATTGGATAAAGGGTTCATCGATCGAGCACGCCACCTTGGGGCGCACCTGTTTTATTTGTGAAAAGAAAGATGGCTCGTTGCGATTATGTATTAATTACATACGGTGAACAAGGTAACAATTAAAAATAAATATCCATTACCACGATCGATGATCTATTTGATCAATTGAAAGGTCTTGCAGTTGTTCTCAAAGATAGACCTTAGATCCAGGTATTATCAATCTGAAGGTTAAAGAGTGTGATGTGCCAAAGACTGCTTTTCGAACTCGGTATGGTCACTACGAATTTCTGGTAATGCCTTTTGGTTTAACAAATGCCCCTACTGCATTTATGGATTTGATGAACCGGATTTTTCAGCCTTATTTGGATAGATTTGTGGTGGTATTTATTGATGACATATTGGTCTATTCAAAAACAGAATCCGAGCATGCACAACACTTGAGAATTGTATTACAGACTTTGAGAGAAAAACAGTTATATGCAAAATTTAGTAAATGTGAGTTTTGGCTTCATGAAGTTGGATTTCTAGGTCACATTGTATCAGCTGAATGAATTCGTGTGGATCCAAGTAAAGTTTCAGCAGTTGTGAATTGGAAAACACCGAAGAATGTAACTGAAGTGCGAAGTTTTCTGGGACTAGCAGGGTATTATCGCCGTTTTGTAAAGAATTTTTCCATGATTGCTTCACCAATGACTCGTTTGTTACAAAAGAATGTTGAGTTTGTATGGTCTGATAAATGTCAACAGAGCTTTGACCAATTGAAGAAAATGTTAACAGAAGCTCCAGTTTTGACTCAACCAGAATCAGGTATACCGTATGTTGTGTACAGTGATGCATCTTTGAATGGGTTGGGTTGTGTGTTAATGCAGTTAGGCAAGGTAGTGGCTTATGCTTCACAGCAATTAAAACCACATGAAAAGAATTACCCTACACATGATCTTGAATTAGCTGCAATTGTTTTTGCTTTAAAAATTTGGAGACACTATTTATATGGTGAGAAGTGTTATATCTATACGGATCATAAAAGTCTAAAATACTTAATGACTCAGAAGGAACTGAACTTAAGGCAGAGACGGTGGTTAGAGTTGCTGAAAGATTATGATTTGGTTATTGACTATCATCCAGGGAAAGCTAATGTAGTTGCTGATGCACTTAGTCGAAAGTCATCATTGTTTGCACTTCGGTTAATGAATGCTCATTTGACTCTTAATGAAGAAGGTGTTGTATTAGCAGAATTGAAAGTGAAACCCATGTTTCTTCAACAAATTCAGAAACTGCAGAATGAAGACCCGAAATTGGTATTTAAACGACAAATGGTTCGAGATAATTTAGATTCAGAGTTCAGCATTGATGATGAAGGTATGTTGTGTTATCATAACAGAATTTGTGTTCCAAACAATTCTGATTTGAAGAATAATATTCTTTCTGAAGCACATAATAGTATGTATTCTATTCATCCGGGCAGTACAAAAATGTACGGTGATTTGAAAAAGATATATTGGTGGCCTGGTATGAAAAGAGAAATTTCAGAATTTGTTGCAAAATGTTTGATTTGTCAGCAAGTTAAAGCGGAGCATCAAGTGCCAACGGGTTTATTACAACCCATTATGATTCCTGAATGGAAGTGGAGCGTGTTACAATGGATTTTGTGTCAGGATTGCCTATGACTCCAAGAAAGAAAGATTCGATATGGGTGATTGTTGATAGATTGATAAAGTCAGCACACTTTATTCCAGTCAGAACAGATTTTTCACTTGAGAAGTTAGCAAAATTGTATGTGTCAGAGATTGTGAGACTACATGGAGTTCCAGTATCTATCATCTCAGACCGGGATCCGAGGTTTACTTCGAGATTTTGGAACAAACTGCAAGAAGCTTTAGGTACCAAATTAAATTTTAGTACAAAATTGTTTCATCCTCAAACAGATGGATGACCGATGATGAGTGATTCAAATTCTAGAAGATATGTTAAGATGTTGTATACTCGAGTTTGGTGTGATTGGGAAAGGTATTTACCTTTATTTGAGTTTGCTTACAATAATAGTTATCAGTCTAGTATAAAAATGGCACCATTTGAAGCTCTTTATGGTAGGAAATGCAAGACTCCATTGTGTTGGTCTGAATTGAGTGAATCAAAAATAGTTGGGGTTGATTTGATTCGGGAAACTCAAGAGAAAGTCCGGATTATTCGAGATAGTCTAAAAGCCGCTTGGATCGTCGAAGTCATATGCAGATTTGAAACGAAGAGACATAGAATATGCAGTGGGTGATCGAGTATTTTTAAAAGTTTCACCATGGAAGAAGGTGTTACGGTTTGATAGAAAAGGAAAATTGAGTCCGAGATTTATAGGCCGTATGAAATTGTGGAAAGGGTTGGTCCTGTGTAGCTTATCGGTTGGTTTTACCTCGGAACTTGAGAAGATCCACAATGTGTTTCATGTGTCTATGTTAAGGCGGTATAGGTCAGATCCTTCACACGTAATTCTTCATACTGAAATTGAGCTTCAACCAGATATGACTTATTCAGAAGAACCAAAGAAGATTTTGGCTCGTGAAGTTAAAGAATTGCGGAACAAAAAGATACCATTGGTTACAGTATTATGGCACCGACATGGTATGGAGGAGGCAACTTGGGAAACAGAGGAGTCAATGAGATCACAGTATCCAAATCTATTTTCAGGTAACAAATTTCGAGGACGAAATTTTTAAGGGGGGGAGAGTTGTAACGGCCTAATTTTCAGTGGTGTCGGAAATGGTGATATGAGTTCACTAAATCCGACAGTTAAAATTGAGTAAGATAGTAATTTAATATTTATGAGTCAAATGAGAATTTAGAAGAATTTGTGGATTGGTGAATTTGGTGAATTAAAAGAATTTACTAGGTCAAATGGGTCAAAAACGAGGTATCGAGACCTCGAATTTGAAAATCGAGCCATAAATATTTTTAGAAATATTTATGGAGTGTTATTAAGTTAATATTAAAGTTTGGTTGAGAAATTTAAATGTTTGGGTAATCAATTAAATAAAAAGGACTAAATTGTAACAAATGCAAAATTGCTACAAGAATTAAATAGCTCAAGTGTTAAAAGAAAAAGGATTTAAAGAGCAATTAAACCTAAAAGTGAGAAGGTTGGACGGCTAAGGCAAGGGAATCAGCAGGAGATAAGGGAAATGGGGGCAAAATTGGAATTTTTGTGATTTTAACATATATAATAAAGATAAAATTGAAAAACCTAGAGATATCTTCATATTTTCTCAACCAAAACGCCATAAAAAGTCTGGAGAAAGCTGGTTTTCATATTTTTACACCATGTGAGTTTGATTCTTGCTTTTTCTTGATAATTTTTATGTTTTTATGACTTTTACAACTAGATCCACTTATAGAATTCATTAGTTTTTGATTTGGTGGGTAAAATTAAAAGTTACCCTTGCTGAGAAATGGAAGTTTATGATGAATTATTATGAAAATTAAATTATAATTTCATATTAAGGTGGTTTTATTAAGTGATTTTGATAGGAAATGATATTTAGGACCTAATTGTGAAAAAGTTGTGAATTAGAGGTTGCTGTTGAAATTCTGAATATAAAAGGTTGTGAAATAGTTTTTAATGATAGAATAAAGTGTTAATTGAGAAAAATTAGTTCAATTGATGGCTGAATTGATCAGGGACTAAATTGTAAAAACTGTAAATTTTGGGGTAAAAGTGCAATTTCGAAATTTGAAGAGCATAATTTGTGAAGTGAAATAGAAATGAAATATATGCTAATGAGTGAAAATATTTTACATTATAGATCAAGAAACCAAAGAAGAAAGAGGAAAAGAAAAAGTTGCAGAGTAGTCCCTAAATTTCAAAATCTTCTACAAATCAGTAAGGGTAAGTTCATATGGTTGAATTTATATGTTTATTTGTGAAACATTGAATGATATAATGTGCTGTAAATGTGAATTTGCTGTGGGATTGTGGAAAATATGATAAAATGAAAGAATAAATGGCGGTAATTCAAATTAGGAAAAACGCAGAATTGAGTACGTTCGTGTCGTGACATGTGATGAATTGATTGGATAAGACCATGGTTAATCCATGGCAAATGTGAAATGTAGGTATGGTATCATCCATACCGAGTTATGAAATGTAGGTATGGTATCATCCATACTGAGTTGTGAAATGTAGGTATGGTATTATCCATACTGAGTTCTGAAATGTAGGTATGGTATCATCCATACTGAGATATGAAATGTAGGTATGGTATCAACCATACTGAGTTGTGAAATGTAGGTATGGTATTAACCATATTGAGTTGTGAAACGTGGCACTGAGCAACGACGTACTCAAATTCGTAAGACGTTTCCTAATTTGATAAAAAGTAATATAAAATGAGTGAATCAAATGTCTCAACTATGAGAAGTATTTTAACAATGGTTGTGAATGGCAGGGAACTTTAGAAAATGTTTTGTTATTGTTTGGAAATATTATGTGTGGTAAGCATTACTTTGAACCTATGAACTTACTAAGCTTCATCAAGCTTACTTGTGTTTGTTTGATATTTTTATGTAAGATTGAATTAAAGAGAAGTTGGTAGATCGGATCATCACAGTAAAGCTCACTATCCAGATCAATTCCGGTAGCTTTTGTTTTATGTTTGAAGATTTATATGGCATGTATAGAGTTTAAATGAGATGGAGTAAAGATGTTATAAACTAGTTAACAATATTTTGCAATGAAATAGTTTTTGAATTCCAGCAGTGACGTGATTTTGAAAAATCACCAAAAATAGAAGAAATGGAATTAGAAAGTGAATAAGATATGAATTGAAAGCTCTTTGAGTCTATTTTCATATGAAAGAAATAGAGTAAGCAAAAGAAATGGAAATAATGAGATATTTAAATTTTAGTGAAACTGGTCCTGAATGAATTCGTGATCCCCTGTTCTGCCTTTGAAAAATCATTAGAAATTGCACAAAAATAATTGTGGTTTAAAATTTATATGTATGAAATCCTGAATGAGTCTAGTTTCAAATGAGCTAAACAATGAGGCCATATAAGTTCTGTACAAAGAGTAATTTGGTTCGTAGTGAAGAGAGGTCAGAACAGTCAAACAGTAAAACAGGGGAAACTTTAAGAAAAATCTGGTATTGATTGGCCATACCAAAAATTCTGGAAAAATTACAGTAAAAAGATATATGAGTCTAGTTTCAGGAAAAATTAATGGATCTTAATTTGGAGCCCTGTAGCTCCAGATATAAATATTTTAGTGACTATGACGCAGATGGGCAGTTTTAAATTTTATGCCGAATTAGTAGTAAAGTTTAGTAATGCCTCGTGCTCGACTCCGGCAACGGTCTCGGGTAAGGGGTGTTACACTATAAGCTTTAGAAACTTTATTTTAGTCCCGAGAATGGGTTGATACAATGATGATTACCATTCTTTGTGCTACTTCCTCATTACTGTTTATTTCATTAAACTTACAATTGATTGGAATATGTTGATTTTATAATTACTATCTGTTAAGATGACTGAAGGTTTCTACTGTGCAGGCATCAAAACAACATATAGCAGCTAAAGAGGGAGCTGAGGTCTTAATTCCTGTGACTCCTACAGACTTGAAAACTACAAATGATAGAACAAGAATCATAGATGATGCTGTAGTAAGACCTGATGGGATAAGTGCACAATCTGCTTCTTTACAACATAAACATGAATCGATCAAGATTGGAAGCAGTATTATTGAACTTGACAGAGACAAAAAACAGTGTATTTTAATTGTTGGATCGATTTTTTACTGAATATTTAATATTTATTTTTATTTTAATTTTATATTTTTTAATTGTATTTAAAGCACAATTCCTATCATTATTCACTGTAAATATTTATAAAAAATATATTAATATTGAAATAATAAAAAAAATTACATTATACGTGTCTATCCCAATCTTTTTAAGGTTACTTTAGACGGGTCTATCCCAACCCTTTTTAAAGGTTGCCTTAGACAAGGTTTATCCCAACCTTTTTAAGGTTGCTTTAAACGGGTCTATCCCAACCTTTTTTAAAGGTTGCCTTAGACAAGGTTTATCCCAACTCTTTTAAGGTTGCCTTAGATAAGTCTATCCCAATCTTTTTTAAAGGTTGCCTTAGACATGATTTATCCCAACTTGTTTAAGGTTGCCTTAGATAAGTCTATTCCAACCTTTTTTATAGGTTGTCTTAGACAAGATCTATCCTAACCTTTTTAAGGTTGTTTTAGACGGTTTTATCCCAACTGTTTTTAAAAGTTGCCTTAGACAGGGTCTATCCTAACTTTTTTAAGGTTGCCTTAGACGGCTCTATCCCAACCATTTTTAAAAGTTGCCTTAGACAAGAACTATACCAACCTTTTTAAGGTTGCCTTAAACATGTCTATAACAACATTTTTCAAAGGTTGGAATTGACTAGGTCTTTCCCAACCTTTTTTAAAGGTCAGCATTGACCAAGCTTTTCACAACCCTTCAATAAGGGTCAGCTTATGTTAAAAGCGTCGCCATGCATATGCCAACTGCACTATAGATGACCATTTTGGAAGCGTCGGACGAAGCGTCGCGAAACCTATGCCAACCTTTTTTGCGTCGTCGTAGGTAAAAAAAAAGTGTCGCCGTAGGGCTATTTTGTTGTAGTGAAATAAAAAAACTGATCCGAATCAATGTTGATGCCGGTCAGAATCAGTGCAACACGGGGGCGGTCGGCGGTTACGCGCTAAATTTCTTTTTCTTCTAGCTTCCGGCGGGGGTCGTGGAACCTCGGGTAGGGATTCTGGTTCCTCCGGCAGTGGGTCTGGTTGTGGGTGTTACGAGGATGACCCACCTTGATAAAATAACGACCTCGGAGGTGTTTGCATAAACCACGACGGGGATGTCTGAATCCCGTATGGCAAAGGAGGCTGGTTAAAGGAAGTGCTCCCCGACGGCACCTCCTGTGATCCCTCACGCGACGACGGCCTCAAGATCGGCTGGCCAGTTGGAGTAGTCGAGAACAGACTCGAACCCGGCCATGCATTCCAACCTGGGGTGGGACTGGGAAAAGGAAACATATACGGGTTAGGATACATATAAAGGGTAGGTACGCTTTGGCATAAAGGGTAAAGATCGTGATGTCGGTGTCATCAATTTGAACTCGATGGGCTCGTGATCGTGTGTGGCGCTGTTATCTTGGCCCGGTGGATCGTGTTTCGCTCTGTTGATGGCCCCGTCTTATCATCCATTCTCCTTGGATTTAAAGGGCCCCGACGTTCCTTTTGTTGACAAAGTTATCGTCGCCTCTCTTCTTCCGACAATAGATACGACTTACCATGGATCCTAAAATATGGCATGTATTCCGGCACGCACGCTAACTCAGGAACGAGGATCGATTCCCGGATAGGTAAATAATCATACCGGTTCTCCCACATCTCGATATGGGCTGACCAAAATCTTGGCCAATCTGTGTGCAACTGCCGTAAGTCTACTTTGTACTCATCATCGAGCACTTCAGGTGGCACGGGAATAGGTTACCGGAATCCAAATTGTCACAGAACCCGATCTGACTGGTGCATCTCCAAGGTCGCATAGGTGATCAATGGGACCTTCACGTGCCAACAGTTTGGATTTTGCAAGAACCCCTCCGAAATTACTACCCGAATTGCCGGATCCTCGTATAGTGTCCACTGAAACTATATTAACATTACAAAAATATTAGTTATATACATAATACTAAACACTAAATACGAAATACTAAATTATGAATACGAAATTCGAAACTTACTTGTGATTCCGACCGTTGGTCCAATAGAAGCCGTATATCTTCAAGTGAGGTAGGTATTCCAGCATAGCTCGCCGAATGGTTCCACCTAATTAAATAAATTTTTAGCATACAATTATACTATAAATCTACGTAATAATTATAAAATATAACATTAAATTTATCTCGTTATCAGTGGGAATGAATATGGTTGGTCGAGTCGAGGACGAAAAATGGAAATCGAAACCATGCCCATGACTGCAGTAATGATAGGCAACCTCCGATTTTCGCTTCACTCGGTCTCGTCGCCCCGCATATCTCCCGATACAACCTCGATAGCACAACAAACCCCCAACTCAATTCACCGTCTGCTCTGAAATTAACAAGTTTCAGCAGCCATCTCAAGTGTACGAGGTTTCTAAAAAGGTCCAGCATCAGATAGCCTCCAATTATCTGAAGAATGTATGCCCGAGTATACCGTATTCTTTCTATTTCGGTCGAACCCTCACTCAGCTCCAGGAATGTGTCTCATAACCAGGCCATCTCGATTCGAACTCCTTGAATTTTATCCGGAATGGCACCCAGAAGCTCATAGCATACGGCTCCCCAATAACCAGAAGTTGCGGATCCAGTGACTATCGACCCGTCCACCAGCAATCTTAACTGCAACTGCACATCTTCTAGAGTGTTGGTACACTCTCCGCATGGAAGATGGAAAGTGTGCGTCTCGGGTCTCCACCTCTCTATCAACGCACTGATCAAAGGCGGCTCCAACTTGAACCCCCGGCCTATCGTGGCCACGTGTCAAAAACCCGCTTCCCGCAGGTAATTCTCGATCAACGGCGATGGGGGACCATGCATGTTGCGAATATAACATTCTAACACCCGATCTACAGACTGTTTGAAAAATTATAAAATAAAAATTAATTAAAATTGCATAATTGTAAAAAAATATTAAATAATATTAAAAAATTAAAATTAAAACTTACCATTTACATTTGATCGACGGAGATGTACTTGTTGTCTAGACGAAGTAATTCCCCGACCATTGTAATACGATCGAAAATTTTAAAATTTTCCAAAAAAATATATTAAAAAAATTAAAAAGGGTTTTTTTGTAAATAGTAAATGACTATTTCGAAATTTTAGAGGAAGTTTAAAGGACTTTAAGAGAAATTTGAGAGAAATTTGAGAGAAAGATGATAGAGGACTAATGTGTGAAAAAAAATAAAAGGGTTGGGGGGTTTTATAGCTTTTTTTTTACTGTTGGGCCCCCAACGATCAAAAAAATTTGGCCAACAAAACGCGTCCCGCGTGCTTTGCTAGCATTTCCCCTCAAAACGCGCTGACGTGGACGCATTTTGAGGGGAAACGGCCTTTTTCCGTAAATTTTCTAGAAAACGGCCCAATTCCGTAATTTTCTCATTTTTTTGGTATATTTAGGATAATTACCCCTAAAATTTAACAAAATAATAATATTAACCGTTTGACTTAAATTTTAAATTTTAAAAAATAAAAAGACCAAATTCTTAAAAATAAAAATACAGTAATTAAATTCTAAACTCACAAAAATAATATAATAGCATATTATCACTTTTTTCTTACCAATAACCAATCCTCTTAATACCTTTTTGGAATCTTAATTTCTTTTTTTAGTTACTCAACACTGGTATCTTAAAAGTTGGTCGGGCTGACATTGCAACAACTCCTCCCCACTAAACCCTAATTAAGAAATAGATAAGTGCTTTTTTAAATAAAATTTTCGACAATAAAAAGAAAAGTGGGATTATTTGTATGTACTTAAATATTTCTTAGGATTATATTTGGATTTTTTTTTTCAAAATTTAATCTAACGAACAACTGAAAATTTTCATAAATTTTATATTAAAAAAACGCAAAAGAAGTATATTCAAAGCTTATACATTATCCAATAATATGAAAAGTTAAACTGATACATAAATTCAATGTTTGTTACCATAAAACTCAATGTTTGGTTTTTACTTTTTAAATGTTGCTCTTTTAATAAAAAGAATGAGTCATTTTATTTTTTATTTGTCGAAAAGAGATAAAATTTAAAATAAAAAAAATGGAACAAATAATAACATAGTAATCTGCGCCAAACATGGCCTTAACATAATTCCACAATAAAGTTGAGAAGAGTTGTCTATTAAAAATGGGATCACTTACGTCCAACCTCACTAAACTATTATCTTTTGTTGCGTGATCACTCAACTTCAAAAAATTATAAAATAGTTATTATACTATTTGAAAGTTTTCATTTAGGCTATTAAAGTATTTAATAGTTTTAATTTAAGTGACTAAGTTGTTAAGTTTTTAAATTTTCAATAGTTCCACTAGTGAGTTCCAAGTTACGATTTGACGATCAGTAAGGTGGACTAGTATCCATCTATAAGTAGAATAACATACTTCAGATCCAAGTTGATTTGATGGTCACTGTCAAAGATCGAAAAAGAAAGTTGTTTAGATTTTGGTTCGCAAAGATCTGACGTTCAAAGTTATTTTATGAAAAAAAAATTGAATTGTATAATAGGAGAGGAAGAGAGCTTTCAATTGGTATGTTCGATTTATACTATTAATGATTAATGTCAACCAATATAATCATACAATACGATATAAAGTCGTTTTCGAGTTTTATACAAGCTTACAAATGCTCCAGAGCTAAGCTAAGGTCAACTTGAGATCAAATTGTAAGGTTTTCAAAGTACCGGGTTGATGCCAGTGCCATGACGTAAAGAGTTCCTTAACACCCCTTACTCGTATCTGTCGCCAGAATAGGGTACAAGGCATTATCGAAACTTACGGAACCAATTTCCATTTATCCGAACCAAGTACCATTTATTTATCAAAAATTATTATTACGTCCCTTAGATGGGCTTCCGAAGCCCAAATTATGCATTGGAACCAGACCGTAACCAAATCAAAACCACAGGGATATTTTTTTTTTGCAAAATCCCAAAATTATATTTACTCTAGTCATGCCAATAGCTAGGTTACAAACATTCATTTCCATGTAAACATTAGTATTTAGTCTATACATGCCATTCTTTCAAAATAAGTCATTTCATATACCAAAAGATATGGGTTAATAGTGTGATAAGGCTCCGACTAATCTCCGACCTTCGAGCTCCCGAGCACTATAAAATAGGGAAAATGAGAACGGGGTAAGCACATAGTGCTTAGTAAGTTCATGCAACAAGAATTATACTCATCATACTTATACATCCATCATTTAACAACAGAAGCACACATCCAATTCACATAAACATTTACCTATCACGTACAAACTTAACTTTTGTATTAGTTAAGCAACATCATATAAATTCAATACAAAGATAAATGATTGATGAGCTCATCAATTCCATAATTTTCATGTTATTCCATTTCTCATATTTATCTCGCTGAATTTCTCTGAATTTCAATAGATATCCAATAGTACACTTTTGTGTATAATTCCGGGTCCGTCAATTCGTACACATATGGGTATACTCTTTTTCCAGAGAGCACACTCCTGCAAACCTCATTTCTTACAGTGGGATTACTAGTTCAGGCTAAATCCCCTGCAATGACAATTACTCTAATGAATTTAATTTGGATTACCCGTCCGAGCTAAATCCATTTAACACAGATTCTTCGGGAGAGATAATATTTGGATCACCCATCTGGGCTAGATCCTTTTTACCGTAAATTCCCTTTTCAGTGATCCATCGAAGCCCATTTCATTCAACCGGGATTTAATTCCCCTTTTTATCGAGAATTATCAATTTTTCATTAAATATCATACAATGAACATCCAAACCATATTCACATCAATAAACATACATTACAAGCATTTAAGAATATAATTCAAGTTACACAAACTTACCTGTAACAATTTGTAGTAGTTGTAGGGATTTCAGGGACTATTCGACAACTTTTTTCTTCCATCGTTTATCTTCAATTTCTTAATCTATAATATAAAATTTTTCATTTATCATAATATAATTTTAATCTAATTTATATCACAATTTATACATCTAAATTTTCAAAATTTCATATTCACCCCAAATTATATAATTTTTACAATTTGGTCCCTACTCAATTAACCCCCCCAATTGAGCTGATTTTGTAACACCCCTTACCCGTATTCGACACCGAAATAGGGTACGAGGCATTACCGGAATTACAAATTTATTTATCAAAAATTTTATATCATTTAACATTTATTTTTGAAACCAATCAAAAATCAAACATATTATCCCTTAAAACATATTTGTTTTTCTTATTTCATGACTTACTTGAATTTATTTCTCGTCTCAACATATTTAATTACCTTTTATTTACATATTATTACGGATAATCACATATTGACATGTCATGATAAATATCATTCTCTTGCCGTTTATTCATAAACATATATTAGTTAATTCATTATATCAATATTTCACGTGCTATCAACTTATATTTCCTTATATCACATATTTAAAGTTACACTAACTTACTTACAGCTAAATTTGCGAAATACCAAGATTCAAGGGCATTTTGGTAATTTCCCATTTTCATCGATTTTTCAACCGATCTTAATCTAATTAATAATTTCATTCAATTTTGCAATTTTAAATAATAAAATAATCCATTCCATGTAAATTGGTCATCTCCAACATTTATACAAAACTAATCATAAACTTTTACTTTTATTCAATTTAGTCCCTGGGCCTAAAACATTACAAATTAGCCATGCTAGCTGAATATTCATACATATTTTCCTCCTCCTCCTCTCCATTCCACATCCTTAATGTATATAACATGCTATAAGTAACATTGTAAATAAGTTCATTATTTATTCATAAGTATATTCAAAACTGCCCATTTGAGTCATAGTCACTAAATTATTTATTTCCAGAGCTACAGAACTCCAAATGAAGAATCGTGAATTTTTCCTAAAACTAGACTCACATATATTCTTGCCATAAAATTTTCAGAATTTTTGGTTTAGCCAATTAGTACAGTTTATTCTTTAAAGTCACCCTGTTCTGCTGTCTGGCAGTTCCGACCCTTCTTCACTAAAAATTAATTATCTTTTTATATAGAATTCATATGATGTTATGGTTTATTTCTTATAAAACTAGACTCATTAAGGAATCTAACCATATAAATTATGTTCCCAAATTATTTTTATACAAATTTTAGTGAATTTCTAAAGTAAGAACAGGGGATCACGAAGTTGTTCTAAACCAGTCTTACAAAAATACAAATATCTCAAATTACAGAATTCCTTTGCTTTCTCTGTTTCTTTTATATGAAAATAGACTCAATAAGCTTTAATTCCATATCTCACTTGACTTCTAATTCTATTTATACAATTTTTGGTGATTTTTCAAAGTTAGACAACTGCTGCTGTCTAAAACTGCTTTAGTGTAACATGTTGATTTCTATTTTGTCCCTAATTCCACAATTCATACAATTCAGTCCTTGCTGAATTAACCCTCAATTGAGTTAATTTTCTCATTTAATACTTTTATCTATCATTTTAAAACTCCTTCATAACCTTTGAAATTAGAATTTTAACACTAGGCCTTAATTTCAGCTATTTCACAATTAGGTCCTAAAACCAATTTCCATCAATTTCACTTGATTAAATCATCATATAACAAAATTAAAGCTTCAATTCAATATTTATTCATCATATTCTTCCAACACTAATCCACATAAACTTTAAAAATTTAGCCATAGAATCAAAAACTAATGAATTAATAAATTGGACCCAATTGTAAAAGTCCAAAACATAGAAATTTCAAGGAGAAAGCAAGAATTAAACTTACATGATGCTTGAGTATAAAAACTAGCTTGAACTCTCTCCCATGGCTATTTTTCAGCTGAAGAAAATAAAGAGAAATGAAGAGAATTCTCCATATATTTCAATTTGATCCCCTTTTTATTTAGCTAATTTTGAAAATTTTCCAATTTTCCCCCTTTTCTTCTTTCTTTCTCTCTCTCTTCTTCTTTCTTCCCTGCTCTCTGCTTCTTCGTTTGGGTTCCTGTTCTCTATTCTCTTCTTTTTTTTTTTTTTTCTTTTGTTTGTATATATATAATAATATAATAATATAATAATATAATATTATAATAATATACCTTAAAAATCTCAGATTTTTCTTTGTTATACCGCCTCAACTATACAAAATGGTATAATTTCCATTTTGATCCTTCATAATTTCTTTTAACCTATAATTTAACTTTTACTTTCATTTCAGATTTAGTCCTTTTCATTTAATTTCCTACCCAAACGTTAAAATTTTCTAACGAAAGTTTAATAATAACTTAATGACATTCCATAAATATTTTTGGAAATATTTATGGCTCACTTTATAAATTCGAGGTCTCAATACCTCGCGTTTTTGGCCTAATTTTTCTAATTAATTCTTTTCAGTTCACAAAATTCACTAATTTTAAAATATTTCTAAAATCACACTTAACTTATAATTATCGATTAACAAAATTTTCTAACTTTTCGCCAAATTTAGTGATCTCGAATCACTGTTCGACACTATTAAAATTGGGTGTTACAATTCTTTCCCTAAAAAAATTTCGTCCTCGAAATTTCCTTATTATTTTGATCATGAACTTCGTTATTTCTATAATTCTATAGCTCCTTTTTGTGCACATATTTATCTGATTTATCATTTATATCCATTCCATATCCTTTCGGTTTGCAATTTATTTTTAAGTCAATATTGCGAATATACCTTATAATAAAATTACTTACCTTTTTATAAGAGGCCCAATAGATTCAATAGAATACTTAAGATATATGAAACAAATATAGAAGTGTATTATTATTTACTATTAATCGATAGCACTTGATGAGAACCAAAAGTGTTATTATCGTAGAGAATGCGCTAAAGTTCCTTAATGGTATACCACTAATATCTTAGTAGATTTAATCTCATTTACTTGGGAAAATTACATTATACACGCATGTCACTTTTACAATTTTAACATAATGCTTTTACATATCATTTTTTTTTTTTTTTTTTCCAATTTCACTTAAATGTATTCACAAATAAATTTAATTTCACTTCCTCTTCAATATACAATTCAATACTAATATTTATCCATCAGTTAATTCAGTTTCCATTTAATTCATCAATAACGCTTACCTCATACTTCACTTACTATACGCATAATTTAAATTTAACATTTAATATTAAATAGTAAACATCAAGCATGCAACAATATAAGTCATATGTGTTAATTTATACTTTAATTTCATACCTCAACAATAGCATTTCATCAAATAGCATCATATATCATCTATATTATTTTTAATCAATTCATAAACCTTTGGTTCAAGTTTTCAATCTCATATCTCAATTTCAATTTACATTTCAATTCCTAATTCCACTTTTCCATACTTTCAATAGTTTAACCGATCAAATTCAATCGATTCTTCTCATTTCGTTTATTCAATGATTTCAATAATAATAATTTGATATTTTAACAAATTTATGAACCTTAAGTTCATACTTCAATTCTCACATTTCAATTCGATTCACAATTCAACTCATAATTTCTTACTCATATTTTCAATAGTTCAATCGATCAAATTTATTTAGTTTTTCTCATTTTAGTTATTCACCCTATTAACAATCCGGACTTTGTGGATACACGGATTCCAACCCAAACACACCAAGACGGCACATTGTGCCTTAACGGTACACAATATACGACACACAAAGTGTCGAATCATAATAACGAATAAAGATAATGATGAGTCGGCATGTAAGTGCTCGATCGCAGCCGCAAAAACCTCGCACTCTTCCATATCCTATAGCATGCCAATTATATCCGACTAGTCCGGCAAGTTAATAGGAGATCAATTCTCATTTTAATTTCACTTAATATTCATATCTACCCCTATTAACAAGACTCGGACTTTGGCGGATACGCGGATCCAACCAAACACACCAGATTGGCACCCAGTGCCTCATCGATTCAAGGTCGAAGAATCCCTGAACACTTCCAATCCTATGGCATGCCATTTATATCCAATCTAGCCCGATAAGTTAATAGGGTATTCAAATCATCATTTTTTTTTTTTTTTTTATTTCAAATTCACTTTTCCATTTCCTAATCAAGTATATAATTCAATGATTCACTTTGTTCTCATTTCACTTTCTTAGCCCAAAGTAGACTTTATAGAACACACCGGATATACTGAGCAGATATGAGAGGTGCATTATGATGCACAAGTGAACAGAGAGCACCAATGTGCTAATAATCAGAGAGCACCAACGTGCTAATAATCAGAGAGCACTGACGTGCTAATATCGGAGAGCACCAATGTGCTAATATCAGAGAGCACTAACGTGCTAATGTTCCTTAATATCCCAGTAGTTCTAAATTCCGTCTACTTGGGCATTAAAGCTGAATCTCATATATTTAAAGAATTCACATAAATATTTCGAAAAAAGGTAAATAAAGAATAATTTAGAATTTCTTGTAGTACTTACAACAAAAAGGTTGAAATGATATATGTTATTCTTCCTTCACTCCTTAACCTTCTCTTTTCCTTTTCCTTCAATTCGGTCCTCTCCTTTCTTTCTCAAATTGATTTCATATAAACATATAACATTTATATGTAAAAAGTAATCAAATAAACTTTCTATATTATTTAACAAAATAAGCATGTATAATATATTTTTATTCAATTCGTATTTTTAATTTATTGTCTAATCAAATTTAAAATCACTAATTACTTTTCAATCAATATACATTTCAATTACTCACATATTTTCTTTATTTAATTTAATTTGCCTTCAAATATTCAAATAATTCATAATTCGATTCACGTAATTTAAATAACTTTCTAATTTCCAGTTCATTCTACTTTCACTTCTTATTTCAACCAGTTTCACAGTATTGCAGTAATTCTTCATAGTTTAATGCAATACACATAACAATATTCAATAACTTCATGATTCAATTCAAGATACACAAAATAATATTTGGTATTCCATAATTGATTCGATATCAATCTCAACTTGAAGACTCAATCTTAAATTTATCATTTTACTAAATACTTACCTTAAAATACTTACCACACATAATTAATAAATTACACATGATAATGATAAAGTTTAAATTATAGTGATACAAATATCATCAAAGTCGGAACATATCACATTATCTTAAGTTATATATTAATAATGGCATATATTTCTAGACTTCACATATACTACATTTGGTCCGAGAACCGACTAAACCTAAGCTCGATACACACTAAATGTAACACCCCTTACCCGTATTCGACACGAAATAGGTACGAGGCATTACTGGAATTACAAATTTATTTATCAAAAATTTTATATCATTTAACATTTATTTTTGAAACCAATCAAAAATCAAACATATTATCCCTTAAAACATATTTGTTTTTCTTATTTCATGACTTACTTGAATTTATTTCTCGTCTCAACATATTTAATTACCTTTTATTTACATATTCTGAGATAATCACATATTGACATGTCATGATAAATATCATTCTCTTGCCGTTTATTCATAAACATATATTAGTTAATTCATTATATCAATATTTCACGTGCTATCAACTTATATTTCCTTATATCACATATTTAAAGTTACACGAACTTACCTGGCTAAATTTGCAGAAATACCAAGATTCAAGGGCATTTTGGTAATTTCCCATTTTCATCGATTTTTCAACCGATCTTAATCTAATTAATAATTTCATTCAATTTTGCAATTTTAAATAATAAAATAATCCATTCCATGTAAATTGGTCATCTCCAACATTTATACAAAACTAATCATAAACTTTTACTTTTATTCAATTTAGTCCCTGGGCCTAAAACATTACAAATTAGCCATGCTAGCTGAATATTCATACATATTTTTCCTCCTCCTCCTCTCCATTCCACATCCTTAATGTATATAACATGCTATAAGTAACATTGTAAATAAGTTCATTATTTATTCATAAGTATATTCAAAACTGCCCATTTGAGTCATAGTCACTAAATTATTTATTTCCAGAGCTACAGAACTCCAAATGAAGAATCGTGAATTTTTCCTAAAACTAGACTCACATATATTCTTGCCATAAAATTTTCAGAATTTTTGGTTTAGCCAATTAGTACAGTTTATTCTTTAAAGTCACCCCTGTTCTGCTGTCTGGCAGTTCCGACCCTTCTTCACTAAAAATTAATTATCTTTTTATATAGAATTCATATGATGTTATGGTTTATTTCTTATAAAACTAGACTCATTAAGGAATCTAACCATATAAATTATGTTCCCAAATTATTTTTATACAAATTTTAGTGAATTTCTAAAGTAAGAACAGGGGATCACGAAGTTGTTCTAAACCAGTCTTACAAAAATACAAATATCTCAAATTACAGAATTCCTTTGCTTTCTCTGTTTCTTTTATATGAAAATAGACTCAATAAGCTTTAATTCCATATCTCACTTGACTTCTAATTCTATTTATACAATTTTTGGTGATTTTTCAAAGTTAGACAACTGCTGCTGTCTAAAACTGCTTTAGTGTAACATGTTGATTTCTATTTTGTCCCTAATTCCACAATTCATACAATTCAGTCCTTGCTGAATTAACCCCTCAATTGAGTTAATTTTCTCATTTAATACTTTTATCTATCATTTTAAAACTCCTTCATAACCTTTGAAATTAGAATTTTAACACTAGGCCTTAATTTCAGCTATTTCACAATTAGGTCCTAAAACCAATTTCCATCAATTTCACTTGATTAAATCATCATATAACAAAATTAAAGCTTCAATTCAATATTTATTCATCATATTCTTCCAACACTAATCCACATAAACTTTAAAAATTTAGCCATAGAATCAAAACTAATGAATTAATAAATTGGACCCAATTGTAAAAGTCCAAAACATAGAAATTTCAAGGAGAAAGCAAGAATTAAACTTACATGATGCTTGAGTATAAAAACTAGCTTGAACTCTCTCCCATGGCTATTTTTCAGCTGAAGAAAATAAAGAGAAATGAAGAGAATTCTCCATATATTTCAATTTGATCCCCTTTTTATTTAGCTAATTTTGAAAATTTTCCAATTTTCCCCCCCTTTTTCTTCTTTCTCTTCTCTTCTTCTTTCTTCCCTGCTCTCTGCTTCTTCGTTTGGGTTCCTGTTCTCTATTCTCTTTTTTTTTTTTTTTTTTTTCTTTTGTTTGTATATATATAATAATATAATAATATAATAATATAATATTATAATAATATACCTTAAAAATCTCAGATTTTTCTTTGTTATGCCGCCTCAACTATACAAAATGGTATAATTTCCATTTTGATCCTTCATAATTTCTTTTAACCTATAATTTAACTTTTACTTTCATTTCAGTTTAGTCCTTTTCATTTAATTTCCTACCCAAACGTTAAAATTTTCTAACGAAAGTTTAATAATAACTTAATGACATTCCATAAATATTTTTGGAAATATTTATGGCTCACTTTATAAATTCGAGGTCTCAATACCTCGTTTTTGGCCTAATTTTTCTAATTAATTCTTTCAGTTCACAAAATTCACTAATTTTAAAATATTTCTAAAATCACACTTAACTTATAATTATCGATTAACAAAATTTTCTAACTTTTCGCCAAATTTAGTGATCTCGAATCACTGTTCCGACACTATTAAAATTGGGCTGTTACAGATTTTTCCTCAATTAACACTTTATTCTATCATATTAAACTACTTCACAACCTTTTGAAATCATAATTTCAGCATCAAACCTTAATTCCAAATTTTTTCACAATTAAGTCCTAAAAATCAATTTTTACTAAAAACATTTATTAAATCCATCTCTTAATAAAATTAAAACTTCAAATCCATGTTTATTCATCATAAAATTCCCGTTCTCAATCATGGTAACTTTCAATTTCATCCATAAAATAAAAAACTAATGAATTTAATAGTAGGACCTAGTTGTAAAAGTCTTAAAAACATAAAAATTACAAGAAAAGGGCAAGAATTAACTTACTTGATGAAAAAATTATGAAATACCAGCTTAAAGAACCCCTCCTATGGCGTTTTGGCTGATGAGAATGAAGAAAAATTAAAAGAAATCTAGATATTTCCACTTTAGTCTTAACTTTATTTAATTAATTATGCAATATTCCTATTTTGCCCTTAAATCATCAATATTCTTTCTGATTTCATGGCCTTGCCGTCCAGCCCAAATAAATTTGGGTCTTATTGCCTTTTAAATCCTTTCTCATTAAACACTTAAGCTATTTAATCATTCTAGCAACTTTTACACATTTTTCAATTTAGTCTTTTCTATTTAATTGACTACCCAAACGTTAAAATTTTCTAACGAAATTTTAATACCACAATACCAACATTTCATAAATATTTATAAAAATATTTTCGACTCAATTTTACGAGATCGAGGTCTCAATACCTCGTTTTTACTTAATTTCTTCAATATTTTTTTCTAATTAACCACTAAATCGGTAAAAAAATCCTATCGATATTTTCATACGACTTTCCTATCATATTAATATTCATGCTATAATTTTTAAAATAAATATTATTTTTAAATCAGATTTGTGGTTACAAAACCACTGTTCCGATAACCCCGAATTTAGGCCATTACAGTTCCTCGTCACGACGTAACATATTTAGTAGGTTTTTTCATGACCTCAAGCACACGTTGTCGCAACGTGATTTATGAGTTTCTCCTCGTCACGACATTGGGGTACGTCGTCATGACGTGACCACTGAATTCCAACAATGTCCAATTGGTACCTATTCAAACACCGTAAGCATACAACTTATACAAAATTATTGGTCTTAAGATCTCGGTTCAACCATTTACATGTACAACATGTTCAACATAAGGATCCTATGCCATTAACAACTTTTATATGCATAACATTAACCATTTTATTAAATTTACAACATTATAGCCTAACATAGCCTCGTGTACACTTGAACAACTAATTTCTAAGTACATGCCTTTTAACTAATAGAATAGAACTATACATACCATATTGAGTCGTTGGATGTAGTCTGGATGCTGACTTCACTTTTCCAAGACTTCAAGGATACTTGAATTTGTGCATGAAATAAACAAATTGTACGTTGAGCAATAAGGCTCAGTGGTAGTTCCATTACTTAAATAAAATAAATAACATATGCATTAGTGAATTATTACGAGGTATATAATGTCAATGACTATTCTAAACATGTTCTATGATGCCAACTAATTCTACTAACATATTCACATTCGAACATACTATAACAATAATAAAATCAATTCAAGTTTCTTATCCACTACATAACTTTAAACCAATTCATATCGACAACTATAGGTGCACATATATTATTTCATCTACCATCACCAGCTTGTATACATATATATATATTAAATTTCATGGCAACATTTCAACCATTTTTTAGCTTATTGGTTCACTATTATTCAATCGGCTCTCGGGGATCGTTCTCAACTAATACATTTAGTAGCTTACATACTTTATCTAGCTTAACACACATATAAGCATATTGTACCAATTCATTAACATTTAACTTCTATACTACTATTGCCATCCCAGGTTGCCCGAAAATGATGACTTTTGCTATCAAGACTCATTATACCATATCGAGTGGTTCGGAAACAATGGGTTATTCAAATTCAACATTCTACCATCTCGGATAGCCTGACAACAATGGCTTTCACTATACTTACATTTTACTATCCCAAATGGCTCAATAACGATGGTTCTCACAATTTACCTAACCTACCATATTGTACGACCCGACAACAATGACATTCAATATCTAAATATTTTAATATCCCAAATAGCTTGGCAACGATGGTTTTCTACCTAGGGCATGCCAACTAATTTAACGATACTCTAGTTTAACAAGGTAACATTGAATCAATAAACATCATAACCACGTGTCGTGCTTTAATCTCATCACTAATTCACCATTTCATCACATTATATAGTATATTTCAAGACATTTTCATACTAAATAACACATATCAATCAAATCATATAGTTTTTTATTCTATTCAATTTAGTCAATGTCTCAGAAATTCAATCTCGATCATAACAATTCAGTTCAAATAGTCATTGACAACTCATCTCAATGTTATATAATGCAAAACATCATAAATATGCAATAATTAAATTGATCCTGAGTCATAAAAATACAAATCGGGGTCCTGTGTCATTCCTCAACAACTCTCGCTTTTGCTTTCCCTCTCGATGGCCCAGCGTCGACATAAGCTACATACAATCATATAAAATATATCAATATAAATTTCCAGCCAGTTCACAAACAATTACTAATTCATGCATATTTTTCAATTTATTCAATTTAGCCCCTAAACTTGGGATAAGCATAACTTTCAATTCCTAGCTTTGGATTGAAATTCGATTTTACATATATTCATCAAGGGCCCTCTACTTCCTATTCCTATGTAAATTTCATAATTTTTTATATTTTATTCAAATTGGTCCCCAATGTACGAAATAAACAATTAAGCTTTGCAATTTAATCCTTTTCATAAATTAAGCTTAATTTCTATCAATTTCACACCTAATTCTTTAAGAAACCAATAATGCAACTTTCTAAAACTTTAATAGTTTTAAAATTTGGTACATGGGCTAGCTAAATTAAGCTCTCGTGAGTTCAAATTCATAAAAATTACAAAAAAGAAGAAGAAAACTTGAATTCACTTACCAATTTAAGGCTGTATGTTACAAAATTTTCTTAAATTTTTCTTCTTTGGCAAAGACAAAGATGAATGAAGAAGATAACTTCTCATCCAATGATTTTATTATACATAGTAGGATCAAAGTTTAATTAATTTAGCTTCATTAACTTAAACTTAGTTTAATTAAATTAAACTAACCTTTAAACTTTTCTAGTGGAGATGTGATCATCATCCACTAGTTTCTATTGGAAAATGATTTGATTGTCATTTGGGACATTTTTAGAATTACTATTTTAATCCTTAACCATTTTGTCAAATAAAAATTTATAGTGATTAGACTTTTACAATTTAGTCCATGGGCCATAATTAACCATAATTTCGGCCAAATTATTTAACTAAATTTCAATTCATCAATATAATAACTCCATAAGTATACCTATTTTATATTTAATGACTCGGTTATAACAATGACTTAAATGAAAACTTTCGAATAGTTTAATGACCATTTTGTAACTTTTTGAAATTGAGTGACCAAAATATAAACTTACTAATTGTTAATGGCATTGGGGGCAGTTTACCCTTAAAATTGAAAGAGAGGATAGTCGACGTCGTTTTGTATCGTATAGCAGACCTATGGTGGCCCACATGAGTTACTATTTTTTCATCTTATACATCCTTAAGTTGCAAAAATAAACCAAAAAAGAAAAAGGAAGAAAATAAAAGAAGAGACAGAATAGAAAGGAAGCGAAAGAGAGATATATATCCCACAATCCGCCAAAAAGCTACGTCGCATTTCCTGCTCCGTCATTATCTTTTAATCTCCATTTTCTATTTTCTCAAACTAAAAAAAAAAAAAAAAAACTGTGGAAGTTTCAATCTATGGAGATAGATGAAGGCAATCTACAGTAAAATCTCGTCGCTGTTCATTTTTCTTTAAAAATTTATCTTATCGATGTTCATTACCTGTAAAAAGAAAAAAAAGAAAAAAAGAAAAAAAAAGGCGCGGATAATTTATCATTGTGGAAGCTGTTTTCTTATCTATATGATCGATTGAGAGCTTGCATTTATGAAATGGAGATTGCTTCGAATCAATGAAGTGTTTCGATTTTGTTCTAAATCTGAGTGCCAGATCGGCTCGTTGACGCATTGAGTTCGCTTTTATTTCATTTCTTGAGGTGGAATCTGTTAAATTTCTTCGCTCTTTTTTCTGGGGGGAAAGCAATGAGCAACGGCGGTGCCAAAGCAGCTGTGGCTTCGGTGGGAGCACCACAACCGCTGGACTGGAAGTTCTCGCAGGTGTTTGGAGAACGGACGGCCGGAGAGGAAGTACAGGAAGGTGTAATATTTGGAATTTTGGATTTATTCAATTCGATTCTTCTTAGGGTTTAATTACGTCTAACTGTTTATCAATCATCCAATTTTAGTTAATTTTTATCATATAATCGTTTTTCCTCATTGCTATATCCTTTTTCATTGGTTAAGTTGGTCTACGTGAGTTCAATTTGATATATATTCGATTGGATAGAAGTATAATGTTAGGATCTAGGTGTAGATTCATCACTCAATAGCTTCTTAAAGTGTGATGCGAAACAATGACGTGTAAATTGTAGTTTAACAATCTGTTCATGTTCTATAATTACTGGTTCATTTTGAGATGAGATTAATTGTTATTGACGGAATTATAGAAATTATTAATCTGTAAACTGTTATTCATACATGCCTTGCTGTTTAATTTTGCGAGTTGATCTAATTATACTAGGGTATTGGAGACTGGTGCACCATGTAAAAAGGTATTAAACAAGTCTTTGCTGGTAAGTTGTCTCAGTTTGCAAGCGTCATTGATGCTTTTGATTAACATGACCAATATTGAAGTATACTTTCTTCATGTATGAAGTTACTGTAGTAGTTTCTTTTGCATTGGAGGTGTTATAGAAAATAGAAAAAAGGTCCAAGTGAACTAATCAAATCATTTGACTTGGAATCCAGCCATGTGAGTGACTAGATCTACGAGCTACTGTTGTTTTGAGCCAGTGGGAAGTATATTGGTTATGTGAGCTGATTTTGACTGAGCTTTATTAGCTTTTCTCTCCATGATGCTTTCCTTTCATTGTCCTCAATGATAAGAGAAGGAATTAAATTAGAACTTTTTAACGACATATTATTCTCCATAATGCCTTTTTCTTGACAATTCTGTTTGTATGAAGAACCCAGTCGTGGGTATGATGTGCTTGGTTCTTGTTTGTCCTTCATGTTCTGCTTCATCTGCTCACTTCATTTACGTCCTTTTTTCATTTTTCTTTTCAGTTGATATCATATCTGCTATTGAATTTGATAGAACTGGTGATCACCTTGCCACTGGAGATCGCGGGGGTCGGGTGGTTTTGTTTGAAAGGACTGACACTCGAGTTGTATGTCTGCTGACTGTTTTCCCGTTTATATTTCTGAAAGTATCTTGTTTCAGTCACTGTCTTGCTCCATGTTATGTTGCCACACTTTGCGATAAAGTTCTCTGACAAAAAAGTATAACATGTAGTATGCTGGACATCGGAGAGATTTGGAGAAGATGGATTATCCAATGAATAGGCACCCTGAGTTTCGATATAGAACTGAGTTTCAGAGCCATGAACCTGAGGTATTTATTACGCAAAGTTTTAGATTGTTCTAGTTTACTAAACATTTCTGGACTTGAATTTTAATTGGTTTGATACAGTTTGACTATCTCAAGAGCTTGGAAATTGAGGAGAAGATTAACAAAATTAGGTGGTGCCAGTCAGCTAATGGTGCTCTATTTCTTTTGTCTACAAATGACAAAACTATAAAGTTCTGGAAGGTAGGTAAAGGCATATTTTTATTCTGGATTTTACCATCATGAATTTGTACTCAGATTAGTTCCGCGATAATCTCTCGATTTTGTTTTTCCAAGGAACACCAATTTCCCACAAGCAGCAGCACAGAAAATCTACAAATCAAACCCTGCTGCTATGTTAGTTTTTCTAATGTGATGTCAAATTTGGACAGGTACAAGAGAAGAAGGTCAAAAAAGTATGTGACATGAATGTGGACTCCAGCAAAGCCATGGGAAATGGTCCTATTGTTGATTCAAGTATATCAACAAGCTCCAAACAATTCATTGAGAATGGAGGATGCATAAGAAATGACTTTTCATTCCCAACTGGGGGTTTCCCATCTTTGCGTTTGCCAGTGGTAGTTTCCAATCCAGAATGCTTATTTCTAAGAATAACAATTAAGCATATTTTGTTTATTTTTGTTATGCTACAATGTTTTAGGCAATGTTTGATATGTGAATGTTATTGTATATATGATTTGATAGTCTAACATTTAATACTATATAATCAGGTTCACAGTCTTGAGACGAATCTTATGGCTAGATGTCGAAGGATATATGCTCATGCCCATGACTATCATATTAATTCCATTTCCAATAACAGGTCCATATCCTTATTTGATTTAATTTAGCTTCAACCTTTCCTCGCCTTCTCAATCCTTATGGTACATCTTCTTAGTTTCCATTGAGTTTCAACTCTCTTGGGGCTGAATCCTTTTTATTGTTGTGGTTTGAGGATGGTGCTTGACTTTTGAAGCTGAAAACTCTTAGTTTGGTCATGATTTTACCGAATACTTAATTATTCCTTTCTTCTTGATTTGTAGTGATGGTGAAACTTTTATTTCGGCTGATGATCTGCGAATTAATCTCTGGAACCTGGAAATTAGCAACCAAAGTTTTAACATTGTTGATGTGAAACCTGCAAACATGGAGGATTTGACTGGTGGGAATCCCTTTTTTGATTGGCAATTTTGGATCCATTTGGATTTTCTTATTCTTTTTTCTTCTATTGCATATGGTTGATTGGTAAAAGAACCTATTCTTTCTGGTATCCCATCCCTCTTTGCCTTCCTTTCTGTTTTTTGTAATTTGTCTGGAAGTTTTTCTTCCTCTTTTCAGTTCACCACCCTCCTTCCTCTTTCTTTCTCTTCTTTTCTTATTTTTTTCTTTTTCTTTTGAGAGGGTAGGAGTTGGGGTTGAAGGGAGGCAGGGCCCTATCTCACTCTTTGGGTTTTGCAAACACCATTCCTGTCAGCTTATATTATGATCCCCTGTAAACATACTACTATATGTATATGTCATGTTCGCATAATTTATTTGCTTCAGTTAATACTTGCAGAGGTGATAACTTCAGCAGAATTTCATCCTAAGCACTGTAATATGTTAGCTTATAGTAGTTCAAAGGGTTCAATTCGTCTTATTGATATGCGACAGTCTGCACTATGTGATACTCACAGCAAATTGTAAGTGGCCTGGGGTATTTCTGTTTTTTATTGGTTTATTTGTTTATGTGGTTTGAAAAATCGTCATTAGATTTAGCCACTTATTTTGTATTTTCCTTCTGATTTTAAGATTCTTTTATGCTACAGGTTTGAGGAACAAGATGCTCCCGGCACCAGGTCTTTTTTCACAGAGATCATAGCATGAATCTCGGACATTAAGTTTGCTAAGGATGGGAGACATATTCTAAGTCGTGACTACATGACCCTTAAGGTTGATAAGTTTCTATATGAAATTAAATTTTCTCTTTCAAGCAACCTTTGTCATGCCTTCCGGATATGATGCTAGTATAATAGCTGAATCTCTAGATTTATATACTCCTTTCTCTTCTATTGTTCTGTAACAAGGTCTTCATTTTTCGGCTGACAGTTGTGGGACATAAATATGGATTCTGGTCCAGTTGCTACTTTCCAGGTTCATGAACATCTTAGACCTAAGGTAACATATTTGTTAAAGATTCTTCTGATGGGTTTAGATAATATTTAGAAAGGGACACTAAGTTTGTCTCCACACGGTGGATTTTTATTGGGGATCTTGAGCAGCTTTGTGATCTCTATGAAAATGATTCCATCTTTGACAAATTTGAGTGTTGTCTTAGTGGAGATGGACTTCGAGTGGCTACTGGTTCATATAGGTATGGTTTATATATCTTAATGGCCCTCTTTATCCTTTTAAATTAAACATCCACTATATGTCCTAGGACTTTGGACATTATTATACTGTAGTGTCTTTTTTGTGATTTCAGCAATCTGTTCCGGGTATTTGGTTGTTCTGAAGGTAGTACAGAAGCAACAACACTGGAAGCCAGCAAAAACCCCACGAGGTAATCTTTTGATGTTTTTGGCTACTTTTTAATCCAAAAAAAAAAAAAAGAAAAGAAAAGAAAAAGGGAATATATTTTTGGCTACTTGACTATCATAAACATGATAACGTGAGTAGCTTCTAAGGTATTTGTTTGACCTTTTATTGTTTTGAAAAGTCCTCAATCAATGTCTTAGTGGTTGTGAGAAATTATTCCCCTTTTAAGTTATTATTGAATTTCCAGGAGACAAGGACAGATTTCATCGAGGCCTTGCAGATCCCTTGGTAGTCTCTCTGGTGTTGTCAGACGAGGTATTGTTTAACATCCTTTGTACAGAGTGAAAATTTTGATGTCTTGATTTGTTTCCGTCAGTTTAATATTCTTTTCTTGCATAATAAACTCATTTAATCACTGATTTGTGATTGGTGAATTAGGATTATAACTTTTGCTAAGTAGTTCTAGAACTATTACTGATTCATGGAAAACATTTTATATATTGTATACATGTCTGAGGGTTATTTATCTATATATCTCTTTCTCTTTGACTCCATTTTCAGTGAAAGGAGCAGATAACTTGGGAGTCGATGCTAACGGAAACACTTCTGATTTCACAACAAAGTTGCTACACCTAGCATGGCATCCGACTGAAAACTCTATTGCTTGTGCTGCATCAAACAGTCTTTACATGTATTATGCATGAAGCTGACCCAACAAAGCTCGAGATTATTTTGCTAGAGATATCGCTTCAAATTCTTCCCTAATTAATTATGGGGAAGAAGCTGCAGCCGATGTTATCAGACAATCTTGGTGATTCATGGGAATTCCCGATCATGTCTTTCACACCAGAGTTCAATGTACCTGTTGTTGATCTGTTGCCCACTGATTTAAATATTCTTTGTAGGGTTAGACACAGTGTTTATCCCTACTATGTTTTGTTTAGGTGGAAGAAAATGAGCACTCCCCCCCAACTTCTGAACTGAAGTCTGAATCAAAAGCTTCTCTAGCTAGGGCTGCAATGCAACGTTGCCTTGCTGGGTTTGAGAGACTAATGGTGTCTTTAACCCCCAACATCAAAGGCAAAAGAAAAGAAGCTATATATATAGATATATATATATATATATACACACACACATATATATATATACTGTTGGATCAATTCGCATTGATATTATTATGTGCTTAAAATCCTGTACCATTTTAACTTTAATTTTTTTTTTAGAATTTTTCATAATTATGATTGCTGCCATTTAATTTCTATCCATTCTTTACATCAAATACAAAGAAATGCTAGTTCGCCACTTCCATGTTTCAGTTGTATGTAACAGGTTAATCAAGATATAAAATGTTTATCATGTTAGTCCCCTTCAGAACTTATTAGTCATAATACTTAAATAACTCTTTCAGCTCCGATCAATTAAATTAATATTAGATATTATTATAAAATAATGACCAGGTTATAAATGTTTCGAAGTCTATTTAATATGAAATTTTAATGCCTTGAAATTTGTCAGTATTTTTTAAACGTTAAATTATATTAATGTAATATAATTTAAACAGTTTTAATATTGTTAATGATCGGAAAGTATAGAAACTTAATTTACGTGAATGAACGACAATAAAGTAAGTAAATTCAGCAAATGGTAGAGGGCTCTTTTGGATAAGAAAAGTAAAAGTTACTGTGCTTGTAGGTGATTGTTTAGAGATAGTAGTATTTAAAATAATAATAATAATTTTATCAACTTCTTTTTACAATTCTCGTAAGGAAGTTATGAAAGAGCCGACATGTTTGTAGTAGAGAATGAAGTTGCAAAAATTATGTGAAAGTTACATTTATTATTTAGAGGGGTATTAGCATGTTTAGATGCAAGTGTGCTTCCTATTTAATTAGAGGGATCTTTGGAGAAAGATTAAGAAGTATGCTTATATTCTAAAGCTCCAAACAATTCTTAAATTATTCCAATAGTGGGATAATTTAAGAATTCAATCAATTTTCAGAATCAATTTTAACATTTTTTATTAAGTTGTATGTATCCTTCTAATTTTATTTTTTAAGTAATTCAAAGTATTATATATGATTATATGTCAAGAAACATTTCATAAGTAATAATGAATAAATAATTCATAAGCAATAACAAATAACTCGAGACTATCGAATCTAAACTTTTAAATTTGTCTTGTACACAGAAATTAGGGAATTGTGATGTTAATCAACCGAAACACCGCCAATCACTTACCTAACCTCCTCTTCGCACCACTCTCTCTTCTCTCTCCTCTTCTTTCCCTTCTCTGATCACATATGCTCGCCTTTTTTCTCCCTCAACCTCCGTCCCTTTGGTTGGCCTCTCCAAGACTGCTGAGTACATGATCTTTAAGGTCAATGACCATGAATTTTAAAAACTAGGTTTCTATTATTTGCATTGTTGACTATATGTCATGTGTTATTTGAATATTAAATTTATGTAATTTTAATTTTCTTTACATTTTAAAGGATGTCAAAGTCTTTTTTTTTTTTAAGGGAGCATGAACAAATTATTATCCAAGTAACATTGCACTTTTTTTTTTATATAGGAGGTATAATTATCTGTAAATATAAATTTTAAAATTATAATTATCAAATAAATAAAGTAATTGTTAGTAGTAAACTATTATTAATTGGAGCGACATGATGTTGTTGCTTTATTGATTAATTTAAAGCTTATGTTTATGTGTATGCAATGATACCTATTCTAAAGTCTCATTGTTCAATATTTTTTAAGTACTAACTATTGTACTTTGTAGATATTATATTTTCTCATAGAAGATATTACTTTTTAAATTTACTTGAATCCGTAAATAAAAAAAATGTAAACTTAATTTAAATTTGTAATTTCTCAAAATTTACAATACTAAATATGATAAATAACACTAATTATTGATAATTTCATAATGGTACCTATTTATATGACAAAAATACTATATATTTTTTAACAAAGGACTATAAATATTTACTGCAGTAAATATAAATATTTTTCAGGACAACTGATTCATTTATTTTAATTTAAATATAATATTTTATTACTAATAGTGAGAGTAGTAATAACAATAATAAATTATATTAACTTGTGCAAAAAAAAAAAAAAAACTTTATGAGCGACAACTTGTCCAACAATCCAAAAGAAGAGTCATTTTATAAATTAAAAATAGAAATAAATGATATATGAAAATTAAAAAAACACGATTGGTCGCGCACATTGAATCAATGAACTACAGTGGATTTTTTATTTTGTACATAATAGAAAAAAAGAAAAATCCAATTCACGCCCACAAGAGGAAAAAAATCCAAATCCAGGATTAATATATAGATATTAAAATCCACCGGCAAAGTTTTAATTGTTATATTTTCCCCACTCACGCTCTCGCTATCCCTCTAGGGTTTTTCTTTCTCTCTCAAACTATGGCAGACGAAGGACAGTACTCTTCAGGCCCTGACTCAGGTAGCCACAAGCGCAAATACGATGACCAGGGGCCGCCGTCTTCCGTTGGCCGGAGGTCCACAGGGTTCTCATCTCCAGATTCCGCTCCTCCTCCTTCCTATAACAGCGTCCCGCCACCGCTTGACGGCATCGAGATGGCCAAGCAGCGAGCTCAGGAGATTGCTGCTCGCCTTACCGCGGCCTCCGCTGGCGCTGAAGCCAAGCGCCCTCGTGTCGAGAACGGTTCTGGCGGTGGTTTTGATAACGAGAAGGGATTTATGTCCGCTCCTTCTGGTATAGCTCCCCCATTGTCTCTGTTTCTTGCCCATAATACGGTTTCTTGAATGGTAGAAACTTCATTATTTGAGGGGATTATTGCATCTGGGGTTTTGTATTTAGGGTTTCGAACTTTTAACTATATATTGACTTTTTCAGCTGGTAATAGTATAGATCTGATTTTTGAAAGTTGATGCAAAGCGTAATGAAGAGCTCTAATAAATGCAGATATAAAGCATATGTCAAGCTCTGCTCCTTCGGCAATACCTGATTCATATGGTAGCTACCATGGTACTAGCAAAAAGATTGACATTCCACAAAATAGGGTTGGTGTTATAATTGGCAAAGCTGGAGAAACCATTAAATATCTTCAACTGCAATCTGGCGCAAAGATTCAGGTCCAGCGAGATATGGATGCAGATCCTAATTCCGTGACTAGGCCTGTGGAGCTCATGGGTACTGCTGAACAAATAGCTAAGGCTGAGCAGTTGATAAATGATGTTCTGGCGGAGGTTATTCATCCTTTATTTTTTATCCATGCGAAATTGTTGTATTGACCTGTCGCAGAATTTAAGGAATGTAGTAATATCTTTTAATGCTTTGTCCAGGCTGAAGCAGGAGGTTCTGGCATAGTTTCTCGAAGGTTGACAGGACATGCTGGAAGTGAGCACTTTGAAATGAAGATACCAAATAACAAGGTATCCAATTTTAAAGTGGTACTCAGCTTTGTTCATTGACTTTGTTGTTTCAAGATAATATGTTATTCTGCTTGATCTCAGGTTGGGCTGGTGATTGGTAAAGGTGGTGAAACAATTAAAAATATGCAAGCTAGAACTGGAGCTCGTATTCAGGTTTGAGTCATAATAGTCATCTTTATTTGGAAGTTCTCTGTTGTTGCTTAGCTTCATATCCATGGATGTGTATTTATTTGAATTATATTCAGCTAACTTTGGACCAGCTTTTATTTATTCTTAAGCAGTTCTGAAGTATGCTTTTCTGAACCAGTCATAATTGCACCTGCAAATATGGTTTGACAGCAGTTCATATGCTATTCTTGTGCAGGTGATACCGTTGCACTTGCCCCCGGGTGATACATCTACAGAAAGGACATTACACATAGATGGGACTAGTGAACAGATTAAAACTGCTAGAGAATTGGTTGATGAGGTCATAAGTGAGGTATGCTTGGATGTGATTCTAGGAGGAAATGTTTTCCTTGAGTTAAAATATTCCACCCCTCTTCTTTTTACCTGGATCGCTTGTGCTTGTTTTGTACATACATTATGCATGTTACTCCTGTAGTTCTATCCATAAATGTTCTTATTTGAGTGTTGATTTTCTGTGATTTTGGAAGCATCATGCTTTTTCAGTTTGCTGTCGTCGTATTCCTTATATTATTAATTGCAGGGTAAAACCATCGTTGTCCATTTGGGTAAAGTAGGGACTAAATTCTTACTCCATATGTTCATTTTTTCCTAAATTGACTGTTATTATGATCTGTCAATCATTGCCTCTGGTCAATGTTCTGAAAATCTGCCCTTTGTTTTATCAAATTTTTACATTTCCTCGTACTTGTATGTACCAATTGAGAAAGTATATGTTCTCCCACACAGGTTTTACCGTTTCTTCCAAGTATTCTGATGAATAATTCTAGGTGCTTTTATATCCCCATTTCTTGATGTAGTTATTCAGCCACTTTGAGATATAGATTGGATTTACATTATCATCAATATCTTTCTTCCCTTTGTTCCACTTGTTAAATCTTGAGAGTTGCAGACATCTTTTGCTGGTGATCCTTGTTGCTATGACAGCTGATTGAGAAATTGTCATATTTGTCAAGATGACTAGTGGAAGATGAGCAGATCCTCTACTTTGTAAGAGATTCGACGACTGTTTTGTATCAAAATTTTATGGTTCTAGTTTGATGTTAGGAGCTAACATATGGTAGTTTGAACTGTTTGGTATCCTTCTTGAAATCTTATCGGTGGGTTTATAGTATTACATGCCAAATTCAAACTGTCAAGGTCTTATCTGCAGTTGGTTTCTTATATATTATTAAAGTAAATTGTGTGTTAAGGATTCAAACGGCTGTGAGTCACAGATGGTTACTGTTCTTTAGTTCTACTTCAGTTTTGTGCTGATGTTTTATGTTTAGTTTGCAAGGCAGGTCTTGCCCCCTCAGATGTTAGGATATAGTGCTATAAACAAGGACTTCATTCTGGTGATAGAACTCCAATATTTTCGTCATCCTTTGGTTTAGTATGTATTGGCCAATTGTTAATACCAGCATTTGGTTCTGTCTTGGCGTTTCCTCTGCATTGTGTGCTATCATTTGAGATCCTAGCTTAATATTTAGTAATCTTTTATTTTGAGAGAGGCTTGAAGTTGTTGGATATTAAGGTTGCTAAATATTAGACTCTTATATTAAATAATGTTCCTATTTCTGTTAGTCTTCCCACTTGTTAAATAGTTAACGTGGCTGCTATAGTTTTTTGTACTTAATATAGTGCTTAATTTAGCTTATTCTTTGAATCTTTAATCTTTTCAATCTTATTTACTTATTTGAGTGTACCTGGTTTCTTCTCCGTTATCCTTTAACAGTGTTGGCTGGGGATTACAAGTTCTCATAACCTTGAATTTTCTACTCTGAAAATTTAAATTACACTCTCTATACCTGCTAAAAGATTGTTTTCTCTAACTAAAAGATGTTCTTTAACCCTAATTGTCGGGTTTTATTTGCATCGGATTTCTTCTTGTTCATTATTTGGGTTGGATTTTTGTCATCAGAAAATTCTGACTTTGAGGTGGTATATATGAAGAAAATTTGATGATAAAGGTTGATTAACCAATCTAAATGCAGATAATAATATTTAAGTGTTTGATCTATATTGCATTTTCCCTTCCTTTTTGGTATATAAAATTTTAGGGTCTGTTTTAAGAGATAATTTGCTTAATTCGTGTTGGTTGATTTTTCTAGGACTATTGAATAAGATGATATGTAGTGTACTTTTAACTGTGAGTTTCTTGCCTGTATATGGCAATGTAGTACATAGTTATTTTGTCTTTAATATGAAAGCTTCTATTAGTGTTTCTGGGTTTTTTTTTTTTTTCTCTTTGCACCCATTCACTTCAATTAAGGAGAGGATGGGCTTCTGCTGGAGTAAAACACAATATTCCCTCCGACCATACGGTATGTAGGCATTTTAAACCCTTCGTACTATTGTACAAACTCCATTAAATCCACTGTGGACATATTTTGCGTATTTTTGCAGTTTTATGCTGATTTTGATACTTGCTATTTAGTTGTTTTTTTTGGTATATCCCTATTTGTTTATAGATGCATATTCTGTTTCGCTGTATGTGTTTATGTGCCACTGTGCCTGCATCAAATAAAAGTGAACTTGTTATTTGAGGAAATAATTTTGTGCAGAATCGTATGAGAAATCCAGCAATGGCTGGAGGTTATCAACAGCAAGGATATCAAGCACGACCACCTGCAAACTGGGGCCAAGGGGCTCCTCAAATGCAGCAACCTGGCTATGGTTATATGCAACCTGGAGCTTATCCTGGCCCTTCACCACAGTATAACATGTCTCAGCCACCTTATGGGGGCTATCCTTCCCAACCTTCATCTGGTGGATATGCCTCTGGTTGGGACCAGTCAGCTATACCACCAAACCAGCAAAACTCTTCTGCAGGTGGTTATGATTACTATAATCAACAGCCTTCTTCACAGCAGCAGCAAACGCCTGGTGGTTCAGCAGCTCCAACTGATAATAGTGGTTACCATTACAGTCAGCCACCAGCTTCTGGCTACATGCAACCAGGACAAGGTTATGCTCAGGATGGCTATGGTGGATACCATGCACCTCCACAATCAGGTTATGGACAGTCAGCATCATATGAACAACAAGGTTATGGCTCGGCACAAAGCTATGGCAGTGCAACGAACCCTGCTCAAGAGGGTCACACTCCCTCCTATGGTGGTCAAGGGGATGCTGGTGAAGCACCTACTTCTACCCAACCTTCTGCAGTGGGTCAGCAAGGGTACAATACAAGTCAGGTGCCTAGCCCAAATCCTGGCAGTTATCCACCTCAAGGAAGTACTCAACCTAGTTACAGTCAGAGTGGCTATGGGAGTCAACCACCAGCTCAGTCGGGCTATGGACCTGGGTATGGACCACCACAAGGGCAGAAACCACTGGTCAATCACCCTGCCTATGGGCAGACACAGCAGTCTCCTACCACCCCAGGAAGCTATGGCCAGGCAGGATATCAATCGCAGCCTCCATCTTCTGGCTACGGTCAAGCAGAATCAGGCTCACAACGGCCTCAATCATCTACTTATGGTGGTGCTGCAGCTGCTCAGCCGGGATATGGTGCCCCACCCTATGCAGCACAATATAACGCCTCTTATAGCAGTTATTCACAGCCTCCAGCATATCCTTCTGACAGCAATGCAAGTGGGGGCACTCGTGGGACTTATGAGGCAGCTCCAGCTGCTCAAACCGGGCAGCAAGGTGGAGCTGGAAATGCATCACCGCGAACTTGATTAGGGGTAAGTTTGTTTTAAGACAATTAAATATTTTGGTACTTGATGCAAATGGTTTTATTGTACTCCAGGTAGATCTAGCTATAGTTTTTGCAATGTGATTTAAAGTAATGCTAGTGTTTACTTCGATATTTTGATGCTGCAAATGGTTTTGGATGGTTTATGTCTTGCTCTTTTATGCTTGTGTTTTTAATCTGAGGACTATAATTGCTTGTTTTAAGTAGTCATTTTGTTCGTCTTATAAATTGATATTCTTGAGGAATGTCTTTATCCTGTGGAGGTTGGTTATAATGTTATACAAGGCAGATGCTGCAGCATTCCTATCAATGATCGACGAGGGAGCAAGCAATTGCCATCTGGGCTGAACAAACTGAAAATAATACCCAAAAAAGTAAAATTTACTGAAATACCCCCTGTTAAATTGGTAATCCTACGTTAGCATTTATTATTCCGTCTCTGACGTTCCAATATTAGCCATTATTTTTCTCATGTGCTTCCGCCTTTTATTTCTCCAAACCTAAAATCCTATCGGTGTGAGACCATGGCTGAATCGAAAGGAATGAGGGGAAAAAAAGAGAGAATTTCTCGCTGCTCAGCGCTCTGTGTGCCGAAAATTTCGCTTCATCTTCAAACCTAAATATAATGAATTATAGTAGGAGTATTCGATTATTTTTCTTGACAATAATGGTGCCATAATTTAATTCAACTTATAGTATCTTTTTGGCAAAATCGTCACAATGAATAAAAAACTAGGGATCACTTTAAAGAATAGGGCCAAAAACAGGAGGAAAATGAGGAGATTGTAGACTAACCAAATTGTATTAAAAGTTAATTCTTCGCTGCCATGTGCTAAAACTTGAAACTGAAAATTATATCCTGTTCTTCGGCAATGGGGAGACTGGGTCTCTGATAGATGGCGTAATAATGAACGTTCAAGCTAGCAAAACTCACCAGGAAGGAATTTATATTAATAGGGTAAGTTATATTCTCGGTTCTCAATTTGCTCTCTCTAATCCCCCACGCACATATCGCAAAAAAACTATTCATTTGTTTCCTCTTCACAGGTTCTCACGCTTCACTCTTATTTGCTTCTTAATATTTCCCTATTCAACTCTTATACTGTTGTCTCTTTCTTTAATCTTCATTGTTTACCGACCAAGTTCTATGGAGGGTTTATAGGTTTTTTATGGAACATGTTCATATTTCCCGTCTTTTTCATTTCCTTGTTTTAATTAGTTTAATGCTGCTTAAGAAATTACGTCTCCTCTCTTGTTTCAAATTGATTTGTTGATTTGATCTTTAGAATTTGGATATATGTATCGTGTGGTAATTACGTCACTGTATGATGAATTTAAGACGCGCAATTCTGGAATGATTTGATGGAGAATGTTCAAATTTTACGAACAACGACGCTGAGTTGGAAATCTTTTGGTGCAAGTCGAAAACTTTATCGTAAAATTATACAGATTCAATCATGATATTTGGTTTTATTTGTGAAGCTAATGGCGTTGACATTGAAGTTAGCTCAGTTGCAGTCCAAGGCAACTCGAGCATCCCAGTTGGTATCAAAGCATGCTCCTTTGTACTACAAGCAGCTACTTGAGCAGAACAAACACTACATCCAGGACCCACCCACTGTTGAGAAATGTAACCTTTTGTCAAAGCAATTATTTTACACTCGTCTAGCCAGGTTATCCCCTATGATCAAACCACTGCCTTGTAATTTTGGGTGATATCTTTCCCTTTTTTGTGAGATTCTTTGCATATAGATTGATAGACACTGCAAATGATGGTTGAATGGTTAAAGGTCTGAGCAGGAAGCTTATGCTGGTAGTTGATCTTGGTGTCAACGGTAAAAGGGCAACGGAGAGGGTTCTTGTCCTTGTTTCGAGTTATTGCTTTGACTTTTGCAATCTCTCTTATAACAAACAATGCCATGCAAAGATTGGCAATGGGTTGAAACAAAAGGCGTGGCTGCATTTTAGTGTTAAACGTTAGCCTAGACTTCTCCCAACATCGTATGTTCATTTTTCACTTTTTCCTTGAGCCTCTATCGATTGCCCTATGCTTCCCTGCATTGATCAAACCTTCATGCTGATCCATTGGATATTGCTTTGTTTACAGACAAGTTTCCCTTCTTATATCGACACTACTTAGTGTTGTTTGATTGTGATTTTCTGTGCTTGTGATGATATATACATGTGAATTCGATGCAGCATTCCTAGCCGATACGAGGCATTCCAGAAGGAGATGGATTATGTGAAGCTAATGTGGAAGAAAAGGAATGAATGGAAGATTGAAGATGCAGGAATTGCTACACGGTTCGGGTTAGAATGTTTTGCTTGGTATTGTACAGGAGAGATTGTTGGTCGAGGTTTCACCTTCACCGGCTATTACATCTAATTGAGTCACCAATAACGGCTTCTGAAGATGGGGTGGTCTAGCTTTTTCCTATATTCGTTTCTTGAATGTTTCCGTCAAAACATACGGTTTTGCGGTTCTATAAGAAAAATCAGACTGAGCTAGCGATAACCTTTTCTGTTTCAATAATTTTCTTATCTCATCTTCCTTCTTGCATAAATATGATCAATCTCATAACAAGATGCATAACCAAACGCTGTGCAGTCAATATGCACAGATATTTCTTAAGGATAGCGGCAGATATATAAAGAACATGTGGTCGTAAGCAGCTTTCTGCACCTCTTTGAACATGGAAATTATGAAAGACCAAAAGTGAATGAAAATATAATCTCAAAATGCCCTCCCTCAATCCTCTTGTTGGTTTTGGTAGGTTAATTCCATTTTCCTTTTGATTCATGCACTTGTATTATTCTCATTTTTAAAATGGTTATCGTTTTCACGTTTTCCTATCTCAAGCTCCAGAGAAAAGGGATTTCGGGAATTCAACGGCAGTCGGATTTTTTGGCAGTTTCCCTTAAGATTGATAGGGCTTTTGCAGATGGTAGCGCTTCAAGCACAGTAGATCTGTGATGAACGAAGAGGTGCAACCTAGAGCAGGCACCCGACCCCAATTCTCTATACCGGATTTAAGAGCCAAGTCCTTGTATCCCATGTCTATCTCTTCAAGAGTCTCTATGTGCTCACTTACAAAGCTGAAATTTGTGATGGAAGTTGAATTAATCTACCACCACATAATCTAAGCATTTCGATCCACATGATAACAGCTACTCAAAGTTACGAGCCATGTACCTTATCGGAACAGCTAGAAGACTCTTCACACCTTTCCGGCCAAGCTCAACGAGAACTTCATTAGTGTAGGGCTTCAGCCATTGCACTGGACCAACTCGACTCTGTAAGGCAAGCATGGATAAGTTGTCGTTATTATTCCAAGTGAAAGCAGATACTCGGGTTCTAAAACTAACCTGATATGCAAGAGTATGATCGTTTCTGACTCCTCTAGCTTTCAGCTCTCGCATAATTAAGTATATGCACTCCTCGATTTGATCCTTGTACGGATCTCCAGCATTCTCAACGTAGCTAACGGGCACACCATGGGCACTAAAGAATATAAGGACCTCTTCAGGCTTTTCAAATTGTCTCAACTGTGTCACAATTGAATCAGCTATAGACCTAATATAACCTTGTCGTCGGTACCAGAAGCGGATGATCGAAACAGGTAATCTCGATAAATATGCATCGTCCCTGAAACATAACTTGCATTCAGAGCCAAACGGCGAACAACAATGGATGGTTTCAAGCAGGAATAGGCTTAATAAAAATGATCTAACACCTACATGAATATTCGCTGCAAAACTCGTATGCTTGACCCAGTTGTCGTGATTGAGAACTGAGGAAACAATGGCAGTACAACAAGCTTCGTTATCCTGTCCCGCTTAATCTGCTGCATGAAATAAATAATGCTTAGAAATATAGAAAAAAAATGCATTTGAAGACTGAAAACTTGTTCGACCATCAAAAGATATGATTACGAACCTGCTGAATTGCCTCCTCCATGAAAGGGTATCAATATCGCATTCCCACATATACATTGGCTTGTAAATTCTTAGCTTTCAAAGCCGTTCTAAGAGCATCTGCCTGCGTGCAACAAATTTTCGGGCACCGGCACAAGGTAAACGTCTCAAATTTTTAGAATTAAGGGATTTTCATTTTTACCTGTTCATCAGTTATTCTACGCAAAGGTGAGCCACCACCAATGGCAGCATACCGTTGTTTGGTTTTGGGAGCAAGAAGAATAGATATTAACTTTGCCAATGGTCGTTGAAGGAACTTAAACAGCTTGGGCAGCCGTATTACATCCTGCATGAGGAAACGATATCACCATTAGTAGATTTTAAAAAACTCACAAATGGATATAAAAAAAAAGGTTATACGTACAGGATCAGCAAACAAGTTACACAGAAAGGGCTGAACATCATTAAGATTCTCTGGTCCTCCAATATTCACAAGTAGGACACCAAGCTTCTCAGTGGCGGCATGTGTGTAACGACATTCTTGTACGAATTTTTCACTGGATGTGCAAATCCCGATGGTGCTGTTCGCTTGAAAGTTGAGATTTCTCTTCTGAATTAGGCCACCAATGAGACGGCTATGATATTGGGTATTCGAGTATGAACTTGAGATGACCGAAGGATTATATATTCTGTTCACGAAAACAAGAAGTTTGAAAAATGTAGAAAAGAAAATATTGGGTCTGAAGACCAAATAAAAAAACCAGTATGAACCTTTTGATTAAAACCCAAAGCTTTGATCTGCCGGATAATGATACGGCCACCATAGTTTGGAATCTGAACTGAATTGAAATGTGTGTGTTTATGTGAGATTATGGAAAATGGGAAGTCGAAGAAAAACTGGGTTGGCTTGGCTCTCAAGAGAAGAATAAACGTATTGTAAAAGCTAATACAAACCTTTCAGTTCACATTAACGAATTAAAGGCGCCTTAATATTAAACCTCTTCACAAACTTCCCAAGTCGGTATGGTGTTTGAATTCAGAATTGTAATGTTATTATGTCATGAAATTGAACTGGTAAATTAAAAAAGTTGGTATTAAACCTCTACTTAGCTGATAAATAGAAACAATTTCAAGAATCTAATTTGTAAATCATTTCAAAAATAAGCTTTTTATGGGGTTTTCATCTGTTCTTTATTTTTCTGAACTGGCCGATTAGCTTCTGATAGTGGGAGAGTGAATAGTTTCATTTCATCTTTTAATTTTACTTGGGACAGATGCCAACATTTATGGCACCTGGTGTTTTTCTCTTCTTTTATTTAATGCCAACGTTGTTTCCATGAGAAGAGCTCCAAACACCGTTGCCTACAAGGATGACTTGTTCGTAAAGTTATGGAATGCCATGTTATTAGCTCCAAAGATAACAGAATTTCCTATCCTTCACTCATTTAGGGTGATAGATCGCTTTATAAAAATTTAAGTGCTATTTCGCGATTACTGTAAAAAAATTTCGATTCATTGATTATACTATCATTATGTACATTTAGAGGACTTTCTTTTACTACGCAAATCAAAATCGCGAATATTATTTGTTCAACTCACTGCCTTTTATGATATTACTATTAATAATTCTTTTTATTTATAAAATAGAAAATTTTGAAAATAATATATTTATTAATTAAAATAAAAAAAGTTTGAAACAACATGAAATAAAAAATACATTAATATGCTTAAAAAAATAATGGAATCTCATATTCAAGGATGTAATGTAATTATTTAACTATCTAATGAAATGAGATGATATGTTTAAAAAATTAATTAGAAATAATTAAAAAATTAAAGCAACATAAGATAAAATTAAAAACACATCAAATTTGAAATGTTTTTCTGTAAAATCTACTGAAATTGACTCGTTTTTAATTTTCACACTCTCTTTAAAATTAATCTATTTTGATAATTTAAAAAAAAAAAACTAATCTCGCAATTTTCCCTAAAAACGGCATATTTAAGGAATTCACCGGTGGATTTTAATGTTGTTTTAAAAAAAAAAATTTCAAAATTTATGTTTTTGTTTGTTAAAGTAGATCGTGTTGGCTGTCTTGTGTACACAACCATCTCTTAGGTAAATGCCACACTTTAAAATTTTTCCAAAAATTAATAAAATTATCAACATTTAAAAAGCCAATGTCTAATCAAGTAATTTCAACACAACCCGTACTTTAGGGTTTTAGAGAAACCACTATATAAAAGCAAGCAAGCACTGATTATATTTCGTAAGCAGCCATCCAATCTCATCTTCCGCTCCTCTTTCCAGTTCATTCTCTTCTACTATGCTTCTCATTTTAGAGTTTATATAGTTATTAGATTTTGTTTTCTTATATTACAAATGGGAATTCTGTGATCAGAAGTGGTGAGTCAGATAGTTGCAGATTGAGAGGCTCCATAACAGAGTCAACAGCAGGTGCCGATCCATGGCGTCCTGACTGCCGCTTGGAGCCCAGATTTAGTTAAACGGGAGAAGACCCATGAAACTCACCGTTGTTTCATGACACAATAACCCGTTTATATTTAATTTTTGTCTTATTTCCTCGCCGTTTTTTTTGGAGAATCAAAAATGTTAAGCAAACGGTAAGACTTTTAAAGCTAACAGTTGAAAGCGGGCATCCAGTCAGACACGGGTGTTTGTTGTTTTACAATAGCAATCCACCTTTTGCATGGTGCCCAAAGCTAGCTGCTTACACGATTGGAGGCCGCCTTTCTTTCCTCATGGTTTCCTTCAAATTTAAAGCAGCTAAATATGTATTTATATATAAATATGTAATTTTTGTATTATTGGTATTGAGTAATTTGTATTAATGGCTCCACAATCGAGTCAGCAGTGAGAGCCTCTTTCGAGGCGCCTTCTCTGCCTCTTGGAGCCAAAAGAAATTTACTGGAAGACTATTGCTTGAAATATTTTCTAATTTTATGTAAGAAATTTTACAAATTTCAGCCTAAAATTTCACCATCAAATCCTTTTACTTTTGTACCCTTCATCGGCTTGGGTTTTTCATATTTCTCCTCAGTTATATTAGCAGCCATTTTTGGAGTTGAAGGTGTCTTCTGTTCCACCACAGCATTTTCCCCTTATTTTTTGGTCTTGCTGAAGAACTCTTATCGGATATTTTTTGAATCTTGTAAAGTCTGATTAAACATACACAAGCAAACAAGAAATCTAATACGAGAGATGTCAGAGGACAAATTAACTGTTATAATATTAATCATCTCATCATATTATTTAACCTCGAAAGGAAAATTAAACCAAAGATGGAACTTCCACCTATAAATCTTAGAATCAATTAATCATGGCCTTTTCTCACCATACAGAGAATATCAGCAGATTGGTATTTGCTGTGGTGTAATGATGTTGCGTCGATTATTTCGATGAAGCAGTCCCGTCTGTCTCTGCTAAAGACCTTAAGGAAGAAGAGTGAACTGAATTGGAACGAAGCGACTTGAGATTTTTAACGGAAATTTTACAAAAAAGAAAAGAATAAAACTGGCTCTTCTTGGTGGAAGAAATAGAACGTTGTTGGAAGTAAATAATTTTATGTTGAGAAACAATAAATATTATGCAGATATAATTATTATATTATAAAAATATTAGGTTAAAATAGGTGGATAGTTGATTTACAAAATTTATGATTTAGTTGTTATATTTTACTTTTTCAATTAAAAAATTTTAGTGCATTGTTTCTTGTTAGTACTTTCTATTAAAAGTTATTAATTTAATATATTTATTTTTTGAAAATTATATGCTCCCTCATGATAATTTAATTAAAATTTTAATTATTGGATTCAAATAATAGAATAGCCTAATAAAAAATTTAAAGTGACAAATCATATGCTACATCATATGAAGACAAATTTTGATAGTAGATTTTCATAATTGATTAAAATTTTTAAATAAAAAATATGAGTATGAAGACTAAATATTAAATTTTATCAAAATTAAAGGACTAACAATATTTTAACCAAAATAATTATAAAAAAATATAATTTTGTGTTAAAACTTTGAGTAATGTTTATATTTAACTTTGACTAACAGAATTATTTTCAATCCACGTAAGTTAGAGCATATTAAAGTAAAGTGCGTTTATACTCTTATTAAAAGTTGAGTAAGGATTAGATATAATTTTAAGTATTATATAAAAAAAATGAAAAAGGCTAAAATTTAAAAATTTGCTATTGTTTTACTATGTGACAGGATTTCAACTTGTTTGAAAAAAGAGTACATAGATAAAATATTAAATAGTTATATTTATAAATTTATAAAATATTAAATAGTCATTTTTTTATTTATCATGAATTGTTATTATAGTTATTAAATTTTGTTTAACTTATTTCTTTTTCAAATTAATATTATAGTTAGTTCTAAATTTAGATATTATTTAAAAATTATCATAAATTTAAAAATAAAAAATTAGGTTTTTCTTTAAATCAATTAAAAGTTAAATATGTACAATCACATATAACCTATGTTACATTAGAAAGGAATATTTTTAAATATGAGTGTTTGATATTTCAATATTTTTAGAATTAATTCCGTTGGTTTTTTTAATCTTTTTAAATAATTTGTTATTTAACAAATAATAATTAAATTTATTAAATATATAAATTAAATTCATTTATAAGAGTATGTAATACATGTATAGTTAAAACATTTTCTATTTGCAAGTAAATTAAATAATTTTCAATATTATATCATTTTCTTCAGTGGTTCTAAAATGTTGGTACCATTAATGAATATTTGTTAATCACTCCTAAAATTTGAATTGTGATAAAAAAATTTCTAAATTAAAAATATAGTATTAAAAGAAGCTGATTGCAATACTAAATAATAATTATAAATTACTCAAAGTTTGCAGTTTAAATTAAAGGATTCATTGACATATTTAATTAGCTTTTATATTAGTACTTTTCATTTCATTGGCTTTAATCCTGGATTTGGGTGGAACTGAAGAACTTGCTTTACCTTGCTATAATACCAGATTCAGATCTCAATAACAGTTGAAAATTTTCATAAATCTGTGAATACATTCAATTATTCAAATATAAACCCTGGAATCTGTGTTGGAGGTTTCACCTTGTTCTGACGTTTCTTCTCAGCCTCTAATAACTCAAAAATTACTTAGTGAATCTGTGTTGTTCACACACCAGGAATGGGAAATTGGGTTGTAAGTGCTTCGACTCTACTGCGGAGACTCGACACCTTATCTGTCAACAGAAAATCGGAAGACACCGCAAACTTTAAGAATTCTTGAAGCTTTGATGACCCGGAAACTAATCCTTTAGCATCAATAGTTATTTGCACACCCTCGTGGATGAAATCCGCAATAGCTATGAATTCCTTTTCTTTAAATCCTCGAGTGGTCATAGCGGGTGATCCGATGCGAATGCCACCTGGAACAAGTGCGCTCTTATCCCCTACAAGGCAAAATTTTGAGATGTGTCAGCACTGGTCATATATATATTTTGTGCGCGTGTATGTAAATGCAAATAAAGCAGAACATACCAGGCACTGAATTTTTGTTCAAGGTGATAGAGGCCATATCAAGTATTTTCTCGACCCGAGCCCCATCAATACCCTATTGAAAGAGAAGTTAATACAAGTGAAGAGGCAAAGGAAGCTTAGGCTGTCTTAAAAGAAACAAAAATGGTTCCTGAAGCTATTCAAGTTTTCAAGAATCAGAAAAGATAATAGTTACCAATGGCCTCAGATCCACAAGCACAAGATGATTGTCAGTGCCACCAGAAACCACTGTATAGCCAAGTTCAACCAATCGGTTTGCAAGGGCTCTACAATTAGACACTACCTGCAGGATGAAGTACCCACATTAGTCTTGATCAACAGGACATAAGTTTGACCGAATTTTTTGTACCTTTGATGGACAGTACCTGATTCTGGTAAGCCTTGAACTCGGGTGACTGTGCATGTTTCAAGCAAACTGCTAGTCCGCCAATTGTGTGGTTATGAGGGCCACCCTGCATAGACAACATTAGGCTTCCCATGACATAGCCAGTTCATAACTTGAAAACCTTAGCTTGATGTTTGCAAGCCAGCAGGTGGTTGGAATAGGGAATTCAAATAGTAAAAGGAGCAAATGAGGCAAACTAACCTGTAAACCTGGAAAAACAGCATTATTGATGGCAGATTCTAAATCAACTCCAAGAACAGGATCCTTTTTAAAGAAGATCATACCACCTCTTGGACCTCTCAAAGACTAAATGAGTGAGAAAATTAATTAGGTTGTTCACATGAAGATCAAGTACGCTTAATATATATTTAAACAAGCAGAACAAGTAGTATGTCAAGTGAATTTAACATGCATAGAGTTCCACACAACAATTGAATATATTAATCCCAAACCTTGTGTGTAGTTGTCGTCACAATATCACAATATTCAAAGGGGTTAGCAACTACAGAAGCAGCAACTAGTCCACTTATATGAGCCATATCCATCATGAGGAATGCACTGACAGCATCTGCGATCTTCCAACAGGTATCAATCCGATAAGTTATATGCTAAACGAAGGAATATATGCAACACATATATAGAAAAAGCTTTCATTCAATGATAGCTAAACTAGGGTGGGCATTATAGCACACCCAGCAACAAACAACTTACTTTCCTCATGCGAGGATAATCGAAATCACGAGGATATGCACTGGCACCAGCGATTATGAGCTTTGGTCGAAAGAGAGTAGCTGTTTTCTCAAGCATGTCATAATCAACAAGGCCTGTTCCATATTTCTATCAGATTGAATCAACCACCAAACAAACATACCAACCACTAAAACTCAGTAAGTCAAACAACGAGGAATAACCTGTGGATTCATCAAGTCGATAAGGCATTGACTCGAAATAGATTGATGTGCCAGATACTCGTCTTTTAGGAGTCATAAATCCATGTGACAAATGTCCTCCATGAGGTAAGTCCAGACCCTATACCAGTTATATTAAGAAATCATTGATTTGAGTACCATCTAGCAGAAAAACACTAATTTACGGTAGCTAAAACAGGCAGAAGAATATTACCATTATTCGATCATGTGGATTAAGAATAGCTGTATAAACCTCAAAGTTTGCCGGAGAACCAGACAACGGTTGAACATTAATGCCCCACTTCTTTTCATCCAAATGAAATGCTGCCAAAGCCCTCTTCTGGCAAAGTATTTCAAGTTCATCAATGTACTCATTGCCACCATAGTACCTGCAAAAAACAAAAAGATCATTGGCTGCAATCAATTAAATCAAAACCAAAAATAGAATTAAATCTCTTTTCAGTTTGCTCAATTATATATAGTATATACCTTTTACCAGGTAGTCCTTCGGAATACTTGTTTGTGAGGCATGACCCGACTGCCTCCATCACAGCATGGGATGTAAAATTCTCAGAGGCTATAAGCTCAAGGCTTTTAAACTGCCTCTCCTTCTCCTTTTTAATAATAGAACTTACCTCAGGATCAGCTTCACTGAGGCCATGGTCCACTAAGCTGTTTTCGAGAACAGGGGCAGAGATTGAAGAACTAGGCCTCCCAGTAACTAAGCTGCCTTCAACTTGAGCTCTACAGGGCTTCACTGAGTTGAACTTAACCTGGTGTGGGAATCCAACAAAACGAGACCCTTTTAAAGGAAAAGCTGGTTTATTAACTCTCATAGGCTGTTGCAAAGAACCCATCATTGCAGTTCCACCACAAGCCTGCATTCTGGCTTTCCACTAGTATTCCCCACAAAGGTCCTGCGAATTTACAAGGGAACATAACATAGAATTAAAATGAAATATTCATTTCAGCATCCTTTTTTTTTTCTTTTCTTAAAGCAAAAATAAAAAATAAAAATGAACAGCCTAAAAGTAATCCCGTATGAAAAGGAAAAAAAAATGGATTTTTTCTTTGAAAGTGAAGTTCTAGCAGGAGGCTACTGAAAAGCTGACACTTATGAAAATTCTTAACTTCGCCCTAAAACATGTATTAACTAAAGACAAACAGAAAATCTTAAGTTAAAACACACACACACACACAAAAAGAGCAAATTTTTCAGTCTGTAGAATCGGATAGGATAGTACAAATACCGCACCAATAAAATATAAAACGATGAATATAAGGCTAAGAAAAAGACCTGGCAGAAACCAGGAAGTAGAATTCAATATGAAAAATAAACAATTAAACGAAAATAAAAAAAGGGAATAATTCAAAAGAATAAATGGCGAGGAGAGCCTACTTCTGTGAAGAGCTCTGTTCTTTCCTCTTGGATTCTCGCGTTTTAGTTTTGGAGGGCAATGGGTTCAAGTGAAGTAAAGGGCTAATAGTTTAAACCCTACAACTCTATTGACATAATAGAGCCGTAAAGCCAAGCGGATGGACTGGAGATATTTGTTAATTTGCCTTCCTCACGATCTCAACTCGTAAAATGCAAGCAGAATCTTTCTTTGTTAAGAGGAGAAATAAATTCGCGGGTTGATGTATTGTGTCTGTTCCTGGAATGCGCTCTGATGTTGCCACTTTGCATATCAAGTCCTAATCATGTGATCAGAATGGTCGAACAAATACAAGGAAAAAAAAAATCAGTGACATGCATTGAATTTAGGCAAGGAAGCATATCATTTTGGCAGAAAAAGAAAGAAGGAATAAAATGAGGGGCAAATATACTTTGCGATTGTAATTACTCTCCAAAAGGCAGTGTGAGCCGCTTGTTTATCTCTTTCTCAAGCGGGTTGGTCTACTGTGTTGTCCTTTCAAGCGGCCTCCGCATGAGGGTGCCATTAGGTCTTTTTTTCCGAATGACTCGCTTTCTCAAATTGAATCGGTTTGTTTTTCGAGTCATCGGTGGGTTGTTTGTCTCCGATCGTTGGGGAATTTTTTCTTATATACACGATTTAATGGGCTAAAATTCATGAAGTTACACAAGTTTAGCTAGTAATATTCTGATCATCACCAGCTCATGAGGTTTTGATTTAGTGGCTAAAACTATACAACGTGGCCTGTTTTTGTGATGTTAGTGATTTCATTGGGTTTTTCCCTTTGTTGTAAAACTTTGGGATAAGTGTTTATTAAGTTGAAAACATAACCAATATGAGAAATAACTTTTTAAACATTTGAAAAAAAAAACAAAAACTAAATGTTATGTACCAAAAGCATGAACTATCAGACATAAAAATTCAAGATTTAAGAGAAATGTAGGGTGTAGGCTCACCTAAATTCCTAGGCCGAAAACAACTCAGTTCATAGCCATTTAGACTGAGGAAAAACTAACATGTGATGAGAAGGATTAGGCGTAAGTTCATAACAATCCTTGCAACAATATTTTTATTCAATTGTCAATTAAATTCAGTAAATATTTATGATTTGAAGCATTAAAATTTCAAAAGCAAAACAGATAGGAGAAATCAATACTATCAGTAAATTTGAGATGTCTAAGAACGTACTTTATTTGACTTCTCTTTTAAAACTAATATAGTGAATATATATATCAATTGGTTCATCACTAAAATTCTTACGAAAATGTAAAATATCACTTGTTAAATTTATTTTTGAACATATCATTTGTTAAGCTTTGAAATTTTGAATACCTAAACATAAAATATTAGTATGGCATCGAAAACTGAAAAATAGACAAAATCAAACTACCCATTACTATTTTCATGAAATCTTTTACTAACATCTATTCAATATTAACGTTGTCGTATCAAACAAATCTTTTTTTAATAGCTCAAGTTTTAGGTAAGTACCTGCCTTATCCGTGATATTATAATTTGTAATAAATTTTCAACCAAATGCACTCCTCCAAATAAAACGTACGTGATTTAGACAAACTTTGTTGAATTTAACCGTATATTCCATGGCACAAGGAGATAAGCAAATACCTGAAGGTTGCATGCTTTGAGCATCAGAGAAGTCGATGCCATCTCCATATATTACCCTATCAAGACAAATTAAATCTTCAAAATTTCCCCCAAAAGGAGAACAAAGACCTAGGTCGATGTGCTTTGTCAAGAGACCTATTAGAAGAACAATCACGATCTTTGCTGCTGTGGACATGCGTACGCGCCATTTTCGCTGCCAAACGAGCAAAGTAGCCAAAAACAAAGGGAAAAGAAAACCAAAACGTAGCGTTTTATCGGACTTTCTTAAGCATTGTTTGCAAGATCAAAACGCATCGTTTTACTCGTTTGTTTGGCACTTTCCTTTCCGCCACCCCCCCTCTCTCTCTCTCTCCCCCTTTTGTTTGGTTGCGAATGTCTTCCTCTTCTCTCCCGAAGGAAGGAAATCGGGGAAAAATGAAAATGGAAGGAATAGAAGGCGACGCCACGGTGGGAGGGGCAAGGCGTTACATTTTGAATCCGACGCGAATAAACAGCGAGGACATAATATTTTGCGTTGATGTGGACGCAGAGTCGCTTGTTGAAATGAAAACAGCGGGAGTCACCAGATTGGATTCCATAAAGCAAGCTATCCTTCTCTTTGTCAATTCCAAGCTCTCTATCAACCCCGACCACCGTTTCGCTTTCGCCACTCTCTCCAAAACCGCCTCTTGGGTACCTTTCGCTTTTCTTTTCTTTTTCTTTTAGATTTGATTATAATCTAGGCTTTCATTGATTTGAAAATTAGGGTTTTGAATCGTTTTAATTTAGGCATTTAATTTAATTTCCATTTGTTTTGTTTTTTATAGCTTAGAAAAGAGTTTAGTAGTGATGTTGAGTCTACCATTGCTGCTGTTCGAGCACTCTCGGCTACCACTGTCTCTACTGGGCAAGCAGACCTCACCAATTTATTCCGCTTAGCTGCTCATGAAGCCAAGAAATCTCGTGCCCAGAACCGCATTTTAAGAGTGGTCCGTATCTATTTCTTTTCTTCTTCTAATCAATTGTTATCGTTGGTTAAGTAGGGGAAAAGATTCAAACTCAACAGCCCTTTTGTAAGCGTGTACCTACCAATTAGTATGTCTTATACACAAGCTTGGACGATTTTGTTTATAAATGATTCTGTTCATAGGAATGGTTAAATCTCTTCCATTTGTGATAATGATTAAAGTAATTTGTGGTTTGCATATAAATGATTCTGTTTTCTTCCTGTTGCTCGGAAACCTTACAAGTGGTGTTATATTTTGTTGTCTTTTAGATTCTTATATACTGCAGATCATCAATACGACCCCATCATCAATGGCCTGTAAACCAGAAGCTCTTCACTCTGGATGTGATGTACCTCCATGACAAGCCTGGACCTGATAATTGTCCCCAGGCAGTTTACGATGCACTGGTTGATGCACTTGAACATGTTAGCGAATACGAAGGATACATCCATGAGAGTGGACATGGGCTACCTCGTACCCTCTTCCGCTTCATGTCCATGTTGTTGTCTCACCCTCAACAACGTTGCCCTCAAGATGACTGTGATATTCCCAAGCCCCTTATGAAGAAGTCAGCTGAATCAGCAAATGGTGAAGATAATAATGTTCATGTATCCACCAGTCGGTGAGAACATCGAGGACCAGAAATTCGTGTGGCTTCGATCATTGGGTAATGTTATCATCAGTATGCGTTCTGGATGTGTACTGAAATTAAGATGTATCTGCAAACATTCTGTACATATCAAACAAACCTTTTCCTTTGTGTTTGTCAAACTGTTTCTTTTATATGAGATGCAATCTTTTCATCATTAGCTTTAGCTTTTAAATGTTTAGGTTCTTGTGGGAAGGTGTTATGGAGTAGCATCCCTTTTAGCAATAATTTAATAATGAAATCTCTTTGATCGTTTTACTTAGGCAGGCATACCAGACAAGGCATGCCAAAAGTGTACCAGATACAGAAACCTTAGATCCAAGCCAACATTTTGTCACACCCTGCAGCGACATTAACCACATTCCACATGAGAGGTGCATATTTAAGCTTTTATATCCCATTGATTTGATCCATACAAAGTCCATGGATGGTGATGATGGTGTTTTCCATGATTCTACCATGCTTTATTAATACATCGATTCTTGATTGTGTAATGGATTCGAACTTATCCCTAAAACTATTCAATTTGAGAGTCTTATCTCCCCAAAGTCTAGATTTCCAAGCATTTCCAATTGGATTAGAAATACATATCCATTAAAGGATTATATGCATGCATGTATTATAGGAGTTAAGGTCTCTGATAAGATGTGTGGGTTATCCAAACAACTAAAATCTGACATAAAGAAACAATCAAGCGTGTATAAAAAAGTGTATTGCGGTGTTGAAAAATGTTAGGATTACGTTCGTCCTTGTCATCATTAACGCGTGTTTATACTTTATAGGCTTCTTCTAGCCCGGAAAAAAAAATGGGCACGTTTGGCAATCAGCTTATAGCACTAGAGATAAGAGGGCCAACAAAGAAGAACTCAAAGTACAAATCGTTTTCATTGACAGAGAAAAAAGTACAAATCGTTTTGTTTTGGTTTTGAATATTAGTTTGAATTCAATTGTTGATCTTAAAGAATAAGAATGATATAGATTCAGTGCTCCATTATCAAGTATTGAAAAACATTATCTTAATGAATAATTGTTAAAAATGTAGTCAATGATTCCGAGGCTGGCAAGTCGGCATTATCCGTATTGACTATTTGTGTAATCACTCTAACTTGGCACTTACAGGGGTTAAAACAGGATATTACTAAGTTGATTTGAGCTAAATCGACTCAATTTTGATTATATGTTATTTTTTAAAAATTAATATCAAAATAAAATAAATTTAATTTGATTATTAATATTATTAAATCACAAATAAAAAAGTATATTTTTTTCCAGTACTTTATTTTAAAGTTACGAACTTAAATCTCCGAATCATGGCATCTCAGGTATAGTCGTTTTAATGAAAAGCGAAAAGGTTGAAAATAAAACTTACATAACACCAGAAATTTTGATTTGACTAAACGATAAATATACGCTTTCTCATGAAATTCAGATCAACCTTTCTCGCCATAATAGTAATAGTAATAATAATAATCAACCAGTAAGAATATTTGTTGTGTCTATTGACCAAATTATATAATACTATTTATTCCTCTAATATGACTTTCTTATATTTTTTAACTTAAATTCTTAATACTTTAATATATTTTAGCTGAATTTTTAATGTTTGGGCTTAGATTCTTGACACCTGCACTTTTTTTATTCTTCGTTTTTTGTGGGGTTTCGAGACGTGTGGTGAGGGAAGAGAGAAGAAAAGAGAGAATGAAATATAATGTAGGAAAGAAAAAAAAAAAAAAAGGAAAGAGACGAAAGGGCAAAATTAAAGAAATTTTGTATTTTTAAAATATTATTATAAATTTAAATGAACTTTTAGGTGTTAATGTTTTCATATATTCGTTCATTTTATTTTTATCTTGTATATTAATTTTATATAATAATTTATTTAATGTTGTATTAATTTGAAGAGATTAATTTATATTATTTAAATGGATGATAATAATTATATATCATATCAAGGAAAGTCTTAAATCGTTATTTAGATTTTAATTTTATTATGCACAATTATGATGTATGAATCTTCACACTTTATTCCAACATATACATAGAGGGACTTGACCCCTAAAAATGAAAAAAAAATATTTAATTCTCTTATAAATAGAAAATCTATAAATGTATATAATGAAATTAAACTTTGGTCTCTTAAAATGAAAACTTTCAACTCTTTCTTCTTATAAATAAAAAATTATAAATTAATATATAGTAAAATTATACTTTAGCCCCCTAAAAATGAAAATATTTTTTGTTTAATCCTTTCAAAAATGATGAAATTATAAATTAATACAAAATAATTTTATATTTGATCTATGAAAAATTTATAATTAAATTCTAATCCATACTAAAAGTTTTTTTTTTGATTCGCCCCTACATGTACATATGCCATGAACGGGTTTCTTTGATTTTTTTTGCCCTTCATTTGTTGTGCTTTATATTGATTTGACTTTACATTTCAGTTGATCATACATCAATTTGTATTTGAATTGTATTTGTTAATATGTTGTATTTATAATAATAAAATTTTTAGAAAGAAAAAAACAAACATATATACGTATCATTTCATGCTTTTTTTTATTATTTATAACAGTTCTTTTCATTTTATTTTTTTATATTATATTATACTATGATATATTTTTTTATGTTTCAATCTTATATCGCATGTCCATATTTAATTTTATATAATTTATCATAATTATATGAGATTAGTTTTTAAATTTATTTACTTAAAATATTAAAATAATAATTATTTGATAGACTTTTTTAAATAATTATTTGATATACTTAAAATTAAAAAGCTTTTACAACTTAATTTATTTGAATCTACACAAGTGGTAAAAATCTAGTTATATTTGTTGATATATAATTATAAGTATTTTCATTCATTTTACTATTTAATTAATTTTATTCATACCGGGATATTTAAATAAAATCCTCACAACAATGAAGATTTCAAATTTAAAACTTAGTTCAAATTTAATTATATTAATTTTTGATTGGACAGACCAATTGAGGAGACTCAATTTATGGGTTTATTTATTTGAAATAAGTCTATTTGTTTAAAATAATTCAACATAACAAAGAAAAAAAAAAAGTCAGCTTCTAAAACCCACCCAATTTGCTTTAGAATCTAATGGTCACAAAGAAAGTCTACGATATATACGGTAAAGATCGATTTGATAAAATTTATATAAGATTAAGCTAATAGCACATACTGACGTACTCAAACCCAGCCATTTGTCCACTAGTGCATGCTTGGTAGACTATGATTAACCATGATTACGCTGTCTTAACTCTTTAAAGGGTAGGATTAAACCTTTTTAATAGCTATAATTATTATTTGTTTTTTTCTCTCCAAGACTTGACCAACATTTTGACGCATCTTTCCATAATTTTGTCTTAAACTTAATTTTAATATTTTATAATTTATAATTTTATAATAATTAGTTATTTAGTATGTTAAAGTTTTAATAATGTTTTAAAATAATAAATCACAATATAATTATATAGATAGATGTGTCATGTTCATTTTAAAAAAAAAATAATTTATTTAATTAACTCCACTGGCCTTGTATCCAGCTGTTTTTACTTCTGCTCTGTAAAGTGCATATATTTGTTCAAGTATCAACCGCCCTTCCCTTACATTTATTTGTAGGGACCAATAGTCTACCTTTAATTTCACAAATAAACATAGGCTTTGATAACCCTCAGGGTCACACAGTTGGGTTTTTATGAGATTTTCATATGAAATAATATAAGTCTTAACTCGATTTGTTTTGATATTATTGTCAGTACAGGAGTATATGTGTTTGAGTGTGTTGAAGCGTATTATCCTCCTATTTAAAGGTTGAAAAACAATTATGTGTAGTTCTAGGCATTATATCAAAAAACAAATATAACAAATTATAATATTACACTCATATAAAAGAAAATAAATAAAAAATATAACCCAAAAATAATAACTTATAAATCACGTAACATGCAAATCTATAGTTAATAATATGAAATTTTTCATCATAAATAATGGGTTTTACTAGTAGTATTTTTAGATACTTTTAATATTATTGTTATATTATGTAAAAAAAAAGAATAATAATTATAATAATTGATAATTGTATTTATGATTAATCGTTGCAAAAAGAAAAGAACAAAGTACACCTCATATGCCTTTTTAAGTGAATCTTGGGGTAACCAATAATAATACTCAACAATATATTTATTTAGAAAGAAACAGTGAATTTATTAATGGAATTGGAGTGTGGCTTCAGGTCAGTGGGACTTCTTATGTTATAATACTAATGATTATTAATTTGGTGTCTGGCTAACATGCGCGTTACGGAGTCTTTAAATACATGATTGAGGAGACTATTTCACAAAGCCATTGGAAATTAATTAATTTTTTTTGTGTGTTAATTGAGTTAAGATGGGAATCTGCATATCCGTTGCATCTTCAGAGATTCACGAGGCCGATGACTGTCATCACGAAAACGTTGTCGTCTTGGCTGAAAACATCGCTTCCCTTGGAATTCAAGGACTTGGCTCTCTTTATACTAAACAAGGAAGCAAAGGGCTAAACCAGGATGCTGCCATCCTTTATCAGGTTTGTCACTGCAACATATATATATATATATATATATATATCTATGGCTGTTTAAAAGGGTAAATCCTCTTCAAAAAGAAAAGTTTGACCAAATACTGGATTTTTTTGTTAACCAAAGCTTTGGGTTTTTTTTTTTTTTGAAGGACTATGGAATAGAAGGTGGAGCATTTTGTGGAGTTTTTGATGGTCATGGGAAGAATGGTCACTTAGTTAGCAATATGGTGAGAAATAGGTTGCCATCACTTTTGTTAAACCAGAAGAATGCTCTGGAAAAGATTAGAACAGCAGCAGATGACAAAAGTTTTCAACATCAAGTCGCAAAAACAGACATCAAATCGATACCAAACAAGGATTTTCTTAATTGGCAAGAAGCTTGTATCGGTGCTTTCAAGGTGCTGGACAAGGAGATAATGCTTCAAGAGAATTTGGATTGTTCCACCAGTGGAACCACCGCAGTTGTTGTTGTCAGACAGGTAAGAAACTCTTCTAGTTCAAGTTCATAATTTGATTTGACAAAAATTATGTGTACCATGTTAAAGTTTCTATCATCTTTTTTTTTTTTTTTTTTCATTCAAAGAGTGAAGATCTTGTTATTGCAAACCTTGGCGATTCAAGAGCAGTGCTAGGAACAATAACCGAGAATGGGATCAAGGCTGTTCAATTAACCACTGATTTGAAGCCTGGTTTACCAAGTAAGAACAGATCATCCAATTAACGAACATTGACCATATATTGATGAAATATTTTGATTGAGTGGGTGATGAAATATATTGATGCAGATGAAGCGGAAAGAATAAGAAATTGCAACGGAAGGGTCCTTGCTTTAAAGGGAGAACCACATATCCAGCGTGTATGGCTGCCCCATGAAGATTCTCCAGGCTTAGCCATGTCTCGAGCTTTTGGTGATTTCCTACTCAAGAACCACGGAATAATTGCAGTCCCTGACGTCTTCCATCATCACTTAGCCCCAGATGACCAGTTCATTGTTCTCGCAACAGATGGGGTAAGCCAGTCCATTTTCAATGGATTAATAATGCTCTTATTTCTAGATAAAGAATGAAACCTAAAAAACTCTTTTTCTTTTTTTTTTTTGGGGGGGGGGGGGGGGGGGCTGTTTATTAGGTATGGGACGTGCTCAACAACAACCAAGTTGCCTCCATTGTGATGGAAGCAGAAAGTGAGCAGGAGGCGGCAAAGGCAGTGGTGGAAGCGGCTACCGCCTCATGGAAAAAGAAGTTCCCATCTTCAAAAGTAGATGACTGCACCGTGGTTTGCCTCTTCTTCCACAAGAAGCAAAAGCCAAGCTAAATAGTTGTGTGGTATAGAGGATCATATGTTTTCAAACACCCGTTTGTGAGTAACTAATTTGTTAACCAGCGTAACTATTCTAAAGATTGAGATGCTCTTTGGTCCAATGGATTGTAGCCATGTTGTATCCATTACTTTGGCATGATAACGAATTCGGAACAGTCAGTTTCCAACTATTCTTCCATGATGAGTCATGCAATTGATTAATGACCAAAAAAAAGCAGCCTACAATAATGTAGTAGGTTGTAAGAATGAAAGATCATTCTCTGGAAGTATACTGCTTAATGCATAATATACTCAAAAAGTGGTAAAAAAAAAAAAAGAAGGGACTTTTTTTTAATCAAATTTAAACCTCATAATTCTTTCATTAATGAAAATGATCTCATCTGTATCTTTGCAAATAATGTAAAACCCCTTTTTATCAACAAATCTATACATGCCAAAATTGATGCCAAGCAAAGTTTCAATATTTTGAAAATGCTCAAATTAATCGTCTTTTGAATCCTCTCCCAGAAGGTCTTCATATGAAACAGGGACCCTAATTCTATCATGAACAGATTTGCGTGTTCCTTCGGTACTGAACTCTTCTGTCGGGTCATTAGGAATAAGTCCAGCATCTTGTGGAACACTTGCTGCAGTTCCATTCGAGAGTGTAGTTTCTTGAGAAGAGATCTCTTTGCTCTGTGCTGGTGCTTGTCTGACATTTTGTTGCTTAAATTGCTTCTGCAAGATTATAAATACCAATTAGGCATCTGTTCTAGATTAGTATTTGAAGAACAAAATGTATACACCACATGATACATGAGCCAAAGGCCTGTGAATCGCGCTGCGATCCCATCTCAAGCCCAGTTCAAAGGCTATTTTATGAAAAACAGAGTTGCTTGAATCATAATACTAATGTTAACAACACTTGTCACTGCTGCAATTAGATAATGAAGCCGGAAAACCAAAATCTACAAAAGTTTTCCAGAGTATTGGAAGTTAATCTAAGAAAACAAGCAAAGCATACAAACAACCAGGCAAGGCAACTGTTTCCTAATGATTGTTATTTAGACATCCAATTGACAATTGAACTTGGAAGTTTTCATGCACACATGTTTATATTCAGCGGACAAAAAGAAAAAAAAAAAAAGAATAGAACTCTATGTGCAAATAAGTACACACCTCAAATTCCTTGGCCTTTTTCATTATTTCTCGATAAGCAGCTGGTTCTCGTGCTTTTATGATATTCCATAATATGCCACCACCTGTCCGACATCGTCTGCCATCAGCAGTCATCTGACCTCCACAAGATTGAATTGCATCCACCTGAGAACTTTAGGTTTCATTATACATCCCGATATGAATAATGGCAGGGAAAAGAGTGTAAAAGGTCTTGAGTGTGGAAAGAGAAACATCGAAGGGAGTGATATTACAGAACCAGAGACTTGCTTATCAATTGCAGTGAAATACAAATAATTGTCAACCACTTATCAGCAAAACGATACAAGTGATTCTTAAATTAGCAACTTATTTCAAGTTCACACTTCATACCACTCAACTTTATGTTTTAGAAATTCTTGAATTAAAAAAAGAAAAAGAAAAAAAAAAAAGGTATATAAAATCACAAACCCATCTCCTGTTACCAGCAAACTTGATGGTATCCATTCAAAAAGAGGCTTACATCATTTGCCGTAATCCTACCATCTAAATAAATACATGCGAATGATTGTCTTATGAACTTTTAACATATTCATTCTTAGTTTCTGATATGTGACAATCTAATTGATAACATACTCTACATCACCACAGAGTGGCTCACATCTAGGAAAGAAAAAGGTAATAACCTATATCAAAAGGCAACTAATGAAGTCAGTCATCTCAGCTAAGAGCACAGGATTTGAAGTGGCAAATGGAATCTGCAATGGTAGAGGAAACAATGTAGATCATAAGATGCTAAGAGTTGAATTGTTTTCAACCCAAATTCTGACATTTCCTATAAGAACAAAATGAATGGAGGTTGTGGATTAAACTGTAAAAGGGATAACCCCTAAACTCTAAACCCCAACACAGTATAGGGAAGAAATGCTACCAAGTGACAAACTTCGTTATAAGGTATTAATACATCATAAATCCCAACCAGACAAGGTGAGCTTGTAAGAGACCATCCTAGCTAGAACAGGCAACACTAAGTCCAGGATATCCATAAAAACTATCCGCTAATTAATTAACTTATTTATGGTTTCAACATTGAATTTCATATCTTGCAAGGTATTAAGTTAAAAATACCTCTTTAACAAGATCACTAAGTGCAGAAATCCCCAAACATCCCACAGCAGTGTACACCATGTATGACTTCTTCTCTTTTAACCGTCTACAAGTATCTAACACAAACCTGCAAAAACTCGAATTTAACAAAGTTTCATAAACCAAATTCCACCTTAAAAAATAAAAAAAAGTTCGTGTTCATTTATTTGTTGATGAAAAAAAATTTCAATTTCCACACAAAATTAACCTGTTTATATCCAAAGGTTTAGGTCCTGAACCACTCTTTTTTTTCTTGTTCTTCTTCTTATTACCTCTCCGCTTCTTATTTTTAATTTGGGACCCTTGATTTTCACCATTAACATCTGCGAAGCCGCTTTTGTCTCGATCATTTACGGAGTTACTATCCACGAGCTCCCCTTCTTCTACGTCAAGCATCTCCACATCTCCCCCATCTCCTAAATCATCCTCTTCGTAGATCGCTTCCAATATGCTCTCGCCTTTCTCCATAAAATTTTCAAGCCAAAAAAAAAAAAAGACCCAAAATTTTACTTTATAACCCTTTTTGAATTGAGAGTTGATTGAAACACTATGAAGTTCGTCGGCGGAGAGGGTCCATTCATTCGAGTTTAAGAGTAGGGCGTAGGATGGGAGAATTGAGAGAGAGTTCAAGAAGCGGTCACTTCGGGTGGGCTGAAAGCCTTGCAAGGCCCATGTTTTGTCGTAATATGATGGAGTTAGCCCAAATGATTTAACAATACATTAGAGAAAAGTTATGGGTCACTTTTGGGCCAAGTATTCATCTTAGAAAAACCTTGTCCCTTTGAATTTTGATCTCATTGGCTCGATTTAAGATTGAATTTCTTCTCTAGAGCTCTGGGATTCTTTTATTTTATTTTTATAGTGGGTAGAGGAAGTGGTTGTCTAGTTTTGAATATGAGATTTATATCAACAAGTACTTCATCAAACCTTACATTACATTTGTGATCAGTGACTAGTTGACAAAATTATTTATTTACTTGCCAAAAAATCTTTAATGAGATAAAATTTAAAAATATATAATATAATGTGTTTATTTATTTAAAATAAGAAAAGAGTTTAAAAAGTTCTTAGTAAAATGAACCGTTATGAACGGGCAGCCTTTTGTACCATAGCATGAAGTAAACTAGCACCATAGAAAATGACAGCCGTTGGTAATTGAATTGAGGTTTTTTCTTTTTTCAATTGGTAATTGAATCAAGTTATTAATTACTTGTTGATATAAAACATCAAGATCTTTGATTATTAGTGTATAGCAAGTACATGTGACCAAAATAATATCAACTTCCTCATGCCAACAGTATACTTCAATTGATTTTTTTTTTATGACAAATTTGGATTTGATTTATTACCATGTTTTATATTAATCTCTTTTCCAAAAAATTTTTGATGTACAAAAAAAGTATAGATAATACATGTTTGATCTGTTAATATCAGAATTTATTATTGCATATTATTAAAAAATGTTGAATCACAAATGTCATCATTATAATATTTGATTTCATCGTTAAATAAACTAATCTCACCCACCGTTATTTTTAACATTCGACGGAACCAAACTCATATTACATTCAAATGCCATGTCAGTGAAAGCTTGTTTCAATAAAAAAGAAAAGGTTTGATTTCAGAAAATTCTCAGTCAAATGTATTCTGTATTCATATTACGTAATGGACATATGGGACTCGGTAGATCCATGAAAAAGCCAACGAAATTGAAGTGGACCACCACCCAACTTTTTCATCGAAATGCATCCCTACTTCTGCTTATGCATGCATGCATGCAACTATATATAAGCAGTGCAGAGCATTGATTTTTTGCATTATCATCAATATCATTTTGTTTTGTTTATCTAATTCAAGTTTGATCAAAGCTTGGGCAAATAATGATACTCTCGTGGCCGGTGTTCTTCTTCTTCTTTTATCGGTGACCGGAATCGTTACAGCCCATAGAGATGCCACCGGGGACATCCTACGGTTAGTATCGCCCGAAGCTTATAAGTTCTTCCACCAAAGCGACGATGATAGAGTTGGGGGTACCAGATGGGCGGTCCTGATAGCTGGATCTCGTGGATATGAGAATTACAGGCATCAGGTCATATATTTCTCCATGTTATTTTTTAAAAATCACTTCAAAATATTATAATTTTGTTAACAAAGGTAAACTTATTCAGGCTGATGTTTGTCATGCTTATCAACTCCTGAGGAAGTGTGGTCTGAAAGATGAAAATATAATTGTCTTTATGTATGACGATATCGCTTACAATGAAAATAACCCCAGGCCTGGAATCATCATTAACAGTCCTAACGGCTCTGATGTTTATCATGGAGTTCCAAAGGTATGCTCTTCTTTCTTGGCTACTGCTTTATTTTTAAACGATGTACGTTGATTAATAGTTGTACAATTTATATGATTCTCATTATCGCATAATTGGTGTAATTATGTAGGATTATACAGGAGACGATGTCACTGTTAACAACTTTTTCAATGTTATCCTCGGAAACAAAGCTGCTATCACAGGCGGTAGTGGGAAGGTCGTTAATAGTGGCCCTAATGATCATATCTTCATATTCTACAGTGACCATGGTGCTTCCGGTGTGCTTGGTTAGTACTCTCTCCTTAATAATTCACCTTAGCCTTATAACTATAAAGGAGGATTATATGGTTTTTAGCTTGAAATTTGACACTAGTTTTTACAGTTACGTACTAACGTTCGTTTTTATGTTAATCCAGGGATGCCTGACGATGGTTATATTTATGCTAACGATCTTAACTTGGTTTTAAGGAAAAAGCATGCTTCAGGAACTTATAAAAGCTTGGTAAATTGTTGTTGTCAATAATTCACAGTTGTTGTACCCATCATCCATCTCTTTCGTGCCATTTGAGTGTATTGTCTACATGTAACTTTGTAGGTATTCTATATTGAAGCTTGTGAGTCGGGAAGTATCTTCGACGATCTTCTTGATCCCAAAGGTTTGAATATCTATGCGACCACAGCGTCGAATGCAACAGAGAGTAGCTGGGCAACCTATTGTCCTGGAGGCCAACCAAGTGCTCCCCCACAGTACGATACCTGTTTGGGTGACTTATACAGTGTTGCTTGGATAGAAGACAGGTATGGATAAATATAATGGATCCATTACAAGCATGTTCATCATTTGCCTATATTTGTTTTCTCCATATCTCTTAATGTTGTATATTTAATCAGCATCTTCCATTGATTCCATAGCTCCACCTTGTTCTGAAATTAACAATTAATAATATATGGACAAATAGTCAAGGAGCAAAGTGGGTGACATACGAGCAATTTTGCTTCTATTAGTGTTTGGACTAAATTAGGAAATTTTCTAATGTTGAGGGTTCTTTTGTGCAGCGAAGCACATGATCCGCGGACAGAGACTTTGCAGCAACAATATCAAAATGTATGGTTTTATAAAATTGTGTATTTTGCCAATATTTTATTTATTTTAAATGTAAGAAATTATGAAATTATACCTAGAGGTCCGTCCAAATTTCTTTTGATATCAAATTTAAGTTTATATTGCTGTTGAGATCTATGATCATGTGCAATTTCATTTTGCCAACTTTTACAGGTAAAGAAAAGGACAACCACCTCTCATGTCATGCAATACGGTGACATTGTGCTTAGCCTGGACCATCTCTCTGTATACTTTGGTGAAAATACTGCAAAATATAACTTGCAGCCACCAACAACAGCTATTAACCAGCGCGATGCCGATCTTGTCCATTTTTGGGAGAAGGTTTGTGCCTTGTGTCATTTGAATTCTATAAATTAAACACGAGAATTTTCTTTGTCCCTTCAATTGGTCAGAATATAATTAGTCACCCATACACATAATATAAGACATTTAGCAATGGACATTACTTTGCAGTATCGCAAGGCACCTGAAGGCTCTGCTAAGAAGGCTGAAGCTCAAAAGCAGCTCCTTGAAATCATGTCTCATAGAATGCATATAGACACCAGTGTGAAACTCATCAGCAACCTCTTATTCGGAACCGAAATAGGCCCAGATGTTTTGAACGTCGTTCGACCAGCCGGACAACCTCTTGTCGATGATTGGAAATGCCTTAAGGAAATGGTAATATTCTCGATTCTCATTTTTTGTTGCCTTATATTTTGTATATTGCTACTTAAGAAGGCACTTTGCTCTGTTCACCTCCGCAGGTGAAAACTTTTGAAACACGCTGTGGAAAGCTGGCCCAGTATGGGATGAAATATATGCGTTCCTTCGCAAACATCTGTAATGCTGGAATTCAGATCGAACAGATGGCTGAAGCATCGGCACAAGCCTGTGTCGGCATTCATACCGATCATTGAAGCACTCTTTAGAAAGGGTTCAGTGCATAAAATATAGAATAAAGGACAAAAATCTAGAAATTTTTGTTCATGTAGTTTAGTATTAGCACTGAACCTTGTTGCTTAGTTTTACATAAATATGCTTGTTGGGTGTAAACGAATAAATGAATAAAAGTCCGGATAAGATTGTATGAAATGTTTTAACATATGTGTTGAATGATTCAGACAATGTTCCTATGTTATCTAATAACATTCTCTTTCCTTTCTCTTTTTCGTGAGATGGAATGTGAATAAATATATATGCCATCCAATTAATTACTGGAGAGAGATCAAATAATCGTTACGGTCCATAGAGATGCCACCGGAGACGTCCTATTGTTAGTATCGCCTGAATGATTCAGACATTGTTCCTTGCTATGAGGATTGCAGCACATTCAATCCCATTTTACTTAATCTCTCTTTGGTGGGCCCTTAGAGTTTCGATCCCATTAGGTCGATTCTATGTGAAAACCAAAGCTTTCGGGGATTATTTATTCACTTGATCTTAGCCAAAAGGCCGAGAAAGGTATGGGGATTATTTATTCACTCATTAGTCATTACAAGTACAAACATAGTAAAACCAGAAGTAAAATATAATGCCAAAACAATTAATAAACAGATGAAGAATGACACCGGCATATCAAGCATAGTAAAACCATAAGTAAAATATATTTATTATTTTCATTTTATAACTATTTTCATAAATAAATTATCCAATTTATTAGAAAATTAATCTTTAAAATTATTAAATAAACACGCGTTTAGGAATTCTTTTTCTGAAATTACAACTTACAATTGTATAATAACCATAATCACAATCCGCCGTTACATATTTAAGACTTTAAAGTTTCTAAAGTCATTTCTTTTAATTAAGCCAAAATTTCATTACAAATTTAAGAGAATGAGATGATAACAATGTTTGAATCTTGTATTTCTTGAATTCTGATCTTTAATACGCCAATAATGATGTATATCTTGATAAAAATAATGTATATTTTCTCAAGCCACCGTAGAGTTGTTTATAGTATATATGAAACTAACTTGGACCAATGTCCATTTTATCAAGCCACGATAGAGCTACATTTTGTTGTTATTATTACAATATTAAGGGGAATTATACTATTGAGAGAAAGAGAAGTGTTAGATCATAGAATTACATTCACCCATTAATAGAAGGGTCTTTTGTCTCCAAATCAAACACCCTAGAGATCCCTTCTACTTCATATAACCAATTTAGACAATTGATCAAAGGGATTTTTTTTTATGTATATAAATTTGATTATTAAATCTTATAAAACCCTGAATTTTGGATTTGACGTAGTCCAATCTGTTTTATTATTTTTTAGAAAATATATATAATACGTATTTAATTTCTTAATATTGAAATTTATTTGTATATATTATTTTAATGTAATTACTTTGCATTTGTTTATATTTATATAAAGGATAATTATTGTGTAGGTTGATAGTGAAATTTTTTTTTAAATTTACCAAGTGGGATTAAAAGAAATAATAATTATGATATTAGTATTTATAAATTGTCGGATTAATATCAACATTTTAATTTGAATACATTTTTTAATCTTTTTATTTTTTTAATTTAAAATTTCAATCCTACTCAAATTATATTCATTAAATCTTTTAAGTTAAATTTTTTATTTTTAAAATTTTATGTGTAAACATATTATCACATGATATTAACTTGTTATTTTCACACAATATTCACAAAAAAAAAATTATTTTAGTTAATGAATTCAATGATTACCATTTGATTAAAATTAAAATTTCAAATTTCGAGAAGTTTAGGGACTAAAAATAAACAAATTGGAGAACAAGAACTAAATTCACAACTTACACATAGTACAAGAATAATAACAAGATTTGATCTAACAAATTTAAATGCTACCTTTGGATTGAGAATGAAACTTCAAATTTTAAAAAGTACAACGACCATAATTGACTGAATTATAGTAATCTATAACTTACACATGGTATAACAACTACTAGAAATATTTGACCTTAGGAAAACATAACACATTTCATTAGATTGTATTTAAAGGGCTTAATTACAAAATTGACCCCTAAATTATATTATTTTTTCACTTAGGTTGTAACGCCCCGAAATTTGGGCCTAGATGAATTGGGCTTTGGGCTTTGGGTCTTATAAAATTTTTAAGTGAGCAAAAAAATGACAAATGACATGATGCCTTTAAGGGTTTAATGAATTTGGAGTGTCATGATGCCTTTAAGGGTTTAATGAATTTGGAGTGTCTAGGTGTGTTGGAGAAGTTCCGGGTTCGAGTTTTGTGGTGGAGGATTTTTAATTTAATTAATTAAGGAATCAGGGTTGGGGGTAGTGGGCATTTAAATAAAAATAAGTGAAAAATGGCACAAAGAAGCCTGTGGTGAAGTGGCTAAGTGACGCCAGGGAGGTCTGAGGTTCGAGTGCTAGCTTAGTTTTATTTTGGAGTTTAATTTTAGACTTCTAGAAGGCTAGAAGTGGCGTGTAGAGGGACTCTAAGGAGAAGTGATCAGTGGAGAGAATTTAGGAGAAGGATAAGAGAGATATCATGGAGAAAAATTAGGAGATGAGCAGTGGATGAAGTGGTGCCGAATTGGACCTTAGGGTGGCTAAGTTTCGGCTATAGGCTATATAAATGTGTGTGTACCGAATCTGGGGTCCTAGGTAATGCCAAACTTTCCATTCTTTTTCTTTTCCTTGCCGAAACCTTATTTTTCCACAACCGAAAATACCTTGCCTTATTGTCGATTTTTCACTCTTCTCCTACGTTCTAAACCTTTATTCTTGCTTCTTAGCCGACTCTTCTCTTCTTTCTTGACAAACCGAATAGCCTCTATTCTCCCTCAAGGATCTTCTTTGATTTTTGCGATTTCATCTTCTTCCTTTACCTTGCATTTAGGTGCCAAATATCCCTTTGCTCCACTCCGATTTTTTTAGGCCGAATACACCTTGGCCGAATCTTCTCTGTGTTTTTTCTTCAGCTTTGGCCGATTGATTCTTGGGATTCAGCATCGATCTCTTCCCTCCAAGGTCGTTACCATTTCACTCTTGTTGCGTTTCGGGTTTTGGGTAAGTGTTATTTACTTCGGTTTAAGGGTTGGCCGAATGGCCATATATGTTGTGAGGGTGACTTATGTTGGATGCAAGTCATCTATTACTTAGGCTCTAATGATTAAGTTGGTACAGATCTAGGGTCTAATTGCGGTTGGTGTTAAAGAAAGGAGCTATTAAGGCTTGTCGCACACGGTAAGGTTACGGTGAGGCTTCGGATTTTTATAAAGCTTGTATTTAGCCTATGATTAATTGTTAAGTAATATCGAATATAGGTCCATGACTAAGAGGAAATCCCAGCACGCATTATTACTAGGTGTGTACAAACACTACACATACATGATATCGGCAATATCGAAAAGCTGAAAAGCCGAAAGTGGCTAAATGGGCCTGGTGGGCCCTGAGGCTAAGTTTTGTGAAATTGATTGATTTGGTTGTATGAATTGAGTTAGTCGTGCTTGTTACATGATTTGAATTGGATTTGGGCTTAATGGGCCACATGATAGAGATTTGGGCCTAATGGGCCATACGATTGTGATTTGGCTTAATGGGCCATATGATTGAGAATGGACTTTGTATATGGATTTGGGTTTAGTACCTGATAACTGCTAAACTTTTATAAAACTTAAATACTTAATTGCAACCGTGGACAAGTCATAAAGTTGAAGTGTGGTAACGGGTATATGCATGTCTAGGATTGGATCTAGGGAGAGCTTGGTACTTAAGCGGTCTCAATGACCCACCTCCTCTTCCCTGGAATCCTACTGGTACATAGTACCTGTTCACTTTGGCCAACGGGAATTTGTCAACGAACCTAGGTAAGTACTAAATCCATAATACTTAAAAATGACTTTAATGCCCCTAAGGGCAAAAAAGGTTAAAATACCCCTATGTGTTAAACTTAGGGTTTGTGGATGTTACATGCTGCATTCATATGATATACTGCCTAGGTTGCATAAGGGTGGGAATTATGGAACGTTGGAAGTATACGAGGATCGCATGGTTGCTTGACGACCGTGGATCCACCGATGGCTTTTAAGCCCATTAGCAGTTTTGCTGCAACGTAGGTAGTACCGCAAGCGGGCTACCATTAATGTGTGCCAGATGGGTGGGTTGATGTAGACATCCCCACATGATGTGCATCGGGGGACGGAGATGATGTGTAGCGGATGGATTATTTGGGGAGGGTTGCATAGCATTGCATGTATGATGTTGCTATGTTATTATTATAAAAAGGGCTCAGACCTAATTGATTGCTTGTATGCTATTTGTTTGCTGAGGGTTGTACACACTGAGTTTCGAAACTCACCCCCTCTTTTATTTTTCTCAGGAAATCTTCAGTAGACGGTTCAACAAGTGGAGGGACTCAAAGATGGCCAGCTAGCAGGACGTTTCGTTTTACTTGATTTTCTTTATAGTTTTAAGTACTTTGATCATTTTAAGTTGGATTGTAATAAGGCTTTCCCTCTGCTTAACTTTTCATTGAATGTTTTACTTTATTTCTTTTAAGATTTATATCAAATTTTTCTGAAAACAAGTGTTTTATTCAAAATTAAGCTTCCTCTGGTAAAAATTTTATTTTTAAATAATTGTTAACTTACAATCGAAAAGACAAATTTCCTAATACACTTCGATTTGGAAGACAACTATGAGCTGGGTTTTTAATCAAAATTCTTTAAGAAGGGTTTTCAATGAAAACAAGGTTTTTCGCAAAAACACTTCAATGTGACACGTCGGATTCGGGCCTAACTTCTAGGCTAGGTTTGGGGTGTTATATTTAGTGGTATCAGAGCCCGAGTACAATGCTCGGGCTGTGAAAATGGGCCCTATTATTGATTTTAAATATTTTTTAGTAGAATACTTTGGAAACTCTTGCTGGGTGGCACACTGAGTCTCCGACGTCGAACCAAGTAAGTTCTCTTGATACTTAGTTATTTTGAACTTTTATATTGTAGATAGTGGGCTACTTTTAAAATATGCCTAGAGTAAAACTAAAGCCCATAGGGAACTAAAACTATAGAGGATTTACGACTGCGAAAATAATGCTTTACTTAACACTCTCATAAGACATCGGCGTAAATACTGGAACTAATTAAAACTTCATAAAATTTTTAATACAGATAATGAGCGCTAGAAGAGGTGCAAGGGGCCGCGGCCAAGGTCGCGGAAGTGTTAGGGCTGAGTCGTTGGCATCAGGCCATATGTTCAATGTTGAAGTAGGAGAGGCTCCGGCCTCACCTGTGGCTGAAACGGGACTAAATGATCAGGTCGCTAGAGAAGAAGCATTGTCACAAGCAATGCTGAGGATTTTGGAAAGGGTCGCTGGGCCCAATAATGGTACTGGAAATCGGGGGGCAATTTTTGAGCGACTTCGATCTAATGGGGATGAGGTCTTTAAGGGTATTGCTGGTGTAGTCAATAAATTTATTTAAGAGATTGATATATAATTATAAAATTTTGAAAGAAAAAAATTAAATTTTACATTAAAAAGAATTAAATTACATTATTAAATTTTGGATTAGCCAAAAAATACAAAATTTTATTTATTTAAGAGTTGAAATGTTGAATTTAAATTATTTAAGTTCAAAAGAAAGTTATCTCATTAACCAAGGAGTGAAGACCTCTATTTGCTATTGGCTTAGCCACCGAACACAATAACTCAATTAAAATTTTTATTAGTCGTATATATAAATTAATTCAAAATTAGTTTCTTGAATAACGCCTTATAGAAAAACCAGATGGGACTCGGTGGGTCCACGAAAAAGCCCACGCAACTCAACAATACCTCCACTTGACTTTTTCATCATTATCATCACAACCGTCCATTACAAACGGGTTTGAACATCGACGTTCCAGATGCAATCGAACATTTCCATAATTGTTTTTTCTAAAATATAGTAGTTCTACTTATACATGCTCTTTTTTTTTTTGGCCGTAAACTACTTATACATGCTGCTACTATACATATCTGAGCTGAAGTGCCAGTGCCAGTGCGCAGAGTAATGACTTTTGCATTATCATCAAAACCAGTTTTTTATGTTTTTCTAACTTAAATTTGATCAAAGATTGGCCAAATTATGGCTTGTGTGATTCTTCTTCTACTATGGCTGATTGGATTCGTTTCCGCAGGTGGAGATGCCAACGGAGACGTCCTTCGGTTACCGTATGAAGCTTCGAGGTTCTTCCATCGAAGCGACGATGACGAATTTGATGGCACCAGATGGGCGGTCCTGATAGCTGGATCTAAGACATATCAGAATTACAGGCATCAGGTCATAAATTCTTCTCCATATATGTATATATGCCGCTTCACTTCAAAAGGTTCTAATTTGTTAACAAAGTTTAAACTTCTTCAGGCTGATGTTTGTCATGCTTATCAACTCCTGAGAAAGGGTGGTCTGAAAGATGAAAATATAATAGTCTTCATGTATGATGATATCGCTTACAATGTACAAAACCCCAGGCCTGGAATCATCATTAACAATCCTAATGGTGCTGATGTTTATAAAGAAGTTCCAAAGGTCTGTTCTTTCCTAGCTACTGTTTTGTTTTTAAACAGCGTCCGTTGATTAGTAATTGTACAATTTCTGATTTCATTGTTGCATAATTGGTGTTTTTATGCAGGATTATACTGGAGAAAATGTCACTGTTAACAAATTTTTCATGTTATCCTCGGAAACAAGGCTGCTCTCACCGGGGGTAGTGGGAAGGTTGTTGATAGGGGCCCCAGTGATCATATCTTCATATACCACACCGTCCACGGTGCTCCTGGTGTGCTTAGTGAGTACTATCTCATTAGCGGTTACTCTTTTATGGCTTTCGTTTTGCGCCTTAGCTTTATAACTATGAATGAGGATTCTAGTATAAGGTTTTTAGCTTGAAATTTAACACTAGCTTTTACAGCTATAAGATTCATTCTTGTGTTAATTCAGGTATGCCTGACGATAGTTTTATTTACGCTGTCCAACTTATCGAGCTTTTAAAGAAAAAACATGCTTCAGGAACTTATAAAGGCTTGGTAAATTGTTGTGGTTAATAATTCCCGGTTGCTGGACCCATTATCCATCATTTTGGTGCCATTTTAGTGTGTTATCTATATGTAACATTGTAGGTATTCTACCTTGAAGCTTGTGATTCAGGAAGAATCTTTGAGGCTCTTCTTCCTGCAGGTTTGAATAACTATCCACGACAGCATCGAACGCAAGCGAGAATAGCTTTGCAGCCTATTGTCCTGGAGGTGACCCAAGTGCTCCCCAAGAGTACCATCAGACCTGTTTGGGAGACTTATACAGTGTTGCTTGGATGGAAGACAGGTATGGATTCAACATCTTCAATTGATTTCATACCTCCATCTTGTCACAATCTAAATATTTGATGGACAAATATAAAAAGTCTAGAGGTTGGTGATATACGTTAACACTTTTAATATTATGTTTCTGTTTCTTTTGAGCAGCGACGCACATAATTTGCGGGCAGAGACTTTGCAGCAGCAATATGAACTTGCAAGGTTTTTAAAATTGTATTCGGATGATCTCTTCTTCCCTCAGTGTGATTTTTTTTGCTGATAGCAGTAATCATTTTATCCTTGTGTGGTTTAGATCTAAGAACGGTCCATCTAATTTCCTTTAACATCGAATATATGTGCCCTATGGCTCAATTTTTTATGTCCTAATGTGTCCGATAAACCATCTGGTTTTGCTGTTGAGATCTCTTATGCAATTTCATTTTGATGGCTTCGGCAGGTAAAAAAGCGGACTATCAGGTCCCATGTTATGCAATGCAGTGATATAGCGCTTAGCAAGGATGCTTTCTTTGCATACTTTGGCACAAATACTGCAAATGATAATTTCACATTCGTTGACGTCAACTCCTTGCAGCCACCAACAGGAGTTAACCAGCGTGATGCTGATCTTGTGTCTTTTTGAGAGAAGGTTTGTCTCTAATGCTTCTTTTTTTGTTTTTTTCTTTTTTTTTTTTATGAAAATATATACTAGTCGCCTATACATAAATATATACTAGCACCTGAAGGCTCTGCTGAGAAGACTGAAGCTCAAAAGCAGCTTGTTGAAATCATGTCTTGCAGAATGCGCATAGACCACAGTGTGAAACTCATCGGCTCTTATTCGGAATCGAAAGAGGCCCAGAAGTACTGAACACAGTTCGACCAGCTGGACAACCTCTTGTTGATGACTGGAAATGCCTTAAAGAAATAGTAATATTTTCGATCCTCAGCTTCTCTTTTCGTCACTTTATATTTTGCCTAGCTACTGGAGAAGACACTTTGCTATGTTCACCTACACAGGTGAGAACTTTTGAGACACACTGTGGAAAGCTAACCCAGTATGGGATGAAACACACGCGTTCCTTTGCAAACATCTGCAATGCCGGAATTCAGACCGAACAGATGGCTGAGGCATCGGCACAAGCTTGTACCAGCATTCCGATCGGTCATTGAAAGGGTTCAGTGCATAAATATAGAAATAAAAGGGGAAAAAAACTGGAAGTGATTGTTCATAGAATTTAGTATATATTCTGAACCTTGCTGCTTAATTTTAAGTAAATATGCTTCAGGTATAAACACATATTTAAATGATCATGTCCAAAGAAAAAAGGTATGCATATAATTGTATGAAAACTATAGCACATAAGTTCAATGGTTAAGGCAATGTCCCTATGCTATCTAACGTTCTCTTTCCTTTCTCTTTTTCGTACTAAACAAGCCTGTGAAAATTATTCAATGTGACAGACACAAAAACAACGCAAAACCTGGGTTTCATTTTGAACTGATAACAAAATTTTTAAGATGTTTAATTCGTGTATGGTGTGTTTTGCATGTGTTTGTGTTTTGGTCGTGTAAATATTAGCAATGACCTGCCAGCATACAAGGAAATACATCATAGCATTTTCAGTATCTCAAAGCATCAGTCAGGCAACAACATCAGTGAGAGAACACACAACAGAAATAAAATTTAAAACCAAACTTTAAACATCTATTCTTTGACGATGCCCAGTGTGAAAAAAATCTCTCATTGATACCTAAAAATCATATCATTTTATCTTATCTTTTTTTTAAGTAAAAACCATATCATTTTATTCAATACGGAAATTGTAATGAATCGATACTCATTGGTATCGAAAAGTATATTTTCGGGTCTCCGTTTTCAAAAAACGAATTTGTAAATATTTATAATAAATATTTACGAAGTTAGTTGTGTGGATAATTAGGTTTTGCATAGGTGAATTTGTTTAAATTAGAAGTAGTTGGTTATAAGGACTAGGTTGAATATAAGGTAAAAGTTGAATTATAAAATATAGAAAATTTAAGGGACTAAATAAAAAATTAAACCATAAATTGACATGTGTGTGGTAAAAATAATTTCCATGTGTATAAATAATATACATATATTAGTAATTATTATATATTTACTTATGATTTAAGTAAATATTATTATATTATTATTATATTATATTAATTAAATAAAGTAAATAAATTAAATTAAATTATGACAATTGTGTGGTAATAATAATGTAATGTGTAAAATTTTATATACATACATTTGTAATACATATATATTACTTATTATTTAAGAAAATATTAAAATATTATATTATTATTATAATTAAAATAAAGAAACAAAAGAATGAAAAAGGAAACAGAATAGCAAAACGAAAACAGGGGAAAGAAAGGAGGAAAAGAAAGAAAGAAAAGAAAAAAGGAAATTAGGGTTTTAAAGATTTCAAGTTCAAGTGGTAACTCAATTTAATACTTTTTCTTGCAATTTTTGATATTTTTAGAAACCTAGAATAAAATACTACTTGATATAAGTGGAAATTTTGAAAGTTAATTGATTTTTAGATGTGGTTTATGTTGAATTAATTGAAGAATTTGGGTTAGAATTGATAGGATTTTAAGTTATAATTGAGAAAATATTGAATTAATTGAAGAATTTGGGTTAGAATTGATAGAATTTTAAGTTATAATTGAGAAAATGATTGAATTGTATTGAGAAGAGGATTGAATTGTAAGTTAAATCATAAATTTTATGTAGTAAGGACTAAATTGAAAGAAATTCAAAATTAGGGATTCATGGTGAAATTAGAGAATTGAAATTAGTTTTAAGTGATAGTTGAATGAAAAATAAAGAGTAAAATTATGAATAAAATAAGGTTAGATTTGAATAGGAATTTAATTGGAATTTAGGCAAAAGTTGTGTATAAATTAAAATGTTTAATATGAAATTGTAATGTATTGATAAATTTTAATTGTTTTAATTTCGTAGCTAACGTTGAGCCGGAGTCGTCGACTAAGAAAGGAAAGGAAAAAGTCAACGAAGATTAGCTTAGAAAATACGGTTTGTATTTCTATAATTCGAATTTAATAATTAATTATTGAATTATTACTTAATATGTATGGTAAGTGCATTGAGGTGAGTATTGATATTGATTTTGTGATATTGAATTGAATGGAATGGAATTGATTTCATGTACATATGTGAATATTTGAATTGGAATGAATATTGTTTGAAATTGAAAAGTGATGTGAAACCCTATTAACTGTATCGGACTGAGTCTGTAACACCCCCTACTCGTATCCGTTGCCAGAATAAAGGACGAGGCATTACCGAGGAGTATGGAACACTTACAGACAATTTAAACCATTTATCGCTCAAATACCGAAATTGATTATAAAAGTTTCTTTAACGGACCCTCGAGGTCCAAATCATGCATTAGGATTGGGTCGGGACTAAATCAGAATCGTATGAAATTTTTCGCAAAATCTCAAAATTTATTTCGTTTACAAGGGTCCCACCTTGATTATGGCTCGGGACACACTCAGTGTGGCATGGCCATGTAGCTCACATGGCCGTGTATCTGAGGCGTGTAACTCTCTAACTTGCATCTATGAAGGAACTCGGGTCACACAGCCTTAGTTGTAATACCCCGAAAATTACTACAGTAAGAAAGTAAGATATTATCCTTGATATAGTTAAGTAAGGAAATAAAGTGACAAAAAGAAAAATTTTGGATTGTGTCAACATTGGGAAGTATATTATGATATAGTACATTATTAATTCAAGAAAAGACTAAATTGTAAAAGTGAGAAAAGTTTTGTTACTCAAAAGTAAATACTAAAAATTTGAGGGTTAAAGTGCAAATATGAAAAAGTTGAAAGACCAATAGTGTAAATATTTTAGGGGTGGAATAATCTAGAAACTAAGGAAAACGGATGAATTAGGACCAAATCGAATAGGTGAAGAATTATAAGGGACTAAATTGTAATTTTTACGAATTAAGTGATGACTAAATGATGTAATTTTAAAAGATCATGAAGGGCAAAATGGTCAATTAGTAAGAGAGAGAGTTCTAGAAGTAATGATGATTTTGATTATATTTTGGTGATTTTTTTTAATTAATTAGTTAAATATTATTTTATTATTATTTTACTTAGATATTTATTATTATTTTATTATTTTTATTTAGTATATATATGTGTTGGGGGGGGGGGACAACAACAACAACACACCATCCATCTTCTTTCCCATGCACCAATGTGAGAAGAAGAGAGAAAGAAAGAAAGTTTTGCTTTCTTTACAATTTGGTCATTTCACCAAAAATCCACCATTTTCACTTAGAATTCAAAAGAATTTTCATTGCCATCAAGAGAGAAAGATAACAATGAGACTATGGGGAGCAAGAATATCAAGTTAGATTCAAAGAAATAGAAGCTGGAGGAGAGAGAAAATCAAGTTAAAGATTGAAATCAACAAGATAAGGTAAGAACATCAAGATTTCAATATATTTTTAAGTTTGATATTGTTGAAAAAGCTTGGAACTGATGTTATAGTAGAGTTTTCTTATATATGGTCCTATGTTCTTGATATGATAGTGAAGGAAAATAAGAGAAAGTGATGGGAAATATTGTAGAGAAAGTAAATAAAGGTGTTATAAACTTGGTAATCAATATTTTGCACTAAAACAATTTTGGACAGCAGCTGTAGTCTAACTTTGAAAAATCACCAAAATTTTAGAAATCGAATTAGAGGATGAATAAAATATGGAATTAAATTTTATTGAGTCTAGTTTCTTATAGAAGAAACGATGTAAGTAATGAAATTTTAAATCATGAGATATAATAGGTTTTATGAGACAAGGTCAGAATGATTTTGGGTTCCCCTGTTCTAACTTTAAAAAATCATAAAAATTTGGAGAAACAAATAGAAACATCATCCAAATTCCGTATAAAGAGATAATTAATTTTTAGTGAAGAAAGGTCAGAATTGTCAGACAGCAGAACATGGGTGACTTTAAAGAATAAACTGTACTTATTGGCTAAACCAAAAATTCTGAAAATCTTATGGTAATAATATATGTGAGTCTAGTTTCTAAAACATCAAGCATAACTTAAATTGAAATTCTTTAGCTCAAGATATAAATAATTTAGTGACTATGACGCAAATGGACAGCTTTGAATAAATTTATAAGTAAATAGTGAAGTCATAGATAATATTACTTATAAGCATGTAATATAAACTAAGGATGTGAACGGAGAGGAGGAGGAGGAAAATATATATAAATATTTGGCTAGCATGGCTAATTTGCATGTTTTAGGCTCAGGGACTAAATTGAATAGAAGTAAAACTTTATGGAAAACTTTGTAAAAATGTTAGAAATGACTAAATTGCGTGAAATGGATTATTTTATTATTTAAGTTACAAGATTGAATGAAATTATTAATTTAGATCAAGATCGGGTGAAAACATGTTTTAGGGATTAAATTGAAAAGTGTTGAAATTATTGAAAATTCTGATATTTCATAGAATTCATAGGCAACAATCAATATATATGAGAATAATTAGGCTTGAAATATGGATTAAATTATGAGAATTTTATTTTTCTGAGCCTAAGGACGAAATCGTCATTAATTAAAAGTTTAGGGGCAAAATGGTAATTTTACCTAGAGCATTAATTGAATGTATCAGGATATGAAATGAATGAAAATGATGATCAAATTTATTTAAAAAGATCTGGATGACTCAAATACGAGACTTGAACATGGAAAAATAAAAGACATCTGATTAGTGAAATTATAAACACGAACAAGCAACGAGGTAAGTTCGTGTAACTTGAATTATATTCTTAAATGCTTGAAATATATTTTTGTTGATGTGAATATGATTTGGATGTTTATTGTACGATAATTGATGAAGTATTGATATTCTTGATTAAAATAGAAAATCAATCCCGGTTGAATGAAAGAAAAATTTTAGGATTTTGCAAAAAATTTCCTATGTAACGACCTCAAAAGTATGGATATTGAAAAATGAGTTATCGGGTCTCCATTTTTAGTAAACGGACTCATAAAATATTTATTAAAAATGTTTACGAAGTTAGTTGTATGTTTAATAAGGTTTTATTTAGGTGAATTTGACTTAATTAGAAGTATTTGAGAAAAAGGATTAAATTGAAAAAGGTGCAAAAGTTTAATTATAGATTAAAAGAAAGTATAAAGGACTAAAAAGGCAATTATGCCATTTTTAAATGTTGAGGCTGAAAAAATCCTAGATTTTTAGTTAAAAACGTGTATATGGATATAGATATATATATTAGATATTAATTATAAAGTATGTTATTATATTATTATATTTTATTATTATATATATAAATAGACTAAAGGAAAAAGACTAGAAAGATATAGAAACAGAGAAGTAAAACGAAACAGAGAGCAGGAGAAAGGAAGAAAGAAAGAAAAAAAGAAAAAGAAAGAAGAAAAGGGAAAATTGAAAGTTTGAAGCTTGGAAGTTTAATTGGTAAGCTAATTTAGTCCTTTTCTTTTAATTTTGATGCTTTATAAGTTTTAGAACAAAGTTTTGATGAATTTAAGTTGAAGTTTTTGAAGTTTTAAAGCTGTTGAATATAGCATATGATGAACAAAAGATGAATTAGTGGTTTAATTGAAAGAATTTGAAGTTAGAATTGGGTAAAGGATTTAATTGTAAAATAAGCTATAAGAAAACTGTTTTGGACAGCAGCAGTAGAGTAACTTTGAAAAATCACCAAAAATCATAGAAGTGGAATTAGAAGTTGAATGAGATATGAAATTAAAGCTTATTGAGTCTATTTTCATATGAAAGAAACAGGGAAAGCAAATGAATTCTGTAATTTGAGATATTTATATTTTTGTAAGACTGGTTTAGAGGGATTTCGGGATCCCCTATTCTGAATTTGGAAAATCATAAAAAATTGGAGAAAAATAATTAGAGGCTTAAAGTTATATGATTAGAATTCTGAATGAGTCTATTTTCAATAGAAATAAACGTGAACATCATATGAATCTTGTATAAAGAGATAATTAATTTTTAGTGAAGAAGGGTCAGAACTGCCAGACAGCAGAACATGGGTGACTTTGATGAATAAACTGTACTAATTGGCTAGGCCAAAAATTCTGAAAATTTTATGGTATGAATACATGTGAGTCTAGTTTCAGGGAAAATTAACGGTTCTTCATTTGGAGTTCTGTAGCTTGAGAAATAAATAATTTAGTGACTATGACACAAAAGGACAGCTTTGAATAAGTTTATGAGAAAATGATTAAATTGAAATGTGAGCAATAGTAAGAAAGCATGAATTTATCATAAAATACGTGTTTATTTTATAGTACAAGAAATTATTTGATTATTTTTAACATATAAATGTTATATGTTTATATGAAATTGAAGAAAAAGAAAAGGAAGGAGAGGACCGAATTGAAGGAAAAGGAAAAGAGAAGGTTAAAGAGCGAAGGAAGAAGAATTTATATCACCTCAACTTTTTGTTGTAAGTACTACAAGAATTTTAAATTATTGTTATTTATCTTTTTTTGAAATATTTATGTGAATTATTTAAATATATAAGATTCAGCTTTAAATGCCCAAGTAGACGAAATTAGAACTACTGGGATATTAGTGGCATGCCATTAAGGAACTTTAGCGCGCTCTCTGATATTAGCACGTTGGTGCTCTCTAATATTAGCACGTTGGTGCTCTCTGATTATTAGCACATTGGTGCTCTCTGTTCACTTGTGCATCATAATGCACCTCTGTATATGTTCCGTATATCCGATGTGTTCTATAAAGTCTACTTTGGGCTAAGAATGTGAAATGAGAACAAAGTGAATTCTTGATGTGTTAAGGTAAGATTTATACTTTACAAAAGATAAGTTAAATTTTATTAAAGCAAGGCATAGTTGAAGAAACTTATATGTGAGTAGATATGTAATAATTGAATGAGTTTAAAATGCTTTGTGATGATCACTCACTTATTTATTCTTGTAGTGCTTACTAAGCCTTCACCGGCTTAACGCGTTTATTTTAACGCGTAGGTACAATTAGACTAGGAGAGAAGTCTAACTAAAAGATCGCTCATCTCATCACATCCTCAAGGGCTTCAAAAGTAGGTATTGTATTTTGTATTAAAACGGCATGTACATATGTAGTTCAAAGGTGTTCCCACGTGATAGGGACTAAAATATAGATTCTTGAAATTTTATCTATTTTCAGTTATTTGAAGTATGTTGGTATATATGGAATGAATTAATAAACAATAAATATGTTATCAAAAATGGTTGGAAAGTTAAAATATTATATTCAAATGTTTTAATTAGACAGTATCTGGCCATAATTGTTTTGGCACCAAATGTAATAATCTTATACCGGGTTTGCATAATTGAACCGGGTATAGGGGTATTACATCCTATGATCCCGATTTAATTCTGGTTGGTTCCTAATGTATGTTTTGGGCTTCGAGGGCCCAGTAGAGGGACGTTATGATTAGTTTCAGAATATGAATAATAAATGACTCGGAACTATTCGAAAATGTTCAGTAAACTCCGGTAATGCCTCGTACCCTATTCCGGCGTCGAATACGGGTAAGGAGTGTTACATTAATACACGCCCGTGTTGCTAGGCTGTGTGGTAAAGTTAATTTTCACAAATAAGACTATTTTCCAAACCATATTTCTCACTCGTTTGATTCTTATTCTTCACCCACATTTAATACATACAAAAACCAATTTAAGATATTCAACCGAGCCTTATACTTAATACCATTTGTTAGTCGCACACTTCATATAATTAACAAGAAATGTATATGGGCTCAATTCTCATTAAATTTCTTTTGTACTTATACTTTTTCACATTATGTATTCATATATCATATAACAATCATACCTCCGTATTTCATGTACATTTTTATAACAATTTGTCTTGGTTTCAAACTACTTCATATTAGAGTTTTACTTATCAAATTATTTGAAACATCATCTTTACATATATAGTGCACTTGAGATACACAATTCTATAATTATGAATGAACATATTTATCAAACATATGCCATGTTTTTATATATATATATCATAGTCTCATATTTCCATGTATCAATTACCATCATTTCCTCGTATTTCGACAATACGTGTAACAATTCATAAACATACAATTCACTAATTCTTCCTGCCAATCACAATTTAAATCGACAAATCACTTATTGAGCCCAATTTAAATGTTCACTAAATCTATCATTTAAATTTTGATGTACGTATCCACCAATAAATTCTATGTACAGGTATCATCATCTCATATTTCTACATACATTTACTTTCCACATTATGAACTCAAATAACATATACAAGACATATCAATGTATTTCAAATATGTTTTCATAATATTTCATTTAGAATTCAGATTATTTCATATTAGAACTCTTCTCATTAACTCATTTGGAATACCAATTCATACAGATAATACACTCAAGGGTTTACAAATATATAATCACAAATGAACTCATTCATCAACCAAGTTCTATGTTCATGTCTCATCAACTCGTATTTCCTTATATCACAATTGATGAGCTCATCAATACTATGATTTCCATTCCCTTGTTATTTTTCCATATTTATCCCGTTGAATTTCTTGAAATTTCAATGGATTTTCAGGGGTACACTTTAGTTGTAACACCCCTTACCCGTATCCTATGCCGGAACCAAGTACGAGGCATTACTAGACTTAACAATACATTTGGTCAAATTAATTAACACATATACAAAATGACTTAGTCAAGCCCCTATACATGCCATAACTTAAATCATTTATAGATAAAGATGCCCATAAATAGCTTGATAGTGTGAAGCGATCTCCAACGACCTCAAAGGCGAGCTTATTTAGTAGGACTCTGTAACATGGGAAAGAAAAGGGGGTAAGCTTATAAAGCTTAGTAAGTTCACATGTAAAAATAATAAGCATTAGCAATGAATTTAGCTTACTACCAAGTTGCCATAATTTGCATGAATAATGATAAGTTCTTACTTTCCCAACTTGCTCATTTGTAGCCTTATCAAAGCCTCAACATGACAAATCCTCACAACAAGTTCTCAATTTGATACAAACATTAAATCACATGCTTATACCTTATTACTCATGTTCACATTAATCTGTCTGCTTGAATCACTATCACTAAATTATTTATTTCTTGAGCTACAGAGCTCCAAATTTAAAACCTCTAATTTTCCCCGAAACTAGACTCACGTATCTTGTTACCATAAAATTTTCTGAATTTTTGGTTCAGCCAATTAGTACAGTTTATTCATTAAAATTTCCCCTATTTCACTATTCGACTATTCTGACCACTTTTCACTAAAAATCAATTTTCTCATTGTACAGAATTCAAATGATGTTATAATTTGTTTCATTTGAAACTAGACTCATTAAGGATTTCAAGCATATAACTTATATCCCATAATTATTTTTGTACAATTTTTGATAATTTTTCCAAGGTAGAACAGGGGATCACGTAATCATTCTGAACTAATCTCACAAGAATTTAAGTATCTCAAAATATAAAACTCCTTTGTTTGCTCTGTTTCTTTTACATGAAAATAGACTTAATAATCTTTAAATCAATATCTCATCCAACTTATAATTCAATTTCTACTATTTTTGGTGATTTTTCAAATTCACGTCACTGCTGCTGCCCAAAACAGTTTTATTGTAAATTTTTGCTCTCTCTGTCTTTCTCCCTTTAGTTGTATTCATTACTTACTTATAACAATCTTTCTAATTTCCGATTACACATCGGGCATATTGCTCGTTCGTTACACAGGTATATAACTACACTTATCACTTCAAAGTCACACATAATTTCACTTAATCGATTTTCCAGTTGAACACTCGGAATATACACGGATACGTAGAGAATTAGCACATAAGTGCCACACTGATATGTAGCCGAAGCTACCACTGTCATGTAGCCGAAGCTACCACTATTCACTGATCAGGTAGTCGAAGCTACCACTTTTCACTGATCAAGTAGCCAAAGCTACCACTTTTCACTGATCAGGTAGCTAGAGCTACCACTTTTCATTGGTCGATAACACTGGAAATGTCCACGGGCCTGCTCACACAAGCTGTCAGGTGTCTGCAACACATGCTAGATCACCCAGCACCCGGGACTCACTGTAACACTGTAACACTGGTCTCCAGTATCCACTTCTATTCCTATGTTCAACCGGGAATTTACTCTTACACTTGAATAATTCATGAACAATTTTTCTTCCACATTCAATATTAATTCACCATTTATATAAAAAATATATCACTATTATTTACACATAACTTACATAATTACATTCTCAATCTCATCACATCATCAATCTAACTTATCCTCCCCAAATTATTCTATTCAATACTTTCTTGATATTACACAAAGCCACCTTTCTAATTTGATCTTACATGTAATTTATACAAATTTTCATTAAAATGTCGAGTCAATATCGAACATTATAATTATATTGAAAAATCAATACTAAAGTATTAATAACTAAAATTTCAATCTAACATTCAAACTTGCATCATTAAATGCTTAATGAACATATGAACTTACCTCGATACCAAAACGGCCATTTTACCAACTTTCCGATTTTCAATTTTCCTCCCGTTCTAGGTCCAAATCTCATTTTTTGAGTCTAAAACATCACATTTCACTTATTTAATTAATGTACTGTTCAAAACAATCCTTAACTCAACTTTTTCAAAATTACATTTTTACCCCTAAACTTTTACATATTTGCACTTTTGCCCCAATACTCGAAAATTAAACTTCAGCCCTTATTCTTATGTTTTATAACATGCTGATAATTTTTCTCTTCTATGGCAACATCAAATTCTCACTAGTTCACACACTTATGACCAATTTATAACTTTTACAATTTAACCCCTTTTATACGATTTCATCGAAAATCATCTAATAAAACTCGTTTCTCTAATCATAGACATGCATAATCTACCATAACTCATCAAAATTCACAATTATTCAGCATGGGTCAATTTTTAAAACTAAAATCTAGCTCAAAATAATGGTAGAAATAGCTAGACTAAGTTACCGGGATTTCAAAAATACGATGAACATTAAAAACGGGGCTCAAAAACACTTACTATGAAGCTTGAAAAGCTTGAAACCCTTAGCCATGGAGTCTAGAAATTTTCGGCAGCAACTTGAAGAAGATGAGCAGATTTTTTTCTTATATTTTGTCTTTTTATTCATTTAAAACACTAAATGACTAAAATACCCTTAAGACTTTTCTTTCACTTTTGTCCTATTCATGCCCATTTTTGTCCATCAAGTTATTCAATGGTCTAATTACCTTTCAAGGGACTCCAATTTAAAACTCATAGCAATTTGACACCTCTAATATATAGAACTAAACTTTTGCACTTTTTACAATTTAGTCCTTTGACTAAATTGAGTGCTCAAACGTCAAAATTTTTGAACGAAATTTTTACGAAATCTTTCCGTAAAATTGTAGAACATAAAAATATAATAGAAATAGAATTTTACTCGTCGAATTTGTGGTCTCGAAACTACTGTTCCGACTAGACCCAAATTTGGGATGTTACATTAGTGTACAAATTCGGGTCCGTCAATTCATATTCATGTGCGTACATTTCAATTTCAGAGAGCACACTCCCGCGAACCTTATCCTTACAGTGGGATTGCCAGTCCAGGCTAAATCCCCTGTAATATAAACTCATAGAGTATTGTCGGGATTACCAGTCCAGGCTAAATCCCTTGCAACGACAATTACTCTAATGAGCTTGGATTTGAATTACCAATCCAGGCTAAATTCACCCTAATTTGGATTACCCGTCCGGGCTAAATCTATTTTCCACATATTCTTCGGGAGGGTTATATCAGGATCACCCGTCCGGGCTAGATCCTTTTCACACTTATTCTTCAGGAGGGCTATATCGGGATAGGATCAATCGTCCGGGTTAGATCTTTTTTACCGTCAATTCCTTTTCAAAGATCCATCAAATTTTCCTTTCATTCAACCGGGATTTATTTTCCATTTTCATCAACAATATCAATACTTCATCAATTATCATACAATAAACATCCAAATCATATTCACATCAATAAAAATATGTTTCAAGCATTTAAGAATATAATTCAAGTTACACGAACTTACAATTCGATTTTTATACCATAACCATAATTTTAGTTTCATAATAAATATTTGAAATAAAACATTATATCATTTCTAATTCAACATTTATCGATTATAATCGGGCATGTGATCAATTTATACATAAGTCATTCATATATTTTCCTCCTCCTCTTCTCCATTCCACATCCTTAGTATAAATAAGACATTTGTAAGTAACAATATCTATAATTTTTTTCCATTATTTATTTATGTGAATACTCAAGCTATTCATCCATGTCACAGTCACTAAATTATTTTTATCTTGAGCTACAGAACTCCAAATTAAGATCCGCTAATTTTTCCTGAAACTAGACTCACATGTCTTATTACCATAAAATTTTAAGAATTTTTGATATAGCCAATAAGTACAGTTTATCCTTTAAAGTCACCCCTATTCTGTTATCTGACAGTTCTGACTCTTCTTCACTTAAAATTAATTATCTCCTTGTACGGAATTTGGATGATATTTCTGTTTGTTTCTCTTGAAAATAGACTCATTTAGGATTTTAAAAATATAAATTTAAGCTCCTAATTATTTTCCTATAATTTTTGATGATTTTCTAAAGTCAAAATAGGGGAACCCAAAATCATTCTGACCTTGTCTCACAAAACCTATTATACCTCATGATTTACAATTTCATTCCTTACACTGTTTATTCTATAAGAAATTAGACTCAATAAGCTTTATTAAATATTTTATTCATCCTCTAATTTGATTTCTAAAATTTTTGGTGATTTTTCAAAGTTAAACTACTACTACTGTCGAAAACTGATTTAGTGCAAAGTCCTTGTCCAATTAACCCCATAATTGGGCTAATTTTTCTCAATTTCTATCATTTTCAACTACTTCATAACCCTTGAAAATTAGAACTTTAGCATTAGACCTTAATTCCAAACTCTTTCACAATTAGGTCCTAAAACTAATTTCCATCAATTTTACTTGATAAAATCATCATATATCAAAATTAAAGCTTCAATTATATGTTTATTCATCATATGCTTCCAGAACTCATCCATAGAAACTTTAAAAATTAGCCATAAAATCAAAAACTAATAACATAGTAAGTTGGACCCAATTGTAAAAGTCAAAAAACATAGAAATTTCAAAAAGAAAGCAAGAATTAAACTTACTTGAAGCTAGAGTATGAAAACCAGCTTGAACCATCTTCCATAATTGTTTTTCAGCTAATGAAAATGAAGAGAAATGAAGAGAATTCTAGATATTTCAATTTGGTCCCATTTTTATTTAGCTAATTTTAGCAATTTTCTAATTTTTGCCCTTATTTCACCCATTTCCTAATTTTTCTCAGCTATTGCCGCCCAAAATAAATCCTTTGGGCTTATTTTCACTTTATGTCCTTCCTCGTTTGACAATTAAGCTATTTAATCCTTCTAGCAACTTTTACACCATTTTCAATTTAGTCCTTTTTATTTAATTAACCATCCAAACGTTAAAATTTTCTAACGAAATTTTAATACTACCTTATTGACATTTCATAAATATTCATAAAAATATCTATAACTCGGTTTATAACACCGAATCTCGATACCTCTTTTTCTCAATTTCTTAACCAAATAAACTTTATAAAACACAATTTACTATTTCAAAAACCTTTTAAAAGCTAAATTTGGCTCGTAAATATTAAATAATATAATCTACGAGTTCATTTGTCAGATTTGGTGGTCTCGAACCACTATTTCCAACATCGCTGAAATTTGGGCTATTATAGAGTCGGATATAGTTGGCTTGCCATAGGATTGGAAGTATTGAGGGATTATTTCAACCACGATTCGATGAGACACTGGGTGTCAATCTAATACTTCGAATTATCCGATAAGGCAATGGGTGCCATGCTGGTGTGTTTTGGTTGGATCCGTGTATCCGCCAAAGTCCGAATCTTATTAATAGGGGTAAACAAATGTTTTGGCCTGATTGCTGAAATCAGAGCTTTAAAATTTATAAAAGAATGATCGAACCTGGAAACTAACTCTGACAACGATTAAAGGCAAGTGTACCTATCGAACAGTAGTATAGTTGAGGCAAGACCGGATATGGAACCTAAAGGAACCAAAAGCATTAATACTAACTTTCTTTTTATTATTTAGCCTTAAAAAAATAAAGTGAAGTTTGTTTTAATATAAATTAACGACCACTAGGCTAAGGATACTAAGACAAAAAGAACGAATTGGGAAAAAACTTGAACAAAAACTCAATTGATCACGACGATACCCTTAGGAAGAATCCACCTAGGCTTCACTTGTTATCTAACCCTGAATCTTATGATTTATTGACTTAGCTTGATCCGTAGGACTCCCTAACCTATGTTAAACCCTCTCTCGAGGCGAATAACGTCTAACCCTAGTTTAATTAGTGGAACTCTTGTTCTCTTATAATAACCCCCTAGAATAGCAGTAAATCAATCTATGGATTCCCATATTAGGTTTCACCCTAATCCGGTAAAATCTCGTAACCCTATCTCTAGGCGTTCGATCAACTCCACTTAATTACGCTAAATCTACTCTTAAGCAGGGTCTATTCCTCCTCCACCTAAGCACATCAGATTTGGATTAAGCATGCATAATTAAGAACAAACTAAGTATGTATCATAAAATTCATAAATCAAATAACAAGATTCATCTAGGTTTCATCCCCTTCAGGTATCTGAGGGGTTTAGTTCATAACTAAGAAAGAAAACATCTCAAGAGAAAAGATAAAATAAAACATAAGAAATTCCTAAAACTCCCTGAAGGAATTGGAGGAGAATTCCGCCGTCTTGAGTATAATTCCGGCTTCTTGGGATGGATCAACTGGCTATCTTCAAGCGATTCCCACAATTCTAACCTTTCCGGTTTGGCTCCTTGGCCTAGCTCGCCTCCTCCCCAAATGTGGCACTTAGGGGATATATATAGGCTCTTTGGAATCCGATTATTTCTTCCTAAGTATCCTTTTCCGACTGAAATTGCTTATTCTGACGACAGAGGCATGGCCATGTAGCACGCCCGTGTGGATCGACTTCAGGTCGTGTTCGGATTCTTTAATAAGGCACGGCCGTGTAAATCGGGGAAGAGGCCGTGCTCTAGGTGATCGGCGAGACACGGCCGTGTGGGCTTTGGGCCAGGCCGTGTCGATTTTGTGCTTTGGGCCCATTTTACGTTCTTTTCATCCTCGAGTGCTTTCCTGGGTATAAGACATGAAAAGAAAGGATTAAAAACACCTTTTTATATAAATCAAGGGATAAATTATCCAAAAGTAAGCTAAATGCTGGGCTAAAATATGTTATATTAACGGTTTATTATGGCCAATTGGTTGACAATGAATAATATTGAATATGGATTGGAATGGACGATGAAATGAAATATGCAATTGAAATGCATGGAATTGCATGAATCAAGGATTCATGAAATGGATATTGTTTTGAAATTGAGTGGTGTATGCTATTGAGAAAAGCTATTAAATAGCAATTATGAAATTGAAATAGTACGATATGAGAATTGAAAGTGTTATGAATGATGCATTTATGAAATTGATTATTTGTTGAATGATTTTTTTTTTATGTGTGATTATATAAATAAATATTATAAATTATTGTTTAATAAATATTCAGATTATAGAAATACCTCTGAGTTTATACTCAGCGTACGGTTTGTTTTCCGTGCGCAGGTTAGATTAAAGTTAGATTGTCGAATCAGCATCTAAAGCCGATCTTGAACTCAAAAGTGGTGAAGTACTATTCTTTTTGATAATGGCATGTACCTAGGATATCATATGTAGGTCATTTTGAGTAGTGATTGTAAATGATGTTATAAGATAATATAGGCTAATTATATACTTGAACTTATGTAAGACATGTTGATGATATAAAATGACATGTATAAGTTAATGCATACATGAGTATGAAATAAATAGACTTTGGGAGAAATTGATATAAATTTAGAAATGGTTTGAATGATGCTAAATTAGATTGTTTTGGTTCAAGTATGAGAAGTATCTAAAAGAGTACATTGATTAGGTCATCAAGTTTATCAATTTGACATGTTTTATAGGTATTTGAATATGTTTTGGATTGGTTGAAAGTTTGGATTTTGAATTGTTTGTTGTTCAAGATTTGCAGGGTTGGTAAATTTATTGTATAAGGCTCATTTTGAGTCCACACGGCCTGGCACACGGGCTTCTGTGCCCTGCACTTAGGAAGAATTTTAAAAATTTTCGGGAAAAAAAATCTCTGAATTTCTGATTGAGTCCGAATTTGTTTCTAACATATATTTTGGGCCTCGAGGACCCATACAAGAGACAATATAATTAATTTATGAAGTGTATGTAATTTAATCTGTTTAATGTTCGTATTTGTTTTAAAAAGTCTTGTAATACTCCGTAATCCTATTCTAGTGACGAATAAGGGTTAGGGGGTGTTACAATTAGTGGTATAAGAGCTTTGCAGGTTTAGCCGATTCTCAGATTAAATTGAGCTTGAAATTGAGTCTAGTGGTACATGCCATAATTGAGTCGAAATTGAGTCGCGATTGGATGTTGATATTTGTTTGTTTCTGTTTTATAATGAAAATGTCGGATGAATACATAGATGATACTGATCAAGAAATGTATACTGGAGACGATAAATTATATGATGTAGATAAAACCGAGTCAGTAACACCAAGTGTAAATCCAGTAGGTAATCAACTAACTAATGTTGAACGGGGTGAAACTAGAGAAAGAGATGATTTTCAATTACTTAGGGTTATAGCTGAAACTGCAACTACAACAACATCTGCTCCTATTACTCGTCGAGCACCAATTAAAGAACTACGTAAGTATGGTGCTACTGAATTTTTGGGTTTGAAAGGAGTTGATCCATCTACAGCTGAGAATTTGATTGAAGCTATAAAAAGAATTTTGCAGCAACTTAAATGTACTCCCCGAGAAAGTTTATTGTGTGATGTTTCTTTACTTCAAGAGGAAAGCCTATATTTGGTGGGAATCGGTAACTTGACATATACCGACAGAACAAATAAACTGGGATTTCTTTCAAAGAGAATTTCAGAAGAAATATATGGGTGCTTTTAAATTGTTGTAAAAAGAAGTTTATTGTTTAAAGTGAAAATGAGAATAAGATTGAAGTAAATGGTATTCTAACCAGTGGGTCGACTTGTAATATTTCAGCGATTCAGGTTAATAAGCTTATTTATCAAGGTTGTGCAGCTCTTTTGGCATATGTTATTAACTCAGATTATGTTGAAAGTCAATGCAGTAAAATTTAAACTGTTTGTGAATTTCTTGATGTTTTTCCTGAAGAATTGCCGGGATTACCACCTGATCGGGAAGTGGAGTTCGCAATTGAGGTTTATCCTGGTACAGCTCCGATATCAATACCTCCGTATCAAATGTCACCTACAGAATTAAAAGAGCTGAATGTTATTGGATAGAGGTTTTATTCGACCTAGTACTTCACCTTGAGGAGCTCCAGTATTATTTGTTAAAAAGAAAGATGGTTGATGCGACTCTGTATTGACTACCGAAAGTTGAATAAGGTAACAATTAAGAATCGATATCTATTACCTTGCATTGATGATTTATTTGATTAGTTGAAAGGAGCTTTTGTGTTTTCAAATATATACTTAAGATCAGGCTATTATTACTTGAAGGTGAAAGAAAGTGATATACCAAAGACAGCTTTCCGCACAAGGTATGGACATTATGAATTTCTGGTAATGCCTTTTGGATTGACTCTTATGAATCATATTTTCCAACCCTATTTGAATAGGTTTCTGGTGGTTTTTTTGATGACATTTTTGTTTATTCAAAATCTGAATTAGAGCATGATCAACATCTCAAAATTGTTTTACAAATATTACGGGAGAAACAGTTGTACGAGAAATTTAGCAAATGTGAGTTTTGGTTATCAGAAGTTGTATTTTTGGGGCATGTTGTATCATCTGAAGGAGTCAAAGTTGATTTAAAGAAGATTGAGGCGATTGTTCAGTGGAAAGCACCGAGGAATATGTCTGAGGTACGTAGTTTTCTTAGATTGGCTGGGTACTATAGAAGATTTGTAAATGGATTTTCAAAGATAGCATTGCCGATGATGAAGCCACTGTAAAAAAAATGTACCTTTTGTTTGGGATGACCAGTGTCAAGTTAGTTTTGAGAAATTGAAGCAAATGTTAGCTGAGGCAGCGGTTTTGACTTTGCCAGAGGCGGGAAAAGATTTTGTTGTATATAGTGATGCTTCTTTGAGTGGTCTGGGTTGTGTACTGATGCAAGATGGAAAGGTAATAACTTATGCATCTCGCCAACTGAAACTGCATAAGCGTAATTACCCGACGAATGATCTGGAACTAGCTGCTGTGATTTTTGCATTGAAGATTTGGAGACATTATCTATACGAAAAGAAGTAATTGAATTAAAAGCAATGTTTGCACAGCAGTATCAATGAAGATGGAAGTTTATTGGCTAAGTTGAGAGTTAAACCAGTGATGTTTGATCAGATCAGGTTAGCACAGTTAGAAGATCACAAGTTGGAGAAGAAAAGAGAAATAGTTCAGAATGGCACAATAAAGAATTTCAGTGTTGATGAGGATGGTTGCTTGAGATACCGTGATCGAATCTGTGTTCCAACTGTTTCTGAGCTAAATGAGTTGATAATTTGTGAAGCTCATGATAGTCCATTTGCTTTGCACCCTAGAGGAACGAAAATGTACCGAAATTTACGAAACTTATATTGGTGGCCGGGAATGAAGAGATATATAGTTGAGTACGTGGCTAAGTGTTTGGCTTGTCAACGAATAAAGGCATAGCATCAGGTTCCTACAGGATTACTTCAGCCAATTAATATTCCTGAATGGAAATGAGACTGTATTACGATGGATTTCGTAACGGGTTTACCATTGTTAGGAAGCAAGAAAAATGCTATTTGGGTGATTATCGATTGGCTTACAAAGTCAGCACATTTTATAGTAATCAGAACTGATTGGTCCTTCAGAAACTTGCTGAAGTTTATATTCGGGAAATTGTAAGGTTGCATGGTATTCCAGTATTGGTAATTTCTGATCGAGATCCAAGGTTTACATCGAGGTTCTGGAGACAGTTGTATGAATCTCTTAGTACATGGCTCAATTTCAATACAGCTTTTCATCCACAGACTGATGGGCAATCGGAGCGAGTTATTCAAATATTAGAAGACATGCTTCGAGCTTGTGTTATTCATTTTGAATTAGGTTGGGAACATTATTTACATTTAGCTGAGTTTGTTTATACTAATAGTTTCCAATCGAATTTTCAAATGGCTCCGTATAAAGCTCTATATGGATGAATGTAATACCCCGAAAATTATTATAGTAAAAAAAGTAATATATTATCCTTAATATAGTTAAGTAAGGAAATAAAATGACAAAAAGGGAAATTTTGGATTATGTCAATATTGGGAAGTATATTATGATATATTACATTATTAATTCAAGAAAGGACTAAATTGTAAAAGTGAGAAAGGTTTTATTGTCCAAGAGTAAATACTCAAAATTTAAGGGGTTAAAGTGTAAATATGAAAAAGTTGAAGGACTAATAGTGCAAATATTTTAGGGGTGAAATAATCTAGAAACTAAGGAAAATGGATGCATTAGGACCAAATCGAATAGATGAAGAATTATGAAGGACTAAATTGTAATTTTTCCAAATTAAGTGATGACTCAATGATGAAATTTTAAAAGATCATGACGGGCAAAATGGTCAATTAGTAAGAGAGAGAACTCTAGAATTTAATGATTATGTTGATGATATTTTAAATTAATTGACTTGATAAATATTACTTTATTAATATTTTAATAAGATATTTTTTATTATTTTATTATTTCATTTAGTATATATATATGTGTGTGGAAAGAAAAAAAAACACACACACACCATCCATCATCTTCTTCCATGCACCCCACGTTAGAAAGAAGAGAGGAAAGAAACTTTCTTTTCTTTACAATTTTGTCATTCCACCAAAAATTCACCATTTTTACCTAGTAATCAAGAGAATTTTCATAACTACCAAGAGAGAAAAATAACAAGGAGACTATGGGGAGCTAGAATATCAAGTTAGATTGAAGAAATTGAAGCTAGAGGAGAGACAAAAATCAAGATAAAGATTGAAATCAACAAGACAAGGTAAGAACATCAATATTTCAATATATTTTTAAGTTTGATATTGTTGAAAAAGCTTGGAAACGATATTATAGTAGAGTTTTCTTATATATGGTCCTATGTTCTTGATATGTTAGTGAAGGAAAATAAGAGAAAGTGGTGGGAAATATTGTAGAGAATTTAAATAAAGGTGTTACAAACTTGGTAATTAACATTTTACACTAAAACAGTTTTGGACAGCAGCAGTAGTATAACTTTTAAAAATCACCAAAAATTGTGGAAATCGAATTAGAGGATGAATAAAATATGAAATTAAATATTTTTTATTCTAGTTTTTCATAGAATAAGCGGTGTAAGCAATGGACTTGTAAATTACGAGTTATAGTAAATTTTGTGAGACAAGGTTAAAATGATTTCGGGTTCCCCTGTTCTGAGTTTGGAAAGTCATAAAAAATTGAAGAAAAATAATTAGGGGCTTAAATTTACATGTTTAAATAATTAATGAGTCTATTTTTAATAGAAACAAATGGTAACATCATCCAAGTTCCGTACTAAGGGATAATTAATTTTTAGTAAAGAAAGTTCGAAGCTGTCAAACAGTAGAACAGAGTCAAGTTTGAAGATTTTACTATACTTATTGGCTAAATTATAAATTCTGAAATTTTTATGATAGAAAAATATTTGAGTTTAGTTTCTAAAACATAAAGCGGATCTTAAATTGGAATTCTGTAACTCAAGATATAAATAATTTAGTGACTATGACGCAAATGGACAACTTTGAATAAATTTATAAGTAAATAGTGAAATCATAGATAATGTTACTTATAAGCATGTAATATAAACTAAGGATGTGGAATGGATAGGAGGAGGAGGAAAATATATATAAATATTTGGCTAGCATGGCTAATTTGCATGTTTTAGGCTCAGGGACTAAATTGAATAGAAATAAAACTTTATGAAAAATTTTGTAAAAATGTTAGAAATGACTAAATTTCATGAAATGGATTATTTTATTATTTAAGTTACAAGATTGAATGAAATTATTAATTTAGATCAAGATCGGGTAAAAACATGTTTTAGTGATTAAATTAAAAAGTGTTGAAATTATGGAAAAATTTTGAAATTTCAATATATATGAGAATAATTAGGCATGAAACAAAGTTTAAATTACGAGAATTTTATTTTTCTGAGCTTAAGGATGAAATCGTCATTAATTAAAAACTTCGGGGTAAAATGGTAATTTTATCTAGAGCATTAATTGAATGTATCAGAATAGAATGAAAATGATGATCAAATTTATTTATAAAGATCCGGATGACTCAAATGGAAAATAAATCCCGGTTGAATGAAAGAAAAATTCGATGGATCTTTGAAATGGAAATGTGCGCACATGAATATGAATTGACGGACCCGGATTTGTATCACTATAATTCAAACTTTATCATTATTATATGTTTAATTTACTAATTATGTGATATAAGGAAATACGAGTTGATGGTACATGAAACATTTATATTATGAATTAACTGACTTATATTTAGGAAGAAACGGCAATAGAATAATATTTATCATGACATAGAAATATGTGATTATCTTTGATACGTTGATACAAATAAATTAAGTATGTTGAGACGAGTAATAAATTTAAGTAAGACATGTCGAGAAAAATAAATATGTTTAAGGGATAATATGTTTGATTTTGATTGGTTCCAAATATGAATGCTAGATGAAATAAAATGTCTGATAAATAAATTTGTAACTCTGGTAATGCTCCGTCACTCTATTTTGGTGACGAATGTGGGTTCGGGGTGTTACAATGAAGGTGTCGGTCATCTGTTTGTTGGATGGAATTAAATGAAAGAAAAATAATCGAGTCGGAGTTAATTTAAGAAACGGAAGAAATTGTTAAGAAGATTCAAGTAGATTAAAGGCAGCTTTTGACAGACAGAAGTCATATGCAGATTTGAAATGTCGGGACATTGAGTACTCTATTAGTGATAAAGTATTTTTCCAAGTATCACCTTGGAAAAAATATTGAGATTTGGCCGGAAAGGAAAATCGAGTCCTTGTTTCATTGGACTGTATGAGATTGTGGAAAGAGTTGGATCAGTTGCCTATCGTTTAGCCTTGCCTCCGAAATTACATAAAATTCATGATGTTTTTCATGTTTCCATGCTCAGAAGATACAGATCAAATCCCTCTCATGTTATTTCGACTGAGGATATTGAAATTCGACCTGATTTGTCCTATGATGAAGAGCCGATTGAGATATTAGCTCGAGAGGTGAAGGAATTGCGTAATAAATGAGTTCTGTTAGTAAAAGTATTGTAGAGAAGTCATAATACTGAGGAAGTAATTTGGGAACAAGAAGAGACAATGAGATCTCAATACCCCCGCCACTTTTCAGGTAAATTTCGAGGACGAAATTTATTAAGGGGGAGAGTTATAATGACCCAATAGTCATGGGTATCGGAAAGTGTATTTTCGGTTCTCCGTTTTTGAAAAACGGATGAATAGGTGAATTTGTTTAAATTAGGAGTAATTGGGTATGAAGTTGAATATAGGGTAAAAGTTGAATTATAGAATAGAGAAAATTCAAGGGACTAAATAAGCAATTAAACCATAAATTGACATGTGTGTGGTAAAAATAATTTCCATGTGTATAAATAATATACATATATATATTAGTAATTATTATATATTTACTTATAATTTAAGTAAATATTATTATATTATTATATTAATTAAATAGAGTAAATAAAATAAATTAAATTATGAAAATTGTGTGGTAATAATAATGTAAATGTGTAAAATTTTATATACATACATTTGTAGTACATATATATTACTTATTATTTAAGAAAATATTAAAATATTATATTATTATTCTAATTAAAATAAAGAAACAAAAGAATGAAGAAGGAAACAGAATAGCAAAACGAAAACAGGGGAAAGAAAGGAGAAAAAGGAAGAAAGAAAAGAAAAAGAGAAATTAGGGTTTTAAAGGTTTCAAGTTCAAGTGGTAAGTCAATTAATCCCTTTTCTTGTAATTTTTGATGTTTTTGAAATCCTAGAACCAAATACTACTTGATATAAGTGGAAAATTTGAAAGTTAGTTGATTTTTAGATGTGGTTTATGTTGAATTAATTGAAGAATTTGGGTTAGAATTGATAGAATTTTAAGTTAGAATTGAGAAAATGATTTAATTTTAAGTCAAATCATAAGTAGTAAGGAATAAATAGAAAGAAACTCAAACTTAGGGATTCATGGTGAAATTAGAGAATTGAAATTAGTTCTAAGTGATAGTTGAATGAAAAATACAGAGTAAAATTATGAATAAAATAAGGTTAGATTTAAATAGGGATTTAATTAGAATTTAGGCAAAAGTTGTGTATAATTTGAAATGTTTAATATGAAATTGTAGTGTATTGATAAATTTTAATTGTTTTAATTCCAGAGCTAACGTTGAGCCGGAGACGTCGACTAAGAAAGGAAAGGAAAATGTCAACGAAGATTTGTAATAGCCCAAATTTCAGTGATGTCAAAAAAAAAAAGTTGTTCGAGACCACCAAATGTAGCTTTTAAAATATTTTTAAAATAGTAAATTGTGTTTTATAAAGATTTATTTGGTCAAGAAATCGAGAAAAAGAGGTATCAAGATCTCGGTGTTATAAACCGAGTCATAAATATTTTTATGAATATTTACGGAATGTCAATAAGGTAGTATTAAAATTTTGTTAGAAAATTTTGACGTTTGTGTGGTTAATTAAATAAAAAGGACTAAATTGAAAAATGTGTAAAAGTTGCTAGAAGGATTAAATAGATTAATTGTCAAATGAGGAAGGACTTGAAGTGAAAATAAGCCAAAGGAGATATTTTGGGCGACAATAGCTGAGAAAAATAAGGAAATGGGTGAAATAAGGGCAAAATTGGAAAATTGCTAAAATTAGTTAAATAAAAATGGGACCAAATTGGAATATCTAGAATTCTCTTCATTTCTCTTTATTTTCTTCAGCTGAAAAACAGCCATGGGAGAGAGTTTCAAGCTGGTTTTCATACTCAAGCTTCATGTAAGTTTAATTCTTGCTTTCTCCTTGAAATTTCTATGTTTTTGGACTTTACAATTGGATCCAACTTATTATGTTATTAGTTTTTGATTCTATAGCTAATTTTTAAAGTTGATGTGGATTAGTGCTGGAAGAATATGATGAATAAATATTGAGTTGAAGTTTTAATTTTGTTATATGATGATTTTATTAAGTAAAATTGATGGAAATTGATTTTAGGACCTAATTGTGAAAGAGTTGAAATTAAGGCCTAGTGTTAAAATTCTGATTTTCAAAGGTTATGAAGTAGTTTAAAATGATAGAGAAAAGTATTAAATGAGAAAATTAGCTCAATTGAGGGGTTAATTCAGTAAGGACTGAATTGTATGAATTGTGGAATTAGGGACAAAATAGAAATCAACATGTTACATTAAAGCAGTTTTGGACAGTAGCAGTTGTCTAACTTTGAAAAATCACCAAAAATTGTAGAAATTGAATTAGAAGTTGGGTGAGATATGGAATTAAAGCTTGTTGAGTCTATTTTCATATAAAAGAAACATAGCAAGTAAAGGAAGTCTATATATTGAGATATTTAAATATTTGTAAGACTGGTTTAGAATAACTTCGTGATCCCCTGTTCTTAATTTAGAAATTCACTAAAAATTGTACAAAAATAATTATGAGTTATAATTTATATTTTTGTATTCCTTGGTGAGCCTATTTTCATTAGAAATAATCGGAAACACTATATGAAAATCGTACTATGAGATAATTGATTTTTAGTGAAGAGAGGTCAGAGCTATCGGACTGTGTAACAGGTGAGAATTTAACTAATAAACTGTACTAATTGGCTGTACAGTAAGAAGATATGTGAGTCTAGTTTCAAAGAAAATTAACATTTTGAAATTTGGAGTTCTGTAGCTCGAGATAAAAATAATTTAGTGAATATAACACAGATAGACAGCTTGAACATTCACATGAGTAAATAGTGAAAATTATAGAAAATGTTACTTACAAGTGTGTTGTTTATACTAAGGATGTGGATGGAGAGGAGGAGGAGGGAAAATAATATATGAATGACTTGTGTATAAATTGATTACATGCTCGATTATAATTGATATAATGTTTTATTTGAAATATTTATTATGAAATTATGATTATCGTTATAATACAAAAATTGAACTTGTGAGTTTATATGGCTAATTTTTAGTGATCATTTGTTAATTTTATGAATTTCATGATGTGTTATTTCATATGTATTGATGATCAAATTGAGCATTTGATTCGGTGACAACATGAATTGACGGAAAATACAATGGTTGAACCATGGCAACAAGTGATAAGTGATAGCTTCGGCTACACTTATCCGATCAAGGACAAGTGAAGGTGAAAAGTGGTAGCTTCGCCACCGATCGATGAAAAGTGGTAGCTTCACACCGATCGATGAAAAGTGGTAGCTACGGCCACCGATCGATGAAAAGTGATAGCTCCGCCACCGATCGGTGAAAAGTGGTAGCTCCGCCACCGATCAAGTGAAAAGTGGTAGCTCGCCACCGATCAAGTGAAAAGTGGTAGCTCCGCCACCGATCGAGTGAAAAGTGGTAGCTTGGCCACCGATCGATGAAAAGTGGTAGCTCGGCCACCGATCGATGAAAAGTGGTAGTTTCGGCACCGATCGGTGAAATTCAATGCACATCGGTGCGAGAACAATTCCGTAAGACGTTCACTAATTTGTGAAGTTGGTAAGTGTTATATAGAATTATGTGATATAAGGAAATATGAGTTGATGATGCATGAATATAGAACTTGGTTGATGAATGAGCTCATTTGTGATTATATATTTGTACACCCTTGAGTGTATTATCCGTATGAAATGGTATTCCGAATGAGTTAATGAGAAGAGTTCTAAAATGACATAATCTAAATTTGAAATGAAATATTATGAAAATGTACTTGGAATGTATTGGTATGTCTTGTGTATGTTATTTGAGTTCATAATATGGAAAGTAAATGTATGTGAAAATATGAGGTGATGATATCTCAGACATGGAATTTATTGATGGATACATACATCCTAATGGATTTTAGAGAACATTGAAATTGGGCTCAATAAGTGATTTTCCAATTTAAATTGTAATTGGCAGGAAGAGTTAGTGAATTGCATGATTATGAGTTGTTATATGTATTTGTCAAAAATACGAGGAGATGATGGTAAATAATACATGGAAATATGAGACTATAATATATAAAAATATGAAATGTGATTGATAAATGTGTTCATTCATAATTATAGAATTTTTGCATCTCAAGTGCACTATATGTATAATGATGATGTTTCAAATGATTTGATAAGTGAAACTCAAATAAGAAGTAGTTTGAAACCAAGACAAATTGTTATAAAAATGTATGTGAAAAACAGAGGTGTGATTGTTATATGCTATATGAATACATAGGATGAAAAAGTACAAGTCTGAGAGAAATTTAATGAGAATTGAGCCCATATACGTTTCTTGTTATTTATATGAAGTGTACGACTAACAAATCGTATTAAGTATAAGGCTCAGTTGAATATTTTAAATTGGTTTTTGTATGTATTAAATGTGGATGAAGAATAAGGATCAAATGAGTGAGAAATATGGCTTGAAAAATAGCATAATTTATGAAAATTAACTTTACCACACGGCCAAGCAACAGGGCGTGTACTAAGGCCGTGTGACTCAAGTTTCTCCACAGATGCAAGTCAGAGAGTTATACGCCCTAGAGGCTCGGCCATGTGAGCCACACGGGCGTGGAAACCTTGTAAATGAGATAAACTTAAGATTTTGCGAAAAATTTTATACGATTTTGATTTAGTCCCGACCCAATCCCAATGCATGATTTGGACTTCAAAGGTCTGTTAAAGGAACTTTTATAATCAATTTTGATATTTGAGCGATAAATGGTTTAAATAATCCATAAGTGTTTCGTACTCTTCGGTAATGCCTCATACTCTGTTCCGGCGTCGAACATGAGTAAAGGGTGTTACAAGATTAGCTCGAAAAATACAGTTTGTCTTTCTATAATCCGAATTTAATAATTAATTGTTGAATTATTACTTAATATGTATGGTAAGTGCATAGAAGTAAGTATTGATTTTGATTTTGTGATATTGAATTGAATTGAATGGAATTGATTTCATGTATTTATGTGAATATTTGATTTGGAATGAATATTGTTTGAAATTGAAAAGTGAATTTAGTTATTAATTGTTGAATTTTGATTAAATATTATGGTAAGTGAATAAGGTGAGAATTATTTGTATTGTGTTATACTAATGAAATGGATTGATTTGGAATGTGATGAAATTGATATGAATATGTGATTATTATGGAATTTGAACATTTGGTATTTATTATTATATTTGAAAAAAAAAACGAAATGAAATGAATTGAATTACGAACATATATGCTTATTTGAAATGTGTATCGATTGAAATTGAAAAGTGATGTGAAACCCTATTAACTGTACCGGACTGAGTTAGATATAGTTAGCATGCCATAGGATTGGAAGTGTTCAGGGATTACTTCAACCACGAGTCGATGAGACAGTGGGTGTCAATCTAATACTTTGAATTATCCGATGAGGCACTGGGTGTCATACTGGTGTGTTTTGGTTGGATCCGCGTATCCGCGAAAAGTTCGAGTCTTATTAATAGGGGTAAACAAATGATTTGGCCAATTGGTTGATAATGAATAATATTGAATATGGATTGAAATGGACGATGAAATGAAATATGCAATTGAAATGCATGGAATTGCATGAATCAGGGATTCATGAAATGGATATTGGTTTGAAATTGAGTGGTGTATCCTATTGAGAAAAGATATTAAATAGCAATTATGAAATTGAAATAGTATGATATGAGAATTGAAAGTGTTATGAATGATGCATTTATGAAATTGATTATTTGTTGAATGATTTTGTTTATGTGTGATTATATAAATAAAAATTATAAATTCTTGTTTAATAAATATTCAGATTATAGAAATACCACTGAGTTTATACTCAGTGCATGGTTTGTTTTTGGTGCGCAGGTTAGATTAAAGTCAGATTGTCAAATCAGCATCTAAAGCCGATCCCAAACTCAAAAGTGGTAAAGTGCTTTTCTTTTTGGTAATGGCATGTAGTTAGGATGTCATATGTAGGTCATTTTGAGTAGTGATTGTAAATGATGTTATAAGATAATATAGACTAATTATATACTTGAACTTATGTAAGACATGTTGATGATATAAAATGACATGTTTAAGTTAATGCATACATGAGTATGAAATAAATAGACTTTGGGAGAAATTGATATAAATTTAGAAATGGTTTGAATGATGTTAAATTAGATTGTTTTGGTTAAAGTATGAGAAGTATCTAAAAGAGTACATTGATTAGGTCATCAAGTTTATCAATTTGACATGTTTTATAGGTATTTGAATATGTTTTGGATTGGTTGAAAGTTTGGATTTTGAATTGTTTGTTGTTCAAGATTTGCAAGGTTGGTAAATTTATTGTATAAGGCTCATTTTGAGTCCACACGGCCTGGCACACGGGCGTGTGTGTTTTGCACTTAGGAAAAATTTTGAAATTTTTCGGAAAAAAAAATCTCTGGATTTCTGATTGAGTCCCAATTTGTTTCTAACGTATATTTTGGGCCTCAAGGACCCATACAGTGGACAATATAATTAATTTATGAAGTGTATGTAATTTAATTTGTTTGATTGTTCTAAAAAGTCTGGTAATATTCTATAACCTTGTTCCAGCGACGGATAAGGGTTAGGGGGTGTTACAGAAATACACTAATTTATATGCTTATATCACAAAACAATCAAGCAAACGTATCAACTAAGCATGTCTGACATATAGTTCGAGAGATTAGTAGTAATTACGTAAAAGTACCATGGAGTATTTTATAGTAGGAGTTAAATCTCATTTTGTTCTCTCTATTAGAAAATGGGCAAATTAGTCTCTCTATGTTAGATTAAAGAGCAAATTGGTAGTTCTATTAACAATTTCATCCATTTCTATTATTAAAAACTGGTTTATTTATATTAGCATGAGGTACACGTGGCACATCATATGTAATTATCTAGTTATTTTGTCAGCTACACCAATTTTTAACGACAGAAACAAATAAAATTTTTAATAGAAATAATGGATTTACTTTTTAATCTAACATGCAAGAATTAATTTATCTATTTTTTAAGAAAAAAGACAACTTATAATTTAACTCTTAATATAAAGGTTTTTATGATACTTTAAATGTAGCAAATAATTCGTTAATACAATATTTTTAATTAGACAGACCAAACTTGATTAATTATATAAAATGTTAATGACATATATAGGTTTAGACTCAATCCATAAACACTTTGTATGATTATATAATAAATTTAAATAAAATAAAAACTGTAAAATGCGTGTAATTTTGATCTAAAATTGAACTCATAAAATAAAATAAAATAAAAACTGAAAAGTAATTTAGAATATATATTTTTAATTCCAGCGTTTTTATGAAGATTCTGCTAATAATTAACGCCGTGAGTTATTGTTACGGGTAATAAGGCACATGAAAGTCACGTAACGGGGATTGTAGATAAACGGAGTTAACGGTTCGAAAGAAAAGGCAATTGAAGCCGTTGGATTAATGATCAACGGTTAGAAATTCCCTGATGATGTACACTTGTGGTGTAACGGAGGGTAAGAGGAGGTATTAAAAATTGGTTTTGAAAGGGAGAGAGCGCATTTCGTTTTGTCAGAAGAAGAGACAGCCTCCCTGTTACTCTTTTTCTTTTGTTTTCTTTTTCAAATTTTCTTCTTCTCTGCTAATTTGCTTCTACTTTCTTCTCTTTCTCGAGAACCAAACAGAATACTCATAAGGAAAAACGAAAATCTATAGATAGTATGATTAATCAGATGTTGAGGATCTAATTTCAAACCAAGCCGTGCCATAAGAGGGAGGAGAAGAGAAGGATCTGAGATTTTGTGAGGTCTGTAATTGAGAGCAGAGATTGATTATATCTTGGTTTACTGTGATGGATTTCATTGTCTATTTTTCAATGGATAACTGTTAACGAGCAATCTGCAAAAAGTTTTTTGAACTTTTCTTTTTCCTAGATTTTGCAGATACAATTGAAGGAACTTGAGGAACATTTTTGCTGGTTCTAACTGATCGTCAATATTTGTTTTCTTTTGCGGAAGTTTTGAGAATCGGGTAAACGAAGTTCAAGTTCAAGAGATTTGAAACATGTTTGAATGATTTTGTTTCTGATTTTTTTTTCTTTTCTGACAGATACATTTGAACGACAGCATAGCTACTTTCTGAAGAATTCTCGACTGAATTAATCTTTAAAAAAGCAGATCAATTGCTTACGTATCAAAATCATAAGAATCTTACAACGAATGAAAGTCGGAAGAATAGGCTTCATATTACGTTATTTTGTTGAAAATCCAGAACAAATTTTGTGTTTATAGCAAAGGACTTTGAAGAAAGGAAAGTTGTAACGGCAGAGCCTTAGCTATTCAGGTAGGAGAGTCATTTTCTCGCCGATAAGATCAGGAGCCCAACAATCTGAGTATCGATTCTAAATCTACCTAAAGTGATTACTCGCCATTGATACACCAGGGCCGGGCTGTGATTAAGAATCGGAGATTTCTTTGACAGAGTCGATTTTTAACGGGAATGTTGGATTTTCTTTCTCCTGAGACCTCCATTTAATTTCTATGGAGAGTCTGTGCTTCAGTTTTTAATTTCGCTTTGCCCGTTTATTTGTTTTCTTTTTTCCTTTTTCCTCAAAGTTCCAGTCACAAGTTTCTTCTTAATCCTTCGATGGTTTTTTCCCCCTTTCAAACAGCCTGAAGAAGAGTTTGACCTTTTCCGCTTAGAATTTTTCACCAGATTAGATCTTTAATTTTTTTTTTTCGCTATATTCTGTCTCTATCTTTAATTTTCGCTTCCTTTAAATCTCCATTCAGAAGCGTCTTTCTTCTTTTGTTATGATGTTTTCATGGTTCGATTGCTTTTTTTTTTCATGTTCGTAAATTGAATTTTCTCGGTACTTTAACATTCTAACTACGAGGAAAGGCAACTTTCGCTTGCTTTGTGTCTTCCGTGTTCCAACTATGTTCCTCGTCAACAGCTCTTTAAACTATTTTGTCATTTTATTGCTGCTATTGTAGTCTTAATTTTCTCAACCCCACCAATAATTCTCATAATCTCCATTGTCCTCCTTTAATCCATTGATTATTTTATAAAAATCGCTTAATTTCATCTCCTGGTTAGCATCTTTTTTTTCCCCTCAAGAAGATGCAAAGGCCGTTCGATGCTTGTTTTTCTCCCCATCTTCAACTTTTCGTCACGCTGAAGGCTGCTTTCTTCTTCTTTATTTTTCCTCAGATTTTTTTTTCAAAGTTTCCGGGAAAATTCCTAGCCGTCCAATGCTCATATTCTAATGCTAAGCTGAGAAATCTTTGTTTCAAATTGTGTGGAAGTTTTAAGAGAAACCCTATTGAAATTCTCCCAATCGTATTTTCTTTTTTCCTTGTCCTTTCGGAGCTAGCACTTTAATTCTGAAGTTTTGAGATTAATTTAAAATTATAATTTTTTTAAATTTTAATATTTTTGCTTTAACCATGGACAGTGTGCAGAAAATGATGGAGAAGGACTCTTTAAGGAGCAATAACAATGGTAATAGCGCGAACTACAACAGAGAGAGAACCGGAGGTGATGCCGGATTGTTAAGATCCAGCTCAGATCCAGCCAAACAAACGGCGTCGTCTTCTGATTTTGTTTTGCAGTGGGGAAACCGGAAGCGTCTCAGGTGTATGAAGATCCAGGTCAAAGACGACCAATCTGGCCCGGTTAACCGAACCACGGTTCGAGTCGATCGCCGTGTCGTGAGGGCAGATAAGGACTCTTCAAATCAGCCCAGCAATAATAACAATCACGGGACTGGATATTTTAACCTCCGTCAACGGCCTGCTTCTCCCCGGGCCCCGCCACCTCAGCGCGTCCTCAGGTACTGTATTATATTCACAAATTACGCTCATCTATGAGTTCAGTTGTTTACTCAAGAGTCAGATTTACTATTTTCTCTTCGAGTGTTTTGACACTTTGGCGCGTGTACTGTACGCTCCGTTGATATAGGGGGATCGGGTCAGGGTACTAGTAATATGGTATATTGTTGGATAAATTGATGTCTCGTTTCTGTTATCACTTGGTTTTGCTTTTGCCTTTGCGTTAGGTTTTCCGTTCAAATTGGCGCGAGTAAAATGATTGTATAGATTCATCATTTCCGGGTCCCACTTTCTTGTCCTTTTCTTTTCTTTTTTTTTTCTACTTTAAAAGCAGAAATTACTGATCCGTATTAACTTATTTGACATAACATTTGATGAAATAAGTTTTGCTCTAGGTAAAATATTTTTCTACTTGATTGTCCCTTTTCTGTTTTTTTTTTTTTTGTTTGTTTTTTGTTCGAAATTTGGAGATTTTTCATACGTAAAAGAAATTCTTCTCAATCATGATACAAAGATTCTCAATTTTCTGATAGGCATAAGTTCTCGATTTTTTCACAGGTTCGATAATTCTTTTTTTGTTGACTTGTTTGGTTTTGATTGACAATTATGCTTTCTTTATCCCTACTACATTTTTTCCCATTGGTGGCAGAAAGGTATTTTGCGAGAATGGATAAGCTGCACAGTTGGCGTTATTGACACTACTAAAAAAAATCTACATACTTTGGATGGATATTTCCATATAGGCCTTTTGACTGGGTGGTGATGGTATTTGTTTGGGTCTCATATTAAATAACATCTCGGCCTCCGATTTGCTATTTTTAGTGGGGATCCGGAATCATCAAAAGATTTTGGCTTTTTCTTTTTCACAAACTAATAGTTGTGCGAGGATATCTCAATTGTGCATTCTCCATTTCGTAAGGTAGGCGCCAGTGTAGGTTCGGGATATGGTCGTGGTGAGTTTGTGAATGTTGTTCATGCTAATTGAGAGATTATTTTCTTTAAATAGACATAAGATCAATTATGGGGGAAGCGTTAACTTTTTCCAAGAGGGTCATAGTAAGTACACTATTTGAAACATAATCTTAAACAAGTTTGTGCTTGTTTTCAGGATTCAGATTTTTAGACTGTTTTTTGTTTGAAAGTATTTCCTTAGTTGCTGTTTGAATTATTAATTTTTTTAGATTTTCAGATCTGTCTTCATATCCTCTTTCTGATTGTTTCTTGTTTTTTTTTTTTTTTTAAAGGTTGGACTAAAGAATAGTGGAGTAGGTCATGCCCTTTACTTAATCCTCAATCTTGGAAGAAAACTAATATTAGATTCTATGTAAAAATCGGTGTTTGATCTTTGTTTTCATTTTGGATAGTTGCTATGCTTGGGATGGCTTAGCTAATAGATTTTTTTATTTATTAATCTTAACAACCATCTTAGACATGGTCATTGTGAACCTGGATGGCATGATGATGCCTAGCGCATCCGTCCCATGCTCATGGGCCCGTGTCCTCGTTGGAAACATTGAATCGACAGTTACCTCACCACGTGTCTATTAAAAAGTCTTTCTTTGATCTCAGCCGTCCGATCACAAATTGGAGTTTAGGAACACCATGCCATATTTCAACCCTCCATTATGGCAAAAATGCCCCAAGCCTTAAAACCCGTCTAAAAACCAGCTGTGCACCCTAGATCGCGATAGAAATAGAATCACTCTTTTCTATCAAATATCTGAACTTATTCTCTCCAAAACAAACAAACAAAAAAAGAAATTAACAACTCTCCTATTTAAAAGCAAACCCCACAAACTCTCACACCCTTTCCCTAAGAATGCCCTCCAAAAAAACCACCACCATTTTCTACGCAATACTTGTCTAGATTCTACCCAGTCTCTTTCACCCATCTCCGATCTAGATCACTCCAAGGTTACATTTGTAAATTCAATTACAACTTTATTTTTTTTTTCAAAATATCACAGCATTTTATTCTTTTTTTCCAGTTATTTTAATTTTCTTTTTTTTATCTTTCCAGGAACTGTGAGAATTCCAGTGCTATGAGAGGCCAAAGCAACGGTGGCGTAAGAGGATTCACTTCGCCTGACAGGGGTGTGCACGAGAAGAGAGGTGGCAACAATAACAATTACAACCACCACAGCAACAACCATGATAACAACCACCACAACAATAAATCAGCGGCATCTTCGGAGACAGCTCAGGATAGCAAAAAAGGAGGGTCATCTTCTGGGAGCGGTGAGATAGCTCCTGCACCCATGGTTTGGCCACCTAAATTCGTGATTGCTTTAACAAATAAAGAGAAAGAAGAAGATTTCATGACCTTTAAAGGATCTAAGCTGCCACAAAGACCAAAAAAGCGATCAAAATTTATTCAACGTACCCTCAATGTAAGCTCTCTTCTTTTTCCTTTCTTTCGAATTCGATTCATGCTTAATTTGATAAAGAAATTAAAAAATTGGGATGAATTTTGGATTTTTAGTCTTTGGTTTTAATGTGAAATTAATTTAATATATGTTGTCTAGAACTGGAAATAGATGGGACAGTTATTGTGAAAAACTTGAAATAAATGAATAATGGGTTGGTTTGTTTTTGTTCTTTAAATTGATTTAGCCTCTTTGGTCTACGAGAAAAAGAAAGAGAAATTTTGCAGAAAAATCGTACACGTGTCAATCAAATATTGGTAAACACATAATTTGTTAAGAGGGCCCACTGAAAAGCTTGTGACCCAGTCCTTATTTAATTGCTCACTTGTGCCCTTGTTTCTGCGTTTACCTATGGCTATGCTTTAATCGCGTGAGCTTCTAGGTTTAGCTTTTTTTTTTTTTTTGGTAACATCTTCTAGGTTGAGCTTTAACGTATATGTTTTGGACATTATTAATTAAAAAAATATATAGAAACATATGATATGTTAAGATAATGTGTGTTGTAATTTATTTTTGTGGTGTGATTATTAAAATTTGTGGATCTCCTTTTTCTAATTTGTTTATAGATTTTTAAATTTATTTAATCACATTATAGTAAAATGAAATTATATAAAAAGTTAATAATACTAACTTTTAAAATATTTTTTATAAATATAATTGTTTTAAAAATAGAAAAATTATTTATAGAAAATAAGAGTTATGGTTTTTTTTAAAAATAAAATATAAAATTTTCTTGACATGTAATTTGATTTTCAAAATTTTGGATTTTTCTTAATAGATTTCTCAAACATGAATTTTTTATAAAAAAATTTCCATTTTTTATTATATTATGTATTTTAATAAAAGATACAGAATCTTTACTTAAATAGAGTACACATAATAGTTTATGTTTTCTGTTGACAAAAGTATTTAAATAATTTATTTATCATATAAAGTATTAGTGTAGTGTATTCACGTGGTCCAATGAAATATATCCAACTTGGGATTTTTTTTATTTAATTATTACCAATTCCTGAATAACTGCTTTTTAATTTATCTTTTGTTCTATTAGATTTTGCAAGTGAAATAACTAACATAATGAACTTGTGAAATATAATTATACCATCATTTAAGATATTTAAAATATTTCATTTCCCTTATTTGAAAATGTGAAGAGAGTGGGGTAGCCCATTTGAGGAATGTATTATTGAAAGAGACAAATGAGTGGGGACAAAAAATACACGTGTAATTCAAAAAGAAGTTGAAGTGTATGGTGTTTGATGCGACAGGTTTACGGCAATAGTCCGAGACACGAATCACACATTTTATTTATTTACTACTACTTTATAAATGAATAAAAAACGACAAAAGACGGCACGATGCTCGACGCGTTATTGTCCGGGGACTTTTCTGCAATATCCTGTTATTATAGGGGCTTCTTTTGATAATTGCATCTTCAGTTTGTTGTATTGTAACTATTGTTATGGCGGTGGTTAAATCATTATCTTCCAACTGGTCCACTTTGGCAAACAGAAAATACACCACAAGCAATAAAATAATGTGTATTCTTTTTTTGTTTTAAGAAATTGAACTTTTCATCCCTTTTTTTTTTTTTTTTTTTTAAATCCATGTTTTAATAATTATGCTTTTGAATGCTAATTTTGGGTAATCTGGATTGCAGCTGGTAAGTCCTGGGACATGGCTTTGCGATTTAACCCTCGAACGTTATGAAGTCAGGGAGAAGAAGATCACAAAGAAGGTAATAAATATATATTTAGTTACGTCATCTCAATTGTAACATTAATTGGATTTGTTATGTTGGATTCTTTTTTCTCATTCCTAGAAATCACCGAAACTGAAATCTTTTTAATGTAATGATCTAATGCAGAGACCAAGAGGTTTAAAGGCTATGGGAAATATGGAATCTGACTCTGAATAGAAAGCTGGGAAGATGCAGTTTAAAGGTTTGATTTTTGGGGTATTTGCAAATGTCGATGATGATGAGATTTTCCAGAGACAGTTGCTCTTTATTTTTTTAAAGGATGAGATTAGTCTTTGAACTGTATAAATGATGATCTTTTCATATATGAGATGAATGAAAAGTTTAGATTAAGCGAAATATGTGGTGTAAGCAAATGAAGAGCTTTTCATTTATTAGATGATTTGAAAGATTGTTTAAATTTCTTTTCTGTTGCTAGTAAAAACTACCTTTTTAAAAAAAACTAAAATAAAATAACATTTTTATAAAGTAATTAATTTTAATTATAATTGGGTTGATTTGGATCACAACTATCTTATCTAGAATAAAACTTATCTCAAGCAAAACGGTCATCAATTTTGCTTAGAAGCCTAAAAACATGGGTTGGATTTATAAGTACAAGTTTCTTAATCCCAATACCAAAAACCTAGTATTGTAAAGAAATTATTATTGGCGAGACCGTTAGTTTTAGATAAATGTGGAAAAGGACAACTTCATAAACAGAAATTTCTCCATCTTTCACAACGGACTTCCAAGTCACGACGTTCTGATTTTAATGAATATGAATAAATGCTTTAAGCCAAAAAAAAAAAAAAAAAAAGTTGGAAAGAAATTATAAAAGTTCACGGGACCATATTCTAAAAGTTAAAAAAGAGACATGAAAAGAAAAATGAAATTCCTTAGCGGAGAATCAATGCAACCAACGGAGATCATATTTTTGGTTTACCAAAACTTAAGAGCTTTGATTTATTGGCACACTTGAGCGATGCTTTGCTTGCTTGGTTCTGATAAAATTTTAAAATAATTTTCATCTTTTTCATTTATCTAATTAAAGCAAAATCAACTGTTCCTTAATAAGCACTAAATTGCTTACAGGTTTACTTTCGAGTAAATACATGTAAGCTTTGCATAGCATTCTTTTCCTTCTTTCTTTTTTCTTTTTTCTTTTGGCTAATCCCCGTTTCGAAAATTGACCTTATAGTAAGAAATGCAGAAATTTAAAAAAATCAAAGATTAGATCTAACATTTGTGTCATTATAGGTCTTTTTATTTACTATAAAGTATAGGCCCTCCCTCCCACAAAAAATCAAAATGAGAAGGTGGCAATCGAGGATTGGACTGGCATCGACATTTTTAACCACGAATGGACCTTCTATGTACCAAAATCGTGTCTAATTCTTGAGTAAATATCCTCACCTAAATTAAAATAAAATAAAAAAGTCAAAAATACCTTAATTATAAATTGGAATAATGTAAACGTAACTTATTGCGTCAAACTGTACAAGCAATTCTATTCTAAGCTCAAACCAAACTAGAGATTGACATCTAGCATGTACAACAAAGTTTATCTCCAATTAACTTCATCAAGCTGGTTAACTGGAAATTAAATGTTGTACTTGAAATAGAAGAAATGGCCCACTTTATAATATCAAAATAAGAATAATTTATTGGTGAAGAAACTACAAGAAAGAAAGAATGGGGTTTTCTTTCATTGTCAGTGTAGAATAAGAATAATGCACTCCATGGCATATTAGAAAATGCTATAAAAATTATGTGACTTCAAATTTTCAGTAAACCCACCACCATTGTTTTTCCAATGTAGTTCAATTATGATCTGTCTGTCCCATTAGCTAAAAGACCCACCAACAATAATGTAAATTTGGTATGGGACTCTATATATCGCTATATATTATTTGTAGAAGAATATTAACTGTATAAATCTCATTCCAGAAATTTGCGAGTGGGCATCCACGAAGCACAAACTTTCAAACATGGGAGTTGGAACCAACAAAGAAAAAGAAAACATAAAAAGAATAAAGAGCTGCTAGCCATTCAAACAAGCCAAGGGCTATCTGAAGCTTTTAAAAGCCTTATTTTTAACATATAATATAAAAGGACCCCATTAATAATGTTGGTATGAATAGAGGATATTTTCCATTAGCACATGGTGGTGAGTGGTGGGCAATGCTCTCAGCATTATTGCCAAATATTTGATGACTAAATTGTACAATTGAATTTGAGTTTAGAGTCTTTAACGGTTCAATTTGACTCCAATGCTCATATGCTGCTGCTATTACTGTTTGGCTGTAGAGAAAACGCAAGAAAATACGTAACAAACAAATATATATATGAACATACAACAAATTCAAGAAGCAAAGAAAGAAATAAAAGATTACGTACTAATGAAAATGATATCAATCCATAATAATACTGAAACAAATAAGTCCAAACATCATCCACCATAAATAATCTGTGCAGTAGATAACAAAACTACCTCTCTCGACTCTCGCATATTTATATATATAGGGACTCCTAGATATACTAAAACTCCATGTAAAATTCACCCCCCCCCCCCAAAAAAATAAACATATAAATGAGAAATCAAACACCCTCTCTACACCATCAATAGCCAACACCCTTCAGATCCTGAGAATAGAGCCGAAAAGCAGAGCCGTGACAGCGGCAAAGAAAACAGAGACGAATGAGGGGGAGATGGAGCCGGTTCCTGAGGTGGGGCTCGGTGCTGGGGCTTCAGCAGCGATGGCTGAACCCATAAGAGCACAAACAGCGACGAGAACAAGGATTAGAGAAGCCTTTGAGAGACCCATTGTTGCAAATCCTTTGAGCGTTCTTTTTCTTTTTTGGGTTAAAAGATGGAGAAAATGTGAGTGTGCGTTTTAGGGAGGTGGGATCAAAATATATAGAGAGAGAATGAGGGGAAAAATCGGGCAGCTGCCCGGATTTCCAGCCTGGAATTTTAAACTGTAACATTGTTACAGCTGGTAGTATCGGCTGCTACCCGTTTAAAAAAAAAACACTATTACCATTATTTATTACGTATACGCGTGTAAATTTTTTATTCCCACCGGTATTTATTTTTCTGATAATGACAACCTGAAACGTGGCCGTTTTTGGTGGGGCTGTTAATGTTTATTCCATGGGATTAGAATTTGATTCTTTTGTAAATTCGAGGGAGGTACAAAGCGTGATATTACTGGCGCATCGAATGGCTGATGAAAAGGTTAGCACATAGATCGAGGTTTCATATTTATCCGTGTCGACACGCGACAAAACATTACGACAGTGAAGGACGTAATAGAAGAGAGGATAGACGGATGAGTGCGGGCAGGGCCGCAATTGACGGATTCCATCGCCAAGCAACTGAAAAGATACTGATTCTTTGTGAGACCACCAAACATCACATGATAGAGGTAGAGGTTGAGCCAACCCAGGGAGAACACGTGGGGGCCCCAAAGCACACTTATTTTTTATAGAAATTCCAAGCAAAGAGCGAATGACAGGTAGGTATACACTGTACCTTTTTCCCCTTAATCCCTGCTATAAGAAAAAGATTTCCCTTTTAACTTGAGAACAATTGACAATTATTTAATTTGGAAAATTATAATAATTAAAAGATTTATTGATTCTATTCAATATCGATTTGGATTATTATTTGATTTTTAAGAGCATATAACTTATTCCAAGCTGAGTTGGGTTTTAAAAAACCAAAATATTTTTTATTTTATTTTTTTTTAAAATCCATCTTAATTATATCGTTATCATCCTTAACCCCAGCTATAAGTTTTCCTTTTTTCTATTTTTGAAAATCAGTAATTGTGTAATTTGCAAAAAAATATAATAATAAAAACTAGGTTGGGTATATATAAACATTCTTTTTGCCGTGTATTTTCAATACGAAAATCGAAAATCAAAATGCTATGATTCTATATATATAGATCAAATACTAAAAAGAAATGAAAATAAATAACGGACATAGTTTAAGAGTGAATTTGGATGGACAATTAAATATAGTGCATTTAATTTACTTTTTATCTTACATTATAATATTGCTACAGTGTCTAATATCACCGTCACCACTGTTTTTACACTAACCACATGTAAACGCACCGTCCATCCAAACTCACCCTAACTAAACTTCAATGTAATTCAAAGCACTTGAAAATATAGCTCCAAATATATTCCGAAAATAAAAACTCCAAATGATCTTTTGAGAACTAAAATCTACGACTTTAATCAAAGAACAAAAGAATAAAAATAGACAAATAATTGAGAAATGAAACAAAAAATCAATCTTACAAGAAATCTAAAAATACTATTATGAGTAACAAAGAAAAGAACAACATAAATCGCAAGAAAACTGGGAACAAATTAACCCCATATATCCAGGCCATAGATTTTGGTTCCAATATCCATATAATAGATTCTCATATCACCATAAATTATGAAATAATAAGGGATATTCTATTAAGGTAAAATTTTATTTATTGATTTTATGAATTATCTGTACTGTACATACAGATTAGTTTTGGGAGTTCCAAAAAATTAGAAGTGTGTTAAATTTCATGTTTGTATGAGATGAGATCGAAGAGAGGACCTAATATGCTACCCCTCGGCTCATGGATCCAATCTCCATCTCAAATTTTGGTTCATCATCAAAGATCAAAATCAAAATCTGGCACTATTCATCACTCAAAAGTCAGAATCCCAAAACCTTCTGTGCTATCTGTAATAAGGGCTCCATAGCGCTCGGTGCAAATTTTCTGGCAAAAAGAAAACAAATCGAACTCGGCTGATCGTTATACCTACACTGATGACCTTCCAAGATTCTCTTGAAGAAGTCTTCTGTAATGTCTGATCTGCCAAATGTACCAGGATGAGGCCCACCCCTTGACCAATCAACCCATGTGATGCTTCTATTCGCTAAGAGATTGGGTGTCTGGATGGTCAACATGGTGGGGAAGTAGTGCTCGTCCACGTAACATGCTGGTCGGCAGAACCGTTCAAACTTAGGATAATAGGTAACATCTTCCACTATGTTGATTGCAAGTTTTCGGTTAACTTCAAACCATTGGGACCCCTTACGCCACTTGCTGATATTCACCTCCGGAACCATATTATAATTGTATCGTCCTCTGCCGAATGGACCGGGGTCATCAAATGCACCCATGAAGCTATGTTTGGATTTCATTATGTACTGGTAGATGACACTGAAATTGTATAAAGGAATGCAAGATTCGGAGAGGAGGATAAACCATTCATTGGATATGTCAAGCAAGGCATTGGCAAGGAGCCTTCTCTCGGCATCACACATGCTCATCCTTCCCCATTCAGCAACCTGCAGAGGAAGCAAATACAGAAATCAGGTACTGCTCAACCCCTAATAGAGGGAAAAAGGCTAGAAAATGTACTGAAAAATAGAAAAAATAAATAAATTTTAACAGTTGTTGAACAAGTGGCAAACAATTATTTAATATGACAGATAGCAACTAAAAATAAGAATAAAAATGGGCAACCACAGCATTTGCTTAGGTCTAACCGAAAGAAAGATGCTTAGTACAACAATACAATAGATGATAGTTCCTAGGAGCATAAGAAATTGCCTCCTAGGTTCAACCCTCAACACAACAGCCAACATTTTACATAGTAATTATAGGTTTGGCTATCTAGGAATTATCTCAACCCCATCGTAACATTATCTGATTCCAAAAAGTTCAGCAAAAAGAAAAAAGATGAAAGCGGGATCTTTTCTAGTAACAGCTGAACCATTACAGATTATGCACTGTTCCTAAAGCCACTTAAGAGCCATGATTTTAAAGCCAAACATGTTAAAGTTGTCTATCTCCTATATGTTCCTAAAGCAAACCTTCTGTTGACTAGAAGCACCTGTTGTCCACACTGATTAGTTGAAAGGTCTTTATGATTTCAGGGTCTTAAACCCGTAATGAGGTTTGAAGCACAAACCAGATCTGTATACAGACGGTATAAATATATAGATCTCAAAGTGCAAGCTCACTCCAGGTTAAATGACTCATAAATTGAAGGTAACGAGATGAAACATGTGGTTTCAACAATCAAATACATCTCATGCATTTCCTGCTTATGTTTATCAAAGTGATACATAGTGAGTTCATGACCATAATTTTGCATGTGTCAGCAATGAGCCAATGGTACGCCTATATGTAGGCGAGAACAATCCCTTATTTTGATAAGAGGTTATAATGACAAATCAAAATCCAAACCATCTAGCTAGCCGTGAAGAAATGAAAAATGTGATTTAAGCAGGGAAATAAGGAGAGGAACAAACTAATGATTTTCTTAAAAGAGATAAAGAGTGAAAGGCTATATACGATGGCATTTCTATGTCTAACCTTCAAAAACCGGATTTCAGAAAGTAATTTATGCAACCAGTCCAACAATTAAGAATGCCCCAATAACAAAATTTTAGAAGGTATCCAAGCATGCTATTAACACTTTCAGCATAGCAGCTACATATCAGAATTGATAAACAGTATAAGAACACACAAAAGTCATGCCGCATAGGAACAAGTGTGGTGGGGGTTCTTAACATAACAATGAACAAAGAAGATTAAGACAATTAACAAAATTCAGAAACAAATGAATACTGTGATTGAATATTTGAAGTTGTTTAACATACTTGACTTGGGATTTGCCTCCGGTAAAATACTGAAGAAGATGGAAACTCGGCCTTGAAGGATGGCAGTGAATGAATATAGACAGAATAAAGCCCTTCATGCCCCTTGAAAAACCTCTCCCAAAGAGGAGCAAGTGGCAAGGGCCCCTTGGTCAAGAACATAAAAGCAATCTTCGGAAGTCTATTAAATGGATACTTCTTTATTCTCGGGACAAAAGACGCCCTCCATAAGAGCTCTTTATCACTCATTGAATGAAGCAAACTCGACGGGGGTTTTCTCCAATGATCTAAGCTATTCGGTTCTTCAGCACACGGCACAAAAGTGGACTTAACCGTAGTTACCGTGCTATAAATTCCAAAACGCCGGATTGTATATATGCTAATGATCGAAAAGCCAATACAGAGGGCAAGAAAGAACCCAAACAACTGAAGTGCCCTCAATGGCAGAGTCTTAGATTGGCTTGTCCTAGTTGTAGTCACCGGATCCTTGCCTTCCTCTAATGACCCAACCGACCCAATTCTTGTTTGCATCTTTTGAAACACCTATTAAAACCAGAACTCGACTTCTGGGAACAGATCCAGAAACCCCCTTTTCTTTGTTTTCCAGTCAAAACCAGTAAATTAAAAGCTCTTGCATCTTAGATCCCAAACGATTCATTCAGTCAAAAACTCCAATAGCTGGGTTCTTTTTGCAATAGGAACAATAATAGAATCACAGATCTAAAGCTGACAAGTTACAACGCCTGATCAGACAAGAAAAAAAAAGAGCACCCCAAAACTATTATAGCGTGAAGATTAAGAGTCTAAAGCAAAAGGGTACCTAAAAACAGAAACACAAGTAGAAGATAATGAACATACCATGTAACGTATTGGTGCACAGAAATAGTAGCGATAAAAAAGTGGGGTTTTTTAATAAAAAAATTGTATTAAGGTGCTTGAATGGCGGTCATATTAGTATCAATGGTCAAAATGACGGAACAATAAAGGAAGGTTAGGCAGAGGAAGACAGAAAAGTTTGGTAAAAGCAAAGAGATGGAATGGAGAAAAGTTGGTTAGTCTACAAGATATAGAGATAAAAACGATGGTAACATATGAAATAAAAAATTTGGGTCTTGGATTCTTGTGGTGATGAGGTTGATTAATGAAATCTGAGGAAACTTAAAATTAAATTATTGCATCGTTTGCACGGCATAGATAGGAAGGCCCTAGGCCTAGGACTGATTTACTCTTTCCATACTTATCTCTTGACACTTATGTTAACGGTATTTAAAAATGGGTTGAATTTAATTATAAACTAATAAAGCAACGTGGGTCAGCTGTTACGCAACGTGGATCCTCTCTCTCTTTTTTTTTTTTTTTTTTGGATAATTAAGGTGAGTCCGTTCTTATTAAGTTAGGCTAGTTTTTTAATGTAAAATGTGTAACTTATTACTTTTTTAAATTATTATGAACAAAAAACACTATTTTTTCAATTGTGAATTTTAACATAAGAAATTATTATTTTTCAATTAAAAGAACGGTATTTGAGTGATGCAAGTATGTTTCTGAGACTCATTTTTAATTCATTTTTATTTATTTATACGGTAATAGTTTAATTATAATTGATGATTATTCGAATAATCTATTTATAATAGTTTAATACTTGTAATTATAATTATATTATATTTTTTTAAAATTACAAATGGTATTTAAGTTTGAAAAATCAAATTAATTAAATATTTTAATAATAGTATATATATGATCACTTTTGATATTTATAACTTTGCGACATTTTAACGATTAAATATTAGTTAAATAAAATTTTAAAATGAATATTTATATATAATATCTTAAATTATAAATTTAAATATTAAATAAAACATAATACGTGTTTGAAGTCGTAGGTGAATACGCCAAAATAAATATTCACAATAACCTATAATTCAGGAATACAACATTTTTTTTTCTAAAACAATTTTTTTTTCATCAATGGCGGTGCATAGTAGATGGGTCATATTTTGGTGGGAGTTTAAAATGGAGAAAGTAGTTTCAGCTGTAGATAAGAATTAAGATGCTAGCGACTATGAGTTAGACAGCGGAATTTGTGACCAAATTTCTGCTAGCGACTACGAGTTAGACAGCGGAATTTGTGACCAAATTTCTAGTAATGCTACTGCTCCTAAACAACGGGGCGAGAAGTGAATATGTAGTTGACTGAATTAATAACAAAAATAAAATATAACTAATAACAGTTAAATTAAATTAGAAGTATTTAAAATTTTAATCACAGGTATTGAAATCTTGCTTGCTTCGATATTTATGAGAGCAATTTCAAAATAAAATACAATCGGTACAAAAATATAAATAAATTTGATTAAAATTGACTTAAAACTCATATAGCAATTACGTATGATTAAGTTTCAATCTGGATACTTAAGGGTCTATGCCCAATAATGTTTTGACTTCATTGGCAAAAGAACTTTTTACTTATATTTCTAACTTATTACTTTAAAATATTTATATTATTATTTAAGTTATTAATTGAGTTAGTATTACGAATCAATTGAATATTAATTTTGAGAAATAATTAAAAATCTTATTTTTATAAGGTTAATTTTTAAATTATTTATTTATATTTTTAACTTCTTTTTTTAAAATATTCAAACTATTAATTGAATTAGTATCATAAATTAATTGAACATCAACTCAATTAAAAAATGATTAAAATTATTTACTTTTACAAAATAATAAATATTAGTAGGTGATAAATATAATTTTTAAAACTTTAATTTAATGATTTCAAGTAAAAGCGCGATTAATTTCAACAGAAAATTTTATAAATATATTATTTACGTAAAAAAAATTCACTAACACCGTTAATATATTATATTATATGCTAGTGTATAATAAACGTTCTTTTGAAGAACAATTTATTCCACACGATTGTAATAAATTCTAGAATAACTTAAAAAGTATACCGTCCGGTTGTAATAATGTTTACTGAAATAAAGTCAAGCATACCAAGACAAAACTGCTCCAAGTTGGTCCATTTACAGTTTCTAGCAGTTTTATCTCAAGTGCAATAAAAGGCATAGTCACTTTTTTTGCACTCCTAATTTGCAATAAAAAATAAAAAATAATTTTTTTAACTTTATAGTTTTTTACTATATCAACCTAAAATAGATGAAAAACTATGCACATGGGATACCAAGTGAATGTCACATAAATAATTAATTTTTTTAAAATTTAAAAAATATATAATTTTATAAAAATTGTAATGATTTTTAATTTTTTAAAAATAATTTTTATACTTTTACAAAAAATAAATTTAAAATGCTGACACAATTCGTGAAAAGTTTAAAAAAATTAACTTTTCAGTCAATTTCCGGTGATTTAATAAAAACACATCAATTAAGAAATTAAGAAAAACCAAAAAAATAAATAAAAGGCTAAAATGTTTATTATTATTATAACCGATCATAAAGCATTTTCCAGGTCTGAAATCTGAAGTAACCAAAATACCTTTAGGAAAAGCAAAGTAAAGAAGTCTTCGGCTTAACGATAATTTATAGATGGCCTTTAACATTTTGTACTTCTGGAAGCACATTATCTAATAAATTGTGACCATTTCAATTTCATATTTTTTCATGACAGGAGTTGCATATATTGAAGCAGAGCTTGCTAGTAATGAAGTCGACTCTGAACTAGGGGTACCGGTGCTAGTATAGGTATTACTATTAGGCTCCATTAAAGAAGCTTCAAAAGGATTTGAAGGTGCAGGAATCTCCACTACTCCTTTCAACATTTTCACCACGATGCTCATCAAAGGCCTCGATTCAGGCCGATATTGAATGCACCACAAAGCTGTTTTCATCATTCTCTCCGCCATATCTCTATCCGTATCCTCAATTCCGCAGACCATCATTAACTCCACACAATTTTCAGTCTCAGTATTTTTCCATACCCATCTTGGAAACCATTCTTGGCTTTCAGGTAGATTTGTATCAAGGTTCCTTCTCTTACCAATGATCTCAAACAATATCATCCCAAAGCTGTAAACATCACATTTATGTGTAATAGGATATGGCATCCAAAGCTCTGGTGCTGCATATCCAGGAGTACCCCTTCCTCTTGTCATTGTTACATGTGTCTTTTCCCTGTTACAAAGTTTGGCTAATCCGAAATCCGCCACTTTAGGCAAGAAGTTGGCATCCAATAGTATATTCCCTGGTTTTATGTCGTAGTGGATAATCCGTTGTTGGCATTCTTCATGCAAGTAAGCAATCCCTTTAGCGGTGCCTACTGCTATTGCTTGAAGCTGTTGGAATCCCAGTTTCTTGTCTTCACCAAATAAAAACTTGTCAAGCGAACCATTTACCATGTACTCGTATACAAGAGCTCTAAGATTCAGGTCAAAACAAAAACCGTATAGTCGAACCAGATTAACATGGTGAACTCTTCCGATTGTACTCACTTCCGCCATGAACTGTTCTTCTATCCTTTTATCGGAATCTCCATGCAGGACTTTGACAGCTACCATGGTTCCGCTACTAAAAATTCCTTTATAAACAGTTCCAAAGTCACCCGAACCAAGTAAATTGGTGAAATTATCGGTCGCAATCCGTAGCTGTTGGGATGTAAACCGAATAGGCTTCTCCTTTTCCATTTCGTTGAGGAATTTATCCATGTTTAGTGTTAGAGATTGAGTTTCTGGGCAAACACTATCGCTGCTTTCTCTTCCAAGTCTTTCACGGCATAGACGGCATACGTATACTATAACAAATACCTTTATAAGTATGGCCGCTGCAATATGTAAGAAATATTAGTTAGAATTTACATGAATCCAAACAAAAAGCAAAGCAATTGAAATTTTACCTATAGTGCCGATGATAATTATAGCAAGAGCCTGGTTGAACGGGTTAGTGATTTCTTTTATATCCGGGAATTGATCATCGCCATGATCACCTGTCCCTGTAATGGACCTGAAAGAAGACATAAAAGTGCAGCAAAAATAGTAGACTATGTATGTTGATTAACTGATTGTAAATCGCCAACGTGCATGCACAAATTAAGGAAAGAATGGTATAATAAGGTTGCACAATTTCTAAGAATTTTCGAAACTGGACTATACCCGTTCAACTCCGTGTCTTGGTTGCACAATTTCTAAGAATTTTCAAAACTGGACTAGACTCGTTCAACTCCGTGTCTTGGTTGATCATTAAAATAGGTAAACTAAACCGTTAGTTGCTAAATTATAGATATATTTTTGTTTTGGTCACTTAATTAAAATAGTTATAATTTGATCCTTGAACCATTAAAAAGCTTTCATTTAAATCATTAAACTGTTAAAATCGATGTTATATAACTTTCTTTGTTCGCACGGTCTACTCTAATCAAAAGCTCTCTTTCTCTTTCTTTTCTAAAATTGAATTTTTTTCACGAAATAACTTTGGATGTCGCGACGAATCAAAATTCAAACAGTTTTTCTCAATCTCCAACATTGACTGTCAAATTGATTTGGATCTAAGGTAAATTTTCTACTCGTCTATGAATACTAATTCACCATACTGATAATCGAATCATTGTTTAGAACTCGCCGGCAGAATTTTTTAAAAAAAAATTATTAGCCCAAGAACTTAAATAAAAACTTTTGAATAGTTTAATAATTTAAATGAAAATTTTCGAATAGTTCAATGATCAAAATATAACTTTTTTAGTAAGTGACCAAAATGAAAACTTACCCATAATTTAATAACTAATTAGTGTAATTTACCCATTAAAATACTAGTAAGTTGAAACGACATTTAATTTCAATATTTATACGCAATTAAATTTGGATTTCTGGTTTGACTTCTCACCATTTGGAGTTGAATTACGTCTTCCGTTTCCTTCAGTCATAATTTTCAATGAAATATTTTGATTAACATTCAACATCAAAAGCCTTGTATTATTCACCATGAAAACTACACATGTGAAGGTATGGTTGAGTTAATTAAATGTTTAGATAATTAAACCCTAAAATTTAAATCCTTAATTAGATATAAATGGCATCAAATATTAACTTTAGTAATCAATATTTAAGATGTAAGGGGTAAAAATACGATTTAAAAATTACTTTGAGAAAAATGATGATCAATTCTTTCGAAGACTGAAATAAAAATGATAAAGATGAAGAGAGGAGGCTACTTGGGATCAAATCAGCTGGGTAATTAGGATTAATTTTGAAGCCCCTAAAATACCATCAGTTCTAATGGTTTTCAAAGCATATGGTTTTATTTTAGGCGACCTTTTATTTTCTTTTTTGATTATTGTGTAATCGAGAATTTATTGTGTTTGTTGCTTTGGATCTGTTAACTCATTTAATAAATCCAGATGGTTAAGTTTAAAAGAAATTTAAGGGAAAAAAATTTGTTTGTGAAGATCTTAAAGTCTTAGAATAAAAAACCTTAGGCAGTCAATAATATAATAGTAATAATAAAGAAAATGCAAGATCCCTCTTTTGCAATTTTTTTTAATTACAGAATACATCAATTAAGCGGATGGGGCACAACAACTACTACCCTATATATATTACCTACACAATGTCATGCATGCATCATTCTGTCTATCAAATCATTGCTATATCTTAAGAAGCAAGAATAATCCATGGTGAGCATTGTCAGCAGTTCACACAAACCTTACAAAAATAAACCAAAACAAAAGAACAAATTTTCCAAGTTTCTCATTTCAAATTTTTATCCCGAGCCAGACCAACCTGGTACACCACATGGCTTCACCTATTACAAAAGTCACTGCCATCACCACATCATCTTTTTCGTCTCGTCTCTTTTCTTTTCCCTTTTTTTCTTTCCTATTAACCGAAGGGTCTCCACCAATCCAGTTGTGAAAATTGTATCTCAATCTTGGGAGTGGTGAAACTCATTTTGAATGGATAACGGATTACTATTTTATTTTCCTCTTTTAGCCATGGCGGTGATGATGATGATCGATAATCGAACTTGCAAATGATAGTTCGTGGAGCTCGATTAACATCCACTCCTCACCGCTTGCCCGCCAAGTACAATCGCCCTTGTCCCACCAACAAGACAAGTACTGTGACCCCAAGCAAACCTCGGCGGTCGCCCTGGCACATTCAGTATCCTCCACGTAGGTTTTTCATCGGTTGGGTCCAGGATATAAAGTTGGGAAGCTGAGTGAAGACAAGCAATTACAAACCCACCAAAGATGAGGATTCTTCCACCAGGAAGGCTCACGGCAACATGATCTAGTCTTGGAGGGGGAGCTATGCCACCTGGATTTCCAGCACCAGGCATTCCACTCCCAGTTACACATCTCCAACATGGTTCCTCTTGTTGGGTCCCCTATGTGGGAAACCATTGGCTATAGCCCATCTTTGACTTTTCAAAGATGGTGGCTATAGCAAGTTGAAGCAAATGGCTTTGTTAGGCACCGAAAGTTTTTTTTGGAAAGGGATAATTGCAATTTTGGTCCCTATTTGAATAGGTACTTTGCAAGATTGATCCCTGAACCTCAACTATAAATAGGCCTAATCATTTCTCATTTTCTTCATCCCACAATTTGCCATTCTCTACTTAAGGCATTGTTCTCTCTCCCTATTTGTAAATTTTTCACTTGTATTTTTGGAGTGAAATATATTTTTTTAGTGCCCAGAGGACGTAGGCGAAATTTGCGAACCTCGTTAAAATTCAGTGTTCTTTATTATTTATTTTTCATATCTTGTGAGTGTGATTGTAGTTATTTATTGTGCTATTAAATTACGATAGAGGATATTCGGCTAGGAAAGATTTGGTACTTAAGTGATCCTCGTGATCCACCTCTCTCCCCGGGAATTGAACTCGGTGTGATTTTTCAAGACAATAATTTTACTCTTTTACACGCTTCGCACAACAATTGGTACAGAGCTAGATTCGTGCACGGGAGTACGATCGTTTGCGGCACTATTTAAGTATACGATAACGTTCACGATATCGATGAGTTGGGATTGAGGAGAAAAATAGCAAAGCTCGGTTATTGTTTCAAATAATTATGGAAATCAATACGAGCAAGATGATTATGTTGAATGGCACAAATTATCAACTTTGGCGGAATAAAATGAAGGACTTGTTATTTGTGAAGGCCCCGCATCTTCCGGTCTTTGCTACTCAAAACCCGATCGAAAAGTGATGAAGAATGGGAATTTGAGCATCAACAAGTGTGTGGCTTTATTCGGCAATTTGTTGAAGAAAATGTTTACAATCACATTGATCGGAGACACATGCTCGAACATTGTGGGAGAAGCTTGAAAGCTTGTATGCTTGAGGTCGGGCAATAACAAGTTGTTTTCTTTGAAGAAAATGATGGCGTTGAAATACAAAGAAGGAACGTCTATGGTGACCATGTGAGCGAATTTGAGCGTGATGAATCGATTGCTTGGTATGGGTGTCCAATTTGATGACGAGATCTTAGGGCTTTGGTTGCTTGCTACTCTACCGGACTCTTGGGAGACTTTCGGGTTTCACTCATTAATTACTTCACAGGTATTATTACCTTGGATTTGGCCAAGAGTGGTGTGTTGAATGAAGAGGTCGGAAGAGCGATCTCAAGGTTCTACATCACGATCGAAGTCTTTAGTTACGAGAACAGGGGAGGAACAGAGACAAAGATGGAAAGGGTAGAGATAAAAGCGAAGCAAGTCAAGACCGAGATACAAGAATCTTGAGTGCAATTATTGTGGCAAGAAAGGCCATATCAAAAATATTGCTTCAAGTGGAAGAAAGAGAACAAAGGTGGTGATAAACACGATCGAACGATGATGAAAATCCGAGCGTGTTGCTACGCTACTCGTGAAGATCTGTTGGTCATTCGTGATGAGAATTTGGTCAACTTAGCATGTGACGAGGCTAGTTGGGTGATTGATCTTGGTGCATCACTTCATGTCACGTCGAGGAAGGATTTCTTCACATCTTATATTCTGGTGATTTTGGGGTATTGAAGATGGGTAATGACGGTTTGGTTCCGGTTGTTGGTATGGGAGATGTTCACTTGGTAAGTATCAATGGAACAAAGTTAACTCTCAAGGATGTCGACACGCACTTGGGATATCCGTTTGAATTTGATCTCTGCAGAAAGCTTGATGATGAGGATTCGTAACACCTTTGGTGAAGAAGCGGTGGAAGCCGACTAAAGGCTCCTTGGTTGTGGCTCGAGGAAAGAAGAGCTCAAATCTATATTTGATGCAAGCTTCGACTTCTCGAGAGCGGTGAATGTGACAAATGAATGATGACTCAACCGAGTTGTGGCATAAAAGACTCGATCACATGAGTGAAAAAGGGCTTAACTATTTAGCAAGGAAGAATCAACTTTCGTGTTTGAAGAATGCTTCTTTGAAGGATTGTGCTCATTGTCTAGCAGAGAAAGCAGAGAAGAGTTTCATTCAGAGCCATCCTCCTCATAGAAGATCGAGTTACTAGAGTTGGTCCATTCGGGATGTCCGTGGTCCGATAAAAGTAAGGTCACTTGGCGGTGCACTTTATTTTGTGACTTTCATTGATGACTGCTCGAGAAAGCTATGGGTTTACACTTTAAAGTCTAAAGATCAAGTCTTTGAGGTGTTTAAACGATTTCATGCATCGGTTGAAAGAAAGCGGGAAGAAGTTGAAGTGCATTCGCATCGATAATGGAGGAGGCGAATACGAGCCCGTTTCATGAGTATTATCATGCGGCAGGGGAAGACATCGAGAGAACACCACCAAAGACTCCACGATTAAATGGGTTAGTTGAAAGAATGAACCGAACAACGATTGAGAGAGTCAGATGTTTGTTGTCAGATGCAAAGCTGCCAAGATCATTTTGGGCTGAAGCTTTGAATACTGTAACACATGTGATAAATCTGTCTCCTAGTGTTCCTTTGCGAGGTGATGTGCGAGATAGAGTTTGGTTTGGCAAAGGCGTGTCATATGATCACCCACGTGTGTTCGGTTGTAAAGTATTTGTTCATGTTCCAAAGGATGAAAGATCCAAGTTGGATGCCAAGACTCGACAATGCATTTTTATTGGTTATGGTCTAGATGGTGAGTTTGGTTCTGCACTACATGATCCGATTCGAGAAGAAACTCGTGAGAAAGAGAGATGTTGTCTTCATTGAGGATCGCACCATTGATGACATTGATGAGACGGAGAAAGCGAATTCACAAGACAATGGTGATTTGGTCGATGTGAATCCGGTTCCCTAAACTCTTCACCACTCTATCTGAGGATGATGTGCATACGATGTTACTAATGACCATCGAGGATATAGGTGACTTTGATGCTCCCATTGATGATGTTGTGAATGATCAACAACAAGCACCTATAGCTCCACCGCGCAGTTCCACACGAAGGTCTTCAGAGATCGAAGATCTTACGTCGTATTCTTCCGATGAATATGTTCTTTTAAGCGACGGGGAGAACACAGAATGTTATGAAGAGGCTATGGAGAATGAATGCAAAAATCGAGTGGGTTGAAGCGATGAAAGATGAACTTCAATCCTTGCATGAAAACCATACCTATGAATTGGTGAAAGCGCCAAGAGGCAAAAGAGCTTTGAAGAATCGGTGGGTTTACTGAGTTGAAGAAAGAAGAGAAGTCTTCATCTCCACGATACAAGGCTAGATTGGTCGTCGAGGGTTATACTCGAGAAAAGGGGTTGATTTTGAAGAAATATTTTCTCCGGTTGTGAAGATGTCCTCTATCGAACCATACCGAGTTTGGCGACTGTTATGACTTAGAGGTTGAACAAATGGATGTGAAAACCGCTTTTCTTCATGGTGACTTGGAAGAAGAGCTTTACATGGAGCGACCAGGAGGGGTTTGTTGCACAAGGAAAGAGGACTATGTGTGCAGATTGAAGAAGAGCTTGTATGGTTTGAAACAAGCTCCAAGGCAATGGTACAAGAAGTTTGAGTCTGTTATGGGGAGCAAGGCTACAAGAAGACTACTTCGATCATTGTGTATTTGTTAAGAGATTCTCGGTGATGATTTTATAATTCTTTTTGCTCTATGTTGATGACATGCTTATTGTTGGTCGAATGCTTCTAGAATTGAGAAGTTGAAGCAAAGAGTTGAGTAAATCCTTTGCAATGAAGGATTTGGGGCCAACAAAGCAAATTCTTGGCATAAAGTTGACACGTGATAGAAAGGCCAAGAAATTATGGTTATCACAAGAGAGGTACATTGAGAAAGTACTTCAAAGGTTCAAGATGGACAAAGCTAAAGCGGTGAGCACTCCCTTTGCTACACGCACTTTAGATTGAGTATTAAGCATAGTCCTTCCACGAGAAAAGGAAAAGGAAGAGATGAGAAAATTCCTTACTCTTGGTAGTGGGAGTCGATGTATGCAATGGTTTATACGAGGCCGGACTTGGCTTTATCTTGTGTTAAAATACGATCGATCGTTTTCTTTCTAACCCAGCAGAGAGCATTGGAATGCGATGAAGTGGATTATGAGATATCTTCGTGGCACTTCCAACATGAAACTTTGTTTCGCAATGAGAAACCTGTTCTTGTTGGTTATCTGATTCGGACATGGCCGGAGATATTGACTCGAGGAGATCTACTCGAGTTACTTGATCACTTATGCGGGAGAGGCGTGTGGCATGGCAATCGAGATTGCAAAAGTGTGTTGCATTGTCCACGGCTGAATCGAGTTCATTGCGACACCAGAAGCGTGCAAGGAGATGCTTTGGATGAAGAAGTTTATGCATGAGCTCGGTTTACTCAGAAAAGTATGTCTGCATCTTGTGATAGCAGTCTTTATTCATCTTGGTAAGAACCCAACTTTTCATGCTAGATCTAAGCATATTGATGTTCGGTACCATTGGATACGAGATGTTCTTGAAGCTAAGCTCTACTAGAGCTTGAGAAGATACATCACCGATGATAATGGTGGCGATATGTTGTGAAGGCTTTACCAAGAGGAAAGTTTGAAGCATGTTGTTTGATCTCGGGGATGGAGGCATTCCCACATAGTTGGAGGGGAGATTTGTTGGGTCCCCTATGTGGGAAACCATTGGCTATAGCCCATCTTTGACTTTTCAAAGATGGTGGCTATAGCAAGTTGAAGCAAATGGCTTTGTTAGGCAGATCGAAAGTTTTTTTGGAAAGGGATAATTGCAATTTTGGTCCCTATTTGAATAGGTACTTTGCAAGATTGATCCTGAACCTCAACTATAAATAGGCCTAATCATTTCTCATTTTCTTCATCCCACAATTTGCCATTCTCTACTTAAGGCATTGTTCTCTCTCCTATTTGTAAATTTTTCACTTGTATTTTTGGAGTGAAATATATTTTTAGTGCCCGAGGACGTGGCGAAATTTGCAGAACCTCGTTAAAATTACAGTGTTCTTTATTATTTATTTTTCATATCTTGTGAGTGTGATTGTAGTTATTTATTGTGCTATTAAATTACGATAGAGAGGATATTACTGCTAGGAAAGATTTGGTACTTAAGTGATCCTCGTGATCCACCTCTCTTCCAGGAATTAAACTCGGTGTGATTTTTCAATCTGATAATTTTCTTCTTTACACGCTCAAGACAACACCTCTTCACTTAAATCCATTGTGAATACATCACTGGAACGGAACCGGAGTGGACCACTCTTAGCAAGACCCCCAAACATCAATATTTTCCTACCACCATATACTGACAGTGTGTGACCCAAGCGTGAAGGTGGGGTCCATGCTACAGGTATCTCTCTCCACACAGGTTAGAAGTACAAAATGTTAATGGCCATCTATAAAAAAATTGTATTAAGGTGCTTGAATGGCGGTCATATTAGTATCAATGGTCAAAATGACGGAACAATAAAGGTATGCAGAGGAAGACAGAAAAGTTTGGTAAAAGCGAAGTAAAGAGATGGAATGGAGAAAAGTTGGTTAGTCTACAAGATATAGAGATAAAAACGATGGTAACATATGAAATAAAAAAATTGGGTTTTGGATTCTTGTGGTGATGAGGTTGATTAATGAAATCTGAGGAAACTTAAAATTAAATTATTGCATCGTTTGCACGGCATAGATAGGAAGGCCACTAGGCCTAGGACTGATTTACTATTTCCATACTTTGACACTTATGTTAATGGTATTTAAAAATGGGTTGAATTTAATTACAAACTAATAAAGCAACGTGGGTCAGCTGTTACGCAACGTGGATCCTCTTCTTTTTTTTTTTTTTTGGGGGATAATTAAGGTGGGTCCGTTTCTTATTAAGTTAGGCTAGTTTTTTAATGTAAAATGTGTAACTTATTACTTTTTTAAATTATTATGAACAAAAAACACTTTTTTTTCAATTATGAATTCTAACATAAGAAATTATTATTTTTCAATTAAAAGAATGGTATTTGAGTGATGCAAGTATGTTTCTGAGACTCATTTTTAATTTATTTTTATTTATTTATGTTGTAATAGTTTAATTATAATTGATGATTATTCGAATAATCTATTTATAATAGTTTGATACTTATAATTATAATTATATTATATTTTTTAAAATTAAAAAATGGTATTTGAGTTTGAAAAATCAAATTAATTTAAATATTTTAGTAATAGCATAATATGATCACTTTTGATATTTATAATTTTGCGACATTTTAACGATTAGATATTAGTTAAATAAAATTTTTAAAATGAATATTTATATATAATATCTTAAATTATAAATTTAAATATTAAATAAAACATAATACGTGTTTGAAGTCGTATCCTATAATCGGTGAATACGCCAAAATAAATATTAACAATAACCTATAATTCAGGAATACAATATTTTTTTTCTAAAACAATTTTTTTTTCATCAATGGCGGTGCATAGTTGATTGGTCATATTTTGGTGGGCATTTAAAATGGAGAAAGTAGTTTCAGCTGTAGATAAGAATTAAGATGCTAGCGACTGCGAGTTAGACAGCGGGATTTGTGACCAAATTTCTGGTAATGCTACTGCTCCTAAACAACGGGGCAAGAAGTGAATATGCAGTTAACTGAATTAATAACAAAACTAAAATATAATTAATAACAGTTAAATTAAATTAGAAGTATTTAAAAGTTTAATCTCAGGTATTGAAATCTTGATTGCTTCGATATTTATGAGAGCAAATTCAAAATAAAATACAATCGGTACAAAAATATAAATAAATTTGATTAAAATTGACTCATTAAAATAAAAATCACATAATAATTACGTATAATTAAGCTTCAATCTAGATACTTAAAGGTCTATGCCCAATAATGTTTTGACTTCATTCACAAAAGAACTATTTACTTATATTTCTAACTTATTATTTTAAAATATTTATCTTATTATTTAAGTTATTAATTGAGTTGGTGTCACGAATCAATTGAATATTAATTTTGGGAAATAATTAAAAATCTTTTTTTATAAAGTAACAAATATCATTACCAGGTTAATTTTTAAATTATTTATTTATATTTTTAACTTCTTATTTTAAAATATTCAAACTATTAATTGAATTAGTATTATAAATTAATTAAACATCACTCAATTGAAAAATAATTAAAATTCTTTACTTTTACAAAATAATAAATATTAATAGGTGATAAATATAATTTTTAAAACTTTAATTTAATGGTTTCAAGTAAAAGCGCGATTAGTTTCAACAGAAAATTTTATAAATATATTATTTACGTAAAAAAAAAATCACTAATACCGTTAATATATTATATTATATTATATTCTAGTGTATAATAAACGTTCTTTTGAAGAACAATTTATTCCACACGGTTGTAATAAATTCTAGAATAACTTAAAAAGTATACCGTCCGGTTGTAATAATGTTTACTGAAATAAAGTCAAGCATACCAAAACAAAACTGCTCCAAGTTGGTCCATTTACAGTTTCTAGCAGTTTTATCTCAAGTGCAATAAAAGGCATAATCACTTTTTTTGCACTCCTAATTTGCAATAAAAAATAAAAAATAATTTTTTTCTTTTTAACTTTATATTTTTTTATTATATCAACATAAAATAGATGAAAAACTATGCACCTGGATTACCAAGTGAATGCCACGTAAGTAATTAATTTTTTTAACAATTAAAAATATATAATTTTATAAAAATTGTAATGATTTTTAATTTTTTTAAAAATAATTTTTATACTTTTTTTAAAAAATTAATTTAAAATGCTGACACAATTCTTGAAAAGTTTAAAAAAAATTAACTTTTCAGTCAACTTTAGGTGATTTAATAAAAAAACATAAATTAAGAAATTAAGAAAAACCAAAAAATAAATAAAAGGCTAAAATGTTTATTATTATTATAACCGATCATAAAGCATTTTCCAGGTCTGAAATCTGAAGTAACCAAAATACCTTTAGGAAAAGCAAAGTAAAGAAGTCTTCGGCTTAACGATAAAATGAAGGTAGTTTAAATCTAGTATGATTTTAAATAAATATACGTACGAGTCTATACAAATATATTGATTGTAATAGTAATCCATTTATATGTTAATATGTCAATGTATTGATTATAATTTTAATCTGTTTGTGATTCTAGTTGTAACTATACAAATGTATCAATTGTAATTGTAATTGTGAAAGAAAAGGTCAAGTAATTGTCTTCACAATTCAAAAAAACAAGAAACAAGAAAACCACAAAGGCAGAGAACCATGAAGTGATTCATCAATTGGTTAAAAACCATTGCCATTGTATCTATTAACATACATCAAAACCCAACATTTCACGTTAAAAACACCTTCTCAAATAGCTTCAAGCCTACATGTAATCCAGTCACAAGTTTCTTTCTCGTTCAGAATGAACTGTCAGTTTTATTTACCTTAACATGTTGCCAGCAAGAGGAGAGGAGAGTAGTATTACACTACTTCACCACATCAAAAGTCGAGCGGAGGTTGGATATCTTTACATCGTACTCGCCCTCTTCATCATACTCAGCAAAGTCACCTCCAGACAAGTCGACACCTTCAAACTTAGTCCCTTCCAACTACACAATCAAACTACCTGTAAGTTTACATAAATAAATAAATCCACCAAATATCCACTTGGGGATGGCTGTAAGCAACCTTGTAAATGCCCAAATTATACACTTCTAGAAGTGGCTGGAAAATTATGGGCTCAGTGCTCCAACAAGGAATTACATCAAATGAAATTCAGCAAACATCAAGATATGCATAATATTAAGCAGGGTTTGCTATGAACCAATTAGTCCTTCACCTTTTTGTGTCACAGTGTTCACAATTTCAAAGCCCTGGCTATAATAAGCTACGTTCACAATTTTAAGCTACCTAAAAAGGGCATGTGCCATGTAGGGTTGAGAATGAAGAACAGGGACTTACAGATTCAACCTTCCAGCCACCACCAAACACATAATCTATAGGCTCATAACCCCTGCACTCAAAAAGCATCAGAGGTGCATAGTTCTCTGCTTCGCTCTCTTCCTGGGTCAGTGGTTTACCTTGGCCTGGGATCACTGTTACAGTTCCGTCCCTCGAGCAAAGTTTGCACTAGAGAAAGACAGAATGAACCGCCATACCATTAATTAACTACAAGTTATGTGTCACAAAAAAGGCAGAAGTTTGAGTACATACAAGTCAAGCACCTACAATGTCTATATCAGGCTACTTTAAGGCATAAGATACAAGACAAATGCTCTCTAGAAAAAGAACAGGGGTTCTCAAAGCACAAAACTTATTCGACCCAAGAACCTTTCAGAGAGAATGGTGGATCATAGAAAACCTCAATCAACATGTCAGCATGCAAACTGAAATGAGCCATACTGGTTTACAATTAGATTTTAGAATCACGTAATGCTTACTATCATTACACAACACATGATCGTAGGGAAATGATATGATGCATCTTGAAACCAAGAATAATATTGCTTACATATCGGTTCTTAACACCTAATAATACAGATTCATAGATTTCCTTTCTGGACTAAAAAACACAATCATTTTACAACTAAAATCACAATATGCAGCTCAGATGAAATGTTAGATTCAACATGAAAAAGCATTTGACAAGAAATTGACTAATTCCCAGTAAGAATGTTATGAATAAAGTGTCGAATTTGTCTGTCATCCCCTCTGTGCTCTCAGTTCCAAACAACCATAAGTTCCATAGATCGTAATGAACTTTCACTTCAAATCAATTGATACTATAGACAATACAAATATACAAGATTACCTTCTGAATGAGGTTGGTGGTTCCCTTGCCCTGAGGAAGAGGAACAGTATCGCCCAAGCTCACACATGTTTCCCTTGGACTCACCTCACCACAGTTCTCACATTTCAGCTGAAACTCCAAATAGGCAAATAGGTTAAAGAATTCAAATATTACTGAATACTGAGAATTAAAAAGAAAAAGAAAAAAGAAAAAAAAGATACGATTAAAGAATACGGAAAAGTTAAGTTAAACTTGTTGAGAATACTTAAGCGGAATAGTATAGCAACAATAGAAGTAATACAGTTGGTTTCTTATGGAACCATATTTTGACACCATATCAAGATAAAGTCATCCATAAATGATAGACGAAAATCAAGAACCGTATCGAGACTTAAGAAAAAGGCACCGCAAACATATAAATATGACGAGAACAGATTCTGAAATAGAAAAATGAAATGGAAGCGGTTTTCATAAGGAAAATAAAAAGAGAGAAGAACAAGTAAACGGATACGAAAAGTAAACCTACGTGCATAGCAGTTGCGATAAATGAAGAGATAAACTAAATTCAACTGAAATTATGAATCGGCAAACATAGTAGCTATAATAGCTAAAATTTCAAAAGAGAAAAGAACAAGAAAAATTAGTTAAGACAAAATGAAGAAGTGATTTCAAGAAACAATCGTTTAAAGAAAATAACGAAGCAATTAAAAGCAGAAATTTGCATCAAAATGAAACGAGGTCAGCTCAAGCGAACAAAATCAAAGTCAAAAGAGAGAAAGAGACCTTAAAGAGATAGGAGAAGGAAGGATCGTCGCAGCCGCCCTGAGGCTGGAGGTTTGTAAGATTTTGGAGGTCGGCAGCGATCTTCAGCAAGAACTTCACCATTTTCGCTTTGATTAGCAGCGTCAAACCCCAAGCTTTCTCTCCCGTACACTGGATTGGAAATGGGCCTTGTGCTAGTAGAAAACCGTTTGTGAGGATTTGACACCCTTTTTCAAAAATTCATTTTCCAAGGATATTTAACGCTTTCTTTTCCTTTTCTTTTTTCTCAGTTTGGGCGGGTTTGATCTTTCTAGAACATATTGTATCTCCAGCGTGGCGAAGATTAACAAGTAAATACTCGCCGCGTGGAATTAAAAAATAGAATAATGACTTTTAATTATCACCAGATTTTAGCGCTCTTTCTTTTTTTCCTTGAAAATATTTTAGACTCGTGTATTATGTTGAGTAGTTTACCCCGTTCTTTACATTAGAGGACCTGGTCATAATCCTCTGATCTTCCAATTGTAGTCAGCCTGCTTCTATCAGTTAGCAAACAATTTCGAAACATTGTATTTTATTATCATTATCTGTCCCTTCAAGATGAGATTGTGATCCACTAAAATCACAAAAAGAAGTCGGATATCTAGTTCATAAGTACATTATATGAGACACTATTTCTTTTCCCCTTAGAAAAGGGTCTTTGCATCTGCCTAAAATGTGTTCATAACCGCTTGATGTACATCTCTCTGCACTATTGGAACTTCATGAAATGAGAAACAGCACCATCCTTCTTGTTAGGCAAATTACATGAACTTTGATGCTGCAAGTTAGAGTTAGCTTCACTTCCAGATAACTGCCCACTACGAGTAAATTGGTTCATGATTTGGCATCCCATGAGGAAAGTAAGAGTGACCAACTGGAGGAGCACCTGGTAGAACTCCAATTCCTTGATGAGGAGGTGACTCCTGGTTTCATTTTCTTGCTTACACAATGAGCACACTTCATTATGGATTCCCCATCTGTCTAGAATTGTCATCCATGAGATGATAGAATGCATATGGAGATAGCCCGAGAGTAGTGGAAAGTGCACAAAGAAGCTCTCCAAGCAATTCTGGAGGGCAATTAACTCAAAAGAGTACACTGCTTAGACAACAAGATGAACAAGTGGGGTTACGAAGCAATGACAACTGGACTTCCAATTCAACCTTATTAGCAGTCACTCTTTTTGAAATAGCTCCGTAGTTTGCTTTATTAAACTTTCTGAGAAGGGACTTAAGCCTCTTTAATTCAGTGAAAAGAATGGACATATAGGATAGGAGAGCCAATAACATACTACTCAAAAGAGTTCATGTGAATGTTGAAACCAAGGAACTTCAAGAATTAATCAACAGCAAATAAAGAGAACGAAAGAATAAAATTCTCTTTCGTTGACTTTTCAAACTTAATTTTTGTGCACAGCTTATGAGAGTATATCGTCCAGATCCCATGGATAAAAGCTTTAACCGACGAGTAACGGTACAATTAACAAAAGCAACAAACAGTAACCAATGATTATTAATATCTAATACTGAAATCTTCTTATATCGATTATTGATGCATTTTCATGATAATTGTTTTTTTTTTCTAATTTACAAACATATACCAATCGGTACAACATATATATATTTTAAATCTACACTATTTTTACTCGTTTAATCAATTTCTAATATTTTTATGTGGTGATTATTTTTGAATTTTTCCAAACATTTTAAATAAATTTATTTCACCAAATTAAGCAATTTAACTTAATTAATAGTAATTTATTTTATTTTATTTGTTTCAATATTAAAAATGAAATATGTAATATTTATTTTAAGGAGGCTTGTCGTCAAACCTGAAAACCAGAATGACGTCATGACGTGGTGAAAAACGAAGGAAGTGGTTTCAGTTTAGCGAAAAAAATAAAGAAATTCCATTTAGTGGAAAAAGTTCTATATATATAAAGGGCACGAGAGCAATATAAATCGAGTGAAAAAGTTCAGAGTGAAAAAAAAAAAAAAAAAAAAAAAAAGAATAAATCGATCTGCTTGGATGGTTCGATCGCATGGCTTCCTTTAATCATCCTCCTTCTCATCGCACTCACGTTCCTCTCCCATCTGACTCAGGTTCTTAATTTTGTGATCTTTTGTTTTCATTGTCGATTTCAATTTTTGTTTTCTGGTTAAGATTTAAGTTCTTTATTGTGCTTTCTTTACTGTTTAGTTCAATTTTAGCTTTATTTATAGTCTTGTTTTATTTGTGATTTGATTCTTGATCCACTGCCCTAATTCGTTTCGATCGGTGGGCTTAGGGGAAGAGAATAACTTTAATGTCAGTTCAGAATGTTCAGATCACTGTTCTTTATCCTTTTCTTCAACTGATCGTTTTTTACTGAATCTTTTTCGGCTTGTTATTGATTATGATAAATTGAAGAATGTGTTGCAGGTGGCAATCCATTTGACGATGAAGCTCCTCCGGTTCCTATCCATATAGTGACCAATGCTTCTCAGCTGCCGGCGGAGTTCTTGAACCCTTCACCGGAGAAGCAGTTGGTTGTAGGTTTTGACTGTGAGGGGGTTGACCTTTGTCGCAATGGCACTCTTTGTATTATGCAGGTTAACTCTAGTTAATGACTGTTTGTCTCAAATTGTTTAACTTGACTCAATAACGATATGCTTTATCAAGAACTATGATTTTATTGTTACACATGGATATATTTTCCGTAGTTGGTCAATTTTTGTTTCTGTTAGTTTAAAATGAAACTTTCCTGTGCTATTGCTTCTCCAAGATTTTTGAGAAATGCTGTTTTCTTGCAGCTTGCATTTCAGGATGCCATATATTTAGTTGACGCCATTGAGGGTGGAGAAGTGCTTATAAATGCCTGTAAGCCTGCACTTGAGTCTAGTTACATCAAAAAAGTTATTCACGATTGCAAAAGAGATAGTGAGGTGTCTAATTTTTTTCCATTGTAATTTTGAATTATTGGTGCATTTGGTATACTTTACGGCCAATTTAAATCTTTTTCTTACTTTACAGGCATTGTACTTCCAATTTGGCATCAAGTTAAACAATGTCATGGACACACAGGTGAGCATCCTTTATGAGCTTAAGGACTTATTCATAGCAAACTGTTAAAGCATGTAAAAGTACAAGTAATGTCTGTTTGTGTTTCATTCATTTTGATGTTTGTTTGTACTCCAATTGTTGAGCCCTTAGGTAGATTTAAGCCTATTTATTTATCAATTTAAACAAGGATTCCCCTTACGCTTGCGGTTTCATTTCTTTTTTATTTTAGTTCTTTCTTTGAAGTGCTTACGGCATTCCTTTACTTGCATATTGAAGCATTTGAAAACAAGCACTTCAAAGCATTCAACATGTCCCAATTTATGTAGGGTTACTTAAATACTGTTGAGTGGTTTATTTTGCCTTTCTTTTTTGTTTTTGGCCTCTGCAGATTGCTTATTCTCTTTTAGAGGAACAAGAAGGACGGACGAGATTGCCTGATGACAACATATCATTTGTCGGCCTCCTTGCAGATCCACGCTATTGCGGTATTGATATGCCCTGGTATCCTTTTGAATTTGATTAATTCTGGTCACGGAACTTTGTCTGCAGCTTAAGTGTGCTAACTGAATATACACTTGCGAAGTCTTTTAAATGTTATCTTAACTGGCTTTTATAAATAGGTGGTACTCATTACCTTGAAGGACCCCCTTCTGATCTTTCCTTTAATCTCACTTGGGCAATATGAACTATGTACTGTTGGACTTAGAAGTTACCAGTTAGGAATCTGATTTTTTGTTTGTTTCTTTCTTTTATATCCTGCTCAAAGTTATGCATGTCAGAAGTAATGATGGTTTCGTTGCTTTGCATGGCATATTATTTATGTTCAAGTGATCTTGTGCTATCCGCAACTGGATGTTTTATACATGACATTCAAACAAGCAAAGTTCTACTTCTCATCAAGTTACATTCACTGCATTTTGACTTTTGATTTATGCCTTGATACTTTAAATATAGGAATATCTTATCAGGAGAAGGAAGAAGTTCGTCTCCTCCTTAGGCAGGTTAGCATAAGCTCCTTATCACTAACATAAAATTTCTTAACTAGACTGCTGGATTTTTTGGAGTAAAAGTAATACCCTATTGTCTTTTTTGGATTCACAAAGCTATTTACATATGTAGATCCATGATAGAAATTTATTATTCTCTTAATTTTTTTTATTTTTTTTGCACATTCAGATGCTTCATTTGTTAATAAACAATTTCCCCCTGAACTTCATAATTTTGTCTTTGCGTATCGCAGGATCCCAAGTTTTGGAAATACAGACCATTATCTGAGCTCATGGTCCGTGCAGCTGCAGATGATGTCCGCTTTCTTCTATACATCTACCACATGATGATGAAGAAACTGAATGAACGATCCTTGTGGCACCTTGCAGTTCGTGGAGCTCTATATTGCCGATGTTTCTGCATCAACGATAATAACTATGCTGATTGGCCATCTATTCCTCCTATTCCAGGTTCTTATATTTCTAAACACTATTATGATTGTTTGTTTCTCGATAGGGTTGTGGAGAAATATAGTAATTAGCTTGCCAAGCTCCATCAATTTTGGTACATACGGAGGATCTCCATATAAATTTCTGATAATTGGAATGTATTAGATAACTTGATGGTGGAGGGGGATGCTCCTGAAGAAGAAATACTTTCAATTCTGGATGTTCCGCAAGGGAAGATGGGACGTGTCATTGGAAGAAAAGGGGTTTCCATCTTGTCAATTAAGGAGTCTTGCAAGTACGTATTTATAGACACATATACATGTCTCTTTCTCCATGTCCAGATGTGCATTGCATGTGCGTCTCTTTGGGGTTTGGAGCTATGAATTTAGTTTTCCTGTACTTACATGTTCATTATTGCTGCAGTGCGGAAATTCATTTTGGGGGTGCCAAGGGCCCACCGGACAAGGTTAGTCTATTTGATCTTAAAGAATCACCATGCCATTTATTATGTATTATCTTTGATAATTGAGTGTCAAGTGTGTGGGTTTTTTATATGCAGGTATTCATCTTAGGGCCCGTGAGGCAGGTAAGGAAAGCGGCAGCCATGCTGAGGGGAAGAATGATGGATTGAAATTTGATGTCTTGTAGGGCTCTCCTTTCAAAAACTAAAACTGAAAACTGTCATCAGAATGATCTTTAAACTCCTTACACCGTTTGTGTTTTGCCTTATCTTCCTATATTTTGTACAGCCGTCACTGTTTTTACCCATTTAGTTAGAACTGCTTTGATCTGATTGCTGAAAATACTTGGGACATATCCGTGATGGACAATTGTGATGTTCAACTGCCACTTTGAATCTGTGGAAGAATGGCTCCATTAGCCGAAGAGTCGGTGAAATCGAGTCTTCTCAAGAAAAATTAAGATTGGAAATGGTTCAACACACTATTCAACTTTATAGCGATTTATTGCCCAATATCATTATATGGTCCAATCACATTGTTAAAAATTATGTTAAAAGCTACTAAATTATGTTAAAAATTAAAGTTTAGAGATTAGATCTTAATTTTAAGTAGATTAGAGAGATCAAAACTAAATTTTGGTTATCGTTAACGAGATCAAAATCAAAATTCAATTGTTATTTTATAATATCTAAAAAATAACCTTTGTCATGTGTTACATAAGGGAAAGTTGAGGTATTAAATTATATAAAAAGTTACAAGAGATTAAAATTTGAGCATAGTATGAGGACTCAAACTCAAATTTGACCGTTAATATATAATCTATTGAAATTAAACCATTATCTTGTCTATAGAAAAAGGAGGACACTTGCAAGTAAGGAATGCCTGACGCCTGGAACCTAAAATGGAAGGGAAAACAGCAGATAAACCAGTATGTATAAGTGTAGATTTTATAATCTGAACTACTAAACGAAAACGAGATAAGAAGGTTCAGGCCATATCCTCCTTCCCCTCCCCAAATTTCAATGATGAAAAAGAGTCAGGTAAGTGACGAGGGGTTACACTTACAGTCGAGGGTAATGTTGATCAATTTTTTTTATATATAATTTTCTTTGTGAAAATATAATAATCAAAAACATGCTAAAATTAGGAGACTCGAAGTAATGATAGGATTAAAACTGAATTAAAGTGGGCATCTGGTATCGACACAATGGACAAAGATGACTAGTTTCCAACCACTTAACGATGCAACCATCATGGTAACCATGACCGCAGGGCATCGAAGCAACTTTATCGCCTTTCACAAACTCATCCAAGCAAATGGCGCATTCATCCTCCCTCTTCGTCATTGAATCCCATTTAACCCTTTCTAAACCTTCAACCAATAACCTACTTGCTGGCGTGAAGTTGATCACAGCGTTCGCCAATGATTCGTTTATCAACTCATCATCATAATCAATATCATCATCCTCAATCATGTTCACATCAAGTACTACTTTCACAACCACCTTCATATTTATTACTTTAAGCCCAAGGTTCGTTGGCTTGCTATTTGCATCCCTTGCAAAACGTAAAATAGTGGGAAAAATGGCAAACTCAATGAATTCTGGAGAAGCTCCCGAATTAGGAACCATGCAAAGAATGATGTCTCGATGATGTTGTTCGGATAAAAATATGTCTCGGTCAAAAATTAGGGTTTGGTTAAAGATATTTACGGTGATTTCAGCATTGAGAGATGAAATATAACGAAACTCTATCTTTATATGGAAAACATTATCACTAAATTCTTCGACGTTAGTCTCGTTTTCTTGCCCAATGTTGACGTTGTAACTGAAAGCCATGGCAGTGTCTTGGATTTTTTTTTTCTGTGTTATGATATGATTTTGTAAGCAGAGAAATAATATATTTATAGATAGGTGTGTTTTAGTTCTACTCTTATTAGGAATTCAATAAAGAGGTGGAGTTGGAATTCAATAATGTTTTGATATGAATTTTTTTTTAATTATTATCATAATTAATGTGATGGGCTACTTGTCCAAGCCCAAAGGCCTGTTAAAAAAATTTAGAAAGGTTTGAATAAAAATATTAAACCTATCAAATGGGTTTAGATTAAAAAATTAGGTCCGTTTAACATTTGAGTTAGACTCGAATTGGGACATTTAAGATCCAAACTCAACCCGACCTATTTTTAAATTTATAGTACTTTATATTATGTTATTTTTATATATTATATAATTTATAACACATCAAAAAAAATAAACTGAAACTGAAAACTGTTATCAAAATGATCTTTAAACTCCTAACACCGTTTGTGTTTTGCCTTATCTTCCTATATTTTGTACAGCCGTTACTGTTTTTACCCATTGAGTTAGAACTGCTTTGATCTGATTGCTGAAAATATATTGTTTCTGGGATTTGGTGGGGGGATTCAATTCAAATGATTCCTTATTCTGGAAAAGCGATGAAATGGTGGCCCTGTTTTATAACATGAAAAACTGGCTTTAACGAAAAGACGATGTTTCATCCAGGGATATTCGAACCCAAAAAATGGAAAAGAAAAGAACCCTATACGAAATACGTGAATCGGTGTAATAAAATTGGAGATGTTTGAACGGTTTTTAGAAATTTTATTTATTTTTAATTAATTTTAACTTACTAATGATATAAAGATAAAATTCTTATATTAAAATTTTTATATGAAAAATTATCTTAAAAATGTTATATTAGAATTATTGAGTATTTTATTTACTTGAATAATTAAAAATTTTAAATTATGAAAAAAATAAATCCAAAAGCTCAAAATTAAAAACCAAACCAAACTAAATTATCATCAGCGATTCAAAATATCCAACCGAACAGAACAGAACACCCTTACTAAGATTGAGATTAATAATTTATGTCTTTTACTTCTACGAAGAAAGCATGACATTTAAGATTAGGGAGCTTTACTTGTAACTTTATTAGATAGTGAAAACGGTCTGATGAAGACTGATATTTATTCACCACGAATACACTGGATGATAAACAGAATATAAGGAAACAGGCTTCAATAACTGGGGAGGCCCCCTGATACACGGACTATACAACTTGATTCAGACGACGCTAAAAATAATTTTAACACAGTGTGTGAACAACAATATGGTGGTAACTAAGTCTGAATCAAATCTCAATACCAATTTCACATGCAAATGTTCCTAATGGAAAGATAAAGGACTTCCTGGGGAGTGTACCATAGAATGATACGAAAGTAGCACACCAAAATGCACAACACTCGATAACTTCGTTTTTAGCACCAAAATAGGAAATGAATGCAAAGGGGGAATGAACAAAATTACTTTTTAAAGCTACCGAATTGATACTGTTGGTGGTTGCCAAGGCTCGAGAATAGACCATCTTCATCAGTTGATGGTGTAGATGCAAACCCAGTTTTACCAAGACCAGAGCCAGTTCCCATTGCTCTCCCCATATAAAATGAAGTTGGAGGCCCTTTCTCTCTTTCATCTACATCACTTAATCCGCAGACTATTCCGACATCTGCCAGTGAAACCTTCTTGGCTGCAAGGTTTCAAATGACAAAGCAACAGTAAAAGAAAATTCAAAATAGACGAGCACTTTATAAGCAAAAAGTAGAGACTAGAATGGGACAACTTACGAGCAGATATGTTAAGATCAATTATTCCACGGCTCAGTGAATCAGCCCAAATTCCAGACTTCACCTGAAAAGCATCCTTCTTTTGAGGAGCTTTAGAGTCTTGTGATGACTTTGTACTCATTTTATTAAGGTTTCCATCATTCATGGGGTTTTGTTTTGGTTCTTCCAAAGCTGAATCAGAATGAGTTGTGAATGAACCAAAAATGTCAGATCCATCAAAATTGTTCAGCGGAACAGCAGCAAATGGATCAACAATGTTAGCATTTACTGGCTCAACGTTTGCTGCCATGGCTGGTTGCACAACTGGATCAGTGGTGGAAAAGAGGTCAACAGTTGGAGACGCTGCAGGAGTAATGGCAGGCTGAGAAGCGAATAAATCAACCTGTCCCCGCACAAATGAGAAAAGGAGAAGTGGATTTCAGCTCTTCATGATTAAAAGATATGCCCCAACTCCTTAATTAGTTAGTCAAAAACCTCTATGATATCCACCTAATTAGTATAAAAACATATATACACAGACACGTATACATACTCTGCATGCTCAAATAAAAGCATTTCTAAGATTACACAATCTTAAGTAAACTGGAGTTTTTATCAGTGGGGATATTTTTTGCAATGAAGAGATGAAAGGACGTTGGTAGGTGGGAGCGTGGGGGGAAGAGGTGCATGTTAAGTTAATTGAAGGTAAGTTCTATCTGGTGTCTTCTTTATTTGGTTCTTTTAAAGACAGACTGATACCTTTATGTGTGGTTGCACAACTGGATCACTGGCAGCAAATAGGTCAACAGTTGGAGAGGCTGCAGGAGTAATGGCAGGCTGGGAAGCAAATAGATCAACTTGTTGCTGCACAAATAAGAAGAAGAAGAAACAGATGTCAGCTCCTCATAATTTAAAGGATATGCCTCGACTCCAATAACTAGTCCCAATACCTCTATGATATCCACTGAAAATCAGATAAATATTAATATATGTGTGTTAATATTCTAAATGCTCAAATAAAAAGCTACAATTCAATTGGCAAAGCTACACTAATTCATTTTCGTATCCAAAAATCAATATAGAAGAAAAGGTTTGACCTGTGCCTGAGGACTTGATTCATGAGCCACCTTGGTAGGTGCTGACACAAAAGTTGCATCAGCAAATAGATCAACATCTGTTGAATCAGTACTCACAGCAGACTTTTCCATAGGGACTGATGCTGGTCCGTCAAAGAGGTCGTCAATCAAATTTGGTACGAATGGGTCCACTTGATTAGAACTTCCAGCTGCTGGTTCTGTCAATAGTAATCAACAATGCATTTATAAGACAGCATCCTTTAAAAAAAACCTATCACTGAACAGGAAGAAGCATGCTTTCAACAAACCCTAGGCGTGTCAACAAAATGAACTAGCAAAAAAAGGATTTATAACATTTTAAAATTAAGCTTAAATGATAAAAGGAAAACCTCTGAAGAAGCATTCTCAACTTAAAAAATGAATATTTTTTCTTACTGGAACTGGACGTCCCCCGGGGATCAAAATCATCAAAGTCATCATCAAAATTATTTGAAGGGATGCTGGTGCTTTGGCTATATTTATTGGAATCATTCAACTCTGAAGAGAATTTTTTCTTTGAATCCTTGCTGCAAACAAACATCACAATATAAGATTTTCTAGGTGGAGCAAAGAATGGTAAAAAATTGCAAAAATTGAATAGGTAGAATCAGTAAGGGTGCTGTGAAATTCCATAACCAAGGAAATATGAATCTTTAAAAAGGAACCATCATCTCAAATAAATGAATTAACAAATAACAATAGCAACATGATTCCTAGAACCAAATATATATAGCAGTGCAGTGGGTTCGATTATGGAGTACATAACCAATAGGCCAAAGAACTTTTCCTCCAACTAAAGATAACAGTGTAAAGCCTAGTTAAACTCGGAAAAAAAAAATACTACTAAATAATTTGTAACTAATAATGAACAGTGTAAGACATAAACCTGCCATGATGTCTAGACTCCTTAGAGGAATTCCCTTGGATCTCACATGCAGTCCCTCGATGCGATTTGATGTAGGTATCTGTATCAAACTTTTCTTCCCCATACGGATCGCTTTCTTTATAACTGTCTCTATAGCTGTCACTTTCTCTTCTGCTACTTAGGCCTCCATACTTATCCCCACCACCATTGAAGCCACCACTACTGTACGAGGATGCACTGGACTTATAAGTTATGCCAGTAGATGACAGTCCAACGTACCTAAAAATAGTAACAGACACAGTTCAGTCAATGAAAATGACACAAGTATACAAGTACGCTTCCAAAAAGAAATTTACTTGTCACGGTTTGCAGCTGCTTTGTTCCTAGCTTCTTGTATCTTTTCTTTATTACTCAAAAGGCCCACTACAGTTTCTGCTTTCTTTCGGACATTGATTCCCATATCTTTCCCACTAGGCTCAACATATTCAAAACTTGTGAGGGACTGCAAATGCAAAACAAATAGGGGATTAGAGAAAGCTCCATAAACTGTGAGAAGGCAACTCAGAAAATAAAGGGGTTGAGGCCTTACAGAGATCTGGAAAGTGTGTTCTATTATGTCATCAACCGCACGTTCAGATCCATGAGAAATCAGATATTCAATAACAGTCAATGCCTGTTCGAGAAATGGTTTTATATGTACAAAGGTATGAGAAGGTACATAAGCCAACAAGGTTTGGAAGTACATATGAATTCCAACTTATTAGATGGTTAGTCAGAATACACATACCTTGTAAACATAACGCCAGTCTTTTCCAGTCTCACCCAATCTTGTCCAGAGCACATTCATAACCATCTGGAATTCAGAGCTACAAGATATGGTAGAACATCCAGTTAGCATAAAGCGATAGATATCTTGCAAACACCAATACCAGAGAAGATGTGCAAACAGAATGTTAAAAGAAAACCAAGCGCAAAAGTTGATACAATTTCTTTGTGGCCTGTGCTATTTCTGCCAATGCAGTCCCATGAGGACCCCATGGTTCATTATCTGTAGCATCCAGTACCTGCATTCATTTTCAAAAAATATGTAAACAGATCGAGTACTTCAAATGTAAACTAAAGTATTACCAGAAAACTAAACTTATTATCATACATACTGCAACACAGTTTTAAGGTTTCCTGCCAAGTTCTGAACTAATCACTCAATTATATAGATTTAAAAGTAAGATAAAACCACATGTAGTTCTAGATCTGGTGCAATATCCTACACCTTGACCATTTCTATGATCAAAAACAGAGTGTGGGAGATCAAAAACATTGGATACAGAATACAACGGCAATTCATTTTGCGCCACTAATAATACCCAAACTTAATGAAAGAATTCCTGCTACTTAACAACTTATAAACCAAAAGGTCAAGTGGAATACTAACACAAGTTCGGTATCATATCGTTCAGCTGAATCAAAAGCAAAATCCTAGCAAGTAACAAGTGACTTTCAACCTTAGCTTCCAATAATATCATAAACCTCCGTTTCAAAGACAAATCCGATTCTTTCAGTAAATATATTCTGATTTCCTACCAACGTTTCTATCTCAAACTCAACCAGTCTTTACATTATAATCCAAATTATAATCCTAATCTTTCCTCTCTTTTTTTAAAAGGAACAAATTAAATGGATCTAATAACAACTGATTAAATCTTAAGCATATTTCTCCAGGCAACAAGCATACGAAGAATCATTAAACTGCAATTGATCTCACCTTCTGCTCGATCTCCGGAACCTTCAATACCTTTAGATTAACCTCCCTCTTTCTGAAATAACAAAAGAGAAAAAAATGAAATCAACTAATCCTCGATGAAGAACAGTAATAAATCAAATTTTGATTCGAGATTCCGAGCAACGAAGGTTAGAGCGTACATTTCGCGAACCGTCTGATCAAAGACCTTCATGAAATCCATCACGGATCTAACCAAAGATAAAGTCTATCAATGAAAATGTAAGATGGAATCAGCAAGACGGTGCAGATCTGAGAGAATTTAAGAGGCGGAATGTTAGATCTTAAACTCTTTTGTAGAGCCGACGGATTTTACTCAGCTCGTGCTTTTTGAGATTATATGAAGCTAGTTCAGGAGTAAACAATATCTCTTTCTTTTCTCTTCTTTTCTTTTCTTTTTATTTCCTTTTTTTTTCGCTCATCGATTGTTTTAACCTTTTCAACCGGTTTAAACTTGCGAAGTAACAAAATTCTTTAATATTATAAAGTCTTAACATTCAATCCGATAGTTTTCCTCAACTCCTTGATTTTATTTTATTTTTACATTTTATTTTGAAACTTGAACACTTATTTCAATTTTAATCAATACCATAACTTTTTAATATTTCATATTTTACAATGTCATTCCATAAAAATTATAAATTTTTATTCAAAATTAAATTAATATAAAACCATAATTTTATAATTCAAACTTAATTTAGGTTAATGACTCACTTTTATCTGTACTAATGTGAGACTAAGCTTTCAATTTTCCTTAACATAATTCACAACTGGCTTACTTTGAATATCAATTATCACTCAACCATTTTGAGCATATGATATACCGTTATAAAGATCTTGCGGAGTAGAATATAAAATCACAATTTTATGATTCAAATCTTTACCTTTAGTAATCGAGAAAATGCCTCAAAGCTTCCAATAAATCTATTTTTTTCCAACACACCCCTTGTGATGTGCCCCTCGTTGGATCCACCTATTTGTAATCGTCCTGTACAATCTTAATGACAAGGATTGTCGAAACCATTTTTTTGTTCGGAAAATGGACCGACTTTAAAAAGGAAAACGGAGTCGCCACCAATCTTTTTGAAGTGTGATTAGGCCACTTTTGAAAACATTTTGGTCTACGAGTTTTAAGAAAATGGGCTCGGGAGCCGGTTACGCACGAGGAAGGATTAGCACACTCACAACGCCCAAAATTGGTACCGTATTGATTGATTAATGTCCTTAATGTCGAAAATTAGAAAATATTTTAAAATATGAATCTTTAAAAAATATTTGGATAACTTCGAATTGGATATCGAAACTCTCTTGTTCCGAAAAGTCGAAATACCACATCCAGCACGATAGGACACGATGTTTCAAACTCTCGATACCAAGATCATTTCATGATTTCCAAAAGTCCTGTCTTGCAGTTTAAAAAGGGTATTTCACTATTTGGCCAAACTAAAAACCGAAACCCAACACGATTGGGCACGATTCCTTGAATTTCCAATCGTGAAATATTGCCTTTGTTTTAGAAAATCCGGTCAAAACCTCGGAAGGGTGTTGGGTCATTTGGACGAATAGAAATCGAGACCCAGCACGATTGGGCACGAATCTCTCGAACTTCCAAACACGCAACATTGCCCTATTTTAAAAAACACGATCAAAATCTTTAAAAGATATTTAGTGATCTAGATGAACGAAAAATTGAAGCCCAGCTAGATTGAGCACGATTTCCCGAACTTCTAAACACACAAAATTTCCTTCGTGAAACATTTTTATGAATTTTGGGGAAAGGAAACATTAAAATGTAATGCGATGATAATAAGGGATAATAATAGTAAATTCAAAGAGGAGGAAAAGAAAATAAACGATAATGTTATAATAACGAGAATAATATGGGACAAATAAAACAAATGGTAATAATAGGAAAAATTTTAAAAAAATATTAAATAGTAGAAATAGTGATAATGGGTTTAAAATAAAAATAATATTAATAATAAATCTAGTAATAATTGGTTTAAAATGAAAAAAAAATATTAATAATGAAAATAGTAATAATATTAAATGTAACAGTAATAATAAAGAATAATAGTCGTAAAAAATAAAAATAATGTTGGCAAGAATGAAAATAATAGGAATACTAGAATAACAATGTAAATAATAAACATAATCATAGCAATAATAATAGATATATATATGTATATATAAGTAACGGTAATAAAAATGATAATGAATATAATAATAATTTTTAAAATAAATAGCAATAATGAAATAATGACAGTATAATAATTATAGATAAGAATATACATGTAAAATAAGGGTACTAATAATGAGCATAATAATAATAACACTAATGACAAAAAAAAAAACTAATAGTTATCAAAATAAGAAAAGTGGTATTAAAAATAATATAAGTGAAATAATATAAAAAAATGGTAAAATGAAAACAGTATTAACAATATAATAGCAACAATATTAGAACTAATAATAATAAATAATAATAATAATGGATAATAATGATGAGCAAATGATAAAAATAATAAATAGAAATAAAATAAAAATCTAAAAAAATGGCAGAAAAAAAAATATTCCTTAAACCAAAAGAGGACAAAATTGAATTTAAAACTAAAATCTGGGGCGAGTTTAACATAAAAGGAGAATAAATGGTTAAATTGCAATTCAGGCAGAATCTGGAGGGTCCAAAATAGCAATTGTCCCCTCCCCTGAAACGATGCCGTTCCTCATGAGGGTTAAAACCCTTTTTCCTGCAGCATTCATTCTATCAAACAAACAAAAACCGTTCATTTTCTTTTTGCTTCCAGAAACTCAACCCCAAAATCCCCCTTTTCTTCATTCTTTCGCTTATTACATTAAGACATGAGCTCCCTTAGTCCGGCGGTCCTACACCGAAGCCCCCGTCGCCGATGCCGGCCCAAACAAGGTATGTTTTTATTGTTTAATATATATACAATTTTTTTGAACTAAAAAAATGTAGAAATTAAAAAAACTAGAACAGAAAATGAAAACGCAAGAAAAAATGTAAACCTTCTCTTGATTTTGGTATTTGATTTGTAAAGAACTGCTTTGTGTATCTCTTTCGTCGATCGTGTAAGAAAAAAAAAAGAAAAGTATATACTGCTTCTCCTTTTAAAAAATTTTTCTTTTTTTTTTACAATGATTTTCGAAGGTCTTTATAGCCTCTTCGGAATATCCCCAAAAACTAAAATCCTAGTCTTTTGTTTGTTGTGCTACTGCTTTCCTTTTCTTTCGCAGGTCCAACGACGTGGAGGTGCCAAACGCGGAGCTATTTGGAGACGTGCGACTTGGGGCTGTCGTGGCTGTGCAAGACTGCTGCTAAGTTTTCTTTTCTGTTTTTCTTTAGGGTTTTTTGCTAAAAATGTGGGTTAGGTTTATGTGTTTTGGGCTGGTTCTATTGTAAAAATTTGGGATGTTGGTTTGGGCCCCGAATTTTAAAATTGGGCCTTACAAGGATGTCAAAGCAAGACAACCTATGACATTGGCAATACCACATGGTACACACCATGGTGATAACTAACCTATAACAACATTGATGCTTAGCTAACCCTTCAGCCATGCTATACATCATACAAACCACCATATGACACTATAAGATGAAGGACAGTCTGTAACACCCCTAACCCATATCCATCGCCAGAACAGGGTTACGGAGCATTACTGAAGTTTTTAGAACATTTACAAATATTTCATATCAATAACTATTCATTTTTCGATATTAACCCTAACATTCCTAGGATAGACCCTCGAGGCCCAAAATAAGTATCAGGATTGGGTCAGGACTAAACCGAAAACATAGAAAAAATTTTCGTGAAATTTAAAAATTTTACTCATATACGGGGTCACACACCCGTGTGGGTAGGCCGTGTGACTCACACGGCCAAGTGACACTGGTTACACAGCCGTGTCCCCAACCAGTGAAACTCTCTGACTTGCAAAACATTAAGATGTAGGTTTCACACAGCCAAGACACACGCCCGTGTCTCTGTCCGTGTGCTCAATCCTGAGCATTCTGTTTCTCAAATTTAAGTTGCAGGGGACACACTGTAACACCCCTTACCCGTATTCAACGCTGGAATAGGGTACGAGGCATTACCGGAATTACAAATTTATTTATCAGACATTTTATTTCATCTAGCATTTATATTTGAAATCAATCAAAATCAAACATATTGTCCCTTAAATATAGTTATTTTTATCAACATGTCTTACTTGAATTTATTACTCGTTTCATCATACTTAATTACCTTGTATTATCATATTAAAGATAATCACATATTTACATGTCATGATAAATATCATTCACTTGCCGTTTCTTCATAAACATAAAACAGTTAATTCATCATATCAATATTTCACGTACCATCAACTTATATTTCCTTATATCACATAATTAAGTTACACGAATTTACCTGGTTAAATTTGCAGAAATATCAAAATTCAGGGGCACTTTGGAAATTTTCTATTTTCATTGATTTTTGATCGATCTTAATCTAAATTAATAATTTCATTCAATTTTGCAATTTTAAATAATAAAATAATCCATTTCATGCAAATTGATCATTTCCACATTTTTACAAAATTAATCACAAAGTTTTACTTTTATTCAATTTAGTCCCTGAGCCTAAAACATTTCAAATTAGCCATACTACCTAAATATTCATACATATTTTCCTCCTCCTCCTCTCCATTCCACATCCTTAATGTATATAACATGCTATAAGTAACATTATCAATAATTTCATTAATTACTCATAAGTATATTCAAAACTGTCCATTTGAGTTATAGTCACTAAATTATTTATTTCCAGAGCTACAGAACTTCAAATGAAGAGCCTTTAATTTTTCCTGAAACTAGACTCACATATATTCTTACCATAAAATTTTCAGAATTTTTGATTTAGCCAATTAGTACAGTTTATTCTTTAAAGTCACCCCTGTTCTGCTGTCTGGCAGTTCCGACCCTTCTTCACTAAAAATTAATTATCTTTTTATATAGAATTCAGATGATGTTATAGTTTATTTATTCTAAAACTATACTCATTAAGGAATCTAACCATATAAATTATGTTCCCAAATTATTTTTATACAATTTTTGATGATTTTTTCAAGTCAGAACAGGGGATCTCAAAATCACTCTGAACCAGTCTTACCAAAATCTAAATATCTCAAAATACAGAATTTATTTTCTTTCTCTGCTTATTTCTTATGAAAATAGACTCAATAAGCTTTAATTTCATATCTCGCTCAACTTCTAATTCCATTTCTACCATTTTTGGTGATTTTTCAAAGTTACCTTACTGCTGCTGTCCCAAAACTGTTTTCTTATAACTCATTTTAAAATTTAATCCTAATTAAGTTTACTTATTTTCTTAATTAATTCATACTTTGTTTCTTCTTAAATTCCTTCCATATTCAACTTGACTATCTAATATTCATATTAAAACTTTAATTTCTAATTTCTTCCAAATTAATCCCTCTAACACAGCTTATAGCATACTTTACATTTTAATCCTCTTACTAATTCTAACTTAAATTTCATTCAATTTAATCCCTGATTCATCTTTTTCTTCAACATCAACTACACTTGAAAACCTAAAAACTCTCAAAATATCAACTTAGTTTCATCAAAATCTTGCTTTAAAGCTTCTAAAACATCAAAATTAAGTAAAAAGGGCTAAATTAACTTACCTATCATCTTCCAAGTTTCAAACTTTCTATTTTTCCTTTTTCTTTCTTTCTCCCCTATTTCTTCTCTGTTTCGTCTTACTCTCTGGTTCTTTTCTGTTTCTCCCCCCTTTTTCCTTTTGTTTTTGTTTGTATATATATAATAATATAATAATACAATATAACAATATAATAATATACTTTAAAAAAAATCTCAGATTTTCATATTTAAACCGCCTCAACTTTACACGATGGTATAATTACCATTTTGGTCCATAATTTCTTTTAATCTATAATTCAACTTTTACACCTTTTTCAATTTAGTCCTTTTCATTTAATTACATATCCCAACGTTAAAATTTCTCAACTAAACTTTAATAATAACTTAATGACACTCCATAAATATTTTTAGAAATATTTATGGCTCACTTTATGAATTCGAGGTCTCAATACCTCGTTTTTGGCCCAATTTTTCTAATTAATTCTTTTAGTTCACAAAATTCACTAATTTTAAAATATTTCTAAAATCACACTTAACTTATAATTATCGATTATGTAACAGCCCAATTTTAATAGTGTCGGAACAGTGATTCGAGATCACTAAATCTGACGAAAAGTTAGAAAATTTTGTTAATCGATAGTTATAAGTTAAGTGTGATTTTAGAAATATTTTAAAATTAGTGAATTTTGTGAACTGAAAGAATTAATTAGAAAAAATTGGGCCAAAAACGAGGTATTGAGACCTCGAATTCATAAAGTGAGCCATAAATATTTCTAAAAATATTTATGGAGTGTCATTAAGTTATTATTAAACTTTCGTTAGAAAATTTTAACGTTTGGGTAGGAAATTAAATGAAAAGGACTAAACTGAAATGAAAGTAAAAGTTAAATTATAGATTAAAAGAAATTATGAAGGATCAAAATGGTAATTTTACCATTTTGCATAGTTGAGGCGGTTAACGTAAGAAAATCTCAGATTTTTAAAAGTATATTATTATATTATATTATATTATTATATTATTATATATATATAAACCAAAAGAAGTAAAAAGAAGAATACCAGAAAATGAAACAGAGAACAAGACGAAAGCAGGGAAGAAAAAAGGGAAAGAAAGAAAAGGAGAAATTGATGGTTTGAAGCTTGGAAGTTTAATTGGTAAGTTAATTTAGTCCTTCTCTTTAATTTTGATGTTTTATAAGTTTTAGAACAAAGTTTTGATGAATTTAAGTTGAAGTTTTTGAAGTTTTAAAGCTGTTGAATATAGCATATGATGAATAAAATGATGAATTAGTGGTTTAATTGAAAGAATTTGAAGTTAGAATTGGGTAAAGGATTTAATTGTAAAATAAGCTATAACAAAACTGTTTTGGACAGCAGCAGTAGAGTAACTTTGAAAAATCACCAAAAATCGTAGAAGTGGAATTAGAAGCTGAGTAAGATATGAAATTGAAGCTTATTGAGTCTACTTTCATATGAAAGAAATAGAGAAATCAAATAAGTTCTGTATTATGAGATATTTAAATTTTAGTGAAACTGGTTCAGGGTGATTTCAGGATCCCCTGTTCTGACTTTGAAAAATCATAAAAATTGGAGAAAAATAATTAGGGGCTTAACTTTATATTTTTAGAATCCTGAATGAGTCTATTTTCAAATGAAATAAACAATAAGGTCATATGAATTTTGTATGAAGAGTAATTTGATTCGTAGTGAAGAGAGGTCAGAACAGTCAAACAGTAAAACAGGGGAAACTTTAAGAATAATCTGGTATTGATTGGCCATACCAAAAATTCTGGAAAAATTATAGTAAAAAGATATATGAGTCTAGTTTCAAGAAAAATTAACGGTTCTTCATTTGGAGTTCTGTAGCTCCAGATAAAAATAATTTAGTGACTATGACACGCATGGACAGCTTAAATATTCACATGAGTAAATGTTGAAAATTATTGATAATGTTACTTATAGAATGCTATATACATTAAGGATGTGGAATGGAGAGGAGGAGGAGGAAAAATATGTATGAATATTCAGCTAGCATGGCTAATTTGTAATGTTTTAGGCTCGGGGACTAAATTGAATAAAAGTAAAAGTTTATGATTAGTTTTGTATAAATGTTGGAGATGACCAATTTACATGGAATGGATTATTTTATTATTTAAAATTGCTAAATTGAATGAAATTATTAATTAGATTAAGATCGGTTGAAAAATCGATGAAAATGGGAAATTACCAAAATGCCCTTGAATCTTGGTATTTACGCAAATTTAGCTGTAAGTTCGTGTAACTTTAAATATGTGATATAAGGAAATATAAGTTGATAGCACGTGAAATATTGATATAATGAATTAACTAATATATGTTTATGAATAAACGGCAAGAGAATGATATTTATCATGACATGTCAATATGTGATTATCGTAATATGTAAATAAAAGGTAATTAAATATGTTGAGACGAGAAATAAATTCAAGTAAGTCATGAAATAAGAAAAATAAATATGTTTTAAGGGATAATATGTTTGATTTTTGATTGGTTTCAAAAATAAATGTTAAATGATATAAAATTTTTGATAAATAAATTTGTAATTCGAGTAATGCCTCGTACCCCATTTCGATTGTCGAATACGGGTAAGGGGTGTTACATTTAGTGGTATATCGAGCTTAGGTTTAGTCGGTTCTCGGACCAAATGTAGTATATGTGAAGTCTAGAAATATATGCTATTATTAATATATAACTTGAGATAATGTGATATGTTAGACTTTGATGATATTTGTATCATTATAATTTAAACTTTATCATTATTATGTGTAATTTATTAATTATGTGTGGTAAGTATTTTAAGGTAAGTATTTAGTAAAATGATAAATTTAAGATTGAGTAATGAAGTTGAGGCGATCATGAATCGAATTATGGAATATGAATATTATTTTGTGTCTTGAATTGAATCATGAAGTTATTGAATATTGTTATGTGTATTGCATTAAACTATGAAGAATTACTGCAATCTTGTGGCTGGTTGAAATAAGAAGTGAAAGTAGAATGAATGGAAATTAGAAAGTTATTTAAATTACGTAACTGAATTATGAATTATTTGAATATTTGAAGGCAAATTAAATTAAATAAAGAAAATATGTGAGTAATTGAAATGTATATTGATTGAAAAGTAATTAGTGATTTTAAATTTGATTAGACAATAAATTAAAAATACGAATTGAATAAAAATATATTATACATGCTTATTTTGTTAAATAATATAGAAAGTTTATTTGATTATTTTTTTACATGTAAATGTTATATGTTTATATGAAATCAATTTGAGAAAGAAAGGAGAGGACCGAATTGAAGGAAAAGGAAAAGAGAAGGTTAAGGAGTGAAGGAAGAATAACATATATCATTTCAACCTTTTTGTTGTAAGTACTACAAGAATTTTAAATTATTGTTATTTATCCTTTTGAAATATTTATGTGAATTATTTAAATATATGAGATTCAAACTTTAATGCCCAAGTAGGCGAAATTTAGAACTCTTGGGATATTAAGGAACATTAGCACGTTAGTGCTCTCGATATTAGCACATTGGTGCTCTCCGATATTAGCACGTCGGTGCTCTCGATATTAGCACATTGGTGCTCTCGATATTAGCACATTGGTGCTCTCCGATATGTGCGTCGATTGCTCTCCGATATTAGCACATTGGTGCTCTCTCGATATTAGCACATTGGTGCTCTCCGATATTGTACGTCGGTGTTTCTCGATATTAGCACATTGGTGCTCTCCGATATTAGCACATTGGTGCTCTCCGATATTAGCACGTCGTTGCTCTCGATATTAGCACGTTGGTGCTCTCGATTATTAGCACATTGGTGCTCTCTGTTCACTTGTGCATCATAATGCACCTCTGTATCATTCAGTATATCCGGTGTGTTCTATAAAGTCTACTTTGGGCTAAGAAAGTGAAATGAGAACACAGTGAATCATTGAATTATATATTGATTAGGAAATGGAAAAGTGAATTTGAAATAAAAAAAAAAAAAAAAAAAAAAATGAAATGATGATTTGAATACCCTATTAACTTATCGGGCTAGATTGGATATAAATGGCATGCCATAGGATTGGAAGTGTTCAGGATTCTTCGACCTTGAGTCGATGAGCCTTTGGGTGCCAATCTGGTGTGTTTGGTTGGATCGCGTATCCGCCAAAGTCCGAGTCTTGTTAATAGGGGTAGATATGAATATTAAGTGAAATTAAAATGAGAATTGATCTCCTATTAACTTGTCGGACTAGTCGGATATAATTGGCATGCTATAGGATATGGAAGAGTGCGAGGTTTTTGCCGAAACATCGATCGAGCACTTACATGCCGACTCTTTATTCTTATTATCATTACCGTCGACACTTTGTGTGTCGTATATTGTGTACCGTTAAGGCACAATGTGCCGCGTCTTGGTGTGTTTGGGTTGGAATCCGTGTATCTGTCAAAGTCCGGATTGTTAATAGGGTGAATAACTAAAATGAGAAAAACTAAATAAATTTGATCGATTGAACTATTGAAAATATGAGTAAGAAATTATGAGTTGAATTGTGAATCGAATTGAAATGTGAGAATTGAAGTATGAACTTAAGGTTCATAAATTTGTTAAAATATCAAATTATTATTATTGAAATCTGTTGAATAAACGAAATGAGAAAAATCGATTGAATTTGATCGGTTAAACTATTGAAAGTATGGAAAAGTGGAATTAGGAATTGAAATGTAAATTGAAATTGAGATATGAGATTGAAAACTTGAACCAAAGGTTTATGAATTGATTAAAAATAATATAGATGATATATGATGCTATTTGATGAAATGCTATTGTTGAGGTATGAAATTAAAGTATAAATTAACACATATGACTTATATTGTTGCATGCTTGATGTTTACTATTTAATATTAAATGTTAAATTTAAATTATGCGTATAGTAAGTGAAGTATGAGGTAAGCGTTATTGATGAATTAAATGGAAACTGAATTAATCGATGGATAAATATTAGTATTGAATTGTATATTGAAGAGGAAGTGAAATTAAATTTATTTGTGAATACATTTAAGTGAAATTGGAAAAAAAAATGATATGTAAAAGCATTATGTTAAAATTGTAAAAGTGACATGCGTGTATAATGTAATTTTCCCAAGTAAATGAGATTAAATCTACTAAGATATTAGTGGTATACCATTAAGGAACTTTAGCGCATTCTACGATAATAACACTTTGGTTCTCATCAAGTGCTATCTCGATTAATAGTAAATAATAATACACTTCTATATTTGTTTCATATATCTTAAGTATTCTATTGAATCTATTGGGCCTCTTATAAAAAGGTAAGTAATTTTTATTTATAAGGTATGTTCGCAATATTGAATTAAAAATGAATTGCAAACCTGAAAGGATATGGAATGGATATAAATGATAAATCAGATAAATATGTGCACAAAGGAGCTATAGAATTATAGAAATAACGAAGTTCATGATCAAAATAATAAGGAAATTTCGAGGACGAAATTTTTTTAGGGGAAGAATTTGTAATGACCCAATTTTAATAGTGTCGGAACGGTGATTCGAGATCACTAAATCGGCGAAAAGTTAGAAAATTTTGTTAATCGATAGTTATAAGTTAAGTGTGATTTTAGAAATATTTTAAAATTAGTGAATTTTGTGAATGAAAGAATTAATTAGAAAAAATTGGGCCAAAAGCGAGGTATTGAGACCTCGAATTCATAAAGTGAGCCATAAATATTTCTAAAAATATTTATGGAGTGTCATTAAGTTATTATTAAACTTTCGTTAGAAAATTTTAACGTTTGGGTAGGAAATTAAATGAAAAGGACTAAACTGAAATGAAAGTAAAAGTTAAATTATAGATTAAAAGAAATTATGAAGGATCAAAATGGTAATTTTACCATTTTGCATAGTTGAGGCGGTTAACGTAAGAAAATCTCAGATTTTTTAAAAGTATATTATTATATTATATTATATTATATTATATTATTATATTATTATATATATATAAACCAAAAGAAGTAAAAAGAAGAATACCAGAAAATGAAACAGAGAACAAGACGAAAGCAGGGGAAGAAAAAAGGGAAAGAAAAAAAGGAGAAATTGATGGTTTGAAGCTTGGAAGTTTAATTGGTAAGTTAATTTAGTCCTTCTCTTTTAATTTTGATGTTTTATAAGTTTTAGAACAAAGTTTTGATGAATTTAAGTTGAAGTTTTTGAAGTTTTAAAGCTGTTGAATATAGCATATGATGAATAAAATGATGAATTAGTGGTTTAATTGAAAGAATTTGAAGTTAGAATTGGGTAAAGGATTTAATTGTAAAATAAGCTATAACAAAACTGTTTTGGACAGCAGCAGTAGAGTAACTTTGAAAAATCACCAAAAATCGTAGAAGTGGAATTAGAAGCTGAGTAAGATATGAAATTGAAGCTTATTGAGTCTACTTTCATATGAAAGAAATAGAGAAATCAAATAAGTTCTGTATTATGAGATATTTAAATTTTAGTGAAACTGGTTCAGGGTGATTTCAGGATCCCCTGTTCTGACTTTGAAAAATCATAAAAATTGGAGAAAAATAATTAGGGGCTTAACTTTATATTTTTAGAATCCTGAATGAGTCTATTTTCAAATGAAATAAACAAGAAGGTCATATGAATTTTGTATGAAGAGTAATTTGATTCGTAGTGAAGAGAGGTCAGAACAGTCAAACAGTAAAACAGGGGAAACTTTAAGAATAATCTGGTATTGATTGGCCATACCAAAAATTCTGGAAAAATTATAGTAAAAAGATATATGAGTCTAGTTTCAAGAAAAATTAACGGTTCTTCATTTGGAGTTCTGTAGCTCCAGATAAAAATAATTTAGTGACTATGACACGCATGGACAGCTTAAATATTCACATGAGTAAATGTTGAAAATTATTGATAATGTTACTTATAGAATGCTATATACATTAAGGATGTGGAATGGAGAGGAGGAGGAGGAAAAATATGTATGAATATTCAGCTAGCATGGCTAATTTGTAATGTTTTAGGCTCGGGGACTAAATTGAATAAAAGTAAAAGTTTATGATTAGTTTTGTATAAATGTTGGAGATGACCAATTTACATGGAATGGATTATTTTATTATTTAAAATTGCTAAATTGAATGAAATTATTAATTAGATTAAGATCGGTTGAAAAATCGATGAAAATGGGAAATTACCAAAATGCCCTTGAATCTTGGTATTTCGCAAATTTAGCTGTAAGTTCGTGTAACTTTAAATATGTGATATAAGGAAATATAAGTTGATAGCACGTGAAATATTGATATAATGAATTAACTAATATATGTTTATGAATAAACGGCAAGAGAATGATATTTATCATGACATGTCAATATGTGATTATCTGTAATATGTAAATAAAAGGTAATTAAATATGTTGAGACGAGAAATAAATTCAAGTAAGTCATGAAATAAGAAAAATAAATATGTTTTAAGGGATAATATGTTTGATTTTTGATTGGTTTCAAAAATAAATGTTAAATGATATAAAATTTTTGATAAATAAATTTGTAATTCCGGTAATGCCTCGTACCCCATTTCGGTGTCGAATACGGGTAAGGGGTGTTACAGATTAACAAAGTTTTCTAACTTTTTCATCAGATTTAGAAATCTCGAATCACTGTTCCGACACTATTGAAATTGGGCTGTTACACACACGGCCAAACCACATGCCCGTGTGCCAGGCCGTGTGTCACACACGGTCATGACACACTCCCGTGTGGACAAAATAAAGTCATTTTCTAGCTTTATTTCTCACCCTTTCTAAAATCAACCTGCATACACATTTCATTTTACCAATATAACTCAGCCAAGCAACCAATTCAAGTCAAATATCAAGTTTTTAAACCTAATGTGTCATCACACTACTCATTTATATAAATTTACCATGTAATTCCATTCATTGACTACTATTAGATACTACCATATACTAACATATATGTATAAGAGCCATTCATAACCATATTACAAGTTTACCCATTCATAATTATATTACAAGTTTACTTTCTTTTCATTCAATCCTATACATGCCATATAAACCATAATTTGTATTACAAAATCTACCGATGAAATCTGGATAGTGTAACCCGATGTGTTGATCCGGTCCTCCAAACTTTTGTTAATCTACACAGAACATTAAACACACAGGAGTAAGCTTTTGAAAGCTTAGTAAGTTCATAGGCATAAAACGTAAATCTTACCAAACACACACAATAATAAGTCAATTTTGTAACACCCCCTACCTGTATTCGTTATCAGAATAAGGTACGAGGCATTACCAGAGTTTACAAATTTTTTTTTTTTAAACCGAAACCATTCTAATTCAACATATTTTCAAAATAAAATTCATGCATATTTATAAAATAACTTCAACACATAAGCCATATCAGTGGCTAACCTTATATTCATTTCATATTAACATTTATTTTATTAGCTTATATATGCCATTCATTTCCAAACTAAAATTTCTTTAAATACCGAAATACTGGGGTTGATAGTGTGATGAGTCTCCCACCGATTCGACCTCTCAGAGCTCTTAACACTACAAAACAAGGGAAAGGAAAGCAGAGTAAGCACTTTGTGCTTAGTAAGCCCATGTAACAAGAATTATACTTACCTAATATTTTCAATACAATGTAATAAGCATTCATATATCCATTCAATGCATTAATACCCTAACATGCACAAGCTCAACATTCAAGTTAGTTCATTAATTTCCATATATCAATAATATACACACCATGATTGATGAGCTCATCAATACTATGATTTTCATTTCCTTGTTATTTTTCCATATTTATCCCGTTGAATTACTCAAATTTCGATGGATTTTTAGAGGTACACTTTTGTGTACAAACCGGTCCGTCAATTCATATTCATATGCGCACATTTTCATTTGAGAGAGCACACTCCCGCGAACCTCATCTTTACAAATAGATTACGGTCGAGCTAAATCCTGTAATATAAACTCATAGAGTATTGTCGGGATTACCAGTCCAGGCTAAATCCCCTGCAACGACAATTACTCTAATGAGCTTGGATCTGAATTACCAGTCCAGGCTAAATTCAGACCCTAATTCGGATTACCCGTCCGGGCTAAATCCATTTTCCACATATTCTTCGGGAGGGCTATATCAGGATAGGATCACCCGTCCGGGCTAGATCCTTTTTTACCGTCAATTCCTTTTCAGAGATCCATCGAATTTTTCCTTTCATTCAACCGGGATTTCTTCCTTTTTTTATCAAATATACCAATGTATCATCAATTTTCATACAATGAACATTCAAATTATATTCACATCAATAACATACATTTCAAGCATTTAACAATATAATTCAAGTTACATGAACTTACCTCGATACTAGTTCGTTTATAAAATCTACTAATCCGGGACTTTTTCCTTTCCTCGATCTAGCTTTGTATTTGAGTTTTCCGGATCTAAATAAATAAATCCAATCATCAATTCAATACATTTCATGTTCACATGTAGCATTTTCTATAATTCTATTATTATTTTTAGCTTATTCAAAGCTGTCTACTTGAGTCACAGTCACTAAATTATTTATTTCTCGAGCTACAGAGCTCCAAACGAAGAACCGTTAATTTTCCCTGAAACTAGACTCACATATCTTCTTCTCATAAAATTTTCAGAATTTTTGGTATGGCCAATCAATACCAGATTATTCTTAAAGTTTCCCCTGTTTCACTGTTTGACTGTTCTGACCTCTCTTCACTACGAATCAAATTACTCTTCATACAGAATTCATATGACCTTCTTATTTATTTCATTTGAAAATAGACTCATTCAGGATTCTAAACATATAAATTTAAGTCCCTAATTATTTTTCTCCAATTTTTTTATGATTTTTCAAAGTCAGAACAGGGGATCCCGAAATCCCTCTGGATCAGTCTTACAAAAATATAAATATCTCAAATTACAGAATTCCTTTGCTTTCCATGTTTCTTTCATATGAAAATAGACTCAATAAGCTTTAATTTCATATCTCATTCAACTTCTAATTCCACTTCTACGAATTTTAGTGATTTTTCAAACTTACTCTACTGCTGCTGTCCAAAACAGTTTTGTTATAGCTTATTTTTTTACAATTAAATCCTTTACCCAATTCTAACTTCAAATTCTTTCAATTAAACCACTAATTCATCATTTTATTCATCATATGCTATATTCAAAAACTCTGAAACTTCAAAAATTTCAACTTAAATTCATCAAAACTTTGTTCTAAAACTTATAAAGCATCAAAATTAAAAGAAAAAGGACTAAATTAACTTACCAAATTAAACTCCAAGCTTCAAACTTTTAATTTTCCTTTTCTTCTTTCTTTTCTCTTTTTCTTTCTTCTTTCACGTTTGCTCTCTGTTTCTTTTCTGTTTCTATCTCTTTTGTTTCTTTTCTCTTTTCTTTATATATATATATAATAATATAATAATATAATAATATAATAATAAACTAAAAATCTCAGATTTTTCTTCAATTCACCGCCTCAATCTAGACAAAATGGCTTAATTGCCATTTTGGTCCTTTATACTTTCTTTTAATCTATAATTAAACTTTTACTTTCATTTCAATTTAGTCCTTTTCATTTAATTACCTACCCAAACGTTAAAATTTTCTAACGAAAGTTTAATACCGCATTACTAACATTTTATAAATATTTATAAAAATATTTCCTATCATATAAAGACTCATGCAAACATATTGAAATAAATTTCTATTTAAATCGGATTTATGGTTGCGAAACCATTATTCCGATAATCTTGAATTTAGGCCATTACAACTCTCCCCTTTTAAGGATTTTCGTCCTCGAAAATCTTACCCGATCTGAGAGGTTTGGATATTGTTTCCTCATTGCCTCCTCCGGTTCCCATGTCGCTTCCTCAATCCCGTGCTTTTGCCACAATACTTTCACCAAATTTATTTTTTTATTTCTAAGCTCCTTTGTTTCCCGTGCCAATATCTTGACCGGTTCTTCACTGTAAGTCATATCATTTGAATCTCCACTTCTGTCGGAGAAATAACATGTGAAGGATCTGAACCGATATCGTCGTAGCATAGACACATGAAAAACATTATGGATTTTATCAAGTTCTGGTGGTAATGCCAACCGATAAGCGACCGGTCCAATTCTTTCTATGATCTCATATGGCCCGATAAATCTTGGACTCAATTTACCCTTTCGACCGAATCGGAGAACTTTCTTCCAAGGAGACACTTTCAAGAATACCTTGTCACCGACCTGAAATTCAATCTCTTTTCGTTTAAGATCGGCATATGATTTTTGGCGATCGGAAGCTGCTTTTAAACTATCCCGAATAACCTTCACTTTCTCTTCTGTTTCCCGGATTAAATCAACCCCATGTATCTTCTTTTCACTGAGCTCTGTCCAATACAATGGTGTTCTACATTTTCTACCATACAAAGCTTCATATGGAGCCATTTTAATACTGGACTGATAACTGTTATTGTAAGCAAATTCAATCAAAGGTAGATACCTCTCCCAATTACCTTCAAACTCTAGTATACAACATCGAAGCATATCTTCCAATACTTGAATTACACGCTCAGATTGGCCATCTGTCTGAGGATGAAATGCAGTACTGAAATACAACTGAGTACCCAAAGCTTCTTGCAATTTATCCCAGAAACGAGACGTAAATCGGGGATCTCTATCTGATATAATGGAGATAGGCACTCCATGTAAACGACAATCTCATATATGTACAATTCACCCGGTTTATCTAAAGAATAATCCATACGCACCAGGAATAAAGTGTGTTGACTTTGTCAATCGGTCAACAATCACCCAAATAGCATCTTTTTCCTCAGAGACAACGGTAACCCCGATACAAAATCCATAGTGATTCTTTCCCATTTCCATTCCGGTATAGTAATTGGTGAAGTAACCGAAGGTACACGATGTTGTTCGCTTTAACTCTGTTGACATATCAAACATCTTGATACAAAATCGAAATATCACGTTTCATACCGCCACCAAGACATCTTCTTCAAATCATTATACATTTTATTACTTCCGGATGTACTGGACATAGTACCCTTTGTGAGCCTCGTGTAAAATCTTTCAGACGAGCTCTCAATTCTTGGGTACACATACCCTACCTCCGAATAATAAACAATCACCAACCCTAACTTGAAATTCGAGAATCGATGACTGACTCACATTGTGCCGTTTAACTCTGTAACTTCTCATTACTCTTCCGAGCTTCACATATTTTTGTAAAAATGTCGGTTTAGCTCTCAATTCAAATGCTAAGATTGAACCATCATCAATCAAAGACAATCGGGTATTCATAACTCGTAAAGCAAACAGAGATTTTCGACTCAAAGCATCACCACAACATTAGCCTTAATGGATGATAATCAATAATCAAATCATAGTCTTTTATCAATTCAAGCCCACCGCTACTGTCTTAAATTCAGATCTTTTCGTGTCATCAAATACTTCAAGCTTTTATGATCGGTATAAATATGACATTTCTCACCGTATAAGTAATGCCGCCATATCTTCAATGCAAAAAAACAATAGCGACTAACTCAAGATCATGTATAGGATAATTTCTTTCATGTGGTTTAAGTTGTCTTGAAGCATAGGCTATTACTTTACCTTCTTGCATCAAGACACAACCTAAACCATTTAATGAGGCATCATTGTAAATAACAAATTCCTTACCCGGTTCAGCCGCACTAATATTGGTGCTTTCGTTAGTAGATCTTTCAATCGGTTGAAACTCACGACATTCATCGACCCACTCGAACTTTACATCTTTCTCGCAATAATCGAGTCATTGGAGAAGCTATCATAGAGAATCCTTGTACAAATCTCCGATAATAACCAGCTAAACCCAAGAAACTTCTAACTTCGAGATCTGATCTTGGTGGACTCCAATTGACAATAGTGAGATTTTACTTGGATCTACCCCGATGCCTTCAAGCAGATACAATATGTCCAAGAAAACCCACTTCTCGAAGCCAAAATTCACATTTCTCGACTTTAGCATATAATTGTTTCTCTCGCAGAATTTGCAACACAATTCTCAAATGTTCTGTATGTTCTTCTTCATCTCGAGAATAAACCAAAATATCATCAATGAAAACTACCACAAACCTATCTAAAGCACGGTGCGAATATCCGATTCATCAAATCCATAAATACCGCAGTGCATTAGTCAACCCAAATGGCATAACTAGAAACTCATAATGCGTGCACTGGTTTGAAAGTTGTCTTTGGCACATCGACTCCTTTACTCAGAATCGCGATAGTAGCCCGATCGGAGATCAATCTTTGAAAATATAGTAGCACCTTTCAGTTGATCAAATAAATCATCAATCCGGGGCAACGGATACTTATTCTTTATAGTTACCTTATTGAGCTGTCGATAGTCAATACACAATCTCAAAGACCCATCTTTCTTTTTCACAAACAGAACCGGAGCACCCCAAGGTGAATGACTCGGTCGGACAAAACCTCTGTCAACAAGTTCCTGTAACTGTGTCTTTAATTCCTTTAATTCTGTAGGAGCCATTCGGTACGGAGCTATGGAAATCGGAGTAGTTCGGAATCAAATCTATAGAAAATTCCACTTCTCTTCTCGTGGCAACCACGTAACTCTTTCCGAAACACATCAGAAAATTCACATACCACTCGCACTGCTTGAATCTTTGACTCAGATACCTTAGTATCTAATACATAAGCAAGAAAAGCATCATACCCCTTTTTGACATACTTACGAGCAAAGAATAATCGAAATCACATCGATAATCCCTGCATACGATCGGATTTAACCCGAAGTAATTCACCATTCGACACTTCAACTCAATATATTTACATTTTCTGATTTACTATGCATCATCATGCCGAGTTAACCAATCCATGCCCAATATCACATCAAACTCATCAAATGGCGGTAACATCAAATCACCAGAAACAATAACCTCTTACCATCAAGTGGACAATTTTTACAAATTTTATCCACTAAAATAGATTGGCCAAAGGGTTGAGACTTTAACCACAAATTCATGAGGTTCAATAGATAAATCTTTAACGCATGCAAGTTTTACACATATATATGAATGCGTAGAACCGGGATCAATTAATGCGATAATATCGGTTTCAAGTAAAGAAAATGTACAAGTAATAACATCGGGTCTTTGAGGCATCTTCTCCGCACGCATGACATATGTCTAGGAGGTGCTCGTGTCTCGAGCCTACTTGTAATATCTTTTGTAGCTCCTCGGCTACCACTAACATTACCGGATGGTCGAGATGGTCTACCCTCCAAGATTGATTACTTGGCTTCGATATATATTCAACTTCTTTTTCACTTATTTCGGACAATCTCTCGAGGAAATGGTCAAAAGAACCACATCGGTAACATGCCCCGCTCTTAAATCGACATTCACCAAAATGAGCTTTATTACAATCACGGCATCTCGGGCAGGGGTACCAACACTACCAACACTGGTCATCGATGGAGTGGAAGGTCTTGAATTAGTCTTGTTGTGAACCTCGTGACTCTATCCGAATACCCAGTGGTTGAGGTAGAACGATCTGGTACTTCTTCAATTTCTTTGGAGCAGGCGAGATTTTTCCATTGGTCTTTTACTAAAAATTCGAGCTTCCCTCTCAGGCTGTTTCTTTTCTTTGCTCCATTCTTCTGCTTTATAAGCTCGTTCTGCTAGTGTAGCAAACTCTCGAATTTCAAGAATTCCAACAAGTAGCTTAATTTCTTCATTCAACCCTTCTTGAATCGTTTGCACATTTCGACTTCCGATTGTACCCATTCTCGAGCATATTTACTCAACCGAACAAATTCTCTTTCATACTCGAATCTCGATCTATTGCCCTGTTTATTTCAAGAAATTCTTTTCTTTTCTGATCAAGGAATCTCTGGCTGATATATTTCTTTTTGAACTCGGTCTGGAAGAATTCCCATGTAATTTCTTCTTTCGGAACAACTGAAGCTTTAGTATTCCACCAATGATAAGCTGTGTCTTTTAGCAGTGAAACAGCACATTTCAAACATTCTTCTGGCGTGCAAGATAATTCCTCCAAAACCCGAGTAGTATTTTCTAACCAAAATTTAGCTCTTTCGGGATCATCATCAATCACTTTCAAAAATTCTTGGCCCATATTTTTGGATTTTATCGTAGGAGCTTTTCCTTTTCTCGACAGATTCGCAGACTGCACTACCACTGTGGAATCTCGGGGCCGTGGAGGAAATGAAGGGGAGCTTGAGTTTTTCTTTGCATTGTAGGGTTAGTTCTTATATATTGGGTAAACCATTCATTCATCATTTGAAAGAAGGCTATTTTTGCCTCCTCCCCCTTGACCCTCTATACTGGGCGCTTCTCATCGCTAGTTTCTTCTCTTTGTATTGAAGCGGAACATGACTCCGACTTCCTCCAGTTGAGCTCGGTCGGATGACATTACTATAAGAAAACACAATTTAAATGGTTAGGAGATATCACACTATCAAAAATAATTTAAATGGCATGTATAGCTAATCGTATTCGCTATATATCGGTCCTAGAACCAAGCTAAACCGTAGCTCGATACCAACAAATGTAACACCCCTACCGTATTCGTTATCGAATAAGGTACGAGGCATTACGAGTTTACAATTTTTTTTTTAAACCGAAACCATTCTAATTCAACATATTTTCAAAATAAAATTCATGCATATTTATAAAATAACTTCAACACATAAGCCATATCGATGGCTAACCTTATATTCATTTCATATTAACATTTATTTTATTAGCTTATACATGCCATTCATTTCCAAACTAAAATTTCTTTAAATACCAAAATTTCTTTGGGGTTGATAGTGTGATGAGTCTCCCACCGATTCGACCTCCAGAGCTCTTAACACTACAAAACAAGGAAAGGGAAACAGAGTAAGCACTTTGTGCTTAGTAAGCCCATGTAACAAGAATTATACTTACCTAATATTTTCAATACAATGTAATAAGCATTCATATATCCATTCAATGCATTAATACCCTAACATGCACAAGCTCAACATTCAAGTTAGTTCATTAATTTCCATATATCAATAATATACACACCATGATTGATGAGCTCATCAATACTATGATTTTCATTTCCTTGTTATTTTTCCATATTTATCCCGTTGAATTACTCGAAATTTCGATGGATTTTTAGAGGTACACTTTTGTGTACAAATCCGGTCCCGTCAATTCATATTCATGCGCACATTTTCATTTCAGAGAGCACACTCCCATGAACCTCATCTTTCTAACGAGGATTACGATCCAAAGCTAAATCTCGTAATATAAACTCATAGAGTATTGTCGGGATTACGATCCAAAGCTAAATCTGAATGACCCAATTTCAATAGTGTCGGAGCAGTGATTTGAGATCACTAAATCTGACGAAAAAAAAAAATGTTAATCGATAATTATAAGTTAAGTGTGATTTTAGAAATATTTATGGAGTGTCATTAAGTTATTATTAAAGTTTAGTTGAGGAATTTTAACGTTTGGATATGTAATTAAATGAAAGAGACTAAATTGAAAAAGGTGTAAAAGTTTCATTATAGATTAAAGAGAGTATAAAGGACCAAAATGGCAATTAAGCCATTTTGTTAGTTGAGGCGGTTATTTGTGAAGAAAATCTGAGATTTTTTGGTTTAAGATATATTATTATATTATTATATTATTATATTATTATATATATACAAAAAAAAAAGAAGAGAAAGGGGGGAGAAGAGAAACAGAACAGAAAAAGAAACAGAGAACAAGACGAAAGCAAGGGGAAAGAAAGAAAGAAAGAAAGAAAAAGGAGAAATTGATGATTTAAAGCTTGGATGTTTAATAGGTAAGCTAATTTAGTCCTTTTCTTCTAATTTTGATGTTTTATAAGTTTTAGAACAAAAGTTTTGTTGAATTAAGTTGAAATTCTGGGAATTCTTAGATCTTTGAACATGAGTTATGTGGATCAAATTGATGAATTAGGGGTTTAATTAATGGAATACCTAGTTAGAAATTGATTTTAAGGATTAAATTGTGAAAATGTTTGGAATTAAAGTCTATTACTGGAATTCTGATTCCCAAAGATTATAAAGTAGTTTAAAGTGATAGAATAAGGTGTTTATTGAGAAAAATCAGCTCAATTGAGAAGTTAATTGAGCAGGGACGAAATTATCATTTATTGAAAGCTTAGGGGAAAAATGGTAATAAACAGTTTGCACTAAAACAGTTTGGACAGCAGCAGTAGACTAGTTTTGAAAAATCACTAAAAATCGTATAAGTGGAATTAGAAGCTAAATGAGATATGAAATTAAAGCTTATTGAGTCTATTTTCATATGAAAGAAACGGGAAAAGCAAAGAAATTCTGTAATTTGAGATATTTATATTTTTGTAAGACTGGTTTAAAGGGATTTCAGGATCCCCTGTTTTGACTTTGAAAAATCATAACAAATTGAAGAAAAATAATTAGGGGCTTAACTTTATATGTTTAGAATCCTGAATGAGTCTATTTTCAAATGAAATAAATAAGAAGGTCATATGAATTCTGTACGAAGAGTAATTTGATTCGTAGTGAAGAGAGGTCAGAACAGTCAAACAGTAAAACAGGGAAACTTTAAGAATAATCTGGTATTGATTGGCCATACGAAAAATTCTGAAAATTTTATAGGAAGAAGATATGCGAGTCTAGTTTCAGGAAAAATTAACGGTTCTTCATTTGGAGTTTTGTAGCTCTGGAAATAAATAATTTAGTGACTATAACTCAAATGGACAGTTTTGAATATACATATGAGAAATTCAATGAAATTATTGATAATGTTACTTATAGAATATTATATACAGTAAGGATGTGGAATGGAGAGGAGGAGGAGGAAAATATATATGAATATCTAAGTAGTATGGCTAAATCGAAATGTTTTAAGCTCAGGGACTAAATTGAATAAAAGTAAATTTTATGATTACTTTTGTAAAAATGTGGAAATGACCAGTTTTCATGAAATGGGTTATTTTATTAATTAAAATATCGAAATTGAATGAAATTATGAATTTAGATTAAGATCGATTGAAAAATCGATGAAAATAGAAAATTTCTAAAATGACCACGAATCTTGATATTTCTACAAATTAGCTTGAGATAAGTTCGTGTAACTTAATTATGTGATATTGAAAATATGAGTTGATGGTACGTGAAATATTGATATGATGAATTAACTGATTTATGTTTATGAGGATGAGATAATTGGATGATATTTTTCATGATATGTAAATATGTGATTAACTTTAATATGTTAATATAAGATGATTAAGTATGTTGAGACGAGAAATAAATTCAAATAAGATATGAAGTGAAAAAATAAATATGTTTAAGGGACAATATGTTTGATTTTGATTGGTTTCAAATGTAAATGCTAAATTATAATAAAACGTCGATAAATAAATTTGTAATTCGGTAATGCTCGCACCCTATTTGTGTCGAATACGGGTAAGGGGTGTTACATTTAGTGGTATCGAGCTATGGTTTAGTCGGTTCTCGGACCAAATATAGTATATGTAGAGTCTAGAAATATATGCCATTATTAATATATATAATTTAAAATAATGTGATATCTCCGGACTTTGATGATATTTGTATCACTAATTTTCAAACTTTATCATTATTATGTGTAAGTATTTAGTAAAATGATAAATTTAAGATTGAGTAATGAAATTGAGAGGCGATATCGAATCTGAATTATGGAATCATGAATATTATTTTGTGCATCGAATTGAATTGTGAAGTTATTGAATATTGTTATGTGTATTGCATTAAACTATGAAATTATTGATATAATGAATTCTTGTAATATCGTGAAACCGGTTGAAATAAGAAGTGAAAATAGAATGAACTGAAAATTAGAAAGTTATTTAAATTACGTAACTAAATTATGAACTATGTGAATATTTGAAGGTATATTAATAGGAAACTAAAAGTGATTTGAATTGAATCAAATTAAATTAAATAAAGAAAATATGTGAGTAATTGAAATGTATATTGATTGAAAAGTAATTAGTGATTTTAAATTTGATTAGACAATAAATTAAAAATACGAATTGAATAAAAATATATTATACATGCTTATTTTGTTAAATAATATAGAAAGTTTATTTGATTATTTTTTTTACATATAAATGTTATATGTTTATATGAAATCAATTTGAGAAAGAAAGGAGAGGACCGAATTGAAGGAAAAGGAAAAGAGAAGGTTAAGGAGTGAAGGAAGAATAACATATATCATTTCAACCTTTTTGTTGTAAGTACTACAAGAATTTTAAATTATTGTTATTTATCCTTTTTGAAATATTTATGTGAATTATTTAAATATATGAGATTCAGCTTTAATGCCCAAGTAGACGAAATTTAGAACTACTGGGATATTAAGGAACATTAGCACGTTAGTGCTCTCTGATATTAGCACATTGGTGCTCTCCGATATTAGCACGTCAGTGCTCTCTGATATTAGCACATTGGTGCTCTCCGATATTAGCACATTGGTGCTCTCCGATATTAGCACGTCAGTGCTCTCTGATATTAGCACGTTGGTGCTCTCTGATTATTAGCACATTGGTGCTCTCTGTTCACTTGTGCATCATAATGCACCTCTCAGTATCATTCAGTATATCCGGTGTGTTCTATAAAGTCTACTTTGGGCTAAGAAAGTGAAATGAGAACACGGTGAATCATTGAATTATATCTTGATTAGGAAATGGAAAAGTGAATTTGAAATAGAAAAAAAAAAAAAAAAAAAAAAAAAAATGAAATGATGATTTGAATACCCTATTAACTTATCGGGCTAGATTGGATATAAATGGCATGCCATAGGATTGGAAGTGTTCAGGGACTCTTCGACCTTGAGTCGATGAGGCTTTGGGTGCCAATCTGGTGTGTTTGGTTGGATCCGCGTATCCGCCAAAGTCCGAGTCTTGTTAATAGGGGTAGATATGAATATTAAGTGAAATTAAATGAGAATTGATCTCCCTATTAACTTGTCGGACTAGTCGGATATAATTGGCATGCTATAGGATATGGAAGAGTGCAGGTTTTTTTGAAACATCGATCGAGCACTTACATGCCGACTACATCTTATCGTTATTCGTTATCGATTCGACACTTTGTGTGTGTATATTGTGTACCGTTAAGGCACAATGTGCCGTACTGGTGTGTTTGGGTTGGAATCCGTGTATCTGTCAAAGTCCGGATTGTTAATAGGGTGAATAACTAAAATGAGAAAAACTAAATAAATTTGATCGATTGAACTATTGAAAATATGAGTAAGAAATTATGAGTTGAATTGTGAATCGAATTGAAATGTGAGAATTGAAGTATGAACTTAAGGTTCATAAATTTGTTAAAATATCAAATTATTATTATTGAAATCTGTTGAATAAACGAAATGAGAAAAATCGATTGAATTTGATCGGTTAAACTATTGAAAGTATGGAAAAGTGGAATTAGGAATTGAAATGTAAATTGAAATTGAGATATGAGATTGAAAACTTGAACCAAAGGTTTATGAATTGATTAAAAATAATATAGATGACATATGATGCTATTTGATGAAATACTATTGTTGAGGTATGAAATTAAAGTATAAATTAATACATATGACTTATATTGTTGCATGCTTGATGTTTACTATTTAATATTAAATGTTAAATTTAAATTATGCGTATAGTAAGTGAAGTATGAGGTAAGCGTTATTGATGAATTAAATGGAAACCTGAATTAAGCGATGGATAAATATTAGTATTGAATTGTATATTGAAGAGAAAGTGAAATTAAATTTATTTGTGAATACATTTAAGTGAAATTGAAAAAAAAATGATATGTAAAAGCATTATGTTAAAATTGTAAAAGTGACATGCGTGTATAATGTAATTTTCTCAAGTAAATGAGATTAGATTTACTAATATATTAGTGGTATACCATTAATGAACTCTAGCACATTCTCTCCGATAATAACACTTTGGTACTCGTCAAGTACTATCGATTAATAGTACATAATAATACACTTCTATATTTGCTTCATATATCTTAAGTGTTCTGTTTAATCGATTGGGCCTCTTATAAAAAAAAAAAAAAAAAAAAAAAAAAAGTAAGTTTTAATTATAAGGTATGTTCGCAATATTGGATTAAAAATAAATTGCAAACCTGAAAGGATATGGAATGGATATAAATGATACACTAGATAAATATGTGCACAAAGGAACTATAGAATTATAGAAATAATGAAGTTCATGATCAAAATATAAGGAAATTTCGAGGACGAAATTTTTTAAGGAGAGGAAGAGTTGTAATGTACCCAATTTCAATAGTGTCGGAGCGGTGATTTGAGATCACTAAATCGTCAAAAAAAAAAAAAAAATGTTAATCGATAATTATAAGTTAAGTGTGATTTTAGAAATATTTATGGAGTGTCATTAAGTTATTATTAAAGTTTAGTTGAGGAATTTTAACGTTTGGATATGTAATTAAATGAAAGAGACTAAATTGAAAAAGGTGTAAAAGTTTCATTATAGATTAAAGAGAGTATAAAGGACCAAAATGGCAATTAAGCCATTTTGTTAGTTGAGGCGGTTATTTGTGAAGAAAATCTGAGATTTTTTGGTTTAAGATATATTATTATATTATTATATTATTATATTATTATATATATACAAACAAAAAAAAAAAGAAAGAGAAAGGGGGAGAAGAGAAACAGAACAGAAAAAGAAACAGAGAACAAGACGAAAGCAAGGGGAAAGAAAGAAAGAAAGAAAGAAAAAGGAGAAATTGATGATTTAAAGCTTGGATGTTTAATAGGTAAGCTAATTTAGTCCTTTTCTTCTAATTTTGATGTTTTATAAGTTTTAGAACAAAAGTTTTGTTGAATTAAGTTGAAATTCTGGGAATTCTTAGATCTTTGAACATGAGTTATGTGGATCAAATTGATGAATTAGGGGTTTAATTAATGGAATACCTAGTTAGAAATTGATTTTAAGGATTAAATTGTGAAAATGTTTGGAATTAAAGTCTATTACTGGAATTCTGATTCCCAAAGATTATAAAGTAGTTTAAAGTGATAGAATAAGGTGTTTATTGAGAAAAATCAGCTCAATTGAGAAGTTAATTGAGCAGGGACGAAATTATCATTTATTGAAAGCTTAGGGAAAAATGGTAATAAACAGTTTGCACTAAAACAGTTTGGACAGCAGCAGTAGACTAGTTTTGAAAAATCACTAAAAATCGTATAAGTGGAATTAGAAGCTAAATGAGATATGAAATTAAAGCTTATTGAGTCTATTTTCATATGAAAGAAACGGGAAAAGCAAAGAAATTCTGTAATTTGAGATATTTATATTTTTGTAAGACTGGTTTAAAGGGATTTCGGGATCCCCTGTTTTGACTTTGAAAAATCATAACAAATTGAAGAAAAATAATTAGGGGCTTAACTTTATATGTTTAGAATCCTGAATGAGTCTATTTTCAAATGAAATAAATAAGAAGGTCATATGAATTCTGTACGAAGAGTAATTTGATTCGTAGTGAAGAGAGGTCAGAACAGTCAAACAGTAAAACAGGGGAAACTTTAAGAATAATCTGGTATTGATTGGCCATACGAAAAATTCTGAAAATTTTATAGGAAGAAGATATGCGAGTCTAGTTTCAGGAAAAATTAACGGTTCTTCATTTGGAGTTTTGTAGCTCTGGAAATAAATAATTTAGTGACTATAACTCAAATGGACAGTTTTGAATATACATATGAGAAATTCAATGAAATTATTGATAATGTTACTTATAGAATATTATATACAGTAAGGATGTGGAATGGAGAGGAGGAGGAGGAAAATATATATGAATATCTAAGTAGTATGGCTAAATCGAAATGTTTTAAGCTCAGGGACTAAATTGAATAAAAGTAAATTTTATGATTACTTTTGTAAAAATGTGGAAATGACCAGTTTTCCTGAAATGGGTTATTTTATTAATTAAAATATCGAAATTGAATGAAATTATGAATTTAGATTAAGATCGATTGAAAAATCGATGAAAATAGAAAATTTCTAAAATGACCACGAATCTTGATATTTCTACAAATTTAGCCAGATAAGTTCGTGTAACTTAATTATGTGATATTGAAAATATGAGTTGATGGTACGTGAAATATTGATATGATGAATTAACTGATTTATGTTTATGAGGATGAGATAATTGGATGATATTTTTCATGATATGTAAATATGTGATTAACTTTAATATGTTAATATAAGATGATTAAGTATGTTGAGACGAGAAATAAATTCAAATAAGATATGAAGTGAAAAAAATAAATATGTTTAAGGGACAATATGTTTGATTTTGATTGGTTTCAAATGTAAATGCTAAATTATAATAAAACGTCTGATAAATAAATTTGTAATTCCGGTAATGCCTCGTACCCTATTTCGGTGTCGAATACGGGTAAGGGGTGTTACAAAATCCCCTGCAACGACAATTACTCTAATGAGCTTGGATCTGAATTACCAGTCCAGGCTAAATTCAGACCCTAATTCGGATTACCCGTCCGGGCTAAATCCATTTTCCACATATTCTTCGGGAGGGCTATATCAGGATAGGATCACCCGTCCGGGCTAGATCCTTTTTTACCGTCAATTCCTTTTCAGAGATCCATCGAATTTTTCCTTTCATTCAACCGGGATTTCTTCCTTTTTTTATCAAATATACCAATGTATCATCAATTTTCATACAATGAACATTCAAATTATATTCACATCAATAACATACATTTCAAGCATTTAACAATATAATTCAAGTTACATGAACTTACCTCGATACTAGTTCGTTTATAAAATCTACTAATCCGGGACTTTTTCCTTTCCTCGATCTAGCTTTGTATTTGAGTTTTCCGGATCTAAATAAATAAATCCAATCATCAATTCAATACATTTCATGTTCACATGTAGCATTTTCTATAATTCTATTATTATTTTTAGCTTATTCAAAGCTGTCTACTTGAGTCACAGTCACTAAATTATTTATTTCTCGAGCTACAGAGCTCCAAACGAAGAACCGTTAATTTTCCTGAAACTAGACTCACATATCTTCTTCTCATAAAATTTTCAGAATTTTTGGTATGGCCAATCAATACCAGATTATTCTTAAAGTTTCCCCTGTTTCACTGTTTGACTGTTCTGACCTCTCTTCACTACGAATCAAATTACTCTTCATACAGAATTCATATGACCTTCTTATTTATTTCATTTGAAAATAGACTCATTCAGGATTCTAAACATATAAAGTTAAGTCCCTAATTATTTTTCTCCAATTTTTTTATGATTTTTCAAAGTCAGAACAGGGGATCCTGAAATCCCTCTGGATCAGTCTTACAAAAATATAAATATCTCAAATTACAGAATTCCTTTGCTTTCCATGTTTCTTTCATATGAAAATAGACTCAATAAGCTTTAATTTCATATCTCATTCAACTTCTAATTCCACTTCTACGAATTTTAGTGATTTTTCAAACTTACTCTACTGCTGCTGTCCAAAACAGTTTTGTTATAGCTTATTTTTTTACAATTAAATTCTTTACCCAATTCTAACTTCAAATTCTTTCAATTAAACCACTAATTCATCATTTTATTCATCATATGCTAAATTCAAAAACTCTGAAACTTCAAAAATTTCAACTTAAATTCATCAAAACTTTGTTCTAAAACTTATAAAGCATCAAAATTAAAAGAAAAAGGACTAAATTAACTTACCAAATTAAACTCCAAGCTTCAAACTTTTAATTTTCCCTTTTCTTCTTTCTTTTTCTTTTCTTCCTTCTTTCACGTTTGCTCTCTGTTTCTTTTCTGTTTCTATCTCTTTTGTTTCTTTTCTCTTTTCTTTTATATATATATATATATAATAATATAATAATATAATAATATAATAATAAACTAAAAATCTCAGATTTTTCTTCAATTCACCGCCTCAATCTAGACAAAATGGCTTAATTGCCATTTTGGTCCTTTATACTTTCTTTTAATCTATAATTAAACTTTTACTTTCATTTCAATTTAGTCCTTTTCATTTAATTACCTACCCAAACGTTAAAATTTTCTAACGAAAGTTTAATACCGCATTACTAACATTTTATAAATATTTATAAAAATATTTCCTATCATATAAAGACTCATGCAAACATATTGAAATAAATTTCTATTTAAATCGGATTTATGGTTGCGAAACCATTATTCCGATAATCTTGAATTTAGGCCATTACAAATTTAACTAGTGTTGCACTAATACTCCCTGTCATCCACAATTTCAAATGATGATTTCACCTAATTGAGCTCAATATTCCATTACTTTAATTCAATTAACACTTACCATCGCCTGTCAAATTAGAGAACATCTTACGGAATTGAATACTTCGTTTGCTTAATGCCACAGTCCAACTATGGTCTTATACATATATTGCCATGGCCCTGCCATGGTCTTGCACATATCACAATGCCATAGTCCCGCTATGGTCTTTCACTTTATTACGATGCCATAGCCCAGCTACGGTCTTACACGTACACACATATACTGTCATGGTCCAACCATGGTCTTATGTTCACAATGCCATAATCTAGTTATGGTCTTTTCACTAAAATGCCATGGCCCAACTATAGTCTTACATTCCACACTTTGTCATGGTCTTATCCGTCAATTCATCACTGATCACAGAACAATTGTACTCAATCATGCGTTCTACTCAATTTGAACTTTTGTTTCAATTTTCATTTTATCACAATTATCATAATTCTATACCAAAGACATGAAATAATACATTATATCATTCCTAAATTAACAATTAAACATGAAAATTCAATCGTATGAACTTACCTGGGCCAATTTGTAGAATTTGTAGAAATTCAGGAACTAATCCGTTACTATCTCTTTTCCACGTTTATTTTCGGATTCTTGATCTAAAATATAAAATTTTCCATTCATTAGCATCTAATTCACTTCTAATTCACTTCACAATTTATGCCCTTCAATTTTCAAATTTACACTTTTACCTCAATTTTTATAGTTTTTACAATTTAGTCCCTGCTTAATTTGCCCATCATTTGAGCTAAATTTTCTCAATTAACACTTTATCTAATTATTCTAAGCTACCATACAGCCTTTGATACACAGAATTTTAGCACCAAACCCTAATTCTTAATTTTTTTAGAATTAGGTCCTAAAAATCAATTTCTATTAAATTCACTTAATAAAATCATCACATAACAAAATTAAAGCTTAAAATCCATATAAATTAATCATAAACATACAACACTCATCAATGTTAACTTTTAAAATTATTCATAGAATCAAAAACTAATGAATTAGATAGTTGGACCTAATTGTAAAAGTCACAAAAACATAAAAATTACAAAGAAAAAGCAAGAATTGAACTCACATTATGTAAAATATGAAAAACCAGCTTAAGAGAACTTTTAAATGGCATTTTTGGCTGAGAATTAAGAAGAAATGTCTAGATTTTTCAATTTGGTCTCTTGTTTTATATTTAATTTTTAACCAAATTACCATTTTGCCCTTAGTTCACATTGTTTTCTTGTCTATTTCTATACCCATACCGTCCAGCCAATATAATTTGGGTCTAATTTCCTTTTAACTCCTTCCTTGCTAGACATTTAAGCTATTTAATCACTTTAGCAAATTTTACACTTTTTACAATTTAGTTATTTTTAATTAATTAACTATCAAAACATTAAAATTTCCTAACGAAACTTTAATACTAACTTAATAACACTCCATAAATATTTATAAAAATATTTATGGCTCGGTTTATGAATTCGAGGTTTCGATACCTCGTTTTCAACCCAAATTTTCTAATAAATTCTTTTAAATCACAAAATTCACTAATTCAAAAATACTCCTAATGCCATACTTGACTCATAAATGTTAATTTATTTAAATTTTCAAACTCACTCGTCGAATTTAGTGATCTAAAATCACTATTTCCGACACCACTGAAAATTAAACTGTTACACACTACATTATATAGGCCTATGTGCATGAAGGGATAAGGATCCCCATTTTTTCCTTTCATCACTACCATCACCTCATTATCCTACTTTCTCTCCACTGCTGTCCACCTTACCTGGATGAATCAATACTCTTTCATTCATCACTATATCTTCTTTTTATGGTAATGGTATCAACAAAAGTTGTCAAATTTAAAGACTAAATTTTACTTTTCAATTTTTATCTTTTTAAGATACTTACTATATTTTAGAGAAATAATTAATTCAAAATAAATATAATTACAATATTCAATAATGAACGTTAGAAGTTGACCTCTAATTAACAAAATCCAAAAGCTCACCCTTAAAGAACAAGAAAATGATCCCTTTAAACCAAAGACAAAGGGGTTCAAACCATCCATAATTAATACAGATCAAACAGAAAAGAGGCTTGAGTCTTAACCTAACATCATGTTAGCATCGGAACCACATATCAGCTTAGCCAAAATAAGGACACACGTTATATTTTTAAGTGATAAAATATTATTCTAATAACAGCGATAGCAACTACAATGAGAACTTTCAAAATGAGAATCATGATGGTTAAAATGATCTTAGCCATTAGATCAAAATAAATTGTTCTAAACCTTAGATTTTGTATTTATCTTACTGTATTAAAATAAAGCCAATTACATCCAATATTTCCCTTCTTCTTTTTTTCTTTTCACCATGTAATTAAAGTATTACAGTTTCAAATTTTAATTTACAATTTTTTTTTAGAAAAAACATTGGAATGAAAAGCAAAAGATTACTGTTGTTAAAATTAATCAATTTGGGTTTTAGGTAATTATTTTTATTGATTAAAAAGTGTGGTATTGAGATTTTTTTCCGATCATAATTTTAAATGTCATCAAGAACAATAATATATTTAAATTAAAATGTGAAATTTAAAACTTAAAAGTTTTCAACGTCTCTTTTTACGATCATAATTTTAAATGTCATACGAAATATTTTTAGTACTAGATCATTGATTAATTTGGATACTACAATAATCTACTTGATTATTTACAAAATGACCAATTGGGTCTTAGCTTAATTAGAATTAATATTGTTGTCAATACAAAAAGACGTGAGTTTGAATACGCTAAAATGCATTATATTTCTATTTATGGATTAAGGAGACATTACGAGTAGTTCTAGACATTATATAAAAAAACAGATATAATCAAAACCTAAAATAAAATTATTTTAAAAAATTTTAGAAAACGGAACCTTCACCTCCAACCATGCTACAAAATAATCTGCCCTTGTATATAAATAAAATAAAAACTTGCATTTCATATTGAAGCAAAGAGCCCAAAAGATACTCCCTTGGTTAATGGGTTTGATTTATTGGCCCACGTATATCACATATCATTTGTACATATTTCAAATAAGAATACTTTTGTTTTTCCTCTTTATTTTGGCTCTCTTCAATTAAGAAGCCATATTCATCTCGTAGATGGAATTATAATTGACAAAAGCTCATGAACCCAATGGGCCAACCTCATGGTTGGGGAGATACATATGGATCAATGCCTTAAAATCCACTTTTTGTAAGCAACATTGGGAAGCTTTTAGATTAAATTTTACTTTTGGTTGATTTATTATGCTTATATTTAAAATTTAATCTTTTTATATATTTTTTGAAATAGGTTTTATAATTTAATTTGACATTATTTATTCCATTTATTTGTAAAATATCATTAATTAATCCAAACAACTAGCACAATTAACTATTTTGATTATAATGTTGACAATATTTTTCTCTCACAACACTTTTTCTAACAAAAAGAATTTATGTCAACACGATGAGTTGGAAGGAATAATTTTTAATCAACATTAACATATTAACCAGAATAATTAGCGTGTTAATTATTTGTGCTAACAAATGATATTATAAAATAAAAAGATTAAATTATGTCAAATTAAAATATAAAAATTAAATCTCAATTTTAAACATAGTAAAAAAAAAAAAAAAACACCAAACTCTTGACAAAGATTTTATGCTCTTTTTGGTGGGAAAATTTGTGTGTATAAATTTCTAAATAGCGAAAAAAAAAGAGAGTGAACTAATAAATTAATGTAAATTTATTTTTCTAGAGAGGTAAATTATTAATATATATAATCTTGTTTATATTATGGTTTAATTTTTTTAAAAATCATTTTAAATGATTTATTTCACTTAACTTACGTCATTAAGTTCAATTAAAACTATTATTTAATAGACTAATAACATAAAAATAAGATAGATATACGTAAAATTGATGATCCATACAAAGCTGTAACATTTTTTAGACATAATTATAATATAAAAACACAAAAATGTTTACGTAAAACTTAGAATTTATGATGTGACGGAGGCTGGGAACCATGAGACAGATGGTACCAAGGAGAGCTGTTCGTAGTCCATGAAAAAGAAGAGGTCGGTCCCCCATTAGGGCTGCTTGTCCCTGTGATTGAAACTTTGGTTTTGCTACACCGCCTCAACGGCACGAACAGAACTGTGTGGACCTTTTTAAATAAGGTTCGGTATTCACTCTTCCACACCTCTTTAATGGATAGACAACGACCTCAATTGTCAATATACAATTTAATATTAAATTCATTCAAACTGTTGAACTGCCTCGATTGTGTTGAGTGAAATGATACATTAACAAATTCAATATCATATTTTTAGAGTATTCGTGTCAATTATAGTTTCAAAAGTTTCGAATTTTGTTATTGAAGAAATCACAATGTTAATATAACCTTACAAATTAACAAAACCTTACAAATCAACAAGAAAAGAAAAAGACTTAAGTATTTTGTTTATATCTTCTTCATGTACAATTCGTATATATTCCAAAATTGATCAATGTAATTTTTTAAATATTAGTTTAAATAATTAGAAAAAATATATTTGTGAAATAGATTATGAGTAACATAAACACAAAGAGGCTGATTTAGGAAGCTTTCTGTATAAAATTTTGTTAGTAGTGTACTTATAGAAACGTGACAATGTGAGACATCTCTATAAAAAATTTAATTAAAATTTGCTTAACTGAAGTCTAAAATAACTCCAATTATTGTACTATATATATAAGAAGAAGCCAAAGCTGTCAACGTCAACAGTGTGACTAGCAACAATATTAACCGAACACAAATCCAATGTCGTTGCATGGAATGTGCAGATATGAAATTTATAATGTTACATAGATTGAGTGGAACTAAAGATTGGCATAATTGACAATCTATAAGTAATAACAACAAAGTCCTTTTGCTCCTTGAAAGGGACTCGAGGTCCCCTACTAAGGTTCATTGTCTTTTTGTTCAAGTAAACCTATTTAAAACACGAGGGGCTGGAGTTATTGGATAAATCTAGATTCGGGGATATAATAATAGAGGCTTTACGAACCGTGAGCTTTGCAAAAACACGAAAGGTTAGATGTGTGATTAAGCTTACATCTCATTATGATGATAGTAAAATATTTAGCATTCAATAAAATTCGGTGAATTTACAAATTTTAAAGTGTAATAGCTAATAGGTTTTATTTACCATCTAGCTTCTAAACAATAATTTTTTTACTTTGATATTTAATTTTTTTAACTATTATTAAAGTTTAACTTCGTCCACTTAATTAACCTTTGAAATTAACTCTCTTTTCTTTAAAAAAATATATATGCCTAAATTTGTTTGGTTAAATGCTTAAATTAAGACTTAGGGCCAATTTTTCATTACTTTTCAAAAGACTTACTATTTCTAAAAGTATTTTGGAAGAAAAAAGTCACAGAAAATGTTGCTTTTTAATTTGAAATTTTTAGTTTTTCCTTCCTTAAAAGCACTTTTAGTGCTTAATTACTTTTTCACCCCTCTAATAACATAGTACATTCTCTTTTTTTTTTTCGTGGTGCTTAATTACAAATGTGTTAAAATCATTAATTAAAAATAAAAAATATTTTTTAAAATATTAATTACAAATATTTAATGATTATATTTAAATATTTAAAATGTAGTTTATATATTCTAATTAAAATTTATAAGTAATTAATATTTATTACTTAAAAATATAAAATTTATATTTCATATATTAAAATATTAACAAGTTATAGTAATTTTTTATATTCTTACTAAAATATAATAATATTAAATAATTTAAATTTTATTTAAATGTATATTTTTTACTTGATAATAACATGTTTAAAATGGATATTTTATTTCTCAAAAGCATTTTTTGACAGCAATACTAAACACTCAAATTTTAAAGCAAACTTTTCAAAAGCACTTTTCAAAAGTATTGCCAAATTAACCCTTAATATTATAGGGGTTACTTCAATAAAGATTAAACATTTCAAAATGATCATATAATATCTTAATGTTTATAAAAATGCTTAAATAAATTTTTTTTATATACTTAAATCTAGTTTGTAGCAAAAATTAAGTAAATATTGTCGTGTTTAGAATAAAACACATAACAACTTAATCAAATATAGTTTGAAAAGAAATTAATAAAAATATAATTTGAAACTTCATATATGAAAATTGAAAAATATTTATTTGCGCACTTTAAAAATAATAATTATTTATTTAATTATTTTAAAAAATTTAACCTTCATTTGACTACTTTTATAATATTAAACTTATTATATAATTATTTCGAAATGTTTAGCTAATTTATGTAATATGAATACCGATAGTTTAGTCCACCTTTTAGTCGCACTTTGAAGATATCGCTGGTTATGAATTCTGATTATCTACGAACAAAAACAACACTACACAATAGTTTCGAAGGGCACGCCAGAACAAAATCTACCCCTGCACATGCACTGCTACCAATTTCCTCTTTTCTTTTGGCATAATGCTAGCACTTTAATGCCTCGTTTCCTCCCACGGTCTGAACAAAAAAAAAAAAAAAAAGAGGAAACGAACTAATAATCTAGGAACTCTCATCCACTGTGCGAGCCTTTTTAGTTAGTGATGTTAATAACTTAATATTTAAGTAAATTGCATAGTTTCACTTAAAATTTATAAATATTTATTTTGGATACTAAAAAAATAAGAATTTTTATTTTAGACTATTTATAAAAATTACTTTCATTTCAAATACTACTTTTTAAAATATTTTTCATTTTAACTATTTATTATTAATATATTATACACTCATTTTAATTATTAAACTTTAATAAATTTTCATTTTCATCATATAATTAGAGGTTACTACAATGGAACCCGAAGATTAAAAAACAGTCCGCGGAAATGTTATAATGGGACCCACACGGATAGTGCTTGCTGTCTCTCCGATTGAACTTCTAGATCATAATTACTTTAAATTTATAATTAATCATAATTACAAGTGTCTCCCTGTTTTCCTTTTCTTTTAATAAATATAATTACAAGTGGCTCATAACAGATAAACTAAAAAAATTAATGAGCAGATAAGGACTGGTTTCTATTTATCAATCCAAAAGAGTCCACGTCACAATTCAATTACTTGGTAAATTACGTATATTTTTTTTCCCGAAATCGGAATGTCCAATGTTAACAGCGATGGCTAATCTTTTAGCTGCAGGTGTTTTTCAAATAAATAAATGATTAATTATAAAATAAGTCTTAAACTTCGATTTCATGATTATTTATAAAATTTTTATATGTATATATGTTATTATTCTCAATATTTATATGTATTTGCTGCCAAAATCACTTGTCAATCACATTTATATAAGGCTGCATCATCGATTCCGGTAGAAAAGTAGTTCCGGATTAACATTGCTTTTTCACCGTAAATGTAATAAAAAACATTTGGCTTTTATAATTAAAAATGCCTTTAAAAATTGTATTTCTATTCAAGCATAAAAGTTGAAATTAAACGTATTTTTTTACACGTAGCATACTTATTCTATCAACACGTGATAACACAATCTCTATATATAAAATTTTAAATTAATAAAAAATTATAATTTAAAATTATAATCTAAAATAAATTAAATATATTTAGAAAATCAAGCAAACTTCTATAAAAGTTTTTAAGAGAATTTTAATATTTTCGTATTATATTAAAATGTGACAATTGAATGTAAATGGATATAATAAAAAGTTCATCTAAATTGTTTTTAAGTTGAATGATAAATTTGACCACTAATATTTGTATGTTTTGTTAAATTAGTTCTAATTTTGTTGTTGAGTTTTTTTTGCCATCAACATTTATTCTTTTTTTCAAGCTGTTTTTTTCTAACAGATTTAATGAATAAATTTAAGGTTTCAATTTTTCTTTTCTTTCAAAATGTTTCAATCTTTCGAATGTTTGTTTACTTAATTAACTTTTTTTACATAATTAGGTTTATTTTTTTAAATTAAGATTTTTTTTAATTTAACGAATTATTTATTTATTTTATTATTTTCCACACGTAATTATTTTATTGGGTTATCTAAGTAATAAATTACATCTCATTAAAAATATTTCACATATGAAATTTCATATCATCCCCGTTAATTTTTTTTTACGGTACATTCATTAAATCTGTTAGAAAAGGCAGATTGAAAAAAACAACAACAAAGATTGATGGTAAAAAAAAAACTCAAAAATACAATTAAGAACATTTTGACAAAACATATAAACATTAGTGGTCAAATTTTTCATTAAGCCTTATTTTTAAAGCATAACCTATGAAATAATGAGATTAAAGTTACATAATGACAAAACCCATAATCCTTTTAAATATATATATATTAATTTATCATATTTAAACTCTGTTTTTACCTCAACGTTTCAATTAACTAATTAAATTTTAATAATTAATTGTTATTTAAACTGTTATTTAAACTATTAATTTAGAATAATTTAAATATAATAATAGAATTGAGATGATGTATTTATTTGAAATTTATAATAATAACTAAAAAAGAGATTTATAAATTTAAACTTTATTAGATAAATAAAATCATCATCTATATTTCTGATAATGTTTTTAAATTAGTTAACTAAATTTAAATTATTTTCTAAATTTAATTTAAATGAGTATTTAGATAATATTATGATAATTATCACATGTAAGATTTTAAATTTATATAATAATATAATAATTATGCAGTTTATTTAATTAAAAAATCTTATCGATTGAGTGTTAGTTCTGTTTGCATCGACATTGTTGCCAGTAAAGAGGATGTGGGTTTGAGTGTGCTAAGCACAATATCCTCTTATTTAAGGGTTATGAAAGGGCTATGAATAGTTTTAGACTTTATATAAAAAAACCTTAAATATTTATTTTTTTAAAAAATTCAAATTAAATAAATAACATTATAATATAGTGATAGATCATCACATTTATATTTTTTTGAATTTAGATAACTAAAATGATAATTATTATGTTCTTATAAAATAACATATCTTATTAAAATTATTTTATAATATAAATTTCTAAAGGCAACTGACAAAAAAATTTCAAAAAATTATAAATAGATAATCACTTTTTATTCCCCTATCTCCTACAATTGTTATATATATTTTAAAAACATGTACCTCTTACGGCATAAATCCAGATTAATTTTATAACATTTAATAATAAATCGTTTATAAAACACTACTATATATCGACGTTAGACATCGTCGATGTTAGAGGGAACAATGATTTTTGTTTATAGTTTTTGAAATACTCCATTAAAATTATTTGCATACATTTTATTTTTATTTTTCTAAACATCGTATTCTATTTTAAATTTGGTATATTTATAAGTTGTTTATATCTTTCAGATATTATTGGCACAAAACTAATATTTTATGAAACATTATATTAAATTATTTAAATATAATTTATCATAATATTAAATTATTTATTATTATTTTTAAATTTTTAAAAAGATTTTATATATAATCAATTTTATAAATAATTTATCTTAATTACTTAAAATTTATAAAAATATAAATTAAATTTTAACTATAACAAAACTTAATTAAAATTTTACTTTCTACTATCATATTTAAAAAATATTTTTTAATTTTTAACTGCAAATTTTGGCGAGAAAGAATGCTAAAAATTAATAAAAATGCTTTTTCATCACGCTTTTTAAAAGTACTTTCAACCACAAACAACAAAAAAAATCTAGCCCTAAGTCAACATAATATTGCTTCGTTATGTAGATAAAATCACAAGCTTATATTAAAAAGTTTATCAATGGATATAATTGTAAGATAAATTATATATACATATATTAAATTTAGATAGAAATCGTGTGGTTATTTGATTTAGTTTTATTTGGTTTATTTTCAAGTTTAGAATTAATTACTTTAGATTATTTTTTTGATATTTTTTATTTCTGTTTTACAATTAATGTTTAAAATTTGTAATTGCACATTCTAATAATTTTCGGGGCTCTTACTATATCAGTTATTGGTGTTCTTTAGATCTTTATCTTTTATTAGAATTGAACCAAAATCATTTATAATTTTTTTTGAATGAAATTAATGTTTAAAAAAAAGATTAATGATATTATTAAAATGAATAATTATGAAGTTCAAAACAATTAATTTTAATGAATCATACTGTGTGTGAGATTCAATTCAAATTGCTTCATTAAGACATTAACTCTTTAAAACTCACAAACACTAAGAAAACCAACAAATCAGTTGTTTGGAAATTGCTGTAGTTGTCATTGATTTTTTTTGGTGTCAACTATTGTTGTCATTGATTGCTCGTGATGAAAATTGCATGATGATGAACTTAAAATTTTCAGAATCTGGCGACCTTGGAGATAAGAGTTACCCCAAGTCCCCACTTTGAAATGAAAATGAAAAGACTAATAAAATTTATCTTTTAATAATATATAGAGTAATTATTGTGAACCAAATCGGAACCTGGTTAAATGGTTTTTTATTAAGGGGATGAGGTCAGGGGAAGCGCTGGTAGAGGAAACATTCCACCATTTCTTATTTCAGTTCCAGAGTCCTTTGGATCAGAAGGGTAGGAAGACTCACGTCACTACGGTCTAAATTTTATTTTTGTGGCCAGAGAACTGAAAACTCTACTGTACACTAAAAAAAAAACCATATCAAAATTTTTATTCAAGTTTTTAATATTTTTTATTTTTTATCTTTTATCTTCACCTTATTTTTTAATTTCACGATTTATGATTATCGCACTTAACAAAATCTTATCTGAAATTTAAACTTACATCTCTATTTTTTTTGTCAGAAATTTTAATATTTGTGTAGCATTAAAATTTTTAACATATATTAAAACTTTTATAAACATAAAAAATTTTGGTCTGCATACAAGAATTGTCCAAAACTGTTGATTTTTGGCCTCTTTCTTCTCGCCAAGGAAATAAAACTTTCCCAAAGAACCAAAAAAGCGGATATACTCGGCGCATTAAAAGTTGAATGCGTTTTTTTTACATATAAAATATAAACAAAGTATCGAAATAGATGATTTTGAAACAATATTGGTGTCAATTTTGAAGTCCACGTACGGATTTTAAGCTTTAATAGAACCAACAGCATGCTTTGTGACTAATAAAGCTGAAATTGAAATTGAAAAAAAGAAGAAAAGAATAAACAGATATTGGGATGAATTCTGATAGCTGGAAAAAGGAGGCAGAACCAGCAACATGCTTTGTAGGTCTAGAGGTGCCAGTCACGAAATGAACATCTTATCACCATTCAACAAAGGCACAACGATATTTTCTGAAAGCTTCTTCCCAGCTTTTCGAAATCTAAAATCCATTTCGATACCACTAAACAGATCATTTAATTATCATGAACCACTGTAAATGCATCACTGATTGAGCTTTGTGATGAATTAGATGTTTATCTGATTAGAATTGTCGATTACTGATCACGGAACACGAAGGGACAATAATCATCGTAACTCCTGCTCTATGTATGTGATGATGCTGGGGGTGAAGGAGAAATCCTCTGAGAAAGATCATCCATTGTCAAGGAGCTGGAGAGATCTGTTTTAAAGTCAGTTAGGCCTCGTCGTCGGCTAATTGCACACACACAAAAAAAATCTACATAGCGTGCTGGCTCCTCCAGAAAGCATGCCAACTTTCACCATCATCACACTTGCTATTCCATCTATTTCGATAATAATTTTTTTCCTACTTCATATATAGGATTTTAGTTCTCTCGAAAAACAATTTTTCTTTGCCAGCTTTAAACCACTAAACAACTTTAGGTGGAAAGAAAGAAGATAATAAGGACAGAAATAAGAAATATATTACATTGATTATCCATGATAGGAGAAATTACAGAGAAAATCTGGATAGGAAATTAGATTCATAATGGAAAAAGAAAATGAAAAAGAAGCAAACCGCTACCCCTTCTTCGGCAGAGCCCTAATAAATCCTTCTTGTCTATACAAAAGTTGTAGTTCCTTTTTTTTCTTTCTTTTCGCCATGAACAATATCGAAGAAAAGAGGCAGTAGCACCACAAAATAGAGACTTCTCTGATCTCTCTTTCCTTCTCGTCTATTTACAATGCCAAATATCCAAACCAGAATATCAGATACATCATCAATATTCACAAAAAGTCAAGAAGAATCAAAGGCCACCGATTTTTGTTTAAATTCCGCAAAATAAATCAAAATAAATGCTGATTACCCAACCCATTATGAAGAACTAGCTTCATTTCACCAACTCAGATACCCATCCAACATCAGGACCCGACCCGGTTGGTTCAAGTCGGCCGATAGAATTTTCCTTGCTCAGTTTTGCGTACATCCTTGCCCTCAGGTCTCTCCCAGACTCCACTCTCTCCATTGCAGGTTCCTCTTGGACAGCGTTGAATTCCCAGATGTCAAACTGACCAAGGCTAGACCGAGTCGGCGTACGAGTTGGAGTTGAAGGAGAGCTGCAGAAACCGGGTCGGAGTGTGGAACCACGTGGAGAACTGAAACCCGATCCCATTTGCAGGCCCCAGGAACAAGCACCATTCATTTTAGACTTACCCAGCTGCAAACTTCGCATAGAAGCAGCAAGTTCACTCACCGAGTTAAATGAGCCACTGGGTGACATAGGAGGTGACTCAGAAGGTGGGGATATTGGAGGTGAAGCCAGAATAGAAGTTGGTGAAGAAACAAACTCTAGACGATGGCGCATGGGCGAACCAACATAATCCAAATCAGCTGAAGCGGACCCATTTCCTCTCGGACTCTGCTGCGGCAACACCCGAAGCTGCTCCGGTGTGTGAGCGAAAAAACAAACCCTTCTTTGACAACTGGTACCGTCTTTGCAAGGCTGAGTACGGTAACGAGCAGGGTGGAGCCAACACTCAAAAACGCCGTGAGCGAATTCACATGAATCGCCTTTCTTACAGCTTCCCTTGCGAAAATCGGGGCAAGCAGTTCCAGAGTAATGGAACTTTCTCGGGTCCCTTCTTCGGGCCTTCTCACCAGGGTGAGCGTACGGACACTCAGTCCAGTCATGTGACCTTCCACGAGCACACCTCCTCACCTTGAACTCGTACATCCGGAAATGGTCGCATGAGAATGCATCAACAGGCAAGTCCGAATCATCACTCAGCGAATCGGACTCGTAGTCGTTTGACGGTAGGTAACGGTGGAGAGACCCGAGGTAATCGACGGGGCAGGGACTACTGACTGCATTGTTGTAGTTAAAGTTAACGTAGGAAAAGGTAGCCGTCGGATCGTTGAATGGGTCCCCTACAGGGATTTTGATGGTGGGATTTGGTTGGATTGATTCTCCGATCATCATTTTTGGACATCGTTCTCTAATTCTACGAGGAGCGGGGTCTCTTGGTTATAAACTGATTTCCTAACCCATAGTTGTTTCCAGTTAATCATGGTTGAGTTAAGAAATTTTTCACCTTCACTCCAAGATATGAAAGTATTAATCGATACGAATACACGAGAAAAAAAATTAATGTGGGTGAAAAATATAACTAAAAAGGTCAAAAAATAATTACAAATGCAAAGTGTTATAGTTGTTTAAAGGGTTAAAATATTTGGGACCTCTTTGTATAGGCTGAATTAAATTAGTTTTATTATTATTAAATTCTTATATTATTAAAACGAAATAAATAAATTTCACTTGTAAAAAATTAATATTAGTGTTTAAAAATATATTTGTATTGTAATTTAATTGCACACAAAAAAATCAATTATTTAATTATATAAAATTTAAAAGTATTAATTTTATTAAATAGCAAATGATAATTTTTAAAAAAATATTAATTATATTTCAATTTAACTTTATTGGATTGTATCCATTTAATAAAAAAATTAATTTAATAGGGAGTAAATATAATCTTTAGGTGTAATACAAATTTGAGCGGCTAGTTTTTTCAATTGAAAAATGACATATTTATTTTTTAAAATGATATTATTATATATATTTACAACTTTTAAATAATTTTGTTGATTTTTTAAAACTATGATACGAATATATTAAGAGTAATATAAATCTCACTGTCTAGTATCTCCTACTCCTTATAAAAGATCTGTGAGATCTATTCGTAAAGTTAGAAAAGATGGAAGGCGTTACGATGTGACAATTCAATGTCACGAACTTATCGTGCCCGTTGATTTTATGTCATGACTCATTTATTTCACGAAAATTGAGTTTTTCAAAAAAATTACTTCTCAATAATAGTAATGGATTATTGTATTCGGATAAATGAATTTGTTTCCTTCTACTCCAACTTTCTTAAAAAGATCAGTACTATAATTTGTTTATTGTTTTGTTCCAAATTTCGTAAAGAATGATCGATTATATTTTAAGAAGGGATATTTTATTTTATTTAAATTTTCCTGAAATATCTTTCTCTTCAATTTAAATTTTAATATTGGACCAAATATAAAACCATGGTTGGATTGGATTCCTTTTCTTTTTTAGTAAGCGTACATAAACTTGAGAAATACTGTTGGCTGAGGGGACAAGATTTGTGCTTATCTCTTTGCAATTGGTTTTGTTAAAACACATCACCGTCGGGTGATTCTATCGTTTGTGTTCGAGTGAATTGAAAACTAATTGCTTGGGTCCCTCTTTATATTTTCAGGAGTTGTCTCTTTCTCGGAATAAACGGTATAGAACAAGCTTAAATAGAGAATTAAGCTATAAATTATATGTAAATCTTTTAAAAAAATAATATTTAATGGTTCTGTTTTACAAAATAGCATAACTCCGTTGAAAAAAAAAAGGTTTAGACATTATTAATTCGATATTTTAGCGAGAGAGAGGCGGTTTTCTTGGTCAAGAGGTTTTGTTAACAGATGGATGGAGGGCAGAGAATGGCAGCCATGCGTAAATGGACTGATTATTCGGGTTCGTGCATTTCACCCACGTGTCTCTAAATCTCTGCAAATGGAACAACTACTTGGCAATTAAGAAGCCGCCAAGCTTAGCGGCAGTGTCACGTACAACCCCTCAGCGCAGTTTAGCACAAACTCTAATCTACGCATTAGGTGGCAGATATTCCTGTTCTGAAATCAATGAAGTGTTTAAATGTATCAATTATGATATCTGTATGCCCATGGCTGCTCTGCAGTCAATTATGAAAATTTCTTTTGTAGGACAAAGAGTCGTGACATTTAATCTTTGTTTTGACTTTAAAAATAATAGATTGAATTTATCTAGCAATTTTACGCTAATCCTTGTCGGAGACAAATAAATTTTAGCTCAGTGAGGTTAGAGGTAGAATACAAATCTCCTCCATCTGTGGAAATAAACGGCAGAGATGGAAGCACGTCAGAATGAGTGATTGGTTTCCCCCCGCAATGGGACAAAATATGGAGAGCACATGATTCGTACGAATAAAAATCCCTTCAGCAGAAGTCCCGTACTACGATGATAACACGAGAATAGCCTTTGCTTTGCTTTTTACTCGTCTTTTTTCTTTCTTGCCATCACAAGGCTTTCAAGATTATCCACAACCACAAGGCTCTTTTCCTTTGAATCTTGCTCGTGATGCTCGGACGGTTCTTTGTCGTTTTCTTTAAATCCCAAGTGCAACATATGCTTTTCCATATTTTAATTTTGCTTTTTTTCCCTATATATTTATTATAAATTTGAAGATAAAATAGATTATCAAGACTTTTTGCTGATACAAAATTATCGAGAACCTGCATTCTGATATTTAACGTCCACGTACTACAAATTTATTATCATTTAAATTATGAATACATCGGCGTTTTATTATGTTACAATTTTTTGTCGGATTATAGTTAAAATAGTAAACAATTATTATATTTTGTTGTCTGATCTATTTGTAAGATATTAAAGGGGAACCCTTTGCTTTACAAAACAAAAAAGTGAAGGAACTTTTTTTTCTTGTGGAAGCATCTTTGTTTGACTCACATGATTGGTTTTTGGTTTAGGATGAAAATTGATTCAAGTTGCTTCAATCTTTAAAAGGGTGTTTTTCTTTGAAAAGTATGCGACAAAAATATATATAAAAGAATTGGCACTTGTATTTATTTTAACATTCACTCGGTTCATTTTAGGACTTTTTATTCTAATTTACTATATCATAATTCTGTGTATTAAGTAGATAGTCATTTCATCAAGAGTCGTGGGTTAGGTTGCAACTCTCACAAAAACAGTGGCCTAAAAATAATCTTTTCTGATGGACAAAAAGAATGTTAAAATATTAGTTAGTGGCGTATTAATTTATGTTAGATTATCGTGAATTCATGGAATTGTTTTATGGAAAAATCTCTTGGGGCCGTGTTTTCCGCAATTCTGTCTCGCATATGACCTCCTAGCTGTTTTAAAAATTAATTAAAAAATAAATTATTCAAAGATCTTTTAGATTTCATAAAAAAATCAAGTTAAACTCTTTTAATTATATTAAACTCTTTTAATTATATTTTAAATGGTTTAATGCATAAGTTGGCACTCTGATTTGATGTTTCTAATGTGTATTTTTTATTTAAAAATATTTTTTTGGTATTTGAAGATAATCGTATTAATTTTTTAGTGTTTATTTTAAGTTTTTATAGTTGATTCGATGAAAATTCGTAGCTACTAATAATATTATAATTAATTTTCATCAATTTTAAAATTTGAATTAAATCAAACCCATCAAATTATATTTGATAAATTAAACACAAAAATTTTAAAAAATCACAATTAACATCAAATTTATTTTATTAACAAAAGCATAAAAAAATCAGACAATAATATTAGTGATTAATTTTTATCAAATCAATCATAAAACCTGAATTAAAACTAAAAAATTAACACGATTGTATTTAAATACTAAAATATAATTTTTTTAAATATAAATATAAAAATAATATAAATGTTATATTAAAAATACGTATGAAATTTAACTATCAAATAATATATTAAGCTTTAAAAATAGTAAAAAATCGTTATTAATTGATGAAATATGATCCTATATTAAAATAAAATAAAATTCGTCCTAAATAAACTAAATAAGTTGGTTTCCTTTTTCCCTTTTCCCACGGTTTTTCGACATCACCATTATTAGGTTTATTTAGGCCAACCGGTGATAAGCAAACCATGGGATTTTAGTTGAACCTTTAAGCCAATGTTGGGCCTTGACGCCGACATTTCTCGTTTTTAGCTTTCAAACATTACAGTAAGTATTGATCCATAGGCCTTTCTAAATTTAGTCCTTATGGACAGTCCATTACCATTGGCCTGCAACTGATCTATGATTTGATTGAATTCACATTGGATATTTTTGTCTCATATATGTATATGCGTATGATAACTGTAGAATTACTTTAAATTCGAGATTATCGTAATAATGGTTTTCATGAACTATAAATTCGATTTAAATAGAAATTTATTTCAATATGTTTGCATGAGTCTTTATATGATAGGAAATATTTTTATAAATATTTATAAAATGTTAGTAATGTGGTATTAAACTTTCGTTAGAAAATTTTAACGTTTGGGTAGGTAATTAAATGAAAAGGACTAAATTGAAATAAAAGTAAAAGTTTAATTATAGATTAAAAGAAAGTATAAAGGACCAAAATGGCAATTAAGCCATTTTGTCTAGATTGAGGCGGTGAATTGAAGAAAAATCTGAGATTTTTAGTTTATTATTATATTATTATATTATTATATTATTATATTATTATAAATATATATAAAGAAAAGAGAAAAGAAACAAAAGAGATAGAAACAGAAAAGAAACAGAGAGCAAACGTGAAAGAAGAAAGAAAAAGAGAAAAGAAAGAAGAAAAGGAAAATTAAAAGTTTGAAGCTTGGAGTTTAATTTGGTAAGCTAATTTAGTCCTTTTCTTTTAATTTTGATGCTTTATAAGTTTTAGAACAAAGTTTTGATGAATTTAAGTTGAAATTTTTGAAGTTTCAGAGTTTTTGAATATAGCATATGATGAATAAAATGATGAATTAGTGGTTTAATTGAAAGAATTTGAAGTTAGAATTGGGTAAAGGATTTAATTGTAAAAAAAAATAAGCTATAACAAAACTGTTTTGGACAGCAGCAGTAGAGTAAGTTTGAAAAATCACTAAAATTCGTAGAAGTGGAATTAGAAGTTGAATGAGATATGAAATCAAAGCTTATTGAGTCTATTTTCATATGAAAGAAACATGGAAAGCAAAGGAATTCTGTAATTTGAGATATTTATATTTTTGTAAGACTGGTTCAGAGGGATTTCGGGATCCCCTGTTCTGACTTTGAAAAATCATAAAAAATTGGAGAAAAATAATTAGGGGCTTAACTTTATATTTTTAGAGTCCTAAATGAGTCTATTTTCAAATTAAATAAATAAGAAGTTCATATGAATTCTGTACGAAGAGTAATTTGATTCGTAGTGAAGAGAGGTCAGAACAGTCAAACAGTAAAACAGGGGAAACTTTAAGAATAATCTGGTATTGATTGGACATACCAAAAATTCTGAAAATTTTACGGGAAGAAGATATGTGAGTCTAGTTTCAGGGAAAATTAACGGTTCTTCGTTTGGAGCTCTGTAGCTCGAGAAATAAATAATTTAGTGACTGTGACTCAAGTAGACAGCTTTGAATAAGCTAAAAATAATAATAGAATTATAGAAAATGCTACATGTGAACATGAAATGTATTGAATTGATGATTGGATTTATTTATTTAGATCCAGAAAACTCAAATACAAAGCTAGATCGAGGAAAGGAAAAAGTCCCGGATTAGTAGATTTTATAAACGAACTAGTATCGAGGTAAGTTCGTGTAACTTGAATTATATTCTTAAATGTTTGAAATGTATGTTATTGATGTGAATATAATTTGAATGTCCATTGTATGAAATTTGATGAAACATTGGTATATTTGATAAAAAGGAAAAAAAAATCGGTTGAATGAAAGGAAAATTCGATGGATTTCGAAAAGGAATTGACGGTAAAAAGGATCTAGCCGGACGGGTGATCCTATCCGATATAGCCCTCCCGAAGAATATGTGAAAAATGGATTTAGCCCGGACGGGTAATCCGAATTAGGGTCTGAATTTAGCCTGGACTGGTAATTCAGATCCAAGCTCATTAGAGTAATTGTCGTTGCAGGGATTTGCTTTGGATGGTAATCCCGACAATACTCTATGAGTTTATATTACTGAGGATTTAGCACGACTCGTAATCCTCACAGAAAGATGAGGTTCATGGAGTGTGCTCTCTCGAAATGAAAATGTGCGCAAATGAATATGAATTGACGGACCGGATTTGTACACAAAAGTGTACCTCTGAAAATCCATCGAAATTTCGAGTAATTCAACGGGATAAATATGGAAAAATAACAAGGAAATGAAAATCATAGTATTGATGAGCTCATCAATCATGGTGTGTATATTATTGATATATGGAAATTAATGAACTAACTTGAATGTTGAGCTTGTGCATGTTAGGGTATTAATGCATTGAATGGATATATGAATGCTTATTACATTGTATTGAAAATATTAGGTAAGTATAATTCTTGTTACATGGGCTTACTAAGCACAAAGTGCTTACTCTGTTTTCCTTTCCCTTGTTTTGTAGTGTTAAGAGCTCTGAGGTCGAATCGGTGGGAGACTCATCACACTATCAACCCTGAGATTTTGGTATTTAAAGAAATTTTAGTTTGGAAATGAATGGCATGTATAAGCTAATAAAATAAATGTTAATATGAAATGAATATAAGGTTAGCCAACGATATGGCTTATGTGTTGAAGTTATTTTATAAATATGCATGAATTTTATTTTGAAAATATGTTGAATTAGAATGGTTTAAAAAAAAAAAAAAATTTGTAAACTCTGGTAATGCCTCGTACCTTATTCGATAACGAATACAGGTAGGGGTGTTACATTTGTTGGTATCGAGCTACGGTTTAGCGGTTCTAGGACCGATATAGCGAATACGGATTAGCTATACATGCCATTTAAATTATTTTTGATAGTGTGATATCTCCTAACCATTTAAATGTGTGTTTTCTTATAGTAATGTCATCCGACCGAGCTCAACTGAGGAAGTGGGAGTCATGCTCGGCTTCAATACAAAGAGAAGAAACTAGCAAAGAGAAGGCCCAAAGATAGAGGGTCAAGGGAGGAGGCAAAAATAGCCTTCTTTCAAATGATGAATGAATGGTTTACCCAGTACATAAGAACTAACCCTACAATGCAGCAAACTCAAGCTCCTCCTGTTCTCCTCCCGATTCCCGAGATTCCCACAGTGCAGTCATCGAATCATCGAGAAAAGGAAAAGCTCGGTCGATAAAATCAGAAAATATAAAGTAGAAGAATTTCGAAAAAGAAGATTGATGATGATCCCGAAAGAGCTGAATTTTGGTTAGAAAATACTACTCGGGTTTTGGAGGAATTATCTTGCACGCCGTAAGAATGTTTGAAATGTCTTTGTTTCATCGCTAAAAGACATGACTTATCATTGGTGGAATACTAAAGCTTCAGCTTGTTCGAAAGAAGAAATTACATGGGAATTCTTCCGCATCGAAGTTCAAAAAAGAAATATATCACCAGAGATTCCTTGATCGTAAAAGAAAAGAATTTCTTGAAATGAAACAGGCAATAGATCAAGATTCGAGTATGAAAGATAATTTGTTCGGTTGAGTAAATATGCTCGAGAATGGGTACATCGGAAGTGAAATGTGCAAACGATTCGAAGAAGGGTTGAATGAAGAAATTAAGCTACTTGTTGGAATTCTTGAAATTCGAGAGTTTGCTACACTAGCAGAACGAGCTTATAAAGCAGAAGAATGGAGCAAAGAAAAGAAACAGGCTGAGAGGGAAGCTCGAATTTTTAGTAAAAGACCAATGGAAAAATCTCAGTTTTCTGCTCCAAAGAAATTGAAGAAGTACCAGGATCGTTCTACCTCAACCACTGGGTATTCGGATAGAGTGCGAAGTTCACGGCGCAAGACTAATTCAAGACCTTCCACTCCATCGGTGACCGGTGTTGGCAGTGTGGTACCCCTAAGCCGAGATGCCAGTATTGTAATAAAGCTCATTTTGGTGAATGTCGATTTAAGAGCGGGGCTTGTTACCGATGTGGTTCTTTTGACCATTTCCTCAGAGATTGTCCAGAAAGAAGTGAAAAAGAAGCTGAATATATATCGAAGCCAAGCAATCCATCTTTGAGGGGTAGACCATCTCGACCATCCAGTAATGTCAGTGGTAGCCGAGGAGCTACAAAAGATACTGCAAGTAGGCCTGAGACACGAGCGCCTCCTAGGACATATGTCATGCGTACCAGAGAAGATGCCTCAGCACCCGATGTTATTACTGGTACATTTTCTTTACTTGAAACCGATATTATCGCATTGATTGATCCGGTTCTACGCATTCATATATATGTGTAAAACTTGCATGCGTAAAAGATTTATCTGTAGAACTCATCGAATTTCTTTGTTAAAGTCTCGAACCCTTTGGCCAATCTATTTTGGTGGATAAAATTTGTAAAAATTGTCCACCGATGGTAAGAGGTCATTGTTTTCTGGTGATTTGATGTTACCGCCATTTGATGAGTTTGATGTGATATTGGGCATGGATTGGTTAACTCAAAGATGATGATGCGATAGTAAATCGTAAATGTAAATATATTGTGTTGAAGTGCGAATGGTGAATTACTTCGGGTTAAATCCGATCGAGACAGAGGATTATTTGATGTGATTTCGATTATTACTTTGCTCGAGAGGTATGTCAAAAAGGGTATGATGCTTTTCTTGCTTATGTATTAGATACTAAGGTATCTCGAGTCAAAGATTCAAGCAGTACCAGTGGTATGTGAATTTTCTGATGTGTTTCCAGAAGAGTTACCAGGGTTGCCACCAGAAAGAGAAGTGGAATTTTCTATAGATTTGATTAGGGAACTACTCCGATTTCCATAGCTCCGCATCGAATGGCTCTTCTACAAATTAAAGGAATAAAAACACGATTACAGGAACTTGTTGATAGAGGTTTTGTCCGACCATGAGTCATTCACCTTGGGGTGCTCCGGTTCTGTTTGTGAAAAAGAAAGATGGGTCTTTGAGATTATGTATTGACTATCGACACTCAATAAGGTAACTATAAAGAATAAGTATCCGCTGTTCCCGGATTGATGATTTATTTGATCGGTGAAAGGTGCTACTATATTTTCAAAGATTGATCTCCGATCGGGCTATTATCAGTTACGAGTAAAGGAGTCAGATGTGCCAAAGACATCTTTCAGAACCAGGTACGGGCATTATGAGTTTCTGGTTATGCCATTTGGGTTGACTAATGCACCTGCAGTATTTATGGATCTGATGAATCGAATATTCGGACCGCATTTTACAGCATTTGTGGTAGTATTCGTTGATGATATTTTGGTTTATTCTCGAGATGAAGAAGAACATCTGAGAACATTTGAGAATTGTGTAAATGTGAATTTTGGCTTCGAGAAGTGGGTTTTCTTGGACATATTGTATCCGCTGAAGGCATCAGGGTAGATCCAAGTAAAGTCTCAGCTATTGTCAATTGGAGTCCACCAAGATCGTGATTCGAAGTTAGAAGTTTCTTGGGTTTAGTTGGTTATTATCGGAGATTTGTACAAGGATTCTCTATGATAGCTTCTCCGATGACTCGATTATTACGAGAAAGATGTAAAGTTCGAGTGGTGATGAATGTCACAGAGTTTCAACCGATTAAAAATCTATTAACGAAAGCACCCGTAGATAGTGCGGCTGAACGGGTAAGGAATTTGTTATTTACATGATGCCTCATTAAATGGTTTAGGTTGTGTCTTGATGCAAGAAGGTAAAGTAATAGCCTATGCTTCAAGACAACTTAAACCACATGAAAGAAATTATCCGGTACATGATCTTGAGTTAGCTGCTAATATTTTTGCATTGAAGATATGGCGGCATTACTTGTAATTGTGAACGAATTCAAATTCGTGGGCACGAAAAAAAAAAATGTGTTATCGGGCCTCCGTCTTAGTAAATCGAGTTAGTAAATAATCATTAGGAGTAATTATGAGTCTAGTAGTGTGCTTAATTAGATTTTTATTTAGTGAATTTAGCTTAATTGAGAGTAATTAGGAAAAAGGATCAAATTGAATAAGGAGTAAAAGTCTAATTGTAGATTAAAAGAAAATAAAAAGGACCAAAATGGCAATTATGCCATTTAGCATAAGTTGAGGCGGCATAAGCTTAAAAATCTGAGATTTTATGTGTTAAAATATATTATTAATATTATTAAATAATTATATTAATATAATATTATATTATATAATAAAGTAAATAGTAAATGAAATAATAAAAAGAAACAAAGAAGAACAGAAAAGAAGAACAGAGAGCATACGAAACAAGCAGGAAAGAAAGAAGAAAAAGAAGGAAAAAGGAAAAACTAAAGATTCAAGGTTTTAAACTTTAAAAGGTAAGTCAATCAAGTCCTATTCTTTTAATTTTGATGTTTTAGAAGCTTTAAAGCAAGATTTTGATGAAACTAAGTTGATATTTTGAGAGTTTATTGGTTTTTAAGTATAGTTTATGTTAAAGAAAAAGATGAACAAGGGGTTAAATTGAATGAAATTTAAGTTAGAGTTAGTAAAAGGATTAAATTGTAAAGTAAGCTATAAGTTTTGTATTATAGGGATTGATTTGGAAGAAATTATAAATTAGGGTTTATTTTGAAAATTTTGTAATCAAGTTGAATATGGAAGGAATTTAAGTAGAATCAAGCATGAATTAAGTTAAGAAAATAAGTAAACTTAACTAGGATTTAATTGCAAAATAAGTCATAAGAAAACAGATTTAAGACAGCAGCAGTAGAGTAACTTTGAAAATTCACCAAAAATCGTAGAAATGGAATTAGAAGTTGAGTGAGATATGAAATTAAAGCTTATTGAGTCTATTTTCATATGAAAGAAACAGAGATAGCAAATAAGTTCTGTATTGTGAGATATTTAAATTTTAGTGAAACTGGTTCAGGGTGATTTTGAGATCCCCTGTTCTGACTTGTAAAAATAATTAAAAATTGTATAAAAATGATTTTGGAACATAATTTATATGGTTAAATTCCTTAATGAGTCTAGTTTCAAATGAGCTAAACAAGGAGGCCATCTAAATTCTGTACAAAGAGTAATTTAATTCGTAGTGAAGAGAGGTCAGAGCAGTTGGACAGTGAAACAGGGGAAACTTTAAGAATAATCTGGTATTGATTGGCCATACCAAAAATTCTGAAAAATTTACAGTAAAAATATATATGAGTCTAGTTTCGGGAAAAATTTACGGATCTTAATTTGGAGTTCCGTAGCTCCAGATATAGATGATTTAGTGACAATGACTCAGGTAGACAGCCTAGAAAGAACTTATAAGTAAATAATAGAATTGTGTATAAAAGATGTGGAATGAAGAGGAAGAGTAGAAATTGAATAAAATTCAATTATTTATTGTAATTTAATGTTGTAATTAATAATGTAAATTATTATTTTCGTAGCTAAAAAGGAACTCGAGGCATCAACCCATAAAGGAAAGGAGAAGGTTACCGAGGAATAATCAAGCAAATTCGGGTTTGTATTACTATAATTCAAGCTATTTATTTATTCATTAAATATTAGATTAATTTATGGATATGGTAAGTAAATTATAAGGTAAGTGTTTTTATTGAAATTGAATTGTATCCGGATTGATATGGAAAAGTGTAATTAATATTGAAATTGAATTTATTATGAAAATGAAAATGAAATTGAGAATCAAATACCCTATTAACTAGTCGGCTGAGTCGGATATAATTGGCATGCCATAGGACATGGAAGAGTACGGGATTTTGCCGGCTTCATCGATCGAGCACTTACGTGCGACTCATCTTTATTCGTTATCATTATCGATTCGACACTTTGTGTGTCGATATCGTTATCATATCACATATTGTTCAGTTGACTTTGTGTGTTGAATACGATATTATTATCATTATCGATTCGACACTTTGTGTGTCGATATCGTTATACCGTTAAGGCACATTGTGCGTCTTTCGAGTGTTGGGTTGGAATCCGTGTATCCGTTAAGGTCCGAAGTCATTAATAGGGGTAAATAAAGAAAAGGTTAAATTGAATAAAATGAAATGGTTGAGCCATTGGAAGAAATGCGAAAATAGAACATGAAATGAAAAATGTGATTGAAATATGAGCATGAGAAAAGAAAGTATGAACCATTGGTTCAAGAAATGGATAATGGCTCAACATGATTGTGTATTATTTCAATTGTTAAATAGCTAAATTTGAATTGTATGAATATATTGAGAATGATAAACTTATGTTTGAATTGGGTTAGTTAAATTAAAGTTATATGATTTAATGATATGATTATTATGTTTATAATTTGAATTATGGTAATACCATCGAGTATATGTATACTCAGTATCACGGTTGCTTAGATGCATGAGTTGTAGAAGTCAAATCTTGAACCAAAGATCCATCCGAAGCGGACCGACTTCAAAGAAACCTTTGGTGATGTATATTTCCTTTTATAATGTGGCATGTACGTAGGTTGTGTTTAAATGTTATTATGTTTTGAATGTAAATGGTTAAAAATGTTAGTATTACAAGTTTAAAAATTATAATGAAAGGAGTATATTTATTTTAATCTAACTAATATTTTGATAAATTTAAGTTGATATTATATTGATTGAGTTTGATTAGAAGGTATTTAGAATAGAAAATGAATTTATCAAATGAATTGGTTAAATTGGTTGTTTATTGAAATGAATACGATTTATTTTACAGGGGTTTTATATATTAATAATAGAAATGTTCTTGAAATTTATATTAAACAAAATTTATATTTGCAAATTGTCCGATATGTAAGGTAATGCTTCAGAAACCTGTTAAAGCGATGGTTTGGGGGTTAGGGTGTTACATTTATTGGTATCGAGCTATCGAGTTTAGTCGATTCTCGGGCTAAATCGGGCTCGAAAGTGAGTCTAGAAGTACATGCCACTATTGAGTCGAAAGTGAGTCGGGTTTTGGATCTTTGATATATATTTATTTGATTTTGTTTTATAGATAAAATGTCAGACGAAAGAATGTATGATGTTGAGCAGAAATGCATCTTTGGAAATCGAGAAATTGAAGAAAGCGAATCATTACACCCATCGTAAATCCGTTAAATAACCAACCTCCTAATGTAAGAAGAGAAAGAGATAACTCACAAGCTGTTAAGAGCTATAGCCGATGCATTGCAACATGTATGAAAGCGTACTACTATTACATCGGTACTCACGGTTAGGCGGGCCCCGATTAAAGAGTTAAGAAAATATGGTGCCACGGAGTTTTCGGGACTAAGAGGTCTTGATCTGTCTATTCTTGAGAATTGGATAGAATTAACAAAAAGAGTTTTGCAACAATTAGATTGCACCCAGAGAGAATCGATATGTCTTTGTATCATTGTTACAAGAGGAAGCATATCTCTCGGTGGGAATCTGTTGTTAGACATTTACCGGATGATCGGGTAACTGGGATTTGTTTCAAAAAGAATTTCAAAAGAAGTATATTGGGGAAATGTATATTGAAGAGAAAAAGCAAGAGTTTTTAATGTTGAAACAGGTAATATGTCGGTATTGGATTATGATCGAGAGTTTACTAGATTGAGCGGTATGCTTGAATATATTCCAACAGAGGTGATAGTTGTAAGCGGTTTTACGAGGATTAAGAGATGAAATAAAACTACAATTAGTGTCCCAAATAATTCATTGAATTTGTTGATTTGATCGAGCGGGCCAAAATGATAGAGCAAGTCTTGGGACTTGATAAAAAGTCGAAAGCTTGATTGGATTGACCAGAAGCGAGTAGGAGCAACTAGTTCAAATCCACAACCAAAAAGATCTAGAGAATTCAGAGGTGGTTGGAGATCAAGCTTTCGATCGATAGAGGTGTGAAGCAGAGGAAAGCAGATTACTATTTCCACCGGTAGTGTAAAAGCTCCACCCGGGAAAATGAATATCCGAATGTAACTATTGTGGAAAAAGACATTTTGGTGAATCTTTGGAAGAAAATTGGAGGATGTTTTTCGTTGTGGCTCTACTGAACACTTTATTAAAGATTGTTCAAAACTCAGAGTAGTACACCTACCACATCTCGAGAGATCGTGTCATTGCAGAGGTAGAGGAATGTCTAGAGGAGGTTTTGTTTCGAGGAGAGGAGGAGCTAGTAGAGGCGGTGATATAGCTACACAATGATCGGAGGCTAGAGCACCAGCGAGCATACGTAGTTCGGACCGTGAAGAAGGCAATGCTCACGATGTGGTGACAGTATATTTTTATTGTATTACGAGCCTATTTATGCTTTAATTGACCGGGTTCATCACATTCATATATTAATTTAAAATTAGTTGAATCGGGAAGTTAGAATGCGAAATGTCTAGAGTTTTCATAGAGGTGTCTAGCCCTTTGGGACAAGCAGTGTTAGTAGGCAGAGTATGCAGGAGGTGCCCGTTAATAATACATGATAAAATGTTTCTGTGGATTTCTTGATCATGCCTTTTGGCGATTTTGATATCATTTTGGGTATGGATTGGTTATCCGAACATGGGGTAGTTTTGGATTGCTATAAAAATAGGTTTAGTATTCGATGAGAGAAAATGGGACAGAATTGAAGTGAATGGCATCCGTACGGTGGTTCGACACGTATCATTTCAGCTACTAAAGCTAACAAGTTATTACAAATGAGGTTGTTCAGCGTATTTGGCATATGTTATTAATTACGATTCGGTGGGAAGCCAATGCGGCAGATTAGGATCGTATATGCGAGTTTCGGATGTATTTCCGGAAGAACTACCGGGTTTACCACGATAGAGAGGTTGAATTTGCTATTGATGTGTATCCAGCATGCAGCACCAATTTCTATATACCTCCATCGGAATGTCGCCTCTTGAATTGAAAGAGTTGAAGGTGCGATTACAAGATTTATTAGATCGAGGATTTATCCGACCGAGTATTTCACCTGGGAGCTCGGTATTGTTTGTTAAAAAGAAAGATGGTTCTATGCGGTTGTGCATTGATTATCGACGATTGAACAAAGTGACAATCAAGAACCGGTATCCTTTGCCTCGTATAGGCGACTTGTTTGATCAGCTTAAAGGAGCTTGATATTTTCTAAAATTGATTTGAGATCGGGTATTATATCGGTGAAGGTGAAGGAAAGTGATGTGCCTAAGGCGCGCTTTCCGTACTCGTTATGGCCATTATGAATTTTTGGTGATGCCGTTTGGATTGACCAATGCTCCAGTGCTTTTATGGATTTGATGAATCGCATTTTCCGGTGTATCTAGATCGGTTTGTGGTGGTTTTTATTGATGATATATTGGTATATTCAAAAAAGCAGCGAGAACATGATCGAAGATCTTGAAAGGTTTCTGATTCTGCGGGAAAAACAGTTGTATGGGAAATTAAGTAAATGTGAATTACAGTTTATGCGAAGTGGTATTTTTAGGACATGTGGTATCTGTGATGGGATTAGAGTTGACCAGAAGAAGATCGAAGCAATTGTTCAGTGGAAAGTGCCAAAGAATGTGTGCGAAGTACGTAGTTTTCTCGTTTGGTTGGATATTATCGAAGATTTGTAAATGGATTCTCGAAAATAGCAATGCCGATGACTAAACTACTCTGAGAAGAATGTTCCTTTATCTCGGGATGATCGGTGCGAGAATAGTTTTGAGACTTTGAAGCAAATGTTGTGAGAGGCCGGTATTAACATTTGCAGTCGGGAAAAGATTTTATTGTGTACTGATGATGCTTCTTTGAGTGGTTTGGGTTGTGTATTGATGCAAAATGGAAAGGTTATTGCATATGCATCTAGACAGTTGAAGCCGCATGAACGTAATTACCCGACACATGACTTGGAGCTATTTGCAGTAATTTTTGCTTTAAAGATTTGGAGACATTATCTTTATGGCGAGAAATGTTACATTTACACGAGATCATAAAAGTCTCAAATATCTCTTGTCATGAGAAAGATTTAAATTTAAGGCAAAGACGGTGGATCGAGCTTCTAAAAGATTATGATTGTGTTATAGATTATCATCCGGGAAAAGCAAATGTGGTAGTTGATGCATTGAAGCGGGAAAAGCTGCGATTGAATTCTGAGCAATGTTTGCTCGGCTTAGTGTTAATGATGATGGAAGCTTGTTAGTTGAGTTAAAGGTTAAGCCAATGATGTTAGAAGCAGATTAAAGCGGCTCGGATGGAAGATGTCAAATTATTAAAGAAAAGAGAAATGGTTGAGAATGGTACGATCGAAAATTTTAGTATTGATGAACATAATTGTTTGAGGTTTCAAAATCGGATTTGTGTTCCAACTACTTACGAATTAAAGAAGATGATTCTTCAAGAAGCACACGATGGTACTTTTTGCGTTGCATCGGGTGGAACAAAAATGTATCGTAATTTAAGGAGCACTATTGGTGGCGAGGAATGAAGAAAGATATAGTTGAATATGTCATTAAATGTTTGACTTGCCAACAGTAAAGCAGAACATCAGTGCAAGCAGAGTTACTCGATCTATTAGTATTCTGAATGGAAATGGGATAGTATTACTATGGATTTTGTTACGGGGTTGCCACCATCGAGAGCAAAAAGAATGCCATTTGGGTGATAGTTGATCGACTTACTAAGTCCGCTCATTTCATAGCGATCGGGACCGATTGGTCTTTCTGAAGCTGCTTTGAAGTATATATCAGAAATTGTGAGATCGCATGGCATTCCGGCATCTATAATTTCCGATCGAGATCCACGATTTACATCGAGATTTTGGAAGCGATTACATGATTCTTTGGGTACTCGGCTTAATTTTAGTCTCGCATTTCATCCACAAACCGACGGACAATCGAGCGGGTAATTCAAATTTTAGAAGACATGCTTGGGCTTGCATTATTGACTTTGAATCAAAGGTTGGGAACGATACTTGCCATTAGCTGAATTTGTTTATAATAATAGTTATCAATCTAGTATTCAAATGGCTCCATATGAAGCATTATATGGTCGAAGATGTCGATCACCGGTATGTTGGACAGAGTTGAATGAGAAAAAGATTGTTGGACCGGAATTAATTCGGAGAGACGAGAAGAAGTAGTTAAAAGATCAAAACGAGTTGAAAGTAGCTTTTGACAGACAAAAGTCTTATGCAGATCTAAAGCGGCGAGATATAGAGTATTACGTGGGTGATAAAGTGTTTTTAAAAGTATCACCTTGGAAGAAAATTTTGAGATTTGGTCGCAAGAGAAAATTAAGTCCTCGTTACATTGGGCCATATGAAGTAATTGAAAGAATCGGACCGGTTGCCTATCGATTAGCTTTACCTCCGGAATTCTGAGAAAATTCATAATGTTTTCATGTTTCCATGCTACGAAGGTATCGATCGGATCCATCTCATATTATTTCTCCTGAAGACATTGAGATTAGACCGGATTTGTCATATGAAGAAGAACCGGTTCAAATACTAGCTCGAGAAGTGAAAGAATTAAGAAACAAACGAGTCCCTTTGGTAAAAGTATTGTGGAGAAGCCATAATGTAGAAGAAGCAACTTGGGAACTGAAGAAACTATGAGAGCGCGAGTATCCTCACCTATTCTCGTGTAAATTTCGAGGACGAAATTTATTAAGGGGGGGAGAAATGTAACGACCCGAAATTCGTGGGCACCAGAAAAAAAAAAAATGTGTTATCGGGCCTCCGTCTTAGTAAATCGAGTTAGTAAATAATCATTAGGAGTAATTATGAGTCTAGTAGTGTGCTTAATTAGATTTTTATTTAGTGAATTTAGCTTAATTGAGAGTAATTAGGAAAAAGGATCAAATTGAATAAGGAGTAAAAGTCTAATTGTAGATTAAAAGAAAATAAAAAGGACCAAAATGGCAATTATGCCATTTAGCATAAGTTGAGTGGCATAAGCTTAAAAAAATCTGAGATTTTATGTGTTAAAATATATTATTAATATTATTAAATAATTATATTAATATAATATTATATTATATAATAAAGTAAATAGTAAATGAAATAATAAAAAGAAACAAAGAAGAACAGAAAAGAACAGAGAGCATACTGAAACAAGCAGGAAAGAAAGAAGAAAAAGAAGGAAAAAGGAAAAACTAAAGATTCAAGGTTTTAAACTTTAAAAGGTAAGTCAATCAAGTCCTATTCTTTTAATTTTGATGTTTTAGAAGCTTTAAAGCAAGATCTTGATGAAACTAAGTTGATATTTTGAGAGTTTATTGGTTTTAAGTATAGTTTATGTTAAAGAAAAAGATGAACAAGGGGTTAAATTGAATGAAATTTAAGTTAGAGTTAGTAAAAGGATTAAATTGTAAAGTAAGCTATAAGTTTTGTATTATAGGGATTGATTTGGAAGAAATTATAAATTAGGGTTTATTTTGAAAATTTTGTAATCAAGTTGAATATGGAAGGAATTTAAGTAGAATCAAGCATGAATTAAGTTAAGAAAATAAGTAAACTTAACTAGGATTTAATTGCAAAATAAGTCATAAGAAAACAGATTTAAGACAGCAGCAGTAGAGTAACTTTGAAAATTCACCAAAAATCGTAGAAATGGAATTAGAAGTTGAGTGAGATATGAAATTAAAGCTTATTGATTTTATTTTCATATGAAAGAAACAGAGATAGCAAATAAGTTCTGTATTGTGAGATATTTAAATTTTAGTGAAACTGGTTCAGGGTGATTTCGAGATCCCCTGTTCTGACTTGTAAAAATAATTAAAAATTGTATAAAAATGATTTTGGAACATAATTTATATGGTTAAATTCCTTAATGAGTCTAGTTTTAAATGAGCTAAACAAGGAGGCCATCTAAATTCTGTACAAAAAGTAATTTAATTCGTAGTGAAGAGAGGTCAGAGCAGTTGGACAGTGAAACAGGGGAAACTTTAAGAATAATCTGGTATTGATTGGCCATACCAAAAATTCTGAAAAATTTACAGTAAAAATATATATGAGTCTAGTTTCGGGAAAAATTTACGGATCTTAATTTGGAGTTCCGTAGCTCCAGATATAGATGATTTAGTGACAATGACTCAGGTAGACAGCCTAGAAAGAACTTATAAGTAAATAATAGAATTGTGTATAAAAGATGTGGAATGAAGAGGAAGAGTAGAAATTGAATAAAATTCAATTATTTATTGTAATTTAATGTTGTAATTAATAATGTAAATTATTATTTTCGTAGCTAAAAAGGAACTCGAGGCATCAACCCATAAAGGAAAGGAGAAGGTTACCGAGGAATAATCAAGCAAATTCGGGTTTGTATTACTATAATTCAAGCTATTTATTTATTCATTAAATATTAGATTAATTTATGGATATGGTAAGTAAATTATAAGGTAAGTGTTTTTATTGAAATTGAATTGTATACGGATTGATATGGAAAAATGTAATTAATATTGAAATTGAATTTATTATGAAAATGAAAATGAAATTGAGAACTGAAATACCTATTAACTAGTGAAATTTGAGTCGGATATAATTGGCATGCCATAGGACATGGAAGAGTACGGGATTTTGCCGGCTTATCGATCGAGCACTTACGTGTCGACTCATCATTCTTATTATCATTACCGATTCGACACTTTGTGTGTCGTATCGTTATTATTATCGTTACTGAGTTCGACACTTTGTGTGTTGAATATCGATATTATTATTGTTGCCGATTCGACACTTTGTGTGTCGTATCTTCGTTACCGTTAAGGCACATTGTGCCGTCATTGGAGTGTTGGGTTGGAATCCGTGTATCCGTTAAGGTCCAAGATGCATTAATAGGGGTAAATAAAGAAAAGGTTAAATTGAATAAAATGAAATGGTTGAGCCATTGGAAGAAATGCGAAAATAGAACATGAACTGAAAAATGTGATTGAAATATGAGCATGAGAAAAGAAAGTATGTGTAACACCCCTAACCCCGAACCATCGCCGGAACAGGGTTACGAGGCATTACCGGACATATCAGACAATTTGCAAATATAAATTTTGTTTAATATAAATTTGTGACATTTACGCTTATTAATATATAAAACCCCCTGTAAAATAAATCGTATTCATTTCAATAATTAACCAATTCATTTGATAAATTCATTTTCTATTCTAAATACCTTCTAATCAAACTCAATCAATATAATATCAACTTAAATTTATCAAAATATTAGTTAGATTAAAATAAATATACTCCTTTCATTATAATTCTTAAGCTTGTAATACTAACATTTTTAACCATTTACATTCAAACATAATAACATTTATACACAACCTACGTACATGCCACATTATAAAAAGGAAATATACATCACCAAAGGTTTGCTGAAGTCGGGTCTGGCTTCGGATGCTGGTTCAGTATTTGACTTCTACAACCTGCGCACGGAAGCAACCGTCTGTTTGAGTATACATATACTCAGTGGTATTACCATAATTCAAATTATAAACATAATAATCATATCATTAAATCATATAACTTTAATTTTACTAACCCAATTCAAACATAAGTTTATCATTCTCAATATATTCATACAATTCAAATTTAGCTATTTAACAATTGAAATAATACACAATCATGTTGAGCCATTATCCATTTCTTGAACCAATGGTTCATACTTTCTTTTCTCATGCTCATATTTCAATCACATTTTTCAGTTCATGTTCTATTTTCGCATTTCTTCCAATGGCTCAACCATTTCATTTTATTCAATTTAACCTTTTCTTTATTTACCCTATTAATTAGACTCGGACCTTAACGGATACACGGATTCCAACCCAACACTCGATGACGGCACAATGTGCCTTAACGGTAACGATATCGACACACAAAGTGTCGAATCGATGCTGATAACAATATCGATATTCAACACACAAAGTCTTTGAACTTGTAACGATAACGATAACGATATCGACACACAAAATGTCGAATCGGTAGCGATATACGATAATGATGAGTCGCGCGTAAGTGCTGATCGATAAGCCGGCAAAATCCCGTACTCTTCCATGTCCTATGGCATGCCAATTATATCCGACTCAGCCCGACTAGTTAATAGGGTATTTCAGTTCTCAATTTCATTTTCATTTTCATAATAAATTCAATTTCAATATTAATTACACTTTTCCATATCAATCCAGATACAATTCAATTTCAATAAAAACACTTACCTTATAATTTACTTACCATATCCATAAATTAATCTAATATTTAATGAATAAATAAATAGCTTGAATTATAGTAATACAAACCCGAATTTGCTTGATTATTCCTCGGTAACCTTCTCCTTTCCTTTATGGGTTGATGCCTCGAGTTCCTTTTTAGCTACGAAAATAATAATTTACAATATTAATTACAACATTAAATTACAATAAATAATTGAATTTTATTCAATTTCTACTCTTCCTCTTCATTCCACATCTTTTATACACAATTCTATTATTTACTTATAAGTTCTTTCTAGGCTGTCTACCTGAGTCATTGTCACTAAATCATCTATATCTGGAGCTACGGAACTCCAAATTAAGATCCGTAAATTTTTCCCGAAACTAGACTCATATATATTTTTACTGTAAATTTTTCAGAATTTTTGGTATGGCCAATCAATACCAGATTATTCTTAAAGTTTCCCCTGTTTCACTGTCCAACTGCTCTGACCTCTCTTCACTACGAATTAAATTGCTCTTTGTACAGAATTTAGGTGGCCTCCTTGTTTAGCTCATTTGAAACTAGACTCATTAAGGAATTTAACCATATAAATTATGTTCCAAAATCATTTTTATACAATTTTTAATGATTTTTACAAGTCAGAACAGGGGATCTCGAAATCACCCTGAACCAGTTTCACTAAAATTTAAATATCTCACAATACAGAACTTATTTGCTATCTCTGTTTCTTTCATATGAAAATAGACTCAATAAGCTTTAATTTCATATCTCACTCAACTTCTAATTCCATTTCTACGATTTTTGGTGAATTTTCAAATTTACTCTACTGCTGCTGTCTTAAATCTGTTTTCTTATGACTTATTTTGCAATTAAATCCTAGTTAAGTTTACTTATTTTCTTAACTTAATTCATGCTTGATTCTACTTAAATTCCTTCCATATTCAACTTGATTACAAAATTTTCATAATAAAACCCTAATTTATAATTTCTTCCAAATCAATCCCTATAATACAAAACTTATAGCTTACTTTACAATTTAATCCTTTTACTAACTCTAACTTAAATTTCATTCAATTTAACCCCTTGTTCATCTTTTTCTTTAACATAAACTATACTTAAAACCAATAAACTCTCAAAATATCCACTTAGTTTCATCAAAATCTTGCTTTAAAGCTTCTAAAACATCAAAATTAAAAGAATAGGACTTGATTGACTTACCTTTTAAAGTTTAAAACTTGAATCTTTAGTTTTTCCTTTTCCTTCTTTTTCTTCTTTCTTTCCTGCTTGTTTCAGTATGCTCTCTGTTCTTTTCTGTTCTTCTTTGTTTCTTTTTTATTATTTCATTTACTATTTACTTTATTATATAATATAATATTATATTAATATAATTATTTAATAATATTAATAATATATTTTAACACATAAAATCTCAGATTTTTTTAAGCTTATGCCGCCTCAACTTATGCTAAATGGCATAATTGCCATTTTAGTCCTTTTTATTTTCTTTTAATCTACAATTAGACTTTTACTCCTTATTCAATTTGATCCTTTTTCCTAATTACTCTCAATTAAGCTAAATTCACTAAATAAAAATCTAATTAAGCACACTACTAGACTCATAATTACTCCTAATGATTATTTACTAACTCGATTTACTAAGACGGAGGCCCGATAACACTTTTTTTTTTTTCCTGGTGCCCACGAATTTTGGTCGTTACATTTCTCCCCCTTAATAAATTTCGTCCTCGAAATTTTACGAGAAATAGGTGAGGATCTGCGCGCTCTCATAGTTTCTTGAGTTCCCAAGTTGCTTCTTCTACATTATGGCTTCTCCACAATACTTTTACCAAAGGGACTCGTTTGTTTCTTAATTCTTTCACTTCTCGAGCTAGTATTTGAACCGGTTCTTCTTCATATGACAAATCCGGTCTAATCTCAATGTCTTGATAGAAATAATATGAGATGGATCCGATCGATACCTTCGTAGCATGGAAACATGAAAAACATCATGAATTTTCTAGTAATTAGGAGGTAAAGCTAATCGATAGGCAACCGGTCCGATTCTTTCAATTACTTCATATGGCCCAATGTAACGAGGACTTAATTTTCCCTTGCGACCAAATCTCAAAATTTTCTTCCAAGGTGATACTTTTAAAAACACTTTATCACCCACGAGAATACTCTATATCTCGTCGCTTTAGATCTGCATAAGACTTTTGTCTGTCAAAAGCTACTTTCAACTTTGTCTTTGATCTTTTTAACTACTTCTTACATCTCTCCGAATTAATTCCGGTCCAACAATCTTTTTCTCATTCAACTCTGTCCAACATACCGGTGATCGACATCTTCGACCATATAATGCTTCATATGGAGCCATTTGAATACTAGATTGATAACTATTATTATAAACAAATTCAGCTAATGGCAAGTATCGTTCCCAACCCGATTCAAAGTCAATAATGCAAGCCCGAAGCATGTCTTCTAAAATTTGAATTACCCGATTCGATTGTCCGTCGGTTTGTGGATGAAATGCGATACTAAAATTAAGCCGAGTACCCAAAGAATCATGTAATCGCTTCCAAAATCTCGATGTAAATCGTGGATCTCGATCGGAAATTATAGATCTTTGGAATGCCATGCGATCTCACAATTTTCGGATATATACTTGACAAGCTTACGTAAAGACCAATCGATCCCGATCGCTATGAAATGAGCGGACTTAGTAAGTCGATCAACTATCACCCAAATGGCATTCTTTTTGCTCTCGCGATGGCAACCCAGTAACAAAATCCATAGTAATACTATCCCATTTCCATTCGGGAATACTAATAGATGGAGTAACCACTAAATTTTGATGTTCTCGCCTTTACTCGTTGGCAAGTCAAACATTTCTTGACATATTCAACTATATCTTTCTTCATTCACGGCCACCAATAGTGCTCCCTTAAATTACGATACATTTTTGTTCCACCGGATGCAACGCAAAAGTACCATCGTGTGCTTCTTGAAGAATCATCTTCTTTAATTTGAAGTAGTTGGAACACAAATCCGATTTTGAAACCTCAAACAATTATGTTCATCAATACTAAAATTTTCGATTGTACCATTTCGAACCATTTCTCTTTTCTTTAATAAATTGACATCTTCCATCCGAAATTTTGCTTTAATCTCGCTCTAACATCATTGGCTTAACCTTTAACTCGGCTAACAAGCTTCCATCATCATTAACACTAAGCCGAGCAAACATTGCTCGTAATTCAATCATGACTTTCTGCTCAATGCATCAGCTACCACATTTGCTTTTCTGGATGATAATCTATAACACAATCATAATCTTTTAGAAGCTCGATCCACCGTCTTTGCCTTAAATTTAAATCTTTCGTGACAATGAGATATTTGAGACTTTTATGATCTCGTGTGTATATGTAACATTTCTCGCCATAAAGATAATGTCTCCAAATCTTTAAAGCAAAAATTACTGTGACTAGCTCCAAGTCATGTGTCGGGTAATTACGTTCATGCGGCTTCAATTGTCTAGATGCATATGCAATAACCTTTCCATTTTGCATCAATACACAACCCAAACCACTCAAAGAAGCATCAACTGTACACAATAAAATCTTTTCCGACTACGGTAATGTTAATACTAGGGTGCCTCTGTCAACATTTGCTTCAAAGTCTCAAAACTATTCTCGCACCGATCATCCCGGATAAAAGGAACATTCTTACGTAGTAGTTTAGTCATCGGCATTGCTATTTTCGAGAATCCATTTACAAATCTTCGATAATATCCGGCCAAACCGAGAAAACTACGTACCTCGGACACATTCTTTGGCGCTTTCCATTGAACAATTGCTTCGATCTTCTTGGGTCAACTCTAATCCCATCAGCAGATACCACATGTCCTAAAAATACCACTTGGACAAACGAATTCACATTTACTTAATTTCCCATACAACTGTTTTTCCGCAGAATCTGTAAAACCTTTGAAGATCTTGATCATGTTACGCCTCTGTTTTTGAATATACCAATATATCATCAATAAAAACCACCACAAACCGATCTAGATACGGCTGGAAAATGCGATTCATCAAATCCATAAAAGCGGTGGAGCATTGGTCAATCCAAAGCGGCATCACCAAAAATTCATAATGGCCATAACGAGTGCGGAAGGCGGTCTTAGGCACATCACTTTCCTTCACCTTCACCGGTGATAATACCCGGATCTCAAATCAATTTTAGAAAATCATCAAGCTCCTTGGTCGATCAAACAAAGTCGTCTATCTGAGGCAAAGGATACCGGTTCTTGATTGTCACTTTGTTCAATCGTCGATAATCAATGCACAATCGCATAGAACCATCTTTCTTTTTAACAAACAATACTGGAGCTCCCCAAGGTGAAAATACTCGGTCGGATAAATCCTCGATCTAATAAATCTTATGCTTCGCACCTTCAACTCTTTCAATTGATGGCGACATTCGATGCGGAGGTATAGAAATTGGTCTTGTGCACTGGATACACATCAATAGCAAATTCAACCTCTCTATCGGTGGTAAACCCGGTAGTTCTTCCGAAATACATCGGAAACTCGCATCTGATCCTAATCTGGTTGCATTGGCTCCCCATGAATCGAATTAATAACATATGCCAAATACATTTGAACAACCTGCTTTGTAATAACTTGTTAGCTTTAGTAATTTGAAATGATACGTGTCGAACCACCGATACGGATGCCATTCACTTCAATTCTGTCCCCATTTTACTGCTGAATACTAAACCTATTTTTATAGCAATCCAAAACTACCCCATGTTCGGATAACCAATCCATACCCAAAATGATATCAAAATCGCCAAAAGGCATGATCGGCAAATCCACAGGAAACATTTTATCATGTATTATTAACGGGCACCTCAGGCATACTCTGTCTACTAACACTTTGTTTGTCCCAAAGGGCTAGACACCTCTATGAAAACTCTAGACATTTGATTCTAACTTCCCGATTCAACTAATTTTAAATTAATATATGAATGTGATGAACCCGGGTCAATTAAAGCATAAATAGGCTCGAATACAATAAAAATATACTGTCACCACATCGTGAGCATTGCCTTCTTCACGGGTCCGAACTACGTATGCTCTGGTGGTGCTCTAGCCTCGATTGTTGTGTAGCTATATCACCGCCTCTACTAGCTCCTCCTCTCCTCGAAACAAAACCTCCTCTAGACATTCCTCTACCTCCGCAATCGATCACGATCTACGAGATGTGGTAGGTGTACTACTACGAGTTTTGAACAATCTTTAATAAAGTGTTGGTAGAGCCACAACGAAAACATCCTCCAATTTTCTTCAAAGCATTCACCAAAATGTCTTTTTCCACAATAGTTACATTCGGGATATTCATTTTCCGGGGTGGAGCTTTTTACACTACCGGTGGAAATAGTAATCTGTTTTCCTCTGTTTCCGTCACCTCTATCAGATCGAAAGCTTGATCTCCAACCACCTCTGAATTCTCTAGATCTTTTTGGTAGTGGATTTGAACTAGTTGCTCCTACTCGTTTCCTGGTCAATCCAATGCTTTTCGACTTTTATCAAGTCCCAAGACTTGCTCTATCATTTTGGCCCGTTCGATCAAATCAACAAATTCAGTAATTCGCTGGGACACTAATTGTAGTTTTATTTCATCTCTTAATCCCCGTAAAAACCGTTTACAACTATCACCTCTGTTGGAATATATATTCGAAGCATACTGCTCAATCTAGTAAACTCTCGATCATAATCCAATATCGACATATTACCTGTTTCAACATTAAAAACTCTTGCTTTTTCTCTTCAATATACATTTCCCCAATATACTTCTTTTGAAATTCTTTTTGAAACAAATCCCGAGTTACCGATCATCCGGTAAATGTCTAACAACAGATTCCCACGAGAGATATGCTTCCCTTGTAACAATGATACAAACACATATCAGATTCTCTCGGGGTGCAATCTAATTGTTGCAAAACTCTTTTTGTTGATTCTATCCAATTCTCGGCAATAGACGGATCAAGACCTCTTAGTCCCGAAAACTCCGTGGCACCATATTTTCTTAACTCTTTAATCGGGGGCCCGTCTAACCGCAGAAAGGTACTTGATGTAATGCTTGATGCGATTTCGCTACATGTTGCAATGCATCGGCTATAGCTCTTATGATTGTGAGTTATCTCTTTCTCTTCTTACATTAGGAGGTTGGTTATTTAACGGTTCTACGTAGGTGTATGATTGATTTCTTCAATTTCTCGATTTCCAAGTATGCATTTCTGTTCAACATCATACATTCTTTAAATCGACATTTTATCTATAAAACAAAATCAAATAAATATATATGTCAACATCCAAAAACTCGACTAAACCGACTCAATAGTGGCATGTACTTCTAGACTCACTTTGAGCCCGATTTAGCCCGAGAATCGACTAAACACGATAGCTCGATACCAATAAATGTAACACCCTAACCCCGAACCATCGTGGAACAGGTTACGAGGCATTACCAGGACATATCGGACAATTTGCAAATATAAATTTTGTTTAATATAAATTTGGTGACATTTACGCTTATTAATATATAAAACCCCCCTGTAAAATAAATCGTATTCATTTCAATAATTAACCAATTCATTTGATAAATTCATTTTCTATTCTAAATACCTTCTAATCAAACTCAATCAATATAATATCAACTTAAATTTATCAAAATATTAGTTAGATTAAAATAAATATACTCCTTTCATTATAATTCTTAAGCTTGTAATACTAACATTTTTAACCATTTACATTCAAACATAATAACATTTATACACAACCTACGTACATGCCACATTATAAAAGGAAATATACATCACCAAAGGTTTCTTTGAAGTCGGGTCTAGCCGGATCTTTGGTTGATTTGACTTCTACAACTGCGCATGGAAGCAAGCAAATGCATTGAGTATACATATACTCGATTGGTATTACCATAATTCAAATTATAAACATAATAATCATATCATTAAATCATATAACTTTAATTTTACTAACCCAATTCAAACATAAGTTTATCATTCTCAATATATTCATACAATTCAAATTTAGCTATTTAACAATTGAAATAATACACAATCATGTTGAGCCATTATCCATTTCTTGAACCAATGGTTCATACTTTCTTTTCTCATGCTCATATTTCAATCACATTTTTCAGTTCATGTTCTATTTTCGCATTTCTTCCAATGGCTCAACCATTTCATTTTATTCAATTTAACCTTTTCTTTATTTACCCCTATTAATGATTTCGGACCTTAACGGATACACAGATTCCAACCCAACACTCGAGACGGCACAATGTGCCTACTTGTAATAATGATATCGACACACAAAGTGTCGAATCGGTAACAGTAACAATATCAGTATTCAACACACAAAGTGTTGAACCTGTAACGGTAATAATGATGCGATATCGACACACAAAGTGTCGAATCGGTAACGATAATGATGCTTGATGAGTCGCACGTAAGTGCTGATCGATAAGCCGGCAAAATCCGTACTCTTCCATGTCCTATGGCATGCCAATTATATCCGACTCGGCCCGACTAGTTAATAGGGTATTTTAGATTCTCAATTTCATTTTCATTTTCATAATAAATTCAATTTCAATATTAATTACACTTTTCCATATCAATCCGGATACAATTCAATTTCAATAAAAACACTTACCTTATAATTTACTTACCATATCCATAAATTAATCTAATATTTAATGAATAAATAAATAGCTTGAATTATAGTAATACAAACCCGAATTTGCTTGATTATTCCTCGGTAACCTTCTCCTTTCCTTTATGGGTTGATGCCTCGAGTTCCTTTTTAGCTACGAAAATAATAATTTACAATATTAATTACAACATTAAATTACAATAAATAATTGAATTTTATTCAATTTCTACTCTTCCTCTTCATTCCACATCTTTTATACACAATTCTATTATTTACTTATAAGTTCTTTCTAGGCTGTCTACCTGAGTCATTGTCACTAAATCATCTATATCTGGAGCTACGGAACTCCAAATTAAGATCCGTAAATTTTTCCCGAAACTAGACTCATATATATTTTTACTGTAAATTTTTCAGAATTTTTGGTATGGCCAATCAATACCAGATTATTCTTAAAGTTTCCCCTGTTTCACTGTCCAACTGCTCTGACCTCTCTTCACTACGAATTAAATTGCTCTTTGTACAGAATTTAGGTGGCCTCCTTGTTTAGCTCATTTGAAACTAGACTCATTAAGGAATTTAACCATATAAATTATGTTCCAAAATCATTTTTATACAATTTTTAATGATTTTTACAAGTCAGAACAGGGGATCTCGAAATCACCCTGAACCAGTTTCACTAAAATTTAAATATCTCACAATACAGAACTTATTTGCTATCTCTGTTTCTTTCATATGAAAATAGACTCAATAAGCTTTAATTTCATATCTCACTCAACTTCTAATTCCATTTCTACGATTTTTGGTGAATTTTCAAATTTACTCTACTGCTGCTGTCTTAAATCTGTTTTCTTATGACTTATTTTGCAATTAAATCCTAGTTAAGTTTACTTATTTTCTTAACTTAATTCATGCTTGATTCTACTTAAATTCCTTCCATATTCAACTTGATTACAAAATTTTCATAATAAAACCCTAATTTATAATTTCTTCCAAATCAATCCCTATAATACAAAACTTATAGCTTACTTTACAATTTAATCCTTTTACTAACTCTAACTTAAATTTCATTCAATTTAACCCCTTGTTCATCTTTTTCTTTAACATAAACTATACTTAAAAACCAATAAACTCTCAAAATATCCACTTAGTTTCATCAAAATCTTGCTTTAAAGCTTCTAAAACATCAAAATTAAAAGAATAGGACTTGATTGACTTACCTTTTAAAGTTTAAAACTTGAATCTTTAGTTTTCCTTTTCCTTCTTTTTCTTCTTTCTTTCCTGCTTGTTTCGTATGCTCTCTGTTCTTTTCTGTTCTTCTTTGTTTCTTTTTTTATTATTTCATTTACTATTTACTTTATTATATAATATAATATTATATTAATATAATTATTTAATAATATTAATAATATATTTTAACACATAAAATCTCAGATTTTTTTTAAGCTTATGCCGCCTCAACTTATGCTAAATGGCATAATTGCCATTTTGGTCCTTTTTATTTTCTTTTAATCTACAATTAGACTTTTACTCCTTATTCAATTTGATCCTTTTTCCTAATTACTCTTAATTAAGCTAAATTCACTAAATAAAAATCTAATTAAGCACACTACTAGACTCATAATTACTCCTAATGATTATTTACTAACTCGATTTACTAAGACGGAGGCCCGATAACACTTTTTTTTTTTTTCTGGTGCCCACGAATTTCGGGTCGTTACAGTATGAACCATTGGTTCAAGAAATGGATAATGGCTCAACATGATTGTGTATTATTTCAATTGTTAAATAGCTAAATTTGAATTGTATGAATATATTGAGAATGATAAACTTATGTTTGAATTGGGTTAGTTAAATTAAAGTTATATGATTTAATGATATGATTATTATGTTTATAATTTGAATTATGGTAATACCACTCGAGTATATGTATACTCGTCACGGTTGCTTCCGTGCGTGAGGTTGTAGAAGTCAAACATTGAACCAAAGCATCGAAGCGGACCGACTTCACAAACCTTTGGTGATGTATATTTCCTTTTATAATGTGGCATATGCGTAGGTTGTGTGTTTAAATGTTATTATGTTTTGAATGTAAATGGTTAAAAATGTTAGTATTACAAGTTTAAAAATTATAATGAAAGGAGTATATTTATTTTAATCTAACTAATATTTTGATAAATTTAAGTTGATATTATATTGATTGAGTTTGATTAGAAGGTATTTAGAATAGAAAATGAATTTATCAAATGAATTGGTTAAATTGGTTGTTTATTGAAATGAATACGATTTATTTTCTGGGGTTTTATATATTAATAAAGCGAAAAATTTGCGAAATTTATATTAAACAAAATTTATATTTGCAAATTATGCGATATGTAGGTAATGCTCAGAAGTAACCTGTTCAAACGATGGTTGGGGTTAGTTAGTGGTGTTACATGTACGGTGAGAAATGTCATATTTATCTTGATCATAAAAGCTTGAAATATTTGATGACACGAGAAAGATTTGAATTTGAGGCAGTAGCAGTGGCTTGAAGCGATAAAGGACTATGATTTGATTATTGATTACCATCCAGTAAGGCTAATATTGTGGTGATGCTTTGAGTCGAAAATCTCATGACGCTTTACGATCTATGAATGCTCAATTGTTTTTGGTTGATGATGGTTCAATCTTAGTTGAATTAAGAGCTAAACCAACATTTTTACAGCAAATATGTGAAGCTCGGAAGAATGATGAGAAGTTCTGAGTTAAGCGGGCACAATTTGAGTCAAATCATCGATTACGAATTTCAAATTGGGGTTGATGATTGTTTATTATTCAGAGGTAGGGTATGTGTACCCAAGAATTGAGCTCATCTGAGAAGATTTTACACGAGGCTCACGGTGGTACTATGTGCGTACATCCGGGAAGTAATAAAATGTATAATGATTTGAAAAAGATGTTGGTGGCGTGTATGAAACGTGATATTTACGAGTTTGTATCAAGATGTTTGATATGTCAACGAGTTAAAGCAGAACATCGGTACCTTGGGTTACTTGACCAATTACTATACCGGAATGGAAATGGGAAAGAATCACTATGGATTTTGTATCGGGGTTACCGTTGTCTCAGGAAAAAGATGCTATTTGGGTGATTGTTGACCGATTGACAAAGTCAGCACACTTTATTAGATGCGTATGGATTATTCTTTAGATAAATAAATTTGAATTGTACATATACGAGATTGTCGAGGTTACATGGAGTGCCTATCTCCATTATATCGAGATAGAGATCCCGATTTACGTCTCGTTTGCTCAGGATAAATTGCAAGAAGCTTTGGGTACTCGGTTGTATTTCAAGATCTTGCATTTCATCCTCGAACGGATGGCCAATCGAACGTGTAATTCAAGTATTGGAAGATATGCTTCGATGTTGTATACTAGAGTTTGTAGGTAATTGGGAGAGGTATCTACCTTTGATTGAATTTGCTTACAATAATGATTATCAGTCAAGTATTAAAATGGCTCCATATGAAGCTTTGTATGGTAGAAAATGTAGAACACCATTGTATTGGACATGAGCTCGGTGAAAAGAAGATACATGGGGTTGATTTAATCAGGAAACAGAAGAAAAAGTAAAGGTTATTCGGGATAGTTTAAAAGCGACTTCCGATCGCCAAAAATCATATGCGATCTTAAGCTAAAAGAGATTGAATTTGGTCGGTGACAAGGTATTCTTGAAAGTGTCTCCTTGGAAGAAAGTTCTCGGTTCGGTCAAAAGGGTAAATTGAGTCCAAGATTTATCGGGCCATATGAGATCATAGAAAGAATTGGACCGGTCGCTTATCGGTTGGCATTACCACGAACTTGATAGAATCCATAATGTTTTTCATGTGTCTATGCTACGACGATATCGGTCGAGATCCTTCACATGTTATTTCTCAAATGAAGTGGAGATTCAACCGGATATGAGTTCTGAGTGAAGAACCGGTCAAGATATTGCACGGGAAACAAAGGAGCTTAGAAATAAAAAAATAAATTTGGTGAAGGTATTGTGGCAAAAACAGGATCGAGGAAGCGACATGGGAACCGGAGGAGGCAATAAGGAAACAATATCCAAACCTCTTTCTTGGTAAGATTTTCGAGGACGAAAATCCTTAAAAGGGGGAGAGTTGTAATGGCCTAAATTCGAGATTATCGAATAATGGTTTCGCAACCATAAATCCGATTTAAATAGAAATTTATTTCAATATGTTTGCATGAGTCTTTATATGATAGGAAATATTTTTATAAATGTTTATAAAATGTTAGTAATGTGGTATTAAACTTTCGTTAGAAAATTTTAACGTTTGGGTAGGTAATTAAATGAAAAGGACTAAATTGAAATGAAAGTAAAAGTTTAATTATAGATTAAAAGAAAGTATAAAGGACCAAAATGGCAATTAAGCCATTTTGTCTAGATTGATGGTGAATTGAAGAAAAATCTGAGATTTTTAGTTTATTATTATATTATTATATTATTATATTATTATATTATTATAAATATATATAAAGAAAAGAGAAAAGAAAAGAAACAAAGAGATAGAAACAGAAAAGAAACAGAGAGCAAACGTGAAAGAAGAAAGAAAAAGAGAAAAGAAAGAAGAAAAGGGAAAATTAAAAGTTTGAAGCTTGGAGTTTAATTTGGTAAGCTAATTTAGTCCTTTTCTTTTAATTTTGATGCTTTATAAGTTTTAGAACAAAGTTTTGATGAATTTAAGTTGAAATTTTTGAAGTTTCAGAGTTTTTGAATATAGCATATGATGAATAAAATGATGAATTAGTGGTTTAATTGAAAGAATTTGAAGTTAGAATTGGGTAAAGGATTTAATTGTAAAAAAATAAGCTATAACAAAACTGTTTTGGACAGCAGCAGTAGAGTAAGTTTGAAAAATCACTAAAATTCGTAGAAGTGGAATTAGAAGTTGAATGAGATATGAAATCAAAGCTTATTGAGTCTATTTTCATATGAAAGAAACATGGAAAGCAAAGGAATTCTGTAATTTGAGATATTTATATTTTTGTAAGACTGGTTCAGAGGATTTCAGGATCCCCTGTTCTGACTTTGAAAAATCATAAAAATTGGAGAAAAATAATTAGGGGCTTAACTTTATATTTTTAGAGTCCTGAATGAGTCTATTTTCAAATTAAATAAATAAGAAGTTCATATGAATTCTGTACGAAGAGTAATTTGATTCGTAGTGAAGAGAGGTCAGAACAGTCAAACAGTAAAACAGGGGAAACTTTAAGAATAATCTGGTATTGATTGGACATACCAAAAATTCTGAAAATTTTATGGGAAGAAGATATGTGAGTCTAGTTTCAGGAAAATTAACGGTTCTTCGTTTGGAGCTCTGTAGCTCGAGAAATAAATAATTTAGTGACTGTGACTCAAGTAGACAGCTTTGAATAAGCTAAAAATAATAATAGAATTATAGAAAATGCTACATGTGAACATGAAATGTATTGAATTGATGATTGAATTTATTTATTTAGATCCAGAAAACTCAAATACAAAGCTAGATCGAGGAAAGGAAAAAGTCCCGGATTAGTAGATTTTATAAACGAACTAGTATCGAGGTAAGTTCGTGTAACTTGAATTATATTCTTAAATGTTTGAAATGTATGTTATTGATGTGAATATAATTTGAATGTCCATTGTATGAAATTTGATGAAACATTGGTATATTTGATAAAAAGGAAAAAAAAAATCCCGGTTGAATGAAAGGAAAATTCGATGGATCTTTGAAAAGGAATTGACGGTAAAAAAGGATCTAGCCCGGACGGGTGATCCTATCCTGATATAGCCCTCCCGAAGAATATGTGGAAAATGGATTTAGCCGGACGGGTAATCCGAATTAGGTGCAATTTGCTGGGTAGTAATTCAGATCCAAGCTCATTAGAGTAATTGTCGCGTTGAGAGATTTAGCTGGGTGGTAATCCCGACAATACTCTATGAGTTTATATTACAGAGATTTAGCTGGACCGTAATCCTAATCCAGTAAAGATGAGGTTCGCGGGAGTGTGCTCTCGAAATGAAAATGTGCATAAATGAATATGAATTGTGGACCGGATTTGTACACAAAAGTGTACCTCTGAAAATCCATCGAAATTTCGAGTAATTCAACGGGATAAATATGGAAAAATAACAAGGAAATGAAAATCATAGTATTGATGAGCTCATCAATCATGGTGTGTATATTATTGATATATGGAAATTAATGAACTAACTTGAATGTTGAGCTTGTGCATGTTAGGGTATTAATACATTGAATGGATATATGAATGCTTATTACATTGTATTGAAAATATTAGGTAAGTATAATTCTTTGTTACATGGGCTTACTAAGCACAAAGTGCTTACTCTGCTTTTCCTTTCCCTTGTTTTGTAGTGTTAAGAGCTCGGAGGTCGAATCGGTGGGAGACTCATCACACTATCAACCCCAAGATTTTCGGTATTTAAAGAAATTTTAGTTTGGAAATGAATGGCATGTATAAGCTAATAAAATAAATGTTAATATGAAATGAATATAAGGTTAGCCTACGATATGGCTTATGTGTTGAAGTTATTTTATAAATATGCATGAATTTTATTTTGAAAATATGTTGAATTAGAATGGTTTTGGGTAAAAAAAAAAAAAAAAATTTGTAAACTCTGGTAATGCCTCGTACCTTATTCTGATAACGAATACAGGTAGGGGGTGTTACAATAACATACTCTTGCCCAATTTTAAGTACCATAAGAAACATAGCTGCGTCAAACGGAAGCGTAAATGTCAATGGAGTTGAAGTTTTAATGCCTTAGTGGGTTAAGATTAGGGGTGATTAAATTAAACAAACGTTTTAAAAAATATAAATTTCTATTAATTTAATTAACTCACTACATGAATTATGATTTAACAATCATGTGAAAAGCAAATTTCAAACATAATTTATATTATGTTTTATTTGAAATAAAACAAATATATGAAACCATGCTTGAATTATCTTTCAATCACCTTTGTACCAGGCTATCTACTTTTTTGATGTCACCACAAAACCCTCAAATATAATAAAAACTAATATTTTTATTAAATAATTTCACTTTCATTGTTAAAACAAATACGTTTTTTCATATTGGGAGGACATCAAATCAAAATGTTTTTTTTTTTTCTCTAAAGTCTTAAGTTTAACAAAATGTGAAACAATATCTTCCTTTTCATTCACTGGAACTGCCAAAAGTTTTCTTCTTGGGCAAGCAGCTTACGAGTAAGCTTTTTTTTCATTTAGCTGGAGTCTCTTACACGTGTCTCTCATACCCGCCTTGCTAACATAATTGCTTTGTCACCCGCTCCCGCAGTCATTAATACCAGAAGCCCTTCACAAGTCTCCGTTACATCACAGCGTCAAAAAGCTCACAGTAAGTAACCGTCCAATCACGTACGAAGGCTAAGATACCATGTGGGTAATTCAATCAAATCCTGATGCTGCGGTTTGCTCTCCAAGTTACGCGCCTTTCACTCGATTCTCAATTTCACACTCTAATTCCTCCCCGCGCGTAAATTTCACTCCCAGATTTTAATTAATGGTTTAAACTTAAAAGCGCAACTTTTTTATTAATCTCAAGACTTAAGAGTATGTCTACGCCGTCGTTTGGAAGAACACCTTCGGGAGTAGGTTGCTTAAACGATCTTTAAGAAAAGTTTGAACTTTGAAGAGGCTGATTACATGTACATATTTGACTGGATTCGAAAAGTCAAACCTGGGGAAAAAAACTACCCTATCAAATCAAGATTCGAAAAAGAACCAAGCTCATGTAAGCTTAACCATTCTCTATCTTTTCCTTCATCTTCTTCTACACAATATTTTATTTGTTGTTGTTGCAGAGAGTCAGAGGGAAATGCTTTTTTGAATTTTTATAAATTTCGGAAAATTTGGACGATCAAAATCTATAGCAAATAGTACTAAAGTTAGTTTTTCACGGTGATTTCACATTTCAATGGTTGTTATTGCTGTTGTTGTTGATCCTGTATGCTTGCGAATCAACGAATTTATTCGAAAACTGAATCTTAACCCTGTATTCTAATGAATTTCATCAGCAGGGAATGGCTCGATTACACTCTCGCTTTCTTCATTGCTTAACCTTCGTCTTCTACACCACACTAATCTCTCATTCCTCTTCGACCCTCGAATCGGATTTTTCTATAATCGATTCGGATTCGGAAGTTCTTTTGTTCCGTCAAGATTACTCTCCTCCGGCACCTCCTCACCCCCCGTCGGTATCATGCACTAATGACCTCGGCGGGATAGGTTCACTGGATTCCACGTGTAAGATTGTGGCCGATTTGAATCTAACTCGTGACGTCTACATAGCGGGAAAGGGTAATTTCTACATCCTCCCCGGAGTTAGATTTCATTGCCCCTCTTTGGGCTGTTCCGTCACCGTAAACATCAGCGGGAACTTTTCCTTAGGCGAAGGTTCGACTATAGTCACTGGTACTTTTCAGCTCGGGGCCTATAACGCTAGTTTTTACAATGGATCGGCCGTGAACACTACAGGATGGGCTGGAGATCCACCTCCAGAGACGAGTGGGACACCTCAGGGATTGGCAGGAGCGGGCGGAGGTCATGGGGGCCGTGGGGCTTCTTGTAACGTGGAGGATGGGAAGCTACCGGAAGATGTCTGGGGAGGAGATGCTTATTCATGGTCATCGTTGCAGAATCCCTGGAGTTATGGGAGTAAGGGAGGTACAACGAGTAAGGAGGTGGATTACGGAGGGGGAGGTGGTGGCCGGGTGAAAATTATAATTAAAGAGTTGTTGGAGATGAATGGGAGCTTGTTGACTGATGGGGGTGATGGAGGGAGTAAAGGGGTGGAGGATCAGGTGGTAGCATCTACATTAAAGCTCGTAAAATGTAAGGGTTCTCTCTTGTTAAGTTTGTTTCTTGAAGTTCTTTTAGTTACCAGAGTTGGAGGGTTGTTCTGTTGTGTTCGTTTGGTAATAAAAAAAGAATGTAGGAAATAAAGAGAAGAAATAATTACAAATTAGTGTATGATTAGAGTCTTAAGATACTGTTTATGTGAGCCTGATAAGGATAACTTTTAGGAGTGTTTTGATTCTAACTAGTTAATCACTTGCTGAAAGCATTGAATTTTGTTCGTGTTGAACTTGTAGTTAAGACTAGAAAACTGTAAGATACTATACCGAGATATCTTCTAACCATCAGACTATGGAACAGTAGTGATGAAAGTTCTATTAGACTGGAAAGGCATCAACTGCTATGAACTTGTGATTATGAATTGGACTCATTTGGTAAACCTCTTAAAGCTCTATTACTTCTCCATTATGCATGCCAACCAGAGTGCAGGACGTTAATGAAACACACCCTCAAATTCACTTTTCTTTGTTTTTGAACAAAGCCTTACTTCATCAGAGGACCATTTGCTATTCATTGCAAATGTCTAATGACTGGATGTGAATGCTTGTGGATTTGTAAAATGCACCTTCAATTAAGTTAATATGGAGAGGTTGAAGCTTTCTCAATTAATATGGTGATTTACATTGTTTAAACCCCATTTGTAAGTTGTACGAATGGTATTTAGGTCTAATTATCATTTATTCTCCATTTAGGCCATGCCTGATGTGTCTTTATTTTAGTTTTGTTAATCAAAACTTGTACAAGTGATGGTAGCCTATGAATCCTATCTTATGTATGCTTAGCACTGTCATATTCTGGAAATAATTTTTTGTCTTTCATTTGAATTATTTGGCTCTCTTAGGTTTATAACTATGGGTTAAATGTCACGATATATACCTGGGTATGATTAGGGTTTTAATGTTATAGTATCTGTTCTTTTTTTTTTTTCTGTGAGGAGCAGGACTGGAAGTGGCTGGATAAGTGCTTGTGGAGGTAATGGTTTTGCTGGTGGAGGTGGTGGAAGAGTTTCGGTTGATATTTTCAGCAGGCATGATGAACCAAAAATTGATGTGTATGGTAAGACTTATCCTGTTTTGCCATCATATGACGGAGTTCAGTGTATCTTAAGATTGGGAAATTGAGGCTTTGTTTGGTTCAAGAAAATGTTTTTTGTTGTTATATTTTATTTTCATTTTTAGAAAATAAATTTCTTTCTTTAATTTCTGAAAATTGATATGAAACATGTTATGGTATCTAATTAGTAAATAATAATTAAATTGAAGTATAATTTTTAGATAAATAACAATGTTATTAATATAATAAAATAAATTTAAACAAACATAAGTGATTAAATAAAAATAAAACAATATTTATTATTAATAAAATAAAAAATTATTGTTAGAAGGGTTCTGCATTATGGATTTGATATTTAAATGTTGTTGAAAAAAATTGTTACCTTAATATGGACTTGAACCGCGGCCAATTCATCAATTATAATTAAATTTAAAAACAAATCCTTGTTTTCCAGTTTTTCAGAACATTTTTAGTGAAATCAATGATTTTTCCCTCCTAATTTTCACATTTTTATTTTTCAAAAATATATTTTTTTACGACTAAACAATTTTTCTTTAGTGATTTCCATTTTCTTTTTTCAAGAAAATGAAAATGAATATGACCTCTATTTTCCGAAACCAAACACACCGTAAAGCATTCCTGTTATAATGTTTTTACAAACACTTGTTTCCTTTAAAGTTTCTAGGAGGAGGGACAATTTTCAGAACCAGTAAACAAAAAGATATACAAGATTTTTGAAGGGTTGTTTGAAGCACTTTTTGATGATTATAGTACTTTGAACTGTAGGAATGCCTTTTGATGACAACAGAAATGAATAACTTTCATGAAAAATGAACTGTTGTTGGATAATAAACCTGCAAAATTCTTATCTTTATAAGCTTTCTGATATATATCCTTTTCTGCTCCCACTTAGCCCATTTATGTGACAGCTTACTAATCTATTGATTATCATTTTGCAGGAGGAATTAGTCATGGCTGCCCAGAGAATGCTGGTGCTGCTGGAACCCTCTATGATGCTCTGCCCCGTAGCCTTACTGTTGATAATCATAATTTGGCAACAGTTACAGAAACCCTTCTTCTAGAGTTCCCTCATCGACCACTTTGGACTAATGTCTACATTCGAAATTGTGCGAGGGCCACTGTTCCATTGCTTTGGAGTCGTGTCCAGGTTTGAGAATTTGAAGTCTGTATTTTCGTAACGAGATGTTAGAATATATTAACTCTCAGCATTCATGATTGTTACCCTATTTTGTTAGAGGCTTTGGAGTGTGGCTTTTTTTCAAAAATAAATATTTAAGCCAAATGAACTAGTAGTAAATCAAGTTTACTTACCTTTAGTATTTGAAATTCTCTCTTTAAGGTATCCTTTTTCCTTGTATTGAGTTGTTAACCCACTTCTAGTACCTCTTCTGCATTGTATGTTTCATAAAACTTCAGAAGATACGATTAAGCTTTTCATGAGGAATCTGATTCTAGCATTTTTTCCTTATATAGGTGCATGGACAGATAAGTCTACTATGCAGGGCTGTGTTGAGCTTTGGGCTAGCACATTATGGGTCTTCAGAATTTGAACTATTGGCAGAAGAACTATTGATGAGTGATTCTGTAATCAAGGTGGCTGATACTTTTTTTTATGAGGAAGTTTTATAATTTTTCTTGTCTCAGTATCAAGACAACATTGTCCATATTTGCTATTGATTGTCTTTTAATCTCTTATTTTTGTCATACTGCTAAGTCATTGACTAGTTCGCACAACAGAATACCTTTCTTGAAGTAGCTGATTTTATTTTGATTGGAATTTTATCCATCTGTTGTATCATTGTAGCCATGTATTTCCACTTCATTTGACACACTTTCATGTTGTTAACATGTCTTTGTATGTTCTGAATAGAAGCAGCTCTATGATTTCTAATGGGAATAGTATATATCAGCTATCTCATCTGTTTTCTATTTATATTTGCTTCAGTTTACCCTTTCTGTTCCATTTTTCTATTTAATGATCTCCCTGTTTCTCTTGCATCAGGTCTATGGCGCTTTACGCATGACTGTGAAAATTTTCTTGATGTGGAATTCTAAATTGCAAATAGATGGTGGTGAAGATGTTACTGTTGCAACATCATGGCTTGAGGCTAGTAATTTAGTTGTTCTCAAGGTGTTTAACCCTTTGCACCTTTGCTCTTTCTGTTGCATGTTTCCCTGGATGTAATTATTCTTGACCAATCCTCCCTACCTCTCCCCTTTTATACCCAGGAATCATCAGTCATTCATTCTAATGCAAATCTGGGAGTACACGGACAAGGTTTATTGAATTTATCAGGACCAGGAGATACAATTCAAGCTCAACGTTTGGTCCTATCACTATTTTACAGTATTAACGTAAGTCTTTATTTTGTTCTGGTTTATGATTGGTCATTTTCAGTTCTAAGTTTATAAATTTTATTGGCTGGTGAATTTCTGACGTGGTTAAAATAAAAGCAAAATTAGTTTGCTGAGAACATTTCTGTTTGGTGGCTAAGGTGCATGACTGGTTAAACTTTTATTGGTTCGGTAGAGTTTTAGGTGACAAAGATGCTTCTCTTGTTCTCCAGTGGTAAATCATTAAGTTTTACTGGTCTATCTAAACTTGCATGTTCATTTGTGATCCATCTGCTTATCTTAAATTTTAATATGGACAATGACTTCTTCATAAGTTTCACCATGATTTGTTATGTTGAGCAAAATTAGGGTGTAGGTTTTAGTATAAAGTTTTTTTATGGAAGCCATTTTTGCATGCAAGTGTGACTGGGGATTTAACTGCTATGCTGTTCTTCTTGTCAGAGGATAAGTCGATGTAAATTTCATGTAATTTTTAGTTTTTCTATTGATTTTGTTGCTGCCATATATATGTATCTTGATGCTGATGGATTAAAATTTTTTTAACCACCACAAAATGGTTCAATCACCATAACAGTTGAACAGAAATATGGGGCTCATCTACAGTCTCTTGTATGGTAAATAGTTACGGATGCCATTTACCAGTTTTGATTAATTCTTGCCGCGGGGTACATTACTCTGTGCTTGGAGATTTGTATTGATTGTCTTGAATAATTAATGAATTAATTATATCTGTTTTGCATGAAGGTTGGACCTGGGTCTATTTTGCGTGGTCCCCTAGAGAATGCCTCATCTGATGCCATGTAAGTTTTGGTTTTGGTTGTATCACCCTTGTTTTAAGGTGTGTACCATCTTATAAGTTGTAATACATCTCACTGTTGTATTTGCATTTGCCAGTACACCGAAGCTTTATTGTGAGCACCAAGACTGCCCCATTGAACTACTTCATCCACCTGAAGATTGCAATGTGAATTCGACTCTGTCTTTTACTCTCCAGGTGTTTATTCAATATGATTGTGCAGTAGTGAACCGAGGAGTATGCTTGCTTCTGCTTATTTAACTGTATCATTATTTCATTTTTTAGATTTGCCGAGTTGAGGACATCACTGTTGAAGGTCTTATTAAGGGATCTGTTGTTCATTTCCATCGGGCAAGAACAGTATCTGTATGGTCTTCTGGAATAATCAGTGCATCTGGGATGGGTATGTTTCTCCATCAATATTTTAGGTTCTATTTTCTTCAAATCTCTCTATCATGTGTGAATGCACCCTTGCATACATGCATGCAAATGAACTCCTCCATGAAACAGTCTTGTCAACCATCATATCTTGATAGACCTTTTTTGTTCTTGTACAGGATGCATAGGTGGTGTCGGTAGAGGAAACTTTTTATACAATGGTATTGGCAGCGGTGGTGGCCATGGTGGTAAAGGGGGGCTTGCATGTTATAATGATAGTTGTGTTGAGGGGGGTATATCGTATGGGCATCGTGAGTTGCCCTGTGAACTTGGCAGCGGAAGCGGAATTGAGAGCCCAGATGATTCGACTGTAGGTGGTGGTATTATAGGTAAGGCCCTTGTGTCATTTATTTTCACCAGCTTATATTTTTGGCTCTTGCATTTTAATATCTGAAGATTTTGATATCAAGTCTTAGCAGTGGTAGAGAAGTTGTTTTATACTTCAGTGTCTGTTTCTCTGAAATGTTTATGGCTAGCTGAATTCTTAATGACCATCCTGGGAAGCTAGAACTTTAGTATTACTGATTGGTTGATTTCAGTTACTGAAATTTATCTTTAATTTTTTCTTATGATTGAAGAAGTTTGATGATTATTTTAGGTTATAATTTACAGTACGGAATGTTGAAAAAATGTGAACAAAGAAAGCCATGGGACCATGTTTTGGGTTTTTGTACTGTCTTTAGACACTTAGATTAGTAGGAAGGATGAAGGAGGAAGGAAAAAAAGTTTGAATCTAATGGTTGAGCTATACAAAATAGCTCGCATACCAAACAGAGTCCTAGTAAATAGCCACTTTATTTAAAATTTGCTTCTTATTTTCTTGAGATTATGTTTGAACAGTGTTTGGTTCCATGGAGCATCCATTGTCAAGTTTGTCTGTTGAGGGTGCAGTGAGGGCCGATGGAGAAAGTTTTGAAGGAACTGTCTGGAAACAAGAGTATTCTGTTTCTAACGCCTCAAGCATAGCTCCTGGGGGTGGCTCTGGTGGTACTGTACTTCTGTTTTTGCACACTTTGACTCTTGGCAAATCTGCTATTCTTTCAAGTGTTGGAGGATATGGTAGTTCCAAAGGGGGTGGCGGAGGAGGTGGCGGAAGGATTCATTTTCATTGGTCATACATTCCCTCTGGTGATGTCTACCAGCCAATTGCTAGGGTGAAGGGAAGCATCCATGCTAGGTTTGTTTCCAATGTAATTTATTTTTTCTGGATGCTAGCTTACCTATGGTCTACACATGCAATAACATTTCTAGGTCCTTGGTATGTTGGGCAATCAATTCTCCAGGTGGTGTATTCCAGAAAATGATAGTGCACGATAACTGCTAACCACTATGTAGCTGCTTTTTTGTGAACATGGTTATTGGAGAATATAGATTATGGGATTATATAGATTATGGGATTATACTTTTAAAAAACTTTATGCTATAATGTTTAGATCTTTTATTGGTCCTAGGAATCAAAGGGTGAAGCTTTCAAGTTTTTTAACTTATCTTTGAACTCACATTAATGAGTATTTGATCATTATATTATATCATTGCCTTGAAACACCTGGATGGAACTAATCAGTATCTTGATTAAACAGTTTTAGTGGACAATGTTTACAAGAGGTAATATGTTACATTCAGCATGATCACTGCATGCTGAAAGGACATCTTAGTTTGCTGTTTTCTTTAACTAGAAACTATGTTGCTGCCTTCTAGTTTTCCCATGGTTAACACTTGTTGCTAGACATGTCTGTTGGGCAGGTCAAGCTGGTTTTGGATCAGGCCAATTTGGGTTGGGTTAATCGAGTTTTAAAATTTTCGGTTATTTTGGATTTGGATCATTTCAGGGGTCAATCCTTTTGGGTTCAAGTTGCTTGGTTTAGGCCATCCAAGTTTTTGGGTCAAATCATTTTCGGTTACATTTTCAGGTCTTTTGGGTTTGAGTAATTTCCGGTTTTGGTTGTTTTGGGGTTTATGCTCTTGACTTTTTGTCAAATCAGGTTGGATTGGGTTTAGATTTGGGTTAATCAAATCTAGTTTTTGAGTTAGGGTCAGAATTGACAAGTTTACTTCTTTCTTTTTTTTTTTTTTTTTTTTTTTTTTTTTTGTAAAAAAAGAAATTACAACTCAAGTATTAAAAGCTCAACACATAATATTTGTCAACTAACTGCAAACCTGGTTCTCTGTCTCGCCTAAGCTTGACAATCTTGTCAGCAATTCTCTTCTCTTCTCTAGGAATATAATTAAGGTTCCAATTGACAAGTTTACTTTTAATAGATGCTTGTGTACAAGTTAGTCATCTTGATAACCTGGTGATGTGTTGATTATTTTTACAGGGGAGGACCAGGTAGAGACAAGAATGGTGCTGGAGAAAATGGAACTGTGACTGGTAAAGCTTGTCCAAAGGGGCTTTATGGGACATTTTGTGTCGTAAGTAGGCAATTCTGTTGCATTTGAAAATTTTCAGATTCTTTTTGTTTAACATTGCATATGATAGCTGGGGCTAACCTTTTAATTGAAGATCCCAGATCATTAAAATATTTCAACAAACAAATTAACATTAATTCTATATTGAATTGTTTCCACTTTTTAAGGAGGGCAATTCTATCCAGTCCACTTCTTCTTTCTGAATTAATGGGCAATTTATTACGCATGAAACTTCTTTACCGAGTATATTTTGTTCTGATAGTATGTAACTAACATAATGCTGTCCTCCAAATTCGTCGGAGCAAGTCTTATCTTTCATCTCTTTGTATTAGTATGTTAAATCTTTTTTCTTCGTTTTAACTGATACAAATTGGGTTAATACTTTCAGTTGTTGAGTTTGTTAACTATTTATGTTGTCTAGGAATGCCCTGCTGGTACTTACAAGAATGTCACTGGATCTGATCGTTCTCTCTGTCACCATTGCCCTGCTTCTGAGCTTCCCCATCGTGCCATTTATATTGCTGTACGAGGTACATTCAGATGCTGTCTTTATGGAGTGGATTTTATCTGATATGAGATTCAAATGGCATACTGCTCTTATACTGTAGTTTTTGGAATTTTTGTACTGTCTTTAGACACTTAGATATCACGTGCTATTTAACAAAAAATAATTTCAATTTTTTTTTCTTCAGAATTTTAATTAATGTGCAAGACTTCCTCCTTCACAGGTGGTAACGCTGAAACACCTTGTCCTTATGAATGCATTTCTGATAGATATGACATGCCACACTGTTATACAGCTCTTGAAGAGTTAATTTACACATTTGGAGGACCTTGGTTATTTTCTCTTCTACTTGTTGGTCTACTCATCCTCTTAGCATTGGTGCTTAGTGTTGCACGCACGAAATTTGTTGGGGTTGATGAACTACCTGGCCCTTCTCCCCCTCAGCATGGCCATCAGATAGATCATTCTTTCCCATTCTTGGAGTCATTAAATGAGGTTGTATAATTTTTCTATATTGATTCTTTTTTTATTTAATAGAATTCCTGGCCTTCTATGCTGTTGTTGGTATTTTTGTTATTATTATTATTTTCTTCATACAAATTCCTTGTTCTTTTGCAAATTATACCCCCTTGTTGCCTTCAATTGTGCCTTCTTTTCTCCCATTTCAGGTAATGGAAACAAGCAGAGCTGAGGAGTCCCAGAGTCACATCCACAGAATGTATTTCATGGGTCCTAATAGTTTCAGTGAACCTTGGCATCTGTCTCACACTCCTACAGAAGAAATAAAGGAGATTGTGTGAGTATATTTTTATCTTTTCTGTTGAATTGCTTTTCACGCTGCAATTTGTAATCTTCCATCATGCTGCGTACTGGTTTTTATTAATATTTAATTATGATTGTTATACATTGAATTTATGTCCTTGCCCTGGCAGATATGAGGGTGCATACAGCATATTTGTGGATGAGATTAATGCAATAGCTGCCTACCAGTGGTGGGAAAGTGCAATTTACACCATTCTCTCTATTCTAGCATATCCTGTTGCTTGGTCATGGCAGCAATGGCGCCGAAGAATGAAATTGCAACAATTACGTGAGTTTGTGCGATCAGAATATGACCATGCTTGCTTACGTTCTTGCCGTTCAAGGGCTCTCTACGAGGGGATTAAGGTCTCTATTTTCTTCTCTTGGTCTAATTCATTTACTATTGTGGCCTTCTTTTTAACTTGATTTACATCTCGTAGTTGTTTTAGCTCCATCTTTTTTATGTTTTCTCACCACCATCCTTTTGTAAATAAACTATTTTGACTTTTTTGAGGATCGAGATAGATCCTTCTATGCTTTGAGCTCTTTCTAGTTTGATTGTTAAACATTTTTATTTTCTCATTCTTATGCATATCACCTAGAGGCAGAGTAGATACACTTCCTATCTGTTCTTGTGTGATATGTTCTCATCAGTTTGGGATTTTAAAAAGAAAAAAGTTTTCAGTTCAATTTGCTTTATAAAGAAGATACCAGATTTTGTTTCCAATTGACGAGAACAAAGTAATACATTGTTAGATGTAGGCTACATTGCTACATTTTTGCATGTGAAATGATAACCAAGTGCAAAGTATATCATCAAGTTGAGCTAGTGCTATATCTGGCAATATAGTTGCTTTGAGTCAAAAAGGCAGAGTAGATAAACTTCCTATCTGTTCTTGTGTGATATCCTGATGTTCTCATCAGTTTGGGATTTTAAAAAGATTTTCAGTTCAATTTGCTTTATAAAGAAGATACCAGATTTTGTTTCCAATTGACGAGAACAAAGTAATACATTGTTAGATGTAGGCTACATTGCTACATTTTTGCATGTGAAATGATTAACCAAATGAAAGTATGTCATCAAGTTGAGCTAGTGCTATATCTGGTAATATAGTTGCTTTGAGTCAAAAAGGCTAAAAAAAGGGACGCCATTATAACAGGCCTTACAATTTAAAGTTTTTGGAATTTATGCATTAACTTTATACACTCTTTTAACAGTTCTTCAATCTTTACACGAGTGTGGTTAAAACCCAATCTTTTAGTGTAGCTTCAAGCTTGAAATTCTGGTATTTGATCACTGTAGGTATCTGCAACTTCTGATTTGATGTCAGCTTTTGTGGACTTCTTCCTTGGTGGAGATGAAAAGAGAACAGACCTTCCCCCTCGCCTCCCTCAAAAGTTCCCTATGGCTATAATTTTTGGAGGTGACGGAAGTTACATGGCTCCATTTTCCCTTCAAAATGATAACATTCTTGCCAGTCTTATGAGTCAGGTTATTTCTCAGATTTTAACCATGTAATTGGTGAAAGGTAGGTTTCATCTTGCAAATTTTAGTTTTAATGGAGTTATGTTAATTATTTCTTACAGTTGGTGCCCCCTACAACTTGGTACCGACTGGTGGCTGGTTTAAATGCACAATTACGCTTGGTTTGCCGTGGATGGCTGACAGTAACATTTCGACCTGTCCTGCGATGGCTTGGAACACACGCTAATCCTGCTTTGAGGAACCATGGTGTACGCATTGAGCTTGCCTGGTTTCGCGGTGCACCTGGTGGTTATTGCCAGTACGGACTTTTGGTGTATTCTGTTGAAGAGGAAAATGGACATATATCGTTGGGAAATACCAATGGAAGTGTCAGAACTGAGCTACGTTCAAGGTAATATATCTGTGTTTTGTGCACCATTATTTGTCTGAACTTGGACGTTCAATTTCATGTTGTTGGTACCAAAGTCATATTGGCATATTTTGATATACCTCAGCACTGGAATAGGTTGAGCTGTAGGGAGTCCCAGACAGAAGCACGGGGAACTTAGTTTAAGAGTAGTTATTGTTTTAGTGTCTGATGGAAAGAAATTCAGATTCTTTTCAAATGTCTGTGTGCACGAGCACGCATATGATGGAATCATTTGCTGCAATTATATGACATTTAACCTGGTTACTTTCCAATGTCCTTCAGCTTGAACACCACATACATGCAAAATCAATCTGATTATCCAAGAGAAGATGCACTTTTAACCCTAGGCAATGAAGGTTTTGCAAAGCAGAAGAGTTACGGAGAGCTTATAGATGCTAACAGCTTACAAAAGCTTGAGGATAAGAGATATATCTTTTACCTTTTCTCGTTTTTAGTTCATAATACTAAACCTATTGGTCACCAGGTAGCTCACACAAATTTTAGTTTGCATTAATTTTTATTAACAAATCTTTTACTAACACCTTGTTTACAATTGCAGGATCTTGTTGGCCTAGTCATATCAATGCTACTTTTAGGAGATTTTAGCTTAGTGTTGCTTACATTCCTCCAGTTGTATTCAGTATCATTGGTGGATGTCTCTCTGGTTTTGTTTATCATACCTCTCGGCATTCTTCTTCCATTTCCTGTTGGTATAAATGCTTTATTCAGTCATGAGCCAAGGCGTTCTGCAGGTCTTGCACGTTTCTATGCTTTATGGAACATAACATCCATGATTAATGTTGTAAGTTCCGGAATCTTTTAATGAAATTTTTATTTGATTAAACTGCTGCTTGTTTTGGGTTTATTTTCCTACAATTCTTTGACAAAGTGTAAGCTTGATATACTTGCTGCTTGTTTTCCTACAATTCCTATAGAGGTATTCCTCAAGTATTGGAAATCCATAATTAGTATACATTAATTTCAGAAGTAACTATATTGCAAAAGGGTTGATAATGGTGAATCTAAATAGCATTTATACCCCAGTTCCCCTCCCCCTGCTTTTCTTGCTCCTATCAAGCGATATTTAATGGCTAGATGAATTGTTTTTCCCCCTTCCCAATTATCTTATCTTTTTACTCTAATATTGTCTCATCTTTCATCAGGTTGTTGCGTTTCTTTGTGGGTATATCAACTATAACAGTCGGTCATCATCGAGTATAAGAACCCCAAGCCTTCAGCCGTGGAATATTAACATGTAAGTTGATGTTTTAGCAGTTGCAAAGGAAATTTTAACTGTGATACAATTCTAACTTTAAACATGGTGTGGGTTTTGGATGCAGGGACGAAAGTGAATGGTGGATTATTCCTTCTGGATTGGTTTTGTGTAAACTTTTCCAATCACAACTTATAAATTGGCATGTTGCGAATCTGGAGATTCAAGATCGCTCATTGTATAGTGATGATTTTGAGCTATTTTGGCAGTCATGACTCATCAAGTCAAACACACACTTACATGTTAACAAGGTTCTTTTGTTCAATTTTGTTTTGTTCCATTTTTTGCATGTAATTCGAAGTGTAACAAAGTCACTTCTTGACTCAGTAGTAGAAATAGAAACAGAGGAGAAAAAAATCGAAAGATAAATATTAGGGACATAGGGTGATGATGGCATTCATTCATGTAAGTTCTCAATGTTTTCCTTATAATTTTGGGAGTTCCAAATTCCAATGTAAATAACCAATTGGGGTATATAGTAGTGCTTTAGAGAATTCATTTGTGTATCTTTTTGTGCCAAGTTCACAATCTTGTTTCATTTCTTGAAACTTCTTAGGCCAGGAACACTCCAATATTACAATCTGTAGTTTCTTTCTACATTTAAGAAGCCCCTTTTTCCAAGTGGATCAATTACTCCTCTAGGTTATGCACAACCGACGTGGTCATCTTAAAATGGAAAGAGTTTAATCTATTCACAATCCCCATTCTTGAGATTCACAAGATTAATAATAACAAAAAAAGAGTTTTAACATTAGGGTGCTAAGAAACTTATTTTCTTTGTATATTAGCGTTGAGTTTGATAAGACGAACATAAGATTCAAGAACTGAGACACCAATGGAAAGAATGCAAGTTGATACGAGAATTGTACACAAACTAATGGCATTAATGTCAAGTTAAAGAAATGAAGAGCGCATGGCTGGATTGTTTAGTTGGAGTCTAGGCTAGCCATTGGTTCTTCTGTTTTGTTTCAGTTCTGTTTTCGCTTGCTTCAGATTTAGGCCCTTCTTAGATTTCTTCCCAGCGACCCCATTATTTAGGTTTTTTCGGGGCTTTTCAAATTGGTTTGCACTGCTGCGAGGAAAACAGAGATTCAAGCTGAGATCGATCGGTGGGTCGGATTCTGTTAATTCATGTGAACGTTATAACACGCGCTTATGATTTTACGTAATCCAAAGTCGCTTGTCTGATAGCTATTTAAATATCTCCTTATTATTTAATCCAAAAAAAACCTGGTTTTTGAAACTCAAAACTCTATTGCTTTAACACAATGAGAAACTTATTAACAGAGAAACGATATTCTGAGCTACAATGGAACCCTGCTAACACCACGAAGTTTAGAAAACAGATGGTTTACGATGCATGCATGCATGCAAATTTGATCAAACAAAGACAACAACCATGCCTTAAGGCTTAAACTAATAATTATTACTATGGTTCAACTTCAAGATCGTTCCCCTTGTGCAACCTCCCGAGCCTTATGCTTCACATACTGGCCATACTCCTTAGCCTTCTCCGTCACACCCCTCGTCATACTTGCAAGCATATCCCTTGCATAATCAAGCTTATCCGCACCTAGTGGGTGCTTCCCTTGCACGTAATTATATATCCACGATAACGCGGTGATGGCTGCCACGCCACACCCACCAGAAAACAAGAACCCAGTAATCACCAAGAAGATGGCTATGGCAGAGGGGACTAGAACTGGACTAAACAACACCATAACTGGCGTCGCCATAATCAGGGCAATCACAGTCCAGGTCAAGGTTAATCCTGACAAGAAAAGCAACGTTGCACTCAGTGTGGTTGCTGTTAAAAACTTGGCCGTCGGCCGAGATGATGGAACTGACTCGTACAGCTTCTGAGTCATGGGTTTGTTTTGATCATTCGGCATGATGAACGATCCTGATCGTACAACAGAAAAAGAAAAAGGAGGTGAGAACAATGAAAGAGGGCTGCAGAGGTGAAGAGAGAACCGTGGTGGTGGCAGGCATTATAAGGAGGGAGGTGAAGTGTATTCACTATTTTTTTAAAATTTATTTTTTAATATTAAACTTATAACATACGCGCGTATCGTATAGTCTGGAAATGTGTAATTTTGTGGGTGAGGCTGGGCAGTGTGGCGCGTGTTTGGTTGAGCAGCACTGCATGGGTGGGAGTTGATGAGGATGTGACGCATGCCTCGGACTCCATTGGGCTGATTTAGTAACGGATCCTTTTCTGTTCGTAAATAGGCGTGCAGTTCGATGCACTGCACTTTTTCTTTTTTCTGCTGAGACCTTCCTTTATTCAGAAATGACAATTTGTACCAAAATAAACCCCGATTAATCAAATCATAAGGAAGGATTAAAACAAATCAATTTTTTAAACGGAAGACAAATTTTTATTATTGATGTTTTCCTTCTTAAATTAGGGGTGAGTGTTCGATCGAATCGAATAAAAAAATTTTGAGTTGATGAATTATATTTTATCATCTTAATTTGATTTGAAATTTTCTCGAATCGAATCGAGTGAGATGGAATTCGAATCGAATATATTTGTTCGAGTTAAATTTTAAAAAATAATTTTGGGTCCTTGTAACCATTGTCACCTATTGTAATAAAATTTGTCCATCTTAACCAAATTTTTTTATTAACTTTCACACAAAATAATTTTTTTATTAATCTTTTATATACGGGTTAGCTTCTTTGTTTGTTTAATTCTTTCAATTATCTTCAGACTCTTGTCACTATGTATTTTGGAATTAAAAAATATATTAAATGTAAAAATGTGAGTTTTTAATAAAAGTTATTTTAAAGATAAAATGTGAAATTGATACCAATATAAAATTTTAACACGAATATTTTATGGCATAATTAATAATTTAATTTTAATATAAATATTCAATATGTCTAAACAATTCAATAATATAAATAATATAAAATGTGAAATTTAATTTAATAATATAAATGGTAGATATAAATAAAATATTACTATTTATGTTTAGTATTTTTTTTGGATAATTTTAATTTTTTATTTGAGAGTAAAGGGTGAGAAGTAAAAATTTAGGGGGAAAATAAAAAATTTTGAAGAATAAAAGTTTGAGAGAAAATAAATAGGGGGAGTAAAATTTTGAATGGAAAATATTAAAAAAAATTGAAGGGGGATGGGTTTGGGGTAGATTGGAGGTGAGATGGGAAGGGAGTAAAAGTTTTAGGGGAAAAGTGAGAGGGAGTAAAAATTTTGGGGGAAAATAAAAAGTTTTGAGGGTTTTTGGGAGTAAAATTTTGAGAAAAAATAAATGGGAGAGTAAAATTTTGGTGGGAAATGAATTTTGGGTAGATTGGGGGGTTGGGATGGGAGGGGAGTAAAAGTTTTGGGGGGAAAGTGGGAAGGAGTAAAAGTTTTGAGGGAAAAGTAAAAAGGTTTTAGAGTTTGGGGTAAAAATATAAAATATTATAGTTTGATATTCGAATTATTCGAGTTATTCAAATTCGAAAACTCAACTCGATTCGAACTCGAAATTCAAAAAAAAATCGAGTTGACTCGAATAACTCGATTCGTTTAACTCGAAATTTGAATTTTTTTTTTATTTTTTCAAGTCGAATCGAGTTTTGCTCACCACTATCTTAAATAGTGGATTCTAAAACTTCAATTTTATTTTTTTCACCATTTAGTAAATTTATCATTCTTTGTTTGGGGTTGAATTTAATTAAGTGTTTTGAGTTAGTCCTTTAATTTTGGTAATCACTCATATATTAGAGCATGAGTTTTTTTTTTTTTTTTTACTTTAAATTAATCTTTGACTTTGACAATTGTTTCCATATTAAGGTTTAAATTATTTTTTTAAGAAAATATCAAAGATTAGCTTAGACTCAAAAAAGTCTAAATTTTAATGTAGAAACAATTGTTAAGTTCATGGATTAACTTAGATAAAAAAAAATATCAAACCCTAATACAGGAATATTACTTAATTTAGGTATCGATGTGAGAACAATTGTCAAATTAAAAAATTAACTTCAAAAAAAAAAAAAAACTTATGAGTTTTATCGTGTTGAAACCCAAAAAATGAATTAATCCTTTTTAGGACCAAAAACATTTTTATGGCAAAAAACTTTTTTTCTTTCTAAAATACTATTAAAAAGGTCATTATTTACATAAACAATATAGTTCTTCTTTTACGAAAATAATATAAGAGATGAAAATTCAACCTCAAATCGATATGATGATTGTCGATTTGGGGTTGAATCAAATACAGTTAGTAATTTTAGATTTAAAGAAATCTTGAATCATTAAATCGATAATCATCATGCTGATTTAGGGAAATTAGAACTCATGTGTTCTCTAAGGCTGTCTTTGGTTTAGTAGTTATTGCCAGTGAGGTGCAGTTGCTGCTACCAACCTCACTGCACTGCTATTTGGTTCAACATGAAAGTCCAGTGAGAATGCATTTCAACCACACTGAAAGGTTGAAAATTGGCTGGAGATTTCAGCTCCAATGAAAAAAAAGCAACCCCAGTCAACATGGTTTTTTACAATTTTAACCTTTTATCTAATATATGTTTGTATTGTTGATTTTTTTTAAATAGTAGTTATATATATATTACCATTATAAAATTAATATTAATTAATTAAAAATAAACATTTTAATAAACATATTTTATTAAATGAATTTATAAATTTGTCTATTTTTAATAATTTCGTAAAAGTAAAATAATTTAAAAAAATTCTATTATATATCATTTCTAATTTAATGTCCTTATTAGTCATTTTATGTTTTCACCTCACCGCTACAGCTGCGTTTGAATCCAAACACACATTCCACCATTATTTCTAATCTCACCGCTATAGTATCTAATCTCACTGCCACCGCTATTTTTAACCTCACCGGAGGTAAATACACCACCCATCCAAATTAAACCTAAATCAACATGACAACCACTGATTTGGTGAATTGATATCCAATTAAATCTGAAACTCCCAACTGTCCTATAAATACCAACTCTCCCTAACCTCTATAAATACATCTCAACTCCACGCCAAATCATTTTCTAAACCCCACACTCTCACCCTTAAAATATCCAAAAATAACAACACCCCTAAACTTAAACCACCTTTAAAAACCTTAAAACCATCCAAAAAAAAAAATGCATAAATCATTTTACAAGCCAAAAAAAGTTAGATTTTATTTTAAAAAATTAGTTGTAATTTATTTTAAATATAATTATTTTATTTTTAATTATGTTCTAAATTTTTATTTCTAAGTTTGGACTCTTAAAGTGATAAGGTAAGTGTCTATAAAATTTATCTCAATTTAATTTAAATTAAAAAATATTTTTATTGAATGATATGTTAATATTTATTTAAAAGTGTAAATAAATCATATGTTATTTATAATGTGATTATTACATCTGTACAATAAGTAGGGAATAATGTTAAGAATTATGCTATTATGTGTTTAAATGATATAAATATTGTTATATATTCACATTTAGTAAATATTGAAATAAATTTATTGGTATATAAATTTTCATATTTAATTCCTAAAGTTATATAAATTTTGATTCAAGGTTTAGGGTTATTATGTTAAAGAATAATTGTTTTATAAAAAATGTGTATTTTTAAGTAATTATTAATTTGTAAATATATGTTTAGAGTTTAGGTGAGAAAAATGTATTTGTAAAATGTCGGGTTTGTGCAAAATAGGGTCAAATTTTTTGATATAAGATAACTATTATCAAACATTACTAGATCCAAATTACATAAACCTCCCACCGTATAAACTTCCATAGACCTTTGATTTAATCTACTTACAAAGTTTAGGAACGTAGTTGATAAAATCGTCTAGAAACCTATCTATCTAAATTGCTCATCCATAAAAAATAAGGAGTATTTGGATTTCTCTTACGGATATGGTTACTAATAATCAAGGGGGAAGTCTTCTTTGCACCATCTTTGCCGATGACCTTTTACAAATTATTTGATTAAGATCTCATGTAATTTTGTTCAAATTCTCTTGTTGTAATAGATCATCAACCACAAACTATCCAATCAAACTTTATGTTGGACATGTATAAATGTTTCTCTTAGGAAACAATCTTTTCAAACTTCCCACCTAAGACCATTATTATATGACCAGATTAATTCTTGTATAATGTGGTTGACAACAATTATGTGGGCAACAACATAATTGTTGTTCGGGTCCATCCTAAATATTTACTAATTTTATTATCAAATTGTCAACAATCTTTCATTGTTGTTTAATTCTTATCTTTTTCACAGTTCAGATAATTGTAGCCATTTTTCTGAGCACAAAAAAATTATAAAGCATTGTATTTATTAAGATATATAGCCTAACCTTATAACATTTGACCACTTTAATAAATTTTGAACCCTACTATCTCATGTCACAAACAAATTCTCATTGTAACACCCCTAACCCCGAACCATCGTCGGAACAGGGTTACGAGGCATTACCGGACATATCAGACAATTTACGAATATAAATTTTGTTTAATATAAATTTCGCAAAGCATTTACGCTTATTATTATATAAAACCCCCTGTAAATTAAACCATATTCATTTCAATCATAACCAATTCAACCAATTCATTTGATAAATTTATTTTCTATTCCAAATACCTTCTAATCAAACTCAATCAATATAATATCAACTTAAATTTATCAAAAGATTAGTTAGATTAAAATAAATATACTTCTTTCATTATAATTCTTAAACTTGTACTACTAACATTTTTAACCATTTACATTCAAAACATAATAACCTTTATACACAACCTACGTACATGCCACATTATGAAAAGGAAATATACATCACCAAAAGTTTCTTCAAGTCGGGTCGGCTTCGGATCTTTGGTTCGATGATTTGACTTCTACAACTCGCGCACGGAAACAACCGTCTGACTGAGTATACATGTACTAAAGTGGTATTACCATAATTCAAATTATAAACATAATAATCATATCATTAATTCATATAACTTTAATTTAACTAAACCAATTCAAACATAACTTTCATATAAGTTTGTCCTTCTCAATATATTCATACCATTCAATTTTAGCTATTCAACAATTGAAATAATACACAATCATGTTGAGCCACTATCCATTTCTTGAACCAATGGTTCATACTTTCTATTCTCATACTCATATTCCAATCACATTTTTCAGTTCATGTTCTATTTTCGCATTTCTTCCAATGGCTCAACCATTTCATTTTATTCAATTTAACCTTTTCTTTATTTACCCCTATTAATGACTCGGACTTTAACGGATACACGGATTCCAACCCAAACACACCAAGACGGCAAATTGTGCCTAAAGCGGTACATAGTACACGATCATTATCTGGCACATAAGTGCTCGCACGACACACACGAGGTGCCCTGGTACGACACACGAGGTGCCTAAAATACGACACATAAAGTGCCCGATTTACGACACATAAAGTGTGCACGATCGGCAAAGCCGATAAATCCCGCACTCTTCCAAATCCTATGGCATGCCAATTATATCCGACTCAGCCCGACTAGTTAATAGGGTATTCGGTTCTCAATTTCATTTTCATTTTCATAACAAATTCAATTTCAATATCAATTACACTTTTCCATTTCAAACCACATACAATTCAATTTCAATACATATTCATCATTCAACTCAATTTCCATTCAATTCAATAAAAACACTTACCTTATAATTTACTTACCATATTCATAAATTAATCTAACATTTAATGAATAAATAAATAGTTTGAATTATAGTAATACAAACCCGAAATGCACGTTTACTCCTCAATGATCTTTTCTTTTCCCTTGGATGCCGATGCCTCTTTTTCCTTGTTAGCTACGAAAATAATAATAATTTACATTATTAATTACAACATTAAATTAAAATAAATAATTGAATTTTATTCAATTTCTACTCTTCCTCTTCATTCCACATCTTTTATACACAATTCTATTATTTACTCATAAGTTCTTTCTAGGCTGTCTACCTGAGTCATTGTCACTAAATCATCTATATCTGGAGCTACGGAACTCCAAATTAAGATCCGTAAATTTTCCCGAAACTAGACTCATATCTTTTTACTGTAAATTTTTAAGAATTTTTGGTATGGCCAATCAATACCAGATTATTCTTAAAGTTTCCCCTGTTTCACTGTCCAACTGCTCTGACCTCTCTTCACTACGAATTAAATTACTCTTTGTACAGAATTTAGATGGCCTCCTTGTTTAGCTCATTTGAAACTAGACTCATTCAGGAATCTAACCATATAAATTATGTTCCAAAATCATTTTTATACAATTTTTAATGATTTTTACAAGTCAGAACAGGGGATCTCGAAATTACCCTGAACCAGTTTCACTAAAATTTAAATATCTCACAATAAAGAACTTATTTGCTTTCTCTGCTTCTTTCATATGAAAATAGACTCAATAAGCTTTAATTTCATATCTTATCCAACTTCTAATTCCACATCTACGATTTTTGGTGAATTTTCAAATTTACTCTACTGCTGCTGTCCTAAATCTGTTTTCTTATGACTTATTTTACAATTAAATCCTAGTTATTTTTCTTAACTTAATTCATGCTTGATTCTACTTAAATTCCTTCCATATTCAACTTGATTATATAATTTTCATAATAAAACCCTAATTTATAACTTCTTCCAAATTAATCCCTATAGTAGAAAACTTATAGCTTACCTTGCAATTTAATCCTTTTACTAATTCTAACTTAGATTTCATCTAATTTAATCCATAATTCATCTTTTCTTCAACATAAACTATATTTAAAAACCTAAAAACTCTCAAAATACCAACTTAGTTTCATCAAAATCTTGCTTTAAAGCTTCTAAAACATCAAAATTAAGAGAAAATGACTAAATTGACTTACCTTTTAAAACCTCAAACCTTAAATCTTTAGTTTTTCCTTTTTCCTTCTTCTTTTTCTTCTTCTTTCCTGCTTGTTTGAATGTTTCTCTGTTCTCTCCCTGTTTCTTTTCCTATTTCTTTTATACTATTTACTTTATTATATAATATAATATTATATTAATATAATTATTTAATAGTATTAATAATATATTTTAACACATAAAATCTCAGATTTTTTTTAAGCTTATGCCGCCTCTTATGCCAAATGGCATAATTGCCATTTTGGTCCTTTATAATTTCTTTTAATCTATAATTAAACTTTTACTCTTTATTCAATTTGATCCTTTTTCCTAATTACTTTAAATTAAGCTAAATTCACTATATAAAAATCTAATTAAACACACTACTAGACTCATAATTACTCCTAATGATTATTTACTAACTCGATTTACTAAGACGGAGGCCCGATAACACATTTTTTTTTCTGGTGCCCACGGATTTCGGGTCGTTACATTTCTTCCCCCTTAATAAATTTCGTCCTCGAAATTTACCTGAGAATAGGTGAGGATACTGTGCTCTCATAGTTTCTTCAGGTTCCCAAGTTGCTTCTTCCACACTATGGCTTCTCCACAATACTTTTACCAAAGGGACTCGTTTGTTTCTTAATTCTTTCACTTCTCGAGCTAGTATTTGAACCGGTTCTTCCTCATATGACAAATCCGGTCTAATCTCAATGTCTTCAGTAGAAATAATATGAGATGGATCCGATCGATACCTTCGTAACATAGAAACATGAAAAACATCATGAATTTTTCGTAATTAGGAGGTAAAGCTAATCGATAGGCAACCGGTCCGATTCTTTCGATTACTTCATACGGTCCAATGTAACGAGGACTTAATTTTCCTTTGCGACCAAATCTTAAAACTTTCTTCCAAGGCGATACTTTTAAAAACACTTTATCACCCACGAATATTCTATATCCCGTCGTCAGATCTGCATAAGACTTTTGTCCGTCAAAAGCTACTTTCAACTCCGTCTTTGATCTTTTAACTACTTCTTCCGTCCTCCCGAATTAATTCCGGTCCAACAATCTTTTTCTCATTCAACTCTGTCCAACATACCGGTGATCGACATCTTCGACCATATAATGCTTCATATGGAGCCATTTGAATACTAGATTGATAACTATTATTATAAACAAATTCAGCTAATGGCAAGTATCGTTCCCAACCCGATTCAAAGTCAATAATGCAAGCCCGAAGCATGTCTTCTAAAATTTGAATTACCCGCTCGATTGTCCGTCGGTTTGTGGATGAAATGCGAAGACTAAAATTAAGCCGAGTACCCAAAGAATCATGTAATCGCTTCCAAAATCTCGATGTAAATCGTGGATCTCGATCGGAAATTATAGATCTTTGGAATGCCATGCGATCTCACAATTTTCGGATATATACTTCAAACAAGCTTCAGTAAAGACCAATCAATCCCCGACTACTATGAAATGAGCAGACTTAGTAAGTCGATCAACTATCACCCAAATGGCATTCTTTTTTTGCTCTCGACGGTGGCAACCCGTAACAAAATCCATAGTAATACTATCCCATTTCCATTCAGAATACTAATAAGACTGGAGTAACCACTGCTTGCACTGATGTTCGCCTTTACTCGTTGGCAAGTCAAACATTTCTCGACATATTCAACTATATCTTTCTTCATTCCACGCCACCAATAGTGCTCCTTAAATTACGATACATTTTTGTTCCTCCCGGATGCAACGCAAAAGTACCATCGTGTGCTTCTTGAAGAATCATCTTCTTTAATTCAGAAGTAGTTGGAACACAAATCCGATTTTGAAACCTCAAACAATTATGTTCATCAATACTAAAATTCTCGACTGTACCATTCTGAACCATTTCTCTTTTCTTTAATAATTTGACATCTTCCATCCGAGTTTGCTCTAATCGATCTAACATCATCGCTTAACCTTTAACTCGGCTAACAAGCTTCCATCATCATTAACACTGAGCCGAGCAAACATTGCTCGTAATTCAATCGCAGCTTTCCTGCTCAATGCATCAGCTACCACATTTGCTTTTCCTGGATGATAATCTATAACACAATCATAATCTTTTAGAAGCTCGATCCACCGTCTTTGCCTTAAATTTAAATCTTTCTGTGACAGCAGATATTTGAGACTTTTATGATCTGTGTATATGTAACATTTCTCGCCATAAAGATAATGTCTCCAAATCTTTAAAGCAAAAATTATCGCAAACTAGCTCCAAGTCGTGTGTCGGGTAATTACGTTCATGCGGCTTCAACTGTCTAGATGCATATGCAATAACCTTTCCATTTTGCATCAATACACAACCCAAACCACTCAAAGAAGCATCATCAGACACAATAAAATCTTTTCCCGACTCTGGTAATGTTAATACCGGTGCCTCATCAATATTTGCTTCAAAGTCTCAAAACTATTCTCGCATCGATCATCCCGGATAAAAGGAACATTCTTCTCAGTAGTAGTTTAGTAATCGGCATTGCTATTTTCGAGAATCCATTTACAAATCTTCGATAATATCCAAATTAAACCGAGAAAACTACGCACCTCGCACACATTCTTTGGCGCTTTCCATCGAACAATTGCTTCGATCTTCTTCGGTCAACTCTAATCCCATCACAGATACCACATGTCCTAAAAATACCACTTGGATAAACGAATTCACATTTACTTAATTTCCCATACAACCTGCTTTTTTCCGTAGAATCTGTAAAACCTTTCAAGATCTTGATCATGTTCGCCTCTGTTTTTGAATATACCAATATATCATCAATAAAACCACCACAAACCGATCTAGATACTACTGAAAAATGCGATTCATCAAATCCATAAAAGCGGTGGAGCATTGGTCAATCCAAACGGCATTACCAAAAATTCATAATGGCCATAACGAACGAGTACGGAAGGCGATCCTAGGCACATCACTTTCCTTCACCTTGGTGATAATACCCGGATCTCAAATCAATTTTAGAAAATATCAAGCTCCCTTAAGTCGATCAAACAAGTCATCTATACGAGGCAAAGGATACCGGTTCTTGATTGTCACTTTGTTCAATCTGTCGATAATCAATGCACAAACCGCATAGAACCATCTTTCTTTTTAACAAACAATACCGAGCTCCCAAGGTGAAATACTCGGTCGGATAAACCCTCGATCTAATAAATCCTGTGAATCGCACCTTCAACTCTTTCAATTGAAGAGGCGACATCTGATGCGGAGGTATAGAAATTGGTGTTGCACTGCTGGATACACCTCAATAGCAAATTCAACCTCTCTATCGTGTGGTAAACCCGGTAGTTCTTCCGAAATACATCCGAAACTCGTGATACAAATCCTAATCGTTTGCATTGGCTTCCCATCGAATCGTAATTAATAACATATGCCAAATCTATTTGAACAACCTTGTTGTAATAATTTGTTAGCTTTTATAGCTGAAATGATACGTGTCGAACCACCGTACGGATGTCATTCACTTCAATCTGCGCTCTCCGTCTTACGTCTCGAATACTAAACCTCTTTTTATAGCAATCCAAAACTACCCCATGTTCGGATAACCAATCCATACCCAAAATGATATCAAAATCGCCAAAAGGCATGATCAACAAATCCACAGAAACATTTTATCATGTATTATTAATGGGCACCTCCGGCATACTCTGTCTACTAACACCGTTTGTCCCAAAGCGGCTAGACACCTCTATGAAAACTCTAGACATTTTGATTCTAACTTCCCGATTCAACTAATTTTAAATTAATATATGAATGTGATGAACCCGGTCAATTAAAGCATAAATAGGCTCAGAATACAATAAAAATATACCTGTCACCACATCGTGAGCATTGCCTTCCTCACGGGTCCGAACTACGTATGCTCTGGCTGGTGCTCTAGCCTCTGACTGTTGTGTAGCTATATCACTGCCTCTACTAGCTCCCCCTCTCCTCGACACAAAACCTCCTCTAGACATTCCTCTACCTCTGGCAGTCGATACTGATCTCTGAGATGTGGTAGGTGTACTATTTTTATTCTTTGGACAATCTCTAACAAAATGCTCTATCGACCAAGAATCTAAGCAAAACCTCCGGTTACTTTCCAACATTCACCTAAATGTTTCTTGCCACAATATCCACATTCTGGAATTTCTGTATCCCTGGGTGGACCTCTTACACTACCAGTAGATACCGTCGTCTGTTTTTCTCGGCTTATATCCCCTCGATCAGATCTAAAACTAGGTCTCCAACCACCTCTAAATTCTTTAGGTCTTTTTGGTAGTGGATTTGAACTAGTTGCTCTATTCGTTTCTGGTCAATCCACTGCTTTCGACTTTTTGTCTAGTCCCAAGACTTGCTCTATCATTTTGGCCCGCTCGATCAAATCAACAAATTCATGAATTCATTTGGGACACTAATTGTAGTTTTATTTCATCTCTTATCACCTCTGTTGGAATATATTCGAGGCATACCGCTCAATCTAGTAAACTCTCGATCATAATCCAATCTCGACATATTACCTGTTTCAACATTAAAAACTCTTGCTTTTTCTCTTCAATATACATTTCCCCAATATACTTCTTTTGAAATTCTTTTTGAAACAAATCCCAAAGTTACCCGATCATCCAGTAAATGTCTAACAACAGATTCCCACCAGAGATACGCTTCCCTTGTAACAATGATACAAAGACATATCAAATTCTCCGGGGTGCAATCTAATTGTTGCAAAACTCTTTTGTTGATTCTATCCAATTCTCGCAGATGAGCGGATCAAGACCTCTTAGTCCGAAAACTCCGTGGCACCATATTTTCTTAACTCTTTAATCGGGGCCCGTCTAACAAGAGGTATGCGATGTAGTAAGAGTCTGATTTCCGCTACATGTTGTAATGCATCGGCTATAGCTCTTAACAGTTGTGAGTTATCTCTTCCTCTTCCTACATTAGGAGGTTGATTATCTAATGGATTTGCGTGAGGTGTAATGATTCGATTTCTTCAATTTCTCGATTTCCAGTATGCATTTCCTGTTCAACATCATACATTCTTTTGTCTGACATTTTATCTATAAAACAAAATCAAATAAATATATATCAGCATCCAAAAACCCGACTCAGCTTCGACTCAACAGTGGCATGTACTTCTAGACTCACTTTCGAGCCCGATTTAGCCCGAGAATCGACTAAACCTGATAGCTCTGATACCAATAATTGTAACACCCCTAACCCTGTTCCGACGATGGTTCGGGGTTAGGGGTGTTACACTCATAATATAACTATATTCTATTTGTAAATCGTAAAATCATAATATAAAGTTTTCTTACCTTTTTATTTTGGAACTTTTCCCTTCTAACTTCGATCCTAAGAAAAAAAAAAATTACTTTCACTCATTAATCTATAACAATTTAATTTCCTCATATTATCTAGCTATATTAATTTTTTATATTATTTGAGAAAAAAAGCTTAAATAACATTTATAAATGTTCATATTTTTTACTTTAATAGATGAAAAAAAATAATAATTAAAATTTATATACTTGTAACACCCCGAAAATTTCTACAGTGAAATATTATCCTTGATATAGTAAAATAAGGAAATAAAGTGACGAGAAGAGCAAACTTGAGTTACGTCATTGGGAAGTATATTATGACATATTAATTCAAGAAAGGACTAAATTGTAAAAGTGAGAAAAATTTTATTACTCAATAATAAATACTTAAAATTTAAGGGGTTGAAGTGTAAATATGAAAAGTTGAAGGACTAATAGTGTAAATATTTTACGGGTGGAATGATTTAAAAACTAAGAAAAATGGATAAATTAGGACCAAATTGAATAAGTGAAGAATTATGAGGGACTAAATAGTAATTTTACCAAATTAATGATGACTCAAAGATGGAATTTAAAAAGATCACAAATGGCAAAATGGTCAATTAGAAGAGAGAGAAATCTAGAAAGTAATGATGATGTTGATGATACTTTATAATTATTTAATTAAAAAATTATTATTTAATAAGATATTTATTATTATTCTATTATTTTATTTAATATTTATATATTAATTATTGTTATTATATTATGAAATAAATTGAAATATGACAAATAGATGGTAATGATAAAACACATGTGTAATAATATGTATATGTACAAGTGTAATATTTATATTGTTTATTAAATAGATATTTATTTCTTTATTTATTATCATTATGTAAAAGATATTTATTTGATAAACAATTAAATTATAAGATTTTTATGTAACTAATAAATTAATTCATGACAAGTGTAAGATAAAGATTAAGTACAAGTGTAAAAAAATATTTGTATACATTTGTAATATATGTATTAATTATTAGTTAGATATTTATTATTAACTATATATATATAAGATATAAAGGAGAAAGAAATAAAAGAGAGTAGAGTTACAGAGAAGAAGCAACGAAAATAGGGAAAGAAAAAGGAAAGAAAAGAAAAATGGGGAAATTAGAGATTTGAAGCTTGGAACTCATTTTGGTAAGTTAATCAAGTCCTTTTCTTTTAATTTTGATATTTTAGAAGCTTTAGGATAAGGTTTTGATGAAGCTAAGTTGACATATTGAAAGTTTATGAGTTCTCAAGTATAGTTTATGTTGAACAAAAACATAAATTAGGGACTTAATTGAATGAATTTCAAGTTAGAATTGATAAAAGGATTTAATTGAGAAGTAAGCTAGAAGTTTTATGTTGTAGGGACTAATTTGAGGGAAATTCAAAATTAGGAAAATATGCTGAAAATTTAGTACTTAAATTTGAGTTTGGATGGAATTTGAATAGAAAAGAAGTATGAATTGAGTTAGGAAAGTAAGTAAACTTAATTAGGATTAAATTGTAAAATGTTTTTGACAGCAGCATTAGATTAACTTTGAAAAATCACCAAAATTTGTAGAAATCGAGTTAGAGGATGAATAAAATATGAAATTAAAGCTTATTGAGTATAGTTTCTTATAGAAGAAGCAGTATAAGCAATGAAATTATGAATCATGAAATATAATAAATTTTGTGAGACTAGGTCAGAATGATTTTGGGTTCCCTTATTCTAACTTTGGAAAATAATAAAAAATTGTATAAAAATGATTAATGGCATAAATTTATATTTTTAAAATTTTGAATGAGTCTATTTTCAAGAGAAACAAACGGTAACATCATCTGAATCTCGTACAAGGAGATGATTAATTTTTAGTGAAGAAGGGTCGGAACTGTCAGATAGCAGAATAAGGGTGACTTTAAAGAATAAACTGTACTTATTGGCTAAACCAAAAATTCTGAAAATTTTATGGTAAGAAGATACGTAAGTCTAGTTTCAAGGAAAATTAGCGGATCTTAATTTTGACTTCTGTAGCTCAAGATATAAATAATTTAGTAACTATGACTCAAATGGACAGTTTTGAATATACATATGAGTAAATAGTGAAATTATTGACAATGTTACTTATAGCGTGTTATATAAATTAAGGATGTGGAATGGAGAGGAGGAGGAGGAAAATATGTATGAATATTCAGTTAGCATGGCTAATTTGTATGTTTTAGGCTCAGGGACTAAATTGAATAAAAGTAAAACTTTATGGTTAGTTTTGTAAAAAATGTTGGAAATGACCAATTTGCATGAAATAGATTATTTTATTATTTAAAATTACAAAATTGAATGAAATTATTAATTTAGTTCAAGATCGGGGTAAGTTAGTGTAACTTGAATTGTATTTTTAAATGTCGATGAAATAAAATGTCTAATAAATAAATTGATAACTCCGATAATGCTCTGTAACTCTATTCCAGTGACGAATTCGGGTTAAGGCGTTACAATATTATTGTAACATTTACAATTTCATATGTTTTCTACTTAAAACTATTTTCTTTTTACTTAAAAAAAGTTTAAAAATATTCACAAAAAATAAAGTTTAAAAACATTTATAATTTAAATCTATGGAAGATAATAATTTTTTTATTAAAAAAATTAGTAGCTAATTTTCACCTCGAAATATTAACCCTCATTCTCCAAGCAAAACTATCTCCTAACAAATTTAAAAACTTTATTAACTCGCTGCTTCATTTTTTTCCCTTCAACCACTCAACTTAATTTTTATTTTCAAAAATAACTCTTAATTTTTTTTTCAAACTGATACACATGGTCTCAAAAAGTTAAGGGTTTTTAAAGATCTATGTGTCTAATAAGTCTATAAATCCTAAACCTTTAACTATGTCAGTGCAGAAAGAGCAAAGATTCATTGCTTTCTAGGGAACTCAAATCAACAATTGTCATGTTGATTCAAGCACCCTAGACAACAAGGAGACTACTGATTTGGTCTCCCTAGGTAACAAAGAATCTCTGATTGGTGCATCGACATAACAAGATATAGGAAACACAAAATTAATATGACGATTGTTGATTTGGGATCCCAATGAATTAGGTGCATGAAATTCAACTCAAAATCCACAACCGTCATGCCAATTTAAGGTTCAATTTTCATTTCACATATTATTTTGGCAAAGAAAATCTTGTATTATTTAAGTAAATAATTTTTTTGGTATTATTCCGGAAAAAACACCCAAATCATTGACTTCTAGTTTAATACTTTAATAGACAATGATCCATAGGCCCAAGCATCACCTGACTTATTTAGGGCTTTACTTAGCCCATATCCATAGGCGACATGACAGCCTCGTGTGACTCTGTAGCCTCTTTTTTCTAACTAAGAGACGCTCCTCCGATCCTCGGATCGGGAAATTTTGAAAAAGCATCCCATGTGCACAATTAAGTAATTTGACCGTTGGGAATGGGGTCCCCCTCCGATCCCACTCCAAATACACATTCCATAACAACTTTTTTATTTTTGTCTTATTCTTCTTTTACCTTCTCCATCACATAATAAATTTCATATAGGTCTTTTTCTAACTCGGCCTTTCCCTCGTTCCCTCTTCCCATCAACAACAACAACAAAATCTTTGCCCTTTTTTTTTTCTTTCTAAAACAATGGCGATCGCTCAGACCAACTCTCAACAACAAGAGAAGGTTAAGATTTTCCCCTCAATTTATCCCATTGTTTTTCTTGGGGAAATAGTTTCATTTTTATTTTTCTGTTTTTCATTCTTCAAGAACCAAACAAAGCTCAATTTTCAGTCTAATTCTCTTTTATAGAAGATATAAAGTCTTGAGAAGGGTTTTCTCTTTATAAGAAGGGTTCAATTCCCAACAGGTTGAGTGCTAGGGTTCTAATGGTAGATTTTGGAATTTTTTAAATCTTATGTCAGCTGCTATCTAGGGTTAGCGGATTTTGAAAAAATTGGGAACGGAACGTTGTTGATTTGGTTATCTTGTTTTGAACCAATGCTGGGATTTTAATTTGTTCATATTAAAATTTTGACAGGTTTCTTCAGAGGCTTCAGCAGGCGAAAAGAAAAGATGGACGCTTAGCGATTTTGACATTGGAAAGCCGCTTGGACGAGGCAAGTTTGGTCACGTTTATCTAGCTAGAGAAAAGAGGGTTTGTTTCTTTGACCTTTTCTTTTTATGGATCCTTTTTTATTTGCTTAAGAAATACGAGGAAAATTTAAGATTGCAATCTTGAAGTTCCTCCAACGTTGGCATATATTCCTATAACGAGGATGATCCAATGTTACTTGTGGAACAGAGCAATCATATTGTAGCACTCAAGGTGCTTTTTAAAAGCCAACTCCAACAATCTCAAGTTGAACACCAGCTACGTCGTGAAGTGGAAATACAGAGTCACCTGCGCCATCCCAATATATTGAGGCTTTACGGTTATTTCTATGATCAGGTATAATGGCCTATATCAATGCTTCCATGTGTATAACTTAATTGAAATGAGTTAACATTTGTTTTTCCTGAACACCAACTTTTACAGAAACGTGTTTACCTGATACTGGAGTATGCAGCCAAAGGTGAACTTTACAAGGAACTACAGAAATGTAAATACTTCAGTGAAAGACGTGCGGCTACGGTGAGTAGTTTTGGTTTTTGGCAAATTGGTTCTTGTGATAGATTGTAATGATTTTCTCTTTAAGACCCCCCCCCAAAAAAAAAAAAAAGAGAGGCTAATTTGATGCTTATGTTGTTTGTCCTAGTATGTTGCATCTTTAGCTCGGGCACTGATTTATTGCCATGGAAAGCATGTAATACACCGAGACATCAAACCTGAGAACTTGTTAATTGGGGCACAGGTGATTCCTACGCCATTGGCTGTACTCATTATTTGGTTTTTTCAGCTAATGTTTTATAGTGCTAATCTTGTATCAACTGGGGATCCCTTTTCAGGGTGAACTTAAGATTGCTGATTTTGGATGGTCAGTACACACATTTAACCGTAGGCGGACTATGTGCGGCACGCTTGATTATCTTCCTCCTGAAATGGGTATGTGGCTAACCATTGAAACTAAGTGATTAGCTGTAATGCCGCATCAGTTGTCCTTTTATGATCAAGCAGTTTTAGGTTCAGACTATACCCATTTTGTCTCAAAAAATGTTTACTTTTATAGGCGCTGGAAAGAATTAAAGGAAGAAAACTAAATTTCACTTTCGCCTTATTTTTTATGTTCTCCACAGTTGAAAGTGTAGAGCATGACGCTAGTGTAGACATTTGGAGCCTCGGTGTGTTGTGCTATGAATTCCTATACGGAGTCCCTCCTTTTGAAGCCAAGGAACATTCAGACACTTACCGAAGGTAAGTTTCAGCTCTAAAACAAAGACAAAAATGATGACATCTTTTGGTTAGATGCATATATAAATGATGTGCCATACTTTACCTTGTCCACAGGATTGTGCAAGTGGATCTCAGGTTCCCTACTAAGCCAATAGTTTCATCTGCAGCTAAGGACCTCATTAGTCAGGTATCTTTTGTTGCCTTTTTTAACTTGCAATTAACAACGTTTAATACAAATTCTAAGCCTATTTAACTTTGCGTACAGATGCTTGTCAAGGATTCTTCACAACGGCTGCCATTGCATAAGCTTCTTGAGCACCCATGGATTGTTCAGAATGCTGACCCATCTGGCATCTATAAAGCTTAAAATACATACATTTTTTCCTCTAAATTCTTTTTTGCGAGGATAATTGTGCAAGATGGTTCAAATTAAATGTTCTGGTTCTTGACTCCATGAATCCTAACTTTGCATGCATGTGTATCCAAGCTTTGTACCAATAACAATATCTGTTTGTTAACTCTATTGTAATTCATTTGTATGTTAAATTACTATGATTTGTTGTTTAGAGATTTTAACTCTTGATTCGTAGTTTGTTCCTCTTTGATGTGAAGAGAAAGGATTGTATGGAAATCACTTCCAATCAAATCATGCCACTGTTCCTCCCACATTTTTTCTACAAATTTTTCATACATAATTTTGCACTTGCAATAATAATAGCATAAAATACCTCAGAAAAACAATCTAATCTAAGCTTTCCAAATTTTTCGTACATAATCATGCATATTCAACTATGACCATGACAATAAACAGTAGCTTTCAAAATGGAAACCTTGTTGTAACCATACAAGGCTAAAATCGCTACTCTCTCAAAAGTTTATGCTTGCATTAACGTTAACCATTATTGGCAATTTGGCAGGCTATAAAAGATGATGTGATGGATATTACACTATCTGATGCAATTTCCATGACATACAGGGCTTGTCTTCAGGTATTGACCATTCTGTCTTTACAGTTTTCTCCATCCAACTTGCAGGCTGTTCCTTTTTCTTGGCTGGTTAGTAAAGTTATAAAGAAAATCATGAGAAAGAACATATTTTGTTGAAACAAAAATCAGTAAGGACAGCCGATGCAACTATTAAAAGCATAGTTGCATGGTGATCATTGGTTTGCAAATAAAACCATATTTAAACCTATGGATATGCTACCTTAATGCAAAACTACCAAGATTCTTCTGTTTCTTTTCCTTGGTTTCCGTCTCGAATAATTTGGAGTGATACCAAGGTACCATGTTGAAATTTTTACGTATTCTATAAAATTTAAAATTAACTTAATATTCCAAACTCATCCAAAATTCAAAATAATGAAAACAATCCTATATAAGAAATAATACAAACAGGAAATATTAGTGAAATCAAACCATTTGCCACTTTTGTCCACGATCAAAGTTGCTTTATGAATCGGGTCATAGACTCGTACACCCATGTACATGACACGTTGTCAAGAATATGGTGTGGCACCTCCTTATTGGACTCATCCGTTTGTCACCTTGAATTATCGGTATACGCCACATCAATCAATCCATTAAGATGGTGCCACCGAATATTTTCCTCCAAGCAATACCCAAAATGCCATCGTTTCAACGAGGCAAATATGAACAACGTTGCACTGTCTCGAACTTTGCTGACAGACCATTATAAACACGCAAAAATGACAGATGGCCTGCCTCCATGTAATGACGGTGCTACTTGATTTCTCCGTGACGATTGTTAACGACCTCCATGTTACTGTGAACGTTTTATAAAGTCCTTTCATGTTTTCTTTTTTGCTCATTTAAAGTCCTTCGTAAAATTTTTTGAGGGTCACCTTCGTATAATTTTGGAGAAGGTCGTCGAGTCAAAGCTTTAATTTGATAAAATGTCGTCTCCTGCAGAGTAAGATTTTGAGTATTTTCCCTTTTGTTTCCCCTCTCATTTTCTCTCTACGTTTACTTTTACAATTGTCGCAATATTCGAGCCTTTTATCATCAACATTTTTTTATTATTTTCCTGCATGATTTCTGAGAATTTCTTTCTAACTAATTTACGCATTTTATTATTATTAATTTTAATTTTAATTTTACGTCCTGGTTAATTGCATTTTTCTTTTGGTTATCTTGTGTTTGGTTGCCTAGAAAATTAAAAGAGAACAGAATATAGCAGTTGTTAAATAAAATTGTCTTTTGTCTATTCTCATTTTCGTGTTATCATCTTTGTTAATGGTTTTTGTTCATCGATCTTACAATTAATCTGAATCTTTTACTTTTCTTTTTTAACATTTTAGCTGAAGTCAGGTTTTAATTGTAAAGATTTGGATTCGTTAGCCAATAGCCATGTAGGACGTAGTCGAATATCCTCTCTGTGTTTTTTTTTTTAATAAACCAATCATCATTGCATTTTTTATTTCTTCATGATCCTCTAGTTGTTCTAATATCAATGCCATAACTTTTTATTTACTCTTTTCTAGATTCTACAAATCTCTGCCACCGATCACCAAAGCTTATGGGACTATATGTTTAATGACGACTGTAGCTTCGCATCTGGGACTATATCGACTTGAAAATATTGCATTAATCCATGAATTGGTATTTTCAGAGTTTCAGGTGCGGCCTTGCCCTAATTGAAATCTAACGAAGCAAGTTTACCATTTTATTATGAAGAATCTCGTTCTTTTCTGGCTCAATTGATTGGCTATTTACTGAACAAAAAAAATTGATTGTGTCTTTGTTATTTATTATGTGTCACATAGCTACTTTTTGTTATTAAGTAAACTTAAACTGTTGCCATTTCCCTTTAGACTATTTTTTCGGGTGGTACTGAGTCTTTTCTTTTAGGTGTGGAGGCTTCTTACAAATTTCTTTTTCCTGGGGAACTTCTCCATGAATTTTGGAATCCGTCTCCTTATGATGTAAGTATTTAGAATAGAAGCTTGTTAGGATTAATGTTCCAAAAGTTGTGGACGTACTGGTATGTGTAACAGCATATTTGTTTTTGCCCTCTCTTTACCCGTTATTGCAGTGCTAGGTATGGGGTTCAGCTGGAGCAGGGGCCGTTTCAAAAGCGGACAGCAGATTTTCTCTGGATGATGATCTTTGGAGCTATTTCATTGCTGGTGTGTATTGGAGATATACCATTTTTAGGGTCCATCTTCTACATGTCTCATAAAAGTTGGATATTATAATTTGGTGAATAAGTTTATAGATTTTTGTGCTGGAATATGGAATATATTATGATTAGTTTCTTCTTTCTTTGTGTTTAGGCATTATCAATTGTTCCAATTTTACGGGGTGCATTTCTTGGCATTTCACTGGTATTCATGCTTCTATACATCTGGAGTAGGGAGTTTCCTAACGCTCAAGTCAATATATATGGACTTGTTGCACTCAAGGTGCACATAATTACATTTCTCTGCCGCAATTGTGCCTGAATTGTCGTAGTCGTCTTTGTACTGTTACTTGTTTGGGTCTGCTAATGCTTTTACTACTGTAACACAGGCCTTTTATCTACCGTGGGCAATGCTTGCTCTGGATGTTATTTTTGGTTCCCCCCTTGTGCCAGACCTTATGGGGATCATTGCTGGGCACTTATACTACTTTTTAACTGTTCTGCATCCTCTTTCCGGGGGAAGGAACATAATATCAACTCCTAGATTGGTGTATCCTTTTATTTTATTTTATTTCTCTCAAAGTTTTAAGTAACATAAGAGGTGAGAGTTCCCTTATTATTTCACGTCTAGTTAGCTTTTATTCTACTGGTAAGAAGTGACGATAGAGATTATACTTCCTTTGTTCCAACTGAAAAATAGTTATATAGATTAGAAACAAAGTTTGAATCTCCTTTCATGTTTGCTTGCTATTCTGAATTCTGATAACTTCACTATTTGTCTATGAGGTTCCAAGCATGACTTAAGCTCTGCCTGGTTGGCGCTTTTCCTTTCTTCTATTTGCTATTTGTCCTTTGTTTTCCTTTTTTTAAGGTCTTTTAACTTTTTGTTGAAAAGAGCAAAAAGCAAAAACACAGCGACAGGGAGCCTTGGTTTTTATGTAGAATAATAATAGTTATCTTCTCTTCTTCCATAAGGCATTTTGGGTGGAAATATTAGGTAGGTATTTTGATGTGCAGCATGCCACAAATGCTTAGAATTCCTACCTTCTTGTGGACTTATATCATCCTCATGATGTAATTTCTCATGTTCTTAAAAGCTAAATATTGTTCTTTGAATTGAATTCATAAGATTTTAGAATTTGTTCTTTCCAGAATTTGGTCGTTGTTACAACAGGTAATTGGTGTGAGAGTAGGATGTTCATGAATCTACATGCAAGAGAATTCCTTGACTGACAAAATGCAGGCATAAACTTGTTGCTCGAGCCAGGCTTGAATATCCAACAAATGCTCGTGTTCCACAAGAGAGGACAACTGGTGTGGCGTTCACGGGGAGGAGTTATCGGTTGAATTCATCCACTGGTCGAGGCTTTAGCTTGAGAAGATTCTGGTCGTCTTGAACAACCCATGGTACGACGAAGAACAAATATCTTATGCCCTTTACATACCATGTGGCAGAATGTAATTGATGGGCGCAAAATAGGAACATGAAAAAGGGCAGAAAGTTTACCATTCTGGTATGGAAGTTACAAATGCTATTAGCAATCGTTCAGATGATTTTAGATGCTATTTTAGGCTTTGTATAGCATGTCCTGTTCAGGAGGGTTAGATCTTAAACTAGTAGATATCTGATTTGATTCCGTTTTACAAACATTTTTAAACGTTTTTATTTTTATTTTTTATGCTGCACAAAAATTTCGGTATTATTATTCAGTAAAAGAAAAAGGTCATTTACCTTGTAATAAACTAACAATTTTGTAATCCTTTAATAATTAATATTTGTTTATTTTAATTTTGATTTTATTATTCAGTAAAATAGTATTGAGCCCCAAGGGATTCAAAACTCTAGACTGGGATTTGCAACCTCAAAATCCCCTCTAAAATTGAGTTTTTCCTGTGGAAGTGTGTTCTTTCAATTCTTCCTACTTGTGGCATTTTATCTGTAGAATGCTAGTTATTATCGCTTTATACTAATTCTTAGTCAAGCATCTACAAAAGGTTATGAAAAATAATAATAATTACAGGATAAATTGATAGTGCCATTAAAAAAATTACTTACATATTGAAAATATATTTTCGATTATGGATATTAGATTCTAAAATTATTTGGTACTATTTTAGAGAAGTAGAGTGAAAGTTTAATATATATTTGCTTATTATATGGTTTTTATGAGATTTTAAACTGATCACTTGAGCAACTGATTTAGGTAAGATACTATGTAAGGAAGATTATTATTATTTTTTACCATATTATCAATTCAACGTCAATTTTTAAATTTAAAAATAATTTTTTTATAAAATTAAAAAATAAAAAAATTAAATTTCAAATGTGAAATTAAGGTTAAAAATGAATTAAGCCTTTTGTTCATGCTTATTTGTTTAGAATTTTACATATTTATTTCTATTAAATAAGTAAATTCGCAAACATTAATTTAATATATTTACAAGTATGTTCTTAAATATAATTAAACATGATCAGGAAAAATAAACAAAAATAAATAAATAAATAAACATATTTTAGATATAAAATAATTAAATACAAATATTAATATTATTAATTAATTATATAATAATCCAACACCAAATAAATTTGTAAATAAAATACACAAATTTTATTCGTGTTGTGTTCATTTATTTTAATGGAATAATTCATGAATTGTTTATCAACTCCTCCATATTTATTGCCACAGTGAAAGCATAAATATACCAAAAAAAGAAAAAAAAAAAAACCAGAAAAAAAAAGAAGAAGAAGAAGAAAAAACCCTACCAAACACTCCCTTAACCGACCGAAACGGCAAAAGCCCTCCACTCTTTCAAGTTCCACCCTTCTCCATTTCTCTCTCGCGTCATTGTGCACTGTTCTACGAAGTCGAGTTTAGATCTGTTTGAAATTTGGTGTTTGAGCTTCTTCGTTGAATCTCCCAAACAGTTTCAACGAATTTGGGTTCTGATCCGTTCTCCGGTAGTTTCTTTTTTACTCAAAACTGCATCTGCAACAAAAGAGAAAAAAAATTGGAACTTTTCATTTTTCAATTTCTTCTTTTTTTTTTTTCTTGCGGTTCATGTTCTAATGTAAATTCCTTTATGATTTGTTGAATTGGTTTGATCCCCATTATTGTTGCTTGAAATTGTATCGATTTGTTTGTTAAATCCAAACTTGCGTGTTTTCCGAGTGGTGCATTGAGTTCGTTTAGTACTATAACCGATGGATTCTCGGAACCCGAACGGATCTTTGCCGCAGCTATCACAACCTCCGAAGTACGGAATCACGAAACCGATTTCCCTCGCGGGGCCAAGTGAGGCTGATGTTCAGCGGAATACGGAATTAGAAAAGGTAATATCTGTTTGTTTTTTAGGATGGTTATTTTTAATGATATTTCAATTTACGGGTTTTTCTTTATTTCTGTAGTTTTTGATAGAGTCAGGGCTTTACGAGAGCAAAGAAGAAGCCGCAAAAAGAGAGGAGGTTCTTGGCCGTATCACTGAGGTAATTAGCAAATAATTGATGTTTGCTTTGCTTAAGTGAAGAAAAAATCCACTAGTTGTTTGTACTTTCTGTTTTGGGATTATTGGTTCCTGTTTGACTTGAGTTGACTAAGCGCCTAGTTGGCTTGCATGTTATGGTGGTTTCATGGTGATATAAATTTTGAATTTCTTTTAAACCAGTTATGAAATATAAATGCTGCACAGATGGATTAGCATGCTCTTCTGTCGGTAAAAGATTATTTATCAGACTTAATTTCTTGGTGTGGATCTGAAAATGTTAATTGTGTTCTTTATAGATTGTAAAAATATGGGTAAAGCAATTAACTCGTCGAAGGGGCTATACTGATCAGATGGTGGAGGAAGCAAAGGCTGTCATTTTTACTTTTGGATCTTACCGTTTAGGGGTAAGTATGAATTCCTAATTCTTGCTATTTCGTTAACTTCTGTCTCACACTTTCTGAAATTTCTTTGCAATCATAGAAAAATGCTATGTAAATCTTGTATGCTTGTTTTGTCAGGATTTATAAGTTCGAATTTTTTAGAAGAAAAGTCCTAGATTTACTATAGAAATGAGGTGCCTTTATGCAATGTCATCTGGTATTAGGTTGTTGATGAAATTCTAGCAATGATGCTTTGCTTTATTAAGTTCTCTTGGTTGGCATGTTCTTTTTCTTTGTCTCTTCCAATTGCCATTATGTTAATTTTGTTTTTAGTTTGTTGTGTTTTTCTTGTCTGTCTCACAAGTAAATAAAATATTTGAATTAGTATGACAAGCAAACAGTAACTATTTTTGACAGGTACATGGACCTGGCGCTGATATTGACACTTTGTGTGTTGGGCCTTCTTACGTGAATCGAGAGGTGTTCTTAGTCTGGCTAATTCCTTTGTTTACCTTGAACTTAAGTTGGTGGGAATTTATTTTGAGTTTTACTAATATTTAATTTGACCAGGAAGACTTCTTCATCATTTTGCATGATATTCTGGCTGAAATGGAAGAAGTAACTGAACTTCAGCCGGTTCCAGATGCTCATGTCCCAGTAATGAAATTTAAGTTCCAAGGGATATCGATTGATCTTCTTTATGCTAGTATATCACTTTTGGTTGTTCCAGATGTAAGTTTGTTGTCCCTTTGATGATTCTTTGGAGTTATACTCATCTTGGCTCTACTGGATCACTTATATTCAAGTAAAAGCCAAGAAGGATTTGCTTTACATGTTGCATGGTGTTGCAAATTCTTTGATAAAGATATCTTTCTGCCTCTCACTTTTTCTTTTCTTGGTTTTCTTGATTTGTTGTCAGCTATACCTTATTGCATTTTCTTTCTATTTTTTTTTTTATATATCTATTAGCCACTTTTAACTATCATATTATCCTTCATAAGCAATGGTCAAGATTGTCTGCCTTTGAGTTTTTGTAGCTCAATAGATACATCCTAATATATGAGTTTTTGTAGCAGTTCCTCAGTTTTTTTTTTTTTTTTTTTCCTTGATGTTGCTTTTTATCCAAGAAAAGGAGAAAAAAAGGGGGGCTCATTTAGATGAATTTGTTTGATTGGGATCAAAATGAATTTGACCTGGAGTTGTAGGGCCTTGGAATATTTTAACTGAATTTCTGGTTGAGAATTAATACCTTTGCTGAAGGGACTGACCAATATAGAATTTTGATAATATGATGAAAATGTAAAATTTGCAGTGTAACACCTATGATATATATATACACACATATATAATTGATAGCATTATGTCTAGAAAATCCATTGCATGTTTAGTTGTTCTCTAGTTTGGTATTTATAATATTTTTCGATTAATGAACAGGACCTTGACATCTCATGTGTGTCTGTGCTTCATAATGTTGATGCGCAAAGCGTTCGAAGTCTTAATGGGTGCAGGGTTGCTGATCAAATCCTTAAACTTGTTCCAAATATTGAGGTGAATATGTTGTACACCTATCTGCACACGTTTTATATTTTTCTCATTTTGCAGTTTCCTAATCTGTTGCATAATTATAGCACTTCCGCACAGCACTTAGATGTTTGAAGTTTTGGGCCAAAAGGCGTGGTGTTTATTCCAATGTAAGATTGGTATATCCTATTTGTTTTTCATTAGTTTCTTCGCTTTCATATTATGTTCTTAATTTTTTTTTTTAATTGTTTATAGGTTACTGGATTTCTAGGAGGTGTTAATTGGGCTCTTCTTGTCGCACGCATCTGCCAGCTTTATCCCAATGCAATACCTAGTATGCTGCTTTCTCGATTTTTTAGAATATATACTCAGTGGAGGTGGCCCAACCCAGTTATGTTATGTTCGATAGAAGAGGATGAACTTGGCTTTCCTGTCTGGGATCCTCGGAAGAATCCTCGGGACCGGTTTCATCATATGCCAATAATAACTCCTGCATACCCTTGCATGAATTCTAGTTACAATGTCTCTGTCAGCACCCTTCGTGTTATAATGGAACAGTTCCAATGTGGTAATGGAATATGTGAGGTGAGATAATACAAGGTTATTCTCTTTAGGTCTAGCTGCCTATTCCGAAGTTTGAACTATTGATTACTCATCTTTTTAATTGTTTGTATGTAGGAGATTGAGCTAAACAAAGCTCAATGGAATACTTTGTTTGAACGATATCTTTTCTTTGAGGCATACAAAAACTATCTACAAGTTGACATTGTTTCAGCAGATGCTGATGACTTGCTGGCTTGGAAAGGCTGGACAGAGTCGCGGCTTAGACTGCTTACCTTAAAGGTAAACCACTGGAGGAGTACTCTATTGAGCTTTAAACCTCTTTTGCTTATCATTATGATGACTTGTAAGATGACAGTTCAGTGCATTAAGATTTTTTTCTTTCCCATGGTTTCTACATTGCTCTGCAGATAGAGCGGGACACAAATGGAATGTTGCAGTGTCATCCTTACCCAAATGAGTATGTAGATAAATCCAAGCTGTTCCCACATTGTTCTTTCTTCATGGGCTTGCAAAGGAAAGAGGGAGTGAGTGGTCAAGAAGGTCAACAATTTGACATACGTGGAACAGTTGATGAGTTCAGACAAGAGATAAGCATGTACATGTATTGGAAACCAGGAATGGATATTTATGTTTCTCATGTTCGTAGAAGGCAGCTCCCTGCCTTTGTTTTCCCTGATGGATATAGACGGCCTCGAACATTGAGGCATCTGAACAAGCACACTGAAAAGGCTTGTGAAGATGTCACAAGGTCACAATCTGGCTCTGCAGAAAGACGAATTAAGAGAAAACATGATGACGAGGCAGTAGATGGAAAACTGAGCAAACCTAGAGACTGTAGTACAAGCAACTTTGGAGGAACATCTCATATTAGCATTGGTCAAGAAGCTAAACTAGAGCACCTAAGAACTGGGGATGTTGATAGCAATTGTGATAGGCTGTTAGACCGAGAAAAAGGATACGAGGAGGCTACCATTCAACAGGATAGAACTGATGGTCAGGGGTCCCTCACCACATGTGGGCTGACTTCTTTACATGTAGATAATTTGTCAATAGTTAGAAATGTAGGGTCACAGGAACAGTGAGTGAACTCAGCTGTGTAAAGTCAGCTAAACAGATGGGTGAACCTGTTAGACAGCAGTTGCTTTCTCCATCTGAAGTTCCTGATTCTGAAGCAAGGGTAATATACAGGCCTGGCTTGAATGGGAAAATGGGGGATTTTGCATCAGCTTACATGGACAATGAAGAGATTGGATCTTCTATGAGACTTTTAAACTGGAAAAGTGGTGATGTTGGGGTTGATCAAGAGGTGGTCAAACCATGTGATCAAACAGCAGTAGTTGAAACTGCTGAAAGCGTATGTGGGTCTAGTTCCAATGTGCAGAACCTCAATTGCGGGGTGAGTTTCTTTGTTTGATGTGTTTGGATTAAAAAGATTGTAGCACAAGGCTGTGAGAACAAGGAACGTTCTGGAGATAGTGAGTCAGGGATCAATGCAGGCTGCTGTAATGCAGTAGAGATTTGGATTCACTTCTGGAAAATGGACATCTGAATGCTGGTGTTGTTTTCCTAAACAGCTTGTCTGAAGGACTAAAGGTTTTGAATTCAACTTCTGGACATAAATTACTTAATTTATCATCTACCTCATAGTAGCTGGTTTTCCTACTGTTTTGTTTTCTATTTAGGATGCCTTTTTTTGTTCCGTGTCTTTGTAGTTGAGACATTGTGACTGTCAATCCCGGTTTTTGTACTTTATTCTTGAGTAACGAGGTTTTGAGCACCTAAATGATATTAACTTGATGTTTAATGGTGCAGGAACAAAATATCAGATGACTTCAAGGATCTTATTTCTAATTATTTTTCTCTAGGAATTCTTTCAGCTACTTCATTTATTCATTGAAATTTTGTCTAGTTGTCTCTTCCTAAGCTTTTTATCATATTAATTCTTTGCCCAGTCAATCTCCTAACTGGTGCATATGTGGTGGCAGGTCCTGCACCACCATCATACGTGCTGTGTTTCCAGTAACTGTGCTTAAGACCCTGACTCTGTTTTGTGTCTAAGACTCAGCTACTTTACCCTCTCTCTTTTTTGACTGTTCTTGTGGACGTAACTGCCCATTTGTACTTCCACTTTGTTGTACACGCAGATGTTGCAGTTATGAAGTTTGTACACGCAGATGTTGCAGTTACGAAGTTTGCAAATTCTCAAGAAGGAGCTAGGTCAGAAACTTTGTGGAAGCCAGCAATGAGGCATGTATTTTTGGAACTCTTTCTTTGTTTATGCAACTTGTCATGTCTTTATGCCGATTTCTTCTTTTTGGTTTTTTGTTAATGTGTAGCAGGTTGAGTTTGAAGTCAATGGCACAATGTACTGTGGATGGTGCATTGGGAGAATCTTTGTTTCCAAAGGATTAAAGCTTGCGTCTTGTAAGTGTTACTCTATTTGCTGGCTTACATTATGTATTTACAGGTACACTGTAGTGGCAGCATATTTGGCCATACGGATCCATTCTTTGGCTGTTCTGTTTAGGCGTAACGTGCTGTGTGGTTTTAGTTTTGAGGAGCAAAGAAACTTTATGAATGCTGGTGTTTTGAAGACTCGACTAAATCTCATTTTTGCGTCACTTGAGCGCTGTGGCACAGTAGCCTCTATTTATTGAACAAATCATTCATATTCCATCAAGAAATTGTAAATCGAATAGTGAGTGTTGCTTGTGTCATTTAGGTAAATTTTTGGTAGACTTCCATTGTATACTTGTAATACAGTTTCATCAATGTTCTCTAATTAACTTTAGTCTCTCATTCCCATTGTATACATTATTACCTGTTCTGATGGTAAGAATTCCGAAGTGTATTTTCACTTCTCAGTTGTGAAATGAAATGTTGGCAGAATCATTTGATCTGTCTAAACCTTTAAAAATTCAGTCATGTTTTTAAATAGTTTATTACTAGTATTTTGAGTTGGATCCTTAGATATTCAAATTCGGAACGGAAGATTGATTGAAAAGGAGGACAATTTATGATGGCCAAAATCATGTTCAGCTAGACTACAACTAACCTAAGCTAATGATACATCCTGCATACATACACTGATCCCATGTTAATGTAGAAATAAACAAGCAAAGCCCCCCCACTCATGGGATTCCTTTTGACATGGGTGTCCATGTCCCTTTTTGTATCGTCAATCAGACATTGTAAATCATGCTGTCATCTTCGTTGGATACATTCTTACTGTTCTTGTAAGTGGAAAGGTAAGTGGCAGTGCCAAGAAGTGGAGCTACATCAATGTCGCTAACCTTTTTTTTGGCTCCTTTACCATCCTCCGGACAACAGCTACGAAGGACATGCAAAACTTCTTTCATGGAAGGCCTGGTAGAAGGAGATGCACGCGTACACACAATTCCTACCTTGTATACCATTTTAATTTCTTCCAAATAAGGTGATTCTCTTATCTCTGGATCAAGTATTTCAACTACCGGCTTATCTTCTGAGAAGTGCTGCCACGCCCATTGTACTAAGCTCATATTCTGATCCATGCTATTGGCTTCTCTTCCCGTCACCAATTCCAGGAGTACTACGCCAAAGCTGTAAACATCTATCTTTGCATTTACTTTTGTTGTATATGCGTGCTCTGTTATTCAAATGGCATTTTGTGTTAAAACAGGATTCCACTTTTTCTGATTCAAGGAGGATATATCGATCAAGTTAGAGGATATTTACCTGGGGCGAGGTAACCAAAAGATCCTGCAACTACAGACATTGTGTGAGAACTTGCATGCCTAGTTAGCATCTTAGCAAGTCCAAAATCTGCAATTTTTGCCTTGAATTCGGAGTCTAATAAGATATTACTCGACTTCACATCGCGATGAATGATTGGTGTTGGACACTCATGGTGCATGTAGCATAGCCCCTGAGCAGCTCCAACAGCAATTTGCAACCTTGTTGGCCAATCCAAAACAGAACCCATCCTTGACATTGATGATCTCTTATTCCCATGAAGCCATTTATCAAGGCTCTGATTTTCCATGTACTCATAAACCAGAAGTTTTGAATCTTCACTGGAAATGCAACACAACAACTTCACTATGTTGGAATGGCGAATGCTGCCCAGTATTTCAACTTCTGCTAAAAACTCCTTCTCAAGCTTGTAATCTAGTTTCTTACTATTCCAGATTTTCTTCACGGCAACATATTCATTAGAATGGTTAACAACAATTCCATAAACCTTCCCCGATCCACCACTTCCGATGAGATTGTTATCTGTCAAATTGGCCAGTATGTTTCCTTCGGTGAAATCCAATCTCTGGAACGAAGTCAACTTCCATGTTGCTAGATTCTGTCTGCGCTTTTTCCTCCTGTAGTCTCGAACTATGAAGAAGCTCAACACAAGGATAGCTATGGAAACAAGGATGGAAATTGTCAGAATGATGGCAAGATATCTAGAGGACAACCTCTTGCTATCACGGTGTTCGGAACTGCAATCCGGAAGTTTTATGATTGAATTATCTGCGCATAGACCAGCATTGTTCAGAAAACTGTTATTATATGCAAGGTTATCTAACTGACTCGGGATCCTGCCGACAAGTTGATTAGATGACAAGTTGAGTGAAGTTGGCCTCATGTTGCCAACGCCAGGAGGAATTCCACCAGAGAATTGGTTTTCTGATAAATCCAAGTTAAGCAGATTAGGTAATGAACCAATCGCAGCAGGGATTTCACCAGAAAGCTTGTTGTTAGAGACATCTAATGTAGTCAACGATCTCCATGAAACTATTTCAGATGGTAGTTCACCAGAAAAATCATTACTGTCGAGAAGCAGAGTTGTAAGGTCAGAAAGATACGTTATCTCCTTTGGGATTTTGCCTGAAAACAAATTGTTGCTCGCCTGAAAAACGACCAAATTTGTCCATGTTGCAATGGCGACCGGAATGTCACCGGAGAACTTGTTGTCACTAATTTCCACCCTCGACAGATTCCATGCAAGTTGACTTGGTAGTTTGCCCGAAAAAGAATTGTTGCTTAACATCAAGGACGACAAATTGAAGGTTGTCCATATACCTTGAGGGATCTCGCCTGAGAAATTGTTGTTTTGAAGCTGAAATGTGCGTAAAGTGGGGCAATTTCCAAGCGACTTAGGTACTTGCCCGCTGAGCTGATTTGTATGAGCAACCACTCCTTGCAGAACACTTCCAGCACATAAATTTTCAGGCAGTTGACCACTGAACTGATTCTCTGACACCTCGAACCCTTCGAGCTTCGAATGAAGGCCGAACTCCGGTGGGAAAATACCAGTCAAATTGTTGTGAAAAACACGGAAATCTCTCAGTGCAGGAAGAAGACCAATGCTTGTTGGCAACTCTCCCGTTAACCTGTTCGAGAACAGGCTTAAAAAGTCCAAATATTGCAACTTCCCAAAATCCTCTGGAATGGAGCCAGTCAAAGTATTCATCGAAAGATCAATTTCTTTTAAATTCAACGCTTCAACGGGTTTGGGTATCTCACCGGACAGCTTATTCTTGAAGAGATAAACATGCGTTAGATTCTTCAACGAAAACAGCCTACTAGGAATTGGACCTTCCAAGTTGTTTCTAGATAAGTCCAAGTGCTGCAGATTGGTAAGGTTGTTGAAAGATTCAGGGATTTCGCCTATCAAATTGGTGAATGTCATCCACAAAAAGGTTAACTTCGTTAACTGACCAAATTCCTGAGGTATCTTCATGGGGATAAAGTCATTATAAGCCAAACCCAAAACCTCGAGATTGGATAAGTTTCCAATTTCCTTAGGAAATGTCCCGTTGAACTGGGTTTGGTACATGTACAAGGTTTGCAACTCTGGTAGTCTTCCAATACTTAGTGGAATATTACCAGAGAAATTATTAGCACCAACATCCAAGTAAACCAGAGCTGACAACCGGTCAATCTCGTCAGGAATTGGACCAACAAAATAGTTTTGAGAGAGGTCTAAGGTCTGGAGCTTTGAACAATTGTAAAGAGCTGGGAACTCTCCAGGGATGTAATTGAAAGCAAGGTCAAGGAAAGTGAGGTTTTTAAGGTCGCATATTGTTGAAGGAATCGGTGTGGAAATGTTCTTGTCACGGAGATGAACTTCGGTGACAGAATCGGCGGTGCAGTTGATCTCCGGCCAATCGCACGGTGAGGAAGATGAGTTCCAGGATTGAAGGAATGGTGGATTGCCCAGTTGCTGTTTAAAGTTGAGAAGAACATCTCGTTCGGCATTTATGTCTTGTGAGGTTACTTTGAAGGGTGTAGAGATGAAAAGAAGGAATAGAAGGGATAAGCTTAGTTCAGACATGTTACAACACAGCCTGTTTCTGAGTTTTGTATAAGAACGAAACAGACTTCGACTTTGGCAGGAGGAGGATTTGGGATATTCATTGATTTCTATGATTATAAGTAAGCCAATTTACAACCAAAAATAATAATAATTTTAAGTTAGCCTTTTTTTTGTTGGTTTCTGTGTGTTTTTTACTTACATTTCATTGGTTTGACATAGATTCTTTTTGATTTGGGTTGACTTAAAAAATTATATTATGAAATCCACTGTATTTTGCTCATTTAATTAAAAATATAAAAAAATTATTTTTTACATGTTAAATTACAGTAAATAAATTATTTTATTAAAAATTTTATTTATTTTTATGTTAAAAATTGATCTTTATATATTATATGTAATTGTTTATTTATTTAATCAGTTATTATAGTTTTTAATAATAAAATTAAATAGAATTTTTTTTACAGAAATGATTAATTTACTATTAGATTTAACATAAAAATTAATTTATCTTTTTTTATTAAAATAGACAAAATGTAATTAAATCCTAACGAAAATACTTTTATTTTGGATTATATTATTTAGTTATAAATTAATTTTTTTGTACTCTAAAACATGGTCGGACTTATTGTAATCAATTTTTTTTTAAGTTATTGTATTGATTGATTCTAAAATGAATAAAAGTTTTAAAATTTTATTATAAAATAAGTAATAAAAATTTAAGTCACAATCAAACTTAATAGTGCCACCCAATAGTGTTTACCAATTAATCAAATAACACTATTGGTATTAATAAATAAATAACCTAAATTAAGACAAATGAGTCTGCTTTGGATAATACACTGAATAAACTTCACACATTTCCATTTCATATAAATAACTCCTTATATTTTTATTACAGAAAAAAGCTCTTGAAACTTTAGTCAATACCCAAATAAGTCATTAAACATTAAGAAAAACTCTTAAACTTCAATTAGTGCCCAAATAAGTCCTTAATCTTTTACTTATATCCAACTGGATTGTTACTATGTGAAAGTAAACTAATATCCCATATATTGTATTTTAAAAATATTTAATATCTAATATTATTAAAAATCTCATGCTAGCATACATAGATTAATTTTTAATAGTAGAAATGAATAATTTTTTTTTAAAATGACTAATTTTCTTTTTATCTAACATAATGAATTAATTTAATTATTCTCTTAATTGAGGGAGAAAAATGCGATCCAAACCCTACCAAAGGGGGCTCTATGGAAATTTTACCGAATGAAGATTTTTCTTGGTGTGTGTGAAGAATATTGGGCAAATAGTCAACCAAGGTGTGCTGCTTTACTTGAGCCGAATCCCGCTTGGCCGCATCGTTAGTTGGCTATGGGCAATCAGAAGGACATTTTTACAATGTTGACCTTTATCTTTTTGGAACAATCTCTGCCTTTTATTCTTTTAGCATATTATTTATTTTAAAAATTAACAGTTTTAATTTTTATAATAGATTAATAAAAATATAGTCTATTATTGTAATTAATATGATAAATTAAAAATAAGTAATCATTAAAAACTAAATATAATATTTTATTTATTATTTTATAATTTAGTAACATATTATATAAATTCAAATAAAAACATTAATGCGATAAAATGTCATTAACGATCATTTTCTATTTTAATCTTATTTCATCCTATCTTTGAATCCAAACATATATCTCATTATTGAATTTTACCTCACTATTATAATATACAATTTCTTAATTAATTTCATTATCACTATTAATTTAATTTTACTAAATTTAATGAGCGATAAAATATCTTTAAAAAATTAAGCTTTATTTATTATTTTATATTATTATCTTATGGACTTTGACTGAATTAAAATAATTAATCGATTAATTAATTAATTTAATTTAATTAATCAATTTAATTTTAACAGAAATTTTAATCAACTTAATTCATAACCATAGAGGAAAATTGAGTTCCTGGCACAATAACAACTCAAGCCAAAAGCTTCGGGCCAGCTTAAGCTGAAGCTTCAGTCAAATCACAAGATTTTCAAGTCGGTCAATAAATAAGGACGTCAGCGTTGATGCAAGGGTAACACGGGTGTTCCATGAACAAAAAAAAAAAAAAAAAAAAAAAAAAAGGCAAAAGCGTTGATTGTTTTAACACAAAACAGTGGATAAAGTTGTTCCAAGTACCCATACTTTTTTATTACACTAATTTATTATTTAACTTTTTATATTTTTATAATTCTTTTTCTCATGTGCCAAAAGGCATTGTTTTTCTCATAACATTTTGAATTAAATAATTATGTAACCTTTAAAATTATAAAGGTATAGTTAGTAAATTTAAAATTAAGATATTTCTATTTTAGCCATTTAATTTTTTTTTGTTAATATGATTATCATCATTAAAGAAATTAATTAAAATAGTCATTCAACCATTAAATTCATCTATTCTTTCTAATTAATAAACCATAATTACTGTTTCTCATTTAAAGATATTGTTGTTGTTGCTGGAGAGTTCAAAAGTAAAAAACATCTCAAAATCAGGCTATATCGACAATGAGATTAAGAAATAAGAGCACAAAAATCTAAAGCTTTGGAGTGGCATTTGAAGAGAAGGCCTTGGGCTTCACTTTAATGGTTTTGGATCAATAATATAAGGCTGAAGAAGATATTGAACAATCACAACAACAATGGTGAGAAGCGACAATTGTGGGTAAGGAGAAGAAAAGAGAAGGAAAACATGAAAAATAGGAAAAAAGAAAAAGCGTCCATCAGCATTGTTAATTAACAAGATAATGTTCATCAAAAATGATTGTGGCATCTAAATTTTAAGATTAAAAGAGAAAAAAATGGGAGAGTGTTGAATTTAATCAAACTTTTTAATATGATGATTAAACTAATACTTTTTTAGATGATAAAAATAAAAATGATTTAATTGTAAAATCTCTTAAAAAAACGAAAGAATAGTTTACCCTCATATATAAAAAAAAAAAAACCGCCCAAAAGGAATAGTATACCCAAAATTATAGTCTACAAAAACATGACAGAGAAGTAATGAGATTCGTATATATTTCTTACACCTAATTAAATTCTTGTTTGAAAAGCATAAAAATAATGAATAGTTAGTTGACTATTCAATTGGCTATGTTTTTCGGTCAAACTGTTGAATATATCTCTTTTGATTTAACAATACTTTTTTTAAGTTCATTTCGCACACTTTCATCTAGAAAAGGAAAAAAAAGAGATTACGATAATGATTGGACGACTGTTCCTTTGAAAATTTTGAAAAATAATTTTTCATATTATCTAACCTTCTAGAATTTCTAATATTTCATATTTTAGATAAATTTTTAATTTAAAAAAAGTTAATTTCATAAGTAAATATTAAGCAAAAATTAATAAAAAAACTGAACAAATAAATTAACCAAAGAAAGGGTAGTTATTTATACAGTATCAATTGAATATAAAAACTCCATAAACATGTGTAAAGTGTTGTCATGTGTCATAATTTATATTTATAATAGCATCCTAAATCTACTTATGAAATATTTTTATTCTACTGGCATAAAATAATTACTAAAAAAAAGCACATATCTAAATAAAGTGAAGGATTCGCTTAAAACAATGTAAAATTTAATTTATTTTGTCGATTGAGTTTTAACTCGATTGGCATGAATATTGTTGTTAGTACAGGAGAACATGTGTTCAAGTATGCTGAAACGTGTTATCCTCCTATTTATGAGTTGGGAGGGATTATGAGTAATTTTAGGCACTGTGTTTAAAAAAATCAGATATGATTAAAACTTATAATGAGATTGTTGAAAAAAAAACATAAGTGATTTTGCACCATTCTATAACTTTTTATACTATTAGTATTTTAACAATCCAACCATCATATTTCATGTTTCATTTCATATAGATCATGCATGTCAAATTTGGTATAAATTAAAACTTTTAACTATTTATTTTATGTAAAAAATTTCGACCCATTAAATATATATTAATATAGACACTATTTTAAATCAATTTAAAAATTTACATATATGACAAGTACAAATATATTGATAAATTTAACGGTTATAAAATGGTATAAAATCATGAATCCATTACCTTAAATAAATTCATTATTAAGTTGAATATATCCACATTGTTACAAAAGGAACTTTCTTATATTATTAATTTTGTAAAATATTATTACTAAAATAAAAATATGATATCGTCATTAAGTTACACACGTGTATGCAATTTTAGAATAACTTGGAAGCAGCAACTTTCATTTTAGAATAACGTGTATGCAATTTTTTAAAAAATAATTAAGTGGATGGCTTAGAAAAAGCCGAAAGAGTTTCTAGATAGAGAGAAAAATGTAGCACTTAAATTAAATATGAATATGAATATTTAACTAATCGACTTGAACAACCTGGCAATTAACATTTAAACAATTGATTTGGTATTTTGTTGCTATCATGACCATTTATTAAAGCCATCTTTACAATTCCCTTGCCGTATGTTTTTATCTAAATCTATATATTACCATTTGTATGTTTATCAAATAAATTTGGATTTTTTATTTGTCAACACTGGAACCAAATTCCAACAAATATCACTATTCACCATCTTATAGTTTTTTTAACATTAATCTCGTTTTAGAAAACTTTTTAGGGGTCGAAATTAAATTTTAATTTTTTCAATAGTAAAAATACGATTTCATCATTTTAATAATTTATATCTTTATAATTTTTAAAGGATTGAATCAAATTTTTATCATTTTTAGGGGGTCAAAGTGTAATTTTACCTTTACTAATTTAAACTTTTAAAAATTTTGAAGGGTCTAAATGATTTTTTTTCTACTTTAGAGGTACCGGGGTCCCTGCTAGCCCCCCTAGCTACACCCCTAGTCTCATTATAGGTTCCTATCATATCTATTCTTTTTTATATATTGCCTAGAACCACCTATACTCATAGCCCCTCCTCAACCCTTAAATAGGAGAATAATACATTTCAACACATTTGAACCCACGTCCTCATACACTGACAACAGTACTAATACAATCAAATTAAGACTCAATCCATTTTTGTAGTTAAGCTATAATCAGTCTACTAAATATCCAATACATATAACCTATTTTCAATATATATGTAATAACTTTAACTATTGGTTGTGTATAGGGTTTGATTTTATATGTTTGTCGAGAATGTTATATAGATAAAATATATATTTTTAAATATAGCATTGCTATTCTTAATAACAGAGACATATAACATCATCATAAAATTTATATAATATGAAGTATTAATATATTAAAATTTATATAAAATATAATGATTTTAATATGGTTATGATAGTAAAAAGTAAAACAAACGTGTTACAAATTTTGAGATGAATTAAGTAAGCAGAGGAAAAAGTAAAATAATAGTGGTATTGGGTTAAAACATCGATCTAGTAAAGGGTTTTGAAAAGGAGAAATGGATCCAATTTCTAAATGTTAGGTGACCTGATTTAATTTCTCTTGCATTTTCGTTTACATTTCTATCAATTTCTAGAAAGTAAATTACGAAGTTTAGAAAGTTATGAAAGAGAACCTGGAATTCTATAGAGCTACCAATCCCCACCATTTTCCAATTTTATTATTTTCCTTTGTTGAACAAGTTGATCCCTTTACACGTTTGGGGAATGTTAAACATTGTGCGGTTGTTAAGTGAGCAGAATGTAATTAAAATCTACAACCTAATATGACTTTAAAAAAAATAAAAATATAAAGTATTGGAAGTGTCTCTCTAACAAATTTATTCCCACAAGGTTTGCACCACAATGAAGGAAACTTGACCAAGTCAATCACCACAAATGGCTCGTATAAGCCAAAGCCTTTGGCTGTTAACATGTTACCTGGTGCATGAGAATCCAAATGCAAGCATAGCCAAGTATGAACTCGTTGATTTAAACACCCTTTTATCATGATGCCTTTCTTCATTTCCTTACTTTCAGGCGGCGATGGCTTTAAGTAAATTGAAAGTTAAGCTGTAAGGATAATAGTCAAATATTTGGATCATATTGCTTACATGGGTTTTAATCAACAGGTTACCGGCCGCTGTAAATATTCTTTGGAATCTTGTGTGCTAATTCTATGCCAACTCTTATTCCAGTTAAAGATCCATTAATTACATGTTCATACTATACCCTCTCTTCAGAAAATGGAAATCCTAACTTTGCATTGATTCTTTACTTGCTTTTTTATATTTATGTGAAACTTTGCAAGGATACTAGAATAGACACACTGTTTGATAAAACAACATGGGTGGGTTAAAAATACAGTTTTTATTTATTTATAAAAATAGTAAAATAATGATACATCCGTTAGATATTGTTTTGTATTTTACATTTGGGTGTTTTTATAATTGTTGAATTGATTTAACTCAAATTCGTATAGATTAACCGAGATCATGATTGCCTTTCTAGATTTTGACATGATGAAGCATAAAAACTAGTAGAATGTTGTGTTATGAAGTACATGTATGGGGGAGCCATTAAAACTTTTGGCTTTGTTTGTTGGTTCCAAATTGCTTGCTTAGCTACTGGAAGGCCGAAATTTGATTGTTGGGGCTCATATGACGAGGTAACTACGAGTTGCAGGTAGTTAGTAGTACCTATCTCAAGGGCTTGGCCTCGTGAGAATAACCATCGCAACCACAAATTTAATGCCTCCAATCGATTCAATGGGATCGTTGCTAAAAAAATGGGGGGAAGGAATAAGTAAATCCCAGTGCATTTTAGAGAACAATAATAAAGAAAAATATGGGAGTAAATGTGGACAAACACTACTGATTCAATAGAATGTTCAAAAACACTTCTAATTATACATATTAAAAAGGGGCAGCAATGCAGATACTTAAGTTAGGAATTTGATGCTAATAGGGGAAAAATGGCAACGGCCAAGCCACAAATTCATTTGTATTCAAATGATGGCACCGGAGGAGCATCAAAGCTCTCCAAAACCTCAGTTTTACTTCCACTGCCTGTAGCTGATTCCTGCTTCTTTCCACCACCAAAAAGTCCTCCAAACCATGAAGATGAAGAATCCAATGAGGAACCAGATGATGTTGATGATGACGATGACGAAGGTGAGGCCTGTCTCAAGCTGTCAACTGATACTGGGGCTTGGTTTGGCAATTGCCCCACTGGGTATCCAGGCATTCCAGCTACATTTGGTGCTGGCTCTTCTATCATGATAGGCATTTGTGGTTGACTGAGAAATTTATTCAACATGATTCCAGCTCCTTCAATCAATGCAAGCAAAACCCCACCAAACACTGCTGATCTGGAAGCTGCACCAAGTCCTTGACGCATTGAAAGAAACCCTCCGGTGGCAGCACCAGCTATAATCGAGTTCCATGGATCTTCTTTCTGTCGGAGGTACACCATGGTGCAATCGAAGGTGGAGAAAAGGCCACCCCAAACAGCAAAGCTACCACCGACACGAGCGGCATTCATACGAACTGCTTGTGTTCCTCCCATCAACCGAGCTCCACTTGGGGAGTTATATGTGCCTTTCAAGAAGTGAAAGGCGGCACCTCCAACGGCACCCATGCCAAAAGCACCACCAATATCATCGAGTATTCGATCAGGGCATGGCTCTCGAGATGTTTCTGGGGTTCCCATGATTCACAAAAAGACAGTACCCTTTCTATTAAAAAACCCTGAAGTTCTAAACTTCCCTACAAAACCAACACAGAAAGGCATATAATAAAACCCATAAAATAGCAAAATCCTATCATATCAAGTGACGTAAAAAATGAAACCTTCTCAAAGAAAAGAACATAAACGCGATCCAAGCTAAAACCCCATGGAACAAAATAAGAACAGAGTAAAACCCTAGAAAAACATCACTTTTGATATCATGAACCGCATAACCCAGAAACTATTTGGGACAAATAAAAGCAAATAACTTTATTGTATTGCATGAGTGAAACTATGGAATTTTTACCTCGGTCTTGAGTGGAAAACAGGGATCACTAACGCATAAAAGATTTTGATTATTATCGATGAAACAAGCAGGGAGGATATGAAGTAAACCATAAACCCTAAAAGGTCTGAACCTTTGGGCTAGCAAAGAAACCTCTTTTTTTTTTTTTCTTTTTTTCTCTGGACTTTTCCTTTTCTATATACGAAATGGCCTGCATAAATTGATGGTCTTCGCCTTTGGGCTTCTTTTGTGGATCTTCTTTAGAGGCTTCTTCATTTATTACTCTATTTTACTGTAATTTTAATATTTTCAGATAAATTAAATTTTTTTGTACAAATATATTATTTATTTTTAATTAGCAGGATTGTTCTTTTTATAGGGACAAAAATTATTTACAATTTAATAAAGGGAACCAATGTAATATATTCTTTTGTTTAATATAAAAAAGGGTTAAATATAAATTTAGTACTCGAACTTGTCTATTTTCCCGAATTGGTATTTATGGTTTTTTTTGTCTCAAATTAGTATCTAAAGTTTTTAACGTCCACTATATTGGTACCCGAGCCTAATACTGTTATTTTTTTGCTGGCATAGTAGCTCTAGCCATCTGTGCGCCGCCATATGGATCGCTATTTTTCCAACCCTAGTCGCCCTGCTTCTTCACTCGTCTGGCCTCCTCTGGTGAGCTCTCCAACCAACGACAACACTAGAGTTGCGTGGAGATTCCCTTCTCCTCTTTTTTCCCATTCTACTAATATGATGACAATGACAACAATGAGATTCCCTTCACTTATTTTTTCAGAAAATCCTTGCTAACAGCTCCCACCTACCAATTTTTCTTCTCTAGACCTTTCTATTAATCCATTTTCAATTCTCTTTTTTTAAGTCCAAATAACCGTTTAAGCCTATTTTGTACTTCAATGTATAAATTCTCTTTAAACAAGAAACCATCTTCTACAAAGGTTGTCGGTTGTTTTTCAAGGTAGATTTATTGCAAATTTTTTTGATTTAAAATTTGCATGTTGTGTTAATGAAACCTTTGATTCTTTTGAGCCAAACAATATTGTATGTCTTTAAATATTGAATTGGGGTTTAAAAGAAATATTGAAATAATTTTTATGTTTTCTTTTTTCAGCCATAAAATTTGGGTGGTGATTTGATTAACTAAGCTTTGTACCTAAATTGAGTTTACTACAACAATCTTTCAACCCTCGTTACTTCCAATGGGTTCACAAAGCTCTCGACGAACTATCCGACAATTTTACCATATTATCTTTCAATTTCAGGCCACCCTATCGTTTTCGCCAATCAAGGCTTCCTAAAAATGCTGGATTATTCCCTAGAAGAAGTGATTGGCCAAAACGACAAGATATATCAGGACCCCAAAACCAATTGAAGAACAATAATGGAAATAAGTGAAGCGATTCGACAAGTGAGGGATAAAAGTTCAATTTTTCTCCAATTGATTCTTCCTCTTAACATGGGTGAAAGTTTGAGAACCACTGTTCATATCGGAGAGTGGTGGTTCATGTCAATAGAGGCAAAGACGATGGGATTTTTTAGAGAAGAAGAGAGAAAGGCAAATAAAGAGAAGAAATAAAATAAATGGAGACAGAAGGTGAAAAAAATGAAAGGATAAACAAATGAAAAGAAAAATTGCAAATAGAAATCCACATGGTGGCGTGTGAATGCTAGCATTGCCATGTCGGCAAAAAGGTAATAATATTAGGCTCGAGTATTAATATAGTGGAAAAAATCGAGTACCAATATGAGACAAAAAAAATACCTATAAATATTAATATAAGAGAAATGAACAAATTTAAATACCAATTTTATAATTAATATAGTTGTCATATTCAGTGGATAGTTTGTAAAACAGTTAATTAGTGCATCAAATAGTTGTGAAAAATAAATTAATACATATTTCAAGTCAACTTGGTGAGGTCTTTTCGCTGTGATGATTGGTAAGCTTGAAGAATTTTAAGGTGGAATTGGAGTTATTAACCTGGCGGCAAGAGAAACATCAAAATTTGGATTTCGGAATATATTTTATATTTAATATTCGTCACACTCAATAAAATAATATTTAGTATTACTTTTTATTTATTTATTTTGGAAGTAATGATTTTAATTTCATTATTTTTAAAAAATCTGAAAAAAGATTTACACTCAAATAGATTTGATTTAAAGAAAAAATGTTATTTATTTAATTTTTTAATTGAGTTAATATTCGATTAAATTGATTAAATTGTGGCATCAAGTTAAGTAAGTATTTTGTATAAGTACTACATTATGCCACACCCACTATATGAGTGGAAAAAATTATATAAAAATATACTTTTTAAATTTTATATAAAATTAAATGAGATTTTGATCAAAATAACAAAATTAAGATTTTGGGATTTTGGTATCTTAAGTTTAAATTGCATATTTATTCTTAGTTATATATATATATATAAAAGATAAAATAAAGCTGATAATAATATTTATTATTTTTTAAATAGAATAAAATTTTAATTATTTTCCAATTGTCCGATTAACTTGTGCTTAATTAATAATTTAATATATATAGTACCCTTTAGTGAAGGAATGAAGTAGTGGTGGTGGCAATTAACTAATTTTCTTCCTTTCTTGTAACGCAAGTCACTAGTGGAGTTCAGCCAATCTTTGTCCTCTTGAATTTCAGAAGTGGTTTGATACAGTTGCTGCTAATCAGAAGCAAAATGGACAATTCCCCTCTCTTTGCAATGCTTATGAGGGTGGACTTTGGCTACTTTGAAACTAATATCTCTCTCAATCAACAGCAAAAAAAAAAAAAAAAAAAAAAAAAAAAAAAAAAAAAAAACAGTAATAGTTCTTCCATTTTAGAAGACAAAACATTCTAAACATCATTAAAACAAAATCTTAAAAGTCAATTACAAGCATTTCAAAAGAGATTATAAAGTCCCATCAAGTATCCATTTCCAAATACCTAGTTGACCTCTACAAGTACATAAAAAGGAAGAACAACATTAAATTTGAAATCCATCAAAATATATTCACAAACTTATTCTATGAACATCATAGCTCATATAACAACTTTCATGAAATGGATTGCAAATCATAGATTTGTAGTTTTGAAACCCCAAACTTTCATGCCACTACAACTTCTTCACTTGAAACATAAGAAAATGCACCCTCTTTTAAATGTTAACTTCAAATATGAACAGCAGGATCAAATGGTGCCTTTTCTTTCTCATTGCTGCAAACTGAAAGCACCCAAGTTCACTATAGTTCTTAGAAATTTGGTCAATACTTTCAGTTTTATAAATTTCTTGATAAAATGAAAAAAAAAAAAGGGCACAACTTACTTTGTAGAGTTGAAAGTTCAGAACTCTTCAATACATGCAACCTCTTTGCAGTAGAAACAAACATGCTGCCAAAATATATGAATTCCAGGATCAAAACTATCGGAACCAAAATAAAAATATAAATTGTCATTAAACGAAATAATTTATATGTATACATATATATAGTTTGATTCAAGTTTATGTAAAGGTAACCATGAGGCTGAACTATCGATAGTATGCCAGCTAGTTTTCATCTTGAAGAAACCGATATTCTTGTCTTGAAATTTGCAGTTGAATAACAGTTGAAATATTCGCTTTTTAAGGCCTGTTACAGAGAAAAATGCTTACTTCCATGGGACATCACCAACAAGGATCCTGTCTCCTTCATCATCTTCATAAATTAGTGTATATTCCCCACTTCCAGCTAATGGACCAGCTTCTGCTTTCGCTGATTCCTTGGCCTTGCTTTCGTTTTGGGTGGCAGATGGATCTCTTTGAGCTAAGATATAATTATAAAATAGAACAAGCTAACATAAAGTAAGATATAATTAAGGGTGATAGAAGGGACATTTAGTATTATCTGGTTTATAGACTAACCTGCGAGCAAACCACTGAATAGATCATCTATAGCAAGTGAGAGTTCCTCATAGCTGTTATAGGCACTGAGATTTACTTTCCTTCCAATAGGGATTCCTTCCATGTTGATCTTTACAAATAACCGAGTTTTGGGATTTTCTGGTTTTCCTTCAGTGTCCTTGTCATTTGAGGATTCAGAAGCTGGCTTGGACAAGCTGTTGCTCGCAATATTTTTCCGGAATGATCGAATTGGAGGCCACCCCACAACTGGGGAATATTCAATTCTGCTCATTTTTAGGCAGTAAATAAGAAGAAAAATTATCATACTTGAATGGCATCAGCCAAGGGCTAACATGCTTGAATCAAACCATGCTCAGCTCTTAGCTGAAAGTTATCTACATTTAAATATACTTTGTTTTTTAACTAAGAAAATACAGTTTTCTACCCTTTCTTTTATCTTTTTTAAAGATCAGAGTAATAGTTTTTCTATGGCTTTTGTTATGAACCAAGTAGTAAAATGACACAAGCAAAGTATAAAAAGTTAAAGGAATAACAACCTTTTATTGGAGGTAATGTTAGTGGAGGCATCTGGATCAGCAGTAGCAAGACTACAACATGCTTTCCCATCAGCAAACTGAACCTCTCCCACTGCCATCCTAGGGCTACATGGCTGCTTAAAGTCTTCAGCCATTCCAGCAAGCTTCTTGGAGACTGGTAAGTTCTGGAAAAATGAAGCCTTTGAATGTTGTGGCTCCTCCTTGGTGTCTTTAGAAAACGCAGAATATATTGTAGAGCCTGAGGACCATGGAGTTGGAGGAAGATTAACTTTATCACCTATTTTTTCAATACAAGAAATTTTTTGGCATTGGTTTTTGGTAGTATCTATGGGCCACTCTTTCTCTCCTGTTCTTGTTTCAGCTGTGTGTTGGAAAGCTCTCTTTGTTCCATGAGTTGTATTTCTGTTGTAGTCTAGAGCTTCCCCAGGTGGACCAAGCCTCAGTTCCAACTTCTTGTCCTCTGAGACTCTATGATTTACTAGCCATTCTTTGTTCATAAGATTAAGAAACTGAGGATAATCCACCATCTTATCAGTCACCATAAGAAGGGAAAAATATGAAAGTGATTCTAGCTGTTTGAACTAAGAAACAATGTTTTGGTTCTTAGAGAAAAAGACTTAACTTAGTAGAAGATAAGTGCAGAGACAATACTGAAACAGATAATAGGATTAAATATGCCTACTTGTGTCTACCTTGAGGCTAAACCAACGACAACCCAAAATATCTAAGTACTTCACCAGCCTATATATATAAAAATTTGTTGCATTTCCATGGAGAAAGGCAATATATGGGAATAAAATTACTTAGTGATATATGACAAGCTTGTGGGGGGAAATATAGCTAGGTGTGGCTCTTTTTAACTTCTTTCAAGTTTGCTCTCCTAGTTTCCTCTGGAGACTGAGTTTAGGACAGACAAATGAAAACTGCAGACAGAACAGCTTGCACATAATGGTGATGCATAACCTAGACAAGACAACTTTGTTCTTTCTCCTTTTTTGTCAAGAACCAAATGGGTAGCCTAGACTCTTTATGATGCCTTATCCTAGGCTTTTAGGCAGATAGATAGACATTGCAAATGATAAGGACAGTATCACTGTTCATTTCCATTCATATATAATGAAAACAACTTGATGCATACATTTATACATTTGATTGAATACATATCCTCTACTGATTTCCCATAAAAACAATCTTATATATGTGTGTGTGTGTGTGTGTGTACGCGCATACTTGCATTTATAATGGTTCAAAAGAAGAAAGAAAATGAATCATTTGTTGTATTTAACTACAGTTTCGTTAGTAGTAGTATAAGTAAACCCAGTCAACTCCTCTCATGTGTAGAAAACAAGGAAATATTTTCTTTCATAGTTGAACTGAGAAGCTAGAATATTGATAAAGTCTTGATTTAAAAGAGAACTCCAAAAAGTAATAATTACATACATTTTACAAATGCCTTCGGTTTTGTCATTATTAAACTGTTGACTCTTAATACTCTTTCAAGCATGCTTTCTGCAATCCGCGTTTCATGGATGGGTGGAGACGCCTACCTTTTGCCTTGATGGGTTTAGCATTTCAGAAAATGAAAGTTATTATTAACGAGTTGCTATATATACATATATATATAAGAGGATTCAAATTGAGACCCCAAACATGGTTTTAGTCGCCATTTTGTTTGTTTATAATGATTGTAGATGCAACGAATGTTATTACAGTAAAATTACAATGAATATCGACAATGAAGAAAACCCGAATCGTAAATTAATAACTATATTGTCATGTTACGGCCACTATTTAAATGGTGTATATATACGTATTTGTGTTCTATTCAAAGTAGGCAGTGGAAATGTTCAATGAATATAGTTGGGAGAGGAAAAAGAGAAAGTAAAACAAAACTAAAGTCTTGGTCATCATTATTATTAGCAGAACAACGAAGGCTTTTGAGCTCACCATCTGTTAATGGTGGTGGAGCCCTAATATCCCACTTATTAAGATATGATCGATCACTGCGTGACCTGATAATTCCCAACTTCACTTTAAGAGGAGCCTTTTTGGACCTTTTCTTTTTCTTCTCTTTATACTTCATGATCTTTATTATGATTACAAGTTTGCCTGCTACTAATTACCAGCCAACCAAATCCCTCTTCTTAATTCATAATTACAACTAAAACTAACATCAAATATGCTTAAAATCGTTTAGTTTTTTAACCTGTAAAATCGATTGTATCTGCCATGTTAATCATCTTCTAGTAAGACTTTTAAGGAAAAGAATTGTCTGATGTATAGCATATAAGAGATTCCATTTGCTGCAAGAGAAATTGTAGTTTGATTTACTTACAAATGATGATTTACCAGATAATTACAAGACAAAACACTGTGCAAAGGTTCTTTGGTGATACAGCTTTTAAATGTTGATTGGATGTAAGGATATATTGTGCAAATTTGGGCCCAGAAAACACATCAACAATACTAGGATCATGTGAGTGGATTCAATTGGGAAATCTGGGGGGCTGTCTGTCCAACAACCAAAGCCCCAAAGGCTTCCCAAATTCAAAATTTCTCAAGGTACACGAGCCAACTTTAATAGTATAGTTGAATCTGACAAACCACCATTTCAACTTCAAAGTGCGAGGAAGACCATGACCTTCCTGTTGAAAATGGCCAACCATGCTGCTATGATGATTTTGTTGAGTGCATACAGCTTGTATGCATGCTGCAGCAATTGTGCATGTTGCAGCAACATATTTTCTGTTTTAGTTGCAATGTAATTTAGTTTGGTTGAAAATGAACTTAGTTGTTGATGTTTTGATGGGTTTAGGTGATGATTGAGCTGATAAGTCAGCTTATTCATGTGTATAAGCAATGTTTTACAAGTTACTAGGCTACTTAGTGGTAGTAGGTAGTATTTGGTGATGTATTTGGCTATAAATGTATTGTTTGCTTATTGAATGAGTGAGAAAACATGAGCTATCAGCCATAAGCTCCCTTGCTGCACATTTGTGAGCAAGTAAATTTTTCTTGCTTCCTTGTTCTCTATCCTGTATTTCTTTCTCTGCTTTGTTTTCTTTTTTGTTGCTGTCAAAAATCCCAACACTTCCTCCAAGGACACCCTTAATATGGAACTTGAATTCAGGCCACTGAGACTGTCAACTTTCCATAAAGCTAGTGATGCATTTACCGTATGTGTGCGAGCGCGCTGCGTGTGTATATATTTTCCTGCCAACCCACCAAGTAATAGAAAGGAGTTTTGGCAGGCGCAGGGGAAACAACTTGATAAACAAGAATTAGAATATATAACCTGGCATCTTATTATTGATAATATTTAGATATTCAAGTCATTATTGCTCATGCTTCATTGACAACATGAAACCTAGTTTCTATAGAAATGAACTGGTTCTAGTGAAGGCCAGTATATCGCCATTAGCATCTGACTTACAGGGCACTCTCATGTTGTTTGAGCAACTGCAGCCTGTCCCATCATCTGAATAAAACCGGACAAATTAGTTCAATTAGAAGTTATAAACATGCTGGTGTCCGTATAAATAATGGGATATATAAAAAAAAAGTGAGACCTGAAAGTAAAATTCGAGCTTCTTCCTCAAGATTGCATGCTCTTGCTTGATATGTTGAAAATTCCTAATGCATCTTAAAGAAAGAATAAGGATATTGAATTCGCTTTAGAAAGGGTTAACAGTTTAATTCGGAATACCAAATTTAAGTTCAGTTAGGCAATGTACTAATCCGTATATATATGAGGAAGTAGAGAAGAAATATACGCTTCAGCATTTCCGGCAGCGCAGTATTGTCTGAACACTGCGCATTCACTGGTCACCTTTTTAGCTCCAATGCTACAAGTAAATCATAAGTTAGCACAATAATTACATTGCTACTAATAAACCTAGTAACATCAATTCACATTTTCTTCTTAATTGTTTTCTAATGTGGGTATTTAAGAATTCACCTGGAGCTGCTACCCTTGAATTGGTGCATGTAATCATCAAGTTTACTGAAGTTAATAGGCCTACTATTCCTGCATGCATGGATATATATGTGTTGTAATCTTAACCTTATTGACGTTTATTATGAGACTATTTATATATGTATAGTGAACCCTTACAGTGTCAGTTCGATGTTCTGAATCAATCTAGTCGAGTCAGTGTAAAACAGTGTGACAATTTCTTGTACAAAATTAGGGTTGGCATCATCTTGTAACTCCTCTAGCTGGATGAATTGTTCGTCAAGGTAACCCTACAACAATGTTTCAATAAGCACATTTTACTTGATTTGACTATAAATATTGAGCATATGAAAGAAACATAGAAAAAATTTACATGGCACGCTATTGAGTAGCAATGCTTGAATCAAATACTAATGATATACAAGGATTTGTGTTAGACAAGTAAGATAAAAATGTGTAATTCGTAGAAAACAAATATATTCATATTTTTAGTTAAAAGTGTTTGTATAGTTAAAAATTAAGAAAAGTGAAAGTAATAAAACAAAAGTAGAGCAAAGAAGAAAAAAAAAATTAAAAGCATGAGTGCAAATTAAGCAAATTCGAAAGGTAAAAACTGAAAATTTTCCCAAAAGAAAAGATTTTGAAATACATTGAGGTTAGAAACAGGGAATGGTGCTACACTTTTTCTTTTGCTTAGGGACTATTTTGTTCCCCTAACATTGGATTGCATATTCTTGAAAAATTCTTGGAGTGGGCTTCAAGTTAAACAAAACCATCCAAGATATATCACATAGGCTTAATTCTCAAGCAACCGATTTTCCAAAAAAAAAAAATAGTGTCGACATTTTAAAGGCTAAAGTAAAGAAAAATTGACTGGTTAGATTCAGTTTATTATTATTTTCGTCACATTTCAATGCAATGCAGTTTAAATTATTATGTGAATGATGATTAAAGATATAAAAAAATAATGAAAACGAGAGATGCAGAGAGAGAGCTAGGACCTGATCAAAGAGAGACCTTCTTATGCAGGCAATTTGGTTTTGCATGCCATACCTATCCATCCTCAGGCTTTGTTTTCGTTTCCTTTGTAAAAGTAGTACTAAAAAACCGATACTTCAACGTAGCTTTGCTCTACTTTGTGGTGTTGCCCTCAACGACAAGGGTATGCCTTTGAATTTATAGTATAAGGCCTCTGTACGGGAGTGATAAAAAGAAAAGGAAAGAGAATCCCCGGTCAAAATTAACACAAGGTAAAATATAACCAAAAAATAAAAGGAAGGTTAAAAATCAAGAGGCTTACGTGTCAAATTTATGACTACGATACCCATTAAAATTTTTTCGATGTTTTGGCTAAAAGAACTGAAAAGAAAAAGGAAATTGTTGATGAAATTTGATATTCCTAGGAGGCATTGCTTTTCGTAGCATCCATATATAGAAAAAATTCTGTACTTAATTAAACATATAAATTATAAAGAATTGGGACTTATTTTAAAATTTTAAAATATAATAATTAAGATTTAAGAAAAAAGAGAGATTAGATTAGAAACATAATAAAAAAAAGTTCAAATTAGTAACATACTTATTTTAACTATCCCTTAAATATTCGTCTAAAATTTCATCAATAATATAACACATTAATGAACATCAATTTAACTCTTATCAGTTTTTATAAACTTCGAACTCTAAATCTTAAATAAACAAAATCATTACCCTATACTCTTTTAACTCTAAATGTTGCCATCCTACATCTCAAATTTAAATCAAAACCTAAACACTAAAATATTTAACATTAAGCACTAAACTTAAAAACTTGTGCATTAAAAAACATTGAACCATAAATCTTGCTTTACCGATGTTATTAGAATAATTAGAGTTAAGAGTACATGGCATTAATTAAGAATTTTTAAAAATAATTGATGTGATATATTATTAGTGGAGATCTAAAAATCAACATTTTACAGTCATCTAAATATTATAATTTAAACTCTTTAACATTTATATCTGACAAGCACGTGACCAACTGCAAAACAAAGAAATATTCGTTTTCTTTTTCCTTTAATGAATCGACCGCTACCAATCCTAAAGCTGAAGATGAGGTTTTGGTTATGGGGACGTGGCTAATAAAAGTTGGCCAAAGCAGAGTGAGGTCCCTGTTGCGGTGTTCAATTCCAGCTGTCGACCGGCACCGGAACCTTCCCAAAAGTTACAGTATATTATATTATGTGTGTGTGTGTGTCCATCGTCGAACAAACCAAATCAAGCAATGAATGTCTATCATGAAGAACGTACGGCTGCTCTGTTACATAAAACTAGAGGGGAATCGATTAAAGTTGACAGTACGTAAGAATTCTGTTATGCCAACCTGCCTGTCTCCACTTATACCTTCACAATACAACATCTTACAGATCTAAAGCTAATCAGAAAATTTAAATGCAACCATGTCTGCTTGTCTGGCAAAAGTGATTACTGATTTCAGGGCAGCTAGCCTCTTCAGATAAATCTAATTTTGGAGTGGAATGTGGAGCAAATTGAATGTACTAACCTAGCACCTAAGCCAAATATTTGTAAATGTTGCGACACATGGTCATTAGCTAACCTAGAACTGTGATGCCTTAAAATAAAACTTAATCTGCATGGCTGCCATCAAGATTTGATAAAGTCAACAACTTAATGAAGTACATTTTATCTAAAAACGCCTACAATTCCTTAATAACCTTCAGGTTTAGTTTGTTTTTAGTAACATTGGTTCTTCTAAGCAAAAGAAAATTAAAATGCCAAAAGGATCATGGAGCAGTCAGAAAAGGAAAACAGAAGAGGCCAAATTTATGTTAATGATTGGAATGAGAACATTACCTTTATACATGAGCAGACAGTGGTCCTTGTCATGTATCTTTCTCTGTCCATCTCTCCTGTGAAACTGTTAGCGAAAAGTTCAAAGAGTGAAGAGTTGAGAAGGATGCTGATGCTCCCTTTATTCATTTGCCAGTTGCCACCCATTGAAGAAAGAGTGGGAGAGGGGGTAAAAGGGGGTTTAACAGGAGCATCGACCTCTCACTGTCTCCCTTAAATGGTCTTTAGTAGATGCTTGATAACATCTTTTTTGTTAAAGGAAAGGCTATATGGACACGTGGAATTGGATGAGAACATGGATTGCTGATTTGACTTTCCCCGGAAGGATCAATATTCGCTCTTCTATCATTGTAACCTATGCTGATAAGAATCCCACCATGGACATGATAAACACTACACGCAATGACAGGTTTGCTTCTAATAAGGTTGAAGCTTAAAAAGAAACAATTCTTAGAAACCCAAAATTTGAAGTTTCTGAATCAACTCAACTAAGCCTTCGTCCCAAAAATAGTTGTGATAAGCTAGAGGAATCTTTATGTATGCTCTTCTATCATTTAAAGATGACTTGGCAACTTTAGAGAGTACTTTCCAAGACCAAAGCATATAACCCAATATCTTATCAGTATTATAAGTCCATTCAGAAAAAAGCACTTTAAACATCAAACCAATCACTAAGAAACGTGATTCAGTTTGATGAAATAGCATCCTTGAGCTGCAGTATAAAAGAATGAATTAGAACTTAACCAGCAGTCAGAACTGTTGCATTAGCTTAAAGGATTTGTAAATTAGCCACTGCAAACTAGTCTAAGAGAAAGAAAAAAAAAGAAGTGACAATTTAAAGTAAAGAACATTAGGCTCAGAGTATTTTATATAGCTAAAATGTCTAGGGAAGAAAGTAGTAAGACACCAACTTTAAAGAACATTAAGGGATATAAATGGCACCTGTCTGGAAAGAAGAGGTAGAGGCAACTCCATCAAACAATTTGTGGGACTTCAAAGAATAACTTTTGCATTCATTCAGAACATTTGAATGGGTATATACTCCAAAAAACTGTGGGCGACAATGAATCATCCAAAAGTCGCATTGAGGTTTGTAGACAAATCATTTCATTCAACTACGCAAGAATCTAATTGCCTGGTACACATTAATGAGAGTAGCACCAGCTACTGCAGCTTTCTTAGGCCCTTCTGCCAAAACTCCATCCAGATAAGCTGGATTAGACATGATTTCCTCAAACGAACCAGCAAAAGCAGAAAACCTGACTAATGATGGGGACACCCTACTGAAGAATAATAATAATCAAACAACATCAATGGAAGTCAAACCGAATAGCTTTGAGAAATTCAAAACAAATGCCATTGGCAGGGTAGGGGAAATCAACAAAATGACTGGACCAAATATGACCACAACTTTGGCTGAAAATAACTTCATGCACATCAAGCAAAAAATATATCTCCATGCACATACAAACTATAATCAATAGAACTCGTGCTGTTACTACTGTCAAAGATGGTATCTAATAAAACATCAATACCATCTAGGCACCAATGTGAGTTCAACACTGAAGCAGCAAGATGGACCTCACCAGATTTTATGTTTGTTAGACAGCCCAATCTACAATAGGCAGCTTCATAACAGCATAGCATGTAATGCTCCTATCTTGCACAACAAAGAAAAGCATTACATAGTGCAATGAAACTGGACAAGATGCAAATGATCAACCAAGGCAACTGTTAGGAGGGTTTAAATGCTCCCTAGTTCATATCTTGGTATTCCTCAGCAACTTCCTTAAATAATAACAGAAATATAAGACAATTATCTGGTGTTGAATCTATCATATGCTATCTAGACTCTGTCTGTGCATATTAAATTCAGAAAACCGTAAGCATAGAGCATCCTCTGACACTTTTTCTTGAAACAAAATTTATAACCAGAAAGAATAGATCAACAACTCAACAGCTTAGTGTTAGCTTAGTCCAAAGAGCTTGTAATCAGTTTGGAATTAATATAGAGCAGACTTTCTTGGATGGACAAGAACAGAAAGTCATACTTTAAAATGTCACACACATAAAGCACTAAAACTCCAGTAAGAAATGCCTAATCTTCTTCAAGCCTCTTTTGTAATGATTGAAATTAGCTAATATATTGAAAGAAGATTGTTGCATTCAGGATGTTCAGGATTGTCAATTCCAGGCTACAAGAATTGCCACAAACAAGACTATAAGTAGGAGAACTTCATATTAGATTCTGTTGTCATATAGAGAAATTGTTGGAACTTTGGACAACAAACAGTGATTAAAATTGAAGCTTGAGCTGTAAGGCTCTATGCAAAAAAAAAGAAAATTTTCTAAGAAAATTAGAGAAGCAAGTAAGGGAGCTTATATATCTTTTTGTGTAAAAACACACACCTATTTATACAAAAACATCATTATTTTTTAACTAATAAATAACACTTAATTTTCACCTAATACACTTATTTTCACCTAACACACTTATTTTCACCTAACACACCACTTAAATTAAATTACAACAAAACAAAGACTTGGATAAAATAATGGTTTCAGCATGGGCTGCTTCTAGATGCTGTATGTGAGGCCACATTTCAACACTCCTCCTTGGTCTCTATGCAGCATACTATCCAAACTTCAACACTTCTCCTTGGATATGTTGCGCATTACCATCAGCATTGTGCTTAGCTCCTCCTTTTACCTTAGCTTCTTCAAAGTTGCTTGATTCGACTATGACAGTATGTGCATTTTCATAAATCTCAGCCAAAGTCCTTGTGCCCTTGACTGGTATGTTATTAATGTCCATTTCAGGACCATTTCGATTAGCTTCAACATGATTTGATGCAAGATTTTTAGAAACGGCCTTTGGTTCATTCTTCTCCTCCTCAACTGAGTTGGTGAAGTTCTCAACCAGATCTTGATTGATCATTCTAGCCATTGATTTGTCATTGGTATGACCAAGTGTAACACCCCCTACCCGTATTCATTATCGGAATAGGGAACGAGGCATTACCGGAGCTTACAATATTTATTTATTTATTTTATTTTATTTTTTTACTCAATATAACTCCTTTATAAACAATCTAGTCTTCCCTGCAAATTTTTTTTTTTTAAATCGAGACTAATTCATATCAACCAATCCAATCAACATACCTTCAAAATAGATCCATGCAAATTTATAAGATAACCTCATTACATACTGAAACTAGAAATTTGTTAGCCATACCAATGGCTGACCTTACATTCATTTCATATTAACATCTACTTTATTAGCTTATACATGCCGTTGATTTCCAAAATAAAGTTTCTTTATATACCGAAATCTTGGGGTTGATAGTGTGATGTGTCTCCCACCGAATCCGACCTCCGAGCTCTTAATACTACAAAATAGAGAAAAGGAAACAGAGTAAGCACTTTGTGCTTAGTAAGCCCATGTAACAAGAATTATACTTACCTAACATTTTCAATATAATGTAATAACCATTTATATATCCATTCAATGCATTATTACCTTAACATTTACAAACTCAACATTCAAGTCAGTCCAATAATTTTCATATATCAATAATATATACTATCATTGATGAGCTCATCAATACCATAATTTCCATATTTTTTTTTATATTTATCCCATTGAATTACTCGGAATTTCGATGGATTTTCAGAGGTACACTTTAGTGTACAAATTCGGGTCAAATCAATTCATATTCATGTGCGCACATTTTCATTTCAGAGAGCACACTCCCGCGAACCTCATCTTTACAGCGGGATTACCAGTCCAGGCTAAATCCCCTGTAATATAAACTCATAGAGTATTGTCGGGATTACCAGTCCGAGCTAAATCACAGCAACGACAATTACTCTAATGAGTTTGGATCTGAATACCATCCGAGCTAAATTCGGACCTAATTCGGATTACCCGTCAGGGCTAAATCCATTTTCCACATATTCTTCGGGAGGGCTATATCAGGATAGGATCACCCGTCAGGGCTAGATCCTTTTACCGTCAATTCCTTTTTCAGAGATCCATCGAATTTTCCTTTCATTCAACCGGGATTTCTTTCCTTTTTATCAAATATATCAATGTTTCATCAAATTTCATACAATGGACATTCAAATCATATTCATATCAATAACATACATTTCAAGCATTTAAGAATATAATTCAAGTTACACGAACTTACCTCGATTCTAGTTTGTATACAAAATCTACTAGTCCGAACTTTTTCCTTTCCTCGATTTAGCTTTGTGTTTGAGTTTTCCGGATCTAAATAAATAAATTTAATTATCAATTCAATACATTTCATGTTCACATGTAGCATTCATCATAATTCTATTACTATTTATAGTTCATTCAAAGCTGTCTACTTGAGTCATAGTCACTAAATTATTTATTTTTCGAGCTACAGAACTCCAAATGAAGAACCGTTAATTTTCCTTGAAACTAGACTCACATATCTTCACACCATAAAATTTTCATAATTTTTGGCTTAGCCAATTAGTACAGTTTATTCGTTAAAGTTTCCCCTGTTTCATTGTTTGACAGTTCTGCTATCTCTTCACAAAATCTCAGATATCTCACTGTACAGAATAAAAATAATGTTTTCATTTGTACCATAAAAAAATAGACTCACTAAGGATTCTAAGAATATAAACCACTCGCCATAATTATTTTTATTCAATTTTTATGATTTTTCAAAGTCAGAACAGGGGAACCTGAATTCATTCTGACCTTGTCTCACAAAACCTATTATATCTCATGAATTACAATTCTATTGCTTACAACGTTTCTTCCATAAGAAACTAGACTCAATAAGCTTTAATTTAATATTTTTTCCATCTTCTAATTCAACTTCTACAATTTATGGTGATTTTTCAAAGTTATACTACTGCTGCTGTCAAAAACTGTTTTAGTGCAAGCTGGTTATTACCATTTTCCCCTAAACTTTCAATGAATGATAATTTCGTCCCTGCTCAATTAACCTCTCAATTGAGCTTATTTTTCTCAATTAACACTTTATTATATCACTTTAAACTACTTTATAACCTTTGGAAATCATAATTTCAGTAATAGACTTTAATTCCAAACACTTTCATAATTAGGTCCCAAAAATCAATTTCTATTGAAATTACCTAATAAAATCATCTCTTAAACGAATTAAGGCTTAAATTTCATGCTATTTCATCATAAACTTACATAAACCAACCATGGTGGCTTTCAATTTCATCCATGAAATCAAAGACTAATGAATTTAATGATAGGACCTAGTTGTAAAAGTCTTTAAAAACACAAAATTACAAGAAATAGGCAAGGATTCACTTACTTGGTGCAAAAATTATGATATACCAGCTTAGATACCCCTCCTATGACGTTTTTTGCTGATGAGAGTGAAGAAAAATGAAGAGATTTCTAGATATCCCTATTTAGTCCTAGTTTTATTTAGCAAATTTTGTTATTTTCCCATTTTACCCTTATTTCTCCTTATTTTCTTGCTGATTTCATACCTTTGCCGTCCAGCCCAATTAGACCTTGGGTCTATTTTCCTTTTAAGCCCTCTTTATTTTATCATTTAAACTATTTAATCATTTTTCATAATTTTGTATTTGTTACAATTTAGTCCTTTTCATTTAATTACATACTCAAACGTTAAAATTTTCTAACGAAATTTTAATACCACATTACTAACATTTTATAAATATTTATAAAAATATTTCCTACTCAATTTTATGAGATCAAGGTCTCGATACCTTGTTTTTACCCAATTCCTTCAATAATTCTTTTTCTAACTAACCACTAAATCGGTAAAATTTTTCTATCGATATTTTAATACGATTTTCCTATCATATAAATATTCATGCAAAAATATTAAAATAAATTTCTCTTTAAATCGGATTTATGGTTACGAAACCATTGTTAGATAACCTTGAATTTAGGCCATTACAACTCTCCCCCTTTTAAGGATTTTCGTCCTCGAAAATCTTACCAGTAAAGAGGTTTGGATATTGTTTCCTCATTGTCTCCTCCGGTTCCCATGTCGCTTCCTCAATCCCATGCTTTTGCCATAATACTTTCACTAAATTTATCTTTTTATTTCTAAGCTCCTTTGTTTTCCGTGCCAATATCTTGACCAGGTTCTTCATCGTAAGTCATATCCGGTTGAATCTCCACTCGTCGGAGAAATAACATGTGAAGGATCGACCGATATCGTCGTAGCATAGATACATGAAAAACATTATGAATTCTATCAAGTTCGGTGGTAATGCCAATCGATAAGCGGCCAGGTCCAATTCTTTCTGTAATTTCATATGGCCGATAAATCTTGGACTCAATTTACCCTTTCGACCAAACCGAGAACTTTCTTCCAAGGAGACACTTTCAGAATACCTTGTCACCGACTGAAATTCAATCTCTTTTCGTCTAAGATCGGCATATGATTTTTGGCGATCGGAAGTCGCTTTTAAACTATCCCGAATAACCTTTACTTTTTCTTCGTTTCCTGATTAAATCAACCCCATGTATCTTCTTTTCACCGAGCTCTGTCCAATATAATGGTGTTCTACATTTTCTACCATACAAAGCTTCATACGGAGCCATTTTAATACCGGGTGATAATCGTTATTGTAAGCAAATTCAATCAAAGGTAGATATCTCTCCCAATTACCATCAAACTCTAGTATACAACATCGGAGCATATCTTCCAATACAGATTACACGCTCAGATTGGCCATCCATCTCGAGGATGAAATGCGATCTTTGAAATACAACCGAGTACCCAAGGCTTCTTGCAATTTGTCCCGAAGCGAGGACGTAAACCGAGGATCTCTATCTCGATATAATGGAGACAGCACTCCATGTAGCCCGATAATCTCGAGATATGTACGATTCACCCGGTTTATCTAAAGAATAATCCATACATACGGAATAAAGTGCGCTGACTTTGTCAATCGATCAACAATCACCCAAATAGCATCTTTTTCCTCGGAGACAACGGTAACCCCGATACAAAATCCATAGTGATTCTTTCCCATTTCCATTCCGGTATAGTAATTGGCGAAGTAACCCGAAGGTACGATGTTCACTTTAACTTGCGACATATTAAACATCTTGATACAAACTCGAAATATCACGTTTCATACACGGCCACCAAGACGTCTTCTTCAAATCATTATACATTTTATTACTTCCGGATGTACAGACATAATACCACTATGAGCCTCGTGTAAAATCTTCTCAGTATGAGCTCACGAATTCTTGGGTACACATACCCTATCTCTCGAATAATAAACAACCATCAATCCCCACTTGAAATTGAATCGCACGACTCACATTGTGCCCGTTTAACTCTGCAACTTTTCATCATTCTTCCGAGCTTCACATATTCTTTGTAGAAATGTCGGTTTAGCTCTCAACTTTCGGCTATATGATGAACCATCATCAACCAAAGACAATTGAGCATTCATAGCTCGCAAAGTAAACAGAGATTTTCGGCTTAAAGCATCAAGCAACAACATTAGCCTTACCCGGATGGTAATCAATAATCAAATCATAGTCCTTTATCAATTCAAGCCACCTGCTGCTCTCTCAAATTCAAATCTTTTCGTGTCATCAAATATTTCAAGCTTTTATGATCGGTATAAATATGACATTTCTCACCGTACAAGTAATGCCGCCATATCTTCAATGCAAATACAATAGCAGACTAACTCGAGATCATGTACGGGTAATTTCTTTCATGTGGCTTAAGTTGTCTTGAAGCATAGGCTATTACTTTACCTTCTTGCATCAAGACACAACCTAAACCATTTAATGAAGCATCACTATAAATAACAAATTCCTTACTGGTTGAGTTGTACCAACACAGTGCTTTCGTCGATAAATCTTTCAATCGATCAAAACTCTGTGGCATTCATCAGTCCACTCGAATTTAACATCTTTCTCGCAACAAGCGGGTCATCGGAGAAGCTATCATAGAGAACCCTGCACAAATCTCCGATAATAACCAACTAAACCCAAGAAACTTCTAACTTCGGATATATTCTTGGTGGACTCCAATTAATAATAGCTGAAATTTTATTCGGTCTACTCCCGATGCCTTGGTGATACAACATGTCCAAGGAAACCCACTTCGGAGCCAAAACTCACATTTCTTCGAATTTAGCATAAAGCTTCTTCTCACGCAGGATTTGCAACACTATTCTCAAATGTTCGCATGCTCATTTTCATCTCGAGAATAGACTAGAATATCATCAATGAAAACTACAACAAACCTATCTAAATACGGTCCGAATATCCGATTCATCAAATCCATAAATACTGCAGGTGCATTAGTCAGCCCAAAAGGCATAACCAGAAACTCATAATGCCCATACCTGGTTCTGAAAGCTGTTTTTGGTACATCCGGCTCCTTTACCCGTAGTTGGTAATAGCCCGATCGGAGATCAATCTTTGAGAATCTTGTGGCACCTTTCGGTGATCAAATAGATCATCAATCCAGGGGCAACGGTACTTATTCTTTATAGTTACCTTATTGAGTCGCCGATAGTCGATACACAATCTCAAAAACCCGTCTTTCTTTTCACAAACAACCGAGGACCCCAAGTTGAATGACTCGGTCTAACAAAACCTCTATCAACAAGTTCCTGTAACTGTATCTTTAATTCTTTTAATTTTGTAGGAGCCATCCGGTATGGAGCTATGGAAATCGGAGTAGTTCGGAATCAAATCTATAGAGAATTCCACTTCCCTTCTCGTGGCAACCGGGTAACTCCTCCGAAACACATCAAAAAATTCGCATACCATCGCATTGCACAGTATCTTTGACTCGAGATACCTTGGTATCGAGTACATAAGCAAGAAAAGCATCATACCCCTTTTTAACATACCTGAAAGCAAAGAATAATCGAAATCACATCGAGATAATCCCCTGCTGTCTCGATCAGATTTAACCCGAGTAATTCGCCATTCGACACTTCAACACAATATATTTTGTTTATAATTTACTCTTTGCATCATCTTTGAGTTAACCAATCCATACCCAATATCACATCAAACTCATCAAATGGCGGTAACATCAAATCACCAGAAACAATAACCTCTTACTATCGGTGGACAATTTTACAAATTTTATCCACCAAAAGCAGATTGGCCTAGGGGTTCGAGACTTTAACCACAAATTCAAGAGGTTCAATAGATAAATCTTTAACACATGCAAGCTTTATACATATATATGAATGCGTAGAACCGGGATCAATTAATGCAATAATATCGGTGTCAAGTAAAGAAAATGTACCGATAATAACATCGGGTCTTTGAGGCATCTTCTCCGCACGAATGGCATATGTCCTAGCAGTGCTCGTGTCTCGTGTCCGCCTACGGTGTCTTTTTTGCGGCTCCTCGGCTACCACTAACATTACCGGATGGTCGAGATGGTCTACCCTTGAAAACTGGATTACTCGGTTTAGATATCTGTTTCCACTTCTTTTTCACCCCTTCGGACAATCTCGAGGAAATGGTCAAAAGAACCACATCGGTAACAAGCCCCGCTCTTAAATCGACATTCACCAAAATGAGCTTTATTACAATATCGGCATCTCGACCTTAGGGTACCAACACGCCAACATCGGTCAGCGATGGAGTGGAAGGTCTTGGATTAATGCGTTGAGAACCTCGTTCTCTGCTGAATACCAGTGACCGAGGTAGAACGATCCGTGTATACGCAATTTCTTTGGAGCAAAAAACCGAGATTTTCCCATTGGTCTTTTACTAGAAATTCGAGCTTCCTTACCGACTGTATCTTTTCTTTGCTCAATTCTTTCGCTTTATAAGCTCGCTCTGCCAATATAGCAAACTCTCGAATTTCAAGAATTCGATCAATAGCTTAATGTCTTCATTCAACCCTTCTTGAATCTTTTACACATTTGACTTTCGATTGGACCCATTCTCGAGCATATTTACTCAACCGAACAAATTCCCTTTCATACTCAGATACCGATCTATTACCCTGTTTCAGCTCAAGAAATTCTTTTCTTTTCTGATCAAGGAACCTCTGGCTGATATATTTCTTTTTAAATTCGTTTTGAAAGAACTCCCATGTAATTTCTTCTTTCGGAACAACCTGAAGCTTTAGTATTCCACCAATGGTAAGCTGTGTCTTTTAGTAGTGAAACGGCACATTTCAGACATTCTTCTGGTGTACAAGATAAATCCTCCAAAACCCGAGTAGTATTCTCTAACCAAAATTCAGCCCGCTCAGGATCATCATCAACTGCTGCTCGAAATTCTTCGCCCCATATTTTCGAATTTTATCAACCGAAGCTTTCCCTTTTCTAATGATTCGGTGCACTGTAGTCTGTGGGATCTCGGAAGCAGGTGGAGAGAGCGAGGGGGAGCTTGAGTTTTTGCACTCTGAGGTTAGTTCTTATGTATTGAGTAAACCATTCATTCATCATTTGAAAGAAGGCTATCTTTGCCTCCTCCCCTTGACCCTCTGTCACCAGGACCTTCTCATCGCTAGTTTCTTCTCTTTGTATCTTTGAAGCGGAGCATGACTCCCAAACTTCCTCAGTTGAACTCGGTCGGATGACATTACTATAAGAAAAATACAATTTAAACGGTGAGGAGATATCACACTATCAATAATAATTTAAATGGCATGTATAGCTAATCCGTATTTGCTACATCGGTCCTAGAACCGGCTAAACCGTAGCTCTGATACCAACAAATGTAACACCCCCTACCCGTATTCATTATCGGAATAGGGAACGAGGCATTACCGGAGCTTACAATATTTATTTATTTATTTTATTTTATTTTTTTACTCAATATAACTCCTTTATAAACAATCTAGTCTTCCCTGCAAATTTTTTTTTTTAAACCGAGACTAATTCATATCAACCAATCCAATCAACATACCTTCAAAATAGATCCATGCAAATTTATAAGATAACCTCATTACATACTGAAACTAGAAATTTGTTAGCCATACCAATGGCTGACCTTACATTCATTTCATATTAACATCTACTTTATTAGCTTATACATGCCGTTGATTTCCAAAATAAAGTTTCTTTATATACCGAAATCTTGGGGTTGATAGTGTGATGTGTCTCCCACCGAATCCGACCTCCGAGCTCTTAATACTACAAAATAGAGAAAAGGAAACAGAGTAAGCACTTTGTGCTTAGTAAGCCCATGTAACAAGAATTATACTTACCTAACATTTTCAATATAATGTAATAACCATTTATATATCCATTCAATGCATTATTACCTTAACATTTACAAACTCAACATTCAAGTCAGTCCAATAATTTTCATATATCAATAATATATACTATCATTGATGAGCTCATCAATACCATAATTTCCATATTTTTTTATATTTATCCCATTGAATTACTCGGAATTTCGATGGATTTTCAGAGGTACACTTTAGTGTACAAATTCGGTCCGTCAATTCATATTCATATGCGCACATTTTCATTTTGAGAGCACACTCATGAACCTCATCTTTCTGGCGGGATTACGATCCGAGCTAAATCCTGTAATATAAACTCATAGAGTATTGTCGGGATTACAGTCAGGCTAAATCGCAACGACAATTACTCTAATGAGTTTGGATCCGAAATACAGACCAAAGCTAAATTGGACCTAATTCGGATTACCCGTCGGGCTAAATCCATTTTCCACATATTCTTCGGGAGGGCTATATCAGGATAGGATCACCCGTCAGGGCTAGATCCTTTTACCGTCAATTCCTTTTCAGAGATCCATCGAATTTTCCTTTCATTCAACCGGGATTTCTTTCCTTTTATCAAATATATCAATGTTTCATCAAATTTCATACAATGGACATTCAAATCATATTCATATCAATAACATACATTTCAAGCATTTAAGAATATAATTCAAGTTACACGAACTTACCTCGATTCTAGTTTGTATACAAAATCTACTAGTCCGAACTTTTTCCTTTCCTCGATTTAGCTTTGTGTTTGAGTTTTCCGGATCTAAATAAATAAATTTAATTATCAATTCAATACATTTCATGTTCACATGTAGCATTCATTATAATTCTATTACTATTTATAGTTCATTCAAAGCTGTCTACTTGAGTCATAGTCACTAAATTATTTATTTTTCGAGCTACAGAACTCCAAATGAAGAACCGTTAATTTTCCTTGAAACTAGACTCACATATCTTCACACCATAAAATTTTCATAATTTTTGGCTTAGCCAATTAGTACAGTTTATTCGTTAAAGTTTCCCTGTTTCATTGTTTAACAGTTCTGCTATCTCTTCACAAAATCTCAGATATCTCACTGTACAGAATAAAAATAATGTTTTCATTTGTACCATAAAAAAATAGACTCACTAAGGATTCTAAGAATATAAACCACTCCCCATAATTATTTTTATTCAATTTTTATGATTTTTCAAAGTCAGAACAGGGGAACCTGAATTCATTCTGTCCTTGTCTCACAAAACCTATTATATCTCATGAATTACAATTCTATTGCTTACAACGTTTCTTCCATAAGAAACTAGACTCAATAAGCTTTAATTTAATATTTTTTCCATCTTCTAATTCAACTTCTACAATTTATGGTGATTTTTCAAAGTTATACTACTGCTGCTGTCAAAAACTGTTTTAGTGCAAGCTGGTTATTACCATTTTCCCCTAAACTTTCAATGAATGATAATTTCGTCCCTGCTCAATTAACCTCTCAATTGAGCTTATTTTTCTCAATTAACACTTTATTATATCACTTTAAACTACTTTATAACCTTTGGAAATCATAATTTCAGTAATAGACTTTAATTCCAAACACTTTCATAATTAGGTCCCAAAAATCAATTTCTATTGAAATTACCTAATAAAATCATCTCTTAAACGAATTAAGGCTTAAATTTCATGCTATTTCATCATAAACTTACATAAACCAACCATGGTGGCTTTCAATTTCATCCATGAAATCAAAGACTAATGAATTTAATGATAGGACCTAGTTGTAAAAGTCTTTAAAAACACAAAATTACAAGAAATAGGCAAGGATTCACTTACTTGGTGCAAAAATTATGATATACCAGCTTAGATACCCCTCCTATGACGTTTTTTGCTGATGAGAGTGAAGAAAAATGAAGAGATTTCTAGATATCCCTATTTAGTCCTAGTTTTATTTAGCAAATTTTGTTATTTTCCCATTTTACCCTTATTTCTCCTTATTTTCTTGCTGATTTCATACCTTTGCCGTCCAGCCCAATTAGACCTTGGGTCTATTTTCCTTTAAGCCCTCTTTATTTTATCATTTAAACTATTTAATCATTTTTCATAATTTTGTATTTGTTACAATTTAGTCCTTTTCATTTAATTACATACTCAAACGTTAAAATTTTCTAACGAAATTTTAATACCACATTACTAACATTTTATAAATATTTATAAAAATATTTCCTACTCAATTTTATGAGATCAAGGTCTCGATACCTTGTTTTTACCCAATTCCTTCAATAATTCCTTTTTCTAACTAACCACTAAATCGGTAAAATTTTTCTATCGATATTTTAATACGATTTTCCTATCATATAAATATTCATGCAAAAATATTAAAATAAATTTCTCTTTAAATCGGATTTATGGTTACGAAACCATTGTTCCGATAACCTTGAATTTAGGCCATTACACCAAGCCTTTGGTGCCACAATTTGGACTTTTCTGTTGAGGCTGTGTAGGCCAAGTTTGAGCCACTTGACCAGTTAACCTCAAACCATTTATCAGTCATTGTGACTGTCATGAGCTTTGATCCATTCGGATTAGTAATCTGGCATTCTTTGCCTTTGAACATGACTGAATAACCTTTCTCAAGCAGTTGAGCAATGCTTAGCAAATTTCTATCGATTTCAGGCACCAACAAGACATTTGTAACAAGTTTGGTACCTGTAGGAGTGTTTATCAGGACATCTCTTTTTTCCTTGACTTTGATGAAGTGTCCATTTCCGACCTTCACATTTGTTTTGAATCTTCTGTCAATTGTCTTAAAAATGCCAGCATCAGGGGTCATGTGGTTTGTGCAACCACTGTCTATCAACCATCCATTTGAGGCCTTTTTTTGACCAGCTGAGCATGAAACAGCAAACACTTGCTCTTCATAATCACTCCCTTCTTCAGCTACTTGAGCCTCTGCTTGAGCTTGTTGTGGTTGATTCGCGCTTGAGTACGTCCTTGTTTTTGCAAACCCTTTCAACATGGCCCATCTTGTTGCAGTGTAGGCATGTTGCATCTGGTCTGAACCAACATCTTTGTTCTGGATGACCTGGCTTCTTGCAAAATCTGCAAAGGTAGTCATTTGTCTTTGCAGCATCAGGCTTGGGCTTGTTTTTCCATGTCTTCTTGCCTTTATGAGCAGTGTTAGATGAGGAAGTCCTGGCTTTAGCTTGGAAAGCACCTTCTTGGTGCTCCTCATTCCTGCTTGCCCTTCTTTGCTCTTGAGCATAAAGGGCATTGATCAGCTCTGTTAGGGTGATGCTGGACAGGTCCCTTGAGTTCTCAAGAGAGGATATTTTTGCTTCATACCTCTCAGGTAAGGTAGATAGCACTTTCTCCACTATTCTTGCTTCATTGAACTGCTCACCTAGGAGCCTTATGTCATTTACAATGACCATTATTCTGTCTGAGTACTGTTTCACTGTCTCCTCTTCTTTCATCTTCAAATTTTCAAAATCCCTTCTCAAGTTTAAGAGTTGCTGCTGCCTGGTTCTCTCAGTGCCTTGGAACTCCTCCTTAAGCTTGTCCCAGGCCTGCTTTGGTGTTTCACAGGCCATGATTTTGGTGAAAATTACATCAGACACACAGTTCTGAATGCATGACATAGCCTTGTGCCTTTTGGTCCTTTCTTCAGCGTGTTGTTTTATCTGAGCCACCGTTGGATTGGCTCGAAGGGGTTCTGGCTCAACGTCTGAGATCACAACTTGCCACAGATCGAAGGCCTGCAGGTAAGTTTTCATCTTAACCTGCCATATGTGGAAGCTTTCTCCGTTGAAGACTGGTGGTGCAGCTGGTGAAAAATTGGCAGCCATTTGTTTTCAAAATTGAAATATAACAGGTCCACTAAGAATATAGCTCTAGATACCAATTGTTGGAACTTTGGACAACAAACAGTGATTAAAATTGAAGCTTGAGCTGTAAGGCTCTATGCAAAAAAAAAAAAAGAAAATTTTCTAAGAAAATTAGAGAAGCAAGTAAGGGAGCTTATATATCTTTTTGTGTAAAAACACACACCTATTTATACAAAAACATCATTATTTTTTAACTAATAAATAACACTTAATTTTCACCTAATACACTTATTTTCACCTAACACACTTATTTTCACCTAACACACCACTTAAATTAAATTACAACAAAACAAAGACTTGGATAAAATAATGGTTTCAGCATGGGCTGCTTCTAGATGCTGTATGTGAGGCCACATTTCAACAGAAATAAGTAGACAAGAAAATAGAAATGGAAATAGAAGGAAAACATAGCCTAGGAATTAACACCAGAAATGCGTCGGTCTTGCAACACTTCATCACGTTTGCTACAACCTACACCAGAAAATGAGATTATTTGATCAAAGCAAGGATATGGGTAAAAACAGAACTTTAGAACCAGCTAATCACCATAACTTTTTCCATAGCATCACTAAGTGCATGAAGTCATACTAGTATTCATTAATTACAAAAGGTAGTACTAAATTTATCAGATAAACTTATAAGAAAAAGACACTGTAAGATAGTCCACAAGACCCATTCCTTTCCCCTTATAATACAGCAACTCACAATTAGCTTTTTAAGTCCAATTCAGGTCAAATCCCCATGATTACTAGCATCAACTGTAGTATGCATGTAATTTATAAAACCTTTATCATTTTCAAACAGACACACGGCAGGGAGAGACAACACAGAAATGTATTGAACACTCACATCTTTGGGTCAAGTAGATCTATTCCAGACTGATCTATAAAATTCAACCCCCAAATTCTATATCAGTCAGTATCAGAAAAATTCATTCTGGAGAACAAGCATCTAAGGTAGAACAGTTTCATCAAGTAGTATTTATTTTCTTTTTGCTGGTCATTTTATCATATTTTGGATATCAATTAACAAGGTTAAAGTTTGAAGAAACCACTGTTATGACCTTGAATAAGCAATGGAAGTGAAAAAGTTGGTAAAGAATGCCTTACATTAATTGAATATGTGACTATGAGATTATTGAAGCCACCTTAAGACTGTTTGGTTTATCTATTCTATATTGTTACAAGAGCTTAAGACTTAACCGTTACTTTGAGACCCTAAGTCACTGAAAAAAACAGAAGTTCAAAAGAATATGCTGGATTCTTAAAGTGCTAAGAATTCCCATGTGATCACCCTCAAGTAGTTCATCAAAAAGGAAATTGCACTATATAAGAGGTGGATGGGTCAGCAACTCTTATATTTGTCTACCATATCCAAGTTTTGCATATCTAAATATAGATTGGTAGCCTTTGCAAGACCATCATCGAGGGACATAAGTCGAACTCCAGCTGGAGTATCAGGGACCTAAGAACCTACATAAGGGAGCAAACTTAGATAAGAACCCTTCAAATTTGAGAGGATAAGTTTCTATGCAAGGTCTAAACCTAGTATTGGAATAAAAATGCACCTTAAAAATAGCAATACAACACCTGAGACCAAAATAGAATATTAGAAGAATCAGAGCTTTAGCAATGATAATGTACAGCTGCCGAAAAAGAGGCACAGGCATGACGATGAATCAACTCTTTAAAAAAACATATATTGATATATATTTCTCACCATCCCAGCGTTTTCCACTTTCTTCCATCACATAAATAGTTAACACGATCTTTTATCAAAAAAAAAAAAATAGTTCACACGATTAGCCAACTGATGAGACACTCCAACTGCTGCTTCTGATCTGCACCAACTGGGACAAAAACAGACTGCAGATGCATGCCGCAATTGTGTATGAATCATGCGTCTTCAAATCACTTTATCAAAATATCATCAGCATTTTCCAAATAAGATATTCAAACTATCAAAGTTGTTAGACATTGATACGAGCTCATCTATGAAGCCTGTGACGGACGTCAATCATGACCCGATGAGGCTACCTAATGGGCCAATTACACGTTCCCGAACCAAACAATTCAAAGATGCATAGCGGTGTTGGTGGCACAAATTTGGGATGATCATAAAAGAGAGCCCAAAAACATCTTTGAACTCATACAACTTATTTGAAGTTGAATATACTAGCTTGATCATTGCTAGTTTATTTTTAACACTTTAATTTACGCATGTTTTAATTTTTATTTTCAGTAATAGCTTCATTTTCTTATTTATTATTTATTTTTTTAGTTAGTCTTTGTCGAAGTTGAATATTAGTATGCTCTTATCTAGTGTTTAAATAAGGAAATTAAAATTCTGTCTAGTCTAATTTTAATTAATGTGATTTTATGCAGTGCTCCACGTTTTTGATGTCATGAAAGATGTAAAAAAATGCAAGCCTTGAATTTGAATCAACATGGTGGAATTAATGAAATAAAGCTCTTGTCTGTATAATTAGTTAGCTCTATAAGATGTTGGAAATCAACTATAGTTGGCTCTCCCGCAATTATTACCTCCTCCAACATATCTTGGTCATCTCTTGGCTTTTCTACATTAAAGCGCTGACTTCATGCTCAATTAGCTTGATTCGCACCTTTCTTCAAGCTGATTTAGTCGTGTTAGCTTAGTTCAGCTTCATTCGGTATTCAACTAGCCTAATGCCTTTTGGTGAACATTAAGAGACAAAGTTGCCAGGTGCCTTTTGGTGAACATGAAGGGACAAGGTTGCTGGTGCCTTTTCGAAAACCTAAGGGTTAAGGGACAAGGTTACTAGTGCCTTTTCGAAAAGTTAAGGGTTAAGGGACAAGATTACTAGTGTCTTTTCGAAATTTTAAGGGTTAAAGGCCAAGGTTGTGGTTGGCCTTTGTTTAGCCTATGAAAAGGCTATGTAATTATCATTGAAGGGAACTTTGAATTTGAATGAAAGAAAAATTTCTTTTGGTGAGTATTCACTCTCCTAATTCTCAAGGTTTGAATTGACTTATCTAGTTTTCTAGTGGCGTCATTCTTTCCTTATTTTGAACTTATCATCCTTTCGGGTGTGGCGTTCATCTACCTATACCGTTGGTTCCTATCTCGCTAGATAGTGGGTCTCGGTTTTATTTCGAAACTCATTCCATCAATTTGAAACTTATAAGATTCGGGTCTTTAATTTTTATTAAAGGTTCTTTCTTATTTCAAATACGTACCCATTTCAACCTATCACCTATCCTTACATTTCAAAGATATTATTTCCAATAAAATTATCCCTTTTGTTAGTTGAAAGAGAAACTGTCTAATTTACGATCGGGCAACATTTACGATTCGCCTCCTAACCCGAGACGGACCGCATCATCTGGTATCAGAGCTAGTTAAATTAGGCACGTTTTGATCATCTTGAGTTTTTCCGAGTAAGTTTCAAAAAAAAAAAAATTAGTATCTTGAATTTTTCAAACTCTTCATAATTCACCATCTCTACCATCGAGCCTTATTTTTCGACCCACCACCTATCAACCTTTCTATCTTTTCTGAGCCTACCCATTTTTGAGACCAATCTTACCGTTTTAATTTTTTTAAAACGACCTACGAGTTGCTAGTAAGTCAAAGACAACCTTCTAGAATCTAGAAGAGTGAATTTGAGCGGTAAAAGGCAAGAGTGAATACATTTAAAAAAAAAAAAAAGCCAGAATTGAGTGAAAACACGAGTGTGAGTGTTGATAATTTCTTTGTGAGTGAACAAGTGAGGATTGTAGTAAGGATTCACTAATTTTTGTTTAAAAACATGTCTAGGAGCCCCGAACGTCGAATAATAAGTGATGAAGCATCCGACGCTGCCGGAGGTGGAAGAGGATTGCAACCCCGGAGGAATGATCCTGAAGGGAGAAATCAGGATTTGCAAATAGTGAAGCAAGAAATCACACGTATGTTCAGATCAATCAGCGAACGATTAGATCAAAGAGATGAAGCGAAGACCTCGAGCAAATACCCCTCAATTACGAGAGGGGCGAGAACAACCTTGGTTGCGTGACAACGGCGTCTCACGAACCAAGTGAAGTAAGCGACAACCCGGCTTTCGAACACGATGAGCGAAGAGGAGGTCCACGAGTCCGTAAGCGAAGGGATCGAGAATGGGCCGATGACGACTTGAAGAACATTAAAATGGCGATTCCTGCTTTTCAAGGGCGGTCCGATCCGGAAGCCTACCTTGAGTGGGAAAAGAAGGTGGAATTAATCTTCGACTGTCATAATTATTCAGAAAATAAGAAGGTGAAACCTGCTGCCATCGAATTTTCTGATTACGCCCTCATTTGGTGGGATCAATTAACGACGAGTCGAAGACGAGATGGTGAACGCCCAATATCCACATGGGCGGAAATGAAGGCACTAATGAGGAAAAGGTTCATCCCAACCCACTATCACCGCGAGTTGCATCAAAAGTTGCAAAGCTTAACTCAGGGTCACCAAAGCGTGGAGGATTACTACAAGGAGATGGAAGTGGCCATGTTCCGAGCCAATGTAGAAGAAGAACGAGAAGCCACCATGGCACGTTTTAGCGCTGGCCTCAATCGAGATATCGCAAATATTGTAGAATTACATCATTACATCGACATCATCGAAATGGTTCATGTAACACCCCTTACCGAGACCGTTGCCGGAGTCGAGCACGAGGCATTACTAGACTTAACTTACTAGTTCTGGGCATAAAAATTTAAATTGTCCGTCTGCGTCATGTTCACTAAATTGACTATAACTCGAGTTACAAAACTCGAAATTAAGTTCCGTAAATTTTATATGAAACTATACTCATATATCTTCTTACCATAATTTTTCCAGAATTTTTGGTGTGGCCAATTAGTACAGTTTATTAGTTAAAGTCTCCCATGTTACACAATTTGACAGTTCTGACCTCTCTTCACTAAAAATCAATTATCTCATAATATACAACTCTTTTTCCTACACCGTTTCTTTCATATAAAAATAGACTCAATAAGATTTAATTCTATATCTCATTCACAACCTAATTCCATTTATACTATTTTTGGTGATTTTTCAAAATCACGTCACTGCTGCTGTACAAACTATTCCCCTGCATATACTTACATAATTTCTTTCTAATAATTACCAACTAGGCATTACATAATATCCAAAACATACTCTTCATTAGCCATTTTAATAGCTAATCATTACCATACATTTACAAGCCAATCTTAAGCCATATCATAAGGTTATACACACAAGATAGTTAAGTCCCTATACATGCCATAACTTAAAACGTTCGAGTCACAAAATACCGATATAATCCTTTGATAGTGTGTAACGATCCCCGACGTTAAAACTTGTATACTTGCCGAGTTGGCTTGTAATACTATAAAAAAAATAAAGAATGGGTATAAGCATAAAGCTTAGTAAGTTTACATGTAAATAGATAACAACATTCTTAATGAATTATCTTATGTTTTTCTTATCAAGATCACTTAAGCTTTTAACTCAATATACTTAAAACTTGTATACTTGCCTTACCTTTTAACATAAATTTATCTTACCTTACCTTTTTAGCTTGGACTTGCCTTACCTTTACTTTGGTATATTCTTTGAATTTTCCCGTTGAACCACTTGGAATACTAAGGATACACGGGTACCTTTCCTTATGAAACTTAACCATTGCCATGTCTTGACATGGTCTTACGTGGTATCCTTGCCTTATGAACTCACCAATGCCATGCCTTGGCATGGTCTTACATGGGACCTTTGCCTTATAGTAACATATCAATGCCATGTCTTGACATGGTCTTACATGATTTCCTTAAACCCTAATGTCATGACATTTGTATCCTACACATTCCTAAGGTTCAACCGGAACTTTCTGAGATTGCTTCTCCATCAATTCATAATTGAGTCTTTAAATAATAAATTTACAGAATAAATATGGAAATGCTGAAATTTAACAACATTAAATGTAAAGTAATAGAATATTGCATTTATTTCTGCAAACTTACCTCGAAACAAAATACGATCAACTATATATCGTTTTAATCCTCTATCTTTTTCTTTCCTCGATCTAACTCTAGATTTCGTTCTTCTTGATCTATAATAGCAAATTTAGCTTATTTAATACTCACATTCAACAAAACAGTCTTTAATTCTTAACTTTAGCAAAATTATAATTTTGCCCCTAAACTTTTACATATTTACACATTTGCCCCAAAGCTCGGAAATTAAACTTTATCCCTTATTCTTATGTTTTATGGCATGCTGATCATTTTCCCTTCTATGGCAACATCAAATTCTCACTCTAACTTGTACTTATGAACATTAGGTATTTTCTGGAGATTAAGTAGTTTTACTCGTTTTCACTTAAAATCACTAAGCAAAAGTTGTTTAACATAATTTCACACTTCATATTCTATCATAAAACATCAAAATAAACACATTTCACCTATGGGTATTTTTCCAAATATGAACCCTAGCATGAATTATTAATAGAATAAGCTAAATCAAGTTACCGGGACTCCAAAAACGTAAAGAACATTAAAAACGGGGCTTGGATGCACTTACTATGAGCTTGAGAAGTTGAATAAGCCCTAGCTATGGTGTTTCCTTGAAAAATTCGGCCTACTTGAAGAAGATGAGCAAAAATTGGCTATTAATTTTGTTTTTAACTCATTTTAATCACCAAATGACCAAAATGCCCTTAACTTAAAAATATTCGATTTCACTTATTTGATGTCCATTTTTTTCCAGAAAGTTAACCAATGGTCTAGTTACCTTTTAAGGACCTCCAATTTAAAATTTCATAGCAATTAGATACCTCTAGCTTCTAGAACTCAAGTTTTGCACTTTTTACAATTTAGCCCTTTTGACTAAATTGAGTGCTCAAACACCAAAATTTTCAAACGAAATTTTTACGAAATCATTTCATAAAATTGTAGATCATAAAAATATAAGAATATTAATTTTTTATCAGATTTGTGGTCCCGAAACCACTATTCCGACGAGGCTCAAAATCAGAACATTACAATTTCCCCCCCTTTTAGGGATTTTCGTCCCCGAAAATCTTACCAGAAAAGAGGTTTGGGTACTGTTTTCTCATGGCTTCCTCTGGTTCCCACGTAGCCTCTTCTACTCCATGTCTTTGCCACAACACTTTCACTAAAGCTATACTTTTATTTCTTAACTGTTTAACCTCTCGAGCCAAAATCTTAATCGGTTCCTCAACATAGGTCATATCCGGTTGAATCTCAATCTTTGTCGGAGAAATCACATGTGAAGGATCAGAACGATAGCGTCGCAACATTGACACATGAAACACATTATGAATTCTTTCTAATTCTGCTGGTAAAGCTAGCCGATATGCCATGGTCCAAGCCTTTCGATAACCTCATACGCCCAATGAAAGCGGGGACTCAACTTGCCCTTTCGGCCAAATCTCAAAATCTTTTTCCATGGAGATACTTTCAGAAACACTTTATCACCCATTTGAAACTCAATCTCTTTTCTTTTCAAATCTGCATATGACTTTTGTCGATCTGAAGCAGCTTTCAGACAATCACGGATTACTTTCACTTTCTCTTCAGTTTCTCTAACTAAATCAACTCCGTGAATCTGTTTCTCACTGAGCTCGGTCCAATACAAAGGTGTGCGGCATTTACGTCCATATAAAGCTTCATAAGGTGCCATCTTCAGACTCGATTGATAACTATTATTGTAGGCAAACTCTATTAACGGCAAATATTTCTCCCAACTACCTTGAAATTCCAATACGCAACATCTAAGCATATCTTCAAGTACCTGAATAACTCTTTCTGATTGACCATCAGTCTGAGGATGGAAAGCTGTACTAAAACTCAACTTTGTACCTAAAGCTTCCTGCAATTTCTTCCAAAATCGTGAAGTAAATCTCGGATCTCTATCTGAGATAATCGATAACGGTACTCCATGTAGTCTCACAATCTCTGAAATATACAACTCGGCCAACTTGTCAAGTGAATAATCCATACAAACTGGGATAAAATGAGCCGACTTCGTTAACTTATCAATCACAACCCATACTGTATCTTTCTTTCTCAGTGTCAAAGGCAATTCCGTCACAAAATCCATAGTAACTCGGTCCCATTTCCACTCGGGAACTAATACGGGCTGCAATAAACCTGAAGGTACCTGATGTTCAGCTTTTACCTGTTGACAGATCAAGCATCTAGAAACAAATTCTGAAATATCTCTTTTCATTCCTCTCCACCAATACATTTTCTTCAAATCATTATACGTCTTTGTACTACCTGGGTGAATAGACCAAGAACTGCTATGTGCTTCCTGTAAAACCTTTCAAATAAGATCATCATTCTTTGGTACACATACCCTGTCTCTAAACATCAAACAACCGTCAGATCTGATCGGAAAATTAAACTCTACACCTGACTCGCACTGAACCCTTTTAGCTTGCAACTCACTGTCATCCTTCTGAGCTTCACAAATTTCTTCAAGAAACATCGGTTTAGCTCTCAGCTCAGCTAAAATAGAACCATCATCTGGCAAGACCAAACTAGTATGCAAAGCTCTCAATGCAAATAATGATTTTCTACTCAAAGCATCGGCAACAACATTTGCCTTACCCGGGTGATAATCGATCACTAGTTCATAATCTTTAATCAAATCTAGCCATCTTCTTTACCTCAAGTTTAGATCTTTCTGAGTCATCAAGTATTTCAAACTTTTATGGTCAGTGAATATTCGGCATTTCTCACCATACAAGTGATGTCTCCAAATTTTTAATGCAAATACAATAGCAGCTAACTCTAAATCATGTGTCGAATAATTTTTCTCATGTGGTTTTAACTGTCTAGAGGCATAAGCAATTACCCTTCCTTCCTGCATAAGTACACAGCCTAGTCCATGTAAGGATGCATCACTGTAAATCACAAACTCTTTACCCGGTTCTGGTTGTACTAAGATGGGAGCTTTAGTCAACAATACCTTTAACTTGTCGAAACTCTGCTGACACTTCTCAGTCCATTCAAACTTAACATCTTTCTGTAGCAATCTTGTCAGTGGAGTAGCTATCATGGAAAATCCCTCTACAAATCGTCTATAATAACCGGTAAGACCAAGAAAACTTCTAACCTCTGATACATTTGTAACAGCACAAATTTGGGTCTAGTTGAAACAGTAGTTTCGAGACCACAAATTTGACAAAGAAAATTTTATTTTTATTATATTTTTATGGTCTACAATTTTACGGAAATATTTCGTAAGATTTTAGTTAAAAAAATTTGACGTTTGAGCACTCAATTTAGTCAAAATGACTAAATTGTAAAAAGTGCAAAACTTGAGTTCTATATATTAGAGGTGTCATATTGCTATGAGTTTTAAATTGCAGGCCCTTAAAAGGTAATTAGACCATTGAATAACTTAATGGATAAAAATCGGCATGAATTGGACAAAATTGAAAAAGAAAAGCCTTAAGGGCATTTTAGTCATTTAGTGTTTTAAATGGATAAAAAGACAAAATACAAGGGGAAAAAAAATCTGCTCATCTTCTTCAAGTTACTGCCGAAAATTTCTAGACTCCATGGCTAAGGGTTTCAAGCTTTTCAAGCTTCATAGTAAGTTCTTTTGAGCCCCGTTTTTAATGTTCATCGTATTTTTGAAATCCCGGTAACTTACTCTAGCTATTTCTACCATTAATTTGATCTAGAGTTTAATTTCAAAAATTGACCCATGTTGAATAATTGTGAATTTTGATATTTAATGGTAGATTATGCATGTTTATGAGTAGAGGGATGATTTTTACTAAGTGATTTTCGGTGAAAACGAGTAAAACGAGTTAATCGATAAAAGTTGTTATTGTTCATAAGTATGTGTTATAGTAAGAATTTGAAGTTGCAATAGAAGGGAAAAATGTTCAGCATGTCATAAAACATAAGAAAAAGGAATAAAGTTTAATTTTCGAGCCTAGGGCAAAATCGTAATTATGCAAAAGTTTAGGGGCAAAATTGTAATTTTGCCAAAATTTGAGTTAGGGACTGTTTTGAGTAGTATATTAATTAAATAAGTGGAATGTGATGTTTTAGATCCGAAAAACGAGATTTGGATGTAGAATGGAGGAAAATCGAAAATCGAGAAAGTTGGTAAAATGGTCGTTTTGGCATTCGAGGTAAGTTTGTGTGTTAATAATAATGCAACATCGTGCTTGAATTGTAATTTTCTATTGATATGACACAAAAAGGACGATTTTGAATAAGTTTATGAGTAAACGATTAAATTGAAATGTGAGCAAAAGTAAGAAAGCATGAATTCATTATAAAATACGTGTTTATTCTATTAAATAGTACAGGAAATTATTTGATTATTTTTATCATATAAATGTTATATGTTTATATGAAATTCGAGAAAAAGAAAAGGAAGGGGAGGACCGAATTGAAGGAAAAGGAAAAGAGAAGGTTAAGGAGTGAAGGAAGAAGAATTTATATCACCTCAACCTTTTGTTGTAAATACTACAAGAATTTTAAATTACTGTTATTTATCTTTTTCGAAATATTTATGTGAATTATTTAAACATATGAGATTCAGCTTTAATGCCCAAGTAGACGAAATTTAGAACTACTGGGATATTAAGGAACATTAGCACGTTGGTGCTCTCTGATTATTAGCACGTCAGTGCTCTCTGATATTAGCACGTCAGTGCTCTCTGATTATTAGCACATTGGTGCTCTCTGTTCACTTGTGCATCATAATGCACCTCTGTATTTGTTCTGTATATCCGGTATGTTCTATAAAGTCTACTTTGGGCTAAGAATGTGCAATAAGAACAAAGTGAATCACTGATGTGTTAAGGTAAGTTTTATACCTTATAAAAGATAAGTTAAATTTGTTTAAAGCAATGCATAGTTGAAGAGAAACTACATGTGATGGTGTGATGACTAAGTGTAATTGAAAACGATCATGTTATGAATAAGTGCAAGTATGCATGTGACCAATTGAGAAATGTGGCAAATGTACGTATGAACAATATGTTCAATATGTAATCGGAAATTTGAAAGATTGGTATAAGCACGTGATGAACACAACTAAAATAAAAGAGAGCAAAAGTTTACAATAGAGCTGCTTTGGACAGCAACAGCTATGTGAATTTGAAAAATCACCAAAAATAGAAGAAATGGAATTAGAAAGTGAAAGAGATATGAATTGAAAGCTCATTGAGTCTATTTTCATATGAAAGAAATAGAGTAAGCAAAAGAAATGGAATTAATGAGATATTTAAATTTTAGTGAAACTGGTTCTGAATGAATTCGTGATCCCCTGTTCTGTCTTTGAGAAATTATTAAAAATTGTATAAAAATAATTATGGGATATGGTTTATATGAATAGAATCCTGAATGAGTCTATTTTCAAATTAAATAAATAATAAGGTCATATGAATTCTTTACAAAGAGTAATTTGATTCGTAGTGAAGAGAGGTCAGAACAGTTAAACAGCGAAATAGGGGAAACTTTAAGAATAATCTGGTATTGATTGGCCATACCAAAAATTCTGGAAAAATTATAGTAAAAAGATATATGAGTCTAGTTTCAAGGAAAATTAACAGATCTTAAATTGGAGTTCCGTAGCTCCAGATATAAATGATTTAGTGACAATGACTCAAGTAGACAGCTTAAGATAAACATGAGAAAATGGTGGAACTATGTGTAATTATGATTGCATTATCTTGAGAAGTTGTTGTGAGGATTTGTCATGTTGAGGCCTTGATAAAGCTACAAATAAGTTGGGAAAGTAAGAACTTAGCATTATTTATGCAAGTTATAACGGCTTAGTAGTAAGCTAAATTCATTGCTAATGCTTATTATTTTTACATGTGAACTTACTAAGCTTTATAAGCTTACCCCCTTTTCTTTCCCATGTTATAGAGTCCTATTAAACAAGCTCGGGTTGGAGGTCGTCGGAGATCGCTTCACACTATCAAGTTATCTATGGGTATCTTTATTTATAAATGATTTAAGTTATGGCATGTATAGGGACTTGACTAAGTCATTTTGTAAATGTGTTAAGTAATTTGACCAAATGTATTGTTAAGTCTGGTAATGCCTCGTACTCGGTCCCGGCATAGGATACGGGTAAGGAGTGTTACATTTATTCCTGGGAGGCTTCCAATCGACAATAGCTGAAATCTTATTCGGATCAACTTTAATACCTTCACCTGCGACAACGTGTCCAAGAAAACAAACTTCTCGTAACCAGAACTCACTTTTGCTAAATTTGGCATAAAGCTGATTATTTCTCAAAATTTGTAAAACTGTTCTCAAACGCTCTGTATGCTCAGTCTCATCATGGGAATAAATCAAGATGTCATCAATGAACACAACTACAAACTTGTCCAGGTAAGGTCTGAAAATTCGGTTCATTAAATCCATGAAAATGGCAGGAGCATTAGTTAAGCCAAATGGCATCACAAGAAACTCATAGTGACCATACCTAGTTCGAAAAGCAGTTTTTGGAACATCTGACTCTTTAACTCGCAGCTGATAGTATCCGGATCTCAAATCTATCTTAGAAAACACAGTGGCTCCTTTCAATTGATCAAACAAGTCATCTATTCTAGGCAATGGATATTTGTTCTTTATGGTAACCTTGTTAAGCTGCCAATAGTCTATGCACAATCTCATGGAACCGTCCTTCTTTTTCACAAATAACACTGGCGCGCCCCATGGTGAATAGCTAGGTCTTACAAAGCCTTTATCAGTTAATTCCTATAGCTAAGCTTTCAATTCTTTCAATTCTATCGAAGCCATTCTATAAGGAGCAATAGAAATAGGTGTGGTACCTGGAATTAATTCAATGCCAAACTCAACTTCTCTAATAGGAGGCAAACTCGGTAGTTCTTAGGGAACACATCAGAAACTCATTTACCATGAATCGATTCAATTTTCAACTCGGATCTTTAGTATTCAACACAAAGGCAAGATAAGCTTCACATCCTTTCTCAAACATTTTACGAGCGGCGTACGAATCGAAATCATGGTAATTGCACTATCTCGACTCATCCGAATTAACTTGAAGGATTTCACCATTTTCACATTTCAACTCAATAAATTTCTTTCCACAATTCACTATCGCATCATGTGCAGTTAACCAATCCATAGCAAGAATCACATCAAACTCATCAAATGGCAACAGCATGAGATCAGCCAGAAAACAGTAACCTCTAATCATCAAAGGGCATTTTTTACATACTTTGTTTACTAACACATGCTGACCAAATGGATTTGATACTTTAATCACAAATTTCGTAAACTCTATGGGCATGTTCATACTAGGCATTAATTTCATGCAAACATAGGAATGGGTTGAATCCGGATCAATCAAAGCAATAACATTAATATCATGAAGAGAAAATGTACCCGTAATTACATCGGGGGAGGATGCCTCTTCACGATTACGGAGAGCATAAGTCCTTGCTGGTGCTTTAACATCTGATCTCGTTGCTGTATCTCTAAATGCACCTCTACCTGCCCCTACTTCTAGATTTCTCTGATGTCTGCCTCTAACGGGGGCATTACCTGATCTTGCACTTGGTATTACTTCTCTTTTAACCATTTCGGGACACTCCCGAATGAAATGATTCGATGCACCACATCGGAAACAACCAATCTCAGTTGCTCGACATTGACCTGGATGACGTCGACCACATTGAGGACACTCGGGTCTATCAGGTTGAATACTGCCAACACTCGCAATCGAAGTGGTTTGAGCTTTTGAATCTATAAATCTTCCACCTCTGTTTCGGCTAGAATACCCAGCTGAAAAATTAGATCTTGTAGAAAACTCTCTAGGCCTCTTGGATGTAGACTGAAATGACTTGCTCATCTGTCTTTTCTTCGAGTCTTGCATCTCATTTCAGATTTACCCTTTCTTTTTAATAACTCTTTCGCCTTACTGTGCTCGTTCAACTAAAGCAACAAACTCTTTTATCTCTAGAACACCAACCGACAGTCGGATATCATCATTGAGCCCATCTTCAAATCTTTTACACATGATAGCCTCTGAGAGACACACTCTCGAGCATAATTCTTTGAGTCGGACAAATTCACGTTCATAGTCGGTCACAGTCATCTTACCTTGTTTTAACTCAAGAAACTCTTTTCTTTTTCTCGGTCAATAAACCTCTCGATCGATATACTTCTTACGGAACTCCTCCCTGAAAGAAATCCCATGTAACTCTTTCTTTCGGTACTCACTCGATACAAGTGTCTTCCACCACCTGTGGTAGGTGAATCTCTAAGAAGTGACACTACACATTTAATACACTCTTCCGATGTGCAAGATAACTCGTCAAAAACTCTAATAGTATTTTCGAGCCAAAATTCAGCTTTTTTCGCATCGTCATCTTTGGTAGCCCGAAACTCTTCAGCCCCTTGTTTTTCGATCTTGTCAATGGGTGGCTTCTCTCTTCCGATCAGATTCGTGGATGGGGAAGCTACATGGGTGGTCTGTGGATCATGAGGGGTGGAGGTCTAATCGCCGAAGTTCGCATTTAACGAACTCAAACAAACCATTCATTCAAAGCTTAGAAGAAGGCTTCTCGAGCCCTCCTCCTCCACGACTAATCAGTAACGGGCCTTTCACGACTATCTTGTGGTACCGTCCCTTCAGCGGGAGTGGGTGCACTACTCTCTACATCATCTGCACCAGCTCGTTCAGGATCCATAACTAAAAAAAAAAAATTTAACTCGTCAAGAGTCGTCACACTATCAAAATATAAATATGGCATGTATAGATAGACTCTTACTCATACTAAATATTCCGAGAACCGACTAAACCTTGCTCTGATACCAACAAATGTAACACCCCTTACCGAGACCGTTGCCGGAGTCGAGCACGAGGCATTACTAGACTTAACTTACTAGTTCTGGGCATAAAAATTTAAACTGTCCGTCTGCGTCAAGTTCACTAAATTGACTATAACTCGAGTTACAAAACTCGAAATTAAGTTCCGTAAATTTTATATGAAACTATACTCATATATATTCTTACCATAATTTTTCCAGAATTTTTGGTGTGGCCAATTAGTACAGTTTATTAGTTAAAATCTCCCCTGTTACACAGTTTGACAGTTCTGACCTCTCTTCACTAAAAATCAATTATCTCATAATATACAACTCTTTTTCCTACACCGTTTCTTTCATATAAAAATAGACTCAATAAGATTTAATTCTATATCTCATTCACAACCTAATTCCATTTATACTATTTTTGGTGATTTTTCAAAATCACGTCACTGCTGCTGTACAAACTATTCCCCTGCATATACTTACATAATTTCTTTCTAATAATTACCAACTAGGCATTACATAATATCCAAAACATACTCTTCATTAGCCATTTTAATAGCTAATCATTACCATACATTTACAAGCCAATCTTAAGCCATATCATAAGGTTATACACACAAGATAGTTAAGTCCCTATACATGCCATAACTTAAAACGTTCGAGTCACAAAATACCGATATAATCCTTTGATAGTGTGTAACGATCCCCGACTTTAAAACTTGTATACTTGCCGAGTTGGCTTGTAATACTATAAAAAAAAAATAAAGAATGGGTATAAGCATAAAGCTTAGTAAGTTTACATGTAAATAGATAACAACATTCTTAATGAATTATCTTATGTTTTTCTTATCAAGATCACTTAAGCTTTTAACTCAATATACTTAAAACTTGTATACTTGCCTTACCTTTTAACATAAATTTATCTTACCTTACCTTTTTAGCTTGGACTTGCCTTACCTTTACTTTGGTATATTCTTTGAATTTTCCCGTTGAACCACTTGGAATACTAAGGATACGCGGGTACCTTTCCTTATGAAACTTAACCATTGCCATGTCTTGACATGGTCTTACGTGGTATCCTTGCCTTATGAACTCACCAATGCCATGCCTTGGCATGGTCTTACATGGGACCTTTGCCTTATAGTAACATATCAATGCCATGTCTTGACATGGTCTTACATGATTTCCTTAAACCCTAATGTCATGACATTTGTATCCTACACATTCCTAAGGTTCAACCGGAACTTTCTGAGATTGCTTCTCCGTCAATTCATAATTGAGTCTTTAAATAATAAATTTACAGAATAAATATGTAAATGCTGAAATTTAACAATATCAAATGTAAAGTAATAGAATATTGCATTTATTTACTGCAAACTTACCTCGAAACAAAATACGATCAACTATATCGTTTTAATCCTCTATCTTTTTCTTTCCTCGATCTAACTCTAGATTTCGTTCTTCTTGATCTATAATAGCAAATTTAGCTTATTTAATACTCACATTCAACAAAACAGTCTTTAATTCTTAACTTTAGCAAAATTACAATTTTGCCCCTAAACTTTTACATATTTACACATTTGCCCCAAAGCTCGGAAATTAAACTTTATCCCTTATTCTTATGTTTTATGGCATGCTGATCATTTTTCCCTTCTATGGCAACATCAAATTCTCACTCTAACTTGTACTTATGAACATTAGGTATTTTTACCGATTAAGCCGTTTTACTCGTTTTCACTTAAAATCACTAAGCAAAAGTTGTTTAACATAATTTCACACTTCATATTCTATCATAAAACATCAAAATAAACACATTTCACCTATGGGTATTTTTCCAAATATGAACCCTAGCATGAATTATTAATAGAATAAGCTAAATCAAGTTACCGGGACTCCAAAAACGTAAAGAACATTAAAAACGGGGCTTGGATGCACTTACTATGAGCTTGAGAAGTTGAATAAGCCCTAGCTATGGTGTTTCCTTGAAAAATTCGGCCTACTTGAAGAAGATGAGCAAAAATTGGCTATTAATTTTGTTTTTAACTCATTTTAATCACCAAATGACCAAAATGCCCTTAACTTAAAAATATTCTATTTCACCTATTTGATGTCCATTTTTTCCAGCAAGTTAACCAATGGTCTAGTTACCTTTTAAGGACCTCCAATTTAAAATTTCATAGCAATTAGATACCTCTAGCTTCTAGAACTCAAGTTTTGCACTTTTTACAATTTAGCCCTTTTGACTAAATTGAGTGCTCAAACACCAAAATTTTCAAACGAAATTTTTACGAAATCATTTCATAAAATTTTAGATCATAAAAATATAAGAATATTAATTTTTTTTATCAGATTTGTGGTCCCGAAACCACTATTCCGACGAGGCTCAAAATCGGTCATTCTGATTCACATGGCTATAAAGGTAAAAACAATTAAACGTAAAAGCTACACCTAGAGCAAACCCCAATCATGCTTCAACATCGAAGTGGGGGCAAGTGACCAATAAACGGGACATACCGAACCGAGCCAAAGAAACAAGTGGCGCACCCAAGATTAACAAGCCGATCGGTGAAACGAGCAAAGGCAAAATGGAAGCTCTTTCGAATCGATCCTGAGACATTAAGTGTTTCAAATGTTTGGGACGAGGACATATTGCAAGTCAATGTCCAAACCGAAACACTATGTTTGTCCGAGATAATGGCGAGATTGAATCCGGAAGTGAAGAGGAAGATGATGCCAGTGAGACATCCCAAGATGAGGAAGAGGTAGAACAAGCCGAAAGTGGAGAGATCTTGGTGGTAAAAAGGAGCCTTAGCTTACAAGGTGTCGAAAATGAGCAACAACGTGAAAACATCTTCCATACGCGTTGCCAAATACAAGGGAAGATTTGTTGCGTCATCATTGACGGGGGAAGCTGTACTAATGTGGCTAGCACCATATTGGTGGAAAAACTTGGATTGACTACCACCAAACATCCCCATCCGTATAAGCTACAATGGCTTAATGACGCGGGAGAACTTAAAGTCACAAAACAAGTTTTGGTTTCCTTTGCAATAGGGAAGTATCAAGATGAGGTTTTGTGCGATGTGGTTCCAATGCTAGCGGGACATCTCCTGCTTGGACGACCTTGGCAATTTGACAAGCGAGCAATCCATGACGGCTACACTAATCGGTACACTTTTAAATACTTAGGCCGGAACGTGACACTAGCTCCGCTAACACCCAAGCAAGTTTATGAAGATCAGTTGAAGATGAAGGCATCAATGGAAAAATCAAAAGAAAGTGAGAGGAAAAATGAGAAAGAAAAAGAAAAGAATTTAAAAAAAAAGAGGGGCAAGAAATTAAGTGATAAAATAAGAGAGTGTGAACAAAAAGAAGAGGAAACGAAGGAAGAAAAAGAAAATGGAAAAATGAGTATTTTTGCAAAGGCAAGAGACATTCGAAAAGCTTTGTGTGTGAGACAACCTGATGTATGTCTTACTATACAAGGAATCGTTTTTGAATACTAACGACTTACCCAAGAATCTTCTTTCTTCTGTGTTGTCTCTGATTCAGGAATTCAAGGACGTCTTTCCAGAAGAGATACCAAGTGGTTTACCGCCCATTCGAGGCATAGAACACCAAATTGACTTGGTGTCGAGCTTTATCGCCTAATCGGCTGCGTCTGGAGCAATCCCGAAGAAACAAAAGAGCTCCAAAAGCAAATCACTGAATTGCTAGAAAAGGGATATATCCGAGAAAGCCTTAGTCCATGCGCAGTACCGGTGCTACTAGTGCCAAAGAAAGATGGTTCGTGGCGAATGTGTGTCGACTGTCGTGCCATCAACAAGATTACCGTCAAATACCGACACCCGATACCCCGACTTGATGATATGCTCGACGAGTTGAGCGGAGCTCGAATCTTCACAAAGATTGATCTCAAAAGTGGTTATCACCAAATTAGGATGCGGGAAGGCGATGAGTGGAAAACGACTTTCAAAACAAAGTTAGGTTTGTATGAATGGTTGGTAATGCCATTCGGACTTACAAACGCTCCGAGTACTTTTATGCGACTTATGAATCATGTTTTACGAGCTTTTATTGGCAAATCATGTGTCGTTTATTTTGATGACATATTAGTGTACAGCAAATCTTTGGAGGATCACCTCCAACATCTACTTGCGATCTTAGAAACACTGCGAAAAGAGGTATTGTACGCCAATCTCGAGAAATGTTCTTTTTGTACTAATAAGGTTATTTTCTTAGGATACGTCATAAGTGCAAATGGATTAGAAGTGGACCAAGAGAAGGTTAGAGCAATCCAAGAATGGCCCCGTCCTACAACGGTTAGCCAAGTACGAAGTTTCCATGGGTTGGCTAGTTTTTACCGTCGATTTGTGCCCAACTTCAGCACGATAGCCGCTCCTTTAACAAGCGTGATCAAGAAGAATTCAGCTTTCCAATGGTCCGATGAGCAAGAACGGTCTTTTAATGCCATTAAAGAATGTCTTGTTAAAGCTCCATTGTTATCCCTTCCTGACTTTACTAAAATTTTTGAAATTGAGTGTGATGCATCAGGTGTAGGGATCGGAGCCGTTCTAACTCAGAATGGAAGACCGGTGGCATACTTCAGCGAGAAATTGAATGGAGCTGCACTTAATTACCCCGTGTATGACAAGGAGATGTACGCTCTAATAAGATCGCTTGAAACGTGGCAACATTACTTGAGACCGAAAGAGTTTGTTATTCATTCAGAGCATGAAGCACTCAAGTATATTAAAGGTCAGCACAAGCTCAACAAACGACATGCAAAATGGATCGAGTATTTAAAATCATTTCCGTACGTAATTAAGTACAAGAAAGGTAAGGAAAATGTAGTAGCGGATGCGTTATCATGAAGGTACAATTTATTAACCTTTCTTGATTCTAAAGTACTTGGTTTCCATCATATTAAGGAATTGCATGCTAACGATGCTGATTTTGGCAATGTCTATAATGCTTGTGAGAGTGGTGTTTTTGATAAGTTTTACAGGCATGAAGGATTCCTTTTCAAGGAAAACAAGATTTGTATACCGCAAGGTTCTATACGAGACATGCTTGTGATAGAGGCACATAGTGGTGGACTTATGGGTCACTTTGGAAGAGACAAAACATTGTCCACTCTTCAAGAACACTTTTTCTGGCCAGGAATGAGAAAGGATGTCGAACGAATTTGTGAACATTACATTGCTTGCAAACAAGCAAAATCAGGTCCAAAGATCACGGTTTATATACGCCCCTTCCTATTCCAGACACTCCGTGGGTCGACATTTCCATGGATTTCATCCTTGGAATACCGAGATCAAAAACTGGGAAGGACTCGATCTTTGTTGTAGTTGATCGTTTCTCTAAAATGTCCTATTTTATCCCTTGTTCTAAGACTGACGATGCTGTACATATTGCAAACTTGTTTTTTAGGGAAATCATACGATTGCATGGAGTTCCGAAGACGATCGTATCTGATCGGGACGTAAAATTTTTAAGTCATTTTTGGCGAACTCTGTGGGGAAGTTAGGGACTAAACTACTAATTCTCGACCACGTGTCATCCTCAAACGGATGGACAAACCGAAGTAGTGAACCGAGTCCTATCAACCTTGTTGCGAGCATTGGTGCAAAAAATCTCAAAACGTGGGAAAGGCTATCGCTCTACATCGAATTTGCTTACAATCGAGCTGTTCATTCTGCAACTAAATTTTCGCCTTTCGAGATTGTTTACGGGTTTAACCCTCTCACCCCTCTTGATTTATTGCCATTGCCTTCGGATAAATTTATCCATTCTGATGCTAAAAAAAAAGGCGGAATACATAAAGGAGCTGCATCGAAAGGTACGCGAGAATATCGAAGCAAGAACCAAGCAATACGTCCAACGAGCTAACAAAGGTCGTAGACGCATTCTCTTTGAACCAGGGGACTGGATTTGGGTTCATATGCGAAAAGAAAGGTTTCCCAAGCAAAGGCGATCTAAACTTCTCCCAAGGGGAGACGGTCCATTTCAAGTCATTGAACGCATAAATGACAACTGGTACAAATTGGACTTACCAGGTGACTATAATGTGAGCGCGAGTTTTAATGTTTCTGATCTTTCTTCTTTCGATGTAGGTGATGATTCGAGGACGAATCAACTTAAAGAGGGAGGGGATGATACGAGCTCATCTATGAAGCCTGTGACGGACGTCAATCATGACCCGATGAGGCTACCTAATGGGCCAATTACACGTTCCCGAACCAAACAATTCAAAGATGCCATAGCGGTGTTGGTGGCACAAATTTGGGATGATCATAAAGAGAGCCCAAAAACATGCTTTGAACTCATACAACTTATTTGAAGTTGAATATACTAGCCTTGATCATTGCTAGTTTATTTAACACTTTAATTTACACATGTTTTAATTTTTATTTTTGAATAATAGCTTCATTTTCTTATTTATTATTTATTTTTTTAGTTAGTCTTTGTCGAAGTTGAATATTAGTATGCTCTTATCTAGTGTTTAAATAAGGAAATTAAAATTTGCCTAGTCTAATTTTAATTAATGTGATTTTTTATGAGTTGCTCCATGTTTTTGATGTCATGAAAGATGGTAAAAAATGCAAGCCTTGAATTTGAATCAACATGGTGGAATTAATGAAATAAAGCTCTTGTCTGTATAATTAGTTAGCTCTATAAGATGTTGGAAATCAACTATAGTTGGCTCTCCCGCAATTATTACCTCCTCCAACATATCTCACTACAGCAAAACAGACTTTTAGCGGCGTTTTTTTGGCCTTTAGCGGCGTTTATAAGCGCCACTAAAAGTGTTTGCGGCGCTTTTGTAAGCGCCACAAAAACGCCGCTAATACAACCACCGCAAATTTTTGCGGCGTTTATGTGGAAAAAATGCCGCTAAAGATCATGACTTTTAGCGGCGTTTTCCGCTAAAAGTCATGGTCTTTAGCGGCGCTTTCCCAAAAACGTCGCTAAAAGTCATGGTCTTTAGCGCGCTTTTCTTAAAACGCCGCTAAAGGTCATGACTTTTAGCGACGCTTTTCCTAAAAACGCCGCTAAAGGTCATGACTTTTAGCGGCGCTTTGGCCAAAAACGCCGCTAAAAGTCCTAAAAAATAAAAAAATTAAAATATTATACTTTTAGCGCGCTTTTACCAAAAACGCGCGCTAAAAGTCCTAAAAATAAAAAAAATTAAAATATTATACTTTTAGCGACGCTTTTACCAAAAACGCCGCTAAGAGTCCTAAAAATAAAAAAATGCAAAATTATAAAAACGCATACAAATCCAATTTAAAAATATATAATTTAATACATCATAACCATAATTGATACAATTTTATACCCTAATTCTTTGCACTCAATTTGCAGTTTCCATTGAAGAACCTTGATTCCATTGACCTCCTGCACCAATTTTATAGTTTAGAAATCGAAATCCACGTGAGAATAGGCAATTGCATAAAATGCATGTCGACATAAGAGAATAGGCAAGATAAAGTGAATGCGAAGGAAAAAAAAAAAGTCATGTAGATTAGCATCATAGCAAACAAATTAACTAATGATACATCTACAGGATGGCGCTTAAATTCAAAAAAATGCACGCTGCAAATATGTCATTATGCTTCATTTTTATCCAATCAAGTTCTTTACTTTAATTTTTATTTTATATTTATGAAGAGAAATATCTTTTCTCCATTATAACAAAGATTATCTCCCATTATCTTAAACAACTAGCATGCTTCATCTCACAATCCTCTTTTACTAATCATTATGTGGTAAAAACCAATATTTATGTTTTTTTGATAAAACCAGATTTATGTTTTAACTATACTTTCACAAGCAATCCTCATTTTACATAAAATGCAAAGAGAATCTGAACAAAGCAGAAAAAATAGAAATCATTGCACAAACATCATTTAAAGTATAAACAAATAAGAGAATGCAAAAGTCTACATCTAATAAGGGAAAAGTGCAATAAAAAGGTACCTCTTCCAAAGCTATTGATGCTGTTAATCCTGAAGTAGGCAAAGCAACAACTTCCGGGTCAGGTCTTGGAATTGGAAGTATTTGCTTTGAAGGAACCTATATTTAGTTTCAAAATTGAATTATTTAACAATTTAAATATTGGAATAAAAAGGTAGAATAGATGATACACAAGATTTTATAAAATATTGAATAAACAAATAAATAAACTTGATCTTATACCTTCATACAAATATATATTAAAAACATATATTAAAAGAATAACTTAAGCATAAACAATTAGAAACAATAACTTACATGTAAACATATATATCATAATATATACATAGAAAAAAAGGGGATCAATTTAAGTAACTTAAGCATTTAAATTGATAGCTTAAGCATTTAAATTCATTAGATTAAATTCATTAAAAAAGAATAACAATCCATAAAGATTAAATTTGTTAAAAAATCGCAAAGAAATTCAAATGAATCAAAACTTACCACGGTTAATAATAGATCTCCTAACAGGTCTTCTAACAAACAAATGGATGTAGTCATCTTTCATGTATCGCTTGTTAACGCATGACCTTTAAATACACAAGTGTGGAAGAAGTGAGAAACAAAATACCAAGTGATGCCCCTCGCTTTTTTGAATGAGTTAAATATACTTATTTTGATTACTATGTATAGAAAAGCATCCCCTTACAAAGATCTTGCAAAATAAATTAGTTCTACACATTTTGATATCTTTTTATAGGATTAATATACGATTTCACAAACCAATAGTTGGATTTACAAATATAATTGGACTCATCATGCAAGTAAAATTTCAAATCTATCCTACATATCTATCATATCAATCTAGAATACGATTTTTTCATTATTAAACTTTTTTGCATCCAACCAATTATACATCCTAAAATCATTCAAAACTAACATAAAATAAAAAAAGCCTATTAAACAAATATAAAACGTACATGCAAAACTAGTATATCTAATAGCCTATTACCTATAGCCTAAAACAGCCTATTATTATACAAATAATAACACTATATTTATAACTCAATAATTTTTTTTTTCAATTTTATTTCTTTTAACATTATCCTTTAAATACTTCACCTTTAAATTTTAAAAAAGCTTATTTAAAGATTAGATAAAAATGAAATCTCTAATAAAAGTTACATTCAACTATCAAAAATACCAACAAATAGACCCAAAAAGAGAAGTGAAATTACGTTTACTATATAAAAAGCAAATTCGTATGCAGCTACTCAATTTACTTCTAAAGCTAAAGCCAACTTATGATATTTAATGATAGAAATGCATTATGTTTCCAACTGCATTATCCTTTTATTCAAATTTACAGTCCCAAATATTTGAAATAATAAAATATTTGAAAGAACATAGAGTTTGGATGGCTTAAAATTATATAAAAAGTCATGAAAATTCTGAAATAAAGAAAATTATTTGAAAGAACATAGAGTTTTAAAAATAAGGGTGAAATTCACTACTATTACCTTTACACACTTTGGCCTTCTTAATTTAGTCTGACCAAAAAAGAGAAAGAAATAGAAAATTTGGAGCTCAGTAACTGCCCTGCAAAACCGTGCTCTATATCAAGAACTTGCTGATGTAATCACATAACATAACTATATGTAGCTATTTTAATCACATAAGAAACTAAAAAAGTGAACTAAAAACCAGTAACACCAAAGCTGTCACCACATATGCTTGTTCCATAAGATAAACCAAAATAAAACATATGATCTTATTCGTACCTAGAAGACAAGAGGTTTATTCAAATCAACGATGAATTTGTGTGCAACCATCTTCGCAACTGCATTAAAGAAAAAATTCTGTTTAGTAAAGGATTAATAAATTACTAATTTTTTTAAAAGAATAACAAAAAGAGTGAGGATGACACAACATTCCACTTATGTCAGACTACTCTATGGAATTTGTACCACTACTTAACCTCAAAATTCCAATTTTCAAACACATTTAACCTCAAAATTCCAATTTTCAAACACATTTCAACACTCAACAATCGAGGATAAAAAGCATGAATCAGATTCCCACAGGGACGAACCACAAATTAATTTTTTTTTAAAAGTTGTTCAAATTATAAAATACTAAACAAAGATTCGGTTACATCATATCTCAAGCATCAATCAAGAATTTGCAGGAAAAGGGGAAAAAGAAAAAGAAACAGTGCTACTAAAAAATTTAGTAAATCAAACACTTATGTTCCTATTACCCCATTTTTCAAAGCACCCAACCAGCATAATAACACAATGTACTTAATATCATAAGCTACTCTAATCCCTAATTCTGAATCTAGAACCAGTACAAAATGTACATCATCTCCCTACTCATCTCTTCCACTACTCTTTTACGTCTCTAATCAGTGTATTTAGTGTTCTAAATTATGATAAATTTATAGCTCCTTAATATCTTTGATTGAATGAGTAAACTGACATGTATATCATAGCTACTTCTTGCTAAAGTGTATGTAAACTAATGTTAACTAAAACAATATAATAAAGCTGGCTATGACCAAATAAAGCTCTGAAATACAAAAAAGTGCACCAATGAAACAATTAAAGTTACAAATTTATCATCATATAGGCTTAATAAACATAAAACATCAAAACTGCTCCAATCCAATGAAAAAAATAAACACATGAATGCAATTAAATCTCTCATTTTCATGCTTGCATTCCATAAAACTAAAGAAATCCCAATACTCTTTAACCAAATTTATATCTAAGAAAAGACTATCAACAAAGATCGATCCAATAAGCAAGAGTAAACCGACAATTTTCTCTTAAGTGAAATTGAAACAAAAATGTTCAATTAAAAAATTAATAAAAAGAGGCAAGATATTTAGGACTGAAAAAAGCTCGTGAAAATAAAGAATTATCAAAAACCCCCATCAATCTGAAGCTAATTTACCCACATTTCAACAACAACAAAAGAATCGTCACACATAGCTGCAAGTTTCTATACAGCAGAGGGACTAAAAAGGGGGGAAACTATTTACCTTGTGGATGAGGTGCCGGGATTTGTTATGAGGGAGGTCGAAAGAGACAGAAGACAAACTGGGTCATGCGTACCAATGTTCCCGATGGAGTTGGATGATTACCACGATGGAATAGGTGGTGGATCTACTGGCGTAGGATGAGCAGTGAAAACGGAAAGCTGATGGAAATAGCTGATAAAACTTTACTAAAGGAAAAGGGAAACGGGTGTTCGGGATTCAAGAAAAAAGAAAATAAAAGCAAAGCGCAAAGGGATTTCGGGATTTCGGGATAGAGATGAGAATAGGAAGAGGAATGAGATGAAAGTTAGGGATTTCGGGAAATCATAGATTGGGGGAACAGAAATCAAAAGAGATGAAAGTTAAGCAATTTTACACAAACGGTAACAATACGGCACCGTTTTACACAAATAGATTTGCGGCGTTTTTTATAAGCGCCGCTATATACCCGCTTTTTGCGGCGTTTTCACGAAAAACGCCACTAAATATACAAAACTACGTCGTTTTATTTACAACAGAAACATAGTTGCGACGTTTTTTACGAAAACGCCACTATTCCCAAATTTAATTTTTTTCCCATTTTTCAATTTTAATTTTAAATCTAATTTTAACCTAAATTTTCCTAAGTTTTTCCTTTCAAAATTTTCTTAATTTTAATTCTAATTTTGTTATCATATATTTATGGAAAAGATAAATATAAAATATTTATTAAACAAATGTACAATTAAAGGCTGTAACACCCCTAACCCCGAACCATCGCCGGAACAGGGTTATAAGGCATTACCGGACATATCAGACAATTTGCAAATATAAATTTCATTTAATATAAATTTAATGACATTACCTTATTATTATTATATAAAACCCCTCATAAATTAAACCGTATTCATTTCATTCACAACCAATTCAACCAAATCATTTCATATATTCATTTTCTATTCAAAATACTTTCTAATCAAACTCAATCAATATAATATCAACTTAAATTTATCAAAATATTAATTAGATTAAAATAAATATACTTCTTTCATTATAATTCTTAAACTTGTAATACTAACATTTTTAAGCATTTACATTCAAAACATAATAACCTTTATACACAACCTACGTACATGCCACATTATCAAAAGGAAATATACATCACCAAAAATTTGCCGAAGTCGGGTCTGGCTTCGGATGCTGGTTCAGTATTTGACTTCTACAACCTGCACACGGAAACAACCGTACACTGAGTATACATATACTCAGTGGTATTACCATAAAGCAAACTATTTAAAATTAATAAATTACAAACATCAACAGTAAGCTTTATAAATCATTAAAACTAATCATACATAATTATATATCACTTCATAAATCTTAAATTCACATTTCATCTTCATATACTAATTCAATTCATAAATTAACTCATCCATTCTTTCTCATATCTTTCAATAGAGCTAAATCAATCAATCTCATTTCCAAAATTCCATTTCAATTATTTACCCTATTAACAATGCTCGGACTCTGATAGATACGCGGATTCCACCCAAACACACCAAAGTATCTAACTCAATCACACCAGAATATCCAACCCAATCACACCAAAATAATATAAATCCTCCATAACACACCAGTATAATATAGCCTCCCAAACACACCAGTATTCTTTCTCATATCTTTCAATAGAGCTAAATCAATCAATCTCATTTCCAAAATTCCATTTCAATTATTTACCCTATTAACAATGCTCGGACTCTGATAGATACGCGGATTCCACCCAAACACACCAAAGTATCTAACTCAATCACACCAGAATATCCAACCCAATCACACCAAAATAATATAAATCCTCCATAACACACCAGTATAATATAGCCTCCCAAACACACCAGTATAATATAGCCTCCCAAACACACCAGTATAATATAACCTTCCAAACACACCAGTAAGGCATTGAATGCCTCTTCGGATTAACCGAAGTATATATAACAGAATTATCTTCTTCGCCGAGCTACAAATCTCCTCATCACATCACAAATCCAATGGCATGCCATTTGTATCAAATCTAGTCCGACAAGTTAATAGGGTATTCAAATCATTTCTCAATTCAATTTTTAATTCAATTCAAAATACACATTTCATTTTAATACATTTTCCACTTTCTAATTACTGAACAATTTTAATACTCAAACATATTCACACTTCATCTCAGTCTCATACATGTCAATAATAATAATAATATTTACCTTATAAATTACTTACCATGCATATGAATTTAAATATAACATTAACTAAATAGTAGTTTGAATTATAGTAATACAAACCCGAAATACACGTTTACTCCTCAGCGATCTTTTCTTTTCCCTTGGATGCCGATGCCTCTTTTTCCTTGTTAGCTACGAAAATAATAATAATTTACATTATTAATTACAACATTAAATTAAAATAAATAATTGAATTTTATTCAATTTCTACTCTTCCTCTTCATTCCACATCTTTTATACACAATTCTATTATTTACTTATAAGTTCTTTCTAGGCTGTCTACCTGAGTCATTGTCACTAAATCATCTATATCTGGAGCTACGGAACTCCAAATTAAGATCCGTAAATTTTCCCCGAAACTAGACTCATATATCTTTTTACTGTAAATTTTTCAGAATTTTTAGTATGGCCAATCAATACCAGATTATTCTTAAAGTTTCCCCTGTTTCACTGTTTAACTGCTCTGACCTCTCTTCACTACGAATTAAATTACTCTTTGTACAGAATTTAGATGGCCTCCTTGTTTAGCTAATTTGAAACTAGACTCATTAAGGAATCTAACTATATAAATTATGTTCCAAAATCATTTTTATACAATTTTTAATGATTTTTACAAGTCAGAACAGGGGATCTCGAAATTACCCTGAACCAGTTTCACTAAAATTTAAATATCTCACAATACAGAACTTATTTGCTTTCTTTGTTTCTTCCATATGAAAATAGACTCAATAAGCTTTAATTTCATATCTCACTCAACTTCTAATTCCACTTCTACGATTTTTGGTGAATTTTCAAAATTACTCTACTGCTGCTGTCCTAAATCTGTTTTCTTATGACTTATTTTACAATTAAATCCTAGTTAAGTTTACTTATTTTCTTAACTTAATTCATGCTTGATTCTACTTAAATTCCTTCCATATTCAACTTGATTATATAATTTTCATAATAAAACCCTAATTTATAACTTCTTCCAAATCAATCCCTACAATACAAAACTTATAACTTACTTTACAATTTAATCCTTTACTAACTCTAACTTAAATTTCATTCAATTTAATCCCCTGTTCATCTTTTTCTTTAACATAAACTATACTTGAAAATCAATAAACTCTCAAAATATCAACTTAGTTTCATCAAAATCTTGCTTTAAAGCTTCTAAAACATTAAAATTAAGAAAATAGAACTTGATTGACTTACCTAATTAACCTCCAAGCTTTAGAACCTCAATTTTCCCTTTTCTTTTTCTTTCTTTCTTTCCTTTCCCCTGTTTCGAAAGCTTCTCTGTTCTTTTCTGTTCTTCTTTGTTTCTTTATACTATTTCATTTACTTTATTTTATAATATAATATTATATTAATATACTTATCTAATATTAATAATAATATATTTTAATATATAAAAATCTCAGATTTTTTTTTTCATGTATGCCGCCTCAACTTATGCTAAATGGCATATTTACCATTTTGATCCTTTTTATTTTCTTTTAATCTACAATTAGACTTTTACTCCTTATTCAATTTGATCCTTTTTCTAATTACTTTAAATTAAGCTAAATTCACTAAATAAAATCTAATTAGACACACTATTAGACTCATAATTAAATTACTCCTAATAATTATTTACCAACTCAGTTTACTAAGACGGAGGCCCGATAACATTTATTTTTTTATTATTTATTTTTTTTTTCTTTCCGGTGCCCACGGATTTTGGGTCGTTACAAAGGCGGTGGAAAGTTTAACAAAAAAAAAATTTAACATATTTAAAATTTAATATTTAATATTTAATTAAATATTATTTTGATACTACGTATTTAGAAAATTAAATTATAAATTGCAGTGTATAATTATATTGCAGGAAAAACCCAATAAATTATGTTTTTTATTTTGATTTATATTCTAAAAAACAATAAAAACCCAATATTCTAATAAATAATAATTTACATTTATCTTATTTTGATTTATATTCTAAAAAATCCAATATCAATCCCTAAATCATAAACCTTAGACCTTAAGCACTAACCCACAAACAGCTAGCCTTAAACCCCAAACTCAAAACCCCAAACCTTAAATACTAGACCATAAAACTCGAACCCTAAACTACTCTAAACTACAAACCCTAAATCATAATCCGAGACCAACTTTTTGGGAATTCATGTAGCCAATGTTAGTGTAGTACAAAACATATATTTTAATATCTAACACATTAACCATAAATCCCTCATGAGGGATTTCGATTTCAGGTCATATAGATAACACCCTAAACCCTAAACCCTAAAATCCTAAACTAAAACCATAAACCCTAACTCAAAAACCTAACACAGTAACTATTTCCCCTCAAACCCGTAACCCTAAACCCATAAACCATAAACCCTAAACCTAAAACCCTAATCCATTAACCATTTCATTCTAAACCCCTAACCCTTTACCACTAACACTTAAACCTTAATACCAGTAAACACTAACATATTAAACACTATACAATAAACCCAGACAACAAACTTTAAAACACTAAACCCATACACCAAAATAACAAACCCTAAACCATGCATGAAATTAATATACTAAACATTAAACCCTAAATCAATTTTAATAGCTTAATTTATAACTTAAATGAAAACTTCTATATTGTTTAGTTAACAATTTGTAACTTTTCATAATTAAGTAACTAAAATGAAACTTTCTCATAGCTTATAAGTGAATGTATCAAAATAAAATATAATTCAAAGCGAGAACAATGAAAAAATATGAAAAACTTTTAGCGGCGTTTTCCCAAAAGCGCTGCTAAAGATCAGACTTTTAGCGGCGTTTTTGCAAAGGCGCCGCTAAAGATCAGACTTTTAGCGACGTTTTCAAAAAAGCGCCGCTAAAGACCAGACTTTTAGCGGCGTTTTCAAAAAAGCGCCGCTAAAGACCAGACTTTTAGCGGCGTTTTCCAAAAAGCGCCGCTAAAGACCAGACTTTTAGCGGCGTTTTCTAAAAAGCGCCGCTAAAATTCTGATCTTTAGCGGCGTTTTCCCAAAAGCGCCGTTAAAGATTAGACTTTTAGCGGCATTTTATAAATAAACGCCGCAATATGTCCTTTTTAGCGGCGTTTTGATAATAAACGCCGCTATTGCTCTCTTTTTTGCGGCATTTTTCTTCAAACGCAGCTAATTGATAATATTTGCGGCGTTTTTACTTAAAACGCCACTAAAAACGCCGCTAAAAGTCTGTTTTGGTGTAGTGTCTTGGTCATCTCTTGGCTTTTCTACATTAAACTGCTTCCCAGCTTCATGCTCAATTAGCTTGATTCGCACCTTTCTTCAAGTTGATTTAGTCGTGTTAGCTTAGTTCAGCTTCATTCGGTATTCAACTAGCCCAATGCCTTTTGGTGAACATGAAGAGACAAAGTTGCCAGGTGCCTTTTGGTGAACATGAAGAGACAAAGTTGCCAGGTGCCTTTTGGTGAACATGAAGGGACAAGGTTGCTAGTGCCTTTTCGAAAACCTAAGGGTTAAGGGACAAGGTTACTAGTGCCTTTTCGAAAAGTTAAGGGTTAAGGGACAAGATTACTAGTGTCTTTTCGAAATTTTAAGGGTTAAAGGCCAAGGTTGTGGTTGGCCTTTGTTTAGCCTATAAAAAGGCTATGTAATTATCATTGAAGGGAACTTTGAATTTGAATGAAAGAAAATTTTCTTTTGGTGAGTATTCACTCTCCTAATTCTCAAGGTTTGAATTGACTTATCTAGTTTTCTAGTGGCGTCGTTCTTTCCTTATTTTGAACTTATCATCCTTTCGGGTGTGGCGTTCATCTACCTATACCGTTGGTTCCTATCTCGCTAGATAGTGGGTCTCGGTTTTATTTCGAAACTCATTCCATCAATTTGAAACTTATAAGATTCGGGTCTTTAATTTTTATTAAAGGTTCTTTCTTGTTTCAAATACGTACCCATTTCAACCTATCACCTATCCTTACATTTCAAAGATATTATTTCCAATAAAATTATCCCTTTTGTTAGTTGAAAGAGAAACTGTCTAATTTACGATCGGGCAACATTTACGATTCGCCTCCTAACCCGAGACGGACCGCATCAGACATGCTCAAATAAAAGATGATACTCGTGTTCCCAGAACCACCTATTACTAAAGAATATCAGAAGGCATCAGAACAGGATAGGTCAATAGAGCAACTCCAACATTTTCATCTCTGCAGAACCATTACAGAGGAACAAGAGGAAAACGTTGTCAGCACCTAAGCATATGGGGTGATGCTGAATGATGATTTCTAAAGAAGTTTATCAGATGCCAGCCAAATTCTTCTCCTATTAACGCTGGTAAAAGGTTATGGTACAAAACACTAATGTCAAAGCTACAATGATAGTAATAAGTAATGACAAGATCAATAATAAGTTACTGAGATCAAGTCATAAATCTGAAAACTCACCAGCTTGCGAGATTTCTCTTTAAACTGAATCATTCTGCTTAGCCAACCAATTGGTGTGGTAGAGCTTGGTAGCGCATCAATTCCACATGAGCTCAAAACATGTGACTGCGCAAGGACAGAAGCCTAGGCCAAATGCAATTATTGATTTATTTCTCAGCGACCAGAACTTCAAATATCCAGCTAAATGACGCATAAAAGACCATGAAGGACCAAAAGTTGCAGCAAACCTTTGAGTGCAATCTACACGTAAAGGAAAAAGTGAATCAATTGAAAATAACTCGAGAGTCATCCAGAACCAAGATGAATCTAGCTTTAAAAAGCACCCCAACATAAATGGTTGATTGTGAGACAAAAAATATCAATGCGAAACCTGCATGTAGATAATATTTCAAACATACCGCAGGAAATCCATAATGAAAAAGAATCGTACGAGTTCTGTAAAGATAGAGCCGTAACAATGAAGGGTCCTTGTAAGTGTCAAAATAACAAAGACGCTCACTAGCTTAAACTAGTTCATTTTACTCTGTTCTCATTGAAACCCAGAATATTGAAGGCTTTCAATTGTCCATTTCATGAATCTATGACTTGGCATCCAGAACCTGCTACGGAACCTGATCTTGAGATGTTCTCAAGACCTATCACAAGAGTACCAAGTATATGGAGAAGTAAAAAGTAAAAGATGGCACATTATCTATTTCACCATGAAAATCTAGGAAAGTTCACTACTCAAGGACAAAAGTACATATAATCGGTGCTCACAGCAACATCTAAAGCGATGAATGTTACTAAAAGAAACAGGCCAAATTTTATTCCATACACTTCAAAAGAAGTAGCTACATTGCTGATACCATGATACCATATTGTTCGTTATCACTTAACATGTTTGATCTCGAGTACGTAGCAGAGAAAGTCAGGAGAACCTGAAGCGCCATTGTCTCAGTCTATAGCCCGATTATGACGGATTAATTCAGATTTTTAAAGTATTTACCTCGAAATCCACCAAAAGACCTGGTTTAATACAAAAGCGAACCCCAAAAATAAAATGGAAATAAAATTTAGTTTTCACTGATTTAAAGAAGAAGTACAGCGAAGATGAGAGGCGATGAGAAGAATGAGAAATTGAGAGATAACTACGCTCCCCATTTTTTTCACTTCTTTTCTCGGAAGAGGGGATTCAAATTTGCTTTTGGACGAGATTTAATCCAGCAAATATGAGCGTGAAAGTGTGGATAGATTTTGTTTTCTACAATTTTTTCACTTGGCACCCTGATTCAAAGTTCGTTGATCCTTCATGCCGCGTGCGCCAGCCCTTTTCCTTTCTTTTTCGTATTTTTGTTCGTTTATTAAAAAAAAAAAATTTGTTATACTACTGATGATTCCGAAACATTTAGAATTGTTAGAATAGTTTTCATCAAAATTGATTATTACAAACAATAATAATTAAACTTAGCAATTTAAATTTATATATTTAAAAATTAAAATTATGTTTTGTATTAATTTATATTTGATTTTATCATATTAGTAGTTCACATATAGATATGGTCATATATAATTTTATATGGATTTGTTTCTCTTAAATTGAATACTTTGACTAAATAAGATAACATTGATTTCAGGAATTCATCCAACTTATTTTTGTTTAAGTAGGTTATTTTTTCGGATAATATATAATTGTCATACGAATAGGGTATAAATTGAAAATTGATCTCATTCAAATGAATTTACTTGATGAATGTCATAAGGCAACCATGTTCAATAAAATCAAGATTATATAAACGAAAATGTTGAAATTCAGGATAAAATATTGATGTGACACAAATCTATTGAAAAAGAAATACAGATGATATGACGTCACTGTTTCATACAATCATTTCCCTAGAGACTCATCATGCATAAATATCAAAATAATTAAGCACTTGTAGCAAACAAGCACTCCAAAGCATATAAACTTTCCTCTTTCATCTAGTTCTCCCAATACTTGAAAACCTTTGATACTTATCCTCCTATACTACCAAAGCTCTTACATTAGCTCTCTATACCTCCATATAAACCGTGACTAACCTCCATATAATTATATTTCTCACGAATAGCATCACATTTTGTATTTATGAGCTTCATTTTAGTTTTACTTTTACATGCATCAATCCAACTTTTTAATTTGCTATTTGAAGTTGAATGAATTTTACCGCATAACGTAGCTGATAGGTAATATACTTATTTTAATTGAAGGTCAAGTTTCATCATCTAAATTTTAGCGGGATTTAATTTTAGTTATTTAAATATTAAATTTTTAATGGTAATTAATTATACACGTCACATTATGTTTTGGCTTTCATTTTAATCACTCTATTTTTAGATCACTTTTATTTTGATAACTCAAAAAAATATATTTTTGAAGTATTGATTGGGACAAAAAAATAAAAGATTAAAATAGAAAAGTGGTAGAAATTAAAATAATACATAAAAATTATAAAAAATGTATTTGTTTATTCCATTGTCGAAAATTTTAAATTTGGATTTTGAAATAAATTTGTAGATATTAAGGTTCAAAATTATAGTAGCAAATCAATTGACAATATCAATAGATAATTTTTTTTAACAATTTATTTAATTTAATTTTATGTTTTGAAATTATTTTCAGAAATCACTAATGAAAATTATTTTCTTTAATAGTTATCTACGAAACCCAAATTTCTTCCATTCCAAACAAAATTCATAATTTCTTCATCAAATCTTTATCCAAATTAATTAGAAGTATTTTTTTTCCCTTTACTTTTATCTTACCATGGAAGATTCAAGATTTTATAATAAAAATAAAATTTAAGTTTCATTGACAATTATTAAATATGAATTATTTGAGTTGATTTTGTTAAGGATAATCTAGAAACATAAAATAAAATTTTAAATTTTAAAAGGAGATTAAATTAATTAATTTTAATATTATAGTCACAAATTGGTTGACATTATCAATGGATAAATTCTTTTAACAATTTATTCAATTTATTTTGATGTTTTGAAATTTAAAATTTCAATATTAAAGGAAAAAAATTAGAATTTCGGCAATGGGATAAACAAATACAATTTAACAATTTTTGTGTACTATTTTAGTTTTTATTGCTTTTTTACTTCAATCCTTAATTTTTTTTACCCCAATCAATACTTTAAAAAATTGTTTTTAGAGTGACCAAAATGAAAGCAACCTAAAAGTTGAGTGACTAAAATGAAAGTGTAAATATGATGTGGCGTGTATAATTAACTCTAGTTAGAGATTTAATACTTGGTTGACTAAAATGAAAGCACCTTAAAAATTGGATGACCAAATCGCAAAGATTTCATTTTGAGTAAACAACCTTTAATTTATGCGAGTCAATTATGTTTTTTTTGGTATAAATTGAGTTTATTTGTAGTAAATTAATTGGACGAACCCGAGTAGGGATTGCAAAACAAACATGAATTATACAAAAAAAAAATAAAAATAAATTAAAAGCTTAATGTAAATAAAAAATAGGGGCCTAAATGAGATATTACTATAGTTTAAGGACTTGTATTGTCATTAAACCTTTGATTTTCGCCAAGCGCAATTTTATATATATTCTTTTTGAAAGAACAAGTCTATAGTTTCAATATGGAGAAATTGCAAGAACCAAACGCACTTAAGAAAATTTCTCGGTTTGGGCCGGACTAGAACGGTTTGTTTATACAATTCAAGATGTCCAGATTCCAGAATTTTTGTAGAAGAGAGAGGGAGTGTTTCCCGCACGAAAATTGCCGGGATGTGGGGGACGATTAATGGTGCGATGAGAAAATAAATGTTCCTAAATCCATTAATCTAAAATACTCGAAAGACGAAAATGGAAGACGAAGTAGAGAGGCGACAGATCGAGCAGATTCTAGAGCTGGACGACGAGGAGTTACAGGTTGAAGAAGTCGAAAGTCTTCTTGAATCGTCCCATGATGATCGTGAAGCTACATAACGACCGTAACCATAATTTATCGCGCCACTCGATTTGTCGTTAACCGTTGCTTTTAGAATTTATCGCCGTTCTATCACAGTGTTCATATATATACTTTTTCGGACTGGGGTTCTTGAAATTTCAATTTCAGCATCACTATGTCTTTGCTAATTTTTATTTCATTCTTAAAACATTCAGTCTTTTAGTAATAATTGTTGGAAGCTATTTATTTTAAATTAAAGCACTTTGAGATTTGTTTCAGGTGTTCTATTGGTTTGTAACTTTATTGTCCATATTGTAGTGGCGGTGCTTCAACTGATGATTTTACCTTCAAATTTCGATACCTATTTGACTTCCTTACATTCATATCTCGGCGGTAATCATATAATCAGAACATGGGTAGTATATTTTCATCAGATATTGGATCGTCATATTATTTACTTCCGTGATCGTACCTGAGAAATAATTGACAAAGGAGCGCATGTAGTTCGGTAGGACAAATTATGTATGTGGTTGTTTATATTCATTATCTTGCATTTCTTCTCGTAAATCATTCTTGCGCCGTATAACCATGATTAATTCTTTCTTGCAATTGTTATGCATGGACAATCCACAAACTGTGCATCCTCTGAAACCCTAATGGGATGCCGTTTTACTGCCACAGATAAGAAGCTGAAGCCTAACTCGTTTTGGGGTATAAGGAGTTTTCAAGTTGTGGAGGACATGCGGTAGGAACCTTGTGTTCTCAACTCAATTCTGTCCTAAAATTTTCACATGCAAAATCAGAAAATGGTTATATAACTTGGGAGCAATATCTTTTTTGGCATCCAGCCGTTGATAAAATGATAAGTTAAAATTTGATGTTGTTGTTTCTCACGTTCTAAGTAAACCCATTCACTGTAAATAAGCCAACTTGAAATGTCGGCAGCTTGCCATATATCCCCAAAAAAAAAAAAAAAAATTAATATTTAATTTTTTGTGATGTTGGACTATCCATAATAAAATAAATAAATTAGAAAAATTTGTCAATGAAAAAAAATGCAAAATAATAAGTAAATAAGAAGGTATTTATCACTTAAAGTTAAAATTTTTAATTCTTTTAAAATTTTTAAAAAATTCAGTACTTATTGTTTTTTAGTATCATTAATAATAGAAAAAGAGACAATAATCCAAGTACATAGAAGAATCGGCAAACCAAAAAGGCAAGCTACCAGCCTTTATTGAAGGAAAGGATAATAAAGCTTAATTTTTTCAACATTTTTTCAGTCTTCAATTTTTGAGTTTATCAAACAATCATTCAATCTAAGCCTCATTAATGTTTTATAAATATAATTTTTACTTTTTTGTTTCAGTTTTTTTTTTTTTGACAATAATCAAATTGGCTTTATTAATATAAATTGTAGAAAAAAATAACCAAACATTTAAGTCCCAGAAAGTCTTGGGCCGAAAGCAAAAACCGAAGGAAAAAGAGAAATCTAGAATGCCTAAATTTGAAATTCAAAATCTGTCTATCTAAATGCCCAATCAGACGTCCTTTCGCCTGGCCAGTCTCGTCATTTCTGTCAAATCTTCATTAATGGCGAAATTTCATTACCGAGGGGATATTGATGCTTCTTTGAATCTATTTGTTTTACCATTTGGAAAAACCCCTCTGTTTCTTCTTCATTTCATCTTCTCAATCCGGCTCTCTAACACTATCGTTCCTCACCTGGTTTTCTGCATACCTTGGGATGCTGTTTAACAGGTAAATCTCCTCTTTTCTTTTTAACGTTTCCGTTGCCAGTATGTGTGCAAGGTTGTTTGCTGATCTTGGAATAAACTCGAACTTCAAACTATTGCATCTGTATTTCATCCCATGAATATCGTGAATAAAAGGCCCTATCTATGATTTATTAAGGTCTATCTTCTTGCATTTCTTTATTGTTGTCATTGAATCGCCTTCAATAATGATGTCTTCTCTTCCCATGTTGAGTGCTATTTGGGTTGCTCGTCGGCAGGCTATTGCTTCAGCAGTGAAGGCGGAATCGACCCCTCTACGGATTTCTATTGTAGAAATGAGGACTTGACCAGAGCTATCCCTGGATACAACCCCAGACGTCGAACATTTGTTCCTCACATCGAAAGCCGCATCAAAATTAATTTTGACTCCCTGACCAGATGGGTGACTCCTGTAACACCCCTTACCCGAGACCGTTGCCGGAGTCGAGCACGAGGCATTACTAAACTTAACTACTAATTCGGCATAAAATTTAAAACTGCCCATCTGCGTCATAGTCACTAAAATATTTATATCTGGAGCTACAGGACTCCAAATTAAGATCCGTTAATTTTCCCTGAAACTAGACTCATATATCTTTTTACTATAATTTTTCCAGAATTTTTGGTATGGCCAATCAATACCAGATTTTTCTTAAATTTTCCCCTGTTTTACCGTTTAACTGTTCTGACCTCTCTTCACTACAAATCAAATTACTCTTCGTACAGAATTCATATGACCTTTTTATTTTTTTCATTTGAAAATAGACTCATTCAGGATTCCATACATATAAATTTTAATCCACAATTATTTTTTTTGCAATTTCTAATGATTTTTCAAAGGCAGAACAGGGGATCACGAATTCATTCAGAACCAGTTTCACTAAAATTTAAATATCTCATTATTTCCATTTCTTTTGCTTACTCTATTTCTTTCATATGAAAATAGACTCAAAGAGCTTTCAATTCATATCTCCTTCACTTTCTAATTCCATTTCTTATATTTTTGGTGATTTTTCAAAATCACGTCACTGCTGGAATTCAAAAACTGTTTCATTGCAAAATATTGTTAACTAGTTTATAACATCTTTACTCCATCTCATTTAAACTCTATACATGCCATATAAATCTTTAAACATAAAACAAAAGCTACCGGAATTGATCTGGATAGTGAGCTTTGCTGTGATGATCCGATCTACCAACTTCTCTTTAATTCAATCTACATAAAAATATCAAACACACACGAGTAAGCTTGATGAAGCTTAGTAAGTTCATTGGTTTAAAAGTAACTTACCACACATAATATTTCCAAAACAATAGCAAAATATTTACTAAAGTTCCCTGCCATCCACAACCATTGTTAAAATACTTCACATAGTTGAGCTCAACATTAACAACTACTCAATCTCTTCCATTTGATTCACTCATTTTATATTACTACTTATCAAATTAGGAAACGTCTTACGAATTTGAGTACGTCGTTGCTCAGTGCCACGTTTCACAACTCAGTATGGATAATTCCATACCTACATTTCACAACTCAGTATGGTTTATACCATACCTACATTTCACAACTCGGTATGGTTAATACCATACCTACATTTTCACAACCCTCGGTATGGATGATACCATACCTACATTTCACAACTTCGGTATGGATGATACCATACCTACATTTCATAACTCAGTATGGATGATACCATACCTACATTTCACATTTGCCATGGATTAACTATGGTCTTATCCGTCAATTCATCACATGTCACGACACTAACGTACTCAATTCTCTGCGTTTTTCCTAATTTGAATTACCACCATTTATTCTTTCATTTATCATATTTTTCACAATCCCACAGCAAATTCATATTTAACAGCACATTATATCATTCAATCATTCACAAATAAACATATAAATTCAACCATATGAACTTACTCTTACTGATTTGTAGAAGATTTTGAAATTTAGGGACTACTCGCAACTTTTTCTTTTCCTCTTTCTTCTTTGGTTTCTTGATCTATAATGTAAAATATTTTCACTCATCAGCATATATTTCATTTCTATTTCACTTCATAATTTATGCTCTTCAATTTTTGAAATTGCACTTTTACCCTAAAATTTCTGATTTTACAATTTAGTCCCCTGCTCAATTCAGCCATCAATTGAACTAATTTTTCTCAATCAACACTTTATTCTATCATTACAAACTATTTCACAACCTTTGATATTCTGAATTTCAACACCAACCTCTAATTCACAACTTTTTCACAATTAGGTCCTAAATATCATTTCCTATCAAAATTACTTAATAAAACCACCTTAATATGAAATTATAATTTAATTTTCATAATAATTCATCATAAACTTCCATTTCTCAGCAAGGGTAACTTTTAATTTTACCCACCAAATCAAAAACTAATGAATTCTATAAGTGGATCTAGTTGTAAAAGTCATAAAAACATAAAAATTATCAAGAAAAAGCAAGAATTAAACTCACATGGTGTAAAAATATGAAAACCAGCTTTCTCCAGAACTCCTATGGTGTTTTGGCTGAGATAATGTGAATTTTTCTCTAGATTATTTTCAATCTTTTCTTAATAAACATATTAAAATCACAAAAATTCCAATTTTGCCCTTGTTTCACTTATCCTCTGCTGATTTCCTTGCCTTTGCCGTCCAACCTTCTCACTTTTAGGTTTAATTTCCCTTTAAACCCTCCTTCTTTTAACACTTGAGCTATTTAATTCTTCTAGCAATTTTGCATTTATTACAATTTAGTCCTTTTTATTAAATTGGCTACCCAAACATTTAAATTTCTCAACCAAATTTTAATACTAATTTAATAACACTCCATAAATATTTCTAAAAATATTTATGGCTCGATTTTCAAATTCGAGGTCTCGATACCTCATTTTTGACCCATTTGACCTAATAAATTCTTTTAATTCACTAAATTCACCAATCCACAAATTCTTCTAAATTCTCACTTGACTCATAAATATTAAATTACTATCTTATTTAATCTTACTTGCCGGATTTAGTGATCTCATATCACCATTTCCGACACCCCTGAAAATTAGGCCGTTACAACTCCATTTGATGTTCATAGTGGAGGTATTTAGGGTCACTTTTCTAACGCCATCCATTTCTTTAAGATAACTGAGAATAAATCTTGCTATCTCCTGACCTGATCTACTCGTTTTATCATGGATGCGAGAATTTCTTTTGCCCCAAATGGCCCAGAGTGCAATACAAAAGGTTCGACATGTAACAGCCCAATTACGACCCTAATCAGAACGGTGGTTTCGGGACCATGAATCCGAATTTCAGAAATGTTTTAATTATTATTTTGATATCAATGTTGTGTGATTAAGCATATGTTATAATATCGTAGGTTAATTCGGGTGTTTTAATGAATTTTTTTTTAAGTGAAGGATTAAAATGGAACAAATATGAAAGTTAACTATATTGAGATTGGGAGGGCTTAATTGAATTGTCCTTTTTGCATGTAGGTTTTGCATGGTAAATTGTCCTAAATTGAAATAAATGGACGGCATCATGATGGATGCATATATATTAAATTTATTTATTTTAGTTAGTGGTATTAAATTTACATTTTATAATTGATTAAAATAAGTAAATTAAATCGTGGAGGGTCATCTCCTACCTCTAGTCTTTGAATGCCGAAATTTGGAAGGAAGAAAAGAGAAGTTTAAGCTTTATCATTCGGTTCTTGCATGTTCCCATGAGGTTAGCTTTTGAACTTCATTTTCTTAAATTCTTGCATTTTTAAGTTCTTTTCTTTGAGTATTACCGAACCCATGTCAAAGATTTTGAGATTTGGGCATGCTATAGGTTCGACCATTGGTGAATAAATTTGGGTTTGCTATGCTTGATGAATGGATATAACGTATGTTTAAACTCAATATGTTTTGAGTAGGAATTTTTAAATAAGATGAAGAATAGTGGTATTAAACTTGTTAAATAATTAGTATGAATTTATATGGTTATTAGGTAGGTTCGGCTATGAGGAAGGAATGTGCTATTATATGTAAAATTGGGAGAAATTTTAGGTTTGGATTAAATTGAGTATTATATGGAACTTTAATGAGCTAGGGAAATAATCGGCCTTAACTAATTAGTGAATAAATTGGCATGATTTCGAATGATTATAAACTTTGTATATAATTTTGTAATATGTGAAATATCAAGGACGAATTGATAAATTTGTCCCTTATTCGTTTATGGCTAAATCGAGTAGAAAAGTGTTGAATGAGCTCAAATTTAAATTTTGTTTAGATCAAGTTCCTAAGGAAAAAGGGTTGGATAAAGGAAAAGCGGGGTTGAATGAGTAATCGAGAAGTTTATTCATTCCATCCGAGGTAAGATCTAAGAAACCGAGTTGAATGAAATTTTATGGTTACAATGCAACTCCTTATATTAAAAGATAGGTACGTTACTTATATATATATATGAAATATTTGAATGAGCTATGGTGTTGATCAACTTTTGGCCGAATGAAATTATTAATAGCTAAATCGAGTATGTGGATGTAAGTCTGAAATGCGATGATGTCAATTGAAGGGATTGAATGCTCAATGAATAAGATGGCCGAATGTAATGTAGCTTGGGATAGAGAACATTATAATTATACTTTTCCGTAAGTAATTATACTTGATACGATGTGATGATATTTAAATTATTGGTGAATGATATGTTAAGAGAAATGATAGTATCGGCTCTTAGTGAGCGATACGTTACGAAGGACGTAAGTAACGGCTCTTTGTGAGCGACACGTTACGAAAAATATTAGTAACGGCTCTTAGTGAGTGATACGTTACGAGAGATGAAAAGTAACGGCTCTATGTGAGCGGTACGTTACTAAAATAGAAAAATACAAGTGTAACATCAATAGTTGTACGTAAATGGTGAAATAAAAAAGGGTAAGTAATTTGAGGTATGTATTATGCTTATCACCTTGGAAAATTATAACTTGGAATGTGAGTATAAGCTTCGATGAGTAAATGATTTTATGTGCATTATACTGTATAAAATAGGGGTATATAGAAATGAGTATAAGTGTATATATATTGCATTGAAGTTTACTGTGGAAATTGGGTAATTCAGTGAGATAATGATGAATGCAAATAGTTGATTTGCTTCGATATATGTATGAGTTGTTTAAATCTTACTAAGCTGTAAAAGCTTACTTTTCTCTCGGTTGTTTTGCATTGTAGACCTCTTTTTGGACGCTTGGCTCGTGTTTGGGATCATTTTGGAAGCTCATTACATTATCATCGATCTTGGTATCTCCTTAAATACGAAGCTTTTGAGAATTATGGCATGTATAGGCTGCATCACTTTTGAATTGTTTTTCCAAGGGTGTGTATATGTATAAGCCATGCGAAAATGGCTATGCCTTATGTTTGAGTTGGATTGATCATGTTTTAAATATGGAATTTTTATTTGAGTACATTATTATAATTATTAAAAATCCTAGTTGAAAGTTATTCCATAAGATGTTATATGTGAATTGTCGAGTTCATAGGTTTGGCTGAACATGGTATGAGACTTTGAGTTGATAAAACGTTGTGGTATAATTATTGGAATGTGCAAATTTGCTAGATATGAATCGAATAGGTCACATTTCTATGTATGTGATTATCACAGTAATATATGTTAATGAGCAATTTAATGTATACGTGTTTATAGATATTTAACCATGATTTGTTTAGTTGAAAGCTTAAATTCTTCTTTTGAATTATATATATATGTACTTTATTCGGCCATGTGTTATATATGGTTCATTCATAGATGTAATATCTTGATAAGATGTGCTTAACAAAGAATAATTACTCATATTTATGCGTACGTAATGAGCATAGCCGAATGTATTAGGATATTTTTGAGACAAATGAGTTGGCTTGATGTTTTTATTTTATGGTATTATTGATTGTGAGATAAATAGTATGTTAATATGATTTTGAAAAGATTAATAGTAATGTATATGTTCAGCAATTATATATATGTATATGTGTTTGAATGTATGGATGTTAATAGCAAGGGAATAAATGAGTATAAGTACATTACCAATTCGGCTTTTACTTGAGAATGGCCTTGTGGTTAGTGAATTATAAGTTGTTTATAGTTAGTCCTTAGTAAATGTTTAGTATTGATGGGATATGCATGACTTTTCGTGACAGTATAATTGATACATAATTATTGTAACACCCCCTACCCGTATTTATTATCGGAATAGGGAACGAGGCATTACCGGAGCTTACAATATTTATTTATTTTTTTTTTACTCAATATAACTCCTTTATAAACAATCTAGTCTTCCCTGCAAAATTTTTTTTTTAAACCGAGACTAATTCATATCAACCAATCCAATCAACATACCTTCAAAATAGATCCATGCAAATTTATAAGATAACCTCATTACATACTGAAACTAGAAATTTGTTAGCCATACCAATGGCTGACCTTACATTCATTTCATATTAACATCTACTTTATTAGCTTATACATGCCGTCGATTTCCAAAATAAAGTTTCTTTATATACCGAAATCTCGGGGTTGATAGTGTGATGTGTCTCCCACCGAATCCGACCTCCGAGCTCTTAATACTACAAAATAGAGAAAAGGAAACAGAGTAAGCACTTTGTGCTTAGTAAGCCCATGTAACAAGAATTATACTTACCTAACATTTTCAATATAATGTAATATCCATTTATATATCCATTCAATGCATTATTACCTTAACATTTACAAACTCAACATTCAAGTCAGTCCAATAATTTTCATATATCAATAATATATACTATCATTGATGAGCTCATCAATACCATAATTTCCATATTTTTTTTTATAATTATCCCATTGAATTACTCGGAATTTCGATGGATTTTCAGAGGTACACTTTAGTGTACAAATTGGTCCGTCAATTCATATTCATATGCGCACATTTTCATTTTGAGAGAGCACTCTCGCGAACCTCATCTTTACAAATGGGGATTACAGTCGAGCTAAAAATCAGTAATATAAACTCATAGAGCATTGTCGGGATTACAGTCCAGCTAAATCCACCGCAACGACAATTACTCTAATGAGCTTGGATCCGAATTACCAGTCAAAGCTAAATTGGACCTAATTCGGATCACCCGTCCGGGCTAAATCCATTTTCCACATATTCTTCGGGAGGGCTATATCAGGATAGGATCACCCGTCCGGGCTAGATCCTTTTTACCGTCAATTCCTTTTCAGAGATCCATCGAATTTTCCTTTCGTTCAACCGGGATTTCTTTCCCTTTTTATCAAATATACCAATGTTTCATCAAATTTCATACAATGGACATTCAAATCATATTCATATCAATAACATACATTTCAAACATTTAAGAATATAATTCAAGTTACACGAACTTACCTCGATTCTAGTTTGTATACAAAATCTACTAGTCCGAACTTTTTCCTTTCCTCGATTTAGCTTTGTGTTTGAGTTTTCCGGATCTAAATAAATAAATTTAATTATCAATTCAATACATTTCATGTTCACATGTAGCATTCATTATAATTCTATTACTATTTATAGTTCATTCAAAGCTGTCTACTTGAGTCATAGTCACTAAATTATTTATTTTTCGAGCTACAGAACTCCAAATGAAGAACCGTTAATTTTCCTTGAAACTAGACTCACATATCTTCACACCATAAAATTTTCATAATTTTTGGCTTAGCCAATTAGTACAGTTTATTCGTTAAAGTTTCCCTGTTTCATTGTTTGACAGTTCTGCTATCTCTTCACAAAATCTCAGATATCTCACTGTACAGAATAAAAATAATGTTTTCATTTGTACCATAAAAAAATAGACTCACTAAGGATTCTAAGAATATAAACCACTCCCCATAATTATTTTTATTCAATTTTTGTGATTTTTCAAAGTCAGAACAGGGGAACCTGAATTCATTCTGACCTTGTCTCACAAAACCTATTATATCTCATGAATTACAATTCTATTGCTTACAACGTTTCTTCCATAAGAAACTAGACTCAATAAGCTTTAATTTAATATTTTTTCCATCTTCTAATTCAACTTCTACAATTTATGGTGATTTTTCAAAGTTAGACTACTGCTGCTGTCAAAAACTGTTTTAGTGCAAGCTGGTTATTACCATTTTCCCCTAAACTTTCAATGAATGATAATTTCGTCCCTGCTCAATTAACCTCTCAATTGAGCTTATTTTTCTCAATTAACACTTTATTATATCACTTTAAACTACTTTATAACCTTTGGAAATCATAATTTCAGTAATAGACTTTAATTCCAAACACTTTCATAATTAGGTCCCAAAAATCAATTTCTATTGAAATTACCTAATAAAATCATCTCTTAAACGAATTAAGGCTTAAATTTCATGCTATTTCATCATAGCCTTACATAAACCAACCATGGTGGCTTTCAATTTCATCCATGAAATCAAAGACTAATGAATTTAATGATAGGACCTAGTTGTAAAAGTCTTTAAAAACACAAAATTACAAGAAATAGGCAAGGATTCACTTACTTGGTGCAAAAATTATGATATACCAGCTTAGATACCCCTCCTATGGCGTTTTTTGCTGATGAGAGTGAAGAAAAATGAAGAGATTTCTAGATATCCCTATTTAGTCCTAGTTTTATTTAGCAAATTTTGTTATTTTCCCATTTTACCCTTATTTCTCCTTATTTTCTTGCTGATTTCATACCTTTGCCGTCCAACCCAATTAGACCTTGGGTCTATTTTCCTTTTAAGCCCTCTTTATTTTATCATTTAAACTATTTAATCATTTTTCATAATTTTGTATTTGTTACAATTTAGTCCTTTTCATTTAATTACATACTCAAACGTTAAAATTTTCTAACGAAATTTTAATACCACATTACTAACATTTTATAAATATTTATAAAAATATTTCCTACTCAATTTTATGAGATCAAGGTCTCGATACCTTGTTTTTACCCAATTCCTTCAATAATTCCTTTTTCTAACTAACCACTAAATCGGTAAAATTTTTCTATCGATATTTTAATACGATTTTCCTATCATATAAATATTCATGCAAAAATATTAAAATAAATTTCTCTTTAAATCGGATTTATGGTTACGAAACCATTGTTCCGATAACCTTGAATTTAGGCCATTACAATTATCGTGGTAATAGCATTTATCAAGTAAAATGACTTGTGTTTAATTTAGTAATGCCCGTAACCCTAATCCGGCGATGGATACGGGGGTGCTACACAACACTTTTCCAGTGTTAAGGAAATCAAGACCATGGTAAGCCAATCAACAAACTCTTCATATGTGAATACTGTCAAATCAAGACTTCAAATCAAGATCTGATAAGGCTCGCCATACTTCCTTTGAAACAGGACATTCTCTAAAAAGATGGTTCATTGTCTCCTCTCCATCACCACAGTGGGGGCATAAACTACTAGCTGCTAATCTACGAACAGTCATATTCACTTTTGTTGCTAAGTAGTTCTAAGTAGTTTTCCATATAAAAATTTTTATTTTTGTTGGTATTGCAATCCGCCATAATTTCCTGTGAAAATCTCTATAGATGTTTTGTAAAGCATAAGTTGTAGGATCCAAACTTTGTAATAGTTTATAAGAGCTTTTTACTGAGAACTCTCCTAATGATTCACCATTCCAAGCCAAAAAATCTTCATGGGGTTTTGTCGCCAGAGGAATTCAGAGAATTAGATCTGCTACTTCTTCTGGGAAGGTATTAAAAATCAACTCTCTGTTCCATTCTCTGTTATTACTGCTGATTAACTCTGCAACTCTATCACTTTGCAAATTGTCAAATCTGGACATTAATCTAACATTAACGTAATTTGGAATCCATCCATCTTCACTAATCGAAATATTTCGACCCCTACCCACTCTCCAAATCATTCCTTTCTTCAAAGTATCCTCAGTTGCCCAAATACTCCGCCACACATAGGAACACAAATTTCCTAGCCAGGAATTAAGAAAATTGTTCTCTAGAAAGTACTTTTCTTTAAAGACTTGCGCTACCAATGTTTCTGGACAATTTAATAATCTCCGTCCTTGTTTTGCTAAGAGAGAAATATTAAATTGAGCCATACTCCTGAAACCTAAACCTCCTCATTCTTTAGGCCTGCACAAAAACTTCCACTGGCACCAATGGATTCCTCGTTTACCAGCTCCTTTTTGCCACCAAAAATTGGCTAATTTGCTTTCGATCTTCTCACATAAAGCTTTAGGAAAGCAGAGAAAGTAGGACATAGCGTAAGTGGGTATTGCCTATAAGATTGATTTGATGAAAATCTCGTTACCTCCTTGAGATAACAACCTTGAGCTCCAAGCCTCAATTTGTCTTTGCAATTCTATCAAGCAGTTACGAAAAGCTTTTTCCGTCTACCCACCATGTTTGGAAGACCCAAATATTTCCCCGGACTAGAAGAGCTCCTAACTCCTAACAATGTCGATAATACTGCTTTCGATTCCTCTCCTGTATTCGCACTGTAAAAAATTATGGATTTATTAAAGTTAACACATTAACCGAAAGACTTGCATACTCCTTGATATTTCTTTTCAGAATCTTGGCTCCTTCTCTGTTACTTCACCAAACATTATGCAGTCATCTGCAAATAATAGGTGTGAAATCTCTAGCCCTTTCCTGCTAGCCTTTGCCCCTTTAACTAAACCATTCTTTTTTGCTAACCTTATTAGGGCTGAGAGGCCCTCACTGCAAATGAGAAATAAAAACGGACTTAATGGATCCCCCTGCCTAATTCCCCTAGAAGGTTGGAAAGAACTTTCCCTGTTTCCGTTGATGATATCCGCATACGAGACCGTAGTAGTAATACACTTCATTATCAAATCAATCCAACTTCACGCAAATCCCATCTTTCTCATCACTTGCTTAACAAAGTCCCATTCCACCCTGTCATATGCTTTGCTCATATCCAGTTTTACCGCCATATACCCTTTTTTCCCTGTTCGTTTTTGTCGAAACGTATGAAACAATTCATATGCTAAAAGTACATTATCTGAAATCATTCGTCTTGGTACAAATGCACTCTGAGCTTTATCAATGCGATGCCTCTATGACGCCTTGCAACTGTTTGCTATTGTTTTTGTCACTAGTTTGTACATAACTGTGCAGAGACTTATCGGCCTGAAGTTAACAAGGGTTATGGGTTGTAAAACTTTTGGAATAAGCACAATATCTGTCGTATTAGTTGATTCAATCCCCATCCCTTCATTCAAAATTCCTAAACAATACTCCAAAACCTTCTTTCCTACAATATGCCAGTATTTTTGAAAAAAATAATGTTGGGAATCCATCCGAACCCGGTGCCTTCATGGGTCCCATCCCCTTTAATGCCGCACAGATTTCATCTCCACTGAAGGGTGATTGTAAAGCTTCATTAATCTCATGAGAAATACTACCATCAATTCCTTCCAACACCTTTTTTAGATCTGCAACACCCTCTGTTGAAAATAGATTTTCAAAATAATTTTTTGCAGCCTCTTGCAAACCTGAATCATCAGTAATTTCCTTGCCATCGTCCAACACCAGCTTAGAGATGGAATTAGCTCGTTTTCGGATTGTTGCGGTTTTGTGAAAATAAGTCGTATTTCTATCCCCAAATTGTAGCCAATTTACTGGAGCTCTTTGTTCCCAATACACTTCATCTTTTTCAATCTCCATGTTCAAATAAATTTTCGTATCAATAATCTTTGTCAATATTTCATCATCTCTATCTTCCATCAACAAAGCTTCAAGCTCTCTTGTTAGTTTCTTTTTAAGTTCCCATTTCTTTCTTTTAAGTGCGTTCGCCCATTTTTCCAACCCAAGCTGCAAGGTCTTTAATTTCTCCACTAACAGTTCTGACGATGACTCCCAAATTTCCTTAAGCACTTCCTCAAATGACTCCTCCATGGTCCACCAGGCTTCAAAGTGGAATCTTCGATTTCTTGGAAAGATATTCACGCTATCTGTATTAATGAATAGAGGACAGTGATTTGATGTAGAGAAAGGAAGATGCTGAATACGACCCATTGGAAATAAAGTAACTCATTTTTCATTTGCAACCCCACGATCTAATCTTTCTCTTATGTTTGTCTCTGGAAGATTTCCCCTTTCCCATGTGAACCAAGCTTCTGAATATCCAATATCTATCAGATTACATTTTTCTAATGTTTCCTTGAATATCTCCATTCTCCTTTGATCCCTTGGCAATCCCCCATTTTTCTCAAAAGAATACATAATCTCATTGAAGTCCCCTGCAACAAGCCACGGGCAATTGCTATCCTGGCTTAATCTCTTAAGTAGATTCCAAACATGATTCTGATCTCTCGAATATGGCGAACGTAGTAGAATCCGTTGTAATGGCCTAAATTCAAGGTTATCGGAACAATGGTTTCGCAACCATAAATCCGATTTAAAGAGAAATTTATTTCAATATATTTGCACGAATATTTATATGATAGGAAAAATCGTATTAAAATATCGATAGAAAAATTTTACCGATTTAGTGGTTAGTTAGAAAAAGGAATTATTGAAGGAATTGGGTAAAAACAAGGTATCAAGGCCTTGATCTCATAAAATTGAGTAGGAAATATTTTTATAAATATTTATAAAATGTTAATAATGTGGTATTAAAATTTCGTTAGAAAATTTTAACGTTTGAGTATGTAATTAAATGAAAAGGACTAAATTGTAACAAATACAAAATTATGAAAAATGATTAAATAGTTTAAATGATAAAAGAAAGAGGGCTTAAAAGGAAAATAGACCCAAGGTCTATTTGGGCCGGACGGCAAGGGCATGAAATCAGCAAGAAAATAAGGAGAATTAAGGGCAAAATTGGAATATTGCAAAATTTACTTAATAAAGCTAGGACTAAAGTGGAATTATCTAGATTTCTCTTTATTTTTCTGCATTCTCATCAGCAAAAACACCATAGAAGGGATTCCTTAAGCTTGTTTTTCATATTTTTACTGCAAGTAAGTTAATACTTGCCTATTTCTTGTAATTTTTGTGTTTTTAAGACTTTTACAACTAGGTCCTACTATTAAATTCATTAGTTTTTGATTTCATGGATGAAATTGAAAGTTACCATGGTTGAGTGCTGTAAGTTTATGATGAAGTAGAATGAAATTTAAGCTTTAAATTGTTTATGAGATGATTTTATTAGGTAATTCCAATAGAAATTTGATTTTTAGGATCTAAATTGTGAAAATATTTGGAATTAAAGTCTATTACTGAAATTCTGATTTCCAAAGGTTATAAAGTAGTTTAAGGTGATAGAATAAAGTTTTAATTGAGAGAAATCAGCTCAATTGAGAAGTTAATTGAGCAGGGATGAAATTATCATTTATTGAAAGCTTAGGGGGGAAATTGGTAATAAACAGTTTGCGCTAAAACAGTTTTGGACAGCAGCAGTAGACTAACTTTTAAAATTCCCCATAAATTTTAGAAATCGAATTAGAAGATGAAAAAAATATGAAATTAAAGCTTATTGAGTCTATTTTCTCACAGAAGAAACGGTGTAAGCAATAGATATGTAAATCATGAGATATAATAAATTTTGTGAGACAAGGTCAAGAATGAATTTGGGTTCCCCTGTTTTAAATTTAGAAAATCATCAAAAATTGGAAAAAAATAATTGGGGGCTTAAATTTATATATTTAGAATTCTTAATGAGTCTATTTTCAATAGAAATAAACAGGAACATCATCCAAATCCTGTATGAAAAGATAATTAATTTTTAGTGAAGAAGGGTCAGAACTGTCAAAAAGCAGAACAGGGGTGACTTTAAAGAATAAACTGTACTTATTGGCTAAACCAAAAATTCTGAAAATTTTATGGGAAGAAGATATGTGAGTCTAGTTTCAGGAAACATTAACGGATCTAAATTTTAAGTTCTGTAGCTCAAGATAAAAATAATTTAGTGACTATGACTCAAGTAGACAGCTTTGAATGAACTAAAAATAATAATAGAATTATAGAGAATGTTACATGTGAACATGAAATGTATTGAATTGATGATTGAAATTATTTATTTAGATCCGGAAAACTCAAATACGAAGCTAGATTGAGGAAAGGAAAAAGTCCCAGATTAGTAGATTATATATACGAACTAGTATCGAGGTAAGTTCATGTAACTTGAATTATATTCTTAAATGCTTGAAATGTATGTTATTGATGTGAATATAATTTGAATGTTCATTGTATGAAAATTGATGAAACATTGATATATTTGGTAAAAAAGGAAGAAATCCGGTTGAATGAAAGGAAAATTCGATGGATCTCTGAAAATGAATTGACGGTAAAAAGGATCTAGCCGGACGGGTGATCCTATCCTCGATATAGCCCTCCGAAGAATATGTGGAAATGGACTTAGCCCGGACGGGTAATCCGAATTAGGTCTAAATTTAGCTTTGGATCGTAATTCAGATCAAGCTCATTAGAGTAATTGTCGTTGCGAGGATTTAGCCTGGACTGGTAATCCCGACAATACTCTATGAGTTTATATTACAGGAATTTAGCTTTGGACCGTAATCCATTGTGTGAAGATGAGGTTTGCGGAGTGTCTTCATTCTGAAATAGAAATGTGCGCACATGAATATGAATTGAGTGACCAATTGGTACACTAAAAGTGTATCTATGAAAATCCATCGAAAATTCCAAGAAATTCAACGGGATAAATATGGAAAAGAATAAGGGAATGGGAAATCATGGTATTGATGAGTTCATCAATCATGGTATATATTACTAATACATGGAAATTATTGGACTAACTTGAAAGTTGAGTTTGTGCATGTTAGGGTAATAGTGCATTGAATGGATATATGAATGTTTATTGCATTGTATTGAAAATATTAGGTAAGTATAATTCTTGTTATATGGGCTTACTAAGCACAAAGTGCTTACCCTGTTTCTTTTCCCATGTTTTGTAGTGTTAAGAGCTCGGAGGTCGGATTCGGTAAGAGATACATCACACTATCAGCCTCAAGATTTCGGTATATAAAGAAACTTTATTTTGGAAATCAATGGCATGTATAAGCTAATAAAGTAATGTTAATATAAAATGAATGTAAGGTCAGCCATTGGTATGGCTAGCAAACCTTGGCTTGGTATGTGTTGATGTTATCTTATAAATATGCATGAATCTATTTTGAAAATATGTTGAATTGGATTGGTTGATGTGGATTGGTCTCGGTTTAAAATTTGCAGGGAAGGTTAGATATTTATAAAGGGCTATATTAAAAAAATCGTAAACTCCTAGTAATGCCTTGTACCCTATTTTGACAACGAATACGGGTAGGGGTGTTACATTTGTTGGTATCAGAGCTACGGTTCAGCTGATTCTAGGATCGACATAACAAATATGGATTAGCTATACATGCCATTTAAATTATTATTGATAGTGTGATATCTCCTGACCATTTAAATTGTGTTTTTCTTATAGTAATGTCATCCGACCGAGCTCAATCTGAGGAAGCTGGGAGTCATGCTCCATCTTCAGTACAAAGAGAAGAAACTAGTAGTAGAAGGCCCGGTACAGTGGGTCAAGGGGAGGAGGCAAAAATAGCCTTCTTTCAAATGATGAATGAGTGGTTTACTCAGTACATAAGAACTAACCCTACAGTGCAGCAAACTCAAGCTCCACCTCCTGTTCCTCCACCAGTTCCCGAGATTTCACAGGGTACAGGTACTGAATCTGTCAGAAAAGGGAAAGCTCCAGTTGATAAAATCTGAAAATATGAGGCCGAAGAATTTCAAGCAGCAATTGATGATGATCCCGAACGGGCTGAATCTTGGCTAGAGAATACTACTCGGGTTTTGGAGGATTTATCTTGCACACTAGAAGAATGTTTGAAATGTGCCGTCTCACTGCTAAAAGACACAACTTACCATTGGTGGAATACTAAAGCTTCAGTTGTTCCGAAAGAAGAAATTACATAGGAATTTTTCCAGACCGAGTTCAAAAAGAAATATATCAGTCAGAGATTCCTTGATCAGAAAAGAAAAGAATTTCTTGAGCTGAAACAGGGCAATAGATCTGTATCTGAGTGTGAAAGAGAATTTGTTCGGTTGAGTAAATATGCTCGAGAGTGGGTACAATCAGAAGCTGAAATGTGCAAACGATTCGAAGAAGGGTTGAATGAAGAAATTAAGCTACTTATCAGAATTCTTGAAATTCGAGAGTTTGCTACATTGGCAGAGTGAGCTTATAAAGCAGAAGAATTGAGCAAAGAAAAGAAACAAGCTGAGAGGGAAGCTCAAATTTTTAGTAAAAGACCAATGGGAAAATTCCAATTTTCTGCTCCAAAGAAATTGAAGAAGTACCAGGATCGTTCTACCTCAACCACTGGGTATTCGAGCAGAGAGCGAGGTTTTCAACGCAATAATCCAAGACCTTTCACTCCATCAGTGACCAATGTTGGCAGTGTTGGTACCCCTAAGCCGAGATGCCAGTATTGTAATAAAGCTCATTTTAGTGAATGTCGATTTAAGAGCGGGGCTTGTTATTGGTGTGGTTCTTTTGACCATTTCCTCAGAGATTGTCTAGAAAGGGGAGAAAAAGAAGCTGAACAGATATTGAAGCCGAGTAATTTAGTTTCGAGGGGTAGACCATCTCGACCATCCGGTAATGTCAGTGGTAGCCGAGGAGCTACAAAAGATACTGCAGGCAGGGCTGAGACACGAGCACCTGCCAGGACATATGCCATTCGTGCCAGAGAAGATGCCTCAGCACCCGATGTTATTACTGGTACATTTTCTTTACTTGACACTGATATTATTGCATTAATTGATCCCGATTCTACACATTCATATATATGTATAAAGCTTGCATGTGTTAAAGATTTATCTATTGAACCTATTGAATTTATGGTTAAAGTCTCGAACCCTCTGGGCCAATCTGTTTTGGTGGATAAATTTTGTAAAAATTGTCCATTGATGGTAAGAGGTTATTGTTTCTTGGCTGATTTGATGTTACTGCCATTTGATGAGTTTAATGTGATATTTGGCACGGATTGGTTAACTCAAAGATGATGCGAGTAAATCAGAAATGCAGAAATATATTGTGTTGAAGTGTCAGAATGGTGAATTACTCCAGGTTAAATCTGATCAGACAGAGGGATTATTGATGTGATTTCAGTTATTACTGCTCAGAGGTATGTTAAAAAGGGGTATGATGCTTTTCTTGCTTATGTACTTGATACCAAGGTATCTGAGTCAAAGATACAAGCGATTGTGCGGTGGTATGCGAAATTTTCGATGTGTTTCAGATAAATTACCAGGGTTGCCACCAGAAAGGGAAGTGGAATTCTCTATAGATTTGATTCCAGGAACTACTCCGATTTCCATAGCTTCGTACCGGATGGCTCCTACAGAATCAAAGGAATTAAAGACACAGTTACAGGAACTTGTTGATAGAGGTTTTGTCCGACCGAGTCATTCACCTTGGGGTGCTCGGTTCTGCTTTGAAAAAAAAGAAAGACGGGTCTTTGAGATTGTGTATTGACTATCGCGACTCAATAAGGTAACTATAAAGAATAAGTATCCGTTGCCCCGGATTGATGATTTATTTGACCAGTTGAAAGGTGCCACAATATTCTCGAAGATTGATCTCCGATCAGGTTATTATCAGCTACGGGTAAAAGAGTCAGATGTGCCAAAGACAGCTTTCAAAATCGGTATGGGCATTATGAGTTTACGTTATGCCGTTTGGGGTGACTAATGCACTGCAGATTTATGGATCCGATGAATCGAATATTCGCACTGCATTTTTAGACGCATTTGTGGTAGTATTCATTGATGATATTTTGGTTTATTCTTGAGACGAAGAAGAACATACTGAGAACATTTGAGAATTGTGTTACAAATTCGCGAGAGAAGCGCTTATATGCTAAATTCAGTAAATGTGAATTTTGGCTTCGAGAAGTGGGTTTTCTTGGACATATTGTATCCGTCGAAGGCATCAGGGTAGATCCAAGTAAAATCTTAGCTATTGTCAATTGGAGTCCACCGAAGAATGTATCTGAAGTTAGAAGTTTCTTGGGTTTAGTGGTTATTATCGGAGATTTGTGCAGGATTCTCTATGATAGCTTCTCCGATGACTCGATTATTGCAGAAAGATGTAAAGTTCGAGTGGACTAATGAAGGTCAGCAGAGTTTCAACCGATTGAAAGATCTACTAACGAAAGCACCAGTATTAGTACAGCCTGAACCGGGTAAGGAATTTGTTATTTATAGTGATGCCTCATTAAATGGTTTAGGTTGTGTCTTGATGCAAGAAGGTAAAGTAACAGCCTATGCTTCAAGACAACTTAAACCACATGAAAGAAATTACTCGGTACATGATCTTGAATTAGCTGCTATTGTATTTGCACTGAAGATATGGCAGCATTATCTGTACGGTGAGAAATGTCATATTTATACTGATCATAAAAGCTTGAAATATTTGATGACACAGAAAGATTTGAATTTGAGACAGCGCAGGTGGCTTGAACTGATAAAGGACTATGATTTGATTATTGATTATCATTCGGGTAAGGCTAATGTTGTGGCTGATGCTTTGAGTCTAAAATCTCTGTTTGCTTTACGAGTTATAAATACCCGGTTGTCACTGACTGATGATGGTTTAATCATAGTTGAATTGAAAGCTAAACCGACATTTCTACAGCAAATATGTGAAGCTCAGAAGAATGATGAGAAGTTACAGGTTAAACGGGCACAATGTGAGTCAGGTACTGATTCTGAATTTCAAGTTGGGGTTGATGATTGTTTATTATTCAGAGGTAGGGTATATGTACCCAAGAATTCAGAGCTCATACAGAAGATTTTACACGAGGCTCACAGTGGTACTATGTCTGTACATCCGGGAAGTAATAAAATGTATAATGATTTGAAGAAGATGTACTGTGGCCAGGTATGAAACGTGATATTTCTGAGTTTGTATCAAGATGTTTGATATGTCAACAGGTCAAAGCAGAACATCAGGTACCTTCAGGGTTACTTCAGCCAATTACTATATCGGAATGGAAATGGGAAAGAATCACTATGGATTTTGTATCGGGGTTACCGTTGTCTCCGAGGAAAAAAGATGCTATTTGGGTGATTGTTGACCGATTGACAAAGTCAGCGCACTTTATTCCGGTACGTATGGATTATTCTTTAGATAAACTGGCTGAATTGTACATATCTGAGATTGTCAGGCTACATGGAGTGCTTTTCTCCATTATATCAGATAGAGATCCCTGATTTACGTCTCGTTTCTGGGACAAATTGCAAGAAGCCTTGGGTACTCAGTTGTATTTTAGCACTGCATTTTATCCTCAGACAGATGGCCAATCTGAACGTGTAATTCAAGTATTGAAAGATATGCTCCGATGTTGTCTACTAGAGTTTGAAGGTAATTGGGAGAGGTATCTACCTTTGATTGAATTTGCTTACAATAACAGTTATCAGTCCAGTATTAAAATGGCTCCGTATGAAGCTTTGTATGGTAGAAAATGTAAAAAACCGTTATATTGGACAGAGCTCAGTTAAAAGAAGATACATGGGGTTGATTTAATCCGGGAAACAGAAGAAAGAGTGAAGGTTATTCGGGATAGTTTAAAAGCAGCTTCCGATCGCCAAAAATCATATGCTGATCTTAAACGAAAAGAGATTGAATTTCAGGTCGGTGACAAAGTATTCCTGAAAGTGTCTCCTTGGAAGAAAGTTCTCCGGTTCGGTCGAAAGGGTAAATTGAGTCCAAGATTTATCGGGCCATATGAGATTATAGAAAGAATTGGACCGGTCGCTTATCGATTGACATTACCACCGGAACTTGATAGAATCCATAATGTTTTTCATGTATCTATGCTACAACGATATCGGTCAGATCCTTCACATGTTATTTCTCCGACAGAAGTGAGATTCAACTGGATATGACTTACAGTGAAGAACTGGTCAAGATATTGGCACGGGAAACAAAGGAGCTTAGAAATAAAAAGATAAATTTAGTGAAAGTATTATGGCAAAAGCATGGGATTGAGGAAGCGACATGGGAACCGGAGGAGACAATGAGGAAACAATATCCAAACCTCTTTACTAGTAAGATTTTCGAGGATGAAAATCCTTAAAAGGGGGGACAGTTGTAATGGCCTAAATTCAAGGTTATCGGAACAATGGTTTCGCAACCATAAATCCGATTTAAAGAGAAATTTATTTCAATATATTTGCATGAATATTTATATGATAGGAAAAATCGTATTAAAATATCGATAGAAAAATTTTACCGATTTAGTGGTTAGTTAGAAAAAGGAATTATTGAAGGAATTGGGTAAAAACAAGGTATCGAGGCCTTGATCTCATAAAATTGAGTAGGAAATATTTTTATAAATATTTATAAAATGTTAGTAATGTGGTATTAAAATTTCGTTAGAAAATTTTAACGTTTGAGTATGTAATTAAATGAAAAGGACTAAATTGTAACAAATACAAAATTATGAAAAATGATTAAATAGTTTAAATGATAAAATGAAGAGGGCTTAAAAGGAAAATAGACCTAAGGTCTATTTGGGCTGGACGGCAAGGGCATGAAATCAGACCTAAGATCTGATAAGGCTCGCCATACTTCCTTTGAAACAGGACATTCTCTAAAAAGATGGTTCATTGTCTCCTCTCCATCACCACAGTGGGGGCATAAACTACTAGTCGCTAATCTACGAACAGTCATATTCACTTTTTTGTTGCTAAGTAGTTCTAAGTAGTTTTCCATATAAAAATTTTTATTTTTGTTGGTATTGCAATCACCATAATTTCCTGTGAATATCTCTATAGATGTTTTGTAAAGCATAAGTTGTAGGATCCAAACTTTGTAATAGTTTATAAGAGCTTTTTAATGAGAACTCTCCTAATGATTCACCATTCCAAGCCAAAAATCTTCATGGGGTTTTGTCGCTTGGAAGGATTGAGAGAATTAGATCCGCTACTTCTTCCGGGAAGGTATTAAAAATCAACTCTCTGTTCCATTCTCTGTTATTACTGCTGATTAACTCTGCAACTCTATCACTTTGCAAATTGTCAAATCTGGACATTAATCTAACATTAACGTAATTTGGAATCCATCCATCTTCACTAATCGAAATATTTCGACCCCTACCCACTCTCCAAATCATTCCTTTCTTCAAAGTATCCTCAGTTGCCCAAATACTCCGCCACACATAGGAACACAAATTTCCCAACCAGGAATTAAGAAAATTGTTCTCTAGAAAGTACTTTTCTTTAAAGACTTGCGCTACCAATGTTTCTGGACAATTTAATAATCTCCGTCCTTGTTTTGCTAAGAGAGAAATATTAAATTGAGCCATACTCCTGAAACCTAAACCTCCTCATTCTTTAGGCCTGCACAAAAACTTCCACTGGCACCAATGGATTCCTCGTTTACCAGCTCCTTTTTGCCACCAAAAATTGGCTAATTTGCTTTCGATCTTCTCACATAAAGCTTTAGGAAACAGAAAGTAGGACATAGCGTAAGTGGGTATTGCCTATAAGATTGATTTGATGAAAATCTCGTTACCTCCTTGAGATAACAACCTTGAGCTCCAAGCCTCAATTTGTACTGCAATTCTATCAAACAGATTCTGAAAAGCTTCTTTTTTCCGTCTACCCACCATGTTTGGAAGACCCAAATATTTCCCCGGACTAGAAGAGCTCCTAACTCCTAACAATGTCGATAATACTGCTTTCGATTCCTCTCCTGTATTCGCACTGTAAAAAATTATGGATTTATTAAAGTTAACACATTAACCTGAGCAGCTTGCATACTCCTTCAGTATTTCTTTCAGAATCTTGGCTCCCTTCTCTGTTACTTCACCAAACATTATGCAGTCATCTGCAAATAATAGGTGTGAAATCTCTAGCCCTTTCCTGCTAGCCTTTGCCCCTTTAACTAAACCATTCTTTTTTGCTGACCTTATTAGGGCTGAGAGGCCCTCACTGCAAATGAGAAATAAAAACGGACTTAATGGATCCCCCTGCCTAATTCCCCTAGAAGGTTGGAAAGAACTTTCCCTGTTTCCGTTGATGATATCCGCATACGAGACTGTAGTAATACACTTCATTATCAAATCAATCCAACTTACTGCAAATCCCATCTTTCTCATCACTTGCTTAACAAAGTCCCATTCCACCCTGTCATATGCTTTGCTCATATCCAGTTTTACCGCCATATACCCTTTTTTCCCTGTTCGTTTTTGTCGAAACGTATGAAACAATTCATATGCTAAAAGTACATTATCTGAAATCATTCGTCTTGGTACAAATGCACTCTGAGCTTTATCAATACAGTTGCTTATGACGTCTTGCAATCTGTTTGCTATTGTTTTTGTCACTAGTTTGTACATAACTGTGCAGAGACTTATCGGCCTGAAGTTAACAAGGGTTATGGGTTGTAAAACTTTTGGAATAAGCACAATATCTGTCGTATTAGTTGATTCAATCCCCATCCCTTCATTCAAAATTCCTAAACAATACTCCAAAACCTTCTTTCCTACAATATGCCAGTATTTTTGAAAAAAATAATGTTGGGAATCCATCCGAACCCGGTGCCTTCATGGGTCCCATCCCCTTTAATGCCGCACAGATTTCATCTCCACTGAAGGGTGATTGTAAAGCTTCATTAATCTCATGAAAATACTACCATCAATTCCTTCCAACACCTTTTTTAGATCTGCAGCACACCTCTCGTTGAAAATAGATTTTCAAAATAATTTTTTGCAGCCTCTTGCAAACCTGAATCATCAGTAATTTCCTTGCCATCGTTCAACACCAGCTTAGAGATGGAATTAGCTCGTTTTCGGATTGTTGCGGTTTTGTGAAAATAAGTCGTATTTCTATCCCCAAATTGTAGCCAATTTACTGGAGCTCTTTGTTCCCAATACACTTCATCTTTTTCAATCTCCATGTTCAAATAAATTTTCGTATCAATAATCTTTGTCAATATTTCATCATCTCTATCTTCCATCAACAAAGCTTCAAGCTCTCTTGTTAGTTTCTTTTTAAGTTCCCATTTCTTTCTTTTAAGTGCGTTCGCCCATTTTTCCAACCCAAGCTGCAAGGTCTTTAATTTCTCCACTAACAGTTCTGACGATGACTCCCAAATTTCCTTAAGCACTCCCTCAAATGACTCCTCCATGGTCCACCAGGCTTCAAAGTGGAATCTTCGATTTCTTGGAAAGATATTCACGCTATCTGTATTAATGAATAGAGGACAGTGATTTGATGTAGAGAAAGGAAGATGCTGAATACGACCCATTGGAAATAAAGTAACTCATTTTTCATTTGCAACCCCACGATCTAATCTTTCTCTTATGTTTGTCTCTGGAAGATTTCCCCTTTCCCATGTGAACCAAGCTTCTGAATATCCAATATCTATCAGATTACATTTTTCTAATGTTTCCTTGAATATCTCCATTCTCCTTTGATCCCTTGGCAATCCCCCATTTTTCTCAAAAGAATACATAATCTCATTGAAGTCCCCTGCAACAAGCCACGGGCAATTGCTATCCTGGCTTAATCTCTTAAGTAGATTCCAAACATGATTCTGATCTCTCGAATATGGCGAACCGTAGAATCCCATTGTAATGGCCTAAATTCAAGGTTATCGGAACAATGGTTTCGCAACCATAAATCCGATTTAAAGAGAAATTTATTTCAATATATTTGCACGAATATTTATATGATAGGAAAAATCGTATTAAAATATCGATAGAAAAATTTTACCGATTTAGTGGTTAGTTAGAAAAAGGAATTATTGAAGGAATTGGGTAAAAACAAGGTATCAAGGCCTTGATCTCATAAAATTGAGTAGGAAATATTTTTATAAATATTTATAAAATGTTAATAATGTGGTATTAAAATTTCGTTAGAAAATTTTAACGTTTGAGTATGTAATTAAATGAAAAGGACTAAATTGTAACAAATACAAAATTATGAAAAATGATTAAATAGTTTAAATGATAAAAGAAAGAGGGCTTAAAAGGAAAATAGACCCAAGGTCTATTTGGGCTGGACGGCAAGGGCATGAAATCAGCAAGAAAATAAGGAGAATTAAGGGAAAAATTGGAATATTGCAAAATTTACTTAATAAAGCTAGGACTAAAGTGGAATTATCTAGATTTCTCTTTATTTTTCTGCATTCTCATCAGCAAAAACACCATAGAAGGAATTCCTTAAGCTTGTTTTTCATATTTTTACTGCAAGTAAGTTAATACTTGCCTATTTCTTGTAATTTTTGTGTTTTTAAGACTTTTACAACTAGGTCCTACTATTAAATTCATTAGTTTTTGATTTCATGGATGAAATTGAAAGTTACCATGGTTGAGTGCTGTAAGTTTATGATGAAGTAGAATGAAATTTAAGCTTTAAATTGTTTATGAGATGATTTTATTAGGTAATTCCAATAGAAATTGATTTTTAGGATCTAAATTGTGAAAATATTTGGAATTAAAGTCTATTACTGAAATTCTGATTTCCAAAGGTTATAAAGTAGTTTAAGGTGATAGAATAAAGTTTTAATTGAGAGAAATCAGCTCAATTGAGAAGTTAATTGAGCAGGGATGAAATTATCATTTATTGAAAGCTTAGGGGGAAAATTGGTAATAAACAGTTTGCACTAAAACAGTTTTGGACAGCAGCAGTAGACTAACTTTTAAAATTCCCCATAAATTGTAGAAATCGAATTAGAAGATGAAAAAAATATGAAATTAAAGCTTATTGAGTCTAGTTTCTCATAGAAGAAACGGTGTAAGCAATAGATATGTAAATCATGAGATATAATAAATTTTGTGAGAAAAGGTCAGAATGAATTGAGAGAAATCAGCTCAATTGAGAAGTTAATTGAGCAGGGATGAAATTATCATTTATTGAAAGCTTAGGGGGAAAATTGGTAATAAACAGTTTGCACTAAAACAGTTTTGGACAGCAGCAGTAGACTAACTTTTAAAATTCCCCATAAATTGTAGAAATCGAATTAGAAGATGAAAAAAATATGAAATTAAAGCTTATTGAGTCTAGTTTCTCATAGAAAAACGGTGTAAGCAATAGATATGTAAATCATGAGATATATTAAATTTTGTGAGAAAAGGTCAGAATGAATTCAGGTTCCCCTGTTTTAACTTTAGAAAATCATCAAAAATTGGAGAAAAATAATTAGGGGCTTAAATTTATATATTTAGAATTCTTAATGAGTCTATTTTCAATAGAAATAAACGGGAACATCATCCGAATCTTGTATGAAAAGATAATTAATTTTTAGTGAAGAAGGGTTAGAACTGTCAAACAGCAGAATAGGGGTGACTTTAAAGAATAAACTGTACTTATTGGCTAAACCAAAAATTCTGAAAATTTTATGGGAAGAAGATATGTGAGTCTAGTTTCAGGAAAAATTAACGGATCTAAATTTTAAATTCTGTAGCTCAAGATAAAAATAATTTAGTTACTATGACTCAAGTAGACATGTAATGGCCTAAATTCAAGGTTATCGGAATAATGGTTTCGCAACCATAAATCCGATTTAAATAGAAATTTATTTCAATATATTTGCATGAATATTTATATGATAGGAAATATTTTTATAAATACTTATAAAATGTTAGTAATGTGGTATTAAAATTTCGTTAGAAAATTTTAACGTTTGGGTAGGTAATTAAATGAAAAGGACTAAATTAAAATAAAAGTAAAAGTTGAATTATAGATTAAAAGAAATTATGAAGGACCAAAATAGCAATTATGCCATTTTGTAAAGTTGAGGCGGTGTATTGATAAAAATCTGAGATTTTTTTTAAGTATATTATTATATATTATATTATTATATTATTATATATATAAACAAACTAAAAGAAACAAAAGCATAAAACAAAAAAAGAAGAACAAAGAGCAAGGAAAGAAAGAAAAAGAGAAAAGAGAGAAGAAAAGGGAAAATTAAAGTTTGAAGCTTGGAGTTTAATTTGGTAAGTTAATTTAGCTCTTTTCTTTTAATTTTGATGCTTTATAAGTTTTAGAACAATGTTTTGATGAATTTAAGTTGAAGTTTTTGAAGTTTTAGAGTTTTTGAATATAGCATATGATAAATAAAATGATGAATTAGTGGTTTAATTGAAAGAATTTGAAGTTAGAATTGGATAAAGGACTTAATTGTAAAACAAGCTATAACAAAACAGTTTTGGGACAGCAGCAGTAGAGTAAGTTTGAAAATTCACCAAAAATCGTAGAAGTGGAATTAGAAGTTGAGTGAGATATGAAATTAAATCTTATTGAGTCTATTTTCATATGAAAGAAACAATTAAAGAAAAGAAGTTCTGTATTTTGAGATATTTAGATTTTTGTAAGACTGGTTCAGAATGAATTCGGGTTCCCCTGTTTTGACTTTAGAAAATCATAACAAATTGAATAAAAATAATTAAGGGATTAAATTTATATGTTTAGAATCCTGAACGAGTCTATTTTCTAAAGAAATAAACGGAAACATCATCCAAATCCTGTATGAAGAGATAATTAATTTTTAGTGAAGAAGGGTCAGAACTGTCAAACAGCAGAATAGGGGTAACTTTAAAGAATAAACTGTACTTATTGGTTAAACCAAAAATTCTGAAACTTTTATGGGAAGAAGATATGTGAGTCTAGTTTCAGGAAAAATTAATGGTTCTTCATTTGGAGCTCTGTAGCTCGAGAAATAAATAATTTAGTGACTGTGACTCAAGTATACAGCTTTGAATAAACTAAAAATAATAATAGAATTATAGAAAATGCTACATGTGAACATGAAATGTATTGAATTGATGATTGAATTTATTTATTTAGATCCGGAAAACTTAAATAAGAAGCTAGATCGAGGAAAGGAAAAAGTCCCGGATTAGTAGATTTTGTAAACGAACTAATATCGAGGTAAGTTCATGTAACTTGAATTATATTCTTAAATGCTTAAAATGTATGATATTGATGTGAATATAATTTGAATGTTCATTATATGAAAATTGATGATATATTGATATATTTGGTAAAAAGGGAAAGAAATCCCGGTTGAATGAAAGGAAAATTCGATGGATCTCTGAAAAGGAATTGACGGTAAAAAGGATCTAGCCCGGACGGGTGATCCTATCTTGATATAGCCCTCCCGAAGAATATGTGGAAAATGGATTTAGCCCGGACGGGTAATCCGAATTAGGGTCTGAATTTAGCCTGGACTGGTAATTCAGATCCAAGCTCATTAGAGTAATTGTCGTTGCAAGGGATTTAGCCTGGACTGGTAATCCCGACAATACTCTATGAGTTTATATTACTGGATTTAGCTCGGGTGGTAATCCCATTTGTAAGGATGAGGTTCGTGGAGTGTGCTCTCTGAAATGAAAATGTGCGCACATGAATATGAATTGACGGAACCGGATTTGTACACTAAAGTGTACATCTGAAAATCCATCGAAATTTCGAGTAATTCAACGAGATAAATATGGAAAAATAACAAAATAATGGAAATCATGATATTGATGAGCTCATCAATCATAGTATATATATTATTGATACATGGAAATTATTGAACTAACTTGAATGTTGAGCTTGTGTATGTTAGGATAATAACGTATTGAATGGATATATGAATGTTTATTACCTTGTATTGAAAATATTAGGTAAGTATAATTCTTGTTACATGGGCTTACTAAGCACAAAGTGCTTACCCTATTTCCTTTTTCCCTGTTTTGTAATGTTAAGAGCTCGGAGGTCGGATTGGTGGGAGACTCATCACACTATCAACCCCAGTATTTCGGTATTTAAAGAAACTTCAGTTTGGAAATGAATGGTATGTATAAGCTAATAAAATAAATGTTAGTATGAAATGAATGTAAGGTCAGCCATTGGTATGGCTTATCTGTTCTTATAAATATACATGAATTATTTTGAAAATATGTTGAATTGGAATGGTCTCAGTTTTTTTAAAAAAAAAAGAAAAAAAATTTGTAAATTCTGGTAATGCCTCGTACCTTATTCTGACAACGAATACGGGTAGGGGGTGTTACAAGACAGCTTTGAATGAACTAAAAATAATAATAGAATTATAGAGAATGCTACATGTGAACATGATATGTATTGAATTGATGATTGAATTTATTTATTTAGATCCGGAAAACTCAAATACGAAGCTAGATTGAGGAAAGGAAAAAGTCCCAGATTAGTAGATTTTATATACGAACTAGTATCGAGGTAAGTTCATGTAACTTGAATTATATTCTTAAATGCTTGAAATGTATGTTATTGATGTGAATATAATTTGAATGTTCATTGTATGAAAATTGATGAAACATTGATATATTTGGTAAAAAGGGAAGAAATCCGATTGAATGAAAGGAAAATTCGATGGATTTCGAAAATGAATTGACGGTAAAAGGATCTAGCCCGGACGGGTGATCCTATCCTGATATAGCCCTCCAGAAGAATATGTGGAAATGGATTTAGCCTGGGACGGGTAATTTGAATTAGGGTCTAAATTTAGCTTTGGACTGTAATTGAGATCCAAGCTCATTCTGATAATTGTCGTTATGTGGATTTAGCTCGACCGTAATCCCGACAATACTCTATGAGTTTATATTACAGTGATTTAGCTGGACTTGTAACACCCCTTACCCGTATTCAATATTTGGAATAGGTACGAGGCATTACTGAATTACAAATTTATTTATCGGACATTTTATTTTAATTCAATATTTATATTTGAAACCAATCAAAATCAAACATATGGCCCTTAAAGATATTCATTTTCTCGTCATGTCTTACTTGAATTTATTACTCGTTTCATCATACTTAATTACCTTGTATTAACATATTAAAGATAATCACATATTTTCATGTCATGATAAATATCATTCACTTGCCGTTTCTTCATAAACATAAAACAGCTTAATTTATCATATCAATATTTCACGTACCATCAACTCATATTTTCTTATATCATATAATTAAGTTACACGAACTTACTCAAGCTAAATCAAATCTGTAGAAATATCAAGATTCGAGGTCATTTTGGTAATTTTCTATTTTCATCGATTTTTCAATCGATCTTAATCTAAATTACTAATTTCATTCAATTTTGCAATTTTAAATAATAAAATAATCTATTTCATGCAAATTGGACATTTCTACATTTTTACAAAATTAATCATAAAGTTTTACTTTTATTCAATTTAGTCCTTGAGTCTAAAACATTTCAAATTAGCCATACTACCTAAATATTCATACATATTTTCCTCCTCCTCCTCTCCATTCCACATCCTTAATGTATATAACATGCTATAAGTAACATTGTCAATAATTTCATTAATTACTCATAAGTATATTCAAAACTGTCCATTTGAGTTATAGTTACTAAATTATTTATTTCCGGAGCTACAGAACTCCAAATGAAGCACCGTTAATTTTACTGAAACTAGACTCACATATATTCATACCATAAAATTTCCAGAATTTTTAGCCTAGCCAATTAGTACAGTTTATTCATCAAAGTCACCCCTGTTCTGCTGTCTGGCAGTTCTGACCCTTCTTCACTAAAAATTAATTATCTCCTCATACACAATTCATATGATATTCTCGTTTATTTCTATTGAAAATAGACTCATTCAGAATTCTAGACATATAAACTTAAGCTCCTAATTATTTTTCTCCAATTTTTTATGATTTTCCAAAGTCAGAACAGGGGATCCCGAAATCCCTTTAAACCAGTCTTACAAAAATATAAATATCTCAAATTACAGAATTCCTTTGCTTTCCCTGTTTCTTTCATATGAAAGTAGACTCAATAAGCTTTAATTTCATATATCATTCAACTTCTATTTCAACTTCTACGATTTTTGGTGATTTCTTAAAGTTACTCTACTGCTGCTGTCCAAAACAGTTTTGTTATAGCTTATTTTACAATTAAATCCTTTACCCAATTCTAACTTCAAATTCTTTCAATTAAACCACTAATTCATCTTTTTGTTCATCATATGCTATATTCAACAGCTTTAAAACTTCAAAAACTTCAACTTAAATTCATCAAAACTTTGTTCTAAAACTTATAAAGCATCAAAATTAAAAGAGAAGGACTAAATTAACTTACCAATTAAACTTCCAAGCTTCAAACCATCAATTTCTCCTTTTTCTTTCTTTCCCTTTTTCTTTCCCTTGCTTTCGTCTTGTTCTCTGTTTCTTTTCTGGTATTCTCCCCTTTCTTTTCTTTTGTTTTTGTTTGTATATATATATAATATTATAATAATATAATAATATAATAATATAATATAATATCAATATATAATATAATAATATACTTTAAAAATCTCAGATTTTTCATACTTAAATCGCCTCAACTTTACAAAATGGTATAATTACCATTTTGGTCCTTCATAATTTCTTTTAATCTATAATTTAACTTTTACACCTTTTTCAATCTAGTCCTTTTCATTTAATTACATATCCAAACGTTAAAATTTCTCAATTAAACTTTAATAATAACTTAATGACACTCCATAAATATTTTTAGAAATATTTATGGCTCACTTTATGAATTCGAGCTCTCAATACCTTGTTTTTGGCCCAATTTTTCTAATTAATTCTTTTAGTTCACAAAATTCACTAATTTTAAAATATTTCCAAAATCACACTTAACTTATAATTATCGATTAACAAAGTTTTCTAACTTTTTCGTCGATTTAGAAATCTCAAATCACTTTGTTCCGACACTATTGAAATTGGGTCATTCTGGAGATGGTAATCCATTGTGAAGATGAGGTTCGGGAGTGTCTTCATCTGAAATAGAAATGTGCGCACATGAATATGAATTGTGGACCCGAATTGGTACACTAAAAGTGTACCTATGAAAATCCATCGAAAATTTCAAGAAATTCAACGGGATAAATATGGAAAAAGAATAAGGGAATGGGAAATCATGGTATTGATGAGTTCATCAATCATGGTATATATTACTAATACATGGAAATTATTGGACTAACTTGAAAGTTGAGTTTGTGCATGTTAGGGTAATAGTGCATTGAATGGATATATGAATGTTTATTGCATTGTATTGACAATATTAGGTAAGTATAATTCTTGTTATATGGGCTTACTAAGCACAAAGTGCTTACCCTGTTTCTTTTCCCATGTTTTGTAGTGTTAAGAGCTCTGAGGTCGATTCGTAAGAGATATATCACACTATCAGCCTCAAGATTTCGGTATATAAAGAAACTTTATTTTGGAAATCAATGGCATGTATAAGCTAATAAAGTAATGTTAATATAAAATGAATGTAAGGTCAGCCATTGGTATGGCTAGCAAACCTTGGCTTGGTATGTGTTGATGTTATCTTATAAATATGCATGAATCTATTTTGAAAATATGTTGAATTGGATTGGTTGATGTGGATTGGTCTCGGTTTAAAAATTTGGGGAAGATTAGATATTTATAAAGGGTTGTGATTAAAAAAATCGTAAACTCCGGTAATGCCTTGTACCCTATTTTGACAACGAATACGGGTAGGGGGTGTTACACCCGTAAACCTCCATTCCTCCTGGATACCATCCTCCTTCACCATTACATCTATATGCCATTTAGAAAAACTTCTCAAAGTAACCTCAATGTCACCTTTCCAAGCTAAACATAAACCGCCTCGAGACCCTTCTGCTTCAATATCAATACCATTAATAAAATAGCAACTCCTCCTAGCCTATCCATGCTTTTCTGATCCAACTTCGTCTCCATTAAGAAGACCATATAGGGATTATGCTGCTTGATTAGGTGTCGCAGCCTCCGAACTGCCCGTGGGCTCCCCAACCCACGAACGTTCCAACAAATATGTTTCATTGTGCCCGGTCGGCCAGCTCACTACCAGCCGCCAATCCTAAAATAGTCGAAACAATGCTATTTTCCCCATCAACACACATGGTCTCAATATACTCTGCTGTATTCTTGATTAAGCCAACATATTTCAATCTTTTCCCTCCATCATCACTTGTTTTATCCATGTTATCTTCCTTGTCCTCCTCTTTTAGAAATTTCCTCTTGGACCCAACATTTGGATGTTTACGATAGTCTGTCTGGTTTGTTGAAACTAGTCTCTTCCAGCTTGACTTCTTTGAGTCTTTAAAGCATCCCTCCCTTGTACTATTATTCTCCTTTAACTTTTCAATTTCCAGCCCCTACTGTTTTCCTCCTGTTCCTTCAGTCCTTCCACCTATCTAGATAATACTTTTCCCCCTAGTAATTGACCTTTCGCGCCAATAGATTCAGCATCATCTTCCCTCTCGTACTGCTCTTTAAATTTTCCTGTGTAATTGCGTTGTGAACCCAATTTTTTGGTGAAGGCATAAAACTTCATACTTTCCTTCCCTATCATTTTTTATTCTGCTTTCAATGCTATAGTATATGGGGGATCTTCTCTAATTTTATTTTTTTCTACAGGGTTTAACGACCAGCAGTCATTGAGGCCGTGATCCATTCTTCCACACCCTAAACAAAAAATTGATAATTTTTCAAATTTAAAAGGAATCCATGACTTAACACTATTCTCACTTAAAACGAAAATATCTCTCCGAAGGGGTTTCTGCACATCCATATTGACCTTAACTCTGCAATAATCATCTTTAACTTCAGATCTAAGAACACCTCCGAATGTACTCCCAATAGCATGCATCAAATCCTTCTTATCATATTCTGGTGCGCATGGCCCAATCTTTATCCAGTATGGCAATGAAGTTAGTCGAATCTGATCCCGTTCTATCGGATTTCTTAGTCTATCAAAGAGAATGAGATATTTACGGAATAGCCAAGGCCGCCCCTCCATGATAAATTCCAGATCTTCTTCTGAGTAAAAAAACGATGGAGAATAGATTCTGCCCAGCCACATAAATTTCAAACTTTTTCTTAGTCTTCCATATGCTTCTTAACTGTGCCCTAAAACTCTCTGGATTAAATGATTTCCTCATCCAGACTGAACAAATCAAGGTCGGCTTGATATCCGGCACCATCAAAGATCTCTTAATTGATAGTTGGATAAGCTCTTCTGCTAACAGTGAGATCTCCTCAATGGTCTCCCTCTCCACGCCACCACTCTCTTCCATCCCAAGTCACAATAGTTACTGCTTTCTCTAGGATTCTTTTAGGGAGCACTCTTGGTTTTCAAGAGAGATTTCTTTAAACATTACTATTACTTTTTTGTTTCAGTTAGGCTGTCATGCCATAGTCATTGTCTCAATTTTGTAATATATCAATATATATATAATGTTTAATATATGTACTGTAATAGATAATAGATAATGGACTGAATGCTTCCAAATATAGAAGACTAAATGTTATTATTCTCTATTGAACAAAATGAAAATTATAAACCAAATAAAAGATAAATCAATAATTCCTACAGGAATCTCGAGAACTAGAGAGATTATAAAACTTGGGGGTGGGGGTTGGGGGGGGACAAACAATAAATAAAGGAAAATTGGGGATAACACAAAACCGGGTTAAATGCTAAAATAATATAAAACACTGCTACAAAATTTCAAAGGTAGCTTCTGTAGACAGGGCTGTACATGCATTTCTCAGCAGATTCAACAAGATCCTCAGGCTGAGGAAGATGAGAAGCCAGACCTACCATTAGCAACAATCAAACCATGTAAATGAATGAATATGGGAGGGACAATGATTTTAAGAGCCTTAACACATTGTTCAAGCGTAAGTTTAAAGGCTGCCTGCAACTCACCGAGTTCATATGCCTTGGCAGCAACTTTAGCAGCAATATTGGCTGATATCTTTCTGATATTGGTGAGTGGTGGGTAAATCATTCCCTTCTCGTAGTGTTCCTCTGTCACTTGTGAAGCCAAAGCTTTGGCTGCCACGACAAAAGAAAAAGGCTTTTAGGTTCCAATTCTTCACCATTTGCATGTATTAGTAACAAACCAAATGCTTAGTTTGGTGGGTTGATGCACTTACAAGCTGCTAAAAGCATGCCATTATGAACACGAATTGAACCAGCCATTATCACACCCAAACCAAATCCAGGGAAAATGTAAGCATTGTTTGCCTGAATCAGATTAAGAAAGGTTTTAACAGCTAGTGTTATGAAAATTTTGGGTGCAATTAAATTTCCCAAACTTGAAAATGCTTCAAGTACAGGCAGAAAGCTAAACCTGGCCAGGCACAAAGGTTTTGCCTTCATATTCAAAGGGATCAAACGGGCTTCCACTGGCAAAGATTGCACGACCCTGCAGGGAAGAAAAGGCTAAAGATTATAGGAAGTATTTTTTAAGGCTAATTTACTTGAAAGTGTAAAAAATTCTATGCTACAAGGCATGTACCTCACTCCATGTATATGCTTCTTCTGCTGTACATTCAGCTTGTGATGTAGGGTTTGATAGAGCCATGATAAGAGGTGTCTGCAAGTCATCCATCAGGATTACTATAAAACTCTTCAGTTGAGATGACCTAAAATAAATAAATATATATATATATATATATATATATATGTAAAGAACCTTATTGAATGATGCCATGTCCTCAACAACCTCCTTTGTGAATTGTTTTCCTACTCCAGATGTTCCAATCAAGATAGTTGGCTTGATTGCCTGATTTAATCATAGTTAAAGGAGGGAAGAAAAGTAATTAAAAAAAAAAATGAAACGTTTCACTTTTGAAACTTGATGTATGACTCAAAACAAGTTCACACCTTGACAGCATTTATGAGTCCTGTGATAGGTTCATGCTCATGAGCCCAAGGTTTCTTGAAGTCTTGAAGTGATTCCTTGCGAGAGCTAACGATTAATCCCTGCCACATAAATTTCAATCTCATCACGGTGAGAAAAAGATGGTTATAGACATGTCATTTTAAGAAAAGAAGAGCTAGCATCTTTTATACAAGATGTTCCAATGAAATTCACATTACCTTTGAGTCTACGAGCCAAATGTTCTTGCGGTTCTCCTCGATTGGTTTTCCGTTCTGTCAAGAGACTGTATATGTTTAGCCATAAACCTTTCCTGAGGAAACAAATATTTAGCATTAGAAGATTGTTACCTGCTCTGAAATCTCAAGAGCAATGAGGTCAGCTATACCAGTTCCGGCCTATGGACAACCAAAAAGAAACACAATTAAGACATTTACACGTGTGATAAGAAGTTTTGTATGAAAAGTTACAGTTCCCTTGTTGGCATTTTGTTGATCAAGCCTTACCTCACCAGCACCCAGGAACAAAAACGTATGGTCGGCGAGAGTTCCACCTAGTAGTCTCAGGGCTGAAAGAAGCCCAGCCAGAACCACTGCTGCTGTACCCTGCCATTATGAAAGACTGTCCGTATGAGAAAGAATATTTCTCAAAACTAAATAATGTTACCATCTAGTTAAGCATATTACCTGTATATCGTCATTGAAAACGAGATGAGAAGAACTGTATCTTGCCAATAGTTCAAATGCATTGTGGTTTGCAAAATCTTCAAACTGAAAATCAGGCTTAGCTTGTTCAGAGGACGTAGCATGTAAAGATAAAACAGCGAAGGCATAAAATGAAGATGAACTGATGATTACCTGTATTAGAACTTTCTCTCCATAATTCTGTTTCACTGCATACATGAACTCTTGTAGAAGTTCATCATATTCCTGCTCCATGGAAACCAATGTAATTCAGTATTTCAGGTAAGGAAGTACATTTATGGCTTGATGGAAACATATGGATGCAAAGGAATATCACCAAACCTTTCCAGTAGCCCTCTTTTGCCTAAGTCCGATATAAAACTCGTCATTTAACAACTTCTCGTTGTTTGTCCCAACATCAATAGTAATAGGCAAGCACTGCAAATATTGAATGAAAGTTGTAGACAATTAGCTGATTTAGTAAAGGATTTATGCATTTGGTTAAGCTGAAGAAAGCTTTAAATCAACATCCTCTATGCAATTAGGAGACTACCATGGCATTACTATAACCAAAATTTTAAAGGGTGACATGAATCCGACTGGTTTTAGCTATGCTTACTAGTGAAGGACGGACTCCACCGAGAGCTGTGTATAGAGCAAGTTTTCCTACAGGTATGCCCATTCCCTGAAAACAATCATAGCATTAAAGATCATTAAGTTGATCTACGAGAGAGAACTGATCACTGTTTCATCTACAGCTTCGATACAGATATCAGATTACCTGGCAACCAAGATCCCCAAGTCCCAAAATTCTCTCACCATCAGTCACAACAATAACTTGAACAGTTCTCTCGGGCCAGTTTTTCAGTGTTTCAAGAATCTTCCCCCTGATAGATCGTGATGCTTAGTAATTGTTACGCAACATCAAATACATAAAAATGAATACATACGAAGGACATGATGAAAAAACATACTTCTCTTTCAAACTGATGTAAAGACCCTGAGAGTGCCTGAAAATGCTGCCATATTTTTGGCAAGCCTCACCCACTGTTGGAGTGTACACAACTGGAAGCAGTTCTTCCACGTTTTCAATGAGAAGCTTGTAAAAGAGTCGTTCATTAGTCTCCTGCCAAATGCAATAGATCACTGATAAAGATGCCAATATATAAGTGCTATTAAAAGTCACTTAGATCAGTTACCAACGTGGGGACTGCAAGGCATGAACAAGTTACCTGAAGACCTATCATTGCCATGTATCGATGCAAAGGAACTTCGTATTGGCGAATCAGATTCATCATCTTCTTCTCCTGGAGTTCCTGACTGAGAACAACAGGGGGAAGAAGGCCACGCAGGTAATGTGCATCTCTCTCTTTCTCAGTGAAGGCAAGCCCTTTGTTATACCGTGGGTCACGCATCAGTGAATACCCACTACAACAAAGATCTAACTTGACTCAATTGACAGCCAAAGATGTTCAAATCATATCATTTTTATTTAACTTTTGTCATTATATATTACCAAATATAAATTTTAGTGCAAAGATCAAGAAAGCTATGATCTTTTTACTTTTCAGTACTCAGATTAACATTCAGTATCATTATATCACTTTTTAACACTCCAAAATCAAAATATATACTATTCGATACTAGAGGCATGATAATGTTGGTATTGGTGCAGAAATAAGCGTAAATCAATCACCTAGCAACAGAGATAGTCCATGGGGTGATAGGTTGATCCAATGTGGCACTATCCTCACTGTACATATCCCCAACACCACCGACTATAGCCGACTTGTTATCCACTAAATCACCACAGTTCTTCATTGTTGTAAGAAAAACAAGCTTTTGCCTTGATGGTCAAATAAAACAAAAGCCAACCCTTTTTTATTGGCAGAGTAAAACAAATTCCTTTTCTTTTTTTAAAATTAATTTTGTTTAAAGGAAAAGGACAAAGCCATAAAAGAACTAACTTGCAATGTGGGAAAAAATTAATGATTAAATAAATAAAAGCTGTTAATTGTTAGCAATGATGGGTTCCATGAAAGCATCCTGCTAGCAAGGAGGGGAACATGGGAAACGACTGACTGGTATGAAAATGAAACGCAGTATATTTCTGACGTTTTCCCAGTGTACAAGAGAAAATTTAAAAGCTTTAAATATATCTTCTAATTACTTTTTCCTGTTTGTTTCCCGCGATTGTAGAGAGAGGACGCTACGCTATCCTCTCGTTCGGCTTCTAAGACTAATATGGCTGTTTTCTCGCAAGTTAGTTTTTTTTTCTAAAATTTTATTAAACCCAAAAAGAGTAAACAGATATAACATCAGCGATAAAACAATTCTTATTCTTGTAAAGTCTCACAATTACCTAAAACTCCACACCCTAGACAGTAACCTATACCATATCACCAATAAAATACCCGAAATTCTTAAAACAAACTATCACGAAAAACAAATTCTTGAAACAAAAACGAACCCCGCACCTTCCACCATTGAGCAGCAAAATGAGATCAAATACACAAGAACAAGTTACAAACTCCAAAAAACCCTCAAGCTTGTAGATGACCATTGCTAAAAGAAGTTTACTCCTATTAGCCAGCTTGAATGAGACTATGAAACACATTGTCTTTGCTTGGAGAAAATAAGAATCCATGAATTTCCTGTCACTCCCGATGAGACTCCCACTCCGGGCTCGGTCCTCTCGTTGAAACCAAGCATCCAGATGAAAGTCAAGGACTCCAAGGATAGCGCTGCCTTTCCAAGACATAAAAATTGAATTCGTTCTTGAAAGTGTAAATTACTTCATTAGAAGGAATGGTAAGAAGACAACCATATCACCAATAAAGACTCGAAACCACACTTGCAAGTAACCGGAAGAGCTGCAAAAGACACCAATTTGAAACAATACCATTGCACTCACACGCACCAAAGCACCCAAAGACTGGAAACATCCGCAAAAACCAGCAAGCATCCTAAGAGACAGGTCGTTAGCACCACAAGAGTTCCAACATTGTTCGAAGGTGGCAACTTCAGCAGCAACATGCAAGCTGCCATGCAACCAAGCACAAACACGCAAGTAACCAAGCACTCCAGCAGAAGCAAGCTTTTGTCCATTATGTAATTTGTTAAATTAGTTCATGTGATAGTTAACTTTTGTTGTTTCATTGTAACTTTTGTATTAGCTAAGGTTTAGTTAATTACTTAGCTGATTTGGTAGATTTTAGGTACTGATTATGCTGATTTAACAGTTTAGCTACTTGCACAAGCAAGCTTTATTTTTTTCCAATGTAAACTAGCTACTTAAGTTGACGTATTAATTTCTTTTTTAAGTAATGAGAGTTGTTAGCTTGTTCTCTCAATTGCTCATCTGTTTTGCTTTTGTTTTTGAGCTTTCAAACATCAAATTTCATTGTTTTTAATTGATGTTTAAGACTCAACAAATGGTATCAAGAGCCTGTTATCTTTGAGGGGCCTTGGTTATGCATTGTTTGTGAGTGACACGATTTTGAAAGAAAAGAAACAAGAGCTATTTGTTTTGGTTGCTGCAAAATGAGCTTCTCACCACCACCACCATCTGTCTTTGCTGGTGAAAACTACAACATTTGGGCTGTGAAAATGAGGACATACCTGCAGGCACATGACTTGTGGAATGTTGTTCTGAATGACACAGAGCCACCACCTTTGAGAGCTAATCCGACCATAGCTTAAATCAAGCAGCATAACGAAGACTATGCCAAGAAGTATAAGGCCATGTCTTGTCTTCAAAGTGGAGTTTCAGATGTGATTTTCACCAGGATAATGGCCTGTGACACTCCAAAGCAAGGCTGGGACAAACTCAAAGAGGAGTTTCAAGGGTCAGACAAGACAAGGATCATGGCCACTGTCAACAACACAAGACCGCTTGGAGATGATTTTAGTGACCAAAGAGTAGTTGAGAAAGTCATAACAACCTTGCCAGAGAAGTAAGAATCAAAAATCTCTTCTTTGGAGGATTTAAGGGACCTTTCATCAATTCCTTTGACAGAGCTGATAAATGCTCTCCATGCACAAGAGCAAAGAAGAGCAAACAGAATGGAGGAGCACTCTGAGGGAGCTTTCCAGGCAAGAAGCAGAGAAAACACAAATTTCAAAGGCAAAAAGCCTTAGACAAAAAAGAAAGATAAAGGTAAGAAGGATGCTCTGAAGAAAAAGTTTCCACATTGTGCTCATTACAAGAAGACTACTCACCTTGAGAAATATTGCTGTACAGGCCAGATATTCAATGTAGAGGCTGCAAACAGCTTGGTCACATTGAGAAAGTGTGCAAAAACAAGCCAAAACCATAGCCACAACATCAGAATCAAGCTCAGGCTGCTGAGGATGTTGAAACATAGGAGGAGTTTGTTTTCACAGCCTCCTGTTTTGCCAGCTCGAGCAAGGTCAACAAGAGGTGGCTGATTGATAGTGGATGCACTCACCACATGGCTTCAAACAAGAGCATGTTTAAGGAGCTAGACACCACATTTAAGTCCAAAGTCAGAATTGGAAATGGTGAGCTCCTCGAGGCCAAAGGTAAGGGCAAGGCAATTATTGGCACCAAGTCAGGTAACAAAACTATTTCTGAGGTTCTTTATGTACCTGATATTGACCAAAACTTGTTGAGTGTTGGTCAGCTACTAGAGAAGGGCTACACTCTTTCTTTTGAAGGCAAAACTTGTGTGATTAAAGATGCTGTGGATCAAGTGTTAGCACCTGTAGCCATGAATGATCGAGCTTTCATTTTGGATGTGAGTCAGCTAGAACCAAGTGCACATACAGCTTAGGCTGATGAATCAAGTTTGTGGCATAGGAGGTTGGGGCATGCGAATTACAAGTCACTTGGCTTGCTGCACAAAATGAACTTGATTGAAGACATGTTCAAGATCGAGCCAAAAAGGGATGTGTGTGATGTTTGTCAACTTGGCAAACAGACAAGGTTGCCCTTTCCTGTCAACAAGGCTTGGAGGGCTCAAAAGAGGCTCCAACTGGTCCATACAGACATTTGTGGACCTATGAAGACCACCTCCTTAAATGGCAATAGGTACTTTGCACTGTTCATTAATGACTGCACAAGGTTTTGTTGGGTAAGCTTCTTGAAGCAAAAGTCAGATGTTGTTGATTTTTTTTTTATTTATTTTTTTGCAAATTCAAGGCATTGGTTAAGAACCAAGCTAGTTGCAAGCTAAAATGCCTAAGGTTAGACAATGGAACCGAGTATGTCTCTCAGAGGTTCCAAAAGATATGTGATGAAGTTGGGATCCAACACCAATTAACCACCATTTATACACCACAGCAAAATGGTGTTTCTGAAAGGAAAAATAGGACAGTCCTCGATATGGCTAGGTGCCTTCTGTTTGAAGCCAAAATGCCTAGCAATTTTTGGGCTGGAGCTGTAAAAACAGCTGTTTACTTGCTGAATAGGTTGCCAACTAATGCTGTTCAGGGAAAAACACCATTTGAAGCTTGGTTTGGACAGAAACCAACTGTCACACACCTAAAGGTATTTGGTTGTTTGTGCTATGCATTAGTGCCAACTGAGAAGAGAACTAAACTGGAAAAAAGGTCTATGCCAGGGGTACTTGTTGGTTACAGCAGTGTAAAAAAGGGGTATAGGATATTGATCCATCAACCAAGAAGATTATGGTAAGCAGAGATGTAAAGTTCAATGAAGCAACCTACTGGAAATGGAATGAAACTGATTCAAATCTGCTTGAAGAAGATAAGAATGATTTTGACCTGCAGCATGCTGAGATTGAATCTATAGCTGAAGATGACTATGATGATACACCTGTTAGAGGCACTAGGACACTAGCAGATGTTTATGAAAGGTGTGCTATGACCATGGTTGAGCCTTCCTACTATGAAGAAGCAGTAAAAGAACTGTTGGCAAGAAGCAATAAGTGTAACACCCCCTACCCGTATTCGTTGTCAGAATAAGGTACGGGGCATTACCGGAGTTTACAATTTTTTTTTTTGAAACCGAAACCATTCTAATTCAACATATTTTCAAAATAAAATTCATGCATATTTATAAAATAACTTCAACACATAAGCCATATCAGTGGCTAACCTTATATTCATTTCATATTAACATTTATTTTATTAGCTTATACATGCCATTGATTTCCAAAATAAGTTTCTTAAAATACGAAATATGGGGTTGATAGTGTGATGAGTCTCCCACCGATCCGACCTCCGAGCTTAACACTACAAAGCAGGGAAAAAGGAAATAGGGTAAGCACTTTGTGCTTAGTAAGCCCATGTAACAAGAATTATACTTACCTAGTATTTTCAATACAAGCAATAAACATTCATATACTCACTCAATGCATTATTACCCTAACATTCATAAACTCAACATCCAAGTTAGTCGATTAATTTCCATATATCAATAATATACACACCATGATTGATGAGCTCATCAATATCATGATTTCCATTTCCTTGTTATTTTTCCATATTTATCCCGTTAAATTACTCGAATTTCGATGGATTTTCAGAGGTACACTTTAGTGTACAAATCCGGTCCGTCAATTCATATTCATGTGCGCACATTTTCATTTCAGAGAGCACACTCGCGAACCTCATCTTTACAATTGGGATTACTAAGTCAAAGCTAATCCTCGCAACGACAATTACTCTAATGAGCTTGGATCCGAATTTACAGTCAGCTAAATTGCACCTAATTCGGATTACCGTCGGGCTAAATCCATTTTCCACATATTCTTGGGAGGGCTATGTAACACCCTTACCCGTATTCAAATTTGGAATAAGTACGAGGCATTAGGAATTAAAAATTAATTTATCAGACATTTTATTTTAATTCAATATTTATATTTGAAACCAATCAAAATCAAACATATGGCCCCTTAAAGATATTCATTTTTCTCGTCATGTCTTACTTGAATTTATTACTCGTTTCATCATACTTAGTTACCTTGTATTAACATATTAAATATAATCACATATTTTCATGTCATGATAAATATCATTCACTTGCCGTTTCTTCATAAACATAAAACAGTTAATTTATCAAATCAATATTTCACGTACCATCAACTCATATTTTCTTATATCATATAATTAAGTTACACGAACTTACCTGGCTAAATCAAATCTGTAGAAATATCAAGATTCAGGGTCATTTTGGTAATTTTCTATTTTCATCGATTTTTCAATCGATCTTAATCTAAATTACTAATTTCATTCAATTTTGCAATTTTAAATAATAAAATAATCTATTTCATGCAAATTGGACATTTCTACATTTTTACAAAATTAATCATAAAGTTTTACTTTTATTCAATTTAGTCCTTGAGTCTAAAACATTTCAAATTAGCCATACTACCTAAATATTCATACATATTTTCCTCCTCCTCCTCTCCATTCCACATCCTTAATGTATATAACATGCTATAAGTAACATTGTCAATAATTTCATTAATTACTCATAAGTATATTCAAAACTGTCCATTTGAGTTATAGTCACTAAATTATTTATTTCCGGAGCTACAGAACTCCAAATGAAGCACCGTTAATTTTTACAGAAACTAGACTCACATATATTCATACCATAAAATTTCCAGAATTTTTAGCCTAGCCAATTAGTACAGTTTATTCATCAAAGTCACCCCTGTTCTGCTGTCTGGCAGTTCTGACCCTTCTTCACTAAAAATTAGTTATCTCCTCATACACAATTCATATGATGTTTTCGTTTATTTCTATTGAAAATAGACTCATTCAAAATTCTAGACATATAAACTTAAGCCCCTAATTATTTTTCTCCAATTTTTTATGATTTTCCAAAGTCAGAACAGGGGATCCCGAAATCCCTTTAAACCAGTCTTACAAAAATATAAATATCTCAAATTACAGAATTCCTTTGCTTTCCCTATTTCTTTCATATGAAAGTAGACTCAATAAGCTTTAATTTCATATATTATTCAACTTCTATTTCAACTTCTACGATTTTTGGTGATTTTTCAAAGTTACTCTACTGCTGCTGTCCAAAACAGTTTTGTTATAGCTTATTTTACAATTAAATCCTTTACCCAATTCTAACTTCAAATTCTTTCAATTAAACCACTAATTCATCTTTTTGTTCATCATATGCTATAGTCAACAGCTTTAAAACTTCAAAAACTTCAACTTAAATTCATCAAAACTTTGTTCTAAAACTTATAAAGCATCAAAATTAAAAGAGAAGGACTAAATTAACTTACCAATTAAACTTCCAAGCTTCAAACCATCAATTTCTCCTTTTTCTTTCTTTCCCTTTTTCTTCCCTTGCTTTCGTCTTGTTCTCTGTTTCTTTTCTGGTATTCTCCCTTTCTTTTCTTTTGTTTTTGTTTGTATATATATAATATTATAATAATATAATAATATAATAATATAATATAATATTAATATATAATATAATAACATACTTTAAAAAATCTCAGATTTTTCATACTTAACCGCCTCAACTTTACAAAATGGTATAATTACCATTTTGGTCCTTCATAATTTCTTTTAATCTATAATTCAACTTTTACACCTTTTTCAATTTAGTCCTTTTCATTTAATTACATATCGAAACGTTAAAATTTCTCAACTAAACTTTAATAATAACTTAATGACACTCCATAAATATTTTTAGAAATATTTATGGCTCACTTTATGAATTCGAGCTCTCAATACCTTGTTTTTGGCCCAATTTTTCTAATTAATTCTTTTAGTTCACAAATTCACTAATTTTAAAATATTTCCAAAATCACACTTAACTTATAATTATCGATTAACAAAGTTTTCTAACTTTTTCGTCAGATTTAGAAATCTCAAATCACTGTTCGACACTATTGAAATTGGGTCACACGGGCTATATCGAGGATAGGATCACCCGTCAAGCTAGATCCCTTTTACCGTCAATTCCTTTCAGAGATCCATCGAATTTTCCTTTCATTCAACCGGGATTTCTTTCCCTTTTTTATCAAATATATCAAACTTTCATCAATTTTCATACAATGAACATTCAAATTATATTCACATCAATAACATACATTTCAAGCATTTAAGAATATAATTCAAGTTACATGAACTTACCTCGATACTAGTTCGTTTATAAAATCTACTAATCCGGGACTTTTTCCTTTCCTCGATCTAGCTTCGTATTTGAGTTTTCTGGATCTAAATAAATAAATTCAATCATCAATTCAATACATTTCATGTTCACATGTAGTATTTTCTATAATTCTATTATTATTTTTAGCTTATTCAAAGCTGTCTACTTGAGTCGCAGTCACTAAATTATTTATTTCTCGAGCTACAGATCTCCAAATGAAGAACCGTTAATTTTCCCTGAAACTAGACCCACATATCTTCTTCCCATAACATTTTCAGAATTTTTGGTATGGCCAATCAATACCAGATTATTCTTAAAGTTTCCCCTGTTTTACTGTTTGACTGTTCTGACCTCTCTTCACTACGAATCAAATTACTATTCGTACAGAATTCATATGACCTTCTTATTTATTTCATTTGAAAATAGACTCATTCAGGATTCTAAACATATAAAGTTAAGCCCATAATTATTTTTCTCCAATTTTTTATGATTTTTCAAAGTCAGAACAGGGGATCCCGAAATCCCTCTGAACCAGTCTTACAAAAATATAAATATCTCAAATTACAGAATTCCTTTGCTTTCCATGTTTCTTTCATATGAAAATAGACTCAATAAGATTTAATTTCATATCTCATTCAACTTCTAATTCCACTTCTACGATTTTTAGTGATTTTTCAAATTTACTCTACTGCTGCTGTCCAAAACAGTTTTGTTATAGCTTATTTTACAATTAAATCCTTTATCCAATTCTAACTTCAAATTCTTTCAATTAAACCACTAATTCATCATTTTATTCATCATATTCTATATTCAAAAACTCTAAAACTTCGAAAACTTCAACTTAAATTCATCAAAACTTTGTTCTAAAACTTATAAAGCATCAAAATTAAAAGAAAAAGGACTAAATTAACTTACCAAATTAAACTCCAAGCTTCAAACTTTTAATTTTCCCTTTTCTTCTTTCTTTTCTCTTTTCTTTCTTCTTTCACGTTTGCTCTCTGTTTCTTTTCTGTTTCTATCTCTCCTTTCTTTATATATATATAATAATATAATAATATAATATAATATAATATAATAATATACTTAAAAAAAATCTCAGATTTTCTTCAATAAACCGCCTCATCTTTACAAAATGGCATAATTGCCATTTTGGTCCTTCATAATTTCTTTTAATCTATAATTCAACTTTCACTTTCATTTCAATTTAGTCCTTTTCATTTAATTACCTACCCAAACGTTAAAATTTTCTAACGAAAGTTTAATACCACATTACTAACATTTTATAAATATTTATAAAAATATTTCCTATCATATAAAGACTCATGCAAACATATTGAAATAAATTTCTATTTAAATCGGATTTATGGTTGCGAAACCATTATTCCGATAATCTTGAATTTAGGCCATTACAACTCTCCCCCCCTTTTAAGGATTTTCGTCCTCGAAAATCTTACCAGTAAAGAGGTTTGGATATTGTTTCCTTATTGAGCTGTCGATAGTCAATACACAATCTCAAAAACCCATCTTTCTTTTTCACAAACAGAACCGGAGCACCCCAAGGTGAATGACTCGATCGGACAAAACCTCTATCAACAAGTTCCTGTAACTGTGTCTTTAATTCCTTTAATTCTGTAGGAGCCATTCGGTACGGAGCTATAGAAATCGGAGTAGTCCCCGGAATCAAATCTATAGAAAATTCCACTTCTCTTTCTGGTGGCAACCCTGGTAACTCTTCTGGAAACACATCAGAAAATTCGCATACTACTGGTACTGCTTGAATTTTTGACTCAGATACCTTGGTGTCTAATACATAAGCAAGAAAAGCATCATACCCTTTTTGACATACCTACGAGCAAGTAATAATCGAAATCACATCAAATAATCCTGCATCGATCGGATTTAACCGAAGTAATTCACCATTTCGACACTTCAACACAATATATTTACATTTTGATTTACGCTTACTATTGCATCATCTTTGAGTTAACCAATCCATGCCCAATATCACATCAAACTCATCAAATGGCAAGAACATCAAATCACCAGAAACAATAACCTCTTACCATCAAGTGGACAATTTTTACAAATTTTATCCACCAAAATAGATTGGCCAAAGGGGTTCGAGACTTTAACAAACAAATTCGAAGAGGTTCAACAGATAAATCTTTTACGCATGCAAGTTTTACACATATATATGAATGCGTAGAACCGGATCAATCAATGCGGTAATATCGTTTCAAGTAAAGAAAATGTACCGATAATAACATCGGGTTTGAGGCATCTTTCTCCGCACGCATGACATATGTCCTAGGAGGCGCTCGTGTCTCGTGCCTACTTGCGATCTTTTGTAGCTCCTCGGCTACCACCGACATTACCGGATGGTCGTACCCCTCAAAGATGGATTGCTTGGCTTCGATATATATTGACTTCTTTTTCACTTCTTTCTCGGACAATCTCGAGGAAATGGTTAAAAGAACCACATCGGTAACAAGCCCGCTCTTAAATCGACATTCACCAAAATGAGCTTTATTACAATATCGGCATCTCGGCTTAGGGTACCAACACTGCCAACACTAGTCACTGATGGAGTGGAAGGTCTTGAATTAGTGCGCTGTGAACCTTGCACTCTATCCGAATACCCAGTGGTTGAGGTAGAACGATCCTGGTACTTCTTCAATTTCTTTGGAGCAGAAAACTGAGATTTTTCCATTGGTCTTTTACTAAAAATTCGAGCTTCCTTCTCAGCCTGTTTCTTTTCTTTGCTCCATTCTTCTGCTTTATAAGCTCGTTCTGCTAGTGTAGCAAACTCTCGAATTTCAAGAATTCCAACAAGTAGCTTAATTTCTTCATTCAACCCTTCTTCGAATCGTTTGCACATTTCAGCTTCCGACTGTACCCATTCTCGAGCATATTTACTCAACCGAACAAATTCTCTTTCATACTCAGATACTGATCTATTGCCCTGTTTCAACTCAAGAAATTCTTTTCTTTTCTGATCAAGGAATCTCTGGCTGATATATTTCTTTTTGAACTCGGTCTGAAAGAATTTCCATGTAATTTCTTCTTTCGGAACAACTGAAGCTTTAGTATTCCACCAATGATAAGCTGTGTCTTTTAGCAGTGAAACGGCACATTTCAAACGTTCTTTTGGTGTGCAAGATAATTCCTCCAAAACCCGAGTAGTATTTTCTAACCAAAATTCAGCTCGTTCGGGATCATCATCAATCTCTTTGCTCGAAATTCTTACCCCATATTTTCGGATTTTATCAACAGGAGCTTTTCCTTTTTCTCGACAGATTCAAGACTATATACCTGTGGAATCTCGGGGAACCCGTGGAGGAACAAGAGGGGAGCTTGAGTTCTTTGACTTTGTAGGGTTAGTTCTTATGTCTTTGGGTAAACCATTCATTCATCATTTGAAAGAAGGCTATTTTTGCCTCCTCCCGTGACCCTCTATACCGGCCTTCTATCGCTAGTTTCTTTCTCTTTGTATTGAAGCCGGAGCATGACTCCCAGCTTCCTCAGATTGAGCTCGGTCAGATGACATTACTATAAGGAAAACACAATTTAAGCGGTCAGGAGATATCACACTATCAAAAATAATAATTTAAATGGTATGTATAGCTAATCCGTATTCACTATATCGGTCCTAGAACCGACTAAACCGTAGCTCTGATACCAACAAATGTAACACCCCCTACCCGTATTCGTTGTCAGAATAAGGTACGGGGCATTACCGGAGTTTACAATTTTTTTTTGAAACCGAAACCATTCTAATTCAACATATTTTCAAAATAAAATTCATGCATATTTATACAATAACTTCAACACATAAGCCATATCAGTGGCTAACCTTATATTCATTTCATATTAACATTTATTTTATTAGCTTATACATGCCATTGATTTCCAAAATAAGTTTCTTAAAATACCGAAATACTGGGGTTGATAGTGTGATGAGTCTCCCACCGATCCGACCTCCGAGCTCTTAACACTACAAAACAGGGAAAAAGGAAATAAGGTAAGCACTTTGTGCTTAGTAAGCCCATGTAACAAGAATTATACTTACCTAGTATTTTCAATACAAGCAATAAACATTCATATACTCACTCAATGCATTATTACCCTAACATTCACAAACTCAACATCCAAGTTAGTCGATTAATTTCCATATATCAATAATATACACACCATGATTGATGAGCTCATCAATATCATGATTTCCATTTCCTTGTTATTTTTCCATATTTATCCCGTTAAATTACTCGGAATTTCGATGGATTTTCAGAGGTACACTTTAGTGTACAAACCGGTCCGTCAATTCATATTTCATGCGCACATTTTCATTTCAGAGAGCACACTCCCGCGAACCTCATCTTTACAGTAGGATTACCAGTCCAGGCTAAATCCCCTGTAATATAAACTCATAGAGTATTGTCGGGATTACCACCCAGGCTAAATCCTCGCAACGACAATTACTCTAATGAGCTTGGATCCGAATTACACCCAAAGCTAAATTCAGACCTAATTCGGATTACCCGTCCAAGCTAAATCCATTTTCCACATATTCTTCGGGAGGGCTATATCAGGATAGGATCACCCGTCCGGGCTAGATCCCTTTTTACCGTCAATTCCTTTTTAGAGATCCATCGAATTTTCCTTTCATTCAATCGGGATTTCTTTCCCTTTTTTATCAAATATATCAAACTTTCATCAATTTTCATACAATGAACATTCAAATTATAATCACATCAATAACATACATTTCAAGCATTTAAGAATATAATTCAAGTTACATGAACTTACCTCGATACTAGTTCGTTTATAAAATCTACTAATCCGGGACTTTTTCCTTTCCTCGATCTAGCTTCGTATTTGAGTTTTCTGGATCTAAATAAATAAATTCAATCATCAATTCAATACATTTCATGTTCACATGTAGTATTTTCTATAATTCTATTATTATTTTTAGCTTATTCAAAGCTGTCTACTTGAGTCACAGTCACTAAATTATTTATTTCTCAAGCTACAGAGCTCCAAATGAAGAACCGTTAATTTTCCCTGAAACTAGACCCACATATCTTCTTCCCATAACATTTTCAGAATTTTTGGTATGGCCAATCAATACCAGATTATTCTTAAACTTTCCCCTGTTTTACTGTTTGACTGTTCTGACCTCTCTTCACTATGAATCAAATTACTATTCGTACAGAATTCATATGACCTTCTTATTTATTTCATTTGAAAATAGACTCATTCAGGATTCTAAACATATAAACTTAAGCCCCTAATTATTTTTCTCCAATTTTTATGATTTTTCAAAGTCAGAACAGGGGATCCTGAAATCCTCTGAACCAGTCTTACAAAAATATAAATATCTCAAATTACAGAATTCCTTTGCTTTCCATGTTTCTTTCATATGAAAATAGACTCAATAAGCTTTAATTTCATATCTCATTCAACTTCTAATTCCACTTCTACGATTTTTAGTGATTTTTCAAATTTACTCTACTGCTGCTGTCCAAAACAATTTTGTTATAGCTTATTTTACAATTAAATCCTTTATCCAATTCTAACTTCAAATTCTTTCAATTAAACCACTAATTCATCATTTTATTCATCATATGCTATATTCAAAAACTCTAAAACTTCAAAAACTTCAACTTAAATTCATCAAAACTTTGTTCTAAAACTTATAAAGCATCAAAATTAAAAGAAAAAGGACTAAATTAACTTACCAAATTAAACTCCAAGCTTCAAACTTTTAATTTTCCCTTTTCTTCTTTCTTTTCTCTTTTCTTTCTTCTTTCACGTTTGCTCTCTGTTTCTTTTCTGTTTCTATCCCTCCTTTCTTTATATATATATAATAATATAATAATATAATATAATAATATACTTAAAAAAAATCTCAGATTTTCTTCAATAAACCGCCTCATCTTTACAAAATGGCATAATTGCCATTTTGGTCCTTCATAATTTCTTTTAATCTATAATTCAACTTTCACTTTCATTTCAATTTAGTCCTTTTCATTTAATTACCTACCCAAACGTTAAAATTTTCTAACGAAAGTTTAACACCACATTACTAACATTTTATAAATATTTATAAAAATATTTCCTATCATATAAAGACTCATGCAAACATATTGAAATAAATTTCTATTTAAATCGGATTTATGGTTGCGAAACCATTATTCCGATAATCTTGAATTTAGGCCATTACAATAAGAGCTGAGATGAGAATGATTCAAAAAAATGAAACTTGGGAACTGGTTGATAGACCAACAAATAGAAAGGTTATTGGTGTCAAATGGGTGTTCAGGACCAAGAACAATGCAGATGGGTCTCTAAACAAGCACAAGGCCAAGTTGGTTATGAAAGGATACAGCCAGCAGCAAGGGGTCGATTTCTTTGAAACCTTTGCACCTGTTGCAAGGTTAGACACTATAAGGCTGTTATTTGCCTTGGCGGCTCAAAAACAGCCTGAAGGCTTCAAAATCCCTGGTGAGGAACACAGAGTCTACAGGCTCAAGAAGGCCTTTTATGGCCTAAAACAGGCTCCAAGGGCCTGGTATGACAGGATGGATGCTTACTTGTCTAGGCTCGGGTTCATAAAGAGCATAAGTGAGCCTACTCTGTATGTTAAAAAGGCTAAAGAGGAGACCTTGCTAATTGTTTCCTTATATGTTGATGACTTGTTAGTCACTGGCAATGAAGGTGAGCTGATTGAAGACTTTAAGAAGCAAATGCTAGACGTTTTCGAGATGACTGATCTTGGTTTAATGACATACTTCCTTGGTATGGAAGTAAATCAGGAAGAGCAAGGCATTTTTATAAGTTAGCATGCATTTGCACTGAAAGTTCTAAACAAGTTCAGCATGTCAAAGTGCAAACCTGCAAGCACCCCAGTGGCATTAGGGGAGAAACTGTCAACCTCTAGTGAACATGATAGAGTGGATGAAAAGGGGTACAGGAGTTTGATTGGTTGTCTACTGTATTTGACAGCAACAAGGCCAGACATTTTATATGCAGTTAGCCTTCTCTCGAGGTTCATGCATTGCTACAATGTTGCACATTTTAAGGCTGCTAAAAGGGTCCTAAGATATGTCAAAGGAACCTTAAATTTTGGTATGAAGTTTAAAAAGGCAGAGGAGTTAAAGCTCATTGGTTATTCAAACAGTGATTGGGCTGGTTCAGTTGACGATATGAAGAGCACTTCAGGCTACTTCTTCACTATAGGCTCAAGTATTTTCAACTGGAGTTCAAAGAAGCAACAGACAGTAGCTCAATCCACTGCAGAAGCTGAGTACATTGCAACTGCTACTGCTGTTAATCAGGCTATTTGGCTTAGAAAGCTTCTAGATGATTTAAATGTTAATCAAGCAAAAGCAACTGAGATCAAAGTTGATAATCAGTCAACAGTTGCAATTGCCAAGAACCCTATGTTTCATGGCAAAACCAAGCACTTTAAGATTAGATATCATTTTGTGAGAGAGGCTGAATTGACAAAGGAAATCAGCTTGGTCTATTGCAGTTCGAGGGATCAATTTGCTGACATCTTGACCAAGCCATTGGCTGCCACAAGATTTGTGAGTTTGAGAAAAGAGATTGGAGTTTGCTGCCTCATTGCCAAGGAAGAGTGTTCGCAGATGGCAACTTCAGCAGCAACATGCAAGTTGCCATGCAACCAAGCACAAGCACGCAAGTAACCAAGCACTCCAGCAGAAGCAAGCTTTTGTCCATTATGTAATTTGTTAAATTAGTTCATGTGATAGTTGACTTTTGTTGTTTCATTGTAACTTTTGTATTAGCTAAGGTTTAGTTAATTACTTAGCTGATTTGGTAGCTTTACAGTTTAGCTACTTGCACAAGCAAGCTTTATTTTCTTCCAATGTAAACTAGCTACTTAAGTTGATGTATTAATTTCTTTTTTAAGTAATGAGAGTTGTCAGCTTTTTCTCTCAATTGCTCATATGTTTTGCTTCTGTTTTTGAGCTTTCAAACATCAAATTTCATTGTTTTTAATTGCTGTTTAGGACTCAACAAACATAAACCCAATGGTGCGAAATTAATCTTTTACCAGTGTAACAAAAATAAAAAAAATTAAAATATATATGTGAGCATATTTGAATCTTATTTGTGAAATTAATTTGTATCAAATACTAATCCTATTACAAATCATGTATATGAAAACCAAAAAAATAGGTATTAAGTCATAGCTTTCAACCTACAACCATTGCAGCAGATAAAAACAAGCACACTGCTAAAGATGCACACCAAAAATTGTCGCATCATTAAGGATGCACATTGTCTTGTCTAAATTATCAACTAAGAACAAAAGGAATTAGTCAATCCACATACTTCATTAAGCATTAGATTAACATTCCAAAATCAGGTATAATCTTAAGTATTTTTTTTCTATTCTCATGATCGTCTACGTTTAGCTGTTACTCTACTCTTTTCTCTCTAATATGCGGACTTCGACACTCGCACCACATAACTTACTTTCCTCTCACTCTCACATGTCCAAAACAAATCTCATGCAACACGTAACCTCATGCAAGTAGTGTTTTATTTCAAGCACTATGAAAAAACAAGTGTTCAAGAGTATTCTTAATTTTAATAATTATAATAATATATTTGTTTAACATATGAAATGTGACAACATTTAATAGTTATCTTGTTTAACAAATTAATAACAATAAATATTTTAATTAAATTTTAAAAATACCCTAAGAACACGATTAACATAAAGCTAATGTGAAATCTGTGAGAGATGCCATGCAAAAATCTAATCCTTAAATTTGTTGCATGCAGTGAAGTTCAAAACTTTTTGCTTATAGCAACAGTCACACGATCAACATTATTTAATTTCGTTTTTTTTTTTATCAGTATCATCTATTTTTGTTAAAAATTATGAAACTGGAAATGTTTATTTTTTTAATAGAAACAAATTATAAAAAAAAAAAAACTTTCAATGATAAATAATTATGGACCAAGGCCCAAATAAAAAGAACTCAAGCCGATTGAAATTTTTAGTTAGAAAACTGAGGCGGATCCGAAGTCTTGATTTATTATTCTCCATAAGTAACTTGATTTATCTTTAAAATAAAAACAGAATGTTAGTATTTTTTTTTTATTATATTTTATTTATATTTATATATTTTAATTTTTTTATAGAAAAAAAACTCAACAGAAATTAAATTACAATAATTTTATGTGTACCAACACTATTAAAATCATCTTCAACTAATCGATAAAATTCATTCAAAGATTGTGTAAACTTGTGAACATCAAATGCTCGTGAAAATCCTATTGCCACCAATCCATTGGTAACTTTATTACCCTCCCGATAAACATGAATAACTTTAACCTTTCAATTCAACCTTAGCAGCCGTTTTATGGCTCTCACAAATATATTAGTATTGTAGATAACTTATCTCTTTCTAATCAGAGACAAAGGTAACTTAAAATAGGAAAATTATATTTCAACTTTCTTAAAATCTATAAGATTTTATGATAATACATGAAAAATTTATAATTTGGCCTAAAAAATAATAAAATTTTCATTTAATCTTTTTAAAAATAATAATAAAATTACATTTTATTTCTTATAAATATATATAACTTTAATTTTTTTAATAGAAAAGAAGACAAATTAACTAAATGAGCTCAATCATAGAAACATCAGCAACTTTATCTCTTTCTAGCAGAACTTGAATTTTAGGCGGCATCATTCGAACCAAACAAAGCCAAGAGGTTGATTAAAACCCAACTTAGCCATAAAATCTGCAGAACAGTTTGCCTCGCGTTTAATATGCACTATGTTCAGTTCCCATGGCCAGGAGAAGCAAAGTTTAATTTGCCGAACCAGTGGAATACCATGAAGCTGTAAATTCGGGTCCTTCAACAGCTTAACCCCTGACGCATTGTCGCACCCAATGATCACTCGACGCAGCCCTTTTCCCACGCCACTCGTAACCCGTCAAGAACTCTCCACAACTCAGCTTGCAATGGAGAGCATATTCCAATCAAGCGATTAAAACCACATATCCAATTCCCATTGCTATCTCGAACAAGGCCTCCAGCCGACGCTAGCCCTATGGTGGTTATGACCGCTCCATCAACATTAATCTTATACCAACCAATCGGAGGAGCCTTCCAAATAATTGGCACATCCTTTACCACCATCTCCCTGGTAGTCAACTGTTTATTAGATTTAATACTAACCGCCCAGCTTCAAGCTTGAGAAGCTATAGTATCCCAACTATTCTGCCAAGACACATCAGAAGGGTCCCATGTTGCATTCATCGTCATTTTATAACTCGAAGCCGCAATACGCAATAGAGTTGATTGATCAAAAACCTGTCTCAGAAAGTCCCAATCCCAGTCCCCATTATCAGTCACCATCTAATTAGCTATCACCCCCTCATCGGTACTGGCAAAATTCGTACAATAGTCCCTCAACGGACCCAAGTCAAGAATTCATCTGTCAAGCCAAAGTCGAACCTACTCACCATCGCCAATGGACCATAAGTGGTTCTCAAGAACTATTGGCCAAATCTTAGACAAGGAACGCCAGAAGGAAGAACGGTTAGCCTTGTCAATTCTTATGGGGCAACTGTCCTTGATCATAAATTTGCTCCGAACCACTTGCACCCAAAATGCTTTCGTACCCATTTTCAGAAGCATTGCCTTATTATGTTCAACTAATCTCCGCAGTCCGAGGCCATCACTATTGAGCGGTCCGACAACAGGATTTTCAATCAACAAAGAGCTATCTTTTTAGGCCCCCAAATAAAACATCTCACTAACTTCTCAATTTCTTTACAAATCCAATCGAAACTAAGGTTGCGTGCATAAAGTAATTTGAGATAGCAAGCAAAACCGAATTAGTGAGACTGATTTGCCCTGCCGTAGAGAAAAGGTTAGCATCCCACCCATTCAAACGACTCTTAACCTTATCAACTATAAACTGGTAAGTGGAGCAAGTAACCCTTTTATGAAGCAAAGGAACACCCAGATAAAAATCCAAGTTGTCAAATTTCCTAAAACCCACGCAGCTTGTAATTTGATTGGACAAGTTGTTTTCCACATTAGCTGAAAAGAAGATACTCGACTTTAGACCATTCACCTTATGCTCGGAAAACTTACAAAAAAATTTCAAAATATTCTTAATCAAAGTAGCTTCATTCAAATTCGCTCTTGAGAAAAGTATGAGATCAAAAAAAAAAAAAAAGCTGCGAAATGATAGCCCCGTACGATCAAGCCGAATCGGATCCCATTCCCTTGCCTCTATAGTCGAAGTGATACTATGCCCAAGTTTCTCCGTACTTACGATGAATAGATAAGGGGCTAAAAGGATCCCCTTGGCGGATCCCACGAGTAGGCTGGAATTCGTCCGTCAAACCCCTATTCCTCAATATTGCAATCAAATAAGTTATACAACGCACAATTAATTGAATAAGCTAAGGCCACATTTTCGCTTCAATCAAAGTATCTTCAATAAATTCTCATCCAACCCTATTGCACACCTTTTCTAAATTAATTTTGATAATCATCCAGTTAATCTTGTCTTTCTTTTTGTCCATAATTTTCTGTGCAATAATAATATTGTTTGAAATATTCTTTCCTACCACAAAGTTAGCTTGACTCTGAACAATAAATTTAATATAATTGGCTTGACACTGAACAATAAATTTAATATAATTGGTCTAAACTAATTCATAATTAATTTAGTCACAATTTTGTACAATATAGTAAAGAGATTGATAGGATAAGATTGAATGGAGTAATCTTCTTGTTGATACTTACAAATTAAGATTACTCCAAAATACTTCTTTGAAGAGTTAATCAATCATCCTAAAAATAGAAGGTCCTGCAACATCCCATTGGGATTGAAAAAAATTGCTTAAAACCCATCTATCCGAGAGCCTTCCATGGAGTCATTCTGAATAAGGCCTATTTCACTTCTTCATACTCCACATGACGAGTTAATTGTTTAACCTCCAACTCACTTAGGAGAGAAAATTTATTATAAAGCGAATACCGACCGACCAAATATCCTCAACCGAATATAGATTCTCGAAGGAAACAACAGCATTATTCATAATGGATTACTCATTATAACACTATTTTATATTAGATAAATTGATACCTTTAATATGATTAAACCTTTTACGTGTCAAGATAGTGTTATGGAAAAACATTGTATTTCAATCTCCTTCCAAAAGCGAATCTGTCTCCATAAGATTTCCTGGTGGCCAAGGACCTTCTCTAATTCAGCTTGAAAATTAGCTTCCAATTTAAGAAGCGGATTTATCTTCTCCGTTCCAAAGCCACTGGGATACCCTTGAATCTTACAATGACCCGCTTCTTACAGCTAGTAATAGGGTCAAAAACCGATGGATACCAAGCCTTAAAAAATAAAGCATTCACATTTTCTAAAAAGAATCAATAAAATAATTCAATATCTTTCATATATAAAGTATAATATTTAAATTATTAAAGTTAAATATAAATCATCTATAATTATTAAATTTAGATAAAAACATTATATTGGTAACCAGGTGTACGGCAAAACAGAGCTTCCCATCTACTACTACGCAGCAAAGGCCAAAACCATAAGTGTGGAGCCTTTCCTCTCCAAAGCAAAAAAGGAGTAAACAAAATATTTATAAATAAATAAATAAAATTGAATCAAAAACTCGAATGGCGCTTAAACTGGCATTCTATCTTCTTTCATCAACTCACAGTCTGTGAAAACTTCCAACACTTCCGGCATTAGGGTTTTTCCGGTTGATATAAATTCAGGGCTTCCTTAATCCCCCCAAACTTTCCTGAGTGGCCGCCATTTTATAGAGGGAAGAGGACTTCAAAGTTTCATTCTTTTTTCATTAAAAAAAATCTATTTTACGAGTGGTTTGATGGATCGTCTACGCCCAAGACAGAGGGAGAGACTGGTCTTCTCTGGATTTACAAAAGCTGAGGTCAGAATAAAAGGCTCTTTATTTTAAGTTTTAAGTGGCATTTCATTATCGGAATACTTATCAGTTTTCTCCGATTCTTATTAAATGGTGTTGTTTTAGCTGTTAATTTTTTGCTACATATTCATTGTTTTTTGCTTTTAAAGAATTATCATTGGGTTGTTGTTTTCTTGTGGTAATATGAGTAGTAGTTTCCTTATGTATGAACAGTTGAGAATTTTAGCTCAGATAATGGGAATAGAACCAATACGGTGTCATGAAATTTTAACATATATTATTGAAAGCTTTCTGTATTTCTTAATGTATTGTCTTTGATGTACTGTGCTGTGTTTCTGCTTCTGATCAGCGTAAGTGTATGTTTCAATGTTGTTGATCCTAAGTCTAACATTTTGCTATAAGCAAAACAATGCATTCATTATACTGAATCTCTATTGGGGTTCCTCATGTTTGTGCCTTCTACAAAGCTATTCTGCTATGAGATTATAAAACATATATATATATGCCTATTCTGTTACCTCTTTATGTACAGATTGAGAAGATGGAGAAATTGTTAGTCGAATCAACAGAGCCGCTTCAGAGTAAGGAATTTTGTCAAAAAATTGCAAGAAGTTTTAGGTTAGTTGCATTTCATGTATTTTTCTTTATAGTTCTTCTCCCCCCTCCCTTTCTTCTCTCTATCCTTTGCACCCTTTGATATTAACCAAATGAATTAGCCTGGACTTAGATGAATGCTGTCTTTGCAGTGCATCCTCAGCTCGTGCTGGCAAACCTATTGTTAAATGGACTGAGGTCTTTCTTTACTCCATTACTTAGTATTTCTCCTCTTTTCCTTCAATATCATACTTTAGGATATCTCCTATGAATGTAATCACTTATTTCCTTATTGTTTCTCAGGTACAAAGCTGGTTTGCAGCTTGGCAGAAAGAAAGCACATCCAAAGCTCCTTCCTTCACCGATACACCCAAAGATCAGTCCCCAATACCTGAAACTTGCCCTCTACACAATGGACATCAAGGTTCTCAAAATCTTAAAGGTGTGTGTCCTATTTGGAATTTAAGAAAGGAAATGGGCAAAGTTCGGAGAGATTCAGAAATCTGGTTGTTGTAATATGGGTTTTAGTTCAATTTGCTACCTCGTTTCGGGAACATGAAAGCTATTTAAACATTGAGGATATGGCTCCAGGCCTTTGTTTTTGCACAAAATGTTATATAAACTAATAGTCCACACAATCTTAAGATTTATTCTTAGTCAGTTTGGCCTGTCACTAGTATAATCACAAATTTGCACCTTTGTCTCTCTTTGAGCAACAGGCCTGACGATTACTTTTACTTGCAAGGTAAAACTTTTAACAGTACAGGCATGAATTCACTACTGTTCATATTGACTGGTGCAGAAATCTCATACGGTTTTCTTGGTCATAGCTGCCTCTGCTTTGTGATCTAGAAACAATGACTTAACAAATAACTATAGAACCGAACCACCTTCTATGTTCTAGAGAAAAGTATGTTCTGCCTTTGCTAACTTACCTGCCTCTTTCTGGGAATGGTTTCAGGAATGGGAGGAAAGATCCCTGATCTGTCAGAACTAAAATTCGAGGCAAAGTCATCTAAAGATGGAGCATGGTAAGTAAATGAATATATATTAATCCATTAGTAGTCGTTAGGCATTTCTACGTAAAAAAAAAAACAGTTGGAATATACTTGCATTTATTCTGTTATGTCATGGAAGTCTTGTATTTGAACTTGCTCATATTGGACTGAGTTTATTTTGATGCACAGGTATGATGTTGATATGTTTCTCACTCACCGGTTTTTAAGTTCTGGTGAAGCTGTAAGTATCTAAATCATACTATTGCACTCACTGTATAGCTGATGCTCACCCCGAGCTAATAATTACGTAGTCACAGTTGTTTTCAAACATACTGATCCATGGAGTCAAATTCATGTGTAGGCAGTAAGTATTAACAGGGTGATTTTAGTTTAAAAGAGCAAAAAGTTCTTAAAAGAGTTTGTTATATTCGTATTTTAAGTCATTTGATAAAATATATTGTTTGTTAAAGGAAGTTCGTGTTAGATTTGTGGGATTTGGGGCTGAAGATGATGAATGGGTTAATGTTAAAAAGGCAGTACGAGAGCGATCCATCCCATTTGAGCATTCTGAATGTAATAAGGTGACCATTGGAGATCTCGTATTGTGCTTGCAGGTGACTTATAGATATGTACTCATTGTTCTTAAATTTGTCAATAATCTTCCAACCCATTGTTAATTTGCATTTTTGGCGTGAATTTAGGAGAGAAGAGACCAATCAATTTACTATGATGCTCATGTCGTGAAGATTGAACGGAAAACGCATGACATACGAGGTTGTAGGTGTCTCTTTTTGATTCGATATAATCATGACAACTCCGAGGTAAGCATCTTATCTTTTTGTCAACTCTTCTTTAGATACCAGCTACATCTAAAGAGTATCAAGTATTTCCTTTAAAGCTGCAGATACTGATCTTTCTAGGTTCGTTCGTTCTCTATTTTTGCCAGGAGAGAGTTCGATTGAGGAGACTATGTTATATTCCAGGCCAACAAAGTAGATAATTTGCAGAATGCTTCTTGATCTTCTCTTCCAATCACCACTTTGCAGTTTTAATTGTGATTTTCTGAACAATAGAATTATGAGGATGTAAATTGGTTACCGTCAGCATAATTGAACCAACGGGAAATTATCTCCATTATGTATGGTTGTCTTTGGTACAGTAATACAGTTTAAACAGTGTTTTCATGCTGGGATATGCATATAAAACAGGTAAAAAAATCAGAGTTTTCTTCTTCAAATTGGTTCCCGTGTATTAATCACCATAACCAAGTAGATATAAAAGGATTTCGATGCCTCAAAAGTGCGAAGCAACCAGCTCTTGGCAACAACATTTTCATCTCATTAAGGGAAACTTGTAGGGGACAAATGACAATGACGCAACTTGCAACTTATACTTAAATCATGACGTTAGATGCCTTGACCAGTTACGCCATTAGTACATCCAACACACTTGAGCAAAAATCTTTAAAATCGTTTTCCCTTTGGATTTCACTGAAGCTGTGTTTCACATCTTGTAAGGTAAAAACTCACCTCGCTAAAGACCAGTTTGACATTGTTGTGATTGAAAAGTACTTTTGAAAAATTTGGTTTGGAAAAAATATTTTTGGAAAATGTTGTAAAAAAGTGGGTTAATTTAATATAGTTGACATTACTGTCAAAAATTGTGATTGAAAAGATAAAATGTTCATTATAGACATGATATTGTAAATTAAAAAATAAATTAATTTAAATGATATTTAAATCATTTAATATAATTATACTTAAAGTATATATTTTTAAATAATCTTAATAATTAATTGATTATTTATAATTTTAATTATACATGAAATGTTTTTAAATTTTTGAATATAATAATAAACCATTTTTAAATAAGTTAATATAATGATATACAAAATATAAATTAATCTAAAATTTTAAATAAATTTTAAATAGTTAAAACAAATAAAGATATTTTAATAATTTAAACTCGAAATGCAAAAGTTAAAAATATCCAAACTCCAATTTTTGCGTTTGAATGAAAAACATTTTTTCAATGTATTTTCAACTTTAAAAGCCAAGTGTTTGGCATTGCTTTTGGTGGAAAAAAAATGCTTTTTCAACCCCAAAACCACTCTCAAACAAAGATTTGGTGGTATTTAGATATAACGAGAGAGGTGAGATTCCTCAAAATGTATAGGTGTTTAGATAGTCTAATGGGGTAAACCCTCCTACGGTGAAAATATTTTTCCCACTTTAACTTTTTTATTTTACTTTAATGTAAATCTAAAATAAAACTATAGATGCAAGTGATAGTCATAAAAACATACATTTTATACGAATTAAACATATTATATTAAGTATAAATGTAAATACATATATTCTTTTGAAAAAAGTGTATTAATTATGTAATGCTTGTACATTTTTTAATATAAATATGATAATAATATTTTTAATTATTATTTTTAAAAATATAATTGTAATTTGTAATTTATTATTTAATATAGACATGAATTTTAATTATTTATTATATTATAAGAACATTTTTAAAGTAATATCTATAATAATCAATTTTATCTGTCAATACACTGCTATAGCTGTATTTAAATCCAAATATTAATCTCAGTTACCGCTGCTTTTAATCTCATCAAAATCAATCCAAAACCTCGGAATGACCAAATACTACCTACCTGTTAAAGACTATTATGGTGAAATACTCGATTACAATTACCATCCGGTTAGATATCTAACAAAAGCATTTTGGATCAAATAGCAAGTCTCGATACTTTTTTTGCCCCAAACTAGGGAAAAGTCAATAGTAACGCATAGCCATTGCTGAAACAACCCATTATATTAGCGGGGGTTTACATGCATGGAAATGCAACTGAACACAAGTACAAATTGTCTTATTGTATGACAACTGTTCGTAAGCAAGAAAACAAAACTCTCCAGTCCCAGAGAGATTCTTTAACCACAATATCAACAACTTTCAGCATGTTCGAGAAAATTGCTTACTGCTTTTGATGCCACAACTAACAAAACGAACAGAGGTCAAATAAAATAGAGTTGGTGCCCCAACTATCACCAGGAGCGGGGTGGACACATGTATTTTCTGTTAAACAAAAAAAAAAATGTCATTGCCACGCTATAGATAATTTATATGAATTGCTGAAAAAGACATGATATGTTTACCACATTAGGGGCAGAAAAAAATGACTGTCGAAATCAAAGATGAATCAACCTGAAGTTAAACCTGCAAAATACATGGAAAACTATTGCGAATAAACAGAATGGGCAATGTGCACAAAAACAGAAGCAGAAAATAGTGCAATCAATCTCCGGTTTTATAATGTATCAAATTAACGAATGGAACTCCTTACCAAATCATATGTTGGTTGTTCTCGTGGCACATGGCAAAAACTTTTAGGCATGTAAAAAGGGCCTCTGCTGCATTTCTGCTTCTGAGATTTTGACCTCTGTTAATAATACAAAAGAATCTAAGAGGCTCACATTTGGAGCCTTAAACAAAGAATCACCTCAGACCACCATCTAAGGTTTAAAATCCACAGTACAGCATCAAGATAGCAAAGGATCATATTGTAAGCTAAAATACAAATGGTACTATCAGACTACATCAGCCACTATTTTTACCACTAAGGCACTCATTAAATGTAATAAGTTCAATATTCAAATGCTTTATCTGTAATGACACGGTAGGACTTCTTTGAAAGGGGTATATAACTCCTTGGAACAAAAGCATGAAATCCCGACTTAGAAAAGAGAGAAATAGATAATGGGAAGAAAACATCCACCAAAATAATTTGCAAACTTGGGGTGTTCGGCAAAAAAAGTTAAGGCGTTTGCTACTTCAAAAAGGGAAAAAGTAATGGGATAAAAACTCGGGGTGTTTGGCAAAAAAGGCAAGGCATTAGCTACGAGATACTAAGATTGATCATGCACTGCATGCACTGGATGTAGCTTTTAGGGAAATGAGAATACACGCACCAACTACAGCGCAAGAAATAAATAATAACAATATCCTATTACATCTTCTGCTTCAAAATATACAAAACAAGTAACATTCTTTCTTTAGGCTCAAATCAGACATCCTAGAAGTGAAAGCCTGAAGGATCATAATGATCCTCTAGTCCAGAAAACAAGGCCTCAAACACTACCAACAATTAAAACTTATCCTTTGCACTTGCCTTCAACCAAGAAGTTATGATTTCAAAACTATACAAGTAAGGTAAGAACATTTGAATCTAATTCGACAGAAGCTTTTGAGTTTTGACTTGGATGAATGACAGTGCACAGGTTTTAGTAGATGCTAGATGATGATGACAATAAAGTAGAATTTTGCATACATCAACTCCAAAATGCTGTGATCAATCATTCCAGCTAAAGAGTTCCGCCCCCTAAAATTGAAGCAGTTGAGCCATCCCTTGTCGTACACATGCACGGTTAAAATAAAAAGACCGGCATGTGAACAAATCATTTGGCAGATCATGAAACAGTTCGGCCATAACAAACTGATGCAATATACAGATTCTTTGCCCACTTCTCCTGGTGAAAAAAACAGTGTGTAAACACTTACACTTAGAAAACAAGGATGAAAGCAGTTAATGAGTAAAGTTGGATGAAATACCTTCACATGAGTGCTAGGAAAAGCTGAAGTTCGAAGGGTCTCCTGAGTTTCATCTGTGGGTTTTCTTCTTGGAACACTGAGAACAAAAGCAGCTTGATCCCAGGTTGCAGCAGTTGAAGTGATACGGTAGCCATTATCCCATCTCCGGTGAATACCTTCACTGGGGTAGAGAAAATCTAATTCTACAACCTGCAAGCGCACCAACAAAAACATATTATCAGGCAGCAAGTTTTTCCATTTACCACAAGTGCCAGGGAATAGACATTGAAGGAAATCCAATAAAACCTGGTCAGAAAATGGAGCACCGCGTGACATAACAATTGCCCATCTGCTTCCAGCAGTGGCCATGGCAGTCACATAGAAACCCTCCCTCCATTTTTTGTTGATCCACTTAAAGGGAAATGAATCGCTAACTTTGTAGGATTGCTGCAAATACTGGGTCCCTACATTCAATAAAGTTACAGAAATGAGCTAAATTGTGTAACATAGAAAATACTGTAATTTCATTTTAGATACTTTAGGGGTTGCTAAACTAACCCTTGGACATTACAACTAATGAACTCCCATTATTAGCTCCTGCAATTGCACTGATGTAGTAATTTTTTTCCCACTGCTCCATAATCCATTCCTTCAGAAAGTTACAAAATTGGTATGTTAATGTTTGAACTAAGACAAGAAATTAAGACCTATTTACAACAATGTTTGACATGCATAACTAAGTACAAATATCAATTAGCATACAGCTAACAAGAAATGTAATATGGGAGATGCAATAGACATAATTCTGGGAATAAGAACACAAGCAACCTTATGAAGAAAGTATGGAGAGAGTTCATAAACTTGAGCAGTGAAGCCAGTGCCAGCATCCATAATAAGAGCCCATAGGTTTGAACAAGAAGCCACACAGCTGATAAATAACCCATCTTCATTTCCTTTCTCGATATGCTGGGGAAGCCTCACATCTGCTACATTATAATGGTATCTACAACCAGGGAGAAAAATTAGCAACATCTATTCCTACTCATAAACTTCTGAAGCTTGATGGTGATTTTAAGATACATACCTTTGCTTCATAGGCCTACGAGCATTATACACACTAATCCATTGTGTTGCAGGCATTCCCATTCGAACCTTCTTCTTCGGTTGCTCATCCTCGTCCTCCTCCATCGTTAACCGGCCTCTCTTTTGTCCTACTTGATACATAAGCTACAAGACAAAAATTACATGTTAAATGAATTCCAACAAGGCAACAATTGAGACACGTTTCTCTCAATGAGAAGCCAACCAAAATAGAGGTTTAAATTGCGGTAGCAGCAGCAGTTGCTTTTTCGGTCGCATCGTGTTCATCACAATTGTGGGTCAAACGGAGGTTATCAGTGTCATTATGCTCATTGTGGTTGTGAATTTTTTTTATTTTTGCTTAGTTTATTGTGAAGTTTAAAAATTATAATTACAATTATGAAACCTATTTTCTAACCATTTTTAAAATGTTTTAATATATTCCATGATATTTTAATTGATTTAATATTTTTTATATAATAAATAAATACACATAAAAGTGAATTGAATTCTTTTAAAATTTCATATTATTTAAATAGTTCTCAAAAATATTATATTATATTTATAAATATAAATATGCCTACTATCCTTACAATAAACATATACACAAATACATAAAAAAAAACCACCAAAATTTTATAAGTATTATAATTTTCTTCTATTTTCTTTTCTTTCTTCATATTTTTCTCTTTTTTTTCTCCTTTTTCCGCCTTACTTAAATTTCATTTTCATTTTAGTTTTTTCAGCACTAGTCCCTAAGAAGCTAAGCTTAAAACGCCTAAAAAGACTAAAGGTTAAAATGTGTGAAACTATGTAACATTAATTTCTTTATTTTCTGTAAGTCCTCTATTTTTTACTTTGACTATCTTCTTCATCTACTCTCCATCCTCTGGTTAAGTGATCTCTCTTTCTCTCTCTCTTCTTAATTTTATCATTCTTTAACTTCTGAATTAGCCTGAAAACAGGAATAGCAGGTCGTTATTACCGCTACACCGATTACTGCGGCCGCTATTCATCGCAATTGTTGTGATTTAAACTCAACAGTTTTTCTTCCGATAGCTGTGGCGGCCAGCAGCACTACCACTAAATAGTGGCCACTATACCGCTATTTCGGCGCTATTTGAATCCGTAATTACCAAATAATGCAGATAAAAGAAGCAAAAGTACCTTCTGAGCACCATCAGTATTGATTGGCCTAATATCTGGATTTGGACCAACAATCCCATCAAAAAGGGAAATGTATTTTGCATAATTCGGTTCCTCATCAAACTTCAAATTCACCACATGCTCAACAAACTGTCTGAAAGGTGCAGGGCAAAAGCAACACAAAGTTTCTGGGGATGTAGCCATCTTCTTCTTACAAACAAGAAATCCTTTGTTTTCACCCTAAAATAACCACCCACATCAAGAAGATGACAGATAATAAATATCAAAATACTGAAACTTATATTAAGTAAATGCAGACCTGATACCCTTGCCAGGGTAACCGACCACGTAGGAGAAAAATGAGGGTGTAAGCGAGAGACTCTAGATCGTCTCTCCTGCTACCAGTTCTACCGAGATGAGCATGCACACTAGCATACCGTACGGTTCCCCTGCAGTACATGAATAATCAATTAACCACTAATCATAACACCAAGAGAGGAAAAGGAAAAAAAGGACTCCCAAGCTTATAGATATAGAAATTTAATAAAAGCACAATCAAAGAAGGAAACGAAAGCATGCAAACATAATTTTTCATAACAACATTTAATTTTACCTGAAAACATCTGGACGTTGATCATACTCAACATGTTGACCACTTGAACTATCCCGCCACTTGGTTGCTGTTGAGTTCAAACGGACAAAAGAACTGTCAGATATGATCTGGATCTGAAATAAAACACATCTTAAAAGGAAAAAATCAACGGCTTACCTAATCCTAGGTCAACAAGGAAAAGTTTTTTCTCATCTAGAGTTCCTGGAGGACCAAGCAAGAAATTCTCCGGTTTTACATCCCCGTGCACATACCTGCAAAACACAAAAGCAACAGCATTATAGCAACAAATGTCTTCCAATGATCAAAAGTCAAATCCAATGATACATTGATTTAGTATACCTCTTCAGCATTATCAATCAAAGTACTTTAACTTTCTTAACAAGACAAATCTTCTTGCCATATTTAAAACCAAATGAAAAACAAAGACCAAGGAAAATAGAAAAAAGAATCACCCTCTGGAGTGCATCTTCTCTAAAATTGAGATGGCCTCAATGGCAATACATGCAACCATTTCAATGGACATCCTGGAAGTTGAAGAAAAAGCTACCATTAAATGGTCAATCTCTTAATAAAGTAAGGAAAATAATTTATCTGAGAAGGAACATACGTGTGCGAGTTGTTATTCCAAACATCCCATAAGCTGGGTCCAAGAATATCCATAACCTGTTCAAAACATTGCAAAATCTCAGTCATCTTTGAAACCTGATACATATATATATATCATTGAACTTAGAGACTGCAAAAGACATACCATAACATAGTAGTCACCTTGCCGGCCCTTGTAATGAACTCGAGGCACACCATGGCTGCCACCAAGTGCACTGCAGAAAAAAATTAAAGCCCTAGTTAAAATTACAAATGACGGGAAACCCTAATTAATGAGGCTATGATACAAATATAAAACCGTTAAACAATGAGATGGAAGGGATCTCACCCGTAAACTTGCCACTCATATGGTGGCCCATAGTTACATCCTTTGCTGCTTCTATGCTCAAATTTTAAAGCAACCTAAAGTTCAAACATAACAAAATTAGCACATTGCAGATATGAACAATTTTCAGAGTATGCAATGAAATAATTCGATACCTCTAAAGCTCCCGGACCAGCACCAATTCGTCTACCAACATACACTTGTCCAAAGCCTCCTTTCCCAAGTTTCCTTTCTATTCTATACATAGGAGAACCACCTACCTGAACCTGTTGCAGCAAAAACAAAGAATAAGTATAATTTCTTCAAACTGATAAAACAACATTATCTGCTTCTTCCTTCATGTAATTGATTGTGTAAAATGAAGCTCGATACTATAACCAATCTTACAAAGTCAAAAGCAATAAATATGAGGGCCGCGACTCTTTTTTCTTTCTCTTCTACGGACTCTTTGCACAGAATTTTTTTTTTTTCTTTAAAAACAAAAAAACTGAACTCCATAAATAGATATCTCAAGGTAAAATGAAGCAAAAAAAAAAGTCCAGAAAACTTTGAATAAAAGCACCTTCTCGGGAAGTGGGGCTGCACTTCCTTCATCTTCGGCTCCAGGGCCTTTATTGCCGTTAAGGCCGCCGCTATCGTACTCGTCCATATCTTTTCGGCAACCTTTTTCTCAAAACCCTAAGGGCTTTAATATCCTCGTTTTTTTTCTTCCAAAAGGCGTAGCACCGTTCACGATATTATTGTGTTCGTTGTCGTTGCTTTTAAGCTTGTTATCACAAGTGGCAGCAACGATCGCGTCTTTCTGTTTACTAACCAGTCCAGTTCTCCTCTGGCGAGTGCGAACAGTGAACTTTTGTTCTTGCCGGTGTTGGTGTCGGGTTTCGGGAGAATATCAATCGGATTCGGTTTCGGGTTAGGGTTGACGGAGGCCCGATCTCTGCGAGCTCGGCTACGCAGCTCAGGCATCGTAGGGACTACATTCGTCCATAAAGGGTAGTAGCTTGGTGAAGAACCATGAAGGTTCTAGAATCATCGGCCGATTAATTTTGATTACAGGCTTTGAGAGATAGGATATTAACCCAATAACAAGAAAAAAAAAAAAGAGTTAGAGAGAGTAGGAAGATTTTATTTGATTAGAACAGATAAAGATGGTGAAATTGGGGTTTGGCAATGGAAATTTTGGAGATCTGTGGAGGGAAATGAAAGGAATGGGATACAACCAGGTGAGAGTGAGACACAGAGAAATGGAGGTGAGAAATTAGAGAGACAATGCTTCCTCCTGATTTTTTTTACCTACTGTTGATTTTAAATTCATCTTAAATTTTCAATATTATGTATTACTGGCGTGGTCTAATGAAATTAATTTTGAATTGGCATGAAAAAGAAATATGTAATGAAAATATTTATTAAAATTTTGTATACAATTAATTGATATTTTAATTATAATGATAAAATTTATATATTTAACATGTAAATGTATTTGGGTTCAAACCTCATATATTATTGCATAAATCTTATCATAATCAAAATTTTTATTATTTTATTATATAAAAATAATAAAACATGCTCATAAAAATATAATTTAATTTATATATGAAATAATATTTTATTAATTTAATAATTAAATTATATACTATTTCAATAAAATATTTATATTTTTTTAAAAATAAGTTTATCTGTGTAGACAAAAAAAAAATTTATGGAAGTTGAGTTTGGTTTTATTTATTTAAATTTTGATTTTAAATCTCTATTTCTAATGAATTAATATGAAGTTTAATATTTTGATTATTTTTTTATTTTTTGGCAGGCTGGTTTTCTTTTTCTTTCTTAATTTATATATATAATTTGTGGACTATTTCCATAATCGAATCGTATTAGCCAAATCGATAATAGATTGGGATGTTAGTTTAGAATAAAGAATTAGATTAGTTTATTCGTAACTTGATTAAATTAACGGGTTAAATCAATCAAACTGATCGATAGAACTAATTAAACTGATAGTCAAATCAATTAAATCGATTTTCTATGAAACCGATTAAATTAGGAATTGATACTCTAAACTATTTGAATATCAATTCAATCCTAAAAACGGTGTTTCTTTTATCAAAGGAAATATTAAAATTAATATATATATATATATTAAAGTCTTGGTGTATTCATAAATGAAAGTTTGAGAAAAGTCCAAAGGTTATGTAAGATTGTTGGAAAATTTCACCTTCCCTACCCTCTCGACTCAAGGTCCGCTATTGGCTTTACATCCTCTAGTCCAAGTTGTAGGCTTGAAATTTTACCAAATATATATATATATATATCAAATTTCTTTTAAATATTTTAAAAATAAATTGTTGTTATAAAAGAATGATATTTAATACATTAATTGCGTATTTTTTTTAAACTCCAGAATTATAAAGGGTAAAAATTTTTGTTTTTCATTGTATTTCACAATCAAATACGATAAATCAACATGAGCAACAAATTAAAACAGCTCACCACAATAAAATTTATTATAGTGACAGTTATCATATTTATTTAAAATAAAAAATTCACAAACACATCCAACCGTTTAACATTTTTTCTTTTTCCAACTCAAATCTCTTTCATTTTTCAATATCAAAAGTAAATGAATAAAACAATTTAATCGTGATAAAAATCACTGTTTTAGTCTTATAGAATTTAATCGTGAAAGTATAAATTATTAAGACACGTCGACATTTATTTATTTTTTATCATTTTGATTTTAATTTATTTTTAATCACATTAGTCCTTGGATGTCAATCTCAGTCAATTCCTTTTTTTTTAGAAAGAAAAATTGAACAGAATTAGTAAAATTTATATAATAGTTTACATAGTAATCTATGTATTAGATAATTTTTAGAAATTATGAACTTACTACCAAATGAGCTACTACGAATGTGCTGTTGCCAAAATACGCAAACAAACTCAAATGTTTAAAAAGTAATACATTTTATCCATCAATAGAGAAAACTCGTACAAGCAGAGAAGATAACATCAAATCAAGGAGCATATTGCATCTGCAGTCCAGCACAGCATACTATATATGCTTATCCCCAAGTTCTTCAACCCTTTATTCCACTACCAAAGCCCCATATTTCGGCCAAAACATTGGCCCTCACCAAATTCTCTCTTCTATCCGATCAGGGATTAAGCCACTAATATTTCTACCCTAACAAGCCTAGTGCACATCATGCAGCCCATTTTGCTGCCATAGCAATTTTAGTATCGTTTTCACATGTGTCATATACATTCGCTACATGAAATATTCTTTTTGCCTACCTAAGCCAGAAGTAGCACATGTCTTGCACAGAATTTATTCAATCAGGATAGACAAGCAAAGAATTATAGTTCACGGATAAATCATATATACAACCATATAAAATGAAACAAACCACTAGATTAATATTGATTATACACGGTTACAAATTTCACTATAAAACCAGATCAACAAACGTGAGCTTTTAAATTTTACTAAAACATCTACTTGTTCTTTCAAGTGCGATGTTCTAACATTAATTTTGACAAAGGAAAAAAACACTTGAGTTGGCGTCCTGCAAGATCATTCACCAGATATGATCAATATTTTCGGCTATGGTGCCTAATCGCTTCTCCATCCAGTTGATTATATCCTGCCCTATCTCTTCACGCTCGGGTTCAAAGAGAAGATCATGCAAGAAGCCTTCATAGAGCTTTATGTCTTTGAAGGCGGAGGATGCCTCGTTGTAGAAATCCTGGGAGGCGAGTGGATCAGTGACTTTGTCTGCAGTCCCATGCAGAACAAAGAATGGGACTGTCACGGACTTAAAGTTCCGCATCAAATAAGAGGAAATGCGCAATATCTCATGCCCAGTTCGGGCCCTTATTGGACCAGTGTAGACCAAGGGATCAGAGTACTTGGCCAAGAGTGCGGCAGGGTCCCTTGAAACTGGGATGCCCTTCTTGTTCGCACCTTTAAACTGGAGCTTAGGAGCAACCAGAGAAAAAAGAGGAGCAATAGCCTGCATAAAAACACCATAGATATTTATATTTTATATATAGAAATTAAAATAAAAAATCATGGAGGAAAAAAGTGGCAATTCATCATATCTGTTTCAATCAGTACTAAAATACCAATTTGACGGGATACAAGGAGGATACATACGAATATTGAGTTAAACCACAACCAATTTTATTCTTTATAATATGTAATTGATATTACACAGTAGCAAAATGGTTATACAAAACCAAAGCAACTCACAAATCTCAACGACAATAGTTAGATGACATAACAGGGCAAAACCATGAAAACAATATTCAAACTAAAACCAGACGAGCTGTCTCTAAAAGGAATTAACACCTCCTAAATACCTTTATCTGCACAGATCTTTCGCTTGACAGAATACAGACGTTTGAAAAGAACTAAGAAATCGATCACAAGATGAAAGCCCGCATAAATGAAAGTGATATTAAAAGTATTCCTTAGTTAAATTATTAAACCAATAACGGGTGATTGGTTGGTCGAAGCACATTTAACACTAAAAGTTAAAGAAATAAAATTCGGAGGCAACTACAGCATGATTTAGCACAGTACAAATATAGAATAAGAAGGAGCAACTTACCCCAACAATTGGATGTGCTGGTTTAACACGCAAAGCTGGAGAGGTCAGCACAACTCCCTCCAGCATTCCTTCAATACGAGGATGTGAAGCTGCCTGGTAAATCACACCTTATTTAATTAAAAAGGTTAGGCAGATAATTCAGTTAAAGCAATCGGCAGATGTGATACCTTCAAAACCACAGCTCCACCGGTAGAGTGACCAAAAAGGAAGCAAGGTACACCCGGGTTCTCTGATTTGATCTTTTCCAAGAAAGCCCCCTGGAAGTAGAGAGAAAAACTTAGCACCTTCTTGCAGGCATAATTTGAATAAAGCCAAAGACTTCCAAGTTATGGTTTTAGTTATTTGTCACTGACCAGTAGTCAAGATAGTAAACTTCAAATTGTTAATGGTTAAAATGCTTTATCATCACAAGAGCAATTGGGTTATCCAATTAAATGTTAAATGACAAAGTAATCAGAAAGAGTTAATTTCAATTGCACATTAAAAGAAATACAGATAATTAAACTACTTACAGTGTCTGCAACAACATGATCAAGTGAAGGTACATATCCATGCAATCCATCACTGCCGCCATGACCTATAGCAATGAAGTTTTTCTCATTACCACAACTTAAAATCAATACTCTTGAATAGATTTTTGCAAAACAAAAACAAATGCAGAAACACTTGTGTCAGATTATGGACCTATCCAGTCCATTGCATATACACCAAAGTTGCAAGAGATTAGTTGCTTTGCAAATTGAGCATATCTTCCACTGGAAATGAACACCACAAAAACAGAGTGAAAAATGAGGGAATTCTTTTCCAACGGGATAAAAAACTGAGATCTTCGTAGGCTTGATTTAGAAACTAGTGTTACCTGTGCTCATTCAGCCCATGTATAATGATCAAAATTCCCCTAAAATCACAGACAAGCAAGCAGTTAGGAGACGAGAGAGTAAAGCAATGGAATGAAGGCAGCTATATAATAAAAGTAAAGAACAAAAATAGAGGCTACTGCCTTGCATGATGCTACAGACAAACTAACAGCAAAGCGTTATTTGTACATCAACCCAAAAAGAATGTAATTGCTGAATAAAGCAAAGCATCATTCCACCGAACTTATACTAAATTCAAAATCTTGATCCACTCGAATTACCGTTCTAAATATAGGAAATTGAAAATAAGTTGATTTGTGTAAAGACTCTAGTATTCTCGGGTCATAAGCAATTCAAAAGTTAGTAACTTAAGTTCATAATTAAGCACACAAATTAAAAAGAAAAATAAAGAACGTCGATAAAAAAGAAGACTACCGCTTACTTTAGTTCACCGGTAGCCGGAAGCCAAGACCGGCTAAATAAGGCATTTCTTCGAACGCCAAAGAACAGAGATGTGTTCCAGCGGTACTGAATCTCTCCGTCCTCGGTTTCGAACCCCATGTTCAAACCCTCCGCCAACGATCTCCTTCTTAAGGTGTCCTCCTCTTCTAGCCTCCATAACGATTTCCGCCTCGCCGTTTTAGCCGGAGATTGCGGCCCGGAAGCAGCACCGTCAACCGCCGCAACATCCGTCCGAAATTGCCGGCGCCGAGGGAAGAGTAGGATGAGGATGTACAAGATTACTGATTGAATGAAAATCAGAGGAGTTCTTAGGGTTTTTATGATCGGGATTATCCGATTGCTTGCTCCCGATGTCAATGGCTCCATCTCCCCAACCGTTGACATGACAGAGATGGCAAAAAATCAAATTAAAAAAAATGAAAAAATAAAACCAAAACTAAAAATATATGGATATGGAAATAAAGAGAGGAAACAAAGAAAAAATAAAGTAAAATTTTACAGGCCAGGGGCAATTTGGCTGGAATATTTATAAAGCGCGGGCAGGTTTCGGACAAGGAAACCAGGGGGGAAAAGAAAGATCAAAGTAACGGCTGAGGTGACGTGGAAATGTTTGATTGAGTGGGGGAAATGATTTTCAATCTTGGAAGTAGGATGGACGGCGATGATGGAGTGAGATGTATAGCGTGCTTCGACTTTTGGGTGTAGGAGAGTTTGATTCTTCATTGTTGAAATTAGGAGAAGGAACAGTGAAGCTTACGCTAAGCAACAGAAATTAAAAGAAACTCTACGCGTAGCCAGCCTCCCAGCTCGGCTTCCAGGCGCCAGAGTCATGTTTTTAACTGTTTCTCATTTGTGCGAATAATTAGACGAGAGACTGGTTATCAACTCGACGACTCCCCCTTATTTTTGTTCATAGAAAAAAACAAAGGAACAAAAATGTAAAATAAAAATGTGGAGGAAGAAATAAAGCTCAATAATTTATCACAAATTTTAATACGATGAGGTAAACATATTATTGTATGTTTAATGCATTGTTAACTTATTATTTTACATTTTACTCGTTAAAAATTTAATTAATAGAATAATGATTATTATTTACATTAATATTAAAATTTTAAATTTCAAAAAAATAGGAAATTAGACTAATTATATTGTAGAAAATATGCTAAATATACAATTATAGGCATAATACAATATTAATAATTGAAATTAATTAAACAAATTAACTGCTCCTCATTGAGTAAAGACTACACTTTCAAATTTAAAAATGATATAGAAACTAAAATTAATAAATTCAAAAAGTCAGATTAAAATTTACAAATTTCATTAAATCAAAATTTAACCTAAAAGTTTTTTGAGAGAAAGGAGAAAGTATTTCTTTTGGTAAATGAAGTTTACAATTTTTCTAAAACTATTTACTTAATTCAATAGAATTAATCAAAACTAAATATATATTTTCCATCAAAATATTAAAAAGTTTTGACTCGCATGGCGGGCATACTTCAGCCTTCAAGTGTATATCATAATCCGCATTTTCCGGGTCGTACTATTTGTCGGGTCGGTGAACCATAAAGGTAACCGCCCTTTAAATAGCCCCGCCAAACTAATTAAAACCATTAATTTTGAACAGCGAAAGGGAAGCCAGCCAATAGCGCCAAGCGGATAAAAGTCTCGACGAGCTGAGAGTCAAGGAAGCACCGATGAAACCGTAACCCCCCCAACGACGTATTTTCCTAGCCTCGAATTCCTCGTCATTATCGTCACTGAGATTCTTACACGTGTCACATTTTCATAGATGTTATCCTTTTAAGTTTATGGGTAAATTATGTTAGTAGTCACTCAATTATTAGTATTTTTTTGTCACATAACTATATAAAGTTACAAAATATCATTTAATTATTAGTAAAATTTTTTGTCACCCAATTATGAAATTTTAAAAATGGTTAATTAACTATTCAATTTCGTTTTTTTAATCAAACAGTGATAGCGTTTTAAAATAGGCATAGTAACACTTTTAACTATCAACATTTGTATATTGTGTCAATTTAATCTTGATTCTAAAATATTTAAACCTTAATATTTTGCAATTTTACTTTTCTTTGTGACCCATTTCACTTAAAAAGCTAAAAAAAATTATCAACTAAATTTAATTGAAAATATACAAAAAAAGAAAAAGAAAACACCCAAAATTCTGAAATAATAACTTTCACCTTTTCTAATTCTTTTAAATTTATCCCTCGATGTCACAAAGAAAAATAAAACTGAAAAAAAAAAGTACAAAATGTGTAAATGTGGAGTGTTAATTCTTTTTAGAATTACAAATGTTGAGGGTTAAAGTTGCTATTGTTGGCTAACATATGACAAAAAAAGAAAAAAATTGAATAGTTGATTAATCATTTTGTGAATTTTCATAGTTGGGTGACCAAAAGAATACTAATAATTGAGTGACCATTTATCAACTTTTCATAGTTAAATGATAAAAACAAAATATTAATATTTAGGTGAGTACTAATAATTTGCTCTTAATTTTATTCCATCTATTAGCTAAGTAGTTTTATTTTATTTGTATGAGTTCATTGAACTTCACACTAATTTAATTATTGAAATAGTAATAATGTGAACTAAATTATAATTAAATAATTAAATAATTAATAATAAACAATTTATTAGTATCGTTTATTATAACAAAGACATAAATCCAAATACATTTAAACTAGTAATATTAGTCTTTACTTGTAATGATTTTAATGCCTAATACTTGTAATGATAAATGATTTAATTTTTAAATATTAAAAATTTAAATGAGATGACAAGAGTCTCTCCTATCTTAGTCAATGGTTGAGGGTTCGATTCTCGCCCTAGATATAGAGCAGCTTTAAAACTCGTGATCAATATCTTAATAAGCTTATAAAATGTGGAAGACTAATTATTAAGTTTACTCCTATAAATACCTTAAGGGAAAAAAATCAAATTCAAACATCAACAATTTGATATTTCGTGTTATTATTGTTATCATTTGTCTGTCCTTTACTTCTTCTTTTTTCCTTTCGCATTTCGTCGTATTTGTCATGGCCCTTTCACGTTAACATCGTGGCGATTTCTCATATACTTATCTTACCCATTTTTTTTCTTTTCCTTTTTCTTTTTTAATGACTTTTTGGTAACAAATATTATTTTCTTGAATTTTGGTAACAAATATTATTAAACCAATTAACAGTATAAACTTTTAAAAAATTAGCAGTTTAATAGCTTAAATAATATTTTTAAAATAATTCAGTATTTTAAATGAAAATTTTCAAATAATTTAATTATTAAATTGTGTTTATTTTTAATTAAATGACCAAATTAAAAATTTATCCATAATTTAATGAGTAATAATATAACTTATAAAAGAAATATTAAGGGTTTTAAACAACAAAAGAAATATCCGAAACAATGATTACGTAATAATGATTAGAACAATTTAAAAAGCGAGGAGATTTTGTCTTCTTAAACGTATACAAAAAGAGTATTGAGAATATGGATAAGAGGGTTATTATGGCCTATAAAGTATACATGGAGGATGAAAATAGAATATTAATAAAATAATGTTAAAGTTGATTGAGCCTTAATTTTATTAGTATTGATATTGTTATCAGTATAAGAGGAGATAAGTTTAAGTGTATTGAAATGCATTATCTTACTATTTAAGGATTAAAGAAAAGTTATGAGTAATTTTAAATATGGTATTAAAAAAAAAAAAAGGAAGATATAATAATGATGGATAACCGCATTCAATCAAAATAGAAAGGTATTATATAAAAGAATTCAATAAAATTATTAAGCCAACATTGACTCCGTGAAGAAAACTAATGAATTGATTATATTTATAATAGGATAAATTTGACAAGGAAACAATAGTTAAGGGTTGTTTTTTCGGTTTAAATCTGGTTAATGTAGCTCTTCTCTCAAATTTATAATTTTGAATTTGTAAAAAAATAAAAAATAATTGTGTTTGTATTTATGTTTATATTTTTACAAATAATATGATTGGTTAAACTGGTGTTACGAGACAATTTGACATCCACTTCATCAATAAAATTACTTAAAAGTCGTTTTTAATAAAGTAACAAATATTAATATAATGGTGCTTATTATCTTTTATTATGTTTAAAATAATATTAGAAAGTAACAACTAAAAATTAATTATATGGTCATTCCTAATATATATATATATATATCTGGCTCTCACGTTTGTTTTTTATTTTTTACTAAGGTAATACGATATTGTTATGTTTTGGTGGTCATGAGTGACCAGTTGGGGATAATCTCTACCGAGTATATAACGTGGAAGGCCATCCGTGGGTGCTTGCCAAACAATTTTTTATGTCACTACGCGTGAAAGCCGGGGTAGGAGTATAATAAGCTCAACTATACATTAAATATAGATTTACTTTATATATTTTTATTTTTTCATGTCTATTTTATGGTTCATATTCAAAGTTTATAGACGTCTCATTCAAACAATGCCGTATCCAATGTTTGAACATATATGCTCTCATTGAAAATGCAATAAGCATTATCATTGTACCCAACACGTATTTGTTAATCTATATATTATTTACACAATATACTTACTATAATAAAATATATAATTAATTTATTGTCTTGAATTAAGTGATATAAACTCAATAAAAAAATTAAAATACAACTTTTTTGTAATATTATAAAATTTTTTTGTATTTTAAGTTATTTATATAATAATTAGAAAAATTTAAATTTAAATTCAATTCTTTCGAAATTTAAGGTTAAAACAAAATTCAAATTTCAGTATTCATTTCAACTATATAAATACCTAATTTAATTTAAAAAAATGATTACCTTTTCAAGAAAATGTTATTATATTAATTATGGAAAAAAATTATCATATTTTTATTTTCTATCTATTAAAGTTGAAAGATGGGCTTGCAACGGTATGAACGGCAATAGTTTGTCGGCTCATAATATTGAATAAACATGGACTATCAAGTAGGAGTTTTAAGCAAATTAATGGTCCATCTGGACCATCATCTAGAAACTTATGGGCTTAACGATTTTATATTTGGGCGTGAAAACGACATGCCTGTATGGTTTTCATTATTTTAAGATTTTGGATAAAAACCCAACCCAATACCTTATGCTTTGAAAGGAAGATAACGGGCTTTCACAAATATTAAAGCCTTGTCCCCCACTGCAATCCACACTGACTAGTACTACAATTTTCATCATACAAAAAAGAAGAGACGTAAATGTTAGTATTATTATTATTGTTTTTTAAGCATAAAGTAATTAATTTTAAAATTAAAATTTATAATTAACATTTAAGAGGACCTTAGTCTTGGTCTAAAATAGGGACCAAAGTTTTTTTATTGGGGAGATGGTATTCATGATTGGGCTCTATAATTGCTTGCTGCCTGGTCCCCATTTCTCAAACCCCTACAATTTGTTGTGTAGAATTAAGCAAAGTAAGGCTTAGGTGGTGCAAAATCTCACATTGAACGTAAACAGCACACGTGCGATAGACTCAACTTTAGGGTTTAAAAGCGTGAATGATGGACCGACCTTTCCAAAAATACTTTGAATTTTTTAGTCATTTCATTGGACCATTCTCCTAAATCTTCAAAATCTTTTAAGTGTTTGTTCACCATGAAAACGACATTAATTAAGCTTACTAATTGGGCTTTTTGCCCTTAAAGTACACCTTTAGTTGAAGCAAAGAACGAAAAGGTCCATTACAACCTATCTCTTTCATGCACATACCTTATCAATTAATGAAAATAAATCCAAATTTAAATGATAAAAAAGAAAGTATCCATACGAGGGAGGTTCTTTTTGTTGCAATTACTGTTGCTAAAGGTAGATAATTTAGGAGACAAGTTAAAAGGTCGGTCGGTTAAAGCTTTATTAATCTCATGTTGGGGAACGTGACGTGACGTGATTAGCTACTAGGATATCAAAGGATCGCAAAAGACATGAGATCATTGTCCAAAAATTAAGTACTAATATATGTATGTCAATTGCTGTAATTAAGGGCGTTTAATTTATTAGGTTTAGTTTCGATATAAAAAATGGTAATAAACATATTTATTAAAAATTTATATAAAAATCAAATGAAATTTTGATTGAAATGATAAAATACGTTATGGGTTGAATTTTTATTATGATTGAATTTTAGTAATTTCGCCTAAAGCGTACAAAGATAAGAAAAAACACATTCATAATAACGTAATTTATTTTGTGTTTGGTTGACTTAATATAAGTATAAATAATTATAATAATAAAAATTATATTATTTAATTAATGAAGTCTTAACTCTGGACTAAATTAGTAATGGTGGAGACATTAATTTTAAATATCTAAATTTGAAACTCACCGTGTATATTATAATGTGTAAACATTAATTCAATTAATCCAATTCACAATATTGTATAACACTTTAAAAAAATTTATACTCAAAATTTAACATTTACAATCTAATAACAATTTTCATTATTATTTTTTTCTGGTGAAAAAAGAATTCGTTCATGTTCCATTTTCAACTTAAATCAGGAACTTGGAAAGGTTTCGTTAATGGGATTCATGTGCAAAGCTAACTCAGTATTTCTTTTTTCAAAAATTTTTGAATGAAGAACAAACTTGAAGAAGATTTAGAAGATAAAGTGTTATGGGCAGTGGTTTTCAGCTGCCATGTGACCCTCAAATTGGCTGATCACTAACCCTAATAATCCCACGTTATAATCTCAGTGGACCCTTTGCGCCCGACATTTGTGATCACCCTCTATATTAAATCTATTCTTTATAAAAGAAAGTGGGATATTCAAGTTAGCCCCAAAGCAATACGTATATACTAAAGTTTCGAACTTATTGATCACCCTCTGGACCACTAACAAGAACACGAAACCCTAAAATAAAAATTTGCAAAAGAGGAGATTCAGACCCTTATTCAAGGGATACGGGTCGGCTCCACGTCATGCATGCTTCATTCGATGAATTTGTGGGGAAATATATTTAAGAAATAGATAAAAAAGAAAGAATTATATGATGTAAGTACAAATTGAAAAGCACTAAAACTAGTTTATTGTTTATAATGCTCTTTTACAGCATGTTAGTATAAATCAACTTTTTAATGTTATCTTACAAAGAGAATATTGAACTGAATTAGGCATTTGATTTGATCATCCCACCTTCTAAACCCCCAAAACAGATAAATTATTTTAGTATAATAAATTTGATTAGGTTCTAGATGTACAGGAGTTCCACTAGGAACATAATGTGGTTTTGTATCTATGCTATTTTTTTAAAAATTTGTGTTATGATTTAATTTCACATCAATTTAATTAATAAATTTTTAATTTTTTAAAACAAGAGTGTTATTTGAAGAAAAAAACTTTAAAATTATGCATGAACTATGGTTTAATGTGTAATTATATACGTGAACTTTAATTTAGTACAATTTTATACATAAATTTTTTATTTGATCAAATTCTTATAAATTATTAACACAATTATTGATATAATATCATTTTATATTTATATATTGTAATAATATATAATTATATTTATCCAATGTGTATTTATTTCTTTAGATGTGTATGATTAAATCAAAATTAAAGTTTTAAGTATACATTTGAACCACAACTAGAGTTTCACGTGTATATTTGCACCGAATTAAAGTTCATGTATATAATTACATATTAAATCAAAGTTCATATATAATTTTGAGATTTATCCCTATATCAAAAAGACTAAAAATACTATAAAAATGATTCTTTAAAAGATTTGAATTTGATATAATAGGTGAACCTTGATCAAAATTTAATTAAAAAGATTATTTATAATTTTTATTATTTTCTCAATAATGTTTTTATTTCAAAAATCATTATTTAAAAATTTTATATTATTTTTATTTCTTTCACCTATGTCGGGTGTGCCATAGAATTAGTATATATATATATGTTTTTCACATAATTATTTTTTATAATCAAATTTAAAAAGATATATATTTGATTTATTATAAAGTGTCATGTATCACAAAATAATATTATTAAGATATCACTTAGATAATGAAATGTAATTTAGATAATAAAAAAATTAATTTCATGGTTTAAGTAAAAATATTTTAAATTTAACTTAAATCTATATTTATAAAAGATAATAAATATTGAAGGAATTAGAATGAATATCATTATTAATTCAGGCAATTAGTGGTCATGGATTACTCGTGCAGCTCGTGTCCATTCAAGTAGTGGGATTCATCACACTTAGACGCACCAATAAACTAAAGCAATTAATATGTAAATGATCTCTTCTCTTTGATATCTTGTACACAACCTATTATTAAATATAAATATATATAAAGGTGGGGGTTAAGAAGAGTTCTAGATTCTTCAATCATATCTCATTTTAAGAAAATAATATAGTGGAACCATTTTTTACACGTAACGACACAAATTAATAGTACCATATTTGTACAACATTCATATTTGTTAACCAAAATCCAAGTATATGTGCGATCCCTATGGTTGTCAACAACTATTTTGGACTATATAATAAAGGACAGTGCTAGAAGCACTCAAATAATGCATCGTTTGGGAGAAAAAAGAGCAACATAGTGAAGGTTTAAATGAAAGTTTTTTTCGTATAAATTTAATATTAAGGTTAATATTTAACAATCGTATATAGTTTTTATACATAGTCAATTGATCTCTATGCAACAATTTATTTGGATAATTAATTAGAATTTGTTCCTTTGATAGGTCAGTTTTGTTTGGATTTATTGGTCTATCGAATCTTATTCAATTCGATTCTTTGATATTAGAAGTTGGATACATCAACCTCTAACACCAATTGTTATAATATATATCGATAATGACAATAAAACGATTGGAAAACAATAATAATAATAAAAGAACACTTTCAATAAAAAATCACGGGTAGAGGAAAAAAAATTCACTAATGTTGAAAAACGAATGATACAAGAGGAATTTCGATTACATCTATTTAAAGGTTAAAAAAAGCCTATTCTAATCAATGTCAAATAGATTATGTGTAGTTTTATACGGATTCTACTTGTGCGGCCCTCAACCTTATTTTACCATTGAATTTATTTTTTCAACAAAAATTTGAGACACACAATCTTTAACATCAATCAATAACATAAATCCGGAAACATGTACTTCTACTTTGCCAAGCAGCTCCAGATTCGACATCAGCTCTACAGAGTTCCCAAAGCTGACATCACCAATATTAAATATTAATTAAACCTACGACACGACGAGAACTTACCATGATCAATCTATTGCTCGGACCCCTCGGCTCTCTCAGAGTATATATTCAGTATACACAGTCACTTTCGGTCATCACTGCATTCACATATAACAGAACCACATCGACGTTTGGTGCTGCCGCTGCAATCTTGGGTCCAATTCCTTCAACTCTTTTAACGGATTCATTTTACACGGGATACACCAAACTCCATTGCCAGATGCTCTTAACCAGATCTATACTACTATAAATCCGACAGTCCTAGCTTGTGCATATCCACTCTTTTGTTTGCACCGGAAGTGGACGAAGATATTTCAAGAAAGTATAAATGTCCCTTCAAAAATCGGGCCCATTCAACAGGATATATACTCCTTACAGCGTGGAACTTTTATAATCAACTCACTGTCTCATCTTCCTATCCATCCATCACTCTACAGATTGGCTCGTCATGCGGCGTCTACTTAGACCCATAGGGATTGGCACTCTATTATCACTACTACATACACCTGATGTAATGTATGATACTATGTTTTTTTTATACATTTACCCCCCAAAAATAAAAAGGTTTTTTAAGGGATAAATCAAATTGTTTACTAGTTTGGGAAATAAATATAATATCTATCTAAGATTAAAGAGCAAAATTTAAAGAAAAACTCACATTAGATATTACTAGTAAAAAAATTAAATACTAAACCCTTTTTCTGTGAAGTATATGTATTAGCTAGATGAGTACATACAACATTTTTTAATTACTATAAAATAGCAATTATATGATGGGGAAAAAGACATTCTTTTTTTTATTTTATCTAAAGTAAAGAAGTTGAAAAAAAAAAAAAAAAAAAACCCAAGGTAAAGGGGTTGTCCAGTGTTGAACTTGTGAGTCTGTGACAGCATGTCAACAAAGAATTAAGGTAAATGATAACTTAATTGGTTGAATAGCAAAATATTTCCATTAATTTGAACTCTTAATTAATAATAGGATTACAGTTTGAATTTAGATAATTTGGTCTTCCTTTTTATAAAAATTAAGATATTTGTTTTTTAGCTACTAATAATTTTAAATATTCACATAAATTAGTGACGTAAACAAAGGAGGATGATGATGGTAGAGAAAAAGGGGAGGAGAGATGAAAGTTGAGAGAGAGGTTATGTTTATAGAAAAGTAAGAGAATTTAGAAAGAAGACATGTCTACGTAAGTACTGTGAGTTGTTTGTATGGTTCTTTTATAGTGGGATGTAAATTTGGATACTTGTCTTAAGGTCACTAACATAGAAGTCTGGTTTGATACTCTTAGCAGTAATAGTGCCACATTTTAGGATGCGATGTTTTAGGGTGACTAGCAATCAACTATCTTGGGCCTCTGCGTGGTCCTTATATAGTCTTAACGAAGATGTCTCTTTCCAAAGTTCGTCGAGTTAAGGTTCACAAATTAACCCCGAGTCCGTAGCATCGTTGGTTTAATTGAAAGGTACATGTCTAGTTCTCTATAAGTACATTGTAAGGTCTGCAAGGTATGTTGTGAAGCCAGCAAGGATGTGAGATATAATACATCCTTGGATTAATCATATTGCATACCCATTATGTGAGAAAAAAAAACAATAAAAACTTTTGAAGCAGTGATGCTTTTTTTTATAGAATGTAAATATTTTTATTAAAAATAAATAAAAATCAAATGAAATAATCACCTTTGTGTATATAACAAATAATTAGATTGATGAAGTATGAAGATTTTTTGAGTTAATGTCAATTAACTTATAATTACTAAAATTCAATCAACACTTAACTAATAATAATATATAGGTAAATCCAATCTTATTGAAGTCAAAGTCTAAAATTATAATGAGCATAGAAAATGGAGATAAAAAGAGAGCAAAGCATGCAAGGAGGTATGACAAAGACAACACACTGTATATTCCTTTCGAGAAAGAAATGGTGGGGTCTCCCTTAATACCATACCTCCCATTTCCAGAGAGTATCGCACGAGCACAACATTTGTGTACCCTTAGCTACTCCCTTTCCCCACTATGCTCTCTATTCTTGTCTACATCTCTCTTCAGTTTTGTTTAACCCAATCTCTCTTTTATCTATGACTTACCTCTACCTTATAATCGTATTTAAGTATATTATATATATATTAATTTATACATATTTATGGGTTTTTTTTTCCCCTTTATTTGTAACTCCTTTCTATTTGCTTTTTAATGTGTAAAAGGGGATGTCCTTTTCTCTCTTTATGGGAGGGGGGGGGGGTAAGAGAGAGAGAGAGAGAGGAGAATCCAAGATAATAATGATATAAACAGTGAGTCCAAACAAAAAGGGTGGTTGAAGAAATGTGCTTTAACGTAAGCCATTTGATGATAATTTTTATTCCCTTTTCTCTGCCCAGTATCCCTCTCTACTTTTACTATACACTACAGTTACCATTGGAATTGGACACATTCTTTTCCTTTCCTTCTTTTCTCTTCGTTCACACTTGATATAAATAAAAAATCAAAGTATTTCATAAATATAATATAAAAAATAATACTAATAAAAAAATAAAATTTTAATTAATAGTAAATATAAAAAAATTATACTCGATTAATTCGTGATGTAAATTGAATAAATTTTTTATTAGATATAAATGCATCTCAATTCATAATTTCTTCTCTCAGACTCTTACATAACAAATTAAATACGGACACACAGTCTAGTTAATTACTATCTTTGAGTTCATTAATACATCAAATCAAATGAAATCCTAGGAATAATAATTTTTATTCACTCCAGGTTTACTTTGCTAGTCAAAGCCTAATCCATGGTATTTCTGATTATTATTATTATTATTATTACACAGGTTAAATCTCACTTCATTGCATCTTCTTTGGACCCAAAATTATTATTTTGACCAAGAAAGGATGGGTGGATTATTGGCAATAATAACACATCTGCAAGGGCTAAAAACGTGGTTTTACTTTCATCAAACATCAAGATAACACTTGATTATAATGTTGAAAACTCAATCTGTAATCTGGGTATACAAAATAATGAAGTTTCATTAGAAAAATATAAAATAGAAGGGAACATAAGCATGCATATAAGTGAGTCAGGTCACATTCTAGTAAATAATTAAGTTGAAACATAAAAACATGAGGTCATAAAATCAAATATAGAAAAGGTTAATCAAAACAAAGCTTTTTCAACGGTTACAGAAATGAAATCCCAGTTTCAGTCAAAAGAGCATATTGTTGGTAATATCCGACAAAATCAGAGCTTTTTCTTTTTCTTCTTTCCAACATATGTCCCTGTTTTCACTTTCAACCGTTCGATGTTTCAAAGGCAAAGTCAAGTTGCAATCTTGTAATTATTTGTTAATTCAATGCCCATTTCCCCATTACCATCTATTTATACACTCTCTGATCAACTCTCTCACCCTACCATCTTCACTTCAATAGTTGCAAAAAAAGGGGGAAAAATACATACATTTTTCTTCTTCTCTGTGGGAAAATCCCACTAATATTTGAAAATTTCTGTAATCTAATGATTACATTTAGGTATCTTACTATACATTTCACTCATATTTTATTGTCGTTTAAGATTTGAATCTTTTCATGCATGTTGTTTTGTTAATTAGTCTCTCCTTTTGATTGAATATATAGGTTCATGCACATATATAATATGTGATAAAGTATAACCTTTTGTTTAATTGATATATGTATGTATGTATTGATCATTCTTTTTTTGCCTTTCCAAACAGCTTGGGATCCCTGGAGTTATATCAAAGATCATCTAAGGTATCATCAAAGTAAAGATATGGCAAAGACAGGAGCTCAAGCAAGTCCAGTTGTAGTGTTCTCCATGTTCATGTTGTTCATAGTCTTGTTTTTCAGTTTTGTCGTGTCTGATAATGGTAAAGAAGTTGAGATTCTTTTGTCTTTCAAGTCTTCGATCTATGACCCTTCTGGTTTCCTCTCAAACTGGGATTCCTCAGCCACTTTTTGCCAGTGGCACGGCGTCACTTGCAATAATAATCTCTCTTATGTCGACAAACTGGATCTTTCTACTAAAAACTTAACTGGTAAATTAGTTTCCTCCTCGATTTTCCATTTGCCTTTTATTCAAACTTTGAACATCTCCAACAATCAGTTTTACGGTGAAATTCCCGAGGATATATTTTCTTCTTCATCTTCTTCACTTCGGTTTCTCAACCTTAGTAACAATAATTTCACCGGTCAAATACCAAGCGGTTCCATTCCTGGTCTCGAGGTATTGGATCTTTCAAACAATATGCTTTCCGGGAAAATCCCACCAGAAATTGGATCGTTTTATAGTCTAAAATTTCTTGATCTGGGTGGGAATGTTTTGGTTGGGGGAATTCCAGTCTCGATAACAAACATCACCAGTTTGCAGTTCTTGACTTTGGCTTCAAATCAATTAGTCGGCCCCATTCCACATGGATTAAGCAAAATGAAGAGCTTGGAGTGGATATACGTTGGCTACAACAATCTGTCGGGTCAAATTCCAGAAGAAATTGGTATGTTGACTTCCTTGAATCATCTTGATCTTGTCTACAACAATCTCACCGGTGAAATCCCATCATCCCTGGGGAATCTCAGCGACCTTCAGTATCTTTTCCTTTACCAAAACAAGCTTACAGGTTCGATTCCAGACTCCATTTTTGGACTCAAAAAGCTGGTTTCTCTCGATCTTAGTGATAATTCATTATCTGGTGAGATCTCTGAACTCGTAATTCACTTACAAAACTTGGAGATTCTTCATCTTTTCGGCAACATATTTACGGGTAAAATCCCCAAGGCTTTAACCTCTTTGCCTCGTCTTCAAGTCCTTCAGCTTTGGTCCAACAGATTGTCAGGTGAGATTCCAGAAAGTCTTGGAAGGAATAATAATCTCACGATTCTCGACCTCTCAACAAATAATCTCACGGGTCGGATACCAGATGGACTTTGCAGTTCGGGTCGGCTTTTTAAGCTCATTCTTTTCTCAAATTCGCTTGAAGGTGCCATTCCAAAGAATTTGAGCACTTGCACGAGTTTGCAGCGAGTAAGGCTTCAAAGCAATCGTCTGTTAGGCGAGTTATCCTCGGAGTTCAGGAAGCTGCCTTTCGTCTACTTCTTGGATGTCTCGAACAACGATCTCTCCGGCAACATTGGAGACCAAGAATGGGACATGCCGGCGCTTGAAATGTTGAGTTTGGCAGGAAACAGGTTTTCCGGAAGGTTGCCTAACTCATTCGGGAGCCAAAAGATTGAGGACCTGGACTTGTCAGGGAACGGATTTTCAGGTACAATTCCACGTAGTTTCGGAAGTTTAACGGAGCTCATGCAATTCAGCCTATCTGGAAACAAGCTAATCGGTGAAATCCCCGAGGAATTATCTTCATGCAAGAAGCTCGTGAGTCTAGACTTGAGCCATAACCAACTCAGTGGCCAAATTCCATCAGGTTTCGCTGAAATGCCAGTTCTTAGTCAGCTTGACTTGTCGGACAATCAATTATCTGGTGAAGTTCCACCGCAGTTGGGGAAGATGGAATCACTGATTCAGGTGAATGTTTCTCACAACCATTTACATGGAAGTTTACCATCTACCGGGGCCTTTCTCGCTATAAATTCAAGTGCAGTTTCCGGTAATGATCTTTGTGGTGGAGCTGAAACGAGCGATTTACCACCATGCAAGAAGGTTAAGAATCTGAATTGGTGGTTCTATGTTGCTTGCTCGCTCGTTGCTTTAGTTGTGCTTGCGTTTGCTGCTTTTGGCTTCATATTCATTCGAAAAAGAAACAATTTGGAGCTGAAGAGAGTGGAAAACGAAGATGGAATCTGGGAATTACAGTTCTTTGATTCCAACGTTTCAATGTCAGTAACAGTCAATGATATTATACTCTCTGCAAAACAAGTAAATGGTATTTGCAGAGGCAATAAATCGTCTGCAAATGATTTCCAATTCGTGGTGAAAGAAATGAACGACGTCAACTCAATTCCATCGAGTTTTTGGTCTGAAATCAAACAACTCGGCAAGCTTCAGCATCCAAATCTTGTTAATCTAATCGGAACATGCCGGTCGGACAAGAATGCATATTTGGTTTACGAGTACATAAAAGGGAAACTTTTAAGTGAAATCCTTTACGAATTAACTTGGGAAAGACGGCGTAAAATCGCCATGGGGATTGCCAAAGCTCTAAAGTTTTTGCATTCTTACTGTTCACCAAGTATAATTGTGGGAGACATGTCGCCGGAGAGAGTTATCGTCGACGGAAAAGATGAACCTCGCCTACGATTAAGCCTTCCCGGGCTACTTTCAACGGAAAACAAAGCCTTCATTTCTTCGGCGTACGTTGCCCCAGGTACGTGAACAATAATAATACATAATAGTATAGACCTTTTTTTTAATTGAAAATTTCCCTGTTTAACTGTGAGAATAATAGTGCAATGTTAACTTAATTATGTAATCCTGTCGCATATGAAAATTTTTTCTTGGCAATTTATAAATAGTCAAAGCAGAAATTATGAGATATTATTATGTCTGGCTCTTAGATACTTCAAACAATAACTTTAAAGCATTTTATCATAATTTATTTTATAAAAGAATATATATGAATCTTAATGGTTAGGTGCTTAGACACTTGAACTTCAACAAGGTTTTACATATTAAAGGAAAACAATTTATTCATATATTAGATATTGAGTTAGTAATATTTTTCTACAAATCCATGCACGTGCAGGTTGCTAATATATGTATATTTATTTTTATTTTGTTTTCTCCTATAATATATTTGGCAGAAACCAGAGAAAGCAAAGATATGAGTGAAAAGAGTGATATATATGGATTCGGCCTGATTCTGATAGAATTATTAACGGGGAAAAGCCCTGCGGATGCTGAATTTGGAGATCAGCACCAAAGCATGGTAGAGTGGGCCCGTTATTGCTACTCAGATTGTCATCTTGATATGTGGGTTGATCCCATGGTCAGGCCAGGCCATGCATCCGACGTCAACCACAACCAGATCGTAGAAACCTTGAACCTAGCTCTCCATTGCACCGCGGGTGACCCCACCGCTCGCCCCTCCGCAACCGATGTATCCAAAACTCTACAGTCTGCTTTCAGAATAACTTCCTGTGTTTCAACCCTAAAGCTCTCTTCATCTGTTTAGGCTTCTTAATAATTATATATTATATATAGCATGATTTTGTTCAGAATTTTTGTTTTTTTGGGTTAATTTCCTTTTTTGGTTTCATGGTTTCTAGTTGTAAGTTATTAAAATGATTGTCGTCGTCTCTCAAATGTTTTGTTTGATGGTATGCTAAATACATACTATTGAGTGTAAAAATGTAGATAAATTAAATGCAATTATATATGAATTACAATTTTTGTTTCTTCACAGATTGTAGAGTATAAATATATATATATATCTTTGGAGGTCTTCTATATGCTTCCATGGCTCAAAGATTTAAAAAGAAAAACCCATAGCCTGTAATAAATGAAGTAATTATAAATGTTAAATCTAGTGTTAGATTTTAAAAATCTAATTATACGAAGGGTTATACTAGCAAGTAAGTGGATATCCCACTGGCAAACCCCCTCTTTGGGGTGAAAAAAGATATTGAAATCCCAATTTTTGGAATGGAAGAGAAAACCTGATATGCAGAGACCATTGTTTTCTTTTTTATCTTCTTTTACAGCTTGTTTTTTAGACATTGAAAGTGGCATATAAGGATCAGACAGAATTCACATGGATTTGGGACTCAACACCATGGCCTACTTCATTTCCATTTCCTTTTGTCTTCCCTTATTCTTGTAGTAATTTTGACCCTTTTTACACTTTCGTTTTGTAAATATTAGCCTCAAAACAAAACACTGCTCGCTAATTTCCTTTCATGCCCATGGAAAAAGAAACTAGAGAGCTCAAAACTTGTTCACTTTCTCATTTGTAATAACCAAGTTGTTGACTATATTTAACGTTGAAGTGGGTTTATTTGTATCCTACAATGACTTGCAAAAGATCTTCTGCACTTATCCAGAGAAGGGCAACGCACGCCTTGTTTGTTCTTTTTCTGCCTCCATTATATAAAAATTTGTTTAATATAACACATGCTTGGCTGCTTGTTTACACTAAAAGTCAAAAGTTAGATCACAAAGGGAATTGGGGTCTTCTTCCCTATAGCCTTACAGAGCGATTGATTGAGAAAATGGAGTTTCCACAATATATAAATGTTTGACCCTTTTTAGAGTTTGGTTTGCATGTGAAAAATTTTGCTTTCAACGGCAGTGAAAAGGCTTGGTTTCACCACGCGCGCCCAGAAGCTATCGATTAGGTCAAACAGCTAGAAAACAGGGACATTGCTCATGCTTCAATGGTGGACCACTCTCTGTACTAAATTCCTGATGTCTTGATGATGATATTGTTTGTCTTATTGTCGGAACACTCTTTTGGAATTGAAAAAAGAGAGGCCAAAATGGTACTCTTTTAACAATCTCATATATTCATATGTAAAAAAAGCTAGCTTGAGCCTTTGAGGTATAAAGGCAAACTGGTATAAAATGACTGCCTTTTTTTCTCTTCACACATGACAGACAATGATCAAAAGGGTTTTAATATTTCAATATCTGGTTTACGATGAAATAAGAAGAAAAAATCTTACAGGGGATTGGAATCCTTGGTTATAAGGATTTTTTTAAATTTTACAGCAATTGATTGTTTGATCTTTTTAATGAGATGGGGCTCATTTCTTTTTTCTGACCTTTCTTGTGACAAACTTTTGCCTTCAAAGTGGCAATGATGATGTTGAAGGTTTTTTTTTTTTTTTTTTTTTTTTTTTTTTTTTTTTTTTTTTATCTTTGTTGTTTTTCACTTCCATTCTCTGTAAGTAATGATAGCATTGACAAAACCCCCTTTTTTTTTTTCTTTTTATCTTTTAGCCAATCAGAACTATCATGGGGGAGATCGGAGCTCACATTGTTGGAAGATTCCATCACTAAAAGATCAAACTTTAGGCTTTAAGCATTAAAAATAAAAAAAACTTTGTGTGATGTTTCATGGAGCAAACCAGCTCAATTTTGCTGGCAGAGTTTGTTTTTTCGTAACGTTGTTTATCTCAAAAGCTTCAAGATATCAATTATGGTTTTTTCTTTCTTGGAGACCATGCAAAAAAGTCTCTTCGATCGGCTGCTTTCTTCTATTAAGAAAAAGCTCCTTTTCTCCTCCAAAAACTTATTTTCCTTTCTTTGATTCAATGGGGCATAGCTGGTGATCTTCTCTTTCAAATTATTTTCCCTTTAGATTTCAAAATTCCAAAAGTTTTTCTTTTTTGCACATCACAAGAAGGGAAAGTTTTTACATATCTTAACAACAACCCACTTAGCAACATCTATGGAGTTCTTGATATAGGAGAAATGAAAAAGTGGGATGATTTGTGCAGTTTCAATTTGACCAATTATTAGCAATAAAGGTTTTTTTTCTTTTTTATTTAAAACCATGTTTTGCTGACATTTTTGTTATATCATGCTTAGCCAAGGCCAGCTTCCATTAGCTTTTTTTTATCAAGGGCTTAAATCACAGCCATTGAGTTATATAAATGGAAGACCTTCTTTTTGTAATTGGAGAAACTACTGTTTCTAACAGGTCTGAATCATTTCAAATTTGTCTAACATAATGTCAAAATTATTCATCAAAAAGGTTATTAATCTGTTTTTAAGACTGTATCATAACTTTATTATCCCACAAGCCTTTTGTTCCTCATAGATTCCGGTGTAGGATCAACCACATCAAATCAGTCAACTAACTAATAAATGATTTGTGTTGATAATCTGTTATATTAGAAAACCCCAGTCCCTGCAAGTTCTTAAAACATCATTTTCATTCATATGTAACATTCCTAAGACTGCTATATATCTATAGATATGTTTATCATGGGCTTGAAGTACTATTTATCACTAGTCATGTTAATTTGTTAACTAATTATTGAAGTTTTACTATAAAACAAATGGAACATGGTGTAACACTGCAAGCAATAGCATCAAGAAATGGGTTTTGAATGATTCAATAGAGTCGGTACTGGAGATGTACTTCATAGATATAAGGTTCAAGTTTTATCCATGAATGGAATAATCTTGAAATGATCATTAGTGGATGAAGGTGATGAAAGATTACAAGGATTGACATTGACTCAAGATGTGAAAGAAATTTGGACTAATCATGATACTGCATATCAGTATATAAACATGGAAAAATGATGTTAATGGTCAAATATAGTGGAAGGATATGGAAGATTTGATAATCATATAAATTTTTTTAGTGGAAGTCTTTAGCGAAGCGCATTCTAAGTTAGGAGGATGACAAATTCTTTGTCTTCCAAGTGAACAATAAAGGGGGAAAAGAAAAGAATAAAGGGTGAAACTCAGTATTGAATCTGAAGCAAAAGTATGAATAGAGATAATCATGGTGGGGTTGAGAATTCCTTATCTGATTTTACACATTTCAAGAACTTTTTTTGTTCATCCAGCAATAGCAGATTTGACTGATATGTTTGGCCATTTAAGGGATATAAAATCAAATATGGATGAGTAACATCATAGGTTCTATGGCTAGATTCCATGTTAGATGCTCTCAGCTTCTTCTTTGGAAAAAAAACATTAATTGTCACAGTGAAATGACATGCATATATCAATACTTGTCATGGATCAAGAAAATTATGCCCAAGGAAGATGAACCATGGGCATTGGATTTGAGGTCTTTTTGTATTGCAATTGTGGTTGTTTCACTTTCATAGGCTCTTAGACATTGTCTGCAACAGTTCAACAGCTTGAAGAAAAAGAAGTGAGGCATCATTGAAGAGTGGGTCACAGGCAATTGCTAGTAAACCGGTATTCAACGAAAAGACATCCAATGAAACAAGGGGTGGAGCAAATATTCTCAAAAGAGAACTCCATGATTGAGTTTTAAACACAAAGAAATAAGAAAAAGCTGAAAAGTACTGGAAAATAAAACATAAAAAGGGGCATCGATAGTGATCAATGAATTAAAGCATGAAGAAGCAAAATACAAAAAAAAGAAAAAAGAAAAAAAAGGGGTATAACCAAAATCAATGCCCCCTCCCTGGAGAAATACCATTAGGTTCAACATCCTTGTAATAGTATCATTCCATCATAAGTTAAAAGGTTTCTACAAACTAAAAAAGACTAAAATAAATTGAAAAAGGGAAGTTCTTCTAATCTAGTTGATACCTACATCCTATCTTCTCTGGTAATTTTTCATACAAAAGACCAGTTGACGAACATGAAGCAGATACAGTGAGCATTTTCTTCATCATTTACCACTTTCCAAGCCACTGCTCTCTCATAGGAGATTGGTCTCCCCATGCTTGACAAGCAGATACCACCTTGAAGGCACATAAAACCCTGCTCAACCATAACAGTGATGAATAGAATCATTATCAACTATTATGATCATCCTAATATATATTGTTTTCACTTATCTATATCATACTAATATATATACCTGCTGCATTACTTGTGGGAACTCTGCAAATAGGGCTTTTCGTCCATTGTCATCGAAAATCTTCTCCAAACTTATGTCCTGAAGTGCTACCAAGGTTGTTTCAAGCATGTCCAGTCCTGCTTGATTAGCAAATGTGAAAACTGGTAGTGCCTGCATATATTACCAAGTAGATTATGTTTAATATAAAGCAAGGTGGGGGTAATAACGGAATGATGAGGAAACAATTATTTTAGTTAATTTTCTGTAATTGTAGCTCACTAAAGCACATGAGCAGTTAGGAAGATTGTGAAAAGTATCATTCTGTTATCAACAAGACAATTGCCAGACTACCTTCAAAGAGCAGCATAGAACTGCATCAGTGTGATGCCAAAGCGTTTTTAGAATGGATTCACTTCCTTCGTATTCAAGCAGCTCCACTCCTAGATAACACCTGCAAAGAGATGAACAATCCGAAAATATTGATTAGTCTGAGTCTAGAATGACATGATAGATATTAACAACCAAGAATTCAGTTCACAATTACGAGAAATGGGGATGAAAATGAATTGATTGACACACCTATAGCTCTGACAAATCCAACGAGCAAGTGTCTGTGCTTCAGGAGTACCAGGAGGTGTTCGAAAACCAGCATGAGAGCCGAAGTTGGAGGGAGAGAGTGCCAATGCCACCCTTTGAACCGAGGCAATGATACTACGGACATACTGTCGGGCCATGGTTGCCACATTTTCTTGAATGTGGATCTCATATACAAACTGGAATGCTATTGTCATCACAGATTTTGTGCTTCCATTACGACCAGAGTTATCACCGGTTGATCTGTTTCCAGCAGCTCCAACTTCAAGAGTAGAGGCAAGGTCAAGTGTACGATTTGGACTGGATGCATCCTACATTACATTCAAATTCATTTAGTAAGAAACTAAAACGAGAAAAGACAATAAAGACAGAATTTTTGATAATATCATGCAGGATAAACACTTACCATTCCAGAATCAAGAGGGATGATGCGGAAACCAGAAGGAATAATAGGCGCATCATCAGAGAATGAAGCATCAATGGGGGCAAAGATGAGTTCAGCACAAGTCCCAACTGCATTCTCATCAACTCCACTACAAAGCTGAGAGAATCATAGAGGAAAGAGATTATATATTGCAAGAAATGAGAACAAAACATTTTCCCATGCCATAAAATAAAGGAATTGTGTTGGTGAAAACTCAAGTACCTGCAAGAGGAAGATATCACCAGGCATGATCATGTCTTCTCGATAATGACCCATATTTTCAAGCTTAATGACCTCCATGAACTACAACAAAAAGTGAACAATTTTTCAGGATACCTTGTGCCTATTGATCCCCAAGGATTATACAGTAATTGCCAAATTACTTACCTCTTCATGCTCAATAGTATGAGCTAGTGGAAGAATGACTTGACCCCCAAAACTTCCACCTCGAGCTACTGGCAAACCACAGGGACCAGCTTTGACTGCAGCAGCAGAGTAAGCATCAATACCACTGTCTGCCCACTCTGATCGATGTTCTCGCAGGAATCTGAGTAGTATGGCTGGAGGCACATTCTACAAATAAAACAAAAGCACAGGTTCATAAAAATAAAACAAGTATTCTGTTCATTGAGTCCTCTAGATCTTCAGTGAATCTTATTATATCAATGACTTGTTATATCAATGAATGTTTATCTTGTGGTCATGTGATAACAAAATTGGGAAAACAGTTTTGTTTTGTTTCATGTCTATAGATCTTAAGCTGTTATTGACATGCTTTCAACACATTTAGAAGCTTACCTGGAGTAACATGGATGCTTTGGCACATAGAATTGCATTGCCCATTGAAGGAAATCCATTACCGTAAGAAAGATTTATGCCCATCATCTTGCTAGGAGATGAGTTCACAAGGAGGGTAACATCATCAACACCGTCACTTTCCAACATGGACCATCCTTCATCAGCAAACCCATTAACAGCCTCATTAAATCCCCTGGACAATGTAATATGTTAGTTTCCCATCTATCAAGAATCAATCTACTACTGCACAAAAATATGTGAATTCTGAATAGTTGGATGAACATACTTGTTCAATTTCTGACTAAGTGCACGCAGGGCTGCAGGTCTTCTCCCCCAACCAGTAACATTTGGCTGAGATATTTCTTGTGAAATCTGCCTCAAATGACGCAAGGCCTGCACAATATACAAGTTGATGTCTAGACAGTTTTGTAGAAGCAAATTAGATACAATACCACTGAGCATAGATGCAAGGAATATATCTTACCGCCATTGTCGTCTTTTGAGCAAGCAATGTTGAGGACTCGTAAAGGGGGCGCAACACTTCGGGAACACTCCAAGGCTACAAATAAGCAAGTTGAACATTGAAACTATTGCCTCTTGTAGGGGAAAAAAGTAAAGTGTGCATGTTTAACAATAGAAGCAAGGTGATTTACAGACCTCCAAATCCATGTGATCAACTATGTGAATGATGGATCCTCCCCCTTCACAAGGTCTAATCAGATAACCACTAGGCAATAATTCTGCTCTCACGAAATTTGCAGCTGGCGGCATACTTGGACCATTCTGAGTGTTGTTAAGTGATCTTTCACATACCTAGCAGCATACCGTAATTATAACAATCAGAATATAAAAACTTTTCTGAAAACATTAAGTCAAAAGGAATAACAAAAGCTCCATGGTTAACATGTATACCACAAGACTACCGTCCTCCATAACAGATGTATAACGCAGCAACCAAAAGTCACGAGCTGGTGCCAGTGTTGTTGGGGCATAGAGCTGAAAGAAAGCTACCGGAATTTAGAACTTTTTACCAGAAGCAATTGCACCATTAATTCCAAATATTGCAGATCAAAAGGAAGAGAAATGGGATCTTAATTAGCTTACCTGCATATAAAGCAGTTCAATGGTTCCGCCATTTCCAGTGGACAACACGTTTATAACATCCACAGCTCGGCAATCACGATACCATGAAGGCCGATCTTTAAGGATTTCAGCGACCTACATGAAAAAGAAAACATATATCGATCAGTCAATTCTTCTCCAAATTTGAGCCAAGAAACGTCTTTTCAGTAGAAAGCAAAAATGAACTTACTCTTGTAGGATCTAGTCCCACAAGTCCGCATGCACGTGCTGCCACACCACTGCGACCGTGAGAAATAGCAACGATTCCAATAGAATCCGGACCAGGCTGCACAGGTAAGAAAGATATTAGCAGTAGCCAGTAGGTAAAATTGGCGCAGGCATTCGGAGTTAAGATTACTATTCATCAAACAAGAAGTTTTAACAAGACTAGCTCGTTTTGTTAACTAGCATAATGATATTGGATTACTATTTAATTCAAGTTATGTTCTACAAAGGAGCAAAAACCAAGAGATCCATTTGAGAATATCATATGCATGTTTGAGTCCCAAGGTACAATCTACCTGGAATCTGTATGTAATGATTTAAAAGAAAGATAACAGCATGCTATTACCTAACAATTGGTTCTCCAGTTTTATCTTTATCAGCATTAATTCATTATTAAAAAAAATCCATAGATTAAAAAATTATAAAGGTAAAAAGAAAAAGAAAATCCAACTCATATGGGAAACAGGGAAATAGTAGTAACCAATAGAAAAATGGGAAAGTGGGGTTGTCCTCGATATTGACATAACAAATATGGGTTAGGATGTTGCTTAGAAGATTAGCAAGATTTTATGCTTTGTTATATAAATAAGAATTTATCGATAATGACAATGAATAATGGACTACATTAATATAGTTTAATAGTATTTTACAAAGAATAAAAGAATGATGACAGTAGAGAGAGAGTTACCTTCATCCCAGGCATTTGGACCCACTCGACAGCAGTTCCAGTGGCCTTTGAAAGAAACTCTGTTAAAGTTTCCTCTGCAATGGACAAAAGTCTGGAATGCAAAAACAAAAGCACATAAGGCGCACTAGCAATTACACAGCAACAAAACAAAGATTCAATTTCATAGACAAACGAGGAATGAAAGGGACATAACAATGGGAGTGTATAACGGTGACAAAATTTCCCACTACTACTAACCCTGCAGGGCTGGCATCCCTTGGCGGATGTTTAGGAGTCAAATGGTGTTGACCGCTCGTCACTACTGATTCACAACTTGTATCCGTGGTGGCTAAAGTCGTCTGCAACCACAACATCAACCAAAAAAAAAAAAAAGAACCACTGCAATTAACAAAAATTCCCATATTTGAAAGCAAATCAAACACTTTCAGGTAAAGGGTTCAAAAAAATTATAATATGATTGTACTGTAAAGTCCTCGTTTTTTTTTCTTTAAAGATATGAAACGTGAAAAGGAAGATGAAGTTCTTACATTTTGAGTCTGTTGGCGGAAATAGCTGTTTTCATAAACAAGCTGTGAAACTTGCTTTTGTAACCTATCATTCTCCTCCATCAACAGTTTATTCATAGCTGTCAACTTCCTATTCACAGCTTGGAGGCGTGATGCTTCTTTTCGTTGTTTTTCTCTACATCTGTGATTAAAAACAAACAAAAATTCAACAACCACATAAAATCATCAAAAAATGAATTAAGTTACCGAATTACTATATGTTTGAAAGGTGAAACAACGTATGGAAGATTTGGACCAAATATGTTTGTTTGTACCTGCGATTTTGGAACCAAACTTTAATCTGTTTGGGCTCGATGTTGGAGAGGATGGGGCACTCACGAATGAGTTGTTGACGACGCATGGAGCTAGGCTTAGGACACTCATGGTAGAGACGTTCTAAAGCTTCGACTTGCTCGGGCGTATACCTCACATACTTGCCATTATCCATAGCTATCTTGGTCCCTTCTTTGCAGGATGAGGTCACCGCCATCATCACGTCTACAATCCATCAAAACCAACAACAATTTTCAGTAAAAAGAAAAGCATTCATTTCGAAAAAGTATACGTGAAAAAACATATGAAAAGAAGTAATAAATATATCACACCGTTCTCTTTTCCGGGAACTACGAAAACACAAACGGGATCACCGGCGAGGTCTCAAAGATCCATTTTTCAAATTCTCAAACAAACAAACAAAAAAGAAACTAACAAATTCTGAGCTTTGGGTAGCAGTAACACTATATAGAAACGAAGGAAGGTGTTCGTCTATGGAATAAAGAGAATTAAACAAAACAGCTGTTGCTATCACTGTTGTTGATGATGAAGGAAACAAAGAAAGAGGGGCTTTCTCTATATGAAGGAAGAGAATAGATGGGGAGGCTTGTTTAGGGAAAATAAAGAGAAAAGAGGAAGAGAGAGAGGGAGTGAGTAGTAGATGATGGGCATGGAATGGTGTTAAAAGGCGAGAGAGAGAGAGAGCCCCCCTTAATACCTGACAGAATATCAGACTGTTTTTTGTTTTCACATTCCCAAATCTCAATCATACTAATACTATTGCTTCTGCTGCTTCCCTATTTGCCTTAGCTGCTTTTTTTTTTCCTTTTATCAAACAAAACTTAAAAAGACCGTCACTTCGGTGTGTGTAAAATATATGTAATTAAGTGTAAGAATATCCAAGGTTGAACTTAATAAGATCCATACTCTCAGTTCCAGCGCGTGTTTTTCCTTCTCCTCCTCTTCTTCTTCTTCTTCTAATCGAAACACATGCTCGTTTGGTTCTATATAAATATATGAAGATTTGAGGGGAAAATATATATTAACATATTATTTGCTTGTTTTTATAATATTTATTCTATGATGGAATATATTGACATTAAATTTATTGATTTTTTTAACAATAAGATAAATATAAAGATAATACACTCTAACATATTCAATTTTAGGTCTTTTTGTATTGACAATAATACTAAGTCAATTGAGTTAAGACTTAATGGGCTAATTTTATTAATTTTTAATGTTTTTACTCTTTGCCTAACTCATATTTTATCCATTGAAAGAGAACTTTTATTCACGTCTTACCTGTAATATTTTCTCACAATTATATTTACATTAAATTTCCAAGAGTATACCATTAATGTAGATTATAACAAAATTCAAATATCTAAAGAAATAATAATAATAATGAAGGCATGAATGCATATGTTGAGAATAAAGAGAAGAAAAAATTATGGAAGAGTTTGCATGCGGCCTCGGTTTCTCAAATCACACCACCTTTCCTCTCTCTTCATCATCATCATCTCTCTTAACTCCCTTTTAATATTCTCACATAATTCATGATATATTGTGCCTTAATTATATATATATTCCTAGGATGCTATTTAAAAATTTACCCAACATTGTTTTTCAAATATAAATTTTATTTTATTTTATTAAAAAAATAGTTCCAAAGTATGAACACGATGATGATAATAGAGAAGCAATCTTAATTAGTCGGCAAAAGGAAAACTTGTACGTTATCAGCAAAAGAAGAAAGGTTGAATTTTAGACTTAATTTTTTCGAAGAATTGCAATGGAACTATAGGTATTGTTTGAAAGAGTAAACGAGTCAATGCCACTTAATGAAAAATAGGCTAAGTCAATTAATGATGAACGACCAATGCACATCAAATTATTCAAAATATGAATAAAATAATAATAAAAAGACTAAGGCTTCCAATTCATTAAGTAATGGCAGACCAACTTAAGTGGTGTTTGATTCTTCGACTACTCGCATCCTTAATTAGACTTTAATCCACTATCAATTTTAGCCTAAAATACGCGTCTTTACTTTATTTTTTATTTTTAATGAATTTCATACACTTAAGTTAATTTTAAAACTAAAATGAATTTAAGTTTCGATTAAATTATAATAGACCAAGTTTGAATCTAAAGATAGAAGAGCTTCATCTTTGATAGTTTTTTAAGCACTTTTTTCCTTGTAAACTTTTTCTTTTACAATTATTGCTAAAAGGGGAGTGATTGATGCAAATCCCAATGAAATCAAATTGGAGGAAAGTTTTTGAATTTTTGATCAATTAGGCCTGGTTAGTAGGATTTGGTACGAGAGAAGGGAAAAGGTCCCATGGTGTAGCTCATTTTGTATACCAAAGCATTCTGTGGATCGACTTCCTACAAAAGCAAGGCTTATTCAGAGAGAGATGAATAATGTGGTTTGAGGAGCAGGAAACTAGGGATCATTTGTTCTTTGGTTGTAGGTTCTCTGAGGAATTTGGGAGCTTTGTCAATTGGCAGCATGAACTGATGTGGGCAATGAGGAGATTAAAAGGGAAGGCATTGATAACTGTTCTTTGTGAGGTTGGATGGAATGCTGGATTAGAAAGGAATGAAATAATAGACGTTTTACAACAGTTGAAAACAAAATTAAAGAGGTGATAAGTTTGAGATTGATGAGTACTACTAACATTAAAAGAAATGATAGTGTAAATACTAAATTGTGTTTAGCTTGGGGTATACATGATATTGAATGAAATTATTAGTCATTTCCAGTGTTTCTTATGTGGCAGATTTCTGCTTTGGTTATAAAATCACAGGTATCTAAAGAAAACTTAAAAGATCAGGTGGAATGGGCCATTCTTGGCTTAATATCAAAAAGAAAGGGAAAAAAGTGAATTAATGTTGTTTAGTGGTAATTTTTTATTTCATATTGTGCAATAATATGTTAAAGGTTATTTTAAAATAAAAAAATAAAAAACCAAAGGCCAAAGGGGGCTGGTGAAAGTGTTAACATACCCCGCCACTCGCGCCTGTTCCATTGAAAGCGGTGCCACTAAGAAGATTGTGCTAAATTTCGACATTCCATTTTTTTAAGAATTTTATGTTTTGAAAAATTAGAGCAACGAATAAAAGAATGACAGGTTCAGCACAAGTGATTGTAACGTGAGGTCGACGCCAGCAGACCATATCCTTGGGGTTAGGGGGTGTGGCCCACACGTGGGGGGACCCGAGGTGTGGCCCCCGCACGCGTGAAGACTCCCCTTTTGCTTTACAACGTGCTCCTTAGTCCTTACCACTTAGCAGCCTACCCGCCCAGGTGTCACTTATTTATTAATTTTTCGTCCATGTTTTTATTTTTCTTTTTCTTTTTTTAAATTTAACTATTTTTTACTGTTAAAAGACTTACTTAAAATCATGTGCCTTTTACTGACGCGCTTATGAAGGAGACCATAATTCACGCGCAGTAAACAATAGGAGTGATACAGAAGTTTTCAAGTCGGCTCCAACTTTTATAACTTTTGTAAACTTCAATTTTTTGTATAATAAAGAGCAAACATTAAATCTAACAAATAAAGGTGAAAAACAATCCCCTTTTTGGTACATTCAATTTGAGACAAATAGTAATACCACTCATAAATATCAAAACTAAGAAGACAATTATATATAGATATCAATGTTACAAATAAAATTAAGCCCTTTTTTCACTATTCCAAATATTGAAAAGTGGTCCTCTTCCAAATCAAATTTACATGTATCAACTAAATCCCATTTAGGAAAAGAACATGTTTTTATAAAGTTTTCAATGTATCATCGTAAAAAAAGGGTAAGTGAGAAGATAGAGGATTTGGTCTTCCAAATTCCTATCATGGGTTCCTGGTTTGTTAATTCTGTCCCCCGCCCTGCCAATGCATGAATTAATACATATTGGTGAATAATGATAAGAGAAATAGAAATAAACATGTGAGGGTTTAAGAAATGAGATCATGCGGGGAGCATAACAAATTAATTAAGGAGAGAGCACAAAAATTGAGAGAAAATTATATATATATAGTGGGAGTATGTGGTAAGTAAAATATAAAAAGGGTATAATAAACTTTGGGAAGAAGCAACGCAAATGCAAAGGCAAGAAGAGGCACGCGAAGCACAAAGTGAATAGGGAGGAGTGAAAAAGGAGAGGAGTGGGAGGGCCGACAAGCGAATGGTAGTGGCTGTGGCAGTGCCCACTCAACGGCGCGGAAATAGAGGATTTTGGTCCACTCCCTCTGCCTCTTCATCATTTCAATTACCCCTCCCTTTCTTTTTCTTTTTTTACTAGGATTTAAATAAACAGGAATATTCGGCGGCGCTGCTTTATGAGATGCAAATCCCGTTATTCATTTTTCTTTATCAAAGGCAAGTGGGACAATCCCTTACTGTTGAGCGAGAGTCGCTAGGCCCAAACCAAAACGGCTTTAATACAGAATTATTTTATTTCACTCGTTATTAGCATCAGTACTTCATTCCCTCTGATTATGAAGCACGTTTCATAGCCATTAGCTAATTCATTATTATTTTTTATATGAGGACAGATCAAAACAAAATTAAACATATATATTTTTTATGTTCCACAAAACAGGAAGAGTAATTTCATATCCTTCTTTGATGCCTACACTTAATAGTCTCTTAACTGTCAAAAAAAAAAAAAAAACAAAAATCCACCAATCGATTGCGATAAGAAAAAAAAGTGAACTAACAAGAATCTTAGCCTACGCTTTGTGGGATATCCAGGAAGCTCCGTTTATGCTCTACTTCTCTTTTGGTGTAAATCCAGGAAGTGGGAATCGAGAATCCAAGTAACTGCCAGGTATATAGCCTTAGATGAATAACCTATTTCCCATTTACATATTCAAGGAGATGCCGGTCGAGCTCAAAATGGCGAGCAAGAAGCCGCTGCAACAAGCAATATCCAAAGAGAAAACAAATTATATAATAACGTCGAACATGGGGTGTCAACTGAATAAACATAAGATGAATATGCATATTTCACAAGATATTACCAGTAGTAGCATTAGAAAATCGAGCAAGTATCTTTGCATCTTGTACTATGCACTGGCAACAAAAACACATTACCTTGGTTATAGGAGGTGTAGGTGTTGCTTCAAAATTGAACTCGGGAAAGCGTGAAACCTCGATAGCGTTTTCAAATAGTATATATGTAGGAAGCTGTCCCATGCTCCCTGTGAGTACAAGACTCCCATGTAAATGCATTACAAACATTCAAAAATAAGTTCTAAAACTAAATGAGCTCCCTTTGTAATTAATATATGTTACTCACCTCCAGGAGATATTCCGAATTTTTCTGCAGCATTTGGGAAAAGTCCAAGGTCAACTATTCCGAATGACAGATTTTTGTTTGAGTATCTGACCAAAGAACATTGAATGCTAATGAAAACTTATAAATGAAAATAAACAAGCAAAACAGATAATTTTGTAAATCAACTTACCTGATTGACAGCTCGGGAAAGCAGCGACTGGCACGTCTGCAACCGGATGAAAATGAGGCACGAAATTCTACCTGCCGAAAGCATGGTCATCACCCACGAAAAAAAAGGGGTCTCAAGTTCATTAAATGATAATAATATCAGAAATTAGTACTCGAATATCAGATTTTGTACCATCAAAAGAACTTGATCTACAAATATACTTCTTTAAGTTGGAACTTTTGTACCTTCTTCGTATATACTTCCAACATTCCTTTTAAATTTTTCAAGAATTATCACCAAGTCCCAAAAGCATGCAATTTTACAAAGAGAACATCCTACACGCTATTAAACATTAAAGATTCAAGAAAAAAAATTGGAACCAACCAGCCAAAATCTTGATGTGTTCCCTTCAGTTAGCAAGGCTTCCAATTGCAATGGTGTCAGTTTACTTGCAGAACCTAGGAAAATCAATTCATAAGCAAAAGAAACAGCATTTCTATCAAAATGGAATGCTAGTTGTTCTTCTAACTATAACGAAAAACTGAATGGAAATTCATTAGTACCAAGCTCTTCGTAAGGAGGTTGCTGTGTTAAAACATATATCACTGTAAAAAATAAAAAGCAATGTCATCATAAACCTGCAATTTTTAAAGTTGTACTAACAATTTGTGCACAAACCATAGTATTTACAAAATTATCTTAGCAAGATAAGCAACAATAATACCTGAAAACACCACTAAATACCACAAAGTCAAGTGATAGTCCATTATTACGGTAAGGGCAATAAGAAAGATCTGGGAAAAGAAGGGAAATTTTAGTTGCAAATCATATCCAATAAAATGAAACAAATAAACCAAACAAATGGGTGACCTTACCTTCCCAAAAAACAATGTATCAGCAATGAAAGCCTCCCATGTTTCTTCTCTTGCCATCTGCTTGCAAAGCAGGGGAAAAAAACAGTACATCACACCATTAAAGAATTTTTTTTTTCAAAGTTACTCGATTACCTTGTATGCAATCAGCATAAAGAAGGCCAAAACCGCTTGAATTTCCTATACCCAAAATAAGAAAATTGGAGATCTGTTAAGGTTAGAAAAAAATGGGGTTTGGCTGGTGAAAAAGAAGAGTAGAGGGAGAGAATGAGAAATTACCCTATAAAAGAGAAGTTGAGTGATTTGAGGGGAGAGGACAACAGAAGCAGAGCTCCGAACGATGAAATAAGAGAAGAAAGCTAGGAAATGGAAGAAATAATACGGCTCTCCTACCATTTGATTCAACCACTCCATTGGATTACTTCGTTTCTTGTCCATTATTTTGTATTCACACTTGTCTTGCTTTTCTGGGGTTGGATCTGAGTCGGGTTAAGAGCTTCGGTTTTCTGTTACAGGTTCTTCCATTTTTGTTCTCATCGAAGTCGAATGAAAGAATGGTGTTCTTTTCTCTGTCGCAACGAATGTGCCAATTTCTCCCAAGGATCTTCAAACCCGAAAAACACCTTGGACCTCATGGCCCGAATTTCGCACATGGATTGAATCCATAGTCTGAACTATTGCAAAGGAAGAGGCCTGAAACTATTAGACGAATTTGGGCTTTTAAAAGAGATACTTTGTGAGGGCTTGACAAAACCAATTCAAACAAAAATTATGTTTTTTTTTTTTTGGATAAGTATTTGTATTTTATCCAAAAAGCAAAAAACTTGCTACAAAGAACCAAGAACAATAGTGTTATGTACATCACAAATCAAAGAATCAAAGAAAAACAAAAATAAATTCAGCAAATTCCAGTTCAAACAAAGTTGCTTATTATAAGGATACAAAGAATTAATAAGCCTTTCAGTAAGATGGCATAGCAAATTCCACTTCTCGAAATTGCAGGTCTACCAAATAATCTACCATTTTTTTCGTACCAAAGAGAATGCACATAAGCATTCCAAGCCAACTTAAAAAGATATGGGATAAGGGACTTGCCCTTAAGATGAGATACTGCCCAGCATAGTTCTTTATCCCACGAGCCAACCATTCTCCCGATGCCGCACAATTCAAAATTAATTGCCAAAGTCTGCAAGAATATTCACATTCAAAGAATATATGATTCTGAGATTCGAGGCCGGAGGAACATAACAGACAATTCCTTTTAGAAGTAACCCTATGAGAGAACAGTCTATCCTATGTTGGCAATCTATTTAGAATAGCCATCCAGGAAATGATTGAATATTTTGGCACATGGAGAGTGATCGTGTCTATTAGAGTATTAAAAATTTATATAAAGAATGATCGAGCCTAAAAACTAACTGTGACAACGATTGAGGCAAGTGCACCTATCGAACAGTAGTATAACTGTGGCAAGACCGGATTGTCGGAACCAAAAGTACTAATACTAACTTTCTTTTTATTATCTAGCCTAAGAATTAAAGGAATTTTTATCTAATCTAAAATTAACTAACAACTAAGTTAAAGATGCAATGACAAAGAGAATGAATTGGGGAAAATAACTTTGGGAAAAACCAATTGATTAAGACAATACCCGAGGAAGAATCCACCTAGACTTCACTTGTTATCTAAATCTGAACCAGACGATTTATTCACTTGACTTGATCCGTAGGATTCCCTAATTTATATTAATACCTCTTTCGAGGCTACTAACGTCTAACCCTAGGTTGATTAATTGAAATCTCTTTCTAATTAAAACCCCTAGAATTGTATTAACTCGATCTATGGACTCCCATATTAGATTTGACACTAATCCGGTAGATTTTCGTCACCCTATTTCTAGGCGTGCAAGCAACTCCGCTTAACTATGCTAGATCTACTCTTAGGCAGTGACTTTTTGTAACACCCCCTACCCGTATTCGTTGCCGGAATAGGATATGAGGCATTACCTAAGTTTAACGAGTTAATACTATTTTCATTATGAATTCAATATAGCCCTTTTTATAAATATCCAATCTTCCCTGAAATTTTAAAACCAAACAATCTTGTCCATTTCAATCCAATTTGATACCACATCATACTTCTACTATAATTATATTATTTAGCATATTTATCACGGTTTACTTTAATTCATACTCATTAAACAAGTTTTAGTATTTATATAACCATCAAACATATACATGCCATATAAATCAAAAAGGAAATTTACAAAAGCTACAGGGGATAATCTTGATAGTGTGATCCTCGGTGTTGATCCGATCCTCCGTATATTTATACGTCAAATCTACATGAGACATTGAATACACTCAAGTAAGTTTATAGAAACTTAGTAAGTTCATAGGCATAAAATATAAATCTTACCAAACATTCATACACTTATACATTACGTACAATTTCTAAATTCACCTGTGAACCACAATTTGGTGAGTGCTTTCATATAATTTCACTACCATTTATTCGTTTACTTTAACTCTTTTGGGCCCTTTTTGTCACTTACCATCTTTAATCAAATTAGGAACGATTACGGAAAATTGAGTACTTCACTTCCACTATTCACGATCGGTAGCCAAAGCTACCACTTTTCATTGATCAGCAGCCGGAAGCTACCACTTTTCATCGATCAAAATGAAGCTACCACTTTTCATCGATCGTAGGTGAAGCTACCACTTTTCACTTTCACTTGCCAGCGATCGAAGTACTCAAATCCGATGTTCCGCTCAATTTGATTATTTAATCACTTTTCGCATTGTCATTTTGTCCTTAACTCATCAACAATATATCTCATCATACATGATATAATTCATAAAATTTACATTTAATCATTAAATTTCAGCCATATGAACTTACTCGAGTCGATTTTTGCGAATTTGAGAAAATTCAGGGACTACTCAGTTACTTTTTCTTTTCCTCGACTTGCTTCGGGTTCTCGATCTATAATTGTGAAATCATTCACTTATCAGTATTGATTTCACCTTTACTTTATTTCATATCCTTAATGATTACAACCCACATATAAATAACATTGTTTATAATTTAACTATTTACTTGTATGGATATTCAAGCTGTCTATCCGTGTCACAGTCACTAAATTATTTTTATCTTGAGCTACAGAACTCCAAATTAAGATCCGTTAATTTTCCCTGAAATTAGACTCATATATCTTTTTACTATAATTTTTCCAGAATTTTTGGTATGGCCAATCAATACCAGATTATTCTTAAAGTTTCCTCTGTTTTACTGTTTGACTGTTCTGACCTCTCTTCACTACGAATCAAATTACTCTTCGTACAGAATTCATATGACCTTCTTATTTATTTCATTTGAAAATAGACTCATTCAGGATTTCATACATATAAATTTTAACCCACAATTATTTTTGTGCAATTTCTAATGATTTTTCAAAGACAGAACAGGGGATCACGAATTCATTCAGAACCAGTTTCACTAAAATTTAAATATCTCATGATTTACAAATCTATTGCTTACACCGTTTCTTCTATAAGAAACTAGACTCAATAAGCTTTAATTTAATATTTTATTCATCCTCTAATTCGATTTCTACAATTTTTGGTGATTTTTCAAAGTTAGACTACTGCTGCTGTCCAAAACTGTTTCAGTGCAAAGTGTTGATTTCTATTTTTGCCCCAAATTTCAGAGTTCATACAATTCAGTCCTTGATCAATTACCCTCAATTAAGCTAATTTTTGTAAATTAATACTTTACCTAATCATTATGAGTTATTTCAAACACATTGGAATTCAGAATTTCCACATAAAAACCCTAACTTCAAATTCTTTTAAAATTAGGTCCCAAACATTCACTTTCTATTCAATTCTTTCAATAAAATCAGCATATAAACCATTTAAAATTATAATTCCATGCTAAATCATCATATACTTCCAGAACATATTCATAGTAACTTCCAACTTCATTCATAAAATCTAAAACTAATGAATTCAACAATTGGGCCTAGTTATAAAAGTCACAAAAACACAAGAATTTCAAGAAATAATCAAGAATTGAACTTACTTGCAGTAAAAATATGAAAAACCAGCTTAGGAAAACCCTTCTATGGTGTTTTTGCTGATGAGAGTGCAGAAAACTAAAGAGAAATCTAGATAATTCCACTTTAGTCCTATTTTTATTAAGTAAGTTATGCAATATTCCAATTTTGCCCTTTCCTCTCCTTATTTTTATTCTGATTTCATTCCCTTGTTGTCCAGCCCAAATAGACATTGGGTCTATTTGCCTTTTAAGCCCTCTTTCTTTTATCATTTAAGCTATTTAATCTTTTCTCATAATTTTGCATTTATTACAACTTAGTCCTTTTATTCAATTAACTATCGGAACTTTAAAATTTCTTGTGAAACTTTAATACTAACTTATTAACACTCCATAAGCATTCATAAAATATTTATGGCTAGATTAAAATCTCCGAGGTCTCGATACCTCGTATTCGATTCTAATTATTTTTTCTAGTACACTATTTACTATTAAATTTTTTTCCTAACTTCACATTTAACTCATACTCACTAAATTAATAATATTTTCTACTCACTTGTCGGATTTAGTGATCTCGAATCACCATTCGACACCACTGAAAATTTAGGCTATTACAACTCTCCCCCTTTTAGGAAATTTCGTCCTCGAAATTTCGTACTGTAAATAAATTCGGATATTGAAATCTCATCAATTCCTCCGTCTCCCAGGTTGCCTCCTCCGATCCATGTCGATTCCATAACACTTTAACTAGTGGTACACGTTTATTTCTCAACTCTTTAACTTCCCGAGCTAAAATTTTCACCGGTTTCTCTGAATAGGTCATATCGGGTTGGAGCTCTATTTCGTATGGGAATTACATGTGATGGATCCGATCATGCACTGTCTCAACATAGATACATGAAACACATTATGAATCTTTTCAAGCTCTGGAGGCAAAGCCAATCTATAAGCTACCTGGGACCGATTCTTTCAATGATTTCATACGCCCGATAAATCGTGGTGAGTTTTCCTTTCTACCGAACCGCAAATGTTTCTTCCACGGTGACACTTTCAAAAATACACGATCACCCACATTAAACTCTATATCTCTTCTCTTCAAATCTGTATATGATTTTTGTCGATCGGACGCAGCTTTTAGACATTCTCGAATAATGCGAACTTTTTCTTCGGTTTCCCGAATCAAGTCCACCCCCACTAGTTTTGGCTCACTTAATTCGGACCAATATAATGGAGTTCTACATTTTCTTCCATATAAAGCTTCAAACGGTGCCATTTTAATACTACTTTGATAACTATTATTATAAGCAAATTCAGCTAAAGGTAAATACCTTTCCCAGCTGCCGCCAAACTCAAGTATACAGCACCTTAACATATCTTCTAAAATCTGAATCACTCATTTCGATCCGTCCGTCCGTGCATGCTGGGATGAAAAGTCGTCTTTGAAATTTAATTTGGTGCCCAAAGCTTCTTGTAATTTACCCCAAAATCTCGAGGTAAATCTCGGATCTCGATCTGAAATAATAGATATTGGCACTCCATGTAATCTCACTATCTCTGACACATATAACTCCGCTAACTTTTCAAGCGGATAATCTACTCTGACCGGAATAAAATGTGCCTGATTTAGTTAATCGGTCAACAATCACCCAAATCGAATCTTTCTTCTTCGAGAGTTACCTGTAGTCCGGATACAAAATCCATCGTGACATGTTCCCATTTCCACTGGAATCATAATGGGTCAGAACAACTCGCTTCGGCACTTGATGCTCGGCTTTTACTCACGACAAATTAAACATCTTGCTACATATTCACAGATTTCCGTTTCATTCTCGGGCCACCAATACATTTTCTTCAAATCACAATACATTTTCGTACTACCCGGGTGAATAGAACACATACTCATCGTGAGCCTCGATAAAATATCATTTTTCAAGTCCGAATTATTCGGAACACATATTCTATTACGATAATATAACATACCACTTTCATCAATGGAGTATTCGGGCTTAATTCATTTTGAACCATCCATCGTTCAAAGCATCAACTCGGGTCTTCATCTTGTAGCTCCCGAATCCGTTGAAAGAACACGAGTTTAGCTTTTAATTTCGCTAGTACAGAACCATCTTCATTAATAGATAAATGAGCATTCAATGCCCGTAATGCAAATAATGATGATTTTCGACTAAGTGCATCCGCTACAACATTTGCTTTCCCTGGATGATAGTCAATGACAAGATCATAATCTTTCAAGAGCTCTAACCATCGTCTCTGCCTCTCGAGTTTAACTCTTTTTGATTCATTAAATACTTTAAGCTTTTATGATCGGTATACACGTGACATTTCTCACCATATAAATAATGTCTCCATATCTTCAAAGCAAACACGATCACGCCAATTCTAAATCATGTGTAGGATAATTCTTCTCGTGCGTTTTGATTGCCGAGAAGCATATGCCACCACTTTGCCCGATCGCATAAGTACACAACCCAAACCATTCAAAGACGCATCACTATAAACCACAAACGGTACACCGATTCTCGGTTGAGTCAACACCGGAGCCTCTGTTAACATCTTTTTCAACCGATCGAAACTTTGCGACATTCACTTGACCATATAAATTCAACATTTTTTTGTAGTAATCGAGTCAACGGTAAGGTAATCCTTGAGAAATCTTTAACAAATCGACGATAATAACCTGCCAGTCCTAGAAAACTCCGTACTTCAGTAACATTCTTCGGAACTTTCCAATTTATCACTGCCGTAACCTTACTTGGATCCACTCTAATTCCATCAGCTGATACAATATGACCCAAAAACGCAACTTCCTGGAGCCAAAACTCACATTTGCTGAATTTTGCATACAACTTGTAACACCCCTTACCCGTATTCGACACCGAAATAGGGTACGAGGCATTACCGGAATTACAAATTTATTTATCAAAAATTTTATATCATTTAACATTTATTTTTGAAACCAATCAAAAATCAAACATATTATCCCTTAAAACATATTTATTTTTCTTATTTCATGACTTACTTGAATTTATTTCTCGTCTCAACATATTTAATTACCTTTTATTTACATATTACAGATAATCACATATTGACATGTCATGATAAATATCATTCTCTTGCCGTTTATTCATAAACATATATTAGTTAATTCGTTATATCAATATTTCACGTGCTATCAACTTATATTTCCTTATATCACATATTTAAAGTTACACGAACTTACCTGGCTAAATTTGCAGAAATACCAAGGTTCAAGGGCATTTTGGTAATTTCCCATTTTCATCGATTTTTCAACCGATCTTAATCTAATTAATAATTTCATTCAATTTTGCAATTTTAAATAATAAAATAATCCATTCCATGTAAATTGGTCATCTCCAACATTTATACAAAACTAATCATAAACTTTTACTTTTATTCAATTTAGTCCCTGGGCCTAAAACATTACAAATTAGCCATGCTAGCTGAATATTCATACATATTTTTCCTCCTCCTCCTCTCCATTCCACATCCTTAATGTATATAACATGCTATAAGTAACATTGTAAATAAGTTCATTATTTACTCATAAGTATATTCAAAACTGCCCATTTGAGTCATAGTCACTAAATTATTTATTTCCAGAGCTACAGAACTCCAAATGAAGAACCGTGAATTTTTCCTAAAACTAGACTCACATATATTCTTGCCATAAAATTTTCAGAATTTTTGGTTTAGCCAATTAGTACAGTTTATTCTTTAAAGTCACCCCTGTTCTGCTGTCTGGCAGTTCCGACCCTTCTTCACTAAAAATTAATTATCTTTTTATATAGAATTCATATGATGTTATGGTTTATTTCTTATAAAACTAGACTCATTAAGGAATCTAACCATATAAATTACGTTCCCAAATTATTTTTATACAAATTTTAGTGAATTTCTAAAGTAAGAACAGGGGATCACGAAGTTGTTCTAAACCAGTCTTACAAAAATACAAATATCTCAAATTACAGAATTCCTTTGCTTTCTCTGTTTCTTTTATATGAAAATAGACTCAATAAGCTTTAATTCCATATCTCACTTGACTTCTAATTCTATTTATACAATTTTTGGTGATTTTTCAAAGTTAGACAACTGCTGCTGTCTAAAACTGCTTTAGTGTAACATGTTGATTTCTATTTTGTCCCTAATTCCACAATTCATACAATTCAGTCCTTGCTGAATTAACCCCTCAATTGAGTTAATTTTCTCATTTAATACTTTTATCTATCATTTTAAAACTCCTTCATAACCTTTGAAATTAGAATTTTAACACTAGGCCTTAATTTCAGCTATTTCACAATTAGGTCCTAAAACCAATTTCCATCAATTTCACTTGATTAAATCATCATATAACAAAATTAAAGCTTCAATTCAATATTTATTCATCATATTCTTCCAACACTAATCCACATAAACTTTAAAAATTTAGCCATAGAATCAAAAACTAATGAATTAATAAATTGGACCCAATTGTAAAAGTCCAAAACATAGAAATTTCAAGGAGAAAGCAAGAATTAAACTTACATGATGCTTGAGTATAAAAACTAGCTTGAACTCTCTCCCATGGCTATTTTTCAGCTGAAGAAAATAAAGAGAAATGAAGAGAATTCTCCATATATTTCAATTTGATCCCCTTTTATTTAGCTAATTTTGAAAATTTTCCAATTTCCCCCTTTTTTTCTTCTTTCTCTTCTCTTCTTCTTTCTTTCCTGCTCTCTGCTTCTTCGTTTGGGTTTCTGTTTTCTCTATTCTCTCTTTTTTTTTTTTTTTTCTTTTGTTTGTATATATATAATAATATAATAATATAATAATATAATATTATAATAATATACCTTAAAAATCTCAGATTTTTCTTTGTTATGTCCGCCTCAACTATACAAAATGGTATAATTTCCATTTTGATCCTTCATAATTTCTTTTAATCTATAATTTAACTTTTACTTTCATTTGGTTTAGTCCTTTTCATTTAATTTCCTACCCAAACGTTAAAATTTTCTAACGAAAGTTTAATAATAACTTAATGACATTCCATAAATATTTTTGGAAATATTTATGGCTCACTTTATAAATTCGAGGTCTCAATACCTGTTTTTGGCCTAATTTTTCTAATTAATTCTTTTTGATTCACAAAATTCACTAATTTTAAAATATTTCTAAAATCACACTTAACTTATAATTATCGATTAACAAAATTTTCTAACTTTTCGCCAAATTTAGTGATCTCGAATCACTGTTCCGACACTATTAAAATTGGGCTGTTACACAACTGTTTCTCCCGCAAAATCTGTAATACAATCTTTAAATGTTGTGCATGTTCAGACTCTGTCTTTGAATAAATCAATATATCATCAATGAACACAACCACAAATCTATCCAAATATGACTGAAAAATTCGATTCATCAAATCCATAAAGGCAGCAGGAGCATTGGTTAAACCAAACGGCATCACCAAAAATTCATAGTGACCATACCGGGTTCGGAAGGCAGTTTTTGGCACATCACACTCTTTAACTTTCAACTGATAATACCCGGATCGAAGATCTATCTTGGAAAATATTGCAGCACCTTTCAACTGATCAAATAGATCATCAATACGAGGCAAAGGATATTTATTCTTTATCGTTACCTTATTTAATCGCTCAGTAATCTATATACGTCTTAAGGAACCGCCCTTCTTTTTTCACAAACAAGACAGTGCACCCGAGGCGACATACTCGGTCCGATGAACCCTTTATCTAATAACTCTTGCAATCTGCGTCTTCAACTCTCTTAATTTCGTTGGAGCCATTTCATGCGGTGTTACCGAGATAGGAGTCGTTAGGGAATCACATCAATTGCAAATTCAACTTCTCCGTCGGGTGGTAAGCAGGTAACTCTTCAGAAACACATCGGAAATTCATTCACCATCGGTACTTGTTCGAGCTTTAAATCGAACTCCGAGTATCAAGAATATAGGCCAAGAATGCTTCATTGCCTTTACGTAATAACCTCGAGCGAGAAGAAAGAGTGAAATAATTCTAACTGTATCATCCATATTTTCAAACCCAACCTGAAATTACATCCCCGTTTGATATTTTCAAAGCGATATGTTTATCACGACAATTCACTACCGCTTCATATTTCATTAACCAATCCATCCCCAAAATAATATCAAATTCCCGAAAGGGTAACAACATCAAATCGTGGGAATTCATAGCCTTTCACTATCGATGAGACAATTTCGACATATCAAATTAATCTGTTACACTTTGACCTAATGGATTAGTGACTTGTATATCAAATTCGATGAGACTCAACAGAAAGTTTCTTTTCGGATACTAGCATAGCACAAATATATGAATGAGTAGACCTGTGGTCTATTAATGCATAAACAAGAACATCATAAAGATAGAAAGTACCAAGCAATTACATCGTGAGCCGTAGCCTCTTCTCTTGCTCGCATGGCGTAAGTGCGTCTTTGGTGCTCTATTCTCTCGATCGACTAATCGACTCTCTCATACCCGAACGGGTAGTCCCGTGAGTAACCGCCCGCCCGAACGTCTATTTCTTTGGGGAGTGATTCTTTGTATCTCTTTTTGTTCCACTTCATTTTTTTTGCAAAACTGGGACAATCTCGAATAAGATGATCGTGAGTCCACATTTATAACAAGCACCCATCTTAATCCTGCATTCACCGAAATGATGTCTTCCACAATATTGACACTTAGGTCGAGGAGCATCCTGAACACTGCTCATACTTGCTGCAGGTCTATCAAATACCTTGAAATCGGATTGTCTTGATTTACCTCTACTCAATTTTCCCGGCACTGATGTAGTTCGACTACTTTCTTCTCTAAATTTCTTTACCGGTAAATCTGAAAATGACTTAGAAGCACCTCTTTTGAATGGCTCTTTACTTTTTCGATCCCGCTGTATTTTTCTGTTATATACTTCTTCGAGCTTTTGAGCACGATCTGACAGAACAACGAACTCCCGTATTTCATTGCCCCCAATCATCATTCTAATCTCATCATTTAACCCTTCTTCAAATCTGATACACATTTCTTCTTCAGTAGGTACAATGTCTCGGGCATATTTGCTGAGGTAAACAAATTCTCTTTCGTATTCAGCCACTGACTTATTTCCCTGCCGTAAATCAAGAAATTCCCTTTTCTTTTTATCTAAATACCTTCTGCCCACATATTTCTTCTTAAATTCATTTTGGAAAAATTCCCAAGATATTTTCTCTGCTGGTACCACGGCCTCAATCGTTTCCCACCAACTATAAGCCTCTTCTTTCAGTAGGGACACAGCACATCTCAAATAATCATCTGGTGAGCAAGCCATTTCTTTAAAAATTCTTATCAAACTCAGAAACCAGATTCACTTTGACGGGTCATCATCGGTCCTTCCCTAAATTCTTGCCCCAAGTTTTCTAAGCCTTTCCAATGGAGAACGCCATCGAACTCGATCGTTGTAGGAGGTGGAGGAGCAACCGAGGGTACCACTGATGGAGCAGTGGTGGGAGGAGGTGGCTGAGCCTGATTTCTTTCTTGCATCGTTTCAGTATACCACTGATTCATAATCCCATAAATCATATTCTTTAATTCTTGCTCTCGCATTAAAGAAATCGGAACATCACTGCTTGTTGCTTGTTCAGAAATTTGTATTCTACTGTTAACTTCTTCCTGCTCAGTACGTTCAGGTCTATCTGACATCTTTATAATCGGAAAATATCTATAAAAATAACAAATATTAGATCGGATCATACACATCACACTATCACAGATTTATATGGCATGTATTTCTAAACATTTTATACATCACAATTGTTCCGAGAACCGGCTAAACCGGGCTCTGATACCACTAAATGTAACACCCCCTACCCGTATTCGTTGCCGGAATAGGGTATGAGGCATTACCTAAGTTTAACGAGTTAATACTATTTTCATTATGAATTCAATATAGCCCTTTTATAAATATCCAATCTTCCCTGAAATTTTAAAACCAAACAATCTTGTCCATTTCAATCCAATTTGATACCACATCATACTTCTACTATAATTATATTATTTAGCATATTTATCACGGTTTACTTTAATTCATACTCATTAAACAAGTTTTAGTATTTATATAACCATCAAACATATACATGCCATATAAATCAAAAAGGAAATTTACAAAAGCTACAGGGGATAATCTTGATAGTGTGATCCTCGGTGTTGATCCGATCCTCCGTATATTTATACGTCAAATCTACATGAGACATTGAATACACTCAAGTAAGTTTATAGAAACTTAGTAAGTTCATAGGCATAAAATATAAATCTTACCAAACATTCATACACTTATACATTACGTACAATTTCTAAATTCACACTGTGAACCACAATTTGGTGAGTGCTTTCATATAATTTCACTACCATTTATTCGTTTACTTTAACTCTTTTGGGCCCTTTTGTCACTTACCATCTTTAATCAAATTAGGGAACGATTACGGAAAATTGAGTACTTCACTTCCACTATTTCTGATCGGTAGCCAAAGCTACCACTTTTCATCGATCGAGTGATAAATTGGCTACCACTTTTCATCGATCGATGCAAACGAAGCTACCACTTTTCATCGATCGTGTAGTGAAGCTACCACTTTTCACTTTCACTTGCCACCGCGATCGAAGTACTCAAATCCGATGTTCCGCTCAATTTGATTATTTAATCACTTTTCGCATTGTCATTTTGTCCTTAACTCATCAACAATATATCTCATCATACATGATATAATTCATAAAATTTACATTTAATCATTAAATTTCAGCCATATGAACTTTACGAGTCGATTTGCAGAATTTGAGAAAATTCAGGGACTACTCAGTTACTTTTTCTTTTCCTCGACTTGCTTCGGGTTCTCGATCTATAATTGTGAAATCATTCACTTATCAGTATTGATTTCACCTTTACTTTATTTCATATCCTTAATGATTACAACCCACATATAAATAACATTGTTTATAATTTAACTATTTACTTGTATGGATATTCAAGCTGTCTATCCGTGTCACAGTCACTAAATTATTTTTATCTTGAGCTACAGAACTCCAAATTAAGATCCGTTAATTTTTCCTGAAATTAGACTCATATATCTTTTTACTATAATTTTTCCAGAATTTTTGGTATGGCCAATCAATACCAGATTATTCTTAAAGTTTCCTCTGTTTTACTGTTTGACTGTTCTGACCTCTCTTCACTACGAATCAAATTACTCTTCGTACAGAATTCATATGACCTTCTTATTTATTTCATTTGAAAATAGACTCATTCAGGATTTCATACATATAAATTTTAACCCACAATTATTTTTGTGCAATTTCTAATGATTTTTCAAAGACAGAACAGGGGATCACGAATTCATTCAGAACCAGTTTCACTAAAATTTAAATATCTCATGATTTACAAATCTATTGCTTACACCGTTTCTTCTATAAGAAACTAGACTCAATAAGCTTTAATTTAATATTTTATTCATCCTCTAATTCGATTTCTACAATTTTTGGTGATTTTTCAAAGTTAGACTACTGCTGCTGTCCAAAACTGTTTCAGTGCAAAGTGTTGATTTCTATTTTTGCCCCAAATTTCAGAGTTCATACAATTCAGTCCTTGATCAATTACCCTCAATTAAGCTAATTTTTGTAAATTAATACTTTACCTAATCATTATGAGTTATTTCAAACACATTGGAATTCAGAATTTCCACATAAAAACCCTAACTTCAAATTCTTTTAAAATTAGGTCCCAAACATTCACTTTCTATTCAATTCTTTCAATAAAATCAGCATATAAACCATTTAAAATTATAATTCCATGCTAAATCATCATATACTTCCAGAACATATTCATAGTAACTTCCAACTTCATTCATAAAATCTAAAACTAATGAATTCAACAATTGGGCCTAGTTATAAAAGTCACAAAAACACAAGAATTTCAAGAAATAATCAAGAATTGAACTTACTTGCAGTAAAAATATGAAAAACCAGCTTAGGAAAACCCTTCTATGGTGTTTTTGCTGATGAGAGTGCAGAAAACTAAAGAGAAATCTAGATAATTCCACTTTAGTCCTATTTTTATTAAGTAAGTTATGCAATATTCCAATTTTGCCCTTTCCTCTCCTTATTTTTATTCTGATTTCATTCCCTTGTTGTCCAGCCCAAATAGACATTGGGTCTATTTGCCTTTTAAGCCCTCTTTCTTTTATCATTTAAGCTATTTAATCTTTTCTCATAATTTTGCATTTATTACAACTTAGTCCTTTTATTCAATTAACTATCGGAACTTTAAAATTTCTTGTGAAACTTTAATACTAACTTATTAACACTCCATAAGCATTCATAAAATATTTATGGCTAGATTAAAATCTCCGAGGTCTCGATACCTCGTATTCGATTCTAATTATTTTTTCTAGTACACTATTTACTATTAAATTTTTTTCCTAACTTCACATTTAACTCATACTCACTAAATTAATAATATTTTCTACTCACTTGTCGGATTTAGTGATCTCGAATCACCATTCCGACACCACTGAAAATTTAGGCTATTACACTTTTGCTCCACCACCTAAGCACATCAATACTTGAATCAATATCCTGGAAATACCAAAACAAGAATTAAGAACACATAGTTAAGAACAAATCAAGTATTTATCATATAGTTCAGCAAACGATAACAAGATTCATCTTAAGTTTCATCCCCCTCAGGTATTTGAGGGGGTTAATTCATAATGATAAAAGAATACATCTCAAAAGAAAAGATAAAACAAAACTAAGAAAACCCTAAAACCCCCTGAAAGAATTGAAGGAGAGATCCTCCATCTTGAGTATAACTTCGGCTTCTTGAGACGAATCAACTGGCTATTCTTCGAGTGAATCCCACAATTCCGGCCTCTCTGGCTCAGCTCCTTAGCCTAGCTGGACACCTAGCTGGACTCCCCACTGGACTCTCCCTGAATGTTGGCCTCTAGGGTGTTTATACAGGCTTTTGGAATGACTTTCTTTGCCTCTAAGTACCCTAATCCGACTGAAACTCTTCTTTCTCATGTCAGGAACACGCCCATGGTACACGCCCATGTGAATCGTGGCCAGGCCGTGTTCGAGACTATTAAGGAGGGACGACCGTGTGGTCTTGGGCCTAGGCCGTGTTGATTTCGTGATATGGCCCATTTACCCCGTTTTGGACCCGTTTCTCGTTCATTTCATCTTCCGGTGCTCTTCTGAGTATAAAACATGAAAACAAAGGATTAAGAGCACCAAATTACACAATTCAAGGCTTAAATCATCCAAAAGTATGCTAAATGTGGGATTAAAATATGTTCATATTACGGTTTATCAGAGAGGGAACCACAACAATCTGTCCCTTGGAACCTTAATTGCCTTCTTCCTTATATCCTCCCAAAGCATCCGAGAAGACACAATAGTCCTTATGGGGAGACTCATAACAGAGGCTACTTGTGACAGTCCGATTTCGACCCTAATCGGAACAGTGGTTTCGGGACCACAAATTCGAGTTAGAAAAATATTTAAATATTATTATATGTGTTTATGCTATGTGAATTTATATCTGTGAAATTTTCGTAATTTAATTTTATCGTTTGAGTGTCTGATTTAAGAAAAATGGCTTAATCCCGTAAATGGTAAAAGTTACTAATTAATTGTTAAAGTGCTAAATTGATTTGTTCTTTTAATGTGGGGTGTTTATGTTGCAATTATACCATGAAGCAAAGTGATGGGTGGTATTAGGCTTATGATATAATGTTTTCTTATTAAATATTAAAGGTTAGTATTGTAATTTAGCAAATTAATGTAATATAATAAAACATAAAATAGAAAAACAACATGCAATCATCTTATTATTTGGCCGAATATAAAAATATAAAAGAAGAAGAAAGAACAACTAGGTTCAGCCTTGAATTTTCTTCAATTAAGGTATATTTTGTTTCGGTTTTTGATAATTTTTACGTTTTTGTGATCCTTGCTTCGAGTACTACAGAGCCCATGTCCTAATTTTTGAATTTGATGATAATTTTGTGTTTTGCCATTGATGATAGTTTATGATTTTTGTTGTTTTATGATAAAATATTAAAGATATGTGATAGATTAAAATGTTTTGTATTGGAAATTTTAATGATTTTGAGTAATTAGGGCTAAATTGTAAAAATAATAATTTGAGGGACTAAAATGTGAAACAAATGAAATATATGGACTTGTATGATCATGGGGTAGATTCAGCCTAGGCATGGGACTATGAAATTTTGCATATTTTGTGTTTTATGCAATAGGGACTAAATTATGAAAAGTGTAAAATGTCAGGGACGTAACGGTAATTTGCCCATTTATGTGTTTTCAGACTAAATTGAATAAAATGGTGTTTAAATAAGTTTAATTTGAATATGTTTAAATCAAGAACCAAAGAAAATGAATTTAGATCAGGGGAAAACAAAAATAATCGAATAGTCGTTTATTTTCGTCCGTCGATATCCGAGGTAAGTTTATAAGCATTTAAATGTTGTTAATTTTGTAACGACCCAAAATCCGTGGGCACCGAAAAAGTGTGTTATCGGGCCTCCGTCTTAGTAAATCGAGTTAGTAAATAATTATTAGGAGTAATTATGAGTCTAATAGTGTGTTTAATTAGATTTTTATTTAGTGAATTTAGCTTAATTGAGAGAAATTAGGAAAAAGGACTAAAGTGAATAAAGGGTAAAAGTTGAATTGTAGATTAAAAGAAAATAAAAAGGACTAAAATGGCAAATAGACTATTTAGTATATTTGAGGCGGCATAAGCATAAAAATCTGAGATTTTTATGTGTTAAAATATATTATTATTATTAGATAATTATGTTAATATAATATTATATTATATAATAAAGTAATAGAATAAAAGAAAAAGAAAAGAAGAAAAGAAACAGAGAGCATACGAAGCAGGAAAGAAAGAAGAAAAAGAAAGGAAAAAGGAAAAACTAAAGATTCAAGGTTTTAAGCTTTAAAAGGTAAGTTGATTTAGTCCTTTTCTTTTAATTTTGATACTTTATAAGATTTAGAACAAAGTTTTGATGAATTTAAGTTGAAGTTTTTGAAGTTTTAGAGTTTTTGAATATAGCATATGATGAACAAAATGATGAATTAGTGGTTTAATTGAAAGAATTTGAAGTTAGAATTAGTAAGAGGATTAAATCGTAAAGTAAGCTATAAGTTTTCTACTATAGGGATTAATTTGGAAGAAATTATAAATTAGGGTTTTATTATGAATATTATATAGTCAAGTTGAATATGGAAAGAATTTAAGAAGAAACAAAGTATGAATTAAGTTAAGAAAATAAGTAAACTTAATTAGGATTAAATTGTAAAATGAGTTATAAGAAAACAGTTTTGGGACAGCAAGCAGTAAGGTAACTTTGAAAAATCACCAAAAATAGTAAAAATGGAATTAGAAGTTTAGTGAGATATGAAATTAAAGCTTATTGAGTCTATTTTCATATGAAAGAAACAGAGAAAGAAAAGAAATTCTGTATTTTGAGATATCTAGATTTTGGTAAGACTGGTTCAGAGTGATTTCGAGATCCCCTGTTCTGACTTGGAAAAATCATCAAAAATTGTATAAAAATAATTTGAGAACATAATTTATATGGTTTTTAGAAGAAATAAACTATAACATCATTTGAATTCTGTATAAAAGATAATTAATTTTTAGTGAAGAAAGGAATTGAATCGCGCAGACAGCAGAACAGGGGTGATTTTAAAGAATAAACTGTACTAATTGGCTAAATCAAAAATTCTGAAAATTTTATGGCAAGAAGATATGTGAGTCTAGTTTTATGGAAAATTTACGGATCTTAATTTGGAATTCTGTAACTCAAGATATAGATGATTTAGTGACAATGACTCAGGTAGACAGCCTAGAAAGAACTTATAAGTAAATAATAGAATTGTGTACAAAGAATGTGGAATGAAGAACAAGGGTAGGAATTGAATAAAATTCAATTATTTATTGTAATTTAATGCTATAATTAATAATGTAAATTGTTATTATTATTGTAGCAAACAAGGAAATCGAGACGTCTAGTACGAAGGGGAAGGAAAAAGTGATCGAGGAGTAGCTCGAGAAAATATCGGTTTGTATTATCATAATTCAAGTTATTTATAATTGCATGTTTAATTTCAATGTATGTGTATGAAAAATGAAATTTAGGTAAGTATTGATGTTTGAATTGAATAAGACTTAGACTTAATTGATGAATATGTGTTAGTATTGAATTGAAAATATTAATATGAAAGGTACATTGAATTAATTTGTGAAATTAAATTGAAAGTGATATGAATATGTGATTTAAATACCCTATTAACTAGTCGGGCTGAGTCGGATATAATTGGCATGCCATAGGATTGGAAGTGTTCAGGGATTCTTCGACCTTGAGTCGATGAGACAATGGGTGTCATATTATTTATTTCGGATAGATTCAATAAGGTACTGGTACCACTTTACTTGGCTAGGCCGATGAGACATCGGGTGTCACTATATTGCTTCGAACTATCCGATTAGGCTTTGGGTGCCGTGATGGTGTGTTTGGTTGGATCCGAGTATCCGCCAAAGTCCGAGTCATGTTAATAGGGGTAATTATGTGAAATAAGAAAATTATATGAATTTGATTATTTGAACCTCTGAAAGAAAGAGATATTGTGATACGAAAATATATGTGATTGAGAGATGAACCAGAGGTTCATGAACAATTGGAATTCTATGGATGAGATATTAATTCAAATATTAAAATTGTTACATTGGAAATATAACAACTTAGTATAATTATATGTATAATGTGTTATTTATCTAAGTATGTTTACGATATTTGATCATTGTAATAAATTGAATTATGATAATACCACTGAGTAATTCCAATACTCAGGGTACGGTTTGTTTTTCGTGCGCAGGTTAGTAGAGTTTCTGACCCGGTTCAGCATCCAAATCCAATCCGACTCCAACAAGAGGATTTTGGTGATGAAATTCTTCCTTTTGTTAAGTGGCATGTACTAGATAGTTATACGAATTATGAACATATATATATACTTAAGTTAAATGCTTTGGTTGTATTTAAATGATTATAATATATTGGATGAGGAAAATGATATAAAGTTATAAAATGATAAATTAGTATTGGTTGTTTTGGTCCAATTTGCGGGGATTTAGGTGAAAATAAGCGTAAATATCATTAAATTTTTATAAATAAAAGAAAAATTTACGAAGAATTTTCTAGAATGATTGAACAAGTTTCTTTCTACTTTTAATATATGCTTAGGCATTGAAAGTCCAATATAGGTATTTAATTATTAAATTATACTATGAATGCTAATTTATTTGTGAATAATTAGTAAATTGTTTGATATGTCCAGTAATACCTTGTAACCCTGTTCCGGCGACGGTTTAGGGTTAGGGGGTGTTACATTTTTATTGGTATCAGAGCTTATCAGGTTTAGTCGATTCTCGGGCCAATTTGAGCTTGGAAGTGAGTTTAGTAGTACATGCCACTTTTGAATTAAAAATTGAGTCGGGAATTTTGGATGCTGACCTATTTATTTATTTTTGTTTTATAGATTAAAGATGTCTGATAAACACATTGATGATATAAATGAAGAAATGTTCACTGGAGATGAAGAATCATATGATTTAAATGAAACCGAGTCAGCTACACCTAGTGTAAATCCGATCAGAAATCAGCCTCCCAATGTAGAAAGAGAGAACATTAGGGAGAGAGATGAAAAAGGTAGAAATGATTATGATGTACTAAGGGTTTTAACTGATGCTCTTTAGCGAATAGCGGAGTCTATACCTGCTACCACGTCTGCACCTATTCCTAGACGGGCCCCTATTAAGGAACTAAGAAAATACGGTGCCACAGAATTTTCGGGTCTGAAAGGAGTTGATCCGTCTGTGGCTGAAAACTGGATGGAAGCAACGAAAAGAATTTTACAGCAGTTAGAATGTACGTCACGAGAAAGCTTCTTATGTGTTGTATCTTTATTACAGAGTGAGGCATATCTATGGTGGGAATCCGTAATCAGACATTTACCGACTGATCAGGTAACGTGGGATCTGTTCCAAAAAGAATTTCAAAAGAAGTACATTGGGGATATGTATATGGAAGACAAGAAACAAGAATTTTTGACGCTTAAACAAGGTGAAATGACAGTAGTGGATTATGAACGGGAATTCTCAAGATTTGGTAGATATGCATCAGAGTTTGTACCAACTGAAGCCGATAGTTGTAAAAGATTCCTACGGGGATTAAGGGATAAAATAAAACTGCAATTGGTGTCCCAGCGAATCACTGAATTTGTTGATTTGATCGAACGGGCCAAGATGGTAGAGCAAGTCTTGGGACTAGACAAAAAGGCTGAAGCTTTAAAATCAGTTGGGAAACGTACAGGAACTATGAGTTTGAATCCTTCATTTAAAAGATCTCGAGATTCTAGAGGTGGATGGAGATCTAATTTTCGAACAGATAGAGGAGATAAAAATTGGGAAAAACAAACTACAGTGTCTACCAGTAGTGTAAGAGGTCCATCTCAGGAAGTAAAAATTCCAGATTGTCAGCACTGTGGGAAGAAACATAGAGGAGAATGTTGGAAATTAGCTAAAGGCTGTTTTCGATGTGGTTCTAAAGATCATTTCATCAGAGACTGTCCGGAGACTAATAGTGCTACACCTGTTATATCACAGAGATCGGTATCACAGCCTAGAGCGGAGGATCGACTGCAGGTAGACCAAAGATATCTAGGGGAGCAGGTACGAGAAGAGGGAGTGATATAGTGACCCAGCAGTTTGAAGCTAGAGTAGCAGCCAGAGCTTATGTAGTTAGAGCTCGGGAAGATAGCGATGTACATGATGTTGTAACAGGTATATTCTTACTATATTCTGAGCCTGTTTATGCTTTGATTGACCCTGGATCTTCACATTCATATATAAATTTGAAGTTGGTTGAATTGGGAAAATTTGAATCTGAAATGTCTAGTGTAACAATAGAAGTGTTAAGTCCATTAGGGCAAACAGTAATAGTAAATCAAGTATGCCCGAGGTGTCCGTTGAAAATTCAGAATGAAACTTTTCCAGTTGATTTGTTGATTATGCCATTTGGAGATTTTGATATAATATTGGGTATGGATTGGTTGTCTAAACATGGTGTGATATTGGACTGTTATAAGAAGAAATTCAGCATTCAGACTAATGATGGTAACAATATTGAGATCAAGGGGATTCGGAACAGTGGGCCAACACGTGTTATCTCAGCAATGAAGGCTAATAAGTTCTTACAAGCAGGTTGTACAAAGATACTTAGCTTATGTTATTAATTCAGATTCAGTTAGTAGCCAATGCAGTAAAATTAAAACAGTTTGCGAGTTTCCAGACGTATTTCCTGAAGAGTTACCAGGCTTGCCACCAGACAGAGAAGTTGAATTTGCTATTGAAGTGTATCAAGCACGAGTCCAATTTCTATGCCTCCATACCGTATGTCGCCCATTGAACTGAAAGAGTTAAAGATACTGATTACAAGATTTGTTAGACCGTGGGTTTATTAGACCGAGTATTTCACCATGGGGAGATCCAAGTGCTATTTGTTAAAAAGAAAGATGGCTCGATGCGACTTTGTATTGATTATAGACAGTTAAACAAGGTAACAATCAAGAATAAGTATCCACTTCCCTGTATTGATGATTTATTTGATCATTGAAAGGAGCTCTGATATTTTCAATGATTGATCTCCGATCGACTACTATCGATTCTGGGTAAAAGAATGTGATGTATCAAAACGACCTTCCGCATCACGAGATATGGTCACTATGAATTTTTAGTAATGCCATTCGGGTTGACTAACGCTTGGTACCGCTTTTATGGATTTGATGAACCGTATTTTTCGACCATATTTGGATCGGTTTGTGGTAATTTTCATTGATGATATCTTCGTCTATTCTAAATCGTAGTCGAACATGATCAACATCTTAGAATTGTACTCTGAGATATTACGAGAGAAGCGGTTGTATGGAAAGCTTAGTAAATGTGAGTTTTGGTTATCGAGGTTGTATTTTTGGGGCATATGGTATCGCAGATGGAATTAGAGTTGATCCGAGAAAAATTGAAGTAATTGTTCAATGGAAAGTACCAAAGAATGTGTCCGAGGTGCGTAGTTTTCTTGGTTTAGCCGGGTATTACGTAAGATTTGTGAATGGATTTTCAAGATAGCTTTGCTAATGACTAAGTTACTACGTAAGAATGTTCCTTTTATATGGGATGATCGGTGTCGAGAAGAGCTTTGATATGTTGAAGCAAATGTTAACCGAGGCACCGTTTTGACATTACGAGAATCGGGTAAGGATTTTGTATTATCTGATGATGATGCTTTTGAATGGTCCAGGTTGTGTTTTGATGCAGGATGGGAAGGTAATAGCCTATGCATTTAGACAGTTGAAACCACACGAGCGTAATTATCCGACTCATGATTTGGAGTTGGCCGCTATAATTTTTGCATTAAAGATTTGGAGGCATTATCTTTTGGTGAAAAATGTTATATATATACCGATCATAAAAGTCTCAAATATCTTCTATCACAAAAGGAGTTGAATTTGAGAGGCAGAGACGGTGGATCGAGCTTTTGAAAGATTATGATTGTGTCATAGATTATCATCAGGGAAAGGCAAACGTAGTAGCCGGATGCACTAAGTAGAAAAGTCGCAATAGAGTTAAGAGCAATGTTTGCACGGCTCGAAGATCGATGATGATGGGAGTATTTTATTTGAGTTGAGAATTAATCCGGTAATGTTTGATCGATCAAATCAGCCTGATTGAAAGATGATAAGTTGTTGAAGAAGAGAGAGATGGTGTTGAGTGGCCCAAAGAGAAAATTTCAGTATTGATGATCAAGGTTGTTTGAGATTCCGTAATCGAATTTGTATTCGATTATTTTGAACTTAAAGAGTTGATTCTTCGAGAAGCTCATGATAGTTCATTTGCTTTGCACCCGAAGAAGTACGAAGATGTATCGGGATTTCACGAGAGCTATCTTTGGTGGCACGGAATGAAAAGAGATATAGTTGAGTATGTTGGTAAATGTTTGACATGTCAGTGGTAAAAGCGGAACATCGTGTACCAATGAGTTTACTTGATTTATTAATATTCCGTAATGGAAATGGGATCGAATCACAATAGATTTTGTTACAGGATTACCGTTGTCAACAAATAAAAAGAATGTTATCCGGGTGATAGTTGATCGGCTTACTAAGTCGCTTACTTTATAGCGAAATAATCGATTGGTCCCTACGTGAAGTTGGTGAGATCTATATTAGGAAATAGTGAGACTACATGGTATTCTTGTATCTATTATTTTGCAAGGATCCGCGGTTTACATCAAGATTTTGGAGACAGATTACACGGTTCTCTAGGTACTGCAGACTTAATTTCAAGATCTTGCATTTCATCCATAAAACCGGGCAATCGAACGAGTAATTCAAATATTAGAAGATATGCTTGAGCTTGCATTGTTGATTTTGAATCGGGTTGGGAACGTTATCTACCCTTAGCTGAATTTGTGTATAATAATAGTTTTCAATCAAGTATTCGGATGGCTCGTATGAAGAAGCATTGTATGAAGTGAGATGTAGATCACCTGTGTTTTGGACCGAATTAAATGAAAAGAAAATAATCGGGCCCTGAGTTGATCCAAGAAACCGAAGGAATAGTAAAAAGATACAAGAGAAATTAAAAGTAGCTTTTGATAGATGTAAGTCTTATCTTTGATTTGAAACGGCGAGATATTGAATATTCGGTTGGTGACAAGGTATTTCTTAAAGTCTCTCCTTGGAAGAAAGTATTGAGATTTGGCCGGAAAGGAAGTTAAGTCCTCGTTATATCGGGCCATATGAAATAGTAGAAGCGAGTTGGACCAAGAGCTTATCGTCCGGCTTTACCTCCGTAATTACAGAAGATTCATGATGTTTTTCATGTTTCGATGCTTCAAGATATAGATCGAGATCCTTCTCATGTTATCTCTCATCTGAAACTATTGAGATTCGACCAGATTTGTCTTATGAAGAAGAACTAGTTGAGATTCTAGCACGAGAAATAAAAGAATTAAGAAAATAAAAAGGTTCCTCTAGTGAAAGTGTTATGGAGAAGTCATAGCGTGGAAGAAGCAACATAGGAACCTGAAGAAACTATGAGAGCACAGTACCCCCATCTATTTTTAGGTAAATTTTGAGGACGAAATTTATTAAAGGGGGAGAAATGTAACGACCCAAAATCCGTGGGCACCGAAAAAGTGTGTTATCGGGCCTCCGTCTTAGTAAATCGAGTTAGTAAATAATTATTAGGAGTAATTATGAGTCTAATAGTGTGTTTAATTAGATTTTTATTTAGTGAATTTAGCTTAATTGAGAGAAATTAGAAAAAGGACTAAAGTGAATAAAGGGTAAAAGTTGAATTGTAGATTAAAAGAAAATAAAAAGGACTAAAATGGCAAATAGACTATTTAGTATATTTGAGTATGGCATAAGCATAAAAATCTGAGATTTTTATGTGTTAAAATATATTATTATTATTAGATAATTATGTTAATATAATATTATATTATATAATAAAGTAATAGAATAAAAGAAAAGAAAAGAAGAAAAGAAACAGAGAGCATATGAAGCAGGAAAGAAAGAAGAAAAAGAAAGGAAAAAGGAAAAACTAAAGATTCAAGGTTTTAAGCTTTAAAAGGTAAGTTGATTTAGTCCTTTTCTTTTAATTTTGATACTTTATAAGATTTAGAACAAAGTTTTGATGAATTTAAGTTGAAGTTTTTGAAGTTTTAGAGTTTTTGAATATAGCATATGATGAACAAAATGATGAATTAGTGGTTTAATTGAAAGAATTTGAAGTTAGAATTAGTAAGAGGATTAAATCGTAAAGTAAGCTATAAGTTTTCTACTATAGGGATTAATTTGGAAGAAATTATAAATTAGGGTTTTATTATGAATATTATATAGTCAAGTTGAATATGGAAAGAATTTAAGAAGAAACAAAGTATGAATTAAGTTAAGAAAATAAGTAAACTTAATTAGGATTAAATTGTAAAATGAGTTATAAGAAAACAGTTTTGGGACAGCAGCAGTAAGGTAACTTTGAAAAATCACCAAAAATAGTAAAAATGGAATTAGAAGTTTAGTGAGATATGAAATTAAAGCTTATTGAGTCTATTTTCATATGAAAGAAACAGAGAAAGAAAAGAAATTCTGTATTTTGAGATATCTAGATTTTGGTAAGACTGGTTCAGAGTGATTTCGAGATCCCCTGTTCTGACTTGGAAAAATCATCAAAAATTGTATAAAAATAATTTGAGAACATAATTTATATGGTTTTTAGAAGAAATAAACTATAACATCATTTGAATTCTGTATAAAAAGATAATTAATTTTTAGTGAAGAAGGGTCGGAATCGCTGGACAATGAGAAACAGGGGGTGATTTTAAAGAATAAACTGTACTAATTGGCTAAATCAAAAATTCTGAAAATTTTATGGCAAGAAGATATGTGAGTCTAGTTTTATGGAAAATTTACGGATCTTAATTTGGAATTCTGTAACTCAAGATATAGATGATTTAGTGACAATGACTCAGTGTAGACAAAAGCCTAGAAAGAACTTATAAGTAAATAATAGAATTGTGTACAAAGAATGTGGAATGAAGAACAAGGGTAGGAATTGAATAAAATTCAATTATTTATTGTAATTTAATGCTATAATTAATAATGTAAATTGTTATTATTATTGTAGCAAACAAGGAAATCGAGACGTCTAGTACGAAGGGGAAGGAAAAAGTGATCGAGGAGTAGCTCGAGAAAATATCGGTTTGTATTATCATAATTCAAGTTATTTATAATTGCATGTTTAATTTCAATGTATGTGTATGAAAAATGAAATTTAGGTAAGTATTGATGTTTGAATTGAATAAGACTTAGACTTAATTGATGAATATGTGTTAGTATTGAATTGAAAATATTAATATGAAAGGTACATTGAATTAATTTGTGAAATTAAATTGAAAGTGATATGAATATGTGATTTAAATACCCTATTAACTAGTCGGGCTGAGTCGGATATAATTGGCATGCCATAGGATTGGAAGTGTTCAGGGATTCTTCGACCTTGAGTCGATGAGACAATGGGTGTCATATTATTTATTTCGGATAGATTCAATAAGGTACTGGGTACCACTTTACTTCGGCTAGGCCGATGAGACACTGGGTGTCACTATATTGCTTCGAACTATCCGATTAGGCACTGGGTGCCAGTATGGTGTGTTTGGTTGGATCCGAGTATCCGCCAAAGTCCGAGTCATGTTAATAGGGGTAATTATGTAAAATAAGAAAATTATATGAATTTGATTATTTGAACCTCTGAATGAAAGAGATATTGTGATACGAAAATATATGTGATTGAGAGATGAACCAGAGGTTCATGAACAATTGGAATTCTATGGATGAGATATTAATTCAAATATTAAAATTGTTACATTGGAAATATAACAACTTAGTATAATTATATGTATAATGTGTTATTTATCTAAGTATGTTTACGATATTTGATCATTGTTATAAATTGAATTATGATAATACCACCGAGTAATTCCAATACTCGATTATGCGGTTTGTTTTCCGTGTATGCAGTTAGTAGAGTTTCGACCGGTTCAAACATCCAAATCCAATCCGACTCCAACAAGAGGATTTTGGTGATGAAATTCTTCCTTTTGTTAAGTGGCATGTACTAGATAGTTATACGAATTATGAACATATATATATACTTAAGTTAAATGCTTTGGTTGTATTTAAATGATTATAATATATTGGATGAGGAAAATGATATAAAGTTATAAAATGATAAATTAGTATTGGTTGTTTTGGTCTGAATTTTGAGTGGGGATTTAGGTGAAAATAAGGAAATATCATAGAAATTTTTATAAATAAAAGAAAAATTTACTGAAGAATTTTCTAGAATGATTGAACAAGTTTCTTTCTACTTTTAATATATGCTTAGGCATTGAAAGTCCAATATAGGTATTTAATTATTAAATTATACTATGAATGCTAATTTATTTGTGAATAATTAGTAAATTGTTTGATATGTCCAGTAATACCTTGTAACCCTGTTCTGGCGACGGTTTAGGGTTAGGGGGTGTTACAAATTTTGAATATATGTAAATTTTATATGATGAATTGAATTATTGATAAATATATATGTGACAGCCGAATATCACTGAGCTTGGGAGCTATATTTACGAGTTTGATTCGATCGAGTTACGATGTCCAAAAGTCTCGTACGAACCTTAGGAATAGTTAGGATACATATGTCATGACATAGGATTCCGTTATGTGTTATCATGTAAGACCACGTCTGGAACGTTGGCATCGACTTGTGATTTACGTGTAAGACCTTGTCTGGGACAGTGGCATCGTTATGTGATTACATGTAAGACCACTGATAAACCATAACTTATACATATTTTAACCCCATGCTTAGCTTATTTTTGGATGAATTTATATTAGATTTGACGAACTCGATGCTCCTAATCCTTTAATTCCATGTTTTACACTCAGGAGAGCTTAGAGAGCCGAAAAGAATGAGAAACGGGCCAAAAAAAGATAAAATAGGCCTACCTCGGAAATAAACACGGCCTGGACCAACGTACATGGGAATATCAAACGACCGTGTGTGATAAGCAGAATCGAGCACGGCCTAAGTGGTAGACCACACGGCCGTGTGTGGCGAGTAGAGTCAAGCACGGCCTAAGGCTATCAAATATGGGCGTGTCCCTGCCGACCCCATGACTAATTCTATTGGGAAAAAGCTACTTGTGGGCCAAGAAAGGTATTCCAAAGCCTATATAAACACCCTAAGGGGCAACCTAAAAGGGGACGCTGAGTAGAAGGTAGAAAATACTCGAAGGCAACCGTCAGGAGCAGCTCGAAAGAAAGATCTTCATCAAGACTGAAGATCTCCCATCAAGTTCTTTAGAAATTTTTGGGTTTCTTAAGTTTTGTTGTTTTCCTTATTTTAAGATGTTTCCCTTTATCAGTATGAATTAAACCTCTCAAATACCTGAGGGGATGAAACCTAAGACAGATCTTATTATTATTTGATTTATAAGATAAATACTTGTTCTTATTCTTAATTGTGAGTTCTTATTCTTGTTTTGATAATTCAAGTTATTGATTCAAGTCGAATGTGCTTATTCAGTGCAGCAAAAGTCCCTGTTTAAGAGTTGATCAACACAATTAAGCGGAGTTGATTACAACTCTAGAAATAGGGTGACGAAAATCTGCCGAATTAGAGTCAAATCTAATAAGGGGAACCATAGATCGAGTTAATGCGACAATATGGATTTTAATTAGAAAGATATTTCAATTAATTAACCTAGAGTCAGTTGTTTTTAGTCTTGAAAGAGATATTAACATAAATCAGGTATTTCTACATATTAAGTCAAGTGAATAAATCGCATGAATCAAAAGTAATAAGTGAAGCCTACGTGGATTCTTCCTTAGGTATTGCCTTTATCATATAAGTTGTCTAAAGTATTTTCTTAATTCTTTCTTTGTCGTATTTTTAATTAAGCTTTAGTTTAAAAGAAACCACTCCAATTCTTAGGCTAAATAATAAAAGGGTAGTAATTACTAGTACTCTTGGTCCTTGTGGATACGATATTACCGGTCTTACCATAACTATACTATTGAACGATAGGTGCGCTTGCCTTTATTGTGATCATAGTTAGTTTTAGACACATCAACCACTTCTGGGACGTTGGCATTGTACGATATGTTCGACTATTCGAGTATCCTTTTTAATTTTGAATAGTTCAACGGGCAATGATAAGTTAAGGTCGAGTATAAAATCGAGTTAGAAAGGCTCAGGTATGTACTCATGCTAAGTTATGAAAATAAGGTAAGTTGGATATTTGAGTTCTTGATTTAAAGTTATATGTAATATGAATTATGTGATGGTATATTTGAACATATATGTATTCGGCCTATTGATGTATATGGATTGTAGAAAGTAATGGTTAGTTATACTAATGTTTGAATGAATATTCGGTCAAAGTAGAATTTATGCAAAACTTATATGTTTTGATATATGAGATTAAATTGGAAATGTACATGAGTTAATAATGATTTAATCCGGATTGACTAGATAATTTTTTGTATATGATTAAATGTTTTAAATGCTTATGACTTACTAAGCTGTGAAAGCTTATTGTGTGTATGTTTGCTCTTTATTTTATAGATATTGGAAGTTGGTTACGAGCTTGAGGATCGTCAGAGAAGTTTATCACACTATCGACTGTTTTTGGTATTTTATTAAGTTTGATTTCGAACTTATGGCATGTATAGACTAAGATAATATACTTGATTTTGGAGTATGTAAATATAAGCCATGCGAAAATGGCTTGAAACAATGTTTGTAACACCCCTATACCCGGTCCAATCGTCCAGACCCGGTATAAGACTATTACATTTGGTACCAAAACGGTTATGGCTAGATACTGTTTGACTAAACATTTGTACATAGTATTTTAACTTACCAACCATATTTGCAAACATACTTATTGTTTTACTAATTCATTTCATGTATACCAAAATACTACAGGTAACTCAAAATAGATAGAATTTCAAGAGTTTACATTTTAGTCCTTATTACATGGGAACACATTTGAACTGTATATGTACATGTCATTTTAATTCAAAATAGAGTACCTACTTTTGAAGCTCTTGAGGATGTGATAAGATGAGAGATATTCTAGTCGGACTCTATCTCTTCTAGTCTAATTGTACCTACGAGTTAAAAATAAACGCGTTAAGCCGGTGAAGGCTTAGTAAGCACTACAAGAATAAATAGGTAAATAATCATAACAAAATATTTTAAACTTATTCAATTATTACATATTTACTCACATATAAGTTTCTTCAACTATGCCTTACTTTAATAAAATTTAACTTATCTTTTTGTCAGTTATAAAACTTACCTTAACACATCGATGATTCGCTTTTGTTCACAACTCATATTCTTAGCCCAAAGTAAGCTTTGTAGAACACACCGGATATATGGAACAAATACAGAGGTGCATTATTATGCACTAATAAACAGAGAGCACTAAAGTGCTATACAGAGAGCACGGACGTGCTAAACGGAGAGCACCAATGTGCTAATAATCGGAGAGCACTAACGTGCTAATAATTAGAGAGCATGCTAAAGTTCCTTAATAGCATGCCACTAACATCCTAATAGTTCTAAATTCCATCTACTTGGGCATTAAAACTAAATTTCATACATTTAAATATTTTACATATATGTTTCGAAAAAGATTTCTCATTTCTCCTTTATTACAATTTTGTGCACATTTCACAATTCACAAATATCACACCTTTTTCACATATATACTTTTGTCACAACATTATTACTTAATGTTCAAACAATATACCATCTTATATTCTCCATCTATAATTTTCGTTACAAATTTCATAATTCCATAATCTATTATTATTTTTATTTTTATTTACAAATTTAAATATATATATATATTATATTTTTATTTCTAAGTAATTATATACTACAATATAAGCATTTAAATAAAAAAATTAAAAATCTTGTAGTACTTACAATAAAAAAGTTGAGATAATGTTTTCCTTAACTCCTTAGCTTTCTCTTTTCTTTTTTCTTCAATTAGGTCATCTCCTTTCTTTTCTCTCTTCAATTTCATATAAAAACATATAACATTTTGTAACACCCCCAACCCCGAACCATCGCCGGAACAGGGTTACGAGGCATTACCAGACATATCAGACAATTTGCAAATAATTTTAAAAAAATAACATTCATAGTATAATTTTAATAACTAATCCCTATAATGAACTTTCAAAGTCTAAAGTCTGTATTAAAAGTGAAATGGGACTCGTTTAAGTATTTCAGAATATATTTTGTTTAATATAAATTTCGGCAGCATTTCTGCTTGTTATCATATAAAACCGCCTGCAAATTAAACCGTATTCAATTCATATATTCATTTTTTATTCAAAATACATTGTAATCAAACTCAACCAATATAATATCAACTTAAATTTATCAAAGTATTAGTTAGATTAGAATAGATAAACTTCTTTCATTATAATTCTTAAACTTGTAATACTAACATTTTTAACCATTTACATTTAAAATATAATAACCTTTATATACAACCTATGTACATGCCACATTACCAAAAGAGAGTATACATCACCAAAAGTCTGCTAAGTCGGTCCGACTTGGATCTTTGGTTCCAGATTTTGACTTCTACAAACTGCGCACGACGGAAACAACTGTGATTTGAGTATGCATATACTCAAAGTGGTATTACTATAATTCAATTTATAACTAGTTACATTAAATCGCTTTACATACTTTTACATTACAATTATCATCACTTAATAAATAATTCAATCCTATATGTATATTTATATATATACAATTCTGATTTCTATATTTCAATTCTCACCTTTTTCATATGCCATATCTTTCAAATTTAGTTTTATCAATGAATTTATTTCATTGTCCCTATTAACTTGACTCGGACTCGACGGATACACGGATTCCAACCCACACACCAGTACGGCACATTGTGCCTTAGCGACACATGATATCGACACACGAAGTGTCGAATCGATAATAAAGAATAATATCGATATTCAACACACAAAGTGTTGAAACAGAATAGCGATAAAGAATAACGATATCGACACACAAAGTGTCAAATCGGTAATGATAACAATATCGGTATTCAACACTCAAAGTGCTAAACTCAGTAACATAATAAACAATAAAGATATCGACACACAAAGTGTCGAATCGTAAATAAGAATAAGAATATGAGTCGGCACATAAGTGCTCGATCGAGAAGCCGGCAAAAATCCGTACTCTTCCATATCCTATGGCATGCCAATTATATCCGACTCAAATTCGACTAGTTAATAGGGTTTCCAATTTCTCAATTCAAGTTCACTTTCATTTCAAAATTCATTTTCAATATCAACTTCACTTTTCCATTCACTAATCAAAATACAATTCAATACTAACATATATTTCTCACTCAATTCACTTTTCTAAATTCAATTCAATAAAGTTACTTACCTCAATATTTACTTACCATAAAATAAATAAATATAAAATTAGTATTTAATAATAAATAACTTGAATTATAGTAATACAAACCGTAATTCTCTTTGGATTTATTCCACGATCTTCTCCTTTCCTTTGTGGGTTGATGTCTCGAGTTCCTTGTTAGCTACGAAAATAATAATAATTTACATTATTAATTACAACATTAAATTACAATAAATAATTAAATTTAATTCAATTCCTACTCTTCCTCTTCATTGCACATTCTATATACACAATTCTAATATTTACTTATAAGTTCTTTCAAGGCTGTCTACCTGAGTCATTGTCACTAAATTATCTATATCTTGAGTTACAGAATTCCAAATTAAGATCCGTAAATTTTCTATGAAACTAGACTCACATATCTTCTTGTCATAAAATTTTCAGAATTTTTGATTTAGCCAATAAGTACAGTTTATTCTTTAAAATCACCCCTGTTCTGTTGTCTGACAGTTTCGACCACTCTTTGCTAAAATTTAATTATATTTTTGTACAGAATTCAAATGATGTTCTAGTTTGTTTCTTATAAAAATAGACTCATTAAGAAATCTAACCATGTAAATTATGTCCCCCAATTTTTAATGATTTTTCCAAGTCAGAACAGGGGATCTCAAAATCACTCTGAACCAGTCTCACAAAAATCTAAATATCTCAAAATACAGAACTTATTTGCTTTCTCTGTTTCTTTCATATGAAAATAGACTCAATAAGCTTTTATTTCATATCTTGTTCAACTTCTACTTCCATTTCTATCATTTTTGATGATTTTTCAAAGTTAATCTTCTGCTGCTGTCCTAAAGCTATTTTCTTATGACTTATTTTACAATTAAATCCTAGTTAAGTTTACTTATTTTCTTAACTTAATTCATGCTTTGATTCTACTTAAATTCCTTCCATATTCAACTTGATTATATAATTTTCATAATAAAACCCTAATTTATAATTTCTTCCAAATTAATCCCTATAGTAGAAAACTTATAGCTTACCTTACAATTTAATCCTTTTACTAATTCTAACTTAGATTTAATTTAATTTAATCCATAATTCATCTTTTTCTTCAACATCAACTATATTTAAAAAACCTAAAAACTCTCAAAATATCAACTTAGTTTCATCAAAATCTTGCTTTAAAGCTTCTAAAATATCAAAATTAAGAGAAAATGGCTAAATTGACTTACCTTTTTAAAGCTTAAAGCTTCAAATCCCTAATTTCTCCTTTTTCTCTTCTTTCTTTCTTTTCTTTCCCCTGTGTCGAAATGCTCTCTGTTTCTTTGTTTTGCTTCTTTTCTTATTTCTTTTATTCTATTTACTTTATGTTATAATAATATAATATATAATAGTTACTTTAAATTAATTAAATATAATTTATTACTAATATATATATTTTATAATTAAAATCTAAGTAAAAATCTTAGATTTTTATCCCATATGCCGCCTCAACTTATGCTAAATGGCTTAATTGCCATTTTAGCCCTTTTTACTTTCTTTTAATCTATAATTAGACTTTCACTCTTTATTCAATTTGATCATTTTCCTAATTACTTTAAATTAAACTAAATTCACTAAATAAAAATCTAATTAAACACACTATTAGACTCATAATTACTCCTAATAATTATTTACTAACTCGATTTACTAAGACGGAGGCCCGATAACACACTTTTCCGGTGCCCACGGATTTTGGGTCGTTACACATTTTATATGTTAGAGAAAAAAAAAACAATCAAATGACTTTCCTGTACTATTTAATAAAAATGAACATGTATGATATAATAAATTTATCATTTCTTACCTTAGCTCACATTTCAATTTAATCCATAACTAAAATTATTTCTATTTCTATCACAATCTATACCTTATTTTTACTTAAATTTTACTTATAACTTAATTTAACTCTAAAATTTTCACTAATAAACCCTAATTTTGAATTTCTTACAATTTAGTCCTTATTGCATTAAACTTATAACTTAATTTACAATTTAATCTTTTTTTTCCAATTCTAATTTGAATTTCCATCAATTCAATCTCTAATTCATCCATTAATTCAACATAACCACATTCAAAAATCTACTAAATTTCAAAATTTCAACATATACTTATTAGTATTTTGTTCTAGGATCATAAACACTCAAATGGTTTCATTACCATACATTTGTCTCTATTTATTTTATTTAATAATAATAATATAATATAATATAAAATAACAATAATAATAATCTAATAATATGTTTTAACATATAAAAATCTTAGATTTTTATGCTTATGCCGCCTCATATTTGGCAATTGGCATAATTTCCTCTTTAGTCCTTTTTATTTTCTTTAATCTCTAATTAAACTTTCACACCTATTTCAATCTAATCCTTTTTTTCCTAATTACTTTTAATTAAGTCAAATTCACCTAATCAAAACCTAATTAGACACATAACTAACTTCGTAAATATTTATTAGATTTCTTTTATATTAACATAGTAATATAATATTACTAATATTACTGCTGACTCCATTTTTATTTTCGAGTTTATTTTATATTTTAGATTTAAGTATATTTTACATCTAAATTATATAGAAAATTTTTTATATAGATTTCATTTAATGGATCGATTTAATAGATTTAATATAGATTAATTTTTTTTCTATTTAGTTTAGAGTTCTAAATAGAGATAATTAGAGTAAAAATCTTTTTATGCATTTATATATTTTATGATTATATAAATGAAATGATACGTTATAAGTCTAGATAATTAGAATGAAACTCTTTTTAGACTAAAAAATTTGAATTGTCTCGATTCAGTTTTATGAAAACGGAGACCCGAAAATACATTTTCCAGTTACCCCACTATCGGGTCACTACAATGTTTATGTTTATGTGTATGTTTTCGGTCATGGTATAAATTTGTTTTGGTAAGTATGTTTTATGAAGTCATGATAGGTATATTAATTATATGGTTTGATTGATTATGGCATGAATGACTTGTATGTTAACTAATGTTGATTTATGCTTGTGATGGATAGCCTTATAATCGGTTTAGAAATGAGATAAGGGATGAATGTATGTTTGGGTAATGATATATAATATAATGGTGAAGTAAGAAATGAATATGCTATTTAATTAGTTTGATAAGTTGTTTTGGTCTGTTTTAAATGCAATGTGCAGCAATTATACTTGAATAGATAGTTATTTAAGTTTGGATTAGGGAGATAAATAATGAATATAGTTTAAGTGGTTTGTATGGAAGTTATTATGGTTGATCGAATATTTATATGTGATTTATTGAGTGGTTATGTATATGTATATTTTGGGCATATTAATTAGCATGTGAATTGGTTGAATTTTTGGTTATTACTTGTACTCAAAATGATTCAATTGATATGGGTATATGTGCATATACTTGTGATAAGAGAATAGGTATATTTGGTTTGAAATGATGCTTGTTTATGTATAATATTTACCTATTTATATGCTTAGTATGCCGTATGGATAATTTAAAGTGAATAATGTATTAGCCGAATAGATGGATTGATGAATGGTTTGATACATGAAATTTTGGATCGATTATTGAGCATGTGAGTTGGGTGTAATATGATTTGCCTATTTATGACCGAATATGATTAATAATATTATTGTAAAGTGTATATGAATTGGTAATGAACAAGATGTTATTCGACTAATTGGTAATGTTTGCTAATGTTTCATGCATGAATATTTAATAGGCTAAATGGTATGTCTTGTTTTGACTTAACAAGTGAATGTGCATAAGTACATGGATTGATATGTTTGGTAATTAACTAATGAAATAGATGTTTATAAATGGATGGATTGATGTATGCGGTGTATATGAAATGAAACAGATTTTGATGATTATTTAAGAATTTGAATGCCATGAAGCCATGAACTTTGGTCATAAGGTTCGACTATTGAAATTATAAAGTATATGTATTATGATATGAGTAAATTAGTTGGGTCAAATAAGTGATTAAATTAATAATATTGATATGTTTAAATTTTAAAGCATGAATTGCTTATGTATTATAAGTAGTAAAGTATGTTTGGTTTTTAGTCAGTTAAGTGATACATATGTGCGAATGTGACTTATGTGATTGGGCTGCTAAATACTATTCAAGTTTTTAAAAATATATATATGAAATTTTTGTGAATGAGTTAATTTAATTTTGTGCATAATTTTATATTGAAAGACTGTTCTGAGTTGTGGTTTAGTCTGTAATGCCTCGTAACCCTAATCTGATGACGGATACGAGTTATGGATGTTATGTAACACCCCCTACCCGTATTCATTATCGGAATAGGGAACGAGGCATTACCGGAGCTTACAATATTTATTTATTTATTTATTTTTACTCAATATAACTCCTTTATAAACAATCTAGTCTTCCCTGCAAAATTTTTTTTTTTTAAACCGAGACTAATTCATATCAACCAATCCAATCAACATACCTTCAAAATAGATCCATGCAAATTTATAAGATAACCTCATTACATACTGAAACTAGAAATTTGTTAGCCATACCAATGGCTGACCTTACATTCATTTCATATTAACATCTACTTTATTAGCTTATACATGCCGTTGATTTCCAAAATAAAGTTTCTTTTTATATACCAAATCTCGGGGTTGATAGTGTGATGTGTCTCCCACCGAATCCGACCTCCGAGCTCTTAATACTACAAAATAGAGAAAAGGAAACAGAGTAAGCACTTTGTGCTTAGTAAGCCCATGTAACAAGAATTATACTTACCTAACATTTTCAATATAATGTAATATCCATTTATATATCCATTCAATGCATTATTATCTTAACATTTACAAACTCAACATTCAAGTCAGTCCAATAATTTTCATATATCAATAATATATACTATCATTGATGAGCTCATCAATACCATAATTTCCATATTTTTTTATAATTATCCCATTGAATTACTCGAATTTCGATGGATTTTCAGAGGTACACTTTAGTGTACAAATTCGGTCCATCAATTCATATTCATGTGCGCACATTTTCATTTCAGAGAGAGCACACTCCCATGAACCTCATCTTTACAAATGGGATTACCAGTCGAGCTAAATCACAGTAATATAAACTCATAGAGTATTGTCGGGATTACAGTCCAGGCTAAATCCTCGCAACGACAATTACTCTAATGAGCTTGGATCTGAATTACAGTCCAGGCTAAATTCAGACCTAATTCGGATCACCCGTCCGGGCTAAATCCATTTTCCACATATTCTTGGGAGGGCTATATCGAGGATAGGATCACCCGTCCGGGCTAGATCCTTTTTACCGTCAATTCCTTTTCGAGAGATCCATCGAATTTTCCTTTCGTTCAACCGGGATTTCTTTCCTTTTATCAAATATACCAATGTTTCATCAAATTTCATACAATGGACATTCAAATCATATTCATATCAATAACATACATTTCAAACATTTAAGAATATAATTCAAGTTACACGAACTTACCTCGATTCTAGTTTGTATACAAAATCTACTAGTCCGAACTTTTTCCTTTCCTCGATTTAGCTTTGTGTTTGAGTTTTCCGGATCTAAATAAATAAATTTAATTATCAATTCAATACATTTCATGTTCACATGTAGCATTCATTATAATTCTATTACTATTTATAGTTCATTCAAAGCTGTCTACTTGAGTCATAGTCACTAAATTATTTATTTTTCGAGCTACAGAACTCCAAATGAAGAACCGTTAATTTTCCTTGAAACTAGACTCACATATCTTCACACCATAAAATTTTCATAATTTTTGGCTTAGCCAATTAGTACAGTTTATTCGTTAAATTTTCCCTGTTTCATTGTTTGACAGTTCTGCTATCTCTTCACAAAATCTCAGATATCTCACTGTACAGAATAAAAATAATGTTTTCATTTGTACCATAAAAAAATAGACTCACTAAGGATTCTAAGAATATAAACCACTCCCCATAATTATTTTTATTCATTTTTTATGATTTTTCAAAGTCAGAACAAGGGAACCTGAATTCATTCTGACCTTGTCTCACAAAACCTATTATATCTCATGATTTACAATTCTATTGCTTACAATGTTTCTTCCATAAGAAACTAGACTCAATAAGCTTTAATTTAATATTTTTTCCATCTTCTAATTCAACTTCTACAATTTATGGTGATTTTTCAAAGTTAGACTACTGCTGCTGTCAAAAACTGTTTTAGTGCAAGCTGGTTATTACCATTTTTCCCTAAACTTTCAATGAATGATAATTTCGTCCCTGCTCAATTAACCTCTCAATTGAGCTTATTTTTCTCAATTAACACTTTATTATATCACTTTAAACTACTTTATAACCTTTGGAAATCATAATTTCAGTAATAGACTTTAATTCCAAACACTTTCATAATTAGGTCCCAAAAATCAATTTCTATTGAAATTACCTAATAAAATCATCTCTTAAATGAATTAAGGCTTAAATTTCATGCTATTTCATCATAAACTTACATAAACCAACCATGGTGGCTTTCAATTTCATCCATGAAATCAAAGACTAATGAATTTAATGATAGGACCTAGTTGTAAAAGTCTTTAAAAACACCAAATTACAAGAAATAGGCAAGGATTCACTTACTTGGTGCAAAAATTATGATATACCAGCTTAGATACCCCTCCTATGGCGTTTTTTGCTGATGAGAGTGAAGAAAAATGAAGAGATTTCTAGATATCCCTATTTAGTCCTAGTTTTATTTAGCAAATTTTGTTATTTTCCCATTTTACCCTTATTTCTCCTTATTTTCTTGCTGATTTCATACCTTTGCCGTCCAGCCCAATTAGATCTTGGGTCTATTTTCCTTTTAAGCCCTCTTTATTTTATCATTTAAACTATTTAATCATTTTTCATAATTTTGTATTTGTTACAATTTAGTCCTTTTCATTTAATTACATACTCAAACGTTAAAATTTTCTAACGAAATTTTAATACCACATTACTAACATTTTATAAATATTTATAAAAATATTTCCTACTCAATTTTATGAGATCAAGGTCTCGATACCTTGTTTTTACCCAATTCCTTCAATAATTCCTTTTTCTAACTAACCACTAAATCGGTAAAATTTTTCTATCGATATTTTAATACGATTTTCCTATCATATAAATATTCATGCAAAAATATTAAAATAAATTTCTCTTTAAATCGGATTTATGGTTACGAAACCATTGTTCCGATAACCTTGAATTTAGGCCATTACACTCTCTCCCCTTTTAAGGATTTTCGTCCTCGAAAATCTTACCGAGAAAGAGGTTTGGATATTGTTTCCTCATTGTCTCCTCCGGTTCCCATGTCGCTTCCTCAATCCCATGCTTTTGCCATAATACTTTCACTAAATTTATCTTTTTATTTCTAAGCTCCTTTGTTTCGTGTACAATATCTTGACCGGTTCTTTCATTGTAAGTCATATCCGGTTGAATCTCCATACGTCGGAGAAATAACATGTGAAGGATCTGACCGATATCGTCGTAGCATAGATACATGAAAAACATTATGAATTTTATCAAGTTAAGGTGGTAATGCCAATCGATAAGCGCGATCGGTCCAATTCTTTCTATAATTTCATATGGCCCGATAAATCTTGGACTCAATTTACCCTTTCGACCAAACCGGAGAACTTTCTTCCAAGGAGACACTTTCAGAATACCTTGTCACCGACTGAAATTCAATCTCTTTTCGTCTAAGAGATCGGCATATGATTTTTGGCGATCGGAAGTCGCTTTTAAACTATCAGAATAACCTTTACTTTTTCTTACATTTCCTGATTAAATCAACCCCATGTATCTTCTTTTCACCGAGCTCATCCAATATAATGGTGTTCTACATTTTCTACCATACAAAGCTTCATACGGAGCCATTTTAATACTGGAGTGATAACTGTTATTGTAAGCAAATTCAATCAAAGGTAGATATCTCTCCCAATTACCATCAAACTCTAGTATACAACATCGGAGCATATCTTCCAATACCTGAATTACACGCTCAGATTGGCCATCTGTCATGCGAGGATGAAATGCGATCTTGAAATACAACCGAGTACCCAAGGCTTCTTGCAATTTGTCCCGAAGCGAGGCGTAAATCGGGGATCTCTATCGATATAATGGAGATAGGCACTCCATGTGTAACGACAATCTCGAGATATGTACAATTCAGCCGGTTTATCTAAAGAATAATCCATACGCATCTAAATAAAGTGTCTTGACTTTGTCAATCGGTCAACAATCACCCAAATAGCATCTTTTTTCCTCGGAGACAACGGTAACCCCGATACAAAATCCATAGTGATTCTTTCCATTTCCATTCCGGTATAGTAATTGGTCAAGTAACCCGAAGGTACACGATGTTTCGCTTTAACTGTTGACATATCAAACATCTTGATACAAAATCGAAATATCACGTTTCATACACGCCACCAAGACATCTTTTTCAAATCATTATACATTTTATTACTTCTCGGATGTACGGACATAGTACCACTATGAGCCTCGTGTAAAATCTTACGATGAGCTCAATTCTTGGGTACACATACCCTATCTCGAATAATAAACAACCATCAATCCCCACTTGAAATTCGAATCGACTACGACTCACATTGTGCCCGTTTAACTCGCAACTTTTCATCATTCTTCCGAGCTTCACATATTTCTTTGTAGAAATGTCGGTTTAGCTCTCAACTCAACGGCTATTGAACCATCATCAACCAAAGACAATTGAGCATTCATAGCTCGCAAAGTAAATGAGAGATTTTCGGCTTAAAGCATCAGCAACAACATTAGCCTTACCGGATGGTAATCAATAATCAAATCATAGTCCTTTATCAATTCAAGCCACCTGCGTTGTCTCAAATTCAAATCTTTCTGTGTCATCAAATATTTCAAGCTTTTATGATCAGTATAAATATGACATTTCTCACCGTACAAGTAATGCCGCCATATCTTCAATGCAAATACAATAGCAAACTAACTCGAGATCATGTACGGGTAATTTTTTTCATGTGGCTTAAGTTGTCTTGAAGCATAGGCTATTACTTTACCTTCTTGCATCAAGACACAACCTAAACCATTTAATGAAGCATCACTATAAATAACAAATTCCTTACTGGTTCAGTTGTACCAACACAGTGCTTTCGTCAATAAATCTTTCAATCGATCAAAACTCACTTTGGCATTCATCAGTCCACTCGAATTTAACATCTTTCTGCAACAAACGGGTCATCGGAGAAGCTATCATAGAGAACCCCTGTACAAATCTCCGATAATAACCAGCTAAACCCAAGAAACTTCTAACTTCAGATATATTCTTCGGTGGACTCCAATTAATAATAGCTGAAATTTTATTCGGGTCTACCCTGATGCCTTCGGCTGATACAACATGTCCAAGGAAACCCACTTCTCGGAGCCAAAATTCACATTTATCGAATTTAGCATAAAGCTTCTTCTCACGCAGATTTGCAACACTATTCTCAAATGTTCGCATGCTCATTTTCATCTCGAGAATAGACTAGAATATCATCAATGAAAACTACAACAAACCTATCTAAGTACGGTCTGAATATCCGATTCATCAGATCCATAAATACTGCAGGTGCATTAGTCAGCCCAAAAGGCATAACCAGAAACTCATAATGCCCATACCTGGTTCTGAAAGCTGTTTTCGGTACATCTGGCTCCTTTACCCGTGGTGTGTAATAGCCCGATCGGAGATCAATCTTTGAGAATCTTTGTGGCACCTTTTTTTGCTGATCAAATAGATCATCAATCCGGGCAACGGGTACTTATTCTTTATAGTTACCTTATTGAGTGCCGATAGTCGATACACAATCTCAAAGACCCGTCTTTCTTTTTCACAAATGCAACCGAGCACTTCTAAGGTGAATGACTCGGTCTAACAAAACCTCTATCAACAAGTTCTCAGAATCGTATCTTTAATTCTTTTAATTTTGTAGGAGCCATCCGGTATGGAGCTATGGAAATCGGAGTAGTTCAGGAATCAAATCTATAGAGAATTCCACTTCCCTTTTTGGTGGCAACCCGGGTAACTCCTCTGGAAACACATCAAAAAATTCGCATACCACCGCATCGCTTGTATCTTTGACTCGAGATACCTTGGTATCGAGTACATAAGCAAGAAAAGCATCATACCCTTTTTAACATACTTACGAGCAAAGAATAATCGAAATCACATCGGATAATCCCTCTGCATCGATCGATTTAACCGGAGTAATTCGCCATTCTGACACTTCAACACAATATATTTCTGTTTACAATTTACTATCGCATCATCTTTGAGTTAACCAATCCATACCCAATATCACATCAAACTCATCAAATGGCAAGTAACATCAAATCACCAGAAACAATAACCTCTTACTATCGGTGGACAATTTTTACAAATTTTATCCACCAAAAGCAGATTGGCCCGGGGGTTCGAGACTTTAACCACAAATTCGAGAGGTTCAATAGATAAATCTTTAACACATGCAAGCTTTATACATATATATGAATGCGTAGAACCGGATCAATTAATGCAAGAATATCGGTGTCAAGTAAAGAAAATGTACCAATAATAACATCGGTCTTTGAGGCATCTTCTCCGCACGAATGGCATATGTCCTAGCAGTGCTCGTGTCTCGAGCCCGCCTCGGTGTCTTTTTGCAGCTCCTCGGCTACCACTAACATTACCGGATGGTCGAGATGGTCTACCCCTTGAAACTGGATTACTCGGTTTAGATATCTGTTTCCACTTCTTTTTCACCCCTTCGGACAATCTCGAGGAAATGGTCAAAAGAACCACATCAGTAACAAGCCCCGCTCTTAAATCGACATTCACCAAAATGAGCTTTATTACAATCATCGGCATCTCGCTTAGGGTACCAACACCGCCAACATCGGTCATCGATGGAGTGGAAGGTCTTGGATTAATGCGTTGAGAACCTCGTTCTCTGCTGAATACCAAAGCGACCGAGGTAGAACGATCCGGTACTTCGCAATTTCTTTGGAGCAGTAAAACCGAGATTTTCCCATTGGTCTTTTACTAGAAATTCGAGCTTCCTTCTTAGCCTGTTTCTTTTCTTTGCTCAATTCTTCTCGCTTTATAAGCTCGCTCGCTAATATAGCAAACTCTCGAATTTCAAGAATTCGATCAATAGCTTAATGTCTTCATTCAACCCTTCTTCGAATCTTTTACACATTTCACTTTCCGATCGACCCATTCTCGAGCATATTTACTCAACCGAACAAATTCCCTTTCATACTGGATATCGATCTATTACCCTGTTTCATTTCAAGAAATTCTTTTCTTTTTTCGATCAAGGAACCTCTGTTGATATATTTCTTTTAAATTGCGTTTTGAAAGAACTCCCATGTAATTTCTTCTTTCGGAACAAGCTGAAGCTTTAGTATTCCACCAATGGTAAGTTTTGTGTCTTTTAGTAGTGAAACGGCACATTTGCACATTCTTCTCGGTGTACAAGATAAATCCTCCAAAACCCGAGTAGTATTCTCTAACCAAAATTCAGCCATTTCAGATCATCATCAATCGCTTTGCTCAAAATTCTTGGCCCCATATTTTGAATTTTATCAACCGAGCTTTCCCTTTTCTAGCATTCGATGCACTGTAGTCTGTGGGATCTCGGGAACCGGTGGAGGAGCAGGAGGGGGAGCTTGAGTTTGCTGCACTACAGGGTTAGTTCTTATGTATTGAGTAAACCATTTATTCATCATTTGAAAGAAGGCTATCTTTGCCTCCTCCCCTTGACCCTCTGTACCGGACCTTCTACTGCTAGTTTCTTCTCTTTGTACTGAAGCCGGAGCATGACTCCCAGCCTCCTCAGATTGAACTCGGTCGGATGACATTACTATAAGAAAAATACAATTTAAACGGTGAGGAGATATCACACTATCAATAATAATTTAAATGGCATGTATAGCTAATCCGTATTTGCTACATCGGTCCTAGAACCGGCTAAACCGTAGCTCTGATACCAACAAATGTAACACCCCCTACCCGTATTCATTATCGGAATAGGGAACGAGGCATTACCGGAGCTTACAATATTTATTTATTTATTTATTTTTACTCAATATAACTCCTTTATAAACAATCTAGTCTTCCCTGCAAAATTTTTTTTTAAACAGAGACTAATTCATATCAACCAATCCAATCAACATACCTTCAAAATAAATCCATGCAAATTTATAAGATAACCTCATTACATACTGAAACTAGAAATTTGTTAGCCATACCAATGGCTGACCTTACATTCATTTCATATTAACATCTACTTTATTAGCTTATACATGCCGTTGATTTCCAAAATAAAGTTTCTTTATATACGAAATCTCGGGGTTGATAGTGTGATGTGTCTCCCACCGAATCCGACCTCCGAGCTCTTAATACTACAAAATAGAGAAAAGGAAACAGAGTAAGCACTTTGTGCTTAGTAAGCCCATGTAACAAGAATTATACTTACCTAACATTTTCAATATAATGTAATATCCATTTATATATCCATTCAATGCATTATTACCTTAACATTTACAAACTCAACATTCAAGTCGGTCCAATAATTTTCATATATCAATAATATATACTATCATTGATGAGCTCATCAATACCATAATTTCCATATTTTTTTATAATTATCCCATTGAATTACTCGGAATTTCGATGGATTTTCAGAGGTACACTTTAGTGTACAAATTGGTCCGTCAATTCATATTCATGTGCGCACATTTTCATTTTGAGAGAGCACACTCTCGCGAACCTCATCTTTCTGGTGGGATTACGATCGAGCTAAATCCCTTTAATATAAACTCATAGAGTATTGTCGGGATTACAGTCGAGCTAAATCCTCGCAACGACAATTACTCTAATGAGCTTGGATCTGAATTACATCCAGCTAAATTCAGACCTAATTTGGATCACCCGTCCAAGCTAAATCCATTTTCCACATATTCTTCGGGAGGGCTATATCAGGATAGGATCACCCGTCAGGGCTAGATCCTTTTACCGTCAATTCCTTTTCAGAGATCCATCGAATTTTCCTTTCGTTCAACGGGATTTCTTTCCTTTTTATCAAATATACCAATGTTTCATCAAATTTCATACAATGGACATTCAAATCATATTCATATCAATAACATACATTTCAAACATTTAAGAATATAATTCAAGTTACACGAACTTACCTCGATTCTAGTTTGTATACAAAATCTACTAGTCCGGAACTTTTTCCTTTCCTCGATTTAGCTTTGTGTTTGAGTTTTCCGGATCTAAATAAATAAATTTAATTATCAATTCAATACATTTCATGTTCACATGTAGCATTCATTATAATTCTATTACTATTTATAGTTCATTCAAAGCTGTCTACTTGAGTCATAGTCACTAAATTATTTATTTTTCGAGCTACAGAACTCCAAATGAAGAACCGTTAATTTTCCTTGAAACTAGACTCACATATCTTCACACCATAAAATTTTCATAATTTTTGGCTTAGCCAATTAGTACAGTTTATTCGTTAAATTTTCCCCTGTTTCATTGTTTGACAGTTCTGCTATCTCTTCACAAAATCTCAGATATCTCACTGTACAGAATAAAAATAATGTTTTCATTTGTACCATAAAAAAATAGACTCACTAAGGATTCTAAGAATATAAACCACTCCCCATAATTATTTTTATTCATTTTTTTATGATTTTTCAAAGTCAGAACAAGGGAACCCGAATTCATTCTGACCTTGTCTCACAAAACCTATTATATCTCATGATTTACAATTCTATTGCTTACAATGTTTCTTCCATAAGAAACTAGACTCAATAAGCTTTAATTTAATATTTTTCCATCTTCTAATTCAACTTCTACAATTTATGGTGATTTTTCAAAGTTAGACTACTGCTGCTGTCAAAAACTGTTTTAGTGCAAGCTGGTTATTACCATTTTTCCCCTAAACTTTCAATGAATGATAATTTCGTCCCTGCTCAATTAACCTCTCAATTGAGCTTATTTTTCTCAATTAACACTTTATTATATCACTTTAAACTACTTTATAACCTTTGGAAATCATAATTTCAGTAATAGACTTTAATTCCAAACACTTTCATAATTAGGTCCCAAAAATCAATTTCTATTGAAATTACCTAATAAAATCATCTCTTAAATGAATTAAGGCTTAAATTTCATGCTATTTCATCATAAACTTACATAAACCAACCATGGTGGCTTTCAATTTCATCCATGAAATCAAAGACTAATGAATTTAATGATAGGACCTAGTTGTAAAAGTCTTTAAAAACACCAAATTACAAGAAATAGGCAAGGATTCACTTACTTGGTGCAAAAATTATGATATACCAGCTTAGATACCCCTCCTATGGCGTTTTTTGCTGATGAGAGTGAAGAAAAATGAAGAGATTTCTAGATATCCCTATTTAGTCCTAGTTTTATTTAGCAAATTTTGTTATTTTCCCATTTTACCCTTATTTCTCCTTATTTTCTTGCTGATTTCATACCTTTGCTGTCCAGCCCAATTAGACCTTGGGTCTATTTTCCTTTAAGCCCTCTTTATTTTATCATTTAAACTATTTAATCATTTTTCATAATTTTGTATTTGTTACAATTTAGTCCTTTTCATTTAATTACATACTCAAACGTTAAAATTTTCTAACGAAATTTTAATACCACATTACTAACATTTTGTAAATATTTATAAAAATATTTCCTACTCAATTTTATGAGATCAAGGTCTCGATACCTTGTTTTTACCCAATTCCTTCAATAATTCCTTTTTCTAACTAACCACTAAATCGGTAAAATTTTTCTATCGATATTTTAATACGATTTTCCTATCATATAAATATTCATGCAAAAATATTAAAATAAATTTCTCTTTAAATCGGATTTATGGTTACGAAACCATTGTTCCGATAACCTTGAATTTAGGCCATTACATGTTACACTACTATAAGCTCCTTAAGACAAAATAATTTTCCAATTCTAGCTGCTAGCTGAATTTGGCTTAGGTAACCAAAAAGAACTACCTCTTAAAACATAATTCTGAACCCAAGCAACCTAAAAAGACCCTTCTGAAGCGAGCAAGGAATGAATTAGCTGCAATATGCAAGCTTGATTCCATTCTGATAACATGTTAATTTGCATGACTTTTTGTGTTTAATTCGGTTAATTTTTGAATTGATCCCTACTGAATTAGTGATTTTATGTTTTAATATTGTAAGGGATGCAATTGGGAAAAATGAGCAGAAAATGACCAAATTGCAACACAATCAATAAAGTGAAGTCGAATAAAAAATGTGGAAAAAGCCAATGACTCACCAGATTCTTTTGACTTTGTAAAAACCAAAATTAGAAAAAATCTGTATAACACTCCTATACTTGGTTCAACTCAAGGAACATGATATAGGAATATTACATTTAGTGCCAAAGTGATTTTGGCTAAACACTAATAAATTTGAACATTAGAAATAAAAGTTTTCACTAAATTAATTCAATATTATCCGAAATCAACCTTATTTAACATATATTCAATTAATTATGTATGTAGGCATTTAGATTTTTATAATTCAATGCAAATATCACCAAAGTTCTTTTTTAGACCCTAAAATAAGTAAAGTTTTAATAACTTACATTTTAGTCCCTACTACTTAGAACACACTTGATTTTCCTAAGTACATGCCATTCTATTCCAAATTATTATAACATACACTCTTAGTACTTGGAGATGTGATGAGATGGATGTCCACGACTTCAACTACGACTCTTCAAAATCACTTTACCTACGCGTTGAAAATAAACGCGTTAAGTCGGTGAAATCTTAGTAAGTACCCATGATATTTAAATTCTATTAAATTTCTTAATTTCCAATATCTCATTTCTTTGTTTATTTATCACATTACATCTCAATTACTTATTATCATGGTCATTTGTAACCTTTTTACTTATTTCACAATTTAGTCCTTAAATCCTCAAATCAATCTATAAAACTTACTATTATTTTAATACATGTATCATATTTCATCATTTAATGTAAATTTTCATAACTCCCTCACTATTTCTTTCACAATTTTTCTTTTTACATATTTAACTTACTAGTCATTGTCTTTCTTATACTTCCTCAAATACATTCAATTTACTTACATCTTCACTTTACTGATTCAATAATTTGAATATTAATTGGAGATAAACCTTTACCTTGTAACGAAAATTGTTTACCTTTTCAACAGAAGCCAGTAGACTAAACAAAGCACTTAGGATATATAGAGGTGCATTATTATGCACTATTGAATAGAAAGCACTAAAGTGCTATACATAGAGCACTAACGTGCTAATAATCGGAGAGCACTCTAACGTTCCTTAATGGCATGCCACTAATATCCCAATAGTTCTAATCTCGTCTACTTGGGCAAATTATATCATACACACATATCACTTTACACTTTCACATAATGCTTTTACATACTTTATAATTTAATCCTCGTACAATAATCCATATACTTATATCTTCACTATCTTTAATACATGTAATATATTTCTAAATTCAATATTCATCCATAATTCACTAATAGTCCTTATCATATATTTCACATATCACTTTTATATATTTTGTAATTTAGTCATGAGCACAATATTTCATGTAGCAATATATTTTACTTTTAATAACACATATAATTTAATTCAACACTTATTAATATTCCAAAATTTACTACAACATCAATTTTTCACATTTTAAGTGTTATACACTTCACTTTCCTATTTCTAATATAAATTTTTCTCAAATTTACGATTTAACCCTTAATTTCCACAACTTGGGAAATAATTGTAGTTTGGATTACAAAATTCACATATTCTTTTATTTTCCATTATATGTTTTATTATCAATATTTCCTTGTAAACTTTTTATAACTTTCCAATTTAGTAACTTTTTTTTAAAGTCTTTATTCATTATTAAACAATTTTTCTTTCACAACTCACTTAATTCACATAATTAATTCTACTAACTCATTTTCCACATCAAATTTCCATGTATTTCACTTGTATTATTTCCACCACATGTATTTCTCAAGTCTTTCTATTCAGTCCTTATTTCCATAAAGTTTCACATTTTCCCATGATTTCACTTATCTAATACTTTGTATATTTTTCACTAACACATAACCCAACTATTACACTTTTATTATAATTTCCTACTTCACATAGTAAATGTGAAAAATATAACGTCGGTAATGACAATATATCGCAAAGAAAAAAAAAGAAATAGAAATAAAGAACACACAGATTTTACGTGGAAACCCTTTCGGGAAAAACCACTGGCAGAGGAGAAGAAAATTCACTATGTCAAATTCGAATCAATTACAAGAGGAATAGACCATGTCTATTTATAGGCTTATAAAGCCATATTCTAATAGAAGTGTAGTAAGATTGAAACTCCTTATTCTAATCAATATCAAATAGATGGAGTTTAATAAGGTTTAAAAAACCTTATTCAAAATAAAATAAAAGAAGTGTAATTTTATAAGGATTCTTCTTTTTTATTTTATTTTACCATGGTATTTTATTTAAATAAGAATTTGGGTCACTTAATTCTAACAATCTCCACCTTGACACGAATTCTCAATAAACAAGTTCTTCATCGCGAACTCTCAACGAACAAGTTCTCCACCTCTTCCATAAAACCCCTTAAGGGTTTAACTTCAACAATGAACACCAACCAAGTCTAAGCAATGCTTAAACTTGGTTATAGGAAGTGACTTAGTCATCATATCTGCAGGATTTTCATGAGTACTAATTTTGCTCACAACAATATCACCACGAGCAATAATACCACGAACAAAATGATACCGAACATCAATGTGTTTTGTTCTCTCATGAAACATTTGATCTTTTGTAAGGAAGATGGCACTGATCATGTCACAAAATATGTCTTTGATTTGAAGGTCTTCATTGAGCTCACTAAAGAGTCCTTCAACTAAATAGCTTCTTTACAAGCCTCGATGAATCGCCATGTACTCACTTTTCGATGGTAGACAAAGCGATCGTAGTTTGCAAAGTAGCTTTCCAACCGATTGCACAACCTTCGATTATAAAGACATAACCGGTGAGAGATCTTTCTTCTATCAAGGTCTCAAAGCAAAATCAGCATCAACATACCCAATGACTCCATCTCTAGTTCTTCCAAACCGTAAGCAAACATCGAGTAGTACCTCGTAAGTATCTTAAAATCCATCGAATCGCTTTCCAATGTTCTTTACCGGGATCGCCATGTATCCGCTTAATCGCATCGATCGTGATATGATAAACTCGACGTGAACAAACCATAGCATACATGAGAGATCCCATCGCACTGTAGAGTATGGAACATATGACATGTACTCAATCTCATCATCTGATTGTGGAGATAAAGCCAATGAAAGTCCGAAATGAGTCTGCTAAAGGAGTACTAACAGCTTAGCACTCTGCATATTGAACTCGCAAAGAACTTTCTCAATGTACCCTTCTGACTTAGGTACAATTTACTTGCTTTTCTATCTCTGAGAATCTCCATACCAAGTATCTTCTTTGCTGGTCCTAAATCTTTCATCTCAAATTCTTCACTTAGTTGGGCTTTGACCTTTCTTATCTCTCCTTTATCTTTTGCTGCTATCAACATGTCATCAACATAAAGAAGTAGATGCACAAAAGAACCATCACTATTTTTCTTAAAGTAAACACAATTTGTCAAAACTATTTCTTTTAAAATCATGAGAAGTCATAAAGGAATCAAACCTCTTGTACCACTGTCTTGGTGACTGTTTCAAACCGTAAAGAGACTTTTTCAGCAAGCAAACATAGTCCTCTTTTTCTCGAGATCAGAAACCCTCTCGTTGTTGCATGTAAATATCTTCCTCAAGCTCTCCATGAAAAATGCGTTTTACATCTAATCGCTCAAGCTTCAAATCTTGCATGGCCATAATACCAAGCAAAGCTCGAATCGAACTATGCTTCACAACCGGGAGAATACACATCAGTAAAGTCCACTCTGAAATTTGATTGTAACCCTTTGCAACAAGCCTTGCTTTTTATATCGGGTTCTTCAACTCCTGGAGTCCCTTCTTTCTTTTTAAACACCCATTTACAGCGAATAACCTTTTTACCTTTAGGAAGTTTCACAAGATCCCATGTTTTGTTTTTGTGGAGTGATTCTATTTCCTCTTGCATAGCAAACATCCACTTTTCTGAGTCTTCACAGCTAACCGCCTCAGAATAATTTGACGGCTCTTGGTTTGCATCTATATCTTCACCACATTTAAAGCATAAGCAACTAGGTCACCTCAAAGATACTTCTTTCGAGGTTTAATTTCTCTTCTAGTTCTGTTTTTGGCGATGGAGTATTGTGGTGAAGAAGCAACTCTATTCTCAATTTTTGTACTGGCTTGAGGAGTTGACTCTGTATTAATCTGATGCTCCACCTGCTTTTAATTTTCTTTATTGGAAGAGTCTTTAAGAGATAAGTTAGGTAGCATAGCAGTTTCATTAAAAACAACATCTCTCGCTAATCACAACTTTTCTATTTTCAGGACACCATAACTTATACCCTTTTACACGACTTTATAACCAAGAAAAACACATTTAATGGATCTTGGTTCCAATTTTCCATTATTAACATGGGCATACGCAGACACCCAAAGATCTTTAAATCGTAATAATTAGCGGGATTACTGCACCATACCTCTTGTGGAGTCTTTTTCTCAATGGCAGCGGATGGAGATCGGTTGATCAAAAAACATGCAGTAGAGGCTGCTTTGGCCCAAAACGACTTTGGTAAGTTGGCATTTGACAACATGTATCGAACCTTCTCCATAATCGTTTTGTTCATTCGTTCTGCAATGCCGTTTTGTTGTGGAGTATGACGAACTGTCAAGTGTCTCACGATTCCTTCTGACTTACACAGTTTATTAAACTCATCAGAACAAAACTCTAAGCCATTGTCTGTGTGGAGGTATTTTATTTATTTTCCCGTATGTTTTTCAATCATAGTTTTCCAAGACTTAAATGCGGAAAACACATCGCTTTTCTCGCTTCGCCGGGAAGAATGCCCAAACTTTTTCGGAAAAATCATCAATAAAAGTTAGCATATAATTAGCTCCACCACTCGAAGGCACTCTTGATGGCCCCTACGGATCGAGAATGAATATACTCCAATGTTCCTTTCGTGTTATGGATTCCTCTCGTGAATCGAACTCTTTTTGCTTCCAAAAACACAAAGCTGCTCACAGAACTTCGGTTTGCAAATTCCTTGCCCATCAAGAAGTCCTCTTTTGCTCAATTTCGCCATGCCATTCTCACTCATATGCCCTAGCGCATATGCCAAAGTTTAGTAATATCATCATCGACAAAGAAGAAGAAGCGACAATTTGCATCACCAATAAATGTAGAACCCTCGCAAAATATATAACTTGGCAAAATTTTTCTCATTTCTTTCATCACAATGAGGAACCTTTGGAAATCTTCAACATCCCACTTTCAATTGTGTATTTGTACCCTTTTGAATCAAGAGTACTCAACGAAATTAAATTTCTCTTCAATTCTGGAACATGCCGTACGTCACTAAGTGTTCTGACAACTCCATCAAACATCTTAAATTTAATTGTTCCAACACCTGTGATTTTACACGAAGCATTATTTCCCATCAAAACAACACCTTCGCATAATTTGCGTAATTTGTAAACCAATCTCGATTGGGACTCATGTGGAAGGTGCGGTGAGTCAAGTATCCACTCGCTTCTCTTTAGAATTGTTGATGAAGCGGCTAGAAGTTCACCATCACTGTAGTCTTCTACAATATCAGCTTCACCAGAATTTTCTGGTTGTTTTCCCTTTTGATTTGCAGCCTCCCTTTTAATCTTATTCTGTAGCTTATAGCACTCAGATTTAATGTGCCCTTTCTTCTTGCAGAAGTTACAAGTTTTACCTCTGTTTGAAGACTTTGATCTACCCTTAGATTTACCGCGAGGATTCCTTTCATGTGTCCTTCCACGATCATCATCAGCATTCCGATCTTGTCTCTCACGAACAATAAGACCCTCTTCCTGAGAGTCGGGTTTAACCACAAGATGCTTCATCTTATCATACGAGGTCAAAGAATCATAAACCTCATCAACTGTGAGAGACTCGCGGCTATATAAAATCGTGTCTCTAAAGGTTGAATAAGGCGGGGCAACGAACAAAGTAGAATCAACCCTAGATCTTCCTTATCATATCGAACCTCCATGGCCTCCAAGTTTGAGAGAATTTCTTTAAACATCATAAGTGTTCGTGCCTGACGCACCTTCCTCCAAACGATGAGCATAAAGACGTTACTTCATATGCAACTTGCTAGTTAAAGTTTTCGACATACATATTTTTCTAGCCTCTTCCATAATGCTGCGGCAGTCTTCTCCTTCATCACATCCTGCAAAATTTCATTATCTTCCTTGCGCTTCCTTCATCACATCCTGCAAAATCTCCTTCATATGCAACTGTGTTAACGCCTTTCGATCCTTGCGCTTCTTATCTTCCTCCGTCAATGTCGAAGGCATCTTATCTACCCCTAGCAGGGCTTCCTCTAAATCCATCTGTGCAAGAACTGCCTGCATCTGTATCTGCCACAATGCAAATCTGGTGTTGCGATCCAACAGCGGAATTTCATACTTTAAAGGCGCCATTACTGTGATCGAGATGAAAAAAAAAACCCGGAAGCTCGGATACCAATTTGTAAAAAAAAAAAATAGAAAAAAAAATGAAGAACACACAGATTTTACGTGGAAACCCTTTCGGGAAAAACCACGGGCAGAGGAGAAGAAAATTCACTATGTCAAATTCGAATCAATTACAAGAGGAATAGACCATGTCTATTTATAGGCTTATAAAGCCATATTCTAATAGGAGTGGAGTAAGATTGAAACTCCTTATTCTAATCAATATCAAATAGATGGAGTTTAATAAAGTTTAAAAAACCTTATTCAAAATAAAATAAAAGAAGTGTAATTCTATAAGGATTCTTCTTTTATTTTATTTTACCATGGTATTTTATTTAAATAAGAATTTGGGTCACTTAATTCTAACAGTAAATTATTTCACACTATTTTTATTTTTATTTACTTAATTACCACTTAGTTTACAAAAATCACATTTTAATCCTTAAATAACAAGGAAGTTCATGGGTACTTACCTCTTTTCTATCAAAATCTCTTGTTTTTCTCTTATCCTACCACTTGATTTACTTACTCAACTTCTCTCTTCATCAACGTGTCAAAAACACAATATTTCCTCATGAGAAATCTTTACTTTAACACCATTTTTATGTTTTCTTATCACTACTAGACTTAAAAATAATATAAAACCTTAACATCCATACCTTATTCTCTTGAAACCAAACTTTATCTTGACTTTCTCTCCTCCAACTTCTATTTTCTTGAATCTAACTTGATATTCTTGTAACATCCTGGAAAAGGCCTATGCATTTTCGGTTTAATTGTATGAAATGACAAGTCTTAAGCATTATGAATAAATTTTTGATATTTTTGGAAACTCAGAAATGTATGAAAATGCATGGAAATGGAAATGAACATTTTTGGAAACCTGAACATTTTTGGAAACTTGGAAATGCATTAGGACATGAACATTTTAGGAAACCCAGAAATGTAAGGAAATGGTTCAAAATGGAAAGTACACATTTTTGGAAACTAAGAAATGAAAATGGAAATGATCCAAAATGGAAAGTAAACATTTCAGAAACTTGGAAATGTAAGAAAATGGCAAGTAAACAGAGCCGATCGAAAATTTTAGGAAACTTGGAAATGACCCTGAAATGATGAGTTTTAAAGTTTAAAATAGGAAATCAAGGCAAGGTGGCCTTAAAAGAAAAATTTTGTGAAATTTGACACACAAACGGGCTAGGAAAAGTGGCCTGAAGATGGCACTTAGGGCCTATGGAAATGGCACCATGTGCAAGAGGCATGGGCCTGGGTTCGAGTCACAAGGGAAGCAAATAAAAAGAGTTTTATTTTTGCTTCCAGAAGGCCTTGGAGTGGACGGCAAGGCATCTAGAAAAAGAGAGGTTTATCCTCTTTAAAATTCGGCTATTAAGTGATAAATAATGGATTTTTTTTAGATTTTTAAATTGGATTATTTAGAAGAGATAAATCTTTGGATTAAATCATTTTAATTATCATAAAGCTATCGACAGAGGAGTGGTGGCCAAGTAAGGGACTCCCTAGTGATAATTTCGGCTATAAAAGGAAAGGGGAGGGCTACTCATCAATTTTTGCTTCCTCCTCATCTCTGCCAAAATTTTTAGGGTTCCCTTCTCTTTTCTTTTGTCTAGCCGAATCCCCTAGCCATCTCTCCCTTTTATTCAAAACCGAAAACAAAATCCAACCTAGCTGATTGTTCATCAAGTTTTTAACCAAATCTCTGAAGTGGTGTCAGGAAAGATCTGTCGACTTCCATACTAAAGGTAAGAATCTCGTGGTTATCGATTTACTCTCTTCTTTAAGCCGAAACATAGGGACTAATGTTATTATTGTCTTGGCCGAATATTAAAGGAAGGATTTGTGGTTTGGATCTAAGGAATCAAGGAAAGAGTTTCGGAATTCAAGGATTTAAGGTAAGGCACTGTATAATCGGCCAAAGGCCATATTGTATGTGTTAAAGTTAGATTAAATCTAACATATGGTTGTAGGATTTTTGACAAACATCAAGGAAGCAAGGATCTATTCTAGGATCTGAATAATCATCAAATCGGCATCAAAGGTAAGTAATACAAATCCTAGTTGTATTTGGAAAAAGGGCCGAATGGTCTTTTAAATAGTAAGTGATTAACTATTGTAGGATTTGAGATCTAAATCGTGATCGATTCTCTTCTGGAATTCAAGGAACCTATTAAGCGAATCTGTGTGTACTCACACTAACTTTCAATATATTATGGCAATAATTATCTTAATATATGAATATGTATAAGAATGTGAATGTGGCTAAGTACCACAAATATGGTAAAGAGTACCCAGGTACGTTTCCTACTTCTGATAGGATTACGAATATGATATATTTTGAACATGTGAATAGTAACATGAATGAGAAATAAGTATGTTATGCATGATATAATAATTTTTGGGGCATTTCGGGCTATATGTGAAAGGGAAGAAGGTGTTGACTTGGTCTCACCAATGGAATATGGTCACTACGGTCACATAATATGAATATGGTAACCGGTTACATTATCCGAATTTGGTAACCGGTTACATTATTCGAATATGGTGTCTAATGACACAAATTATATGGGCGATGAGCACGTCGATCGCATGATCGCTTCGATGGTGTGTAGCGGATGGAGGGTTGACTTAGTAGTCCCCACAGTGTGATTGGCAGGTACGGGTGGTGTGTAGCGGATGGATAAATAGGCTTGGGTTTGGGTTGCATCATTTAATTGTATATGAATATGAACTTTTATGCCTGATTTGTTGAATGTTAGTATTGTGTGCACATTGAGTCTGTTGACTCACCCCATTGTGGGACTATTTTTCAGGTGATGCACAGTAATGGACCGGGCCGGAAGGAGCTTAGTGGTGGCCATGTTCAGAAGGATTATTTTACTTCATTTGGACATTATATTTTTTTAAGTACTTTTAATTTTATTATTGGGTTTTATTTGATGTAATAAGGCCATAAGGCCCAAGTTGAGTTTCTTTATTTCTGTTTAAATTTTTATTTACTATGTTACGAACTATTTTTGGATTTAAAGTCCTAGTGGAATTAATTATTTAAAACTCTAAATTATTTTGTCACCCTAATTAAAAGATTTCTAAGTAAGACAAGTGGGCTTTCAATCTAAGTCCAACCCAAACCAATATTTTTCTCAAAATACACAAATTTTCTCTAAGTAACAAAGAATTTTGAAACCGATTTTCTTAAGGAACATACCAGATCCGGTTCAGGCTCGTGGGCTGGGTGTGGGGTGTTTCAATTCTAGCTCCCCATAGTCTCCTTATTGTTTCTCTCTCTTGGTTGCTATGGAAATTCTTTTAATTTCTAAGTGAAAATGGTGAATTTTTGGTGAAAGGACCAAATTGTAAAAAAAATTTATTTCTTTCTTCTTATTCTCATGTTGAGAACATTAAATGTCAAATCAAAATATACTAAGTAAAATAATAATTAAATATAATTAAATGTCAAATCAAAATATTAATAAACTAATATTTATTTAATTAATTAATCTAAAATATCACTAACATCATCATTACTCTTCAAAATATCTTTCTTGCTAGATGATCATTTTGTCCCTTATGATCTTTCAAAATTCCTCTATTGAATCATCACTCATTTTAGTAAAATTATGATTTAACCCCTCATAATTTTTTTACTTATTCAATTTGGTCCTAATTCATCTGTTTTCCTCAGTTTCTAGATCTTTTCACCCTTAAATTATTTGCACTATTGGTCCTTCAAAATTTTTATATTTGCACTTTAACCCCTCAAATTTTGAGTATTTACTCTTAGACCACAAAACTTTTCTCACTTTTACAATTTAGTCCTTTATTGAATTAATATATCACAATATACTTCCTAACCAAATTTTGTTGACACAACTCAAATTTTCCCTTTTTATCACTTTATTTCTTTATTTTACTATATTAAAGATAAATTCTCACTTTCTTACTATAACAATTTTTGGGGTATTACAATCTGATTTTTTTTTATTAAATTTTAATTATATGTTGAGTGATTAAAGCCGAATTTAGTAAATATTATGTATATAAATAGGGCTTTAAGGTGGCTTGGAAAAGACATTCATTTGAAATTAAATAGAATTATTCTTTTTTTCTCTCAAAGTTGGTGAGTAGCATTCTGTTACTTCATTTTCAATTCTTTGTTCTTTCAAAATTTGTTTAATTGCCTTCGAAGTCCTTTCCCTTCCCAATTTCCACCATTTTCATTCAAATCCAATCCATAGCCAGCCAAAGCATGATTAAATCCATGCTTCACTAAATTCCAACTTAGCTTTAGGCTGGTGTTCTTTCTGGTCGGGAATCATGAGATACATATCCATACTAAAAATCCTTCCAATCAGTATTCACATTTTTCCTAAGTATCGGGATTGACAACTCATCCCTTAAAGTTAACTCGATTTTAAGTCAAAAAGTGCACGTTGGGTTGGAGTCGTGTTTGGGATAGTTGGAGAAATGAGTCGGCCGTCCTGTATTCGGATCTCCAAGAACAAATCAAGGGAGAAGTGATCGGGTTTAAACGACCCACGCGGTTGAGGCCATTAATCCAAGTTGGGTTCTTCAGAGTGCAAGGTTACCGAAATCTTGAATTGGAAACACGTGTATCTCGATTAGATAATCGGTAAGGGTTGGTTTGCAGGTCGTACCGAGACCAACTAAGAGATGAAGAATTGGTGGTTAGGACGTTCTTAATTGTTATAACCAACTTATTATTTGGAGGAGAAAATTAATTTTCAAGGATCGATTCAAAAATCTGGAATCCACTAAGTCTAGGGCCAAGGCTTATTATCTCTGTTTACAAAAATCCAAATCTATTTCTCGATTTAAATTTATTTCCAATATTAATTAATTGTTTATTTATGTTGTTTCGATTATTTACTTTCTAAACACTTTCAAAACTCCCCTAATTTGTTTGTTTATTTTTCAGTAGGTCCGTTTGGAGTCGGGGGCACGACTTTTGCCACGACTTTCGACACGACAAAAATTTTAATAACAAGTTAAATGCGGAAGTTGATTATAATATCCAATCCCTGTAGACTCGACCCTACTACCACTCTTTACTACTGTTTAGAGTTATTTTACTGTAGGAATTATTTTTGGTGGTTTCGACGTCCATCACATTCCTCGAGACATTTCAATCCCAGACTACCTTTAGACTTGGGAAAACAGATATCCCTCCAATTAACCCTTGCACCAGTAGCTTCGATGTTGCTACCTTTCCAGAAGAACCTAGCACACAATTGATTAACTTGCTTCAACACAGTCTGGGGCAATAGAAACTGCCTACTCCAAAATTCCTGAATTCCAAATAAAACAACATTGATCAACTAAAGTCTACTTGCAAAACTTAAATGTTGAGCTAAACAAAAATTATGTTTGGTTTTCACTTTTCGATCATTATTTTTTGTCAGATTCTGCTATTAACCCCTATATTTTGCATAAGTTATAGATTTAGTCTTTATACTTCAATTTGATTAATTTAGTTATTGAATTTTTTTCAAACTCAGAAATTTCAGTCCTAACCCAAACAGTAATAATTAATCCATTATATAAAATTTTGCTATTAGTTTTGTACTATGTTTAAATTATAAAGTTAGTTTCTGCCCTATTGTTTGATCATTTTTTTCCCTCGTACTTTTCAAGTTTTAAAATTTCAATCATCAATTATACCTGTTAAAAATTCTAATTAAGTTCTTCAACTTTGGTTTTCTACAATATTTCTTTTTGTGGATGATTTATTATTTCAATTATTTTCCTTTTGTAAATTTTTCCATGAATTTTTATACTTAGATGTAATCACAAATTTGTTCATATTCAATTAAAGATTAAAATCAATTAAACTACTATGATTTATTAGAGATCAAATTGCTAAAAGGAGAAGGGAAAGAGCTTGACAAAGTCGATGGTCAAATCAATCCAAGTTATATACCTTATGTGTTCGTCGTGATTAAATAGTATTTCGTTGGATCATTACGTATGCTTCAGAAACGATGCATTTTTAAATAGTTGGCGTATACACTACTTGTACGACTTAAGACAAACTTGTCGTTACCTATGCCATTGCCACTAAACACAAAAACAGTGAATTAAAACATAATTGTATACCTTGCATCGTGGTACTGATAAGATTGAAGTTTATTGCTATTAAATTAGTGACCTTATTACAAAGTTCAGTACTTGAAAATGATTTAGTTGAATTTATTAAAACAGACTTGGGTCATGCTTATTGTCTTTTTACTCATGCCATAGAGGCAAGGCACGAAGATATTTCCTATGATACCCTCTACGGCATGTTATTGAATGGCGAACATCAACTGCAACTTGATGAAGTTGCTGCCATAGCACCAACTACACATTATGGTTAGACTCAATCCACTCAACGTGGTTGCAACAGAGGTAGGAGTAAAGAGGGCCAAGGGAGGAATTATTTGTCTTCCTCTTCTTCTAATTATGGTCCTCGAAATTTCAACCCCTTTTTTCGCCCACTTCCCTCTAATCCGCAGACCTTCTCTAATGTCACTTAAGTAGAGCCTATTGATTCTTTGAATCTAACATGTTTTTTTGTGGATGTTTTGCCTATGCGTCTCATGTGTCTCCTACTCCGAAGCTGGGAACGTTACTCATCCTACTCGCCCTAGTTCAAATCTTGCCAATACCTCCTCCCAATTCAATCAGTCATGGTTGATGGATAGTTGAACAACACATCATGTTACTGCCAACCTTGATAATATTGCTATTCACTCTAAATACCAAAGTCCCAATGAAGTTAAAGGATTCATTTGGTTGTAATAGAAGTATGAAGGCTTTAAAGAAAGTTCAAAGGTTTATTTAATATATTAACCAAAAAAATGTTGCTTCTTGGAAAATAGGGTTAGCATTCGATTTAATTGATGACAAGAATTTCAAGTTAGTTAGACTGGCTTATTTTGCTTCCCCATCCTTCACCCCACCACTACTACCTCCCTTGAATCCTACTTGTCGGCCACTGGCCTTTTTCAACATGAGGAGTCTCATTTTTCTGGAATGATAATTTTGGTTCAGGGTTTCATCCTTAATTTTTTCACGAGAGAGATTTTCTTGAATCAATGAGGAAGTATATGGTGTCTCAATTTTATCTAGTCAACAGTGACTTGACTTTTTTAGATTTACGTAAATTTGTTTTTGTATGCATTTGGTTTGATGGATTTAAAATTTTGTGAGGTTTTGTAAATAATCTAAGAAGAATGTGATTGTTGAGGTTAAACTCAATACACTAAGAGACTGTTTTGATGACTTGTGTTTGTGTCATTCGTGTTCTTGCCGACGTTATTTTTTATAGTCTAAAATTTTTCATAGCATAGCTTGATTTTCTATTCAAGCATTTATACCATTTTCCTTTCTCTGCCTATGCTTACATTATGCCTTTAACTAACTTGGTGTTATAAATAAACCATGCATCACCTTAATTAAAAAAAAATACTAAAACAATCATTTATATAAAATAAATTATATTATTATAAGTATATTTTTTATTATATAAAATTAACAAAAACTCGATTATAATAAAATTAAAACTCAGCAACACAATAAATTTTAAATAGTAATTTTACTTTTTTAATCTAATATCTTTTTCACCCACTTACATAATCAATTATATGTTTTACGTGGGTTTAGCTTTCAATGAATTAAGTCCATTTATTTATATTTTTTAATGATTTACATATGAAATTTCCATTCTGAGAGAAAAAAAGAAAGATTTATTCAATAAAATGGGCCTAAAGATAAGCAACCATTTCGGAAGGAAAATGATAACGTCCCGGTCCACGTGAGCTGTGCGGAGGGACGGTGGATGTTAGACACGTTTGTCTTCAACATCACTCACGTGACCGTTCGGCACGTGGCCTCACGTTATCGGGTTTTTATTTATTTATTTATCATACAAACGTTATCGTTGAAACGATACGCTAAAAGAACCACAATAATACACACTCTCATGTCTTGGAACAAATACATATTTTTATTTTTGTATACGCTCCTATGCCTTTTTAAGTCTTATCTCATTTGGTCCAACTCGAAGCATCATGGAAACCCGAAACCACATTTGATCTAGCCACGTGGCATTGATCACCGTCAGATCTGGCTTTTGACACGAGGCAATGCACTCACATGGGCTGCTGACACCACCCACCCTCCCGCCCCTTATCACGTGCAAATTGGACCCATTCATGCAAATCCCAATTTCCTTTTACAATTAAAAGAAAAATATCAAAGTGAGTGAGAAATAAAAAGGTCTGTTAAATGGAGACCTCCACGCTAAGCAACGCCTTCGGTACCTTCACTTTTTCAGGCTTTACTTTTAATTCAAGCTTAAAAGAAAAAAGGAGAAAAAATTACAACTATAAAATTCTCAATAACATTAAAATCAAAGAATTATTTTACAGAAATAAATAAGATTTAAGAACAGTAAAAACCTTATCCTCTCTTCGGAGTATACTCGCTTAGGGATTGGTGTCAGCTAGGGGACCCACCTTCTCCGTCTCTCCGCTTCTTGATACTTGCCACGTGGACGTCCTAACACTTTATTTAACATCGATAGTTGCACCATGCAGCCGCATTTCCAAAACCATAAAACATCCATGGATTTATTGGAAGGATTTTGGTAACAAGTAATATTAACTAAATATAAGATTTTCCAGTGTATTAAAAATATATTATTTATTATAAATAACTTAAAATATACTTTTTAAGACAATAATTAACAAAAAATACACGTTTTTTTGTTTATCTCTTTTCCTTTGTGCTGTAATAGAGATATTAGTTCCCTAATAAAACTGCAGAAAAATAGGTTCAACGACGTAATAGAGCATATTTTTCACATTAATTAGCAATAGATTGACTCGTTCGTAATCCTACGTGGCAGTTTTGTCGAAAAAGTGAAAAACCTGTTGCCATCTCCTTCTTCTATAAATCCTGACCGTTTAATTAATCAAATTTAGCTGTAATAATCGTGCTTATTAGTGGGGTTTGAATATAATACCCAAATTAGCAGGTGAAATTTCAAAAAAAATAAAGAAAGGAGCGAATATCAGAGAATAAATTAATTAAAAAAAGGGAAACGTAATTAAAAATCATAAGCGCAACTCTCGAGGGAAAATAAAGCAGAGGAATCGGGCTGTAAACTTGGACGCTAATGCACAAGCCTTAGCGACAAGTTTAAAGGATCGGTTACTAAGGATTGGATTTTAACACGATATAAAATTTTATCCTATCCCTAATCATTGATTAATTAATTTGTTAATTACTTCTTTACCCAATGATGCTCAGTAAATTATGTTTAATTAATTCTGACCGGAAAATACAATTTTAATTTAAATTACTGTTATCGCCCTATGTGGCATGTGAGTTAACCGGAGTTGTAAGCAATGAAATAATGATTGTGTGGAATACGTGGTGTTTATAATTGTTGTACACTTGGGTGATCATCACCAGTCACCACCATCATCTACTATCATCAACTACACGTGCGGTTAGATTTTTATCATCAATCGAAACCAAACTTGCGGGTCCCACTTGATGGTGGCTCCCTGATTTTGTTAACCCTCGGATCATGACTTATTATTAGGTTTATGTCGTTTTTAATTTTGTACGAGTGATTTGATTTTTACCATTTTAAACTATTTTTGAGTAATTTTCATGGGTTCTAATTGTTATTTGATTATATATATAGAAGATATCATATATTAAAATTTAAATGTCAAATAAATTGACATTAGATAACTATATAATTAGGTTTCAAATTTACTATACTTTTTTACCACTATCATGTTCACGTATGATGATGATATTTAAGAATTAAGTCAGTGAGGCATTTGTATTGTAGATAAAAGTAGAACTTTTGATTTTCATGGATCTAAATTTGAGTTTTATTACGTACAACCATTATTATGTGTAAATCTTTACTTCTATCATGTATTTTTATTTCATTTTGATTTGATTTTGTTATTTGGTGACACATATAATTGTAATTTGTACTTTTAAACACACACAAAAAAAATTAAAAGCTTAAACAAAAAAGGGTAAGTCACTTGCAAAATTGACATTGTCTTCAACACCATGGATGTTTTATTTTTCCGTTGTGATAGGGATGCTAAAAAAAGGAAATTTCATGGTGCTGAGTCTCATACTCAAAGCATCCAAGGCATCTTCCACAAGAAGCTTCTCCATATACCAGATGGAGGTTGATGAATAAGATACAAATCCAAATCCTACTTACTATGATTTAATAAAACGTTGTTATTCTATTCGACTCGATGTTTCTTCAAATAATTTTAAGTACTTGAAAATTTAATAGATAAAATTTTGATTGGAAACAATATTAATTTATTAAAGGGTTGCTAACTTTTGACAGTTAATACTTTAAAATTAAAAAAAAAAACAAAACAAAAAGAACCTTCCCCTCAAAAATTTTTGAAAATATTTTTATTTTATATTTAATATTAACAAAAAATTATTTAATTTAAAACATCGGGGTTTGATTACATATATAACTTTAAAAGAACCAAATTTAAAAAAATTCTTTTATATTTGTTTTTTTTAAAAAAAAGCAATGAACAATAAACTAAAATAAAAGAATAAATTGAGACATGCATGTTAGTTTGAAAGTGGATCGATTTAATATAATAGCATTACCCAAAAGGCCAATATCCCAAAGAAAAGGGCAGTAAAGTAATTTCACACTAGATTTTCCTTTATCCCAATTAAAGATTATTTAAATTATTTAAAATTTCCATTATTAAAAAAAATAAAAACGTCGTCAAAATGCACTAATTTAGCTGTCCGCCAGCCCCCTTCAAACGCAAATAAACCCTCAATCTCTCTCTTGAAAACCACAACTCCCCACACCTCTTTCTCTTTTCTCTCTACACTCACACATTTTCCTCACTATACTCTCCCTTTAACGCCACCTTCCCCTTCCAAATAAAGAAAACGTATTACCCCCCCCCCCCCAAATCAAAGCCATGGAGGCGCCTGAATTCGTTCCAGGAACCACCTGTTGTTCCCAATTCACGCCTGAAAAACCTGACCATTTCATTGTCGAGGACTTGCTCGATTTTTCCAACGACGATGCCATTTTAACCGACCAAACCTTCGACTCCTTCTCCGCGGCTGCCCACTCCACCGATTCTTCCTCCATTACTCCCTTCGACACCTGCAATTCCTCCTCCTTCTCTGCTTCCCAACCCAATTTAGTCGCCGGTATTGCTTCCCGTGCTTTTAACGATGGTCACTCCTCCGCTGACCTTTATGTGCCGGTAATCCCCCCCTACATGCAATCATTTATATAAAATATCGCTGGTTTTTTTTTTATTATAAATAACTGGAATATAGTTTGAATTTCAGCTCATTATTTTTACTGCTTCCGCAAGCCAATTAAATAAATTTACAACTACGTTTCTTCGGAATTTTGGTTCGAATTTCAAAAAGTATAGTGAGTCGTAAGCAAAGATTTCACGTATTTTCTACTTTTTGATTATTTTCCTGGCAACCAAACAAAGATAAAGATTAAGAGCCATGTGCATGGCAAATGCAAATTGGTTAAAGCTGTGTGAATAGCTTTATTGAAGTAAAAAAAAAAACAAAAGCGAAAATGAAAATTGGCCGATAATCATATATATTTTTTATACAGTGTGATGATTTAGCTGAGCTAGAATGGCTGTCAAATTTCGTGGACGAATCATTTTCAAGTGATGACCTGCAAAAGCACCAGCTGATATCCGGAATAAAAATCCGACCCGATGAATCATCAGAGACCGGAGGGTTTCAATCCTTTCTGCCCAACCAAATTAACGACGCCATTGATAATGGTGACAACAACCACAGTAACAATACCAACAACCCAATTTTCCATCCAGACATGTCGGTGCCCGCCAAGGCCAGAAGCAAACGGTCTCGTGCTGCGCCATGCAATTGGGCCTCCCGCCTCCTTGTTCTCAGCCCGACAACTTCATCTTCCGAGCCTGACATCGTCGTCCCGGTGCAACCACCTCCACCGAACCACCCTGGTAAAAAGCCCGTCAAAACGATATCGTCGAAGAAAAAAGAGGGTGGCTTCGCAAATTCGGATGGGCGGAAGTGTCTTCATTGTGCTACGGATAAGACGCCGCAGTGGAGGACTGGTCCCATGGGTCCCAAAACATTATGCAATGCATGTGGCGTGAGGTATAAATCGGGTCGGCTTGTGCCCGAATACCGACCCGCTGCTAGCCCCACATTCGTGCTCACAAAGCATTCAAATTCCCACCGCAAGGTGCTGGAGCTTAGGCGACAGAAGGAAATGTTAAGGGCTCAACAGCACCATCAGCAACCATTCATGCAGCACCATCATCAGAACATGGTTTTCGATGTATCCAACGGTGACGATTACTTGATCCACCAACACGTGGGCCCTGATTTCAGGCAGCTGATTCTAGAGTAGAGTACCATAACTAAGGTCGAGAGTTCTTTAATTTTTTCCCCCCCAGAATTAATTTAGTTATTGAATTCATTAGTGAATTCCAGTTTTTTGTTTTTGATAATTTTCGTAGACTAATTTTCTCGAGTTTGGGCCTTTTTCCTGCCAAATTTGGCAAACTCATAAACCCCACTTTTCTTACCTGAGGCAAATTTAGTAATTTTAATTTTAATTTTTCGGTGTTGATTCTTTCTTTTGACTTCTAATCTCCAGTCTATATATATATGTATATATGTATATATATATTTCACAATATAATCAATTGCTTGATATTAGATTAGATTAGTAGTTAAATATAATTAATCAACATTACGGGCTCATTAGATTATTTATATCGAAATATCTAAGCTAATGCATTAAAGCTTCCCCATGCTAGTTAGAATTTTGTAATATTTATAGCATAAGTTCCCATCCATATCATTTCTACAATTGCTTTGCAACCAGCAGAAGATATAAAGTCAAGAATCATTGTATTTATTTAGGGTTGCATGAAAATGTACAAGTCACATGGAGTTTTGGTTTTGTCAATAGACTGAAGACACACGAAACATAATTCAAGGTCCATCCCCACCGACAGAAGGTGAATATTGCAAAACCGTTTTCAAGGTCTCTACTTTCATAGGGTAAGGCTGTTAGCTAGAATTAGTGGCATATAAGGTCAAATTTTTTTTGGCCAAACTTGATTTTTTTAAAGATGAATCCTGTGCAAGCACAAGCAATACCAACCCTAATGCACCAACAGTCGTCTCTCCTATCCTTATTTTCTTGTTGAAGACTAGAACGTAGTACTATATATGATGCTTAATGATCAACATAAATTTCGGTGAGAAGAAATGGGATGACGAAGTAGCTTTTAAGTTTTTACATGTATACAGAGAATGTTTATGAAATCAATGCCTATCCCGTAACAGTTAACATCGTTTTCTGCGAATACCATTTGCACAAGTTTCCCTACCCTTGGGAAAAAAAAGTTGGTTCTTACACAAACATAAACATGGAAATTCAGGTCTAGATGAATAAAATATACAGGAAAATTGGGTTTTCTAGATTTTTCAAAAAAAAGAACTTATTCTATGTGTATATAGTAAACCATGCAGCATGTGATGTGTGTAAGGATTGGAATCCGGAAAGGTTTTAATGGGAAAAATATGCTCTACGATCAGTTATCAACTACAAATGCTTTTTCTTTTCCCTTTATTTATTTATGTGTAGGCATTATTGGTTGACGATACCTCTGTCTATGCACGATCCTAGGCAATGGTAATCCCATAGGCCTGCAAAATCATTTTTAATTAAGTAAAATAATATTCTTAACACTTTAACCACTTCTTCATTGCCTTTGTCTTGTTTGTTAAAACAAAGGAAATAACAGTACAAAGGTTAATGCTGTAGTATATATATAGGTCAGTTGTTAATATATGTACAGACACTAATTAATTTAATATGGAAACAGAAACGAAGCGAAGTTTGCGGTGGTCACATGCATGCCTCCCCTCTTCCATCCCGCATGCATATGAGTCAGTCTTCAATACCCCATCACTTACTCATCTTTTTTGTTGCCATTCCAATAACCATAATATCGATTTTAGTTTTAATATATTTCTTTTATGTTTTTAAAACTTTATTAGGCGATTACATGTTATCTTTGAATGTTCCTTTTTGAGAAAAGGAAACCAAGTGTTCTTTTTATTAAATAATTATTAGAAATATCCAGATATGGGAATAAATAATGATGTTATAAATATATTGGAGAAAGTAATGAAAATATGGGCACCCATGCAGCAAGAGTCACATATTTGCTTGTATGATGCTTCTATTGTAAAAGAGCTGTCCCCTTCAATGACTCTACCTGCACAATTTGCAGGTTTCTGTTCTCTTTTCTTTAATGGATAGAGAGATACACTACTTTTTTATCTATTGCCCTTTTAATCATCTTCTTCATTTCCACTTTTTACTAAATGACATGGAACAACATAAATCATGTTTTTGGGGTAATGAAGGCAAGTATTTCGGGTTTTGGATTTGTTTCTTCGGGTGTTTATAACCTGATGTTTAGGGTTTCGACCTTGGTTGAGCAACAAGGTAATGAATGTGATCAGGGCCACATAGCAAGAGAGTAAAGAAGGTAAACTTCACAGTTTTGGATATGTCAAAATTTATGTGAATACAAAATAAGGGTAAGTAGAGGAGACATATGTTTAGATTTCAGGAACTAAGAAAAAAAGGATAACCAGATAGGGACGGTTCGACCACGCAAATTGCAAACATTATCCAATTTGTTCCTTGCGATGGCTGTGTTTAATGATGCATGGAAGCACATGCTTGTTTTTACGAATACGTCAACATGCTAAAATTGAAAAAGATATACAATGGCAAGCAATATTTTTGGGGGTGATGGAATGGGAAAAAGGTCCCACAAGCAATGCAAATGTCGCGCTAATGGGTCTAGACATGGGCACCATAGCCAAGGCAAACTTTGGAAGACGCATGGGGACACCCTCATCTCTTTCACCTTCCTTACTATTAATTGATGCTTAGGAAGCTAATATAGTCATAACATCACTTTACAAGGTACCTCTGCCGAAACCCACACCTAAACTAAACAGAACCGTCTTCGAAAAGGGCAAAGAGGGGACACATCAGAGGTATACTGGACACATGATGCCAAGGATTAAAAATGGATTTGAAGATATACTTGACAATTTTGGACATGATACAAACAAAATACGGGCAAAAATAATCAAAACACGACATGAGAACATAACACGGAACATACAATTAGGACTAGAGAAAATAACACAAACATATGAATTCCGGGTCTATTTGAAGGCAACCATGAAGCTTTTACTGATAGAATAGGATGACACTAGAGAATGGGATCATGCATCAATTCATTGCTTTCACTTTTCATTACTACAATATGAAATTATTTTAAACAAAAAGACATTTGAGCTACGACAGAAATGGAGTATATGGCAAAGCAATTCTATAATTTATAGTAAACTAATTCAATCAATTTCCATAACTGAAATCTAAAGAGAGAATTTCCGAAATTGTGTAAAGTGAACACAATTCTTGCAGTGTAAGTTATGTCCATAATCCAAGACTTGAAATTTCAATTCAATTAATAATAAAAAGGACACACTTATGAAATAGAATAAATCTTCAAATGGACAACACAAGATGGAAAGCAATGACCATGATCCATCATGCGCTAATTCCTTCCACTTTTGCTATGTTATCGAGGCACACTGAGACCTAGTTCTGTACAAAATTATAAAAATAAGAAGCATTAGCGAGCACTATAGAAAAGAAACTAAATGAAGAGGTTTTAAATGGTGAATAAAGGTACTTCAAATGTATAAATCAATGGGGTCCAGAAACATATTTACTTGTGATACATGAAAAACGACCTTGTTGGCTATGGAACTTATATGTTACTTGAAAAAAAGTTAATGAAACATCTACGATAGATACGAGATAACTTGCAACAAGGGCAGTCAAAAGTGGCACCTTAGATTATATCTTTTCGGAAATTTCTAAAGAATTGGTCATGTAGCATGCATGGACAAAGCTATCCCAAATTTCAATCTGATATATGAACAAAAGAAAAATGCACCATCTCTGCATTTCAAAATACAGACTGCATTTCAAAATACAGACAACCAAAGTGCAGAAAACAAAACAAGTTTGAACAATTCTTATGGCCCTACATTAATACCACAACTACAACATACATTGAATCATTTATTTCAACAGGAAAAAAAGTAACGTTTGGACTCCAAAGCTCCATCAATATCAATGGACAATGAGGACGGAAAAGGGCCTTCAGTTGTAAAACATTCTTAATTGACTGAGACAAATCAAACAACCTTATAGATCACATTGAAAAGAAAGGAAAAACCAAGTAATAAAGAATGAAACAAAATAGAGAGCTATGGACTTGAACATATCGGTCATCTGTATTATATAGAGAGCCTATTAGAGTACGTATATGCATAAAGTAAATTGTCAACATAAGGTAGAGTCTACATTTCCAATCATATTAGAGTATAAACAAAATCTTCAACTTTGACCAACAAAGCAAGATTACTATCAATAATTTTCAGTGCATTGCTTAAAGAGTTATACACAACCTTATCAAACCATGTGAAAGCTCCCCAACTCAGGTTGTGTCTTTCTTTGTATCTACCCCTGTTCCAGTACACCCAACTTATCAAATCATCATACATGTACATTTATTCTCACTCACTTGTTATTACAATTTAATCTCCCCTAAGTTGCCTAGCTCTTTTTTTTGGCTAATCTCTATTAGATTAACCATTATAGATATAAATTGATTTCTCATTTTTCAATAACAAGCCTAATTGGGTGACATGTGACAGATGCACATTTAATGAACTTAAGCAGTTGAACACCAAGCACAAACTTCTCATGCTTTGCCTTTCCTACTTTCTTAATTCTTATCTAACCGAACTCCAGTCACCTTTCTGTCTTCACTTTCTCTTGGTTTAGATTATCAACAAAACATTAAGAAAGGGAAAACTTATACATAAAGAACTATTAAAAAAAAAGCAACCAACAAAGAATAGATAAATGGTCTTAAAATTGATAGCTTTCAATGAGGATTCATTGAACATGAACATCATGGTCACGAGATGTCACAACCTAAACAAATAACATTGCTTTACTAAGTTATTGAAGTAAAAAAAAAAAAAAAAGTTGCTTACGGAAACAAAATTACAAACATTTTGGAGATTATCAAACTCCTGGATTTGCACTGCAAAGCATACCCTGAGACAACGACCTAGAGCTCCTTGAATCGATGCCTAGACACGACGTTAACCGAGCTGAAGACACGACTGAGTGGAGAGGCAGCAGAGATTGAAGACAACCCAATTGAGAAACAGACCTGAAAAATTAAAGCTTGACAATTTAGAAGAAAATTTTCGGTAATTTAAAAGAAACCCAAATTAGAGAAAGGGATAAGTTAAAGCGTCGTTAATAAAATTGGAGAATTGGAAAAGAGGGGCCTATAATTAATGATAAGGTTTTCAAAGGGCTTACCTTGAAAATGTGGGAGAAGAGCGAGGAGGAAGGAGAGAAGAGGCGGGTTTTGGTTTAAGGGTTGGTTTGTTAATGGCGGATTTGAGGGTAGAGAATGTTGGTTTTGAGAGAGATCTAAATCGAGACGCCATTTTCTGAAAAAAATAGTGAAATGTTAGGGTTAGGAGGAACTTTAGGGTTTTTGTGGGGTTTTAGCATTATAGGTTTCGTTGGGGCGGGGAAAATTACGAAAAGGTTAAATAAAATATATTAATTACCAGAAGTCACTTCCTCTCTAAATTATTAACTAAACAACAATTTAATAAAATTTAGCATTTTTAGCAAATGGAACCTTTGGGTCTGAGAAAATTCCAGACCTGTAGTTATTAGGCTATTTATTCTCTCTTTTTATTTCCAAAATTTGAGAAATCTATTGACTAATTTCTCCCTCTTTTACAACCCTTTATGTTCCTTTTCTTTGTCAGTATAGTCAATACTCATTCAAATTTATGATATTCTTTGGGGAATAGATGCCAAGTTTAAAGGTGTTTGTGGGACTACAGTGAACAGTCCATAGATGCATTCATAATCCCCTTTATTATTAGATGGTAACAAAGGCAAAAGACTGCTAAGACAATGATAAATAGCATTATTTCCTTCTGAATTTCCGTTGAATAGCACTAGATCATAACTTAATCAAGGAAAAAAGCAACCCATCAATGGTCAGAGTACATAATAGTCAGATAAGAAATGAACATTATGGTTCCTCAATCTGTTGTAGCAACAAATTCCAATTGGTATTTCATTTCTCCGTCCTACTAATGAATGGTTAGAGATAATCCTCATCTACCAACGGCTCTGATTTGTTCTATTCCTTGTTCTGAGTCTAACTGGTTCCACAAGCCAACCAAAAGGTTGCTCCTCCTCCGAAACATCATTGTTGTGAAGCAATTAGACTCGTTACTGTTGACTGTGGAGGCACCATAAGAAGGTTTTTGTTTTTTTTCTTTTGCTTCAACAACATTAGAGCAAGTTCAACTTCCCTGTCACTGAATCAACTACCACCTTTGGTCCTGTACAATCACAAAAACAGATGTATAATAAATAAAGAAAATAAAACTTTTCTTCTTTTAGTTGTTGTTTACATTAATTCTACTTGTTATCACTCGTTCCTTTGTTCGGTGAAAGCGAATTGCAACATCGATAAATGAGGAAGTGTATGCAATTATATCTCATACCATCTTCAGCTACCAAGCAATGGACTCATCATGGCATATAACATATACTATAACAGATAAGTAACTACAACAGTTCTAGAAGGAAAAAGAATAAAAAAGAACCAAACCAGGTCCAATGGCAAGAACTGTCTTTGATCCTGCTGAAACCTGTTCAAGAAAGCAGACATGAGATCTTGGCCACAAATTTTTCTTTCAAATAATAAGCACTATGAATTTGGTACTTAAAGATCAAATTCAAGACCACACCATGATGTAGTAGAGAAACCGAGGAACCACTTGGAATCCTTAAACTGTGTAATAAAGAACCTCGAAGAACTAACAGTAACTAAGGCTATTGGTTCGCTTGTACGTTTAGGCCTGTAAGTTACCATTACACTGAAGTTACCTAGCTGTGAGATTCCTCGAAGTGATGCAGAAAAATACCTGTGTTCTTCCAGCATCAGCAACAGCAAAAGTTGGAAGGCCAATATCCTCAGCTGCATCCCTTAACTTATTCCTGACAAAGAAAATGGAAGTGCACTTACACAACCATATGTGTAACTTGACATACATGGTGAGAACCCACTCACTTCCAACAAAATCACCTGCTTACATTTCTTGTTGATTCCTGCAGGTAACGACTATTTTGGGTTGCCCACAATCCTCCCATTCTCTTAAAAGGGATCGATCACTGCAATATTTTCAAATGATTTAATTTTCAATTAAACACCTAAGCAAATTACTAACATAGACAAAGGGTTCCAACGGATCTTCCACTAGAGTAAGGTCAGACCAACTTATAAGTGAAGCTTGAATTAAGAAATTGGCTTATAATCAAGAGAAACATACCTATGCATTAATTCAGCATAAATGCCAGTGGCAGCATCTGTATATTTGGACAGGAAAATTCAGCGAAACAATTGAAAAGCAGACGAGATAAAGTTTAAATCGAAAGTAGCGGCCAAGGAATCTCACGTGCACATTGGGACGCGATCTTCCCCGCTTTCATCTTTAGGTCTTGTCTAACCACTAAAACCTGCCATAAGCAGCTCAAGACTCAATATTCCAGAGATTATGAATATCATCAGTCGTTACATTCGGGTGATGTTAATAAACAAATAAATAAGATATCAAAGTGTTCCTAATTAATTAATCATAAACACAAATTTAAGTCAATTAGTTCAGCAAATATATGGAAACCATAATCAGAAACAATATATACAATCAAGTTAAAGCATTCAGAGGAAAAGACACAAAATTAGCTTCTTGGATTTATTATCAAACAAGTAGACCCACAATGCGATCCACTTTTGTATTTAAAAAAAAAAAAAAAAAAAAAAAAAAAAAAACCTTCAGTCATGGAAACAACCTAAATACGCTAAAATAACATAACATGTGTTATCTGTAACGATTGTAGTAGGAAAGAATCAAACTTTAAGAAGTAACAATAAAAAGGAAGCCAAAAAAAAAAAAAAAAATACCATTTTAAGGTCTTGGTCAGCATTAGAGGAAACTAAGTCTAGTTCTCCAAGCTTTCCAGGTAGGAAATTCTTCTTCTTGGAAAGGGTTTTAGTGGGTTTCGACAAATCCAGAAATAACCCCAATATGAAACCAATAACAAGGCCTGGAATGAAGTTTTCAGGTTTGAAACTTACTCCTAACAATGCACTTCCCTGTTTCTGCAGCTTCTGATATTGTATAACCACTATCATTTAGTACAAATTAAAAATAAAAAAGAGAGAAAAATAACAGCCAAAAATGAAAGAAGTGACTGAGAAGTACCTTGTTTGAAGGTTGAGAAGAGTTTCGAGTGGGAGCCCACATGATCTTTGAGAAAATAGATTGAATTGGGCGTAAACTGGTTGTATGTGGGAAATGGAACAGCCAGGAATACTGGGTGAAAGAAGACGCTAGTTGTAGAAGAAGGGCTAGAGATAAAATGATTTGTCGTCGTGTTGGAATTCGCTGAATGAATACAGGGTTACTGTAAAACGTAGTCGTTCAGGGTAATATACTTTGAAATATAATTATCCTGTTCTTGTATGATATGGGTTTTTTATATATTTTTTATGTCTCATTTACTATTTTTATTTCGAGTTTCTAATTGTTACTCCTAAAAATGTCAATTCCAAAATTTTTTTTAATGTAAAACAAAGTGTTTCTATATTTTTGTTCTATATAGCCTCAAAAAAAAATAAATTAAACACTTATAAAAAAATACACTCAATTAAACCCTTAATTTTTATTAATAAAAATTATTAATTAATCGATTTAATTATTAACTTCATTAATATGATTGATAGAAATCATAAAAAAATTACCACGTGCCAATATGTTGCATGTTGACATAGTATATCACATGAGCAAAATATATTTTTTCAAAAACTAATTTTTTTTAAAAAGTTAATTAGAATTTGCATATAAATAAATCGGGGCAAATGAAAATGAATTTAAACAACAATTTATCTAAAATCATTTTGAATGAATGTAAAATTAAAAAAATATATATATAATGTGTAAAAAACTCCAAAAAAAAAAATATTACTTACTAAAAAACATCATGCCATCCTTTGATTTCAAAAGTTGATGGTTTATGAACAGAAGAGTGGCTCTAAATATAATCAAGTTGGCTATTTACGCCATATTACTATTTAAAAAGTTCCAAACCGTGCCCGTTGAGTTGATCCATTCCCTACAGTTCAAGTCTATTGCTTTTGGACTTGATTCGATGTCCTTGTGGCATTCAACTCATCTGTTCCCTGCAGTTCAAATCTATTACTTCTGGACCCGATTCAATGTCAGTGAAGCATTGGCTGTTGAGATCAAATAATTCCAAGAATTTTGACTTTCTTAAACAACCACCAGTTTCCTCTTCAGGAAGCTCTAATCTTTTAGCTAGTGGTTGCTAAATTAACCTTTACAAAAAATTTGTATATATAAAATATTCTTTTATAATTCTTTCGATAACTTTTTTTGAGTTTTTTCACATTTTAATTTTTTATATACATTTTAGAATTTTTTTTAAATTTTTGAAGTTTTTTAGTTTTACACTCATCCAAAATGAATCTAAACAAATAATTGTTTAGATTTATTTGTATTTGGACAACCATTTTTTCATATAATTTTAATTGAACATTTTAATTATTTTTGAAAAAAAAATTTATTTTCTTAAAAAATATTTTTTTGCTGATGTGGCAATCCATGTCAGCATACTAACACATGGAAATTTTTAGTAACCATGTCAGCGAGGTTAATGGTCAAACTGACAGTTTCTATTAACAAAAAGGATCAATTAATTTTTTTTTATTACTGAAAACTCAATTGAATATATTTTTTTTTGTAACGGGTCAACTAATTATTTATTTATTTATTACTGAAGGCATTTATTACCCTAAAGTACAATACAACCATATATAATAAGAGGTGACCTCTACTGAATTTAATTTAAGTTTTGAATTTATATTTTGTGTAAAATATTCGTATACAACACAAGCCATGTACGTGCATTTTGTGTTACCGACATTATGGATTCATGTTAAGTTCGACCACACCAAATTATGACCACGACATGCTACACTATTAGTTCAAAACAACCCAATCCATAGCCAACCTGATGGTCCGAGCATTCCATCAACAGCTCTTTACGGATATGGTTCGGACTTCTTTATACTAGGTGCCACAGGAAATGTTGACACTGTTACATTATGTGCAGCCCCTTCATGCACCTGCTCTGACCGTACAACCATATGCAAACATATACTATTTGTCCTAATCGGAGTATTGGGTGTCACAACATGGATGATATGTGTTGCTAGAGGACTCTTAGGCTGTGCCAGTTGAGCCGCCTTCTAGGATTGCCTACTTTGCCTGAAGCACTTGCAAGAGCTAGCCCATGCGTAAGGTCCCATGAGCTCTCATGTCAGGCAAAGAAGGAAGGTGGGTCAGGATCAGGTGTTCAACATGTTGAAGCCTGATTCATGAAAATTGCTTGTTGAGATGGAAGAGAAGCAAAGGAAGTATGTTGGCTAAATGTGTAATTCGTCGTGCCAGAAGGATCACTGATCAAGACAAGGATCTGAAGTTGGCTGCTTATCTTAGCCAGCACGAAGCAGCAGAAGTGGTGGCGCTGGCCAATGTACTGGATATATTGTCTCGTTCTTTCTTTGGGTTGGAAGTACAAATGAGTACATACAACTAGAGAAACTGTAAATGTATACGTCACAGACGGAATACTTAAAGCAATCTAGTTGAAATACAGACAACGACAACGAAATAGAACAGAATATTTGAAATCTGTAAAAGAAAATAATAATAATTTCCTCAATGAATGAAGCCTGATTTATAATACATAAGGCAAAATGAACAAGCAATGATAGTTAAAAACAAATAATGAACAAAAGAACCTCAGAAAGCAAACAAATTCTCCTACATGCTGTAGAGAATACACAAATTAGATATGACGAAATCTCATAATCATATAATAATTGAATCTTACAATGAGTGTATCCACCCAACTTTCCTCACAAGTAAGCCCTTGAAGGTCCTCTGCCTCTCTCTAGTTCCCTCTTCTCACCACTCCATATCTTGGTGAATATCATCAGCTGGATTTCACCTGAATATGGCCGATATGCTATACAAGAGTAACCCAATTAGTGCCACACTTTAGGAACTTGTGCAGGCCATCTACGAAGTATATAGAAATTATAATAACATTGCTAGCAAACAATGTTATATAGGATGCAGCCAGCCTTGGTTTGCTTTACTCCCGACTCCAGGTTATTAAATTTTCTTAGGTAAATTATAAGTCTTCTTAAGGAACTTTGAAGCTGTCTCGTCATTCCGGTAACATAACACTCGCAGAAGAGTGTTTGGTTCAGTAGGATTCCACTGCCCTGATGTTGGAGGTAGTGGAAGCCTGGACCTTGCAGATGAGCCATATGTCTCCAAGGTCACACGTCTGAACCGCTCAATTAAGCTCTCTGAATCGGTTCTGAAGAGGGGGAGGACACCTCTCACTGTAGATGAAATCTTATCTATGAGGTCAGCAGGCAAACCATCTCCATTGGCCCAGAACAGATCTTTAAGGGCTTTGAAATCATCCTCTATAATTTGAGAATCCTGTCGAGAGAAAGCACGAGAAGGACCTCCAGCAAGTAAAACAAGCAAGAATCCATCAGAGGAAGCTTTCATGATATCAGTTATAATCCTTGTACGAACTCTTTCGTGTACAGTTTCTGAGATGATCAACAAGTTCCGCTCCAGTTCCTGTAATAGAGGGTCAATCCTAGAAGATGATGGCTCTCCTACATACAATCCATCCCATAAAACATGACTTAGGTCATGGAATACGATTTTGTAAGCTACAGCCTCAGAGAGTAGCTGAACCCCTTCCACACAAGCAGATGGTGTTAGTTCAAATTTCTTGCTCAAACCATTCGAAAAATCTTCCACATGAGCAGACTCACAGTTCCTCAAGTGGGTTATGATCCTCTTCTCTAAAACATCCATCTCAGATCGGATGCAGTGGAAAGTATTAATACGAACACAAAGCTGTGGCATCCCAAATGAATTATCTCCATTCATTGTTGCAACCTGAGAATTTCTCTTCTGAGAATTTTGTGACTTTTCTTTCTTCTTCCACACACCTTGGAACTTTGATCCTATCTCACATCTGGTCAATGCAGGCATTGTGGGGATATATGTACTTCGTGTACCTACGTGTCAGATTAAAAGGACAAAATGTTGGCAATTCTAAAAACCTTAGACATCATATTTAGATAATTTATATGATTTGCAGGAATTTACCACATCCAGATTTTGCCTTCATTACGTAATACTGAAGACATTTATCAAGGCCAGCCATCAAATCAGGAAGCAATGCAGGATGTGTAGGTATTGGCAACTGGAAAAATGCATCTAAAGTCTCATCAATGATTCTCAATATTTCAACTGCAGAGGGAGCATATCCTTCTTGATTTGCCTGTGGATTCCAGACCTAACATAATGGAAAGTGTTGGTTAGCAAAATGAAAAATAAAATAGTAACAACAAAGTCCAATTATAAGCATATTGCAATCACTACTTCATATTCAAGTCGGTTGCAGGAACAAACAAGCAAATTTTGACAGGAACATTAACCACTTCCTAAGAAGATACTGCTTGATAGGTAACATAGAATGTGCAAAATAAAACTCTGTACATATAAAGAAATCATCTCCCACTAACGTATGCAATAGGTGAAAAAGATCATAGGCACTGAAGCAGTTTTAGGGTTGCAAAGCACACAACTATAATTTTAACAAATGATAAGGAAAGTAATCATATTTATGAAAACCAAACCACTAATCCGACATCTTGAAGCTGATTTCTACACTCTTCATTCCTTCAGAATACCTAATTACTTATAATTATAGGCCTTAGCACGTAATTCCTTTCCCTTCTCGGTTTAGGCGTTACTTACCTGTAATCGAAGTGCAACAACCAGAGTATAACTGATTTATCCTTAAAGAGAGTAATACATTAGCAAAATATAATTGCCTTTGCACCCATGCATATATGTACATGTGTACTTACATAAATATTATATATGTATATACATATGCATATATATATAATATATGCATGCGTGTGGATAATATTATTCCAGCAGCAATAAGAGAACACTTATTCACAAAGACAATAAAATTACATTAATGAAACTGTGAATTGAAGAACTAGGATTTTGATGGATTTAAAATTCAGATAAAATTGTCATCCAGATGAAAAGAATAGCAAGTCCGTACCTCTTGTTGCAAATTCCTGTCAACCCATTCCTTAAGTCTGTCTAATCTTGTCTTGATCCAACCTTTAACCAGATTGGCAATTGCAGTTTCAGCCTCATAAGGAGGCATCTCACGGATTATGGCCTTCCCACCATCTTCACTGTCTACTGCATCCTCAACTGCAATCTGAACAAGATCTTTCTCAAGTTTATCTGCAGCTCTCAGGACTTGAACTGCATCAGGAGTTAACTCCGTAATACCTGAGATGAACTGTTTTATCTCATTTGCATAACAAGAATGAAGGGTGGCCATGGCTACACCAGCTGCCAAAGGATGCCAACCCTTCAGTATTGGACTGAAAACCTTCGTCTCATGGACTGCTAGCTCACCAACATCCTTAGCAAGGATTGCAAGTACAGGAAGAGGATTTGGCTGGTTTTTCGAAGCTCTCCTGCTCGAGTCTGCTTTCTCCATTCTCTATACAATAATATGGAAAAAGAAAAAAAAAGGAGAACATATGCCTAGTCATTAAACCAACTAAAAAGGAGAAAAGGGACAAGACAGAGAGCATCCAAAGGCAGCAAACACTTGTTGCATTCAAGCCCATGCATATAAGGATCTTGTACATGTGGAATGAAGACGCGGATACAAAACAAGTGCCACAGAAACTTGGCTTTCCTTCATTCTCAGTAAAATGGACAATAGCAAATATTAAAGACTTGCCTGAGCAAAAGCAGTGCGCAACGATGACCTGATGTAAGTGTCAATCCTATTTCGAGCTACATCAACCTCTCCTTTCCTCTTTCTCCGATACTCAGTAGATACATCCTCAACCAAAATCTTAGCTGCTGATATACCCAAAGAAACAATGCCCTGCATGGTATATATATTTCCACTATCGAAAGTGTCATGGTATGAAAGGAGTCTTTTCTCTGCCCAGCCTAGTACTGAAGTCAATGTAGAACTTAAGATCTTGGAGTAGTCAGGATCCTTGGTTGCTTTGGCATCTTTTGCTACTTCTGCTAGCTGACCATCAGCAGCATATAGTAAGTCCATTTCAACTTGCCCAGTGGCAACAAAACGGTGAAACAGGACCCACGTAAAGCAGAGATTATGGAGCATTTGGTTAATACCAAGAACCACCCACGTCTTCTTCATGTGCTCCATAAGCTCATCAACTTCCTCAACAATAGATGTCTCATCATTAATATCAAAGCACGTCTCTAAAAGCATTTCATAGAGTCTAAGATTCAGTGGAATGCCATCAGCCCAGTGGCATGAATCAGAGAAAGACCCATCAGATCTGGAAGCAAGAGACATAACAGCACTGCGAAGAACTTGCATCGACTCATTGTTCTTTCCAGTTTCTATTGGTCTATCTAAGGCTGCATGTATGATCTGCCGCAGCCTTTGTGATGCATTATTTGATTTATCAAGTGAAACGCGAGGATGCAAAAGTAACCCAGCCTCAAGAACCTTAAGGTTTCTTTTCTGCCATGCATCATATTCTTGTTGATCGGTAAAATCTGATTGCTTGAGCTGTTGTAATAGCTCCAATGGCAGAACAACCGACTCAATTCGTCTTCCGACCTGTGATTCATATATTTATGGTAGATATTATCAAAGCTAATGAACCCAGTATAAACATGGTAAAATCCTCATGCAAGCCTCCGTCCCACCCTAAAGTCATCCCCAACAAGAAAGAAAACATGCAGCAGATATTTAAAAAAAAAAAAAAGATAAACACGATAGAAATTCATCAGAATTCTAATACATTTTTGTCTTTAAGTTGATAATCTTGTTGGATTTATATTATTACTCCATTATTCATGATTAAATTCTAGAATCAAATTTGTTTGTACATTAAATCATAATCATCGGATCTTGTTGCTTCAACTTTCATACTAAATAATTAAAACTCAATTTACTCGTATCAGAAGCCGCATTATCTGGATAAAGTAAATTGCAATTAAAAGAAAAAAGCAAAATTGCGGATCAACCAAAACTCGATACAAAATGAAAACTCAAATTTTAACTAACCAGGCCGCCGCCGATTCTCAAAAGCGCTCTTCTAACTCGTGAATCAACGGTCTCAGGTATCCGCATTTGAATCCTCATAAGCTCCCCTACAGTCGTAGGCCGCTTGGATTTGCCCTCGCCGGAGCCTGGCCCGGAACCCGGACTCTTTTTCGATCCCGGCGACTTCAATCCTAAAGCCTTCTTCATCTTACTAGCGGCAGCTGACGTAAGCGAGCGTTGCAACGCGGGCGAATTAGGTGAGTGGCTGTTGTTTTGACTAGGCGAGTTGTAACCCAGCGAATCAGAATTGGAAGCGGAAGCGGAAGAGGAGAGAGGTTTCGAAGAGGAGGTACGGCATACGGCGAGGAAGACGTCATAAGCAGTGAGTCGGAGGTCGGAGTCGGTGAGTTGAGAAGCGAGTTGTCCGAGTGGAGATTGGAGATCGGTTGAGGTAAGCTTGCTCGGTGGCATTCGAGGCTTCGTTTGCAATGGCGGTGGAGTTGACTCTCTCTTTGAGTGGCCGAGCGAAAGGTCTCTGAAGAGATGCGCCATTGTGCTAACTCGGAGAGAGAATGAAAGAGAAACGAGCGAACGAGTTACACCATTGGACTATTTGAGGGAGTAAATGTGCAAAACCAAATGGGAAAGAGAAAATAGATAGGAGCTGTTTGGCATTTTTGTTTTTTCAATTTCATTTTATATTCTAAAATTCTTTTCTAACTTCAAAAAGAAAAATTCTGGCATTATTATTTAAACAAACTTCAAAAGCAGGTTTAATAATTATGTCATATTAAACTATTGCTTTTACATAATTTTAATATATCAATAATTAATCATTTATAAAATTTTAATTTATTTTACATTTATACTATATTTGAAGTCATACAACACTATTTTTTACTATTATATATTAAAAATTATTTATTTAATTCATTGACCTATTAATTAGGTATAAAATTATACCTAATCAAATATATTAACTATAAATCTTAAATAATAAAACTTCAAGTAAAAATAGTTGAACGAAAGCGATTTATGTAGTGATTAGCATATGTTAGTCATAATTTTGACTTTGGTGCACAATTTAAAAATTGGATTAAAAAAAGAAAATTGATTAACATAATTATTAATTATAATTTCATGATTTCTTTTCATCTTAGGGCATAAACCGGAGAGTGAATAAGACAAACAGTGATAAGGGCGTGAGAGCGCATAAAGAGAGAGTAAAGCGCGTAAGGAACTACCAACTGTTTTCGTGCAATTGGGAGGTGTAAAGGAAAAAACAAAAGAAAAAGGAGAGCGAATAAAAAACCACTGAAAGCTGGATAATTTGTGAGAAACGGCAGGATCCTTGATTGGTAAGAATCTGTGGGGCTGGATAGGGACCACGCGCACATCCAGACTCGTTAACCCACCAACAAAAAATATATATATATAATTTAGGAGCTTTTTTTTTTTACCTGTATAATGTAAATAAAAAATTAAATAGTATGTCAATATTATAATTTAATAAATTAGTATGTTTGAAATAGGAATAAAGGTGGAAGAAAAGAGATGAGCAGCACTCATTATTTTTCTAACACATTCATTAAATCATCATTGCAAAATGAGTTGTATTTAAAATGAATTAGTTTTTAAAAATGGAGGAGGAGCCACATCAAAATTTGTTTTTTTTTTTTTTATAAAATGTACCCGCACAACATTTTCAATATATTTTTGACGTAATTTACTAAATAATGTTAAATTTCATCTATGTCCCTAAGTAACATTTATTGTTGAAAAATATGAAGAAAAGAAATCCAAAAATTAGCTGAAAGAAGAGCGAATGAAGGCGAAAGTAGGAAATTTAATGTTGAAGTTTGGAATATATTGAATGTCGGCAGCAACGAATACCAAGTAGTAACCTCCAATGATTAGGTGAGATTAAGATGTTTCTATGAAAAGTACTAATCGATATCCAAAAATGTTAAAATGTAATAAATTTATAAAATAAAGGGTAAACTCCAAAAATAGTCACATTTGTTTGTTTTATATTACATTTTAATCATTTATGATTGAAATGTTACGTTTTAGTTACTTACGTTAATATTTTGTTACGAAGTGGTCACTCTACCATTAAATTCCGTTACCCCTAACGGCATTCTCACGTGACAGTCCAAATGGGTTTTAAATGCCAACTTAGATGTCCAGTTGTTAGAATAAAAATATATTTTTAATTAAATAAATTTAATTTGGACTGTCACATAAGACATCTAAGTTAGCATTTAAAACTCATTTGGACTACCATGTAGGACCACCATAAGGGAGGTAACGGAGCTTAACAGTAGAGTGACCACTTCATAACAAAACGATAACGTAAGTGACCAAAACATAATATTTCAAACATAAGTGACTAAAATGTAATTTGAGGCAAACAAAAGTGACTACTTTTATATTTTTTTTTTGAAGAAATACGGCTGGATTATTATTAAAACAAAATTAAAAAATATAAACCTACCTGCTGGATCCGGTCCATACCAGCAGAATGGACTAAAGCAAAGGTCTAAAACATGACCATGACATTTGGCCCAACAAAATTGAAACAAAAATTCAAATAAACTAAGAAATGAAAAGACAAAGCAATTAAGTTTCCTAAACCTAGCTATCCAGTCGTCAGATTAGCTGTTCTGTCCACTATGAATTGACGTTTCCCATCCCCTAGAAGCAGTTGTATCATAGCAGATTTCCTGCAGATTTTTTCCTTCTCTGCTACGTTATCAAATTACTACTTTTTCCTCTTCCCTGTCAATCGTCTTCTCTCTGCAGCATTTCTATCATTTCATCCCTCACCGCCATAGTCTTTTCCTTCCACCACCAATCTAAAACCCCTTTTTCCTCCAAAGGTCTCCCATTTCCTTTCTCTCTAAGCAACGCGGACTCTTCTTCTCTCTCGGCATGAAGCCTCTGGACCTGTTTGCCCCATTTCTCTTCGAATGCATTCTGGGACCTCTCCCTCCAGGTAATACTCTTCCCTCCTCCTAAGCGCTTCTTTTGCAATTAAATCAGCATATGCGTTTACTTCCCTAGGGATATGTTTGAATCGTACCACATGAAATTGGGTTTTTAGTTCCTGAATATCTTTAATCAGTGCACCTATGTATGAATTATCTCGCTTTGTACTTTGACATTTTTTGATAACTGTTCTCGAATCACCCAAAATGTTCAGATCCCTAATTCCCAATTGCATTCCTAGCTTTATGGCTTGTACCCCTGCAAGTGCTTCCGCTGCAAACGGACTAGCCACATTGGAATGGAGGACCGCCTTTGAAGCTAGAATTTTACCCTCTACATCTTGGACGACCAATCCCGATGCAGATCTGAACCTTTGATGCTCGAAAGTCGTGTCAAAATAAATCGTCACATTGTCTCTCCTTTCCAGATGCGGGGATCTCGTAAACGCCTCTGAGCTAAGCCTCTTTTTTTCAATACTATCGAGCTCTAATATATAACTGACTATTTGCCTTGCGATATCCCTACTGTTGAATTTTTCCCCCTCATATATTAATTTATTTATGCTAGACCATATCATCCAGAGACCACAGCAGAAGGATCGACATTGTTCATTCGTACCTCTAGTGAAGACCCAGGTAAGACACCCCCAACATGTTGTTAAAGTATTCTCCAATACCCATTCGAGATTAATCAACTTCCATACCTCTTTTGATGTAGGACAGATTCGAAAGACGTGATTGTTATCCTCCACTTCTTGTAAACACCTATTACACCGATCAACCGTAGTAACTCTCTTCATCAGGAGATTCGAAAATGTGGGGATATAGTTCCATACAATTTTCCAAACTGTAATCTTTATTTTCGAGGGCATGTTTAAGCTCCATAATTTCTTGTAGAAATTTTTGGTATTGGGTTGTATATCATCACTAGGAAACAGTGTAGCTTCTTGTAATAGTTTATAGGCACTCTTTACTGAAAAATTGCCCGATGGTTCCCCTCGCCATACTTGAAAGTCTTCAAAGGCCCCTGACGCCAACAGAATCTGCAGAATTTTCCTAGCAGTATCTGCATCAAAGGTATTGACAATCAAATTATTCTTCCACGTTCTGTCACTTTGATTAATTAAATCAGACACTAATTTGATGTTTTCATTGCTGCTAAGATTCTGCAATCTATCCTCTTCATTCCCCAACACCCAGAGATCATTCCACACCGAGATGTTGTCTCCCTTGCCTATTCTCCAATAGAAGCCTTTCTCCAGTAACCCTCGTGCTGACCAAACACTTCTCCAGGTAAGTGAAGGTAAGTTCCCCAATGTAGCATTTAAAAAAGACGAACTCGGATAATATTTAGCTTTTAAAACTCGGGCTAACAAAGAATCTGGATAATTAATCAGACGCCAACCCTGCTTAGCTAATAGTGCAACATTAAATTGGGCTAAATTTCGAAAACCTAAACCACCAAATTCTTTTGGCACGCAAATATCCTTCCACGTACACCAATGGATCCCTTTCCTCCTTTTATTGTTCTGCCACCAAAATTTAGCAATAATTCCCTCTAATTCTGTGCATAGAGATTTAGGAAGCAAAAAACAAGCCATTGAATATGTTGGAATAGACTGCAAAACTGCCTTAATAAAGACCTCCTTACCCCTCTGAGATAGATACTTACCACTCCAGTTGTCAATTCTTTGCCGTAGCTTGTCTTTCAAAGTCTGAAATGCAGCCTTCTTTTTCCTCCCCACCATATTAGGCAAGCCTAAATAACGTTCAGGATCATTAGAACTACGAACACCAAGCACTCTCGTTACTATTCTTCTAGTCTCCTCCTCTGTATTTGTGCTGAAAAAATAGTGGATTTTGAGAAATTAATTTTCTGACCGGAGTAGTTTTCATATTCCTTAAGTATTCGTTTCAACCCAATTGCACTTCTCTCTGATGCTGTCCCAAACAATAAGCAATCATCTGCAAAAAGTAAATGAGAAATTTGAGGCCCACTTCTACTTGTTTTAACTCCTCTCCATGATTCATCATGCACCCCCATCTTCATCAGACTAGAAAGTCCTTCCCCACAAAATAGAAATAGGTATGGACTTAGTGGGTCTCCCTGCCTTAATCCTCTTGAAGGGAAAAAAGTTTCCCCAATATTTCCATTTAAAACCACCGAGTAAGACACTGTAGAAACGCATTTCATAAGTTGAGCCACCCATCCCGGATCAAATCCCATCTTTCTCATTACTTCTTCCACAAAATTCCATTCCACCCTGTCATATGCTTTGCTCATATCCAGTTTAACCGCCATCAGCCCCTTTTTCCTGAACCTCTTATGTTTCATTGTATGCAAAAGTTCATAGGCCAACAGTACATTATCAGAAATTAGCCTCCCTGGAACAAAACCACTTTGAGCCAAATCAATACATTTATCCATAACCAACCGAAGACGATTTGCCATTACTTTTGCCAATAACTTATAAAGCACATTACACAAACTAATTGGCCTAAATTGGGTAATATCTAACGGATTTGCGATCTTTGGGATCAGCACAATATTTGTTTTGTTAATAACTTCAATATTCATTCCTCCATTCAGCTGACTAAGGCAATAACTTATGACATCGTCCCCAATTAGTGCCCAACACTTCTGATAAAAAATTACTGGTGGGCCATCCTCCCCTGGTGCTTTTGTCGGACCTAATTCTGCTAGTGCTTCTTCTATCTCTTCCTTCGTATATCTTGCCCTGAGCTTTGAATTATCTTCATCAGAAATACAATGCATAATTCCTGACAAAATGTGCTCGTAATTCCCTCTTGTCCCAGTTGAAAATAACTTGAGAAAGAAAGATCTAGCAATCTGCTCTATTTTTCCCATGTCATCAGTTTCAGATCCATCATCATATTGCAATTTTCTGATCTGATTTCTCTGTCTTTTCTGTGTTACCTGTTTATGAAAGAAAGCCGTATTCCTATCTCCAAACTTTAACCAATTCACCCGCGCTCTTTGTTCCCAGTACTGTTCATCTTTCTCTATCTCAAAATTAAGTTGTATTCTGGTATCTATAATATCTGCCAAATTATCATCATTTCTCTCAGCTTCCATCAACTTCTCCAATTTTTGTGACAACGTCCTCTCTTTCTCCTTTCTGTTACACTGAATTTACCCCGCCCACCTCTCCAATCCCCTTTTCACACTTTCTAATTTATTCAACAGGTCACCTGTGGAAGTTTCCTATATTTTCTTAACTTCATTGTGAAACGATTCCTCCATCATCCACCAAGCTTCAAATTTGAATTGTTTAGATTTGCACACCTGTCTCTTTTCCGTATTCACCAAAACCGGGCAATGATCTGAGAAAGTATGAGGCAGATGCTGAACTTGAAAATCTGGAAATTGTGAAAGCCATTCCTCCGTTGCCACTCCCCTATCTAGACGTTCTTGAATATTCGTTCCTGGCAGATTACCACGCTCCCATGTAAACCAATTCCTAGTAAATCCTATGTCCATTAGGTTGCAGTCCTCCAAAACCTTTCGCAACTCATCCATTCTTCCTTCATCACGAGGTAATCCTCCCTTTTTCTCAAAACTATATAAGATTTCGTTGAAATCCCCACAAACCAGCCATAGAAGCTCTTTAAAATCACCTAAATGACATAACAAATTCCATGCATCAGATCTGTCTTGTGGATATGGGGATCCATAGTATCCTGTAAATCTCCACTTTCTACCACATTCATTGTCTTCTATACTCACATCAACGTGTCTATGTGAAAAACTCCTTAGCTGTATTTTACTACCTCCCCTCCACGCCAAACAAAGCCCCCCTCTAGACCCGTTAGAATCAACATCTATCCCATCCAGAAAACCAAAGCTCCTTCGAATTCTTTCCATCCTGCTCTTGCAAATTTTCGTCTCCATAAAGAAGACAATTTGGGGGTTATATAACTTCAGCACATGCCGAAGTCTTCGGGTTGTCCGCGGGCTCCCCAATCCCCGGACATTCCAACTTAATATTTTCATTGCGACTGGTCGGCTTGCCCATTGGCAGCCGCCGATATTAGTTGACTTATCTCCCCTTTCCTTCTACTTCTTCCCCCCGAGCTATAAACCTCATCGATCCTTGAGAAATCCTCCATTTCTCCTCTATTCCGCTTTTTACCCTCTTCTCCTTCCAGCACTCTATCTTCAATATCATGCTCCATTAGATTATGGAACTGGCCTTCATCTTCTTTTTCCTTCCCATGCCGTACGATTCGTTGACTTCCCTCCAAATTAATCCCCAGAATGGGATCAATATTACTTCTGTTACTGAATATTGGCATTTTGGCTCTACCATTACTTCTCATATTCTTTTTTCCTTCCTTAGTACTGCCCCACTCCCTATCATCCTTATCACGTAACCACACACTATGCATCGACAGAGCTCTACGTGATTGAGCCCTCAGGGATAAATCCCATCCCATTTCAGCAACTTCCACTCCTAAAAACATCTTTGCTTCACAAAAGGAGTCACTATGTCCTAGTCTTCCACAGTAAAAACAAAATAGTGACAGTCTTTCGTATTTAAAAATGACATAAGAGCATTTTCCATAGCACATGATTTGTTTCTTCCTTTTTAAAGCTTTTCGAATATCAATTAACACTCGTATTCTCAGAAAATTCCTATTCTCCTTTCCCAGATTTGAACCATCATATTCCATGAAGGTTCCAATAAAATTACCCATTTGAATTGCAAATCTTTCTAAGAAGAAACCAACAGGAACGTCATGTAATTGTACCCAAAAAGGAGAAAAGATAAGAGGAACTTTTAAGGGGTCCTCCCCCCACTGTAACTTATGTAGGACTAATAAATGATTATTAAATGTCCACGGTAAACCCTTGATAACTCTATCGAGATCCATAATGTGAAAAAATTGAAATAAATACCTTTTATCTCCCAGATCTCGGATCTGAACCCCTCGAACCGGATGCTATAGATTTGCCATTGTGCTCTTCATGGCTGGAAAGTGAATCATACTTGCAGTCAAAAAACACCCCACCAGGCAATAAACTTCTCCTCCCCCATCCGTTGTAGTCTCGTTCGATATCTGAAGGATCTCATCTTCCTTCTCTTCTATTGTTAATCTCGCAAATTCTGTTTCCATCCTGAATCATCAACTAATTGACGTAACCAGATAGTCAAAACCAGTAACAGTTGAACGCCACACAGCCGTCACACAGAACAAATTAACAAAATAAAACCTAAAACTGCCAGAGAAAGCAGACAAAGACGTGCTAGAATAGCAGACTTTGTTTTTTATTTCTTTTAAATGTTGAGAAATTACTTGAATAGATAATTTAATTAAGATTTTTTTACTTTTATAGTTTACCCAAAATAAAATGTGATGTTTTTTTGAAATGGTAAAGTTAAATTAATGGATATTATGATATATTGGTTTTAAATTTTATCTGTTATTTTAGATTTTATATAAAAATATAAATATCTTTAAAATAGTATTTATGTTTTATAGAAAAATACTTAAATTACAAAATGATACTTCAACTATATTCATTTTTTTAAAGTTAGTGTCTAATTTTTCTTTTATCATACTTAAACTATACTACAATTATATCTTGTTATCAAATTATCCCAATCTTTAAAAAAATTTATTAGCGAATCATTTTGTTATTCGTGATAATTTTAATTAAAAAACCCCAAAAAGTTTCAATATAGTTTCCTTGAGTTTTTTTTTTTTTAAAGAACTTATAAAAGCATTTATCTTTTGTTCTTCACCTATTAACTTCGGTGAAAAATTCAAGAACTCATTGAACAACTCATACAAACCTAGTTTTCGACGATAAAACCCAGATTCCGACAAGGTTTTTTCTTTTTTAAACTTCGATTCTGATTCATTTTTCACTCTAATTCAAAATCTACATATTATTTTTCTTAAAAACAACTTTTTCTGTTATTTTCTATATACTTTGCACATATTAGTTGATGTTGGGTGAACTTTTAGGGATGAATACCAAATTTACCCATAAACTTTGGTTCAACGTGCAATTTGATACATGAATATATACAATTATTTTTATACTGGATTAATCTAATTGTTTTTGTATGCAATATGTCAATATAAAATGGTGTTAATTCAATAATATTGTTAATGATTTGTAAAAAATAAATTAAATAAAAATTTCATGTATAAAATCACACAAACAAAATTGATGTATAATATTACACATTAGACAGAAATTAATGGATAATTTTAACATTTATCTCAAATTTTTCTAATAAAAGATCTAGATAAAATATGAAATCTAAATATAAAAAAAATTGAATAAATAATATGGTAAGAAGATTGTAAAAAAACAACAAAATCTACCAATTAAAAAAGCACATTAAAAGAGAGGAAAGATTTGTGAGGAAGAAAAGAGCGTAAAAGAAATGAAAATTTTTAATTTAATTGAAGAAAATTTATCTCACACACTCCCTATGAAATTTTGCATATGTTTATAAGTTAAAAACGATCATATATCACAAAATAATTGATTAAAGAATTTCTTTTATCGATTGAGGTAATTTGTGTACTAAAATATAATCGAAGTACCACTTTAACTAAGAGATAATATGAGTATAATTTTCATAGCATTTTGTGATTTAAACTTATAAAAATAATGAATTTTTATTAATCTTATAACTAAATTATAATCTAATTAATAGTAGGTAATATAAACTCAATTAAATTCTTAAATAATAAACACATGTAAATTTAATAAAAAAATCAAACAATTGAATTTAGTGCCCAACTCTCTCCTCCTGCATGTTTTAGTGCGTTGTGTATTGTTGCATGAAGAAGAATAGATAATCCATAGCATAGCACAAAATGAGTATAAAAAGGATTTTATTAATACCACACACACGTTATTTAAAAGAAAAGGTAGATTTGTATTAATTTACACATCATAGTTCGCCAATAATTTGATGTAGCTGAGTCAGAGCTCCAATATTAAAAAAGAAGTAATATGGTTACCAAAGGACAACATGCCACATGCATTTGCTCATGCTTCTTCTTCTTTTGCCGACTAACCATGCATCACTTTCACGGATGTATTAGTTAATATGTATTGATATTTAATAAATTAATATTACTGAGTGAAACTCGAATTTTTTGAAATTTTTTCAGTGAATAAAGTTATTGTCTTTAGTTTTCTTTTCTAACTTTGTGAAGAATTCAAATACTTAAAAAGAAGTCGCTTGGGACGTGATTGGGGTTCACATTCTATTATAAGTAAACAAGTTTTTTTAGTAGGTGACTGTGTGTCACGCATGATTTAACTTGCATGAAGAGTTCTCGTTTTTTATACTTGCATTCTAAGTGGCCTCTCAAAGCACTTGATTCTTTTACAAGGTTGAAATGTAAAATCTCAAATTCAATTCGAAGACAATAATGACCTGTTAAAGGACAAATAAAACTTTAAAAACTTCTTGAGGAAAAATCAACAATTGTAAACAAATATTTATTAAAATTTAATATTAATGTATTTTAAAAAATAAATATAAAATAAGGTTTTAAAACATTTGTGGAAATACCTTATATTTTAATAATCTTGTAGCATGTTTCGAATGCTTGGACTTTTTCTAATTAAAAGATGAAAGCAAAAAAAAAGGGTGTGAAAAAGAGATTAAAATAGAAAATAGTGTTAAAAGCGAGTTCAAATTGCTTTACCAGATATGCATATCAAATTTGATTTCCCTTTTTAAAATATTTTAAAGATTTCGTATCTGATTAAAGAAATTATGAATTTTGGAAATGGTTGTCCCCATATAAGCCATCAGATTTGAAATTGCAGGGTGCCATTCCCTATCCTCAGTCTTGCAATCTACCTAGCTTTTGTCTTGGAGTAGTTTTGCTTTATTTATTTATTTATTTTATGGGTTATATACCCTTTTCAATTCATAGCAAAAGATAAGAGTTTTGATTTTAATCTTCATGTCGGCACTGGGTGACGACGAGTTAAGCTTAGTTCTCAAATGGGTTTATGATCAAAATGACAGGAAATCCTTCTCTCAAGCCTGCAAACAATGGCTGCGAGTTGAAGGTTTAACCCGATTATCCATTCGGGTTCTTGAGCCCGATCTCATCCCCGTTTTCTTGCCCAGATTCCCAAATCTGCTTTTCTTTGAAACCCAGGTTTTTATCTCCAATCCCCACCTTGAATTCGTGGCTAAAACATGCCCAAAACTCCAAGTCCTCAACCTTAATCTTAAGAAAACACTTGAAGAATTCGAAGAACTTGACGGGAATTCCGGTTTTCAAGATGTTGGGAATGATGGGATTAGCGCTTTGGCTAATGGGTGTCCAAATCTATCCAAAGTCCTGTTGAGAAAGAGGAAAAACGTAGCGAATTTTGCTGTTATTTCCCTCGCTAAATTGTGCAGGAACTTAACAACTTTGGATTTAGGAAGGTGCAATTTGGTGGATGACCGAGCTGTCGAAGCAATTGGGTGTTCGAATTCGATACGGGTTTTGAATTTTGAAGCTTGTTCGTTGATTACTGACCATGGTTTGGCTGTTTTAGCAACTGGGTATATCTCAAAAACGCTGAAAAAACTGGTTCTCGCAGAATGTGATCGAATCACTGATTCTGGGGTGTCAATGTTGAAGCACATTTATTGTTTGGAAGAGTTAAATTTAGCTGAATGCGGGCCGAAGATAACAGACTCCGGTGGCCTCGCCGTTTCTTCACTTTCAAGTCTCAAGAAATTGAATTTGGGTTGGCTGATCAACTTATCGGATGTCACAGTTATTGCCATCGCCAACAATTGTGTGAAGTTGGTGTCGATTGATTTAACAGGCTGTGAGTTAGTGACTGGAGTTGGTGTCAGAGCATTTGGTAACCATGGTTCTCTAGAATACCTTGTGTTGGCTTCTTGTTACAATATTTGCATGAATGATTTGAGCATCGTGATTAGATGCCAGTCACTGAGGGACATTGTGCTTGATAAAGGACTGAGGATGTGGATTCCAATGCCAATGCAAGTGCATATCAGCAAGTTTTGTCAATTGCATTGGCGTTGAAGGATTAACACATACACAAAACAGTCGATTTCTAGGATAGAAATTTGGATAAAATCAAAAGGTTAGTGCTTCTTGATTTTGTCAAGTACCCTTTCGGAAAAGAATTTATACAAATATCAAATCTCTTGCTCATGAAGGTTAGCGTATTGATGCTTGTTCAAGATTATTGATGAAGGACGCTCAGAAAACATTGTTTGTTTGATGGGAAAGCAAAAGTAAGGGTATTTTCTGATTGGAAATAAAGTATTAGCAGCCAAGATTTCTTATTGAAGTTTCAAACTTTTTTCTTTTCTTTTTTTTGTTGTTGTTTTCTTAATGTTGTGGTTATAAAGCCTTTTTCTTGCTTTTCATTTGAGGTTTATGACACATTCATCAATCTTAAGGCATATTCCTCTTCTTCTTCTTTTCTTCCTTGTTCATTGAACAAATTAACAAATACAAGTTAATGGTTGTACACTTGTACTTGACAATGGTATGTGTCACTTTCATCCCTAGGCCATATGGTTTCTCCATTATAAAGCCTCTGGAGCTGAGGGAAAAATTCATTCTTTAAAATTTGAAAGATAACTGCATGAATCAAAGTATTTAAGCACCAATCTCATTGATCAATTTGGCAAGCTTTTACGTCTAATAACGTTTAAACAGAACAGTTTAATTACGTTTTATTGAATTTCTTACGTTAATTTTCCATGTGATTACTGAAAAAAGAAAGTTGGAATCTTTGGCCCATTTTATATGTAATACTGCAATTGATGGGAACTAAGACTTCAGGGCCTAATATATGAGACCAGGGTCCAAACTATCCGTTTCGTTGTCCGAGAAAGCACAAAGCAAAACCGTCCTTGTCTTCCATTTTAGAGAAAAACCCACATCCCAAGTAAAGCAAATAAAAGATGGGATCATCTTCAATAACGAGAGCTGTTGGTGCTATGCTACACAGATTTACAAATGGGGTTCCCTCGACTTCCTTGATTGTTTCTCGAAATGGTCTGTTGAAAAGCAGTAGGAAATTATTATTATCATCAGCATCCTCAATGTCATCGTCTTCTTCAGTATTGTATCAAGTTAACACTGACAGCAATGAGCATCAATTCCGAAGTATATCCACTTTCCCTCCTCTCTGCATGGGCAGGCGCTCTTCCAAGATTGCCGGCAGAAAGGTCTCTTTTGTCTTATTTTCTTATATGCCCGCATTTTGATGAACTTAGAAAGATCCTTATTTCAAAGAAAAGAGACATGGCCCCCCTCCCCTAATAAATATAGCTGTTTTATGGTTTAGCTGCCGCCTGTTTGATGAAAATCCTAACAGAAGATAAACCCAATTGTAATTTATGAATGGAAATGGTTTATCTTATGTTTAATCTTCTTTTAGCGTGGAACTGAAATATGCTTTCATCTCTTATATATGCGGTAAAAAAACTCAAAATCAATGAAATAATTTTATACTACTATTCTAATTAAATCCAGGGTGCTCAAGATGCAAAGAAGGCCAAACTCTATTCAAGGATTGGAAAAGAAGTTGTATCTGCGTAAGTTGGTAGCTCATAGTCCCTCCTTGATTAGCTATATTAATGCGAAAAAGAGTTCTGCATGTTGTTTTTTTATTAGTTAACTGCAGGAAGTTCTATCATGTTTTATTTCTACTAGTTCGTACAACTTCCCTTCATTTTTTTATGGAGACGAAAATGTCATAAATTGATGCTTTATGCGCGGCAGTGTAAAGAAAGGCGGTCCAAATCCGTCATCAAATACCGTTCTTGCTGCCGTACTTGATAAGGCCAAGGAGCTTGATGTACCCAAGGAAATATTGGAGCGTAATATAAAGAGAGCTTCGGAGAAAGGGCAAGAAGCTTACATTGAGAAAGTTTACGAGGTCAGTGTGTCAATACTGTCTTAATTTTATTTATAGACTTGTTGTTATAGTGATAGTCAGTAAGATTGGCTCTTCAAGTATACCTCTTCTTTCAGGTATATGGTTATGGTGGAGTTAGCATGGTAGTGGAGGTCTTAACAGATAAAATAACTCGGTCAGTGGCAGCTGTTAGGGAGGTAGTCAAGGACTGTGGAGGAAAGATGGCGGATCCTGGTTCTGTTATGTTCAAGTTCAGGCGTGTTCGAGTTGTTAATATAAAAGTCACTGATGCTGACAAAGACCAGCTCCTTAACATTGCATTAGATGCTGGTGCTGAGGATGTTATTGAGCCTCCAACATATGAAGACGATGCTGATGAGGATAGGTCAGAGAGGTAATGCTCTTTCTGTTTCAAACTCAAATCTTTTCTATTATATTTCCGTACTTCTTTTCATTTTGAATATGTTTAATTTCTACAGAAATATAGAGGAATTAATTATAGTTATCTTTTCTGAGCATTTCTCTTTTACATAGGTTAAGACTATCACTGGCTGTGCCTTAAAACAAGTAACCTAAAATTTGCAAGTACATCTAATCAAACCTTCTCGTGGTGTACATGAAGTTCAAAACTATGCAATTTTATTGTTTGCATACAAGACTTGAATGACTTGTTTTCTTTTCTGACTGGAGATTGTTCAACTGTTCCAGACAAGAAAATATTTGGACATATAATGACAGTATTATGGTTCTACAAATATGATAGGCATGATTTTATCTCGTTATATGTTATGATATCTGTATGCTTTAGTAAGTCCACATGTATGGTTGTCAATAATACGTTACAAACCTATCCTTTTTTTTCCTTTTTCAAATAATACAAGTTGTTTTGCCACTTGGACTGGGGAAAGTCTAACCTGACCCCTCCATGCAGCTATTATAAGATTGTAAGTTCGGCAGAAAACTATGCAACAATTCTTTCAAAGCTACGTGATGAAGGAATAAATTTCGAGACGGATAACGGTTCCGAGCTACTTCCACTAACCACCATTGAGGTATTTTTCTGTAATGTGGATAATTTCTGCTAAACCAGGTTCTTTTGCCTTCTATATGGCTGATGCTGACCTTAGGTTTTGCAGAATGCTTGGCATACATTGAAATGCTTGGCATACATTGAACTGCCTAAGCCAGTGTTTTATTGTTTCACCATCTTGCTTCTCTTGGCAGTGACATCATTTACTTTTCGGTTGGTTTCAGGTGGATGATGAGGCTATGGACTTGAACAAGGAACTTATGTCTCAATTACTTGAACTTGATGATGTCGATGCTGTTTATACGGACCAAAAGTGATTTATATCTAGACCATTTCGGTGATGGTACTGATGTTCTGATGCCGTGAGTCAGTTAACCAGTTGTTGGTGCTTAAAAATCACAATCTTGGCTGCATTGTTGCTCATTTTAGCTAGGGATTTCCTAGAGGACCTTTATATTCATCATTTGATTTTCAAGTTTCAACCCTCTGAGAATGGAAGGAAGAAGAAAGGGTTGAGCGGTTTTAACTTGTATCACAGTTTAGATAATCTCTCTTTTATTCTTTTTTACAAATTCTGAAGAGCTGCCATGGCTGAAACCACTCTTTTCAATCCTAAACCATGTCTTGGTCTTGAATAAAGGATTAATTGACAATGTCATCTCTGCTTTAACAAGTGTAGATGCTTGTTTCAGGAAATATCATTTTTTGTAGAATCATCTCTTGGGAATAGTTTTCCATACTAAAAAAAGCCGTGGAAGTAGTCTTAAAGAACATTTGACCTTGGGAACGATATTATGTTGGGAATGTTTTGGAGCTAACCTTGGAAGGCCGGTAAGTTTCTTGAGTAGCTTCCCTATTAGGATGTGTAGAAGACCGTGACTTAAAAGACTTCAAATACAGACTTTATTACGGACTACATTTCTTAACATTTCCGTGACATACAAGTACTTTCTTGATTAATAAAAAATATAGAAGTAAATATGTGTAACTACTACCAAAATATAACGTATTAGTTACAAGTTCTTTTTCTTTTCTTTTATTCTTTTTATTTCCTCACAGTAACAAAACAATCTTCTACAACGTAATTGCTCATATCGGCCACTTTTCGTTGCTAAAACAAAAAAGTTTGACAAAAAAAGTCTAACAACTTGTTCTTATCAAAAGCCTTTGCTGGATAAGGATAAGGATACATAAAAAGAAATTATATTATAACCTAAAATGGCCTACCTTACCAACCGTTATTGAAGATATGCCCCTTGGACTTTCCTAATGTTTCTTCGTCCTGACGTCGAGATTTTAGATACAGGATCTTATGAATGCGACATTAAAACATAATAAAAGATGATATAATTAAAATATTGATGTAAGAAATTTTATATAAATATAATTATACGAATACACAATATCTTATTTTTGGAATAAATACGAAATAATAAAAAAAAAGTTAATTCTACGGCATTGAAATGCTGAACTGATCGGTACAGTAAAATGCATTGTCTTGAAATAGCATTTTAAGATTGTAAGGCCAAACGATATCGGTATTGCCAGCCCACAGTAACTCCGCAAATTGCCGGTACGCCTTTTCGGAGGGATGATATGAATCAAAGAAGAAATAATCACCAGGTTTATCACATAGTTCATACACCGCTATCCCTCTCTTCCCTCCACAGCTATAAACTCCTCTGTACGGACCAGAGCCGCAACATGCTGTCGTTGCATCTTTGAAACCTTCACACCATATACCACACAAAAAATAGTCATCTATGATGAAATTCAGGTAACTTGTGATTCAAAGACGAATTACAAAGTAAAATTAAATTGAAGAAATACTTGACTAAAACTTTGAAAATAATTCTGTATCTTGGCTAAAAAGTCTTCCTCTGTACCTCATGACTTATTATATTTATAGGACTCATAGGTAACTGCTTTTACAACAACTTGAAAATAAATTAGCTGTAGCTCAACTGCTCTGTAGCACATTCTTTAACTAAGTCCTTAACAAGCTAAAATAACACCCTTCTTATTTAAACCTTTCATGCAAAAATAATAAGCCATTTTCAGAATTACCATAGTTTGAAGGGTTGTTCAACCTTTCAGTCAAAGACTGATACAAATTGTAATAAGCATATTTGAACCCTTCAAGCTGGTTCTGTAACTTAACCAGGGTTTTGGGAAGTTCAGCATTGTGAAGTTTAGCTATTGTTGTCAGTTCATCAATGCAAGAACCCCCTGATTGTGCTTTTATGTATGGTAAACAACCCAGTGGTAACAGATTTGGGAACCCAAATTTTCTCCCTCCTTTCTTGTATATTTCCTGAACCAATTTAAAGTAAAACAAATTAAGCAACCTTTGCACATGAATGGTAGAAAATGATAAATTTTATGGGTTTTTTCTGAAGAAAAGTATAAATTACTTTGAGAGCAACAGTGAGGTTGCCAAGCACCATGGAAACAATCTCTTCATCTGAAACACTTGAGTTTTTGGTGAAGTAATCATTGCCTCCAATGCTAATCAAGTAAACAGCTTTGGACAACAATTTCTTGGCACCTGCATCTCCTAGTTCTTGTCTCAATGATTTCTCAACTTTGTTGAAGTATTTTATTTGAGTTTCTAAGTCCACAACCTGGTTTTCATAGACAACAAATCATCTAAATATGACCCCCAAAAAAAAAAAAAAAAAAAGATGAAGATGATAAACCGATATTACATACATATCCTTGATAGGATTCAACGAGAGCACCGGCTCCACCTGAAGCAAAGTTCACGCCATCTGTAAACTTACGCTTTCCAGGCTGTAAATATGTTGGGATTATTGGTAATCCAGCAAACTGAGCTGTTAAAAAAAGGGTAAAGAATCAAAGGGCGATGAATTTGATTATAATGAGAATTTGAAGTGTATTTGAAGTGAATTTACCAATAAAATCTGGGATGAGTCGACCATCTGAGAATCTGCCAGTAGGGTAATTGAAGAAGGTCTCGCCGTAAGGATAGAAATTAGCCCGAAAACCGGCGGTGGTGTTGATATAGTTGTTGTTTCCAGGATCAAAAAGTGAATCACCAAAGATGAACAAAGCAACATGGTTTTCAGGCAGATAATGGGAGCTAATCAGGTTGATACATGTTGTAAAACAAAGCAAGAAACTAATATAGGAAGCACTTAGGTTCGCCATTATGTGAACAAATAAAACTGATATATGCTTTTAATTACGCTCCTGTAATCGTCTTATATATAAGATTCTGAAAATCTGAGCAAATCCTTGTGAACGCTGAATTAAATATTAGCAAATAGTTGGTGAAGACAAATAAGGAATGTCATTAAAGGTACGTAATTTAAGTGTTGGCTAGCACCTATAAAATTATCTATATTATACTAGTGGTGTCACGTTAACTGGACGCAAGAGCTGGATTAATTTACAGGTTTGACGAAATATAATTTGCCCCTTCCCTTGTAATTTTACCCTTTTAAACTTGTTTTTTACAGAATCAGAGTGTACACAAATCATAAATCAAGCCCGAATTTAATATCTGGATTTTCAGCTATAGTTTTTTTTTTTAATAAAATCTGACTGGATTTATTATTTTAATAGAATTAAAGAAACAACCATCATTTGACTTTAGCCCAAACATAAAGCAGAGAAAAAAAGACAAAAGACAACAAAATCAGAAAAACAAGCCTAACAGAACCAAACAAAGAAAAACCCATTTCGTCCATGACTAACCAGACTAAAGCAGAAACTAAATTAAATTTTAAACTCCAGTCAAATTAGGATAGCTGGTTCCCTCAACTCTGCACCCTTTCAAATCCGCCGACCCAACAATTATGATAGCAGTTTCCAAGATGTTAATTAATTTCTGCTACCGACTTCTTCATCACCCATTCCCTCACATTTCACATTTCCATTTCTTCTCTTGCCCTTTCAATTCTTTCTTTCATCTTTCTAAATGTTGCGCCGAGTAAGTTCCACCGCTTGACGAACGCGATCTTGAAGTCCCCCCACCAGGTAATAACCCTCAGCTCTCCTTAATGCCTCTTTTGCAATAGTATGAGCATAGCGATTCTCCGTTTTAGGAATAAAAGTAAACTCGATCTCTTGATATCTAATTGAAAGCCTGTGAATGTCTCTGATAATTGCTCCAATGACCGATTTGTCTATATTTTTTCTTTGACATTTCTTGATAACTGTTTTAGAGTCACCCATAATTATCACTCTGTTTAAACCCATCAAGACCCCTAACTTTGTTGCTTGTAACCCTGCATATGCCTCCGCCGTGAATGGGGTTGCGATGTTGGAGTGGATGACTGCCTTCGAAGCTAAGATCTCCCCCTTCTCGTCTCGGACAAGTAGACCAATAGCCGATTTGAGTAAGTGACTGTCAAAAGCCACGTCAAACTGAACCATTGCGTCCAGTTCTTTAACGTAGTTATTAATCTTCCTTGCTATTTCTGTACCTGATAGAGGTCTCTTTTCATATAATAGAGAATTTCTGCTCAACCAGATGAACCAAAGTCCACAGCAGAATAACCGAACCTATTCGTTGCTCCCTTTCTAAAAAATCCAGGTTAGCCATTCCGACGACATGCTTAGATTGTCGTGATTTAACACCTAGTTCAACTGTAACTGATTCCAAACCTCTATTGTTGCAGGACACTGTTGAAAAATGTGACATCCATCTTCCTCTGCTTGGCGACATCTAGGGCATTGGACATTTGTGACGACCCTCTTGAGCTTGAGGTTTACCAAGGACGGGAAAATATTCCATGATATTCTCCATGTTGTAATCTGGATTTTTTTGGGGATATTGTAACACCCCTTACCCGAGACCGTTGCCGTAGTCGAGCACGAGGCATTACTAGACTTAACTTACTAGTTCTGGGCATAAAAATTGAAACTGTCCGTCTACGTCATGTTCACTAAATTAATTATAACTCGAGTTACGAAACTCGAAATCAAGATCCGTAAATTTTCCCTGAAACTAGACTCATATATCTTCTTACTATAATTTTTCCAGAATTTTTGGTGTGGCCAATTAGTACAGTTTATTAGTTAAAGTCTCCCCTATTACACAATTTGACAGTTCTGACCTCTCTTCACTAAAAATCAATTATCTCATAATATACAACTCATTTTCCTACACCATTTTCTTTATATGAAAATAGACTCAATAAGCTTTAATTCTATATTTCATGCACAACCTAATTCAATTTCTACTATTTTTGGTGATTTTTCAAAATCACGTCACTGCTGCTGTCCTACTATTCCCCTGCATATAATTACATAATTTCTTTAAAATAATTATCAACTAGACATTTCATAACATCCACAACCATGTTCTTAATTAACCATTTTAATGGCTAATCATTACCAAACATTTACAAGTCCATAATAAGCCATATCATAAGATCACACACATAAAATGGTTAAGTCCCTATACATGCCATAACTTAAAACGTTCGAGTCACAAAATACCAATATAACCCTTGATAGTGTGTACGATCTCCGACGTCCTTTCGATCCCCGACTTGGCTTGCAATACTATAAAAAAAATAAAGAATGGGAGTAAGCATAAAACTTAGTAAGTTTACATGTAAATAGATGACAACATTCTTAATGAATTAACTTATTCTTTTCTTATCAAGATCATTTAAGCTTTTAACTCAATATACTCAAACTTGTATTCTTACCTTGTCTTTTTAACATGAATTTATCTTACCTTACCTTTTTAACATGAATTTATCTTACCTTACCTTTTTAGCTTGAACTTGTCTTAACTTACCATTTTAGCTTGAACTTGTCTTACCTTTACTTTGGTATACTCCTTGAATTTTCCCGTTGAACCACTTGGAATACTAAGGATACGCGGGTACCTTTCCTTATGAAACTTAAACATTGCCATGTCTTGACATGGTCTTACGTGGTATCCTTGCCTTATGAACTCACCAATGCTATGCCTTGGCATGGTCTTACATGGGACCTTTGCCTTATAGTAACATATCAATGCCATGTCTTGACATGGTCTTACATGATTTCCTTAAACCCTAATGTCATGACATTTGTATCCTACACATTCCTAAGGTTCAATGGAACTTTCTCGAGATAGCTTTTTTCGTCATTTCATACTTGAGTCTTTAAATAATAAATTTACAGAATAAATATGTAAATGCTGGAATTTAATAATATTAAATGTAAAATAATAGAATATTGCATTTATTTATTGCAAACTTACCTCATAAAAGCAGAATACGATCAACTATATCGTTTTAATCCTCTATCTTTTTCTTTCCTTGATCTAACTCTGGATTTCGTTCTTCTTGATCTATAATAGCAAATTTAGCTTATTTAATACTCACATTCATCAAAACAGTCCTTAATTCTTAACTTTAGCAAAATTACAATTTTGCCCCTAAACTTTTACATATTTACACATTTGCCCCAAAGCTCGGAAATTAAACTTTATCCCTTATTCTTATGTTTTATGGCATGCTGATCATTTTCCCTTCTATGGCAACATCAAATTCTCACTCTAACTTGCACTTATGAACATTAGGTATTTTTTTACCGATTAAGCCGATTTTACTCGTTTTCACTTAAAATCACTTAGCAAAAGTTGTTTAACATACTTTCAGACTTCATATTCTATCATAAAACATCAAAATAAACACATTTCACCTATGGGTATTTTTTCCAAATATGAACCCTAGCATAAATTATTAATAGAATAAGCTAAATCAAGTTACTGGGACTCAAAAACGTAAAGAACATTAAAAGCAGGGCTTGGATGCACTTACTATGAGCTTGAGAAGTTGAATAAACCCTAGCTATGGTGTTTCCTTGAAAAATTCGGCCTAGTTGAAGAAGATGAGCAAAAATTGGCTTTTAATTTTGTTTTTAACTCATTTTAATCACTAAATGACCAAAATGCCCTTAACTTAAAAATATTCTATTTCACCTATTTGATGTCCATTTTTTTTTCCAGCAAGTTAACCAATGGTCTAGTTACCTTTTAAGGACCTCCAATTTAAAATTTCATAGCAATTAGATACATCTAGCTTCTAGAACTCAAGTTTTGCACTTTTTACAATTTAGTCCTTTTGACTAAATTGAGTGCTCAAACACCAAAATTTTCGAACGAAGTTTTTACGAAATCATTTCATAAAGTTGTAGATCATAAAAATATAAGAATACTAATTTTTTTTTAAATTTTTAAAATTTTTTTTTCTTATCGGATTTGTGGTCCCGAAACCACTATTCCGACTAGGCTCAAAATCGGGCTGTTACAGATATCAAGTTTCCATAGTTTCCTGTAGAAGTTCTTTGTCTCAGTATGTAAATTAATATTATTAGGATCCTGGCTAGATTCTTGTAATAGTTTATAGGCACTCCTAACGGAGAACTCCCTTAACAATTCCCCGTGCCATACTTGTAAATCTTCATGAACAAACTCCGCAAGTGGGACCTGCAAAATTTTCTCCGCTATATCACCTGCAAAGGTATTTCTTATCGTCTCTGTTTTCCAGTTTCTATGTAACACCCCTTACCCGAGACCGTTGCCGGAGTCGAGCACGAGGCATTACTAGACTTAACTACTAATTCGGCATAAAAATTTAAAACTGTCCATCTGCGTCATAGTCACTAAATTATTTTTATCTAGAGATACAAAACTCCAAATTAATATCCGTTAATTTTCCTCGAAACTAGACTCATATATCTTCTTACTATAGTTTTTCCAGAATTTTTCATGTGGCCATTTAGTCCAGTTTATTCATTAAAATTTCCCCTGTTTTACTGTTCGACTATTCTGACCTCTCTTCACTACGAATCAAATTACTCTTCATACAGAATTCATATGACCTTCTTATTTATTTCATTTGAAAATATACTCATTCAGGATTCTATGCATATAAACTATATCCCACAATTATTTTTTTACAATTCCTAATGATTTTTCAAAGATAGAACAGGGAATCACGTAATTATTCTGAACTAGTCTCACAAAAATTCAAATATCTCAAAACATAAGAATAATTTGTTTGTTATGTTTCTTTTATGTGAAACTAGACTCAATAAGCTTCAATTATATATCTTATTCACTTTCTAATTCCATTTCTTCTATTTTTGGTGATTTTTCAAAATCACGTCACTGCTGTAATTTAAAAACTGTTTCATTGCAAAATATTGTTAACTAGTTTATAACATCTTTACTCCATCTCATTTAAACTCTATACATGCCATATAAATCTTTAAACATAAAACAAAAGCTACCGGAATTGATCTGGATAGTGAGCTTTGCTGTGATGATCCGATCTACCAACTTCTTTTTAATTCAATCTACATAAAAATATCAAACAGACACAAGTAAGCTTAATGAAGCTTAGTAAGTTCATAGGTTTAAAAGTAATGCTTACCACACATAATATTTCCAAACAATAACAAAACATTTACTAAAGTTCCCTGCCATTCACAATCATTGTTAAAATACTTCACATAGTTGAGCTCAACATTAACAACTACTCAATCTCTTTCATTTGATTCACTTCTTTTATATTACTTAATATCAAATTAGGAAACGTCTTACGAATTTGAGTACGTCGTTGCTCGGTGCGACGTTTCACAACTCAGTATGGATGATACCATACCTACATTTGACAACTCAGTATGGACGATACCATACCTACTTTTCATAACTCAGTATGGACGATACCATACCTACATTTCTTAACTCAGTATGGTTGATACCATACCTACATTTCACAACTCAGTATGGATGATACCATACCTACGTTTCACAACTCAGTATGGTTAATACCATACCTACGTTTCACACTTTGCCATGGATTAACCATTGTCTTATCCTTCAATTCATCACATGTCACGATACAAACGTACTCAATTCTGCGTTTTTCCTAATTTGAATTACCGCATTTATTCTTTCATTTTATCATAATTTTCATAATTCCACAACAAATTTAGATTTAACAACACATTATATCATTCAATCATTCACAAATAAACATATAAATTCAACCATATGAACTTACCCGGCTGATTTGTAGCAGATATTGAAATTTAGGGACTATTCTACAACTTTTTCTTTTCCTCGTTATTCTTTGGATTCTTGATCTATAATGTAAAATATTTTCACTCATTAGCATTTATTTCATTTCTATTTCACTTCATAATTTATGCTCTTCTATTTTCGAAATTGCACTTTTACCCTAAAATTTACAATTTTTACAATTTAGTCCCTGCTCAATTCAGCCATCAATTGAACTAATTTTTTCTCAATAAACACTTTATTTTATCATAACTATTTCAAAACCTTTGATATTCTGAATTTCAACACCAGCCTCTAATTCACAACTTTTTCACAATTAGGTCCTAAATACCATTTCCTATCAAAATCACTTAATAAACCCACCTTAATATGAAATTAGAATTTAAATTTCATAATAATTCATCATAAACTTCCATTTCTCATCTAGGGTAACTTTTAATTTTACCCACCAAATCAAAAACTAATGAATCCTATAAGTGGGTCTAGTTGTAAAAGTCATAAAAACATAAAAATTGTCAAGAAAAAGCAAGAATTAAATTCATGTGGTGTAAAAATATGAAAACCAACTTTTTCCAGACTTCTTATGGCGTTTTGGCTGAGAAAATATGAAGATATCTCTAGGTTTTTCAATTTTGTCTTTATTATACATGTTAAAATCATAAAATTTCCAATTTTGCCCTTATTTCCCCTATTTTCTGCTGATTTCCTTGCCTTTGCCGTCCAACCTTTTCACTTTTAGGTTTAATTGTCCTTTAAAGCCTCCTTCTTTTAACACTTGAGCTATTTAATTCTTCTAGCAATTTTGCACTTGTTACAATTTAGTCCTTTTTATTTAATTGGCTACCCAAACATTTAAATTTCTCAACCAAACTTTAATACTAACTTAATAACACTCCATAAATATTTCTAAAAATATTTATGGCTTGATTTTCAAATTTGAGGTATCGATACCTCGTTTTTGACCCATTTGACCTAATAAATTCTTTTAATTCACCAAATTCACCAATCCACAAATTCTACTAAATTCTCACTTGACTCATAAATATTAAATTACTATCTTATTGAATCTTACCTGTCGGATTTAGTGATCTCATATCACCATTTCCGACACCACTGAAAATTAGGCCGTTACATTCTACTAGTGGCATCGATTAAATCCGACACTAACTTAATGTTTCCATTGCTGTTTTGACTCGAAATTCTATCTGTCTTGTTTCCTGAAATCCACAAATCATCCCAAACGAAAATCTTATTGTAACGACCCAAATTCCGTGGGCACCGAAAAAAAAATGTGTTATCGGGCCTCCGTCTTAGTAAATCGAGTTAGTAAATAATTATTAAGAGAAATTATGAGTCTAATAGTGTGTTTAATTAGATTTTTATTTAGTGAATTTAGCTCAATTTAAAGCAATTAGGAAAAAGGATCTAATTGAATAAAGAGTGAAAGTTTAATTATAGATTAAAAGAAAGTAAAAAGGGCTAAAATGGCAATTAAGCCATTTAGCATAAGTTGAGGCAGCATATGAGATAAAAATCTAAGATTTTTACTTAGATTTTAATTATAAAATATATATTAGTAATAAATTATATTTAATTAATTTAAAGTAATTATTATATATTATATTATTATAACATAAAGTAAATAGAATAAAAGAAATAAGAAAAGAAACAAAACAAAGAAACAGAAAAAGAAATAGAGAGCATTTCGACACAGGGGAAAGAAAAGAAAGAAAGAAGAGGAAAAGTTGAAATTAGGGATTTGAAGCTTTAAGCTTTAAAAGGTAAGTCAATTTAGCCATTTTCTCTTAATTTTGATATTTTAGAAGCTTTAAAGCAAGATTTTGATGAAACTAAGTTGATATTTTGAGAGTTTTTAGGTTTTTAAATATAGTTGATGTTGAAGAAAAAGATGAATTATGGATTAAATTAAATGAAATCTAAGTTAGAATTAGTAAAAGGATTAAATTGTAAGGTAAGCTATAAGTTTTCTACTATAGAGATTAATTTGGAGGAAATTATAAATTAGGGTTTTATTATGAAAATTATATAATCAAGTTGAATATGGAAGGAATTTAAGTAGAATCAAAGCATGAATTAAGTTAAGAAAATAAGTAAACTTAACTAGGATTTAATTGCAAAATAAGTCATAAGAAAACAGGTTTAGGACAGCAACAGAAGAGTAACTTTGAAAAATCACCAAAAATGGTAGAAATGGAAGTAGAAGTTGAACAAGATATGAAATTAAATCTTACTGAGTCTATTTTCATATGAAAGAAACAGAGAAAGCAAATAAGTTCTGTATTTTGAGATATTTAGATTTTTGTGAGACTGGTTCAGAGTGATTTTGAGATCCCCTGTTCTGACTTGGAAAAATCATTAAAAATTGTACAAAAATAATTTACATGGTTAGATTCCTTAATGAGTCTATTTTTATAAGAAACAAACTAGAACATCATTTGAATTCTGTACAAAAAGATAATTAAATTTTAGCAAAGAGTGGTCGAAACTATCAGACAACAGAATAGGGGTGATTTTAAAGAATAAACTGTACTTATTGGCTAAATCAAAAATTCTGAAAATTTTATGACAAGAATATAAGTGAGCCTAGTTTCATAGAAAATTTACGGATCTTAATTTGGAATTCTGTAACTCAAGATATAGATAATTTAGTGACAATAACTCAGGTAGACAGCCTTGAAAGAACTTATAAGTAAATATTAGAATTGTGTATATAGAATGTGCAATGAAGAGGAAGAGTAGGAATTGAATTAAATTTAATTATTTATTGTAATTTAATGTTGTAATTAATAATGTAAATTATTATTATTTTCGTAGCTAACAAGGAACTCGAGACATCAACCCACAAAGGAAAGGAGAAGATCGGCGAGGAATAAATCCAAAGAGAATTCTGGTTTGTATTACTATAATTCAAGTTATTTATTATTAAATACTAATTTTATATTTATTTATTTTATGGTAAGTAAATATTGAGGTAAGTAACTTTATTGAATTGAATTTAGAAAAGTGAATTGAGTGAGAAATATATATTAGTATTGAATTGTATTTTGATTAGTGAATGGAAAAGTGAAGTTAATATTGAAAATGAATTTTGAAATGAAAGTGAACTTGAATTGACAAATTGGAAGCCCTATTAACTAGTCGGGCTGAGTCGGATATAATTGGCATGCCATAGGATATGGAAGAGTACGAGTTTTTCTTGAAACATCGATCAGGCACTTATGTGCCGACTCATCATCATATCTTATCTTTATCTTTATCGTTATCATTCGATTCGACACTTTGTGTGTCGATATTGTTATTCTTATTCGTTATGAGGTTCAGCACTTTGTGTGTTGAATATCGATATTGTTATCTATTCATCGATTCGACACTTTGTGTGTGCGATATCGTTATTCTTATTAAGCATACTGAGTTCAGCACTTTGTGTGTTGAATATTGATTTTGTTACTGTTACCGATTCGACACTTTGTGTGTCGTATACTATGTACCGTTAAGGCACAATATGCCGTACTGGTGTGTGGGTTAGAATCCGTGTATCCGTCGAGTCCGAGTCAAGTTAATAGGGACAATGAAATAAATTTATTGATAAAACTAAATTTGAAAGATATGGCATATGAAAAAGGTGATGATTGAAATATAGAAATCAGAATTGTATATATATATAAATATACATATAGGATTGAATTATTTATTAAGTGATGATAATTGTAATGTAAAAGTATGTGTGCGATTTAATGTAACTAGTTATAAATTGAATTATAGTAATACCACTGAGTATATGCATACTCAGCGTACGGTTGTTTCCGTGCGCAGGTTGTAGAAGTCAAGTACAGAACCAGCATCCGAAGCCAGACCCAACTTCAGCAGACTTTTGGTGATGTATACTTTCTTTTGGTAATGTGGCATGTACATAGGTTGTATATAAAGGTTATTATATTTTGAATGTAAATGGTTAAAAATGTTAGTATTACAAGTTTAAGAATTATAATGAAAGAAGTTTATCTATTCTAATCTAACTAATACTTTGATAAATTTAAGTTGATATTATATTGGTTGAGTTTGATTAGAAGGTATTTTGAATAGAAAATGAATATATGAATTGAATACGGTTTAATTTGCAGGGGGTTTTATATGATAACAAGCAGAAATGCTGCCGAAATTTATATTAAACAAAATATATTCTGAAATACTTAAACGAGTCCCATTTCACTTTTAATACAGACTTTAGACTTTGAAAGTTCATTATAGGGATTAGTTATTAAAATTATACTATGAATGTTATTTTTTTAAAATTATTTGCAAATTGTCTGATATGTCTGGTAATGCCTCGTAACCCTGTTCCGGCGATGGTTCGGGGTTGGGGGTGTTACATTTATCCCCCTTCCTAACTCTCCAACATATTCCCTTTTCAAGAAGCCCTCTCGTAGCCCAGACACTTCTCCAGGTAAGTGAAGGTAAATTTCCTAACCGAGCTTCATAAAAATTTGAGTTAGGGTAATACTTTGCTTTTAACACTCGCGCTAATAATGAATTTGGAGAATTAATAAGACGCCATCCCTGTTTTGCTAATAACGCCACATTAAATGTCGCAAGATTTCAAATACCAAGGCCACCATCTTCCTTTAAAAGACTTAAATCTTTCCAAGCGCACCAATGGATACCTTTTAGATTTCGGCTTTTTTGCCACCAGAACTTAGCTATTATTCCCTCCAAATCCATACAAAGAGTCTTAGAAGGTAAAAAACATATCATCGTAAAAGTTGGAATAGCTTGAAGAACAGCTTTAATGAAGACTTCTTTTCCCCCTTGTGATAAATAACGAATACTCCAATTGTCTATTCTTTGTTTAAATCTATCTTTCAAGTTTTGAAAAGATGAACGCTTCCTCCTTCCCACCATACTAGGGAGCCCCAGATACCTTTCTAGGTCATTTGATCTCCTAACTGCAAGTACTTGTGAAACTGCCATCATTTCCCTTTCTTGTGTGTTGGTGCTAAAGAAAACAGTCGGTTTATCATAATTGACACATTGGCCCGAATTCATCTCATACTCCAGCAATATCTGTTTCAAAGAATTCGCTCCTCTTTCTGTAGCTTCTACAAATAAAATACAGTCGTCTGCAAACAGTAAGTAAGAAATAGCTGGCCCACTTCGACTAGCTTTGACTCCTTTAAGAATGTTTCCTACTTTCGCCAACCTCATCAAACTCGAGAGTCCTTCCCCACAAAACAAAAATAAAAACGGGCTTAAAGGATCCCCTTGTCTAAGACCTCTAAATGGAAGAAAACTTTCACTTGCATTCCCATTAAAAACCACAGAATATAAAACTGAAGATACACATTTTAATACCATGTCAACCCATCCTATATCAAATCCCATCTTTTTCATTACTCTCTCTACAAAATTCCAATCAACCCTATCATATGCCTTACTCATATCTAACTTCACATCCATAAGCCCTTTTCTTCCTGGTTTTTTATTTTTAAAGTGTGCAAAATTTCATAAGCAAGTAACACATTATCAGTAATCAACCTTCTTGGAACAAAGGCACTTTGTGCTGGATCTATGCATTTATGAATCACTACCCGAAGCCGATTGGCTATAACTTTAGCTATTAATTTGTAAATCACATTGCATAAACTGATAGGCCTGAATTGAGAAATATTAAAAGGATTCTCAATTTTCGGTATCAACACAATGTTTGTCTTATTAATCGAGTTGAAGGCAGTAATTTGAGACATCCTCCCCAATGATCGGCCAACATTTTTTGTAAAAAATGGCTGGTAATCCATCCTTTCCTGGGGCTTTTGTAGGTCCCATTTCTGATAAAGCTTCCCATATTTCCTATTTTGTGAATCTGGCCTTCAATTTATAATTATCTTCTTCCAAGACGCATGCTTCAATTCCTGATAATATTCTATCGTTATTAAATTGTCTTTCAACAGAAAATAGCTTCATAAAATATGACCAAGCAATCTCCTCCATTTCCTTACTCTCCTTTATCTCCCTTTCATCCTCAAATTGCAATTTATGAATTAAATTCCGTTTCTTTCTTTATGTCGCTTGCTTGTGAAAAAATAATGTGTTCCTATCTCCAAGTTTCAGCCAATTTATTCTAACCCTCTGTTCCCAGTAGCGTTCATCCTTATCAATCTCCAGATTCAGATGGATCTTTGTATCAATAATTTCTACCAGATTTTCATCATTTCGGTCTGATTCAAGTAGCGTTGCCAATTTTGCAGTTAGAACCTCTTTTTTTATTTTCCTGTTTCGTCGAATCTGGTTCGTCCATTTCGTCAAATTTCCTTTTAGAATGTCCAGCTTGTTCAGAAGATCTCCTGTAGAAACTTCCCAGCTAGATCTAACTTTTTCAAAAAAAGTATCTTCTAAGACCCACCAAGCTTCGAATTTAAAACTTTTTTCCAGTTGCCTTCTAGCTTTATATTCTTTATTTATAAGAAGTGGGCAGTGATCCGAAAAAGAATGCGGAAGATGTTGAATTATGGAATCTGGGAATAATGAACTCCACTCCTCTGTAGCAACTCCTCTATTAAGCCTTTCTTGAATGTTTGTTTCCGGTAGATTACCTCTCTCCCAAGTAAACCAGTTTCCTGAGTAACCCAAATCCACCAAATGATAATCTTCTAACACTTGCCGAAATTCTTCCATTTTTCTCTCTTCTCTCGATATTCCTCCTTTCTTCTCAAAGCCATATAATATTTCATTAAAATCACCACAAACCAGCCATGGATACTCGCTCTGATTACGTAGTCTTCTCAACAGATTCCATGCTTCCTCCCTACCATATATGTACGGAGATCTATAAAAACCTATTAATCTCCATTTCTTTCCTCCATCTTCTTCAATAACTACATCGATATGACGATTAGAGAAGCTTCATAATACTATGTTAACATCCTCTTGCCATGCTAAGCTAAGTCCACCTCTCGAGCCCATTGAATCAACATTTATACCAAACTAATAACCACATTTTTGTCCAACTTTCTCCATCTTGAACTTGTTAATTTTTGTCATTATAAAGAAGACTACTTGGGGGTTGTGTAACTTCAGCAAATGTCGAAGTCTTCGAACTGCCCGAGGATTCCCTAGACCTCGGACGTTCCAACTTAGGATTTTCATTGCGACCGGTCGGCTTACCTCTTGGCAGCCGCCGATACTTGGTGATTTTCTACTAACATTCTCCTGTTTCTACCTTCCAAATTATTACTATCTTCAATGATTCCTCTAGGTCTTTTCTTTCCATCTTCCCCCAAAACCACCTCATCCTCCAAATCATGATCCATCGCCATTTGATTTTGTCCCCTTATCATGTTTTCTGTCTCTATTCTTGGGCAAGCACTTGGGCAAGCACTTGGACAAGCACTTTTACCTTTTAAATTGAAACCTAAGATAGGATCAATATTCCCAAATTTTCTGACTTCATCCCATCTTCCATGCCTTTTCGAAATATCGTTGGCATTGACTACACCCACAGCATCTCTTTCCTCTCTTAGCCAAACACTATTCATCGCCTGGGCTCTTCTTGATTGCGCACGCAACGTCAGATCCCACCACATCTCCCTAATTTCTACCCCTAACTCCATTTTTTATTCACAAAAGGAATCACTATGACCTAGATGGCCAGTTAGTCTTTCATATTTAAAGCTGACGTAGGAGCATGTATTATTGAACATAACTTGTTTTTTTCCTTTTGAGAGGGCGTCGACTCGTACTCGTAGAAAGTTTCTGTTCCCCTTTCCTAAAACTGAGCCATCATACTCCAGAAACCTTCCTATGAAATTACCCAATTGCATCGCCAAACTTTCAGAAAAATAACTAATGGGAACGTCATGGACTTGTACCCAGAAAGGTGAAAACAGTAGAAGAATTTTTAATGGATCCTCTCCCTTTTGTAGTTTATGCAGTAGCAGCAAATAATTATTAAATGTCCAGGGTGACCCCTTTAAAACTCTCTCCATATCCATAACATGAAAAAATTGAAACAAGAATCTTTTCTCCCTTAGATCACATACTTGCACCCCTTTAACTGGATGCCATAAATTAGCCATGGTACTTTTCATTGCTAGAAAATAAATAATACTTGCTGTAAGAAAACAACCTACAAGATTAAAAGCTTCTTCCTCCCTTACCGAATTTGGATCTGTTTGTATTTACAGGACTGCTTCTTCTTCTTCATCCGGAGTAAGATCTTCGAATTCGGATTCCATAGATACTAAAAGAAAATAGTGTTGACAAAGAAGACTATTTCGAATCTTATGAAAAATTTTCAAAAAGTGACGGCTGAACAAGACAAATCGACCTTGAAAACAAAACCTAAATGTAACACCCCCTACCCGTATCTGTTATTGGAATAGAGTAGGAGGTATTACCAGAGTTTACTGAACATTTTCGAATAATTCTGAGTCATTTATTGTTCATATTCTGAAAATAATCATAACGTCCCTCTATTGGGCCCTCAAGCCCAAAACATACATTAGAGCCAACGGAATTAAATCGGGATCATAGGGAATTTTTCGCAAAATCCTAAAACTTTCCTACATTGGTTAACGTACTTTAATATTAACAAACTTATTTTCTCGACATGTCTCGCTTCAATTTATTACTTGTCCTAATACACATAATTTTCCTGTATCAACGTATCAAAGATAGTATTATATTTACATGTCATGATACATATCATTCTCTTATTGTTTCTTCATAAATATAAATTGTTCAATTTATTATGACAATATTTCATGTACCATCATTTTCATGAGTTTAGTGTATATTTATTCGAAAGAGTTCATAATCTTGAATATGCATAATTATCAGGCAAATTTCACATACATGTATTTTCCATGCCATATTTCAATGTATCAAATAATTATCATTTCTATGTCTTTCAAGTTTAATTTCATGATTTCAAGTACTTGTCATTTTCTATATTTATCCCGTTGAATTTCTCGAATTTCGATGGATTTTCTAGTAGTACACTTATAGTGTACAAATCCAGTCCATCAATTCATGTTCATGTGCGCACATTTCCATTTCAGAGAGCACACTCATGAACCTCATCCTTACAGCGGGATTACTACCCAGGCTAAATCACAGAAGAGAGCACACTCCCGCGAACCTCATCCTTACAGCGGGATTACCAGTCCAAGCTAAATCCCCTGTAATATAAACTCATAGAGTATTGTCGGGATTACCAGTCCAAGCTAAATCCCCTGCAACGACAATTACTCTAATGAGCTTGGATCCGAATTACTAGTCCAGGCTAAATTGGACCCCAATTCGGATTACAATAAGGCTAAATCCATTTTCCACATATTCTCTGGGGGAGGGCTATATCGGGATCACCCGTCTGGCTAGATCCTTTTCACACATATTCTTGGGGGAGGGCTATATCGGGATAGGATCACCCGTCCAGGCTAGATCCTTTTACCGTCAATTCCTTTTTCAATGATCCATCGAATTTTCCTTTCATTCAACCGGGATTTCTTCCTTTTTATCAAATATATCAATGTTTCATCAATTTTCATACAATGAACGTTCAAATTATATTCACATCAATAACATACATTTCAAACATTTAAGAATATAATCCAAGTTACATGAACTTACTTTCGTTGCTTGCCCATGTTTATAGTTTCACTAATTTGATGTCTTCTCTTTTCCATGTTCAAATCTCGTATTTGAGTTATCCGGATAAATTTGATCATCATTTTCATTCATTTCATATTCGATACATTCAATTAATGCTCTAGGCAAAATTACCATTTTGCCCCTAAATTTTTAATTAATGATGATTTCATCCTTAGATTCAGAAAAATAAAATTCTTGTAATTTAATCCTTGTTCCAAGCCTAATTATTCTCATATATATCGACAACAGCCCATGAATTATATGAAATATCGAATTTTCCATAATTTCAACACTTTTCAATTTAATCCCTAAAACATATTTTCACCCTATCTTGATCTAAATTAATAATTTCATTCAATTTTATAATTTAAATAATAAAATAATCCATTTCATGCAATTTGGTCATTTTTGACATTTTTACAAAATTGCCCATAAAGTTTTACTTTTATTCAATTTAGTCCCTGAGCCTAGAATATGCTAGCTAAATACTCATATATATTTTCCTCCTCCTCCTCTCCATTCCACATCCTTAATGTATATAACATGCTATAAGTAACATTATCAATAATTTCATTAATTACTCATAAGTATATTCAAAACTGTCCATTTGAGTTATAGTCACTAAATTATTAATTTCCAGAGCTACAAAACTCCAAATGAAGAACCGTTAATTTTTCCTGAAACTAGACTCGCATATCTTCTTGCCATAAAATTTTCAGAATTTTTGATTTAGCCAATTAGTACAGTTTATTCTTTAAAGTCACCCCTGTTCTACTGTCTGGCAGTTCCGACCCTTCTTCACTAAAAATTAATTATCTTTTTATATAGAATTCATATGATGTTATAGTTTATTTCTTCTAAAACTAGACTCATTAAGGAATCTAACCATATAAATTATGTTCCCAAATTATTTTTGTACAATATTTGATGATTTTTCCAAGTCAGAACAGGGGATCTCGAAATCACTCTGAACCAGTCTTACCAAAATCTAAATATCTCAGAATACAGAATTCCTTTGCTTTCCATGTTTCTTTCATATGAAAATAGACTCAATAAGATTTAATTCTATATCTCACTCAACTCCTAATTCAATTTCTACAATTTTTGGTGATTTTTCAAAGTTAGACTACTGCTGCTGTCCAAAACTGTTTTAATGCAAAATGTTAATTATCAAGTTTATAACACCTTTATTTCCTTCTCTACAACATTTCCCATTACTTTCTCTTATTTTCCTTCACTAACATATCAAGAACATAAAACTTTATATAAGAAAACTCTACATTAACATCATTTCCATGCTTTTTCCACAATATCAAACTTAAAAATATATTGAAAACATGATGTTCTTACCTTGTTTTATAGATTTCAATCTTTAACTTGATTTTCTCTCTCCTCCAGCTTCTATTTCTTGAATCAAACTTGATATTCTTGCTCCCTATAGTCTCCTTGTCATCTTTCTCTCTTGATGGCTATGGAAATTCTTTTGAATTCTAAGTGAAAATGATGGATTTTTGGTGAAAGGACTAATTTGTAAAGAAAGCAAAACTTTCTTTTCTTTCTCTTCTTCTCACGTTGGTTTGCATGGGAAAGAGATGATGATAATTCATCATCTTTCCTTCCTTATATACTACATAAATAATAATAAAATAATGATAAATAATAAAATATCTTATCAAAATAAAATAATATTTATCTAATTAAATAATTATAAAATATCATCACTATCATCATTACTTTCTAGATTTTCTCTCTTCTAATTGACCATTTTGCCCTTTGTGATCTTTTAAAATTCCATCCTTGAATCATCACATAATTTGGTAAAATTATGATTTAGTCCTCATAATTCTTTACCTATTCAATTTGGTCCTAATTCATCCATTTCCTTTAGTTTCTAGATTATTCCACCCCTAAAATATTTGCACTATTGGTCCTTTAACTTTTTCATACTTACACTTTAACCCCTCAAATTTTGAGTATTTACACTTGGGCAACAATACTTTTCTCACTTTACAATTTAGTCCTTTCTTGAATTAATAATGTAATATATCATAATATACTTCCGAATATTGACATAATCTAAATTTTTCTTTTTTTTCGCTTTATTTCCTTATTATATCAAAGATAATATCTTACTGTGTTTATTTTTTTTTTTTTTTTTTTTTTTTTGGGTATTACACTAAAAGCTTGCCAAAGAGCAGACAAAGACGTGCTAGGGTAGCAGACCACATCTTAATTTTCTATTCAAGTTATTTAAGTTGGATGGGCTAGACCACATTCATGAAATTGGGCTCACCCGAAGTATGAAACTCAGCTTTGGACTTTGATTATTATTCCATTCAGTAGCCTCAAAAGACAAAATGGCCGTAGCTACTTACATAATAAGCAGGCCTTTGACCTTCCATTTCTTGATAAAATCTTTTCTGGGTGTGGCCTTCACTTTGTTCTGAGCGGCCTTCACTTAACGTCAGTTGATTTAATAGGCTTTTCTGCTTTTCTTTTCTTTTTTTGTTTATGCCATTATTAACTTACTAGCATTGAATATTGATGCCTTGTTTTTCACTTGTTATTTTTCCTTTGTATCACACAAACTGATGATCACAGTAGTAGACGTGGAGTTCAAATCTGTGATTACGTACATGTTTGTTTTTATTGAGATCTCAACACGTCTCAGTTCCTTCGAGCTGTCAAAAGATTACAAAATATGTGGCTCAAACCAACACTTCCAAAAAAGAAAGAGACGCTGTTTTATATTCTCTTATTAGGTACAAGACTTATACCAAACATAAGGAGCCTATCTACATTTATATCCATATGTTCTTTCTTCTTGTATGAAAACAGACCAAACAAGTTTTAATGAACATAATGAAATGAAATAGGACTTTGATAATGAAATGATTTTGATACGTCTAAGAACATGTTCACTAGTGGTCCAAAAAAACAAACAACCAACCCTCTGTAGCAGTCATGACAGTCCCTCTACCAGCTCTTTGAAAAATCGAGTCTTCTATTGCAGCAAAGGTCGTTTAACTGGCATTCACATGGGTCTAATTTTGTCTTGTCTCCTATCCTATGGAACACCAATCCGACAGCAGGAGAAATGAGAGCTACATTATATCTTCTAGGGGCGTAGATGCTGACAACTCTTTGCTCATTCCATTATTACTTCACTTCTTGCAGTAGTAACATTTCCCATTGTATTTTGTACATGTTATTTATAATTTTTTGCTCATATATGCCCCAAGATAACAAACACCAGATATGAATGATACAAATATGGTGGTAGCTCTCAGCCTGCAGCTAGGCAGCAGCTGCCTGTTTGCTGCAAGGGGGATCATTGAGGGTTATTTTGGAATTTATTACTGTACAGTAATTTGGTGAAATTTCATTGTCATCCTCGAGTTTTTCACTTTCTGGGTTTTTTCATCTCCATCTGGTGTTTGCTGGGGTGAAAATAATAGAAAGGTCAATCCGACAAAGGACTACATATATACATCGATATTCAATAGCTATCTTTGAAAATTTTGGGCGGTTTGCTGGGGTCAGGGAAATGTTTTTCTTGCATATGTTTTTTCTCACTTTCATACTTCATATAGTTTTTTTTCTATAAAAAAAAACTGGTTAGTATGGATTACATATGGATGACTTAAATCCATGAAAAATTCAACCAACAACCTCATTTTGTCTGAGAATTATATTGGAACATGTAACTGTGTTTCTTTGTTGAGAGTGAACTGTTTTTGGCTCTCAACAGAAACAATTTTAAGCTTTGAATAATGACATTAATGATGAAAGCTTAAAACAGTAGTTTGGAGTTACAAGTTGTGTTCCTCATTTGATTAGAGCTTCTTTTTTTTTGTTTCCAGCAATACATTGACAAGTTGTTTCGTATGGAAAATGGGACCCTTTTCTCATCATCAGTTTTTGTCTACTTTCATGTTCTATTATCTATTTTATTGCTTGCAGTTATTGGAATTCTGTCTCTTTTGTTTCAACTTAGACATAAAAAGGAACAAGTTTTATCATCACGTAGTTAGATGACTGGTACTAAAAACAACACATACATAAACTACTGTGTAATGAGGAAAACACTGATTAATGAAGATTAATATATATATTCATATTTGAAAGCAAAGATTAATATATCTATATATAAGTTGAATGAAAATTGAAAAAAAAAAAGTTTAAATGATATTTTAAAAATTTTTGTGAGATTAATTAAAATTAAGTGAAAGACAACTTGATGGGAAAATTGAAGATAAAAGATGGATATTTTTGTAAGTTTCATGCCATGGTTCTTTAAAGTAGTGAAGATGTAAGAGGCTCTTTTCTTAAGGTGAGATGACGTTATAGTCTAACAAAATGAGATGTCATTGAGAAATAATGGAGAGAAAAATAGGAGCAAATTCTAGAAAATAAGTGCATTTGCAGGTGTTGGTGATGGAGACAAGGAATTGAAAAATATGAGCTACTATGGTAATTGTAATTTTAAAAAGAAAATTGTGGAGAAAATTTTAGAATACTTGAATTTGGTAAAAAATAAAAAATCTCTGAATGAAACATTCAAACCTCGACTTAGGTAAAAAGTTACTAAGAGATGGTTAAAACTAGAAGTAAGAATGATGGTACTAAAAAAGTGAATAGTAGAGTTAAGAGAGACTACTTGAACCACAGAAAATGGAAGACAAATTGTATAGATAGCGGGTATAATCGGTAGGAAAACACTTGAAACATTTAAGTGCAAGTGTACTGTTTATGCAAAAAGGAAATGGGTACGAAAACACTTATATTAAAAAGGAAAAAAAAATTGTTAATTAAATTTGAACAAAAATTGATTTGATTCGAAAAATTCGATAAAATAATTTAAATTTTGAATTAAATAATTCAAGTTAATCAAGTTATTCATATTAACTTGAATAAAAAAAATCAAAATTTTCAGTTTAACTTGAATATAAATTACACAATTCGAGTTATCTAAAAATCTAAATAAGAAAAGGCAAAACGACGTGGTTTTGATAAATGTTTATCTTTTCTGAAATTAAAAGTCAAAACCCTTAAGTTAAAAGGTAAAACTACATTGTTTTGATAAATGTTTACTCATCAACCTTATTTATGTAGTTAAATAATCTTGTTCTTCATCTACTAGTTAAATAATTAGTTCATGTAAACATAACATTGAGTATAAATAATAAGATTCGTTAACTCGATTCGACTTGACTCGATTCGGAAAAACTTCAAATTAAATTTGATTACTAAAATAAAATTCGTTAACTCGACTAACTTAAAATTTTTCGACCCAACACTTACCCCTATTCTTTTAACTACATTCATATTTAAACCTTTTAAACCATGCAACCTGAAATTCTTACGAACTCTGGGATGGTAATTACTCCGAATTTAGTAACATTAAAATACAATCCATAAACATGTAATCCTGTTATATTAGCACATATCAAAATATATAACATCTCAATTTAAATTTAAATATTTATTAAATAACAATTGAAATCAAATTCCATGGAATTCTAAATTTATATAAAACAAATACTATTATTATAGAATAAAATCTTAATTAATACTATATTATTATTACTACCACTGGAGCAACATATGACTTCCGTCACTGTGGGAAACCAAATTAGCCTCCATCGTCTTCTTTAGCAACTGAGCAGTCATCTCTCGAGCTTTCGCGGATCCTCTGACCGAGATATCAGCCAGCACAGTTAAGAACTCCGGGAGGTTCAAAGCATCTGCAAGGCAGCCCTCGCTTTCATCGAACAGTCGAACAAGGATTTCGGCCGCGCCTTCCTTGCTCAACATGCATCTCCCTTTTAGCACCTCCACCATCGAACTAACAATCTGCTCCGTCTTTTTCAAAGCGTTCAACCCTTCATCGAACTTAGAAAGGAGGCCCAGGACAGCTAGGGAAGTCCCAGAAAGGTCTTCTCCATCGCTGCTTTCCACCACATGGATTAATACGGGGATAGCTCCGGCTCGGACAGCTAGGGTGCAGTTACCATGGAACTGCACTAGCTCAGCTAAAGTGCTAAGCAGGTGATGAGCTGCTGCGTTGCACGGGTCTGAAATTGCATGGATTAACAAAGGGATGGTTCCAGCCACGCCGAACTTGGCCTTGTTTTTGTCAAGCATGGCTAGGCTACAAATGAGGGAAGAAGTCAACTTGGTGGACTCAGGTGGGGAGGTTGGAGAGAGGATTATGGAGTTGAGATGGTTGATGGTTTCCATATCCGCAAGAGACTGTTTAAGGTTTGGGTTTAAAGAGAGGTTAAAGAGTACAGATAATGAGAGAGTTTGGATAATGGGAGAGGTGGATTTAGATAGGGCAAGGAGGGCAGGGATTGCTCCATAAGTTTGAGCTAGTAAACTTCTGTTTTGGGGACTAACTCTGGTAATGGAAGCTAGGGTTTGTAGCGCTTTTTGCTGAACTTCATGAGAATCTGATTGTGCTTCAGATAGATATTCATGAATGGTTTCTCGAAGTTTAGCTGTTGACATGGTTTGAATTAAGTTATGGAAATGGTAACAAATGTTTCGAAGGTCATGCTTTAAGATGATTTTGTAGAAGAAAGAACAGAGATGTAGATGAATTCAATGCAAAACATCATCGGGAAAACCTTTATTCTTTGGATTACTTCTGTTTATTTCCCTTCAACTTGAAATTTTTAAGCATTGTTTTGATAGTTTTTTGATAATCTTGTCTCCACCCAAATCAAATCTCAAACAATATTCTTAACTTTATATGAAAAATATATTGCAAGTAAACATCTTTTATAACTATTAAAACGATGATGTTAACGACTGAAATAGGACTTTTAAATAAACCTAAAATTTCATTGAAGCATAGAGATTAACGGCATATTTATCCTTCTATAAAAAATGAGATGTGGAGTTAAAGCATATGGGGTCCCACACCGGTACGGCAACCCATTGAGAAGGAGACACATCAACATCAAAAAAAAAGCTGAAGAAGATGTGATTGTTACGATCTGACTGCTAATAATTCATTATACCTACACGTGGCAGCACGCAGTTGGTGGGAAAATACAAACAGAATATCCAATCTTACGATCTTGTTGGGCCTACATGGGCCCACATAGACGTGGGGCCGAGAAAAAATTAAATCAGGTGGACGTGAAATTCAAAAAGGCCTTTTGTTTTGGTTAGCTGGAAGTCAAAACGTCTTTATCTATATATCATCAGGGCCCCAATTTGCTACGTTCTGGAAATTGACGATGCCCACTCCTCACTCCTTAATGATTTTGTCTTGCTTTGTTTTTTTATAAAAAATTATATTTTCATTTATATTTAGATAATTATTTCATTTTTAATTTTTTAAATTTAAAAAATTGGTTATAATAAAAATTGGTATTTAAGAATATGTTTAAATGTAAATTATAAATTTAAAACTTATACAAAAAAAAAAAAAAACTTCTTTTTTTCTATTTTCAACAAGGATAGGGTCTTAAGCCCCATAAATTGGAGAATGGACATGGATAGCCCAAGGGCCCATCCATAAAATCTCCTACTTCTTCTTTTTTAAACAATAATTTGATGATAAATTTTTAAAATTGAAGTGGAGACCAACCCCAAGCACCTTCATTTTTTCTAGTTTAAGACTTCATATATATACAGATAATTACCTTCAAAAATATTTAAATTTAAGGCGAATTTTATAATAATGTTATTAATAAGATGATAGAAAAGTAATTCTGAATGATTGAATAAAGTAGAAGCAGTGGTGGAGCCAAGGGCTGGTAGGGCCATAATTTTCTTAAAATAGAAATTTTTTCATTTAAATCTTTTAAAATTTTAAATTAGTAATAGTAAAATTACACTTTAGACCTCAAAACTAATAATAATTTAATTTAATTCTTTAAAAATTACAAATATATAGACTAATAAAATAGTAAAATTGTATTTTTACTATTATAAAAATTTACAATTTAATTCTGCCAAAAAAAATAAATTTTTGACTCCACCACTTAATAAAAGAATGAAAACTATAATTTAATATTTAGTCCAGGTAGCTAGCATGGGCCCCAGCCCCCCTAAAATATAAAATTACTATTTAAGCCTTTAGAATTTTTTAAAAATTTTAAATTAATAAAGGTAAAATTACACTTTAGCCCTCCTAAAATTATAAAAATTTAATTTAATCTTTTACAAATTATAAAGATATAAATTATAAAAAGTTAAAATTTTATTCAGCCCTTAAAAAATTGTTCTGATTTCGTCCCTGAATAGAGTTTGAGTTTTTAGAAATGCATACCCTACGTAACAAAAGTCAAAATGAAAATGATGACATATAATAAGTAATTAATTAGTTGGGAACTTTATTATTAAATTTATTTACAAGTTGCTCTTGTATAAATTATTAATAATATTTTTATATATTATCTAAAGGAAGTTTTTCATGCCAAATGAGCAACAATTTTAGACTTTTTATTATCAAATATTATAAAAAAATTATTATTATTTATCAAAATAATATGTTTAGAACACTAACTTGAATTTTTATATTTTTTATACCTAAATTGCCATTGCTATTTGGGATTCAAAGTGAGAGAGATTCTCTTCAGACTGATGTTTGACGTGTGATCTCAATTTGCTATCTCGAAATTCTTATTAAAATGTTATCCATTTTAGTAAATAATTTTAAATACATATTATTTAAGTAATAATTTATTTTTATAATATTTAAATAAATAAGAAACTAACAATTTTAGACGAATGAATTTATAGTGTGAGAAGTGTCGGACTTCATCAATCAACATTTTTAATAACAATAAATAATATCTTCATTTATTTTTAAAATTTATTTAATTTTGAAACCAATTCCTTTCTGCAATTAATTCTATTAAGTACATATATTTTAAACTATTATAAATGGATGTTCTATTTTTATAGTGTGTAGGTTATTAATATTTAATACATTATTTTATTTTTCATCTAGTCTTTTTGCTTTGGTAAAATATTTTTTTTTGAAAGTTTGTTTTATAATTCATTCAAAGAATGAAATCGTACAAATCGGAGAAAAAAAAAGCAAGTATAGATGACGAAGAACAAGTTCCACCAACACAATAAAGACATTAATCTTAACATCAATAGAACATTACGATACGTTAACAATTTACTTTGTCACAACTCAAGCACGACGTATCTAGAGTGATATCAAGCACTTAATACAATAAAGAAATCAATCTTGGATTGTCCAAAGCGGTGAGCAAAAATCGACAAAATAGTCAAGTATTCACCACACTAGAGATGACGACAACAAAATCATCCCTAAAATCACTTGTAAAACTAATATTACATGTTTAAACAAGACTAAAGAACATGCTACAAAAGCAGACAAAAACTTCTAAAACTAAAAACTTATTAAACAGTGGAAAAACAAACAAAAAATATATAAAATGTAAAACAACACAGATCCAAATCGACACGTGAAATCATTTATTATTCTGAAGTACGCTCAAAACATAAATAGATTAAGAAATTGACGAAGATCCACTCACTTTCCAAGAAAAAACTACTGATTGCTGGCGGAGTTAAAATAAACAACAAGCACCGTATTTTGTCCATCATAACTTGTAAAGATAATAAAAATACCCACAAAATAGATCTGTAAATTGAAAAGAGAAAAGAGAGAAGACATGTATAGTGAATGAGAAGAAAAATGAAATAAAAGGTTAATGAAAGAGAAAAAAAAGCAGGCGATAGGCACAAGCAAAACAAAATATAAAAAATAAATCTCTTGTAAAAAAAAAATTCTAAGATGATGAAAATCATTATAATATCAATTATTAAGATTTTAAAATTAAACATATAAATTATATTATTAATATAATTTGTAAAATGGTATAAGAATACTTAAAAGATATTAATTATACAACCATCACAGTGTAAAAAAGCTAATTAACTATATGTATACTTGAACTATTTTCTTTACTTTTCCAAGTGACGAAACTATGAGCAAACTAGCTAGTTATGTAAAGGATAAATCCTAGCTGCGGTTTTTTAACAATTTCTTACCCTAAAATGCCGACATGAGAAGAAACTCTCTTGTCGATTAAGTGTTGTATTCCATATTCAATTAATTAATTATTTTTCTATCATCACTATCAGATTTCTTCTTTTCGCATGGTTGCTTCTCCTCCCAACACCTCCATTCACCACCAGCATCGTCGTTCATCATCACCGTCGTCAAACCCTATTCAAGCCACCGCCGTTCAAGGCCCTCTGTTGACCTTCCCAAGGCTTCAACCATGGAACCCATACAAAAACTTCTCTTTTGAAGCTTGATGGAACCCATATAAATGTGTTGGCACTTTTAATTAATAAAAAAACCAGAGAAAGAGAAAATCAAAATCAAAGTTAATGGATAAAAGGAAGTCATTTTTAGATGTTAACCGGAGAAATCCAACTCCAAAAAGCTAAAATTAATTCTTTTAGTTCCTTATTCTTTCTCACCTACCACAAAAATTACAAAATGTGTTAGTCTATTATTTATTTATCTGTTTTTAAGCAAAGGAACGAACTGGGAATGGGGGAGAAGATGGGAGACCGAATCGAGCTTTAAAAAAATAATAATAATAATCGGATCAAAATATTTGGTTAATTTAATCTGTAGGGTGAACTTAATTTTTTTTATGTTTCCTAATTAATAAAAATTAAAAATGTTTTAAATCAAATGTTCTTCTTTTATCAATACACATGTAAAATTTTATTAATGAAATATAAATTTAGTTATATAAATGATTAAATTTATAGGCTAAAGTGTACATTAAACTTATTTAAAACTATATGCTTGTCCAGTGTATTTATTTTATTTTGTTATTTCTGTTATGTAAATGCACGAAATGACCTTATAAGATGCAGTCTATATATTACTTTCTTCGTATTCTATATATAACAGGGTCTAATCTTTACAAGATGATTTATATTAATTTAATCTAACAAGATGGTAAGTTGTTTTTAATTATTAGGAGAATATAGTGTATAAACTTTATGTAGCATTGGTTAATAATAAGATATTATGTGGTCAATAATTAGAGGGTTCAAAAATAAATAGTAATTTTATTTTAAAAATAAATATTAGTTACAACTATTAAATTTTAAAAATATTTATAATTAATACTTAACTATATATTCATTATGACGTGTTTTGTATTATTAGTGCATGGAACTTTGTAAATGAAGTAATTATTAATTTAGCGGAGGTTATTTTTTATTATTATGTTTGGACCTTTTCTTGCATAAACTTGAGGGCATGCCTCTGAAATCTGGATTCTTATACAATAATGGAAATGTCTTTTTAAACTACAAAAGACACATAGATATATAAAATTAAATGAAGGTCGCTATCTGTCAGTTGTCCACTTAAGCAATATAGAATATGGATTATCTCCATCTCCACATAGTTGTTTTAATTATTACCAACAGCTATCATTATTTTATATCGTCATGATTAATAATTATTATGTTCCATTAGCTAAATTCAAAGCTTAGATTCTTCTATCGCATTCTACAATAACTATATGTAGAAATGCCACTTCAGATTTTAATTAGATGATATTATTAATCTTCCCATTTAATTTTTTATTGAAATTATACATCTCCATTTATTAGTAATTAGTTTAAAGTTGAATATTAACTTTAATATCTGTCATAATAAACATGAATAGTAACAATAGAATAATCGTAAAAAAAAAAATTAACATGTTTTAAATGAAAATTTTTTTGTGAAAAAATTACGGACAAAAAAAAAATCATTAATGTTAAATAATAAATTATATCAAATTGTGTATTTTTCTCTTTGGATATATAAAAGGGCAAGACCGCAGATGTTTTACCTACTGAATAAGATTTGTGTATCAATTAGACAAGTAATACTGTTGCCAGTAATTACTTTCCCGACAGCCGCCATAATTGAAAATCATCTTTCATCAACCAATGAAAAATATTCAGAGAAAAAAATTGAAAAAAAAATCACAAATAAAATATTTTTATTTCTTTTACTTACTTATTTACCATTCTTTTCATCCTATTTTATCCTTTCACTTTTTCCGAGTAGACCTTAGGCGTAATGGATAACGTAGGTAGCTTTGTTGGAGGAAGAGTCGACTACAAGTGTCCATTTCATTTTGTTGCAATGGATCAATGGAATCAATGAGTAAAGCCAATAACAAGAATATTTAATATACTCTGACAAATTATAAATTTATACATTGTTAATTAATTAAATGTTAAAATATTAATAAAAATAATGAAAATTAAATAAATTTCATATTAAAAAAATTATATTATTAATCGATGATAATGTATAAAATTATATACCAAGGGGAAGTAAATGAATATGAGGTTTTACGTTTATCGTAAACTAAGATTTGGTAATGTGAATTTTTTTTAAAATTATAAATGATACTACAGTATAATTTTGGAGTTTTACCTTATTAGACTTTTACATTTATTAAATTCAAAGATTAGAATATTAAAACAAAAAATACTAAAGTAAATTTAATTATCAAGTTTAGGACTAAAAGTCAAATTAATCCAATTACAAATGATGGACGAATACACGTGGCAGAAAAAGCGGATGCCGACAGTCAGTTATCAAAGGGTGAGGATTTGATTGTGCTACTTAAAAAAGTAAAGTAAAGCTGGGGGATGGGGTGACTGGGAGTGAGAGAGACAAAGAATGTGACTAGAAGACGGTTTCTTCGCCGGTGGTACAGTCAATGGTGCACGCTTTTCTATGCTGCCCTGGTTTCCATGTTTAAATATATGGTTAAATTCTGTTTTTAGTCCTTATACTTTATGAAAGTTATGGGTTTAATTCCTGTACTTTAATTTAATTGTTTTTAGACCTTGTACTTTTTCAAAATTTAAAACTTCGATCCTTAGAAAATGATAAATGATAAATTTATTAAGTTACTCTATTTCCAAAATTTGATGTGCTAAAACATATATCATATGTTTAATGTCATGTGTTATTTTCATAAATTACTCATTAAAAATCAAGTTACTATTTTAACAACTATCATTTTACATAAAATTGAAATTACATAATTTGGAAAGTATAGGAACTCATATGGACCAAATCTACAACATTTAACCAAACACATTTAATTGATACTGTTTGGATTAAGACTAACATTTAATTGATACTCATATTTAATCTCGAACATGCCACGTGAACATGTAATAAATTCTTGAATGTTGATGGTTTTTGGGCACTCTTTTGCTTTGGGTGATAATGTGAGGTCTTTCTATTTAATGCAGCGATGCCATATATTCCCCTTGTAATAGAAAGTTACCTGTTTCCAGATGAAGATAATATGTAACCATTTTGTTTTCTAATTTATATAGCATGAACTGCTATATATTTGGTGTTCTTCTTTTTTTGGCATTCCGACTGAATTTATTTAGATGCTGTTTGAATATTTTTTATTAGAAATAAATAATTTGTATATTCAGTCATCATTTTATGGTTTTTTTTTTTTTATATTCCGAATAACTTGATTGATTATTAATTTGGTAAATTCATATATTTTTTTAATGGTTTAATATAATATTTGGTATCTAAATTTGACATTTTTTTCTAATTTAGTAACTAAACTTGACACTCTTTCTTAAGTTGGTGCTTAATCTTTTTGGGCGGTTCAATTTGGTACCTAAACTTGACTATTTTCCCTACTTTGGTATCTAATCTTTTTTTTTTGTTCGATTTGGTAGTTGTCAAATACTTTATTTATTACCCAATATACTAAATTTTTTTTTACGAGGTAGCAAAAATAAGCAATGTATGACTGACATATGACAGATGATATGATTTTTTTGTATTTTATATATTCAATTACTTTTAGTTTTATTTATTTAATTAATTATTTTATTAGTTAAAAATAATGAATTTATTTTAATTTGGGGTTTAATTTTTTTCTTATTTAATATTAATTCGTTAAACATAGCTCAATACTTTTTTTTAACATGAATTTTTCTAATACTGACAATATTTTTATAAAAGAACACGTTTAGTATTTTACGTAATTTGTATAACATTTAATAAATTTGAGTACTAAATTAAAAAAAGAAGTTAAGTTCAAGTACTAAATTGAGGCAAAAAAATTAGAGACCAAATTAAGAAAAAGTGTAAAGATGAAATATGAAATGTATTTTTTAACTCTTTCATTCTTTGAATATAAGATTAATGTTTGTGTTGTTAATAAAATTTGTTAATCATATGTTTAGATGTAAACTGTGATGTATTAAATATATAATTAATATGAATTGTATATTGAAATGTTTTGCGCACAACTTACAATATTTTTAAAATATAAATTTCTCAAACGTACGCTACCTATATATTTTTGGTTCTTATATTGTTTTTATTGAGTTTGAAAACCCAAGAAGCATAAATATATAAGAAGGTCAATTAATTAATTACTTATATTTGCTAGAATTTGTTTAAATTTAATATATTCTGTTTTTAGCACAGTGAGGTTACTGTCTAATTGTAATCGTAAATAATTAGTTAAAAATATTTCTCCATAATTAAAATTTAAAGGGGAAACAATTCCAATAAAAAAGAAATTTTTGGTTAAAATCTGCTCTAAGTCCTTGTAGTTTTTCTACATTTGGAGTTTAGTCCTTATACTTTTAAATTTAAGGATTTAATTCATTTACTTTTTGTATTTTTAAATTTAAGTTCAATTATTAACGCTGTTAAAACTTTTTTATTAAATTTATTGATGTAATATTTTGAATTAAAAAAATACCTACTTGTTAGTCATGCAGCAAAAAACTAACAATTATTAACTTGAGTTTAACAAATGGAGTTTTATTGTGTTCGCAATCGAATCAACATTTTAAATGTTAAAAGTAACGAGACTAAATTCCTTTAAATGAAAGTAAGATGATTAATTTCCAAGTATATAAAGAATACAGGAACTTAAAATATATTTTAACTTATATCTATTTATCTTATGTTTTGAAAAATATCTAGTAATTTTAGAATGTAAGATTATCACATAGAATGTTGGATTCCCAATGTTAATCTTACATTCCAATTTTATGTTGATATGTTTGGATGAAGAAGATTACATTGTGCCGTTTAATAACATAAGGGTAATCTCAATACCACGTATTATCTTAATAATGTGAGATTTATAATAAATATACCCCTTTATTGACGACTTTTATATTTTATTTATAATTTTTTTAGTAAGTAAATTTCAAACATTTTTTATATAATTTTCTTTAAATTAGAGAGAAAAATGAGTATTTTATAAATTAGAATAGTGTATTTTACCAAAATTTAAATCCAAAATTATTTTTGTAGATATAACTTGGATGTATGATTTCCTTTTTGGTTAACTTCGAAATTTCCCTTGGGTAAGTCAGTACTTTGAAGGACCACAATATATATATATATATATATTCAGAACAAGAAAAAGATAATGGTTACAAAATTTCAGCAGTGGATGACAATTATGCAAGAGTATTTTTATTTTGAGTGTGAAGTTGACAGTCAATCATAATAACAAAAATCTTACTATATCTATTAGTAAAGTTTGGACAAAGCTTTGCATAATTATGAATTTATGATATTGATGACTCTGCGTTAAGGGGATAAAAAAAAAGAAAAGAGACGATGGCCATTGGCCAAAATTTAAGCTTCTAAGCCAAAAAAGTAAAAGAAACCCTTTGGTGCTACAGTAGATTGTTCTTTGCTATTGTTCCACTTTAAGTGGACCAAAGTTTATTGTTTGCAGAAAGGACACACAGGACAAACAAAAATTTTCTGCCTTGGCCTTTGTTTCAAAGACAAATTTTAAGGTACATCACAAACAAATAATGATAAGAAATTGAAAAAAAAAAAAAAAGTGGGTATGGGTGTGTAATAGAAAGAGACTTGGCAGAGGTAGTCAGCCACCTGATCATCCAGTTGATATAAAGCTATGTTTCAGAGCTTAAAATTGTCTTGCAAAAAAGATGATAAATTAGTGTCAGAAATCAATCGTTTTTAGAAAAACTTTTGTTATCCGATGTTAGATAATGACACTGGGTTTACACCATTTCAAACCTTTTTCAACACCCTTCATCATTATTACATCAACCTTGTTATCTCACCACATTAGTTCCACAGTTCCCGACATTAAAAATTGAAATCTGGACGTAGAAATTTCATGCAGTAATCTTTGCTGTCATCTCAATAATTCAGAGGAGGCTTTATTTCTCAAAACATTAGTAAAAATTCATTGTCGTGTGATTGTGTGGTTATGCGTGCAGCAGTGGCTAAATGGATCGATATGTAAGCATGCATCTTTCTTTTTGCCCCTCAATCGTCAACTCTTTGATGATAATCAGCTGGAAATAATACACATTGTTTGGTTATGCATTAATTATATGGAGTTGGAAAAACTGAGAACGGACAATATATAGTTGCCTGGCAAGATAGTGAAATTGGACAATCATTTCAACGGCTGCACTTGTACATATATATATATGGAAGAAAGTGACTTTTCTCGATGGCGAAATATTGAGAGAAGGTAAACTAATATATTTCCAAGGATGTAATGACTATGTCCCTAAAGTTTAGGATCGAATTTGATATGCTTTTTTGATTAATGACTTGAAAATGTCATCACTAATTTGAAAGAGCTTGAGAATAGTCGGTTCAATATTTGCTGCATATGATCAAAAGTAAACAATAAATTTGAGTGGAGAAATAATTAAACTTTTGCCAAATCTTCCATGTCTTCCCCCTTTTTGACTTTGATGCATGCATTATAAATTGTAAATGGATAAATAAGCATTTTATTTTATGTGAGTTTAATTTCCACAAGTTGCCTTGCCTGCCAATTCTATCTTCAATCCTACATTGAAATGATAAAAAGGTGGCGCCAATATACATATTTCTTCCAACTAAAATTAAAATCAGAGAGAAACCTCAAAATTTAAGCCTCCCCAAAATCGAATACATAGAGAGGGGGAGAGAGGGGGACCATATCCACAGCTTTTACGTAGTCATAGATCTTTTTATTGATAAGCCCTTGTGGGGACTCATTTTATCTATGTATCTGCAGGCTTTTAGGGAACTTAAATAAGTTGGATAATATAATTATACGCATACATACATATATGATATGTTATTACATTATTAAATTTGCATCCCCACGTGGAGGATGTAATGCAGCCTAAGCAGTGAAATGTGGACAACACATCATGGGGGGAGGCAAATGGACTCGTAAGAGATAAAAAAAATAGAAAAAAAAAAGGAAGGTTTGGGAGTTGAGATTGATGGCAAAATGTGTGTTGGGATTAGTGAAAATGGAAGTTTTGTATATCCAGACTACGGATCGTGCATTTGCCTTGCCTTATTTACGATGCCAGCCCACCTAGGCATCCAAAAACATGTCCTTGTTTCAGTTTTTATTGCATTGGCAGGCAATTAATGATTCAATTGCCAATTTTATCTTTCTACTTTGCTAAAAATTTACGAAAACTGAAAATAAATCTAATCAAAGTAGGATTAAAATTTACAATTTTCGTATAAAATTGAATGTGTAGCTTCGGAAGTAGGGCTAAAAGCTGGTGAAAAAGGCTATTTGTTGCTTTATTGACTGTTTCATTTGCATGTTGTAAGTCATAATCTTGTTGAAGAAGTAAATCTTAGAAAAAAGTGGAGAGAAATGAAGTTGTGCTTCTTGGGTGGAATCATAACCTTTATAGTTTGATAATTTAATTCTTGTTTCTTTTTACAAAAATATATTATCTTATTTTCAAGTTGCAATTGAGGATACCCCATGCTTGCTAATTCCAGATGATGGCCAGATGCTAAAAAAAAGAAGAAACATGCATGTTTAAAAATCCATTACATCAGTGCTTTGTTAATTTATCCAATTATTATTCTATAATCACCAAATAATGGTAATAAAACAATTGGAAATGCCCGGCAGCAGGAATCATTAATTATTAAAATTAAAATTAAAAGAAAAAGAAAAAGTTGGTTGGATTTGATTTGTTTGTTGTTCAGTAAAGCAATAGAGCCCACTTATTTGTGATGTAATGGCTTCCATAATACTGATAATTTGTTCAAGAGAATGATTATGTGATGGATTTGACTTATATTAAACTCTCTTACATCATTATGTTTATTTTCCAAGACAAGTTTAAAAAATGCAGACCCTTCTAAATCAAGAATTCCTTAAGAGGAAAGCATACCCAAAAAAACCTACTCATATACCCTAACTCCTTATGCTTCACCCACTAAAAAGGTTCCAAAAATTTAAACCAAAACAAACATGATTTAAATTTTATTTTTTTAGATAAATAAATTAAATAGCATTTTTACTATCTGCAATTGTGATATACGAGTTCTTTTCAGATTAATCCACTTCTTGATTTGTACTATATTTTGTACTAGAAAGCATTTCCAATGTTGACAAATTTTGGGTGAAGAAAGGATATAAATAGTTACTGCAAAATTGAGGTTTGGAATAGAAAGATTGGAAGTGGCATACTAGATTTTGTTGTCTGATATGCCTTTAAAGTGATAGGAAATTAAAAGTTGGTTTTAGATTCATTGATCATCCATGTATTTATAACAGATATATATATATTTATTTATTTTCTGATTTTACCAATTATCAAGTGTCATGAAAAGTTAATTGTCTACTTCGAAAATGAACAAAAATTTCCCATCTTATACATCTTGCTTTTCAGGGTTTTTTTTCTTTCTTTAAGTAGAAATACGTACAAAAATGTTACATGAGTGCAAGAAATTGGTAATATATCCCATTTGAGATCTTTTTCCCCTTTTTTCTTTTGGTGGGTTCGCGATTTTGGCTACATATTTTAAAGAGAAAGAGATAAAGTGTGTTTTGTCTTGAAAGCCAAACCTTTTCTTTCTTCTTTAATGCAAATATGTAAAAAATGAATTATTTTTGGTACTAAGTTGAGGCGCATATTTTTTCATGTTATAATTTTAATGGATTGAAAAATACTAATAAAGTTTAAAAAAAGAATTTTAACACTTAGTACTTTACAAATTTATCTTTATTAAATAAAAAATAATATTCATATATTTTAAGTTTTTAGTAATATTTAATATTAACAAATATTTGAATTAAATATTTAATTCTTAACAAATATTTAAATTAGTTCACAATGTATATATTTTTTGCATTTTGTAGATACATATGAATACATTAAAAAAAAAGTAAGTTAATTGCAAAGATGTATAATTTGTCAATTTTTCTCATTTTAAAATCACATGATAACTAATTAATTTCTTTGAAAAATAATAAATTTTCATCATACCAAATATATATTCTAAATATATACCCAACTTTGCCCGTCTAATAAAATCATTAGTTTGAAAGAATGATATAATACATCATTATTATTTCAATATATAAATTCAAATAAAATAATGAAAATTTTTACTTGAATTACATTTCCAAACTTTAAATTGTCAGATCCTTTCGTTAGCATAGCCATTAAATTGAAAGAAAATGCTAGTTTAGAAATGACATAAAACGTATTTAAAAGTACGTAGATAAAATTGTAAATACATATATATTTATCATATATAAATAAATAAGTAGGTCTGGATTAAACAAAAATAATATACTCTATTACATATAAATTTAGAAATCGTTTTCTAAATCAAAAGTTGGCCATCCACTTTGACGATGATATATAATCTTACGAGAATAAAAAATAAATAAAAAAACCCAACCTTTGGAATTTATTTATTTTATCTAACTTTGATGAACATATCACTTTGTTTGATTTTGTGTTTGTTGTTATTCTTTTTTCATAGAAAAACAGCATGCATAACATGAGTTGCTGTCATTAATCAGATTAACAGAAAATGACTGTATTATAGCCCCCAAAAGAAGATAAATCTTGTGGGTAAAAAGGAAAAAGAGACCCAAACTTTCTTTTAATAAAAAAAAAGAAAATGAAGAAGTGAAGTGGTCACAAATGGCAAGCATAGGGCTAAGAAAATCTAAATATCATAATCTCATGATTATATATAAGAAAAGCAAAGTATTGTAGGGGAACGTACGTGGGCATGATCTGGCTTAAATGCAGTGGTGAATATATACGGCAATAATGCTTTCCATCTCAACTATTGAGGTCAACCATAAAACACGTAAATCAACTATTGAGGTATCCATCCTTGTATTTAAAAATATTCCATACCCCTTTTTTGTTAAATATAAAATAATTAATCTGTGAAGTATTATTAACAAAAAAAAAAAAAAAAAAAAAGAGTTGTGGTAATGCTAAAGAAGAGACAGTTTCGTTTTGGACATCAACATTATTGCATCAAGTTCTGACATATCCATTACATCTTTTGTTTTTAAGGGACAGGCCTTTGATTATTAGCAACTTTCTTTTTTAGCTTTAATTCATCAATCAATATTCGATGAACACATAATTTGGTTTGATATTTTATTTCTTTTTCTTCCAAAATAAAGAAGCGTTTATATGCACGAGGGCAATTCGTTAAAAATAATATTCAAATATAGTATAATAAATTCAATTTTAAAATACCTTTACAACCATCTGACATCTGGCAAGGGGAATATTGTGGCAGGGCCCTGTTTTTACTACATGTTTGATTGAATTTGAAAAGCATTTTTTAGCATAATTCCTTTTTCTCTCCTTGATTTGATTTGATTAAATTGTTTTTATGTATAATTTCCCTTTTTCCAGCTGTTGATGTGAAACAAGATTAGATGGTCTGTTTGTCTCTCCCTTGAAAAAAAAAAAAAAAAAAAAACAGAAACTGAGAGTTTTCATTGTTGAACTTAATGATCTCTCTCAATAGAGAAAGAGAGAAGAGAGGCTTTTTATTTCAGGTCCTCAAAAAGGGAAGAAATTTTATGACTTCCCCATTATAAGCACTGTACATTGTGAATTCATTGAAAGAGATCACATAAACAGAGAGAAAGAAAATGACAAAGAGTTTTGGCCCTTCAAAGAAAAAGCAAAAGGGCTTAAAACACACACACACACACACACTCACATCACGTTCTCAAACCACCAAAGGAAAAAAGAAAAAAGAGTACTAATAATCCCATAGCAAACCTTGTTTGAAGCCGTTTTGTAAAACGCTCTGGGGTACTACTAACTGATTACATACGTACTCACAGTCTTCCATGCTTTCAAGCCATGGTGGAGGGTAAAACCATCCGTCCATCGAGTCTGCGAATATAAACTCACTCCCCAACTCCACCGACTCGTAACTTGTCCCTAGACTTGGTAGCTCCACTATCTCGGTTAATTCGTCTGACGCTGAAGATAAGTCCAAGTGAGAAACCAGAGAGGATAGGGATGACGATGATGACAATGTTGAAGTGGAAGATGATGATGTAGTGGATGGTGATGGGGAGTCCAAGTTTCCCATTTGGGCAGCTTTGGCTGCCGCAGCTTGGACGTCGCGGGGTGCTAATGACACGGGTCGAGGTAAAGAGTTGGCGAGTTCAGGGAAGTTGAGAATGGCTGAGTTGCCTTTGATACTTAAAGCGGCCACGTCGTGTGCCCGAGCTGCCATTTCTGGAGTAGGGAAAGTACCGAGCCAAATGCGGGATTTCTTGCGTGGCTCGCGGATTTCTGACACCCATTTGCCCCAGCTCCTCATTCGGACGCCACGGTAAACTGGGTGCTTGCTTGAATCCCTCATTCTTTTCATCTTTCTATTAGTATCACAGGTGGTTTCAGGTTTACCATTTAGAGTCGTGGTTGAGCTAGGGAGCGAGTTAGGATGAGATGAATGAGTTGACCCAGGCGATGTAGGTGATAGTGGAGGCCAAGACAATGAGTTGGAACTGCACTCTGTTTCTGAATTTTGCTGCTCAGTCATTTCCCCCCCTCTCTAAGTGGTGACTTGGAGCCACTAAAACTGCAACTATCTTGAGAACAGATTTTCCTTTTCTTTTCTTTTTTTTTTCTTTTTAACGTACAAAGGAAAAGTACAGTATAACCCAGAGGCAGGCAAAAAACAGGGAGGTCCTTGTAGTTGTTTGCTGCCAAAACAGAGTAAACTTGAAGTGACAGTGATGAACGGGGAAGTGGTTGTTTTAGAGAAATGTTGAGGAACTAATATTATTGAACCGAGAAAGTGTTAGCTTTTGAAGATTTGAGACATGTGAGAGAAGGAAAGCAGAGCAGAGAGCACTTAGGCGAGCAAAGGAAACGGGACGAAGGGATGGTAGGGGTCATACACAAACAGACACGATGAGAGAGAGTTTTATTTAAGCTAAATTTGCCTTTTTTTCTCCATCATTTCCCAATGACTCATACAACACTTATAAGCATTGAGAGAGAAAGCTGAAAGGGTCTATAAGACCCACAAAAGAAATGGGTCACCCTGCTTACACCTATGGTTCGAGGGGGTCCTTTTCTCTAGTACCACGCAACCTCCATTAATTTCTTCCTTTTTCTCTGCTTCTTTCTTTCTTTTACTACTTTCTCCACTGTTCATTTATCCCTCTTCCTTATCTTCTTCTCCATCTCCAACTCAATTTCATTGTTCCTTTTGTCACCATTTTCACCCATTTCTCTTTAGATTTTGTTTTCTGTTTGCTACGAATATATAATGATATATATGAAACTGTTGTCTTAATAAAAACTTACAAATTTGTTTTGCGAGGTAGCCATTTCTAGGGTGTAAAGTGCTGTCAGTTCTTAAAGATTGATTGTATTACATTATAATATCATGTAGATTTTTTTGGCTTTGATGATTGATTCTTGATATGGTAACTAAACTATGTTTTTAAAATCAACTTGTATTTTTAAAAGGAAATAAATAAATAAAAATTGAGGCCTACATTTAATTGGGGTCACAAGTTGGAAGCAACCCCAAACTGATATTTTCAATGGGTCTGATCTGCCACTGTAAGAATAAATGGTGCTCCTGATATTTTAAAGACTTTACTTTCACAACCCCTTGTTTAATTTAACCCATTTCAGAATTAGGGTTTCGATGAATGATCAGACATATACAAGTTTAGTTAAGATATCAAAACACCAAAATTGTTAAATTTATGTTATGGTTTCTAGATATATGTTGTTCGCATCTACCAAGTTAAGATCATGGTGCTGAAATTTCCATATTTTGCTTCTTGGTGATGTTCATTGATTGCTACCCCCATCTAACCAAACTTTCAATGTAAGTATCAGTTGCCACACTGAAAAGAGACTTGAGGGTGAAGTTATTTTATTTATTATTTATTTAACAATTTTTTACTATTATAATATTAAGAAAAAAGAAATTCGTATCATTTAAATGTGATTCGAAAGTTTTGATCATAAGGTGAAATTATTTTCACCCGCTGCCATCATCAACAGCCGCAGCTGAAACTACTTTATGCATTGAAATTTTATTAATTAATGATGGACAGGCTTTGTATGTTGTACTGCAGACATCGATAAATCAAAGATGATACGAAAGATTATGGGTTGTTCAGACAGCAAGAGTTTGTAAAACCTTAATTACCCACAAAGGACAGCATACATAAATACCGATGTGGACTGTGTCCGATGTCCATCTCATATTTAATTATCTTGTTTTCCTTGTATTTGTAAGAAAGGGTCAAATTTCACTTCAGTTTTTACACAACAAAATCATATTATGATTTGTACACTGGATGTGTAAATCATTTCATGTATGTTTACCATTTTTACTGTTTAGGTTTTTTTTTTTTTTTTTTTACATAGCTGCTTGTAAATGATTAACTACATAATATATATACCCTGAGTGTTCATATGTACAAAAGAAGACAGCAATCATGGATAGCATTCGTTAAGATGAAATGAAGAGGTAAGAAGTTGGGGGGGGGGGTGCCAAATTGCATGCAAGAAATAACAGCAGCATTTACCTATGCAGTGGTATTAAATTTTGGGCCATAATCAGATAATATGACGACAAAAAGATTTGTTGTCCATAACTCAGGTATTTTGCAGCCATTGCTGTCCGGTCCGTGAGTTGGTGTTTTGGACCTTCATATCAGAACCATTTGTTTAATCAGCTTTCCCACAGCCACTTATTGAACACAAATCATCATCATCACGCATTTCATTACTCTGATGCTTTCTGCATCACACATATTGTAATAAATATTATTCATTCCGGGTTTATAACCACTCAACCAGCTAGCCTAGCAGCCGCTCGAGTGTCGAATCCTCGCTTTTACGAAGGAAAGCCGCATTCCCTTCATAATCAGTAACTTGAGTTTTATACACCAAGCTTCGATATATCCAACATTAAGAAAGAAAAAAAAAAAAGCTTAAATCCTTTTTGGCATTAATCCTTTTTAATGGCGGGTGGGCACTGCAATAGGGAGTCAGAAGAGAGAAGACAACTGAACGATAATGCAACAATTCACCGATTGTTTGTCACATGCATTGCCCATGCATGCAGAGTTGATTAAAGTTATATATCATTGTTTTGGATTCATTAATTTCTTGCATATATATATATAGTAATAAGTGGGACCTGATTTAGATCAGCCATATTTCTCCTTGGTAATCTTCAAATCAAACAAATCTGGTAAGCTTCACATGCTGCACTGCTTCTGGTGTTTATGAATTCATACAGCCCCATACATGGAGGGTATGCGCAAAGTTTGAAATCGATATATTCATCATAAATACAGAAATCCTGAGACCTGATCTAGGTCTTTCTTCATTTATAATTCTGAGATTTCCTTTTTCAGTTCATGTGGTGGTTGTATTCATTACAATCTTTGATCTATCTATTTGAAAGCTCCACTTAAGTTTCTGTCCTACAAGCTGTGACAGTGTGGGCTGTCATTAAGAGTCTCAGTGCTTCTTTAGATTCTAAGAGCTGAAATGTTGATCTTCGATTGATGAACAACCTTTCTAGATTCCATTAAAGACGGTTTGTTTGACTTTATTACAAATTTTATTATCATAACAGGTATTTATGAGATGTGTTTCAATCAGGTTTTGCCTGAAATCTCCTGCTTTCCCACTCTCAAGGCAATTCTCTTCGGTTTTCGTCGGATGTCCATGAGATTATAAGGCCCAACAATTTGCTTCAATTTGGGTCTTTTAACTATTACCAATTCAAGGTGGTAATGGTAATAGGCAAATCCTACATCAAAGAATGCAAAAGTAAACTAAATTTTATCGAAACTATATTAAAAATAAAGATAAAAAAAAATAAAAAAATATTAATATTTTTATTAGAAAATCATATAAAAGTTAGCTTAAGTAGAATTAAGCCAACAAAATAAAAGTTTTCAACCATTGATGCATGATTTGATGCCATCGGCTGCTATATTTGGCTTACCACTTAGATACGAACCCCAAAAAGTTGCAACTACTTGTATCATTATTATGTTTTGTTAGACACATTAATGTTATTGTGGCAGAATAGTTTTTTTTAATACATTTATTTTATAATTAAAATAATTTTTAGATTTATAATCAATTATAAATTTATTTAATTTTAACATTTTATAAAAAAATTAATTTAATTTTTTTATTTTTTATGCAAATAAATGCATAAAATAATAATTTGTTTTAAATTGATATTTTAATAAAATTCGTTTACAAAAAAAAATTCATATTTATATTTTAATATTAATTTTTCTTTCTCCACATTCTTCTTTCTTTTTTTTTCTTGATATCTTTTTCTTTTAAAAATTCTCAAGTTATATATATTTCTTATATTTATTTTCATTTTTTATAAATAATATTAATATAAATTTTATTTGAACTAAATTAATTATGAGAAATAAATAAATTAAAAATAGATTCTTAATTACGTGATGTAAGTAATAATGTTATATTTTATAAATAATTTATTTTGTACAAAAGTACTTTTTATAGAAAGAAAAAAATGAAAAGGAAGAAGAAAAAGAAAAAAAATACTATTATAAAATTAATGTAAATGAATATATTTTAATAAATTATTTATTAAAAATTAATTTCCTATACAAATTATTGTTTATTTTATGTACTTATATAAAGGAAGAAATGTTTTTTTTTTTGTAAAATTAATCCAAATAAACAATTTCCTAATCATTTCAAACTAAAATACTTTAATTATAACATAAATGATTATTTAATGTCGGTTAAGTTTTAGCTCAATTGGCATGAGCATTATTGTCAATGCAGGAAGACGTGAGTTATAATGATCTGAAGCGTATTATCTTTTTATTTATGGTTTGGGAAGAGACTATTAATAATTCTAAACATTGTGTCGAAAATAGCAAATATCATCAGAATCTATAATTAAATTGTATAATGTTTATGAGCATACAGTTTCAAAAAATTTAATTATTTGAAAATTATTTCGATATGTAATATTTTTAAAATATGTATAACATTTCCTTACTCTTATCTGGAAAATAAAATTTTATATATATTTGTTTTATTTGTGTTTAGAGTATAAACTTTATTCTCAATATGCTTCTACACTACATAGTTCTTTTCACTTTTTAACTGGTCGAGGTATCACTAGGTAAATATATATTTATTTTGTTATAAATATTTTTAAAATGTATTTTATTATTTATATTAAACTTTAGTGTCAAGATAATTTCATTTCATATGTACAAATATATTAATACACTTTAAGTTATACCTACAATCTAATGAAAAACAAAATTGTAAAGTGTACATCTTCACGATCTCGAGTTAAAATGTAAGTTGATTTTTTAAATGTATTCATGTAACAAATTGAAAAGTATTATTATTAAATATTTAATTCAAATATTTGGTTTTATATTTCTATCAATAATCCTTCTTTAACTTTTAAATCGAAAGAAAAATTATCTTAAATGTGTTTTAACTCATGCCCTCTTGGTTATTATAATAACAATAATGTCAATTGAGTTAAGACTCTATAGGTGTAATTTAAATATTTGTTAATAATAAAAATATTAAAATATAAATATTAAAATTTATTTAATAAGTGTAGTTTTGTAAAGTAATATTATATTAAAAAAAGTGTGGAATTTACCTTTCTGAAATTTTAAGAAATATTTTTTTACATATAAAATAATTTTTGCTGACAATGATATTCCCAAAAATTACATTCTATTGAAAGCTTAATTAAAATGATACTCATAGCTTGAATCGTATGTAGAACATTTTGAAAGTCAAACATAGCCTAATTAACCCAACACAATAAAAATCTTCTTACGGTGATGTAAGATTTGATTGATTGGATATTTCCATTATTGAAGGTCCCTGTGATTAAGCCATCAACCGTTCTCTTTTCTTATTTGCAGTATTGATAAGCCGAATGTTGAATTTTGAAACAGAAGGAAAAGAAGCAAGAATGAGGTGAGTATTCGATCGAGTCGAGTCGAATTGAGTAAATTTTTTTTTGAGTTAGTTAAGTTAATAAATCTTATTTTAGCAACCGAACTCAATTTGAATTTTTTTCGAATCGAATCGAATCAAGTCAAAAAATTTCGAGTCAAATTGAGTCGAGTTAACGAATCCTATTATTTATACTTAATGTTGTGATTAGATGGACCGATTATTTAATTAGTAGACGAAGTATAAGATTATTTAATTACATCAACAATATAATGATTTTGCCTCTTAACTTAATGGGTAAACATTTATCAAAACGACGTAATTTTACCTTCTAACTTAATTATTTTGAATTTTAACTTCTAAAAAAGTAAACATTTATCAAAACGACGTAGTTTTGTCTTTTTTTATTTAGATTTTCGAATAACTCGAATTGTGTAATTTATATTCGAGTTAAACCGAAAAACTTAATTTTTTATTCGAGTTGATCCGAATAACTTGATTAACTCAAATAACTCGAACTATTTAATTCAAAATTTAAATTTTTTATCGAGTTTTTCGAATCGAATTGGATTTTGCTCACCCCTAGAAGTGAATCTGTGTTTTTTAGCCGTTATATGAGTTGGAGTCGTATTAGTTATGTTATTGTTAAAAATTTTATTTTTTTCTTGTAATTTATAAAAAAAAAAATTAAATTGTTTAGAATAAAAAATTGTTAATAGTTAAATAATTCATTATCAACTATTAGTTATGGGTACACATAAGTGATACCAACTTGAGAATATTTTAGTTTCATTTTACTATGTTAAAATTGTAACATCTTTATACCGGGTTCGATCTAAGGATCCTGATATAATAATGTTACATTTGGTGCCAAAGTGATTTTGGCTAATCACTAATATATTTGAACATTAAATATATATATATATAACTTATATTTTAGCCCCTACTACTTGAAACATACTTGATATTCCTAAGTACATGTCATTCTTATTCAAATTTTGAAACATACCCTCTTGGCACTTGGAGATGTGATAAGATGGATGCTCACAACCCTAATTACAACTCTTCAAAATCACTGTATCTAATCTGTGCACGGAAAACAAAACCGTACGCTGAGTAAAACTCGGTGGTATTTCTATAATCCGAATATTTAAAAATAAGAAATTACAAATATACAATTGAAATATAAACATATATCAATATTTAAATATTATAACAACCATATCATATTTAATTTGATCCACAAATATCTCAATTCTCATACTAGCTATATAAATAGTTTTTAACAATTTATTTCACATTTCATTATACAATTGTATAATCCATTCCATATTCCTTTCGTGAGTATATAACTCATATATTCTATATATTTGCAACATATTTCACATTCTAATTTCAATTCACTATTTCACTTCCATTTCTCGTACCGTGCCATTTCGATATCAATTATAAAACTTCATTATTCATTTACTTCTATTAACACGATTCGGACTCAGACGGATACGCGAATCCAACCAAACACACTAGTTTGGCACCCAGTGCCTTATCGGATAATTCGAAGTAATAATTTGACATTCAATGTCTCATCGACTAAACCGAAGTAAATTGGCACACAGTGCCTAATCGAATTAATCCGAAGTAGTATATTGACACCCATTGTCTCATTGAATCGAATTTCACAATTCAAAAACAACCAATATCCAATATCAATTTTTCATATAATCACATATACATATAAATTCAATTCAATATCAAAATGTCAAATACTCATCTCAACCACTTACCATAACATTTAATCAAAATACAAAAATTAATAACTAAATTCGGATTATAGAAATACAATCGGAAATTCCGAGCTATTCCTCGTTGACTTTATCTTTTTCCTTTTTAGTCCAGGGTTCCGGTACTACGTTAGCTACGGAATTAAAACAATTAAAATTCATCAATACAACACAATTCAATCTCATATTTAATATTTTAAATTTTTACTCAATATTTACTTAAATTCCAATTTAGTTTTTAAACCGAGACTACTTTATTTCTTTACAATTAATCCTATATTTTCATACAAATTCCACTTTAAACTAAATTTAACTCCCTGATTTCACTTAAATCCCTAAATTTCAAAAAATTCACAATTTAGTCCCTATTACTAAAAATTTACAATTTATTCTACAATTCAATTATTTTTCACTTTTAACTTAAAAATCTATCAATTTAACCCCTAATACTAAAATTATTTAACATAGACAACACTTAAAAACTTAATAATTTCTAAAATTTCGACATGAGTTGGGTAGTATTTAATACTGAGATTTCAGAAATATAAAAATTACAAGAAAATAGACTAAATTGACTAACCAATTGAACTGGAACTTTAAAAACCTACCCTTGCTTTCTCTTATTTCCTTCCCTTTTTTTTTTCTTTCCTTTCTGTTTCTTTCTTTTTCGTTTGTTCTTTCTATTTCTTTTTCTTTCTTTATTTGTTTTATTATAATAATATAATATATTTATTTAACATTTAAGGTTTATTTTATAATATATGTAAGGCCCAATTTTAGAGCTCGAGGCCCAAACCAGAAAAAAATCCCAAAATTTAATAAACCAGTCTAAATACATTAAAACCATAAAGGCCCAAACACAAAAGCCCAAATCAGAAATCAGGTCAGGAAACCCTAGCCCTTGGTTCGTGCTCAGCGCCGCAAGCCTCTAGCAGCCCTCTACGCATCGTGCGTGCCCCAACGCCCTAGTCGTGCCCACATCGTCATACCTGCGAAAATAGGGGAAAAGCAACAGCATAAGAAACACTAGGCTATAAAAACCTTCAAAATGGGTGTAAAAGGGGGGCCGGTTTTTGAGAGAACAAGGGAGCAATCCAAAAGCATAAAAAACATATTTTTACAGAAAAACAAGAAGCAATGTTACTTTTTTCAGAATACGGAATACAAATCGGCAAAGGTTTATTGTTTTTCTTTTTCTTTTCGGCTTTTTTTTATATATAAAGATTTTTGTATTTTATTTAAAAAAAAAAACTAACGCTGTGATGGTGACGTCGTACGCGGAGCCCTCATGGAGGGCGCGAAAATCGCTGGGGAAAAGGGGGAGCTCTCTCTCGATTTATGTTTGAAATGAAGGAGAAAATGAGAATTTTCAAAAAAAAATGGTTTTTATACTGTTTATAAAACGGCGCCGTTTTGTTTGAAGGAGTCAGAGGCCAAAACGGCGTCGTTTTGGGCCTCTGATCCGCGTGTTTTGTATAGGGAGAGGCTAATTTCGCATTTAGCCCCTCTGCTTTTTCATGGTTTTACAATCAGGGATTTTAATTTTTCAATTTGGCCCTAGGGTTTTCAGCCTATTTCAATTGGGCCCACTGACACCTGACGCAGTTTAGGAGGGTGGGAATATTTCCCATTTGGCCCTCTCCCTTTTGCGTGTTTTGCTAGGGGGCCCCAATTCTTCCATTTTCTTTAAAATTCGCCCAGAGTTTTTATTTTTAGCTCAATTTAGTCCTTTTTCTTATTTTCTTTTAATTTATTTTTATTGTCATTTTTATTATTGTTATCATTTTTAATATTATTGTTTTTATTATTACCATTGTATTATATACATATATATATTTATATTATTGTTACGATATTTATGTTTATTATTATTATCATTATCATATTTAGGATTATTTTGTATTATTATTTTCATTATTACCACTGTTTTCCTATTTATATTATTACTATAATTACTTTTTTATTATTTTTATTACCACAGTTTTTATATGTATATTATTTATTATATTTCTACTATTGTTATATATATATCCTTGTTTACCTTAATTTTTTTATATATTATGATTATATCCATTATTTTTTATTATTATCAAATACTTTCATTTTCTTTTATTACTACTATTTTATTAATAATAAAATAATTTTATTAATACTATTATTTTATTATTTTATTATTATTCTTTCTTTTATTTTGTTTATTATTATTATCCTATTATTATTTTAGTTTTTTTCATTTTTAACTATTTTCCCTATTATTTTTATAATTATATGTATTATTATTGTTATCTTTATTTTTATTAACAATGTTGGTATCACATCTCCATTATTATTATTTTTATATGTTTTACTACTATTACTAGTATTATTATTATCATTGTTTCTTGTATTATTATGGTTATTTTGTTATCATTCCTATTACTTTCATTATTATTTCTCATTTTCTTGATTATTAATACTATCGTTTATCTTATTCTCTTTTACCCCATCTTTCCAAACTCCTAAAAATATTTTCTTAAAGATAAAGGCAATATTTGGTGGTTGGAAATTCTAAGAATCGTGCCCTAACGTGCTGGGTTTCGATTTTTCATTTGACCGAATCATTAAATATCCTTACTATGTCCGTTTTTTAAAAAATAAGGCAATATTTTGTGCTTGGAGGTTTTGAGAAATTGTGCCCTAACGTGCTGGGTTTCAATTTTTCGCTCGTCCAAAGGACTAAATATCCTTTCAAAATTTTGATCGTGTTGTCTCAACCTTAAAAATAAGGCAATATTTCATGTTTGGAAATTTGAGGGATCGTGCCCTAAAATGCTGGGTTTCGGTCCATTCGTTTGGCCAAATAATGAATACCCTTTTTTAAAATGATGACGCATGAATTTTGGGAACCATGAAATGATCTTGGTGCCAAAGGTCTGAAATATCGTATCCTAACGTGCTGGATGCGATATTTCATCCTTTCGGAACAAGAGAGTTTCGATATCCAATTCGAGTTATCCAAATACTTTTTGAAGATTCATACTTTAAAATCTTTTCTAATTTTCGACATTAAGGACATTAATCAATCAATACGGTACCAATTTTGGGCGTTGTGAGGGTGCTAATCCTTCCTCGTGCGTAACCGACTCCCGAGCCCGTTTTCTTAAAATTCGTAGACCAACATATTTTCTAAAGTGACCCAATTACACTTCGAAAAAGGATTGGTGGCGACTCCATTTTCCTTTTTAAAGTCGGCCCATTTTTCAAACAAAAAAATGGTTTCGACAATATATATATAAAATAAATTTTCACATGTTTTAAATCTTATCGGCTTCATTTGATGACAATGGCATAATTTTTTCTTTAGTCCCTTTAATTTTTTTAATCTATAATTCAACTTTCATCCTTTATGCAATTTAGTCATTTTACCTAAATACTCTTAATTCATGCAAATTCAATTAACCAAAACCTAATTAATAACACAATTAACTTTCACGCATCCTTTGGTAAATGGAGCTGTCAGTAAGAATTGAAACCATTTACGAGTCTAATTTACGAAAATAGAGTCTCAAAAATGCATTTTCTAACACCAATAACTATCGAGTTGTTATAAAAATAACTTTAAATATATTTAATATAGAATTGTCAACGTCAACAATTTGTTAATTTAATAATAAAGAGTTGTAAATTTTAAATATGTGACATCACGTTATGCATTTAAATAATGTGTGTAGATTTATTTTCTCATTTCCAATATAAAATATGTAAGCTTATTTCAATTAAAAATGGTTTAAACTAAAAAGTTGATTAAAATTCTTCCCAAGTTGCAACCATTTGTATTGTTTGACACGTTAATATTTTTGAGCTGTCTCAATAATGCGAAGTGCATATACACAGCATTCTATACATATACTTCGTCGAATTTCATTATGAATATATATATATGAATTTCAAGTACCCACCATACAATATATTACTAATTCAACCTTTAAATAAAAAGGTAATATGTTTTAACGTAATCAAACTCAACCATAAATCAATACTCTTTCTTCATTTATATATTGGTCGGTTTTCATTTTTCAATTCGTGTGGTTATTGTATTAAGTACGCACTATCATTGTGAGCTGTCAGTAAGAATCTGACTGCTTCTTTAAATAATTATTATCTGAACTATATTTGTGATACCAAACAGCCACACCCCAACAAAATTTTAGTTCAAAGCAGCAACAAGGTCCAGCCATCTTGCACCGCTAGCTGGTAGTCGAGCAGTATACCATTCGACATTGGATGTTAACTTTCACCCATCCGCAGGCCTTAAAATCATCAATCCTTCATGATAAAAAAAACACCATTGGACCGACCTGTTAGGCTAAGATAAAAGAATGACAAATAACATCACCATGCTTTGAGCAAACTTTGACATATTTCTTATTTGTCGGTTTAACTTTTTTTTTCTTTTTCAATTGCAAAATCCTTTTTACTGATTTAAATATTAGAAAGCTTCAGAATGCCAAAGTTATATGCAAGGTTATCATGTTATAATAAAAAATAGAATAACCCAATTTTTATAAGTTTTTCATTTTAAACCCCAAAGTTTAAATCTGTTTTCATTTTCGTCTTTTTTTTCTTCTTTCCACCTAAGATTTGTGTAATTAATAAATAACTCTTTATAATTTCCTCCCAACTTAGAATTTCCAAATAGGCATTTGTTTTAAACCCAAAACAAAATTGAAATGGGTAGGATTTGGTAAATGGTTTCAGCCAAACCCTAAACTATGAATTGAAACAAGTTAACTGTTGCTTTGGTGAAAACCAGTGCCTTCCTCAGATATTTTTCACTTGATTGTTCATTAAACTTGTTTGCTGGTAAACAAGAGCGGCACTCTAAATTTGAAAGCAGCCCAATCCCGTTTTCACCATGGTTGACATATTCTGACCAAGGGCCTTGACGCCTTGTATAACCTCGGTACCTATACTCCCCCCTCCCCTCATTGCTTGAAGACACTGTGCTAAACCTAGTGTGTTGGTCGAAGCTATATTTTCTTGGTACAAAAACTGAAGTTACCCTACTGGGTTTTGGGAGATGGAGTTGGGTATCACTACAGACTCATGTTGCCCTTGCGTTCTCCAGATTCTGCTTGTAATTGCTGTCTCTGCTATTGTTTCTCTTCTTCACTTGTTGAACAATTGGTTTTGGTAGTTTCTTGTGGGTATTGGGGTCGATTCCTTGGCTTAGGAAGTTGGGAGTTTTCTGCTCAGACGATTTAGGGTTCTTACCAAACAGATGAACTATTTACTAAATCTTATGTGGTTTCAGTTTTGTTTTGGGTTTACAGAAATGCTTACTTGGACATTCCTAAATTGGATGGAAATAAAAGAAAAAAAGGTTAAAATGGCAACATGGATTTCCGTTACCTCTTATACCCATAATGACCAAAATGAAAACAGATCCAAACTTTAGTGCCCAAAATATAAACTTTTTATTTTAGGTACTTAAAATAAAAGTTATGTAAATTGGGTGACTTTTTGTGTAATTTACCCTAAAAATAATAATAAACAAGAATTAACAAGTTTAAATTAAATTAAAAAATTCCTTTGAAAAGTATTTTAATTTTTAAAAATATATTTTTATCAATTTAATAATTAAAATTAAATCCATTAAATTTAGCTCGGATTTTTTTTATATATTTATATCTATGAATACTAATTCTTTTCAAAATTTGTAGCGGCCCTTCCACTATTATAGGTTGGATATTTTGCATTAATGAAGGCTTCTGGAATTAAATGGTGGACCTTTCCATTTCTGTGTTTCCATCTTCAATTTATTGTACGGATAAATCAATAATTCATTAGATTTAATGTGGATAAGTAATTGGATAAGACCCATCTTCTCCTTATTTATTGTTAGTCTCTTAGGGAAAACTTTTCTCTCAATCAATCGTTACGCTGACAATAACTTGATTCCTAAGTAACTTTAATTATAAAAAATATTCTTCCTAAGTTGGTACAACTTGTTATTATTAGTATTATTATTTTGTTTTGTTTGACGCATTAATCTTTTTGAGATGTCTGAATCATATGAAGCTGAAGTGCATGTTCGCCATCTATATATATCTACTCACACAAGAAAGTATATAAAAAAATCCGAGAAATATTTAAAGGTGTTTTCCAGAAGAGAAAGAAATAAAGATGGCATGTTATTACTATGTTCCATTCCAAGGGCATTGCTCCTTTCGAAATCCCACTCTCTCTTTCTCACTTAACTTTAATTTCATCAACACAACTCACCATCTTGCCTCTTCTTTCAAGGTTAGCAGCTCTCTTTCTTACAGACGAGAAAGTAATATATATAGATTATGTGACATTTCTGGTGACTGATATACAGCCATTTTTGAGAGAATTGGAACAACATGTTTTTGGAGTCGATGTACTGAAAGCTGCAGTGAAGAACACTTCTGTTAAGTTGCTTGATGCATTTGTAGATTCTGCTTTCCAGTTTGTTGACTACCCTTTGGACCCATCTCAGGTATATATAAATATGTATGTATATAGATAGACATATAATTGTATAATGTTTAACTACGTTAGGAAATGTAAACTGGACAGACAAACGCTGCTCCAGTTGATGAAATAAAAGAAGCTGCAGTTATCACCAACATCCATGGCGATATTCCATCTGAATTTCCTCAAGGAGTCTACATAAGAAATGGTTGGTTTGACATAGCACAGCATGAGCTTTTTTTTATAATATATATCATATGTTATCAATGGTTGCTTATGATATAAATTTCCCTTTGTTTTGGAGTTCTGCTATTGTTTATGTAGTTTAAGATTTATTCTGTTTGCAATAGTTGAATGATAATATTGAGAAGGTGTATTTTGCTGAAAACAAAAAGTCAAACGTAAGGTTTCGGTGCTTGAGACGTCACATGGAATGGGAAATGTTTTACATTTACATATATATTGTCATCAGCAAGAGGAAAACCATTAAAAACTGAGCGGTCAATGTTGACATATGATTTATATTTGCAGGACCAAATCCTTTGTTTGGAGTTCTGCTATTGTTTATGTAGTTTAAGATTATTCTGTTTCCAATAGTTGAATGATATTATTGAAAAGGTGTATTTTGCTGAAAACAAAAAGTCAAACGTAAGGTTTCGGTGCTTGAGACGTCACATGGAATGGGAAATGTTTTACATTTACATATATATTGTCATAAGCAAGAGGAAAACCATTAAAAACTGAGCCGTCAATGTTGACATATAATTTATATTTGCAGGACCAAATCCTTTGTTTGGGGGATTAAAGTCAACCAAATCTGTATTTGGGGAGTCAAGTCCTATATGGGTTGAAGGTGAAGGAATGCTTCACGCTTTGTATTTCAGTAAAGACATTAATGGGAATTGGACTGTTGTTTACAATAACAGACATGTTGAAACTGATACATTCAAGCTCGAAAAACTTCGAAACAAACCCTCTTTTCTTCCGGCCATCCAAGGGGATCCTCTTGCTGTTTTCACTTCTTTCTTGCTCAATTTGGTTGGTTTGCTTATCCGAACTCCATATATACTGACAGTGAACATCTCATTAAAATTCTTAAAACTTTTAATGGCATTGCCCAGGTGAGATTTGGAAAACCATTAAAAAATATAAGTAATACCAATGTTTTCGAGCATTCTGGGAAGTTGTATTCCATTGCAGAAAATAACTTGCCTCAAGAGATTGACATCTTAACACTAGAGGCTTTAGGTGACTGGGATGTCAATGGAGCATGGAAACGATCATTTACTGCCCATCCTAAGGTAATTCAAATATGTTAGTATTGATAAAGATTTTACTCAATAGTAATTAACTTCATTTTATATATGACAGAAAGTTCCAGGTACTGGGGAGCTGGTTACTATGGGAATTGCAGCAACTAAACCTTTTGTTGAAGTGGGAGTAATTTCTGGTTAATTCTACTCTATAGAGGACAATTTAAGGGGTTGGAACCTACTGATTATGTCAATTCTGAAGCTTGTAATTTTAATTTTTCAGCTGATGGGAAGGAATTAGTTCACAAACTGGATCTTAAACTCGATAGGTGCCCACTTAGCCATGAGATTGGAGTTACAGAGGTAAACTTAGTATTTTTGTATGTGTTTGAAAACTACCAGCTGCAGGATCAAAATGATTACTTTCCATGGAGTTTTCGTTTGCAGATATATTGTCTTCATGGATTGCCCACTAACTGTTGATGTAAATAGACTTATTCATGGTGGCAAGTGAGCTAATGTTCTTCATTTTTCTTTTACTTAATCAGAACATTTTCTTTGTTGGGGGGGGGGGGTTTAACAAGAACATTTCTTTTACTTATTCATAGGTTAATAAAATATGAAAGTGAAGGAAATGCAAGAATTGGTATAATGCCTCGCTATGAAGATACTGGTTCAATCCACTGGTTTTAAAGTGAAACCTAATTGCACTTTTCACATAATCAATTGCTTTGAGGATGATGATGAGGTAACTTAATTGGTCATGCTATATATTGTAGAATTCACCTATATTTGAAATTTGAGAGAGCTTTAAATGTGAATGTATGTATAGGTTGTTGTATGGGGGTGTAGAGCTCTTGCATCAGCCATACCAGGACCTGATCCCGGTTCAAAAGAATTTGCGTGGTTTCCAACAAAATTTAAACCTGCCCCTGGTAAACCATTTGAAGATGCCATTTCAGAAGACCAGTTATTGTTTCATCGGCCGTATGAATGGAGATTGAACGTGCGCACCGGAGATGTGAAGGAGAGAAACCTGATAGGGGCTAATAATTTCCCCATGGAATTTCCCATGATCAACGGAGATTTTACAGGTTTGAAAAACAAATATGGTTACACCCAAGTATGTCAATGCGACTCAATCTCTGCCACAGGTAGTACAAAAAATATAAATGCTCCCATAAATTCAGCTTCTTGTCATATTTCAAAGATCATAAGTCATAACATGGTGTTTGTTTGTTTTTTTACATCTGGTTATTTCAGGCATGGGAAGATTTGGTGGCCTTGCCAAGCTCTTCTTTGAAGAGCAAAATACTGAAGAAGGATCAATCAAAGTAGAATATCACATGTTTGAGAGAAGCACGTACTGTAGTGGAGCTGCCTTTGTCCGCAAGGAAGGAGGTGCTGCAGAAGATGATGGTTGGATTATCACGTTTGTTCATCACGAAGACACTAATATATGTCAAGTAAGTCAAACAAGTGCTTTGATAATTCAGAATAACAGGAGTTTCATCTGATTTGTATTTTTGCTTGCTTAATTTCCTTGGATTAATAAACACTACAGGCTTATATAATCGACACCAAGAACTTCCTCAATGAGCCAGTTGCTAAAATTACACTCCCATGCAGAGTTCCGGATGGTTTTCATGGAGCTTTTATGCCAATCCAACTGCTAAACAAAATCTGATGAAAATCCCATATACCATTCTATCTATCTATTCAAGTGGTATTTTGGTTGTACTAATTTGTTGACCAGTTTGTCATAATATTAATTATCAAGTAGATTTGAAGCCTCAAACATGGAGGATATGCAACAACACATTAATCATAAATATTAGGGCAAGCGTGAGAGAGACCTGATCAACCTCTTTCTTCATTCTGAGTTTTCATTTTCCAATTCATGTGGTTGTTAAGTACACTCTTCCATTTGAGGCATTGATTTTTGTGGTCTGTCATTAAGAATCTCAGGGATTCATCATGGTGTGCAATATAAGGAATATGGTTAAGACTATATGCAAATTAATTTTAAATATCCATTTTAGGAAAAAAAAAGAAAGTCCCACATGATTTTTCCTCATTATACCAAATAAACATAAAAATATATTTTAATAACCCAATAAATTTCAATTAAGAGAAGTTAAATTTACTTGTTTTTCAAAATTTTGAAATCTTTTGATTTTGCATCTAAGCTCTGCTTTATTATATATATGATTACAATAAATTCATTTATTAATTTAAAATAATTTTAAGTTATCTAACGTTTGACAAATAAAATGATTAAAAATAAAATTCATGTAAATATGAATGCTTGATTTTTTATTTTTCATTTATGATATTATAATGATTGTAAAAATCCACATATATACACCACAAAATTTTTTTTAGGAAGGGTAGAAATTAAATAGTAATTTTTATGATAGTGAAAATGCAATTTCACCATTTCAATAGCCTATATCTTTATAATATTTAAAGGATTAAATTAAATTTTTTTTTATATTTTAGGGGGTCAAAGTGTAATTTTACCTTTACTAATTTAAAATTTTAAAAATTTTAAAAGACCTAAATGAATTTTTTTTTATTTTAGGGGGTCGAGGCCCTTGCCAGCCCCTAATTTCACCCCTGATAATAACTTTAATACACAAAATAAAAAATACATGACAAAATCATAGATAAACACAAAGTAAAAATTATAAAAACTACGAAAAAATCATAAAAACCATTGAATGTAAACATTTTAGTAGGTTATTTTCAAACCAATATCTACTTTTTTTTTCTAGGTTATTATTTCAATATAATATATATAAATTAATTTATAAATTTTCACTCATGAATTTCTTCAAATGAAGAAATTATAAAGAAACTCATGAAATTTTTAAAAAAAATATTTATTTATATAGTAAGCATGAGCTATGAAAATCTTCTTTAATTAATATGGGATTTATGACATTTCCCTAAAAATAAAATGATTTTTTTAAATTTATGATTACCACTTAAATACAACTAATTCCTAAAATAAATTAAATTATATAATTGTAAAGAAACTATATATTGAAAATGAGCCCACATCTCATATGAATATTCTTGAAAAATATTATATATAAAAAAGTATGTAGTGGAACTTATAATGTATTTAAAATATTTAATAGTTAATTAAATTAATAAAATTATTAAATATAGAGATATCATTTTATATATTATTTAAATATTTTGATTAATTAATATACAATTATATAAGTTTATTTAATATTTTTAATACAATACTTAGAACTACCCGTAATCTCTTCCAAACTCGTAAATAAAAGGATAAAATAATTCAATCAACTTCATTTATTATTAAATGAATAAAAAAATATTGAAACCCTTTAAATTAAAATAATTAAAAACTAAAATAATAAATAATCAAAAAGCTTTTAATTTTAGAAAAAACTAGAATAAGATATATGTTGAAATTTGATAACGATATGTGATATGTTAAATTAATTAACTTAAAAAATAAAATAAAATGAGAAAATAATGTATGGCATAGTTGGTAAAAAAACACCCCATTGGTCTTGGGACTTGGGAGAGTATGAGCTATGTGGGATTTGTTACGCTTCCCTTTATTTTTAAAGAAATAAAATGATTTTTATTGAAATTTATTATTATCACATAATTACAACTAATTTCTAAAATAAATTTAATTATATAATTGTAAAGAAATTATACATTTTGTTTGTTAAAAATGATGTTTTGAAATTATAATTGTAAAGATAATGAAAATTTTGAAAAATACGAATTTTTTATAGAAATTACATAAAAAGTTGTTACTTGTCATCGTTACATACTTTTGTAATTTTTTGTATTAAATATATATTTTTGATATGCTAGGCTATCATTTTAAATAAAATAATAATAAAGAAGAATTAGTCAAGTTTTAATTTAAATTAAAAATCATATTAAAAAGGATTTTAATATTATTTTTAAAAAATCTTAATATTTTATCAATTTAATAATTAAAAATAAATAATTATTTGCATTAATTTTAGATGTTATATTGAATATATATGCATATATATTTATATATATGATATGCAAGGCTATCATTTTAGATAAAATAATAATAAGTTTTAATTTAAAATAAAAATTATGTTAAAAAGGGTTTTAATATATAGTTTTTAAAATCTTAATATTTTATGAATTTAATAATTAAAAATAAAGCATTATTTGTATTGGATTTATATATTCTTTTATATATTTATATCGTTTTACATTCATTATTACTCATTCTTTTATGAGATGTGTGGTGATCCCTCGTAAAATATCATGGGATAACAATGGAGAGACGTGAACTGAATATTGTTAAATCCATCACCATTTTGTAATTGACATAATTTGCTCCACTACTCGCCCCATTCCAATATAGACAAATAATCTTAAAAATCACTATTACTTTCATGGATAATAGATGAATTTAATTTCGCCTTGTCGCGCTCTGTTTCAATTTAATTTTAAAATCAAGAAAGTATTTTAACATAATTTTTCATAAAAACATTTAGACATCAAATAAATGAATTTTTTATAATACATTATTATAATTTTATCTTTTTAATAAATTTATGTATACAAAATAAAAAATAATTTTATAAAGTGAAGGAGGGACGTCGGACAAGTAATTATAATACCCGTTTTATACCTCGTTCAAAAAGAAATCCACCTCACCCTGTTCTGCATTCGCTTTTCGGAAAAAGAAAACTATACCGCTTAAAACCTATGGATTTGAAATCCAAGGGATAGTTTGGGTTTTGCATTGACGAAGGCTGCTGCAATTAGGTGGTGAATCTTTCCATTTTTTTTTTTTTTCATCTTATTGCAGTATTTATCATGTTGAATTCAATACGGATATATCGAAATGGGAATTCAAGAGTCAAAATCGATGTCTCCTGTTCGTGTCCGTGAGAGAAGTAGATCCGATTTTCTCAAGAAAGTGCAGAGAAAATCCATGAAAGAAGAAATACAAAGAAAATGAAGTTCAAACTTTCTCCGAATCAATCAAATAATCTTTAATCTTTCTTTACACTGTATTTGCAAATTCAATTATTAACTAATTTCTCACATTTCGTAGTTGGTTTTAGAGTTAAATTTTGATTAAAAAACAAGAAATATAACTTATTTAACTTCCTCCCAAGTTGGGGCGACTTGCTATTATTATTCTTATTTTCTTTTGTTCGACACATTAATGTTTTTGAGCTATCTATATGTATATTTTCTCAAATTTCACACATGAAATATTTATAGGTGTTTCCCAAGAGAGAAGGAAATAAAAATATGTCATGCTATTACTGTGTCCCATTTCAAGGTTTCAAGGACATTGCTCCTTTCGAAAGCCCACTCTTTCATTCTCAAACAATTAGCACAACTTTTGTTTCAAAAGTGCTTTTTTTAAGCACTACTAAACAGGATCTTAATCTCATCAACACAACTCACCTCGTCTTGTCTCTTCTTTCAAGGTAAGCAACTGTCTCTTACTGATGAGAATGTAATAATGTGAGAGAGATAACGATTATGTGACATATCTCCTGACTGACATACAGCCATTTTTGAGAGAATTGGAACAACATGTTGTTAGAGTTGATGTACTGAAAGCTGCAGTGAAGAACACTTCTGCTAAGCTGCTTGATGCAATTGTAGATTCTACTTTCGAGTTTGTGGACTACCCATTGGACCCATCTCAGGTATATATATATATATAGAATTGCATTTAAGGAATGGAAGCTTTGAATGTTTAACCACGTTTGAAAATGTAAACTGGACAGACAAACGCTGCTACAGTTGATGAAATAAAAGAAGCAGCAGTTATAACCAACATCCATGGCAATATTCCATCTGAATTTCCTCAAGGAGTCTATATAAGAAATGGTTGGTTATGATACCGCACGGCTTGAGCTTTTTTTATTTTTGTCATATATATATATGAAGACTATATGTTATCAATGGTCGGTTATATATGATATAAATTTTCCCATCAACTCAAAGGTAAGGAGGGTGTTATAAATTTCCCTTTCTTTCGGTGTTTTGCTGTTGTTTAAGATTTTCTGTTTGCATAGGTGAATATATGATATAATTTTATATTGTTTAATATTGGTTATGATTTTGAGGTTATTCCAAAGTAACTTACTGTATCAGCAAAAGGAAAATCATTAAAAGCTGAGCGGTCAATGGTGACATATAATTTATATTTGCAGGACCAAATCCTATGTTCGGGGGATTAAAGTCAACGAAATCTATAATTGGGGAGTCAAGTCCTTTGTGTATTGAAGGTGAAGGAATGCTCCACGCTTTGTATTTCAATAAAAACATTAATGGGAACTGGACTGTTGTTTACAATAACAGACATGTCGAAACTGACACATTCAACCTCGAAAAACTTCGAAACAAACCCTCTTTTCTTCCGGTCATCCAAGGAGATCCTCTTGCTGTTTGCACTTCTTTCTTGCTCAATTTGGTTGGTTTGCAATTGCTTATCCAAACTCCTAATTATATATATATAATTTTTAGGTTTGATATATTGACAGTGAACGTCTCATTAAAAAAATATTAATGCAGGTGAGATTTGGAAAACCATTAAAAAATACAAGTAATACCAAGGTTTTCGAGCATTCGGGGAAGTTGTATTCCATTTCAGAACATGACTTGCCTCAAGAGATTGACATCTTAACACTAGAAGCTTTAGGCGGTTGGGATGTCAATGGAGCATGGAACCGATCCTTTATTGCCCATCAGAAGGTAATTCAAATATGTTATTATCGATAAAGATTTTACTCAATAGCAATTAACTTCATTTTATATACGATAGAGAGTTCCAGGTACTGGGGAGCTGGTTACTATGGGAATTGCAGCAACTAAACCTTTTGTTGAAGTGGGAGTAATTTCAGGTTAATTCTACTGCATAGAGAACAAATTCGGGGGTTGGAACCTACTGATTATGTCAATTCTGAAGCTTGTAGTTTTAATTTTTCAGCTGATGGGAAGGAATTATTCACAAGTTGGACCTTAAACTCGATAGATGCCCACTTTGCCATGATATTGGAGTTACAAATCGGTAAAGTTAGTGTTCTTGCATGTGTGTGGTAAGTTGGAAAAATCAGCAGCTACATAATCAAAATAATTTACTTACCTGGGGTTTTGTTTTGCAGATATATTGTCTTCATGGATTGCCCACTAGCTGTTGATGTAAACAGATTTATTCGTGGTGGCCAGTGAGTTATAGTCTTCATTTTTCTTTTACTTAATCAGAACATTTGTTTTTTGGGTTAACAAGAAATGTTTATTTAGGTTAATAAAATATGAAAGTGAAGGAAATGCAAGAATTGGTATAATGCCTCGCTATGGAGATGCTGATTCAATTCAGTGGTTTAAAGTGAAACCAAATTGTACTTTTCACATAATCAATTGCTTTGAGGATGGTGATGAGGTAATAATCAGTTAAATTATCTACAACATGATTCATGTACCGTGAATTTTGAGAGAACTATATATATATATATATCTGTTGTGAATAGGTTGGTGTATAGGGGTGTAGAGCTCTTGCATCAGTCATACCAGGACCTGATCAGGGTTCAAAAAAATTAGAGTGGTTTCCAACAAAATTTAAGCCTGGCCCTGGTAAACCAATTGAAGATGCCATTTTAGAAGACCACTTATTGTTTCCTCGTCCCTATGAATGGAGACTAAACGTGCAAACCGGGGATGTGAAGGAGAGAAACCTGACAGGGCCTAATCATTTCCCCATGGAATTTCCCATGATCAATGGAGCTTTTACAGGTTTGAAAAACTAATATGGTTACACCCAAGTAGGTCACTGCGACTCAATCCCTGCCTCAGGTAGTAGAAAAAAATTAGCCCCCATCATTTTGTCATATGTTAAAGATAACATGATGTCTTTTTCATCTGGTTATTTCAGGCATGGGGAGATTTGGAGGCCTTGCCAAGGTCTACTTTAAAGAGCAAAATAATGAAGAAATACCAATTAAAGTAGAATATCAAATGTTTGAGAAGAACACGTACTGTAGTGGAGCTGCCTTTGTCCCTAAAGAAGGAGGTGTTGAAGAAGATGATGGTTGGATTATCACGTTTGTTCATCACGAAGACACCAGTATATCTGAAGTAAGTCAAACAAGTTCTTTTGGTTTTTGATGATTCAGAATAAGAGGGGTTAATCTGACATGTATTTTGCTTGAATTCCTTGGACAATATACAGGCTTATATAATTGACACCAAGAAACTTCCTCAACGAGCCAGTTACTAAAATTACACTCCCATTCAGAGTCCCGTATGGTTTTCACCGGGCATTTATGCCAATCCAACTGCAGAACACTGATTCCTCAAATCTGATAAAACTTCCATAGCTTTCGAAGTATCTATTCGATCAGAAACTCAACTGTTGGATTCAACTTGTTTCGTCAATTTGTCATAATATAATTGATTCTTAGTTGTTATTGAGAAAACTTGAAGCCAATTTAAAAGGCTCAAACATGGAACATTCCTATGACCTCCCTCAGCTTAGTATTTGGGGAATAATATATATATATATGCAATTTCATCATGATTACTTTACAGAAATGAAAATCGAGCATTTTTCCATCAAACCGAACCTAGTTTCTCTCAGAAATATGCAATGTTATTACAACAATTCAACATATGTTGAATCCCATCCGTCCACATCTGTTTGTCACCTTTACTCCTGCACTCGAATTCTATTATCCTCTCTGCAGTCTTAATCCCAAAATAAGCTCTGTGCTCTGCATTGTCTTTTTTCTCCCTTCTTGGCCATGCCGGGATGCCATCATGAACTCCAAAGATCACACCTGGAAACCACAGTGCAAACTCCATTAACACAACAGGGGTTAAATTAGTAAGAAAGTTTATTTATTTCAAGTATGAGCCAATGAGGCTTAAGCTTACACTTCTTCTTTTTAGTGTATGTGCCTCCCATATGCTTACTTTTCAGTTTAACCACCACCTGTTTTCATTAAAATGATTATGATCTTTCTCAGATAACAAGCTCAAAAGCATGCATTTGGAATATGTAGCTAAACAGGTGAGTTTTTTTACAAGGATTTTATACCTGCCAGTTAGAGTTTATGTAGAAAGAAACTTGCTTCCAATGTAAAGCTCCTGTAATCAACATAAATATGGTGATGAGATGTAATATTTCGTAACCGAATGATAAAGATTGAAGATTCGATTAATAAGGCTCGGGAAAATGTACCTTTTCTCGTGCGCTTGAGTAGTTCACCCCCAGTTGCAACAAAGTTCAATGCTGTTGTAATATTCAATCCATTACCGTCTTCACCCAAAGCTAAAGCCCCCGCCTTTTGCAGCCTTGCCCTTAAGGCAGCAGCTCCTCGCAAGGCTGCATTTATGCAGAACTGTTAACTATATGTCCTTGAAATCGATCTACAAATTCATTCCATTATCATGTTTCAGCTATGTTCCTATTAGCTATTCGTTTCCAATTTATGCTTGAAGCCATGGCAAATTAACATTAAAGTGAAAAAGGAGAATAGAAATATGTGAATTTTCTAGCTGGATGAATGAAATTACTTGGAGCAATTTAAACAACCTGTAGCTGCTCCAGCTGTTAGGGTAATTATATCTCCATTAGTTCTTGCATTAATTGCAGAGTTGACTACTGTTAAGATTTGGTCATGATCAGCTCCCATGTCCTCAGCAATCTCAATGCAGTGAGAAGCTACAAGAGCTGCCGCAGATGCCATAGCAGTCGGTACTTTAGACAATGTCTTAAGACCTGTAGTTTCCGTTTCTGGTAACATTGCGTTAGAGGCAGCAAGTGCTGCAACGGCAGCCGCAACACCGGCCACTGATACAGCTGCATGAAGTTGGGCATTATGGGCTCTAATCTCTTGTTTCTTCCTATCTTTCTGATCCTTCAACCATTTCCCCATTGTTCGCCCTCTTACAATGCTCTTGTATATCTTCAAATTGGTGATAAAGCCAATAATAGTAAGTATATATATGATGATACTGTTAGGTAGATTGAATATTATGACGAGGTTGAACAAGGAGATACCCCATTTTTAAGCAATTGTTGATTAGAAAGAAACTCTGGGTTCAGTGTTTGATGAAGCAAAAATAGTTCCTACACATTAGAAAAGGGGTAAATATCTTTTATATGAACATATAACAGACATTGCACATAACATCCACCATTGAAAGACCTGATGTTAAAGAGGATACCTTCAGATCTTCACTTTCCCTTGGGGAAATTATTGGAGGGCTATCGTCACTAGGCTGCTGCTGAATTAGCTGTACAAAACAAACAAACAAACAAACATGAATATTTTATATTATAATTGTCGCTTTCTTCACTTGGAAGCAGCCAAAACCTATATATTTTATCAAAACTTTGGATTCTTTTTTTCTTCTTACGGATTGTCTTGAATCATGCGTTTCAATATTTCCAACAGAAGAAGCAGATGACGACTTAATGTCAGCATCAACGCCATTGGAAGCAGCTATATTATTCTTGGCAAGAGCTTTGGAGAGTTCCATGGCTGACAAACTCCATGATCTGGCAAGAAACTCCATTGGTTCTGTAGGAGTTTCTGGAAGAGGACAAGACAATTGTAACCACCTTGGGGGACCATTCTCATCTATGTTTTCCAGCTTCTTTGATGAGCTTCTTACACTGCATGAGCTCACTAACACCAAAACCACCATGCAAATTAACAAAGTTAGAACTCTTATCTAGTTTTTTTTTTTTTCATGAAACATTGGTAAAATCCATACTTTTAAACTTGTCCACTGCTTCACCTTCACTGAAGCTAAGACTTGGATTCCAACAAATACAGCAAGAACAAGCCAAGGAAGATAAAGAAACACTTTGACATTTATCATGGGAACTGAATCTAAAATGCATGATTTTTTTTTTTCTTTATTGGGAAAAATAAAAGTGGAAGGGGATATATTCTATTGTACTGGAATCAGGAAAGGCTCCCCCCATTAAAGGCAATTCAGCTTTGTCCTCAGCTTCCTTTTTTTCAGCTTTACATATATTTTATTAAGAGATCAATGGAATTAAAGAAGAAATATATTTTTTTTTCTATTGAGCGGCGTTGGCATAAGTCATTATTACCTGGGTTCTCTTTTGTCACCATTATCAGTGGCTAAAGCTAGTGCCAAGGGCCCTCTCTCGCACGCCCATTGTATATCTTTAGGATTATAACCCAACACTGCCCGGGAACAGATTTCTAGAAATTACAGAGTAGAGCCCAAACGTTTGATTTGTCATCAAAATGGAAAAGCAAATGATGCACTCAAACTTTACGGGCTCAACTATGCAGTACCACATTATTTCTTGTACTGATAAAAGTTTTTTTTTTTTTTGGGTACTAAAAGCTGTTAAGGAACCATGTATTGTATCCCACTAATATTTTCTTTTTACTGTTTTTCATTGTACTTAGTGAACAGGGATTCTTTGTATCGTCTGAATCAAAAACATTTTGGACCAGATAGTTATATATTTTCCTGGAAAAATTGAATTAGGGTCTGACAAAGAACTTGTTTTTGTGCACGGTTGGAAACAAACCATGTGAAGTTCTGTTACTCCTGGAGTATTGAGTTTGATTACTTGTCTGACAATTATCTTTCCCAATACACTAATTATTATGGGAATAAAGTAACTGAAAATGGTCTCATTTCACCAAGGTTTCTGAATGAAGCTTGTATGATAAAGAACCCTCAACAGGACTTAACCTCTGATGGCAATGCTTCAAACCCATGGAGTCTTTGTACAATAGGTCAAGTGGAAGAGCTGAAAGCGTTAATCAGAGTGATACCGGTCTGGTCTACGGGAATCATAATCGCTGTGACATATTCTTTGGATACTTTTGCAGTAATTCAAGCAAGTACCATGGACCGACATATAACTCCAAAGTTTGATATTCCAGCAAGTACCATGAACCTGACATATCACTTTTGTAGTAGGGATTGCTTTGTATGATCGGATAATTCTTCCTTTAGCATTAAAAATGAAAGGGAAACCAGTTTGTCTTAGTTTTAAGCAAAGAATGGAGACTTCTTTGCTCTTGTGCAGCCAAGGTTTCATTAACAGTTGTGGAGTATATTCGACAAGAAATCGCAACCCAAGAAGGGCTTTCAGATAAACCACAAGCCATGGTGCACATTTCTGCACTATGGATTCTGCCATATGCTATCATGTCCGGCTGGGCTTCGGATTTCAATGGAATTGGACAGACAGAATTCTTTTACACTGAAATACCAAAAACCATGTCCAGTGTTGCAGCCAATCTTCAAATGTTAGGAGCTTCTGCTGGAAGTCTGGTGGTGAGTTCTATAACAAGTACAGTCGATAACATTACTAAAACAAGAGGTGAAAGTTGGATCTCAAGCAATATTAACAAGGGCCATTATGATTACCGTTACTGGGTTCTGGATGGCTTAAGTATTCTTAATTTTATCCATTCCCTAGCTTGCAGCAAGGCTTATGGTCCTTGTCAAGAAGATCATGAGACAATAGATGATTATTAGTTTCTCATAAGGCAATAGATGTAAAATGACAATTTAACATTCTCTACTTGGTTTGGGGTATTAAAGTTCCTATGATCATATCTGGTTAGGGTTTGCACAAAGGAAGAACAGTTTTCAATCAAAAGGAGGATTTCTCATACAACTTGTTGTTATATACTTTATAAAGTCAATGCATTGTTAATGTAGTGAATGATCTATCTCTTATCACAGTCCAGGGGGTTTGAAAAATGGAGCCAAACCAAAAATCCCTTCCACATCAACAGGCACCTGAAGAGCAGTTTTAAGGACCTCTGGTGTAGCGGTCTTCCCTTTCCAAGTGTTGAACCATGGCCCTCCTCCTACTTCTAGAGCTGCCGTGTCACTTTTAACATCCAAGATTAGCTGCATATTGAAAAGATTGCAATTGTTAGTATATTGAGTTCAATGAAAATTTATTGAAAGCAACTTCAGAAGCCAAAATTAGCATCCAGACTAAGGAACAAAAGCTATTGGATGGAACAAGATAAATACATCAGCATTCTCCAAAACAGAAAGCTATTGGATACATAGCATGTTTGGAATATATCCAATGGGGATTTGCCTAAAGACAATACCCCCCTGCCAACAGCAGGCAAAAGTTAAAACCAAGAACAATATTAAAACTAACAAAGGCACTTCCGGAAAGGCAGCATGAAATATTGGTAAGGTTAAGATCTGTAAAAGTTTTGACATTATACTCAAATATGATATATCTTATTCCACTATTAGAAAAGCCAAAGATGTGAAAGTAATCATTGCTCAGTAAGAACTGAAGTAGATAGTTTGTCCTAACCCTAAAGCGATGGAGAGGTAAGTTCATAACTGTCAAAAAGGTATGAATAACAAACCTTCCCCTTAGTGCCACCATATTTTTTTTCCCAGATCTGCAATCTTAGATTACCAAAACAAGTGTCTTTACATGCAGGAGCAAGACCAGCCTCTATTGTTGGAGCACGCAATGTTGTACCTGGATCATTTGTTGTTGCCTCTAACTCAACCTGCTCAGAAGTAGGAACCAATTAGAGTTCATTAAAACACTATTAAACAGTACAGAAGCTTTACAATCATAACTGTCTACCTAGCATAATCTTTTTTCTTCTTGTTGTCTTAATAATATACCAGTTCCACATGTCATAGATATTATATTTGCAAAGTTAAAATTTTATTGTTTAAAACTCGAGTAGACTAGCACAATGAAGAGAAGGAAACATCACCAACAGACATAAAATTACCATATGTGTCTCGTTCTCTGCGGCGATGCACCAGTAACCCCAGGGAGCAATTTCCCAAGATAGAATACCGTTCCAAGGCACAAATTCATAGAAAATCCCATCATAATGCACTCCAATCTGCAGAAGCATTAAAAGGATCATTTATAGGTCAAGCTATAGAATCTACTAGTCTAAAACAAAAAATGTTTTTTTCTGAATTAAAGGCATATGAGACATGCCAATATCCAGTTCAATTCTTAAAACTTCTAAGGATACCACCATATACGACTTGTAAAGCATGAAAAGAAAGATGTGGTTTTACTAGTTCTCTTGAAACATGAAAATATAACAACAATAATAACACTTTAGAACCAGTTTTCTAGACATTGGAAATAACAGCAGACCCACAGAAACTCATATTGGCAATAAAGAAAGGGCACATCCTAAAAATATACATCCAAGATTCCTCTTTGCATAAAAATTGACAAACAGATTTCACGGGAAGGAAATGGACCAAATTGGAAACATCGACAGGAGAATTATGAAAAAAGAAACCCTTGTGAACACATTTCCTCCTTTCTTTCCATTCTGTAGCTGATATATTATTTTCACACTAAAAGCAATCATCAACCAAATCAAGAGAATCAAGGCAAACATAAGATTTGATAAAACTGAAGTACCAATGCAGCATTTTCAAAGGTCTCAGTCAAGCCAGGCAGTTGCCTCAATCCACCACCAGCAGTCAATGCAACTTCTCCGCTTGCACCTTCAAAGACATTGCATTGAGCCTGCAATAATATACAATTGCCATGATTAATACGAAAATGACTAAGCTTGAACCAATGGAAAACCTAATGCATCCAAAAATTTCTTGGGAGACAACATGATCAATAGTTAGATAAGCATTCAGGGAGATGTGAAGGAATGACGATTTACCCAAAACCATTTTCTAGGGAAGGCTCCACCCCAATTCTTTTCCGAGTATGAAGGAGCATCTTGAAATTCAAACCTTTCACCATCCCACTCTATCCAACCTGCAACCAAAAGTCATAACTGAGATAATATTCTCAATTGAAAACATGGATTTCTTAAGAAATCAAATCTTCAGCCAAGGCGATAGGAACTGATGGTGACCAACATAGCACACTGAGAAGAGATGCAGACTGTAGACTAATGAACAATTGGAGGAAATAAATTCAAAGTGTAATTGACAATAGGAAGGAGACAAGCAAGTGCCTGTTGAAAGTCCACCAGCCATGCAAATTTGCCAATGGGGTTCAAATATGGGAAAAGCTGCAAGCCAGCCAGCTGTCGACTTCTGCTTGGACCCAACATCACCCCATCCATAGGTGGGGCGAGTACTGTACTCCCAACGTGCAGTATTAACAGTTCTTGCATAAGATGTCCTGCAATTAAAACCTAAACCAAGTAAACAGGATTACTGAAATAACTGATAGCGACTGAGAAGTTTTGCTCAATTCTAATTTTGAGAACCTAAAAAGTAACAAATCACAACATAGACTTTTGAATGAAAATAGGAAATGGAACTTGATAGAAGAACCACTTCTTTTCTGATGGCATGTTTGTCATGCCAACAGTTATACAAGGAGATCACCATGCAGAAGGAATGCCTCAACAAGGGGGCATAGGAAAATCCTCAAAATAGCAATTTTTTTTATCTTCTCGTAAAGGAAAAACACTATTAATTCTTCTGGGATATCAATAAAAGGATATTTTGTTTCTTCACATCATGACAAATAAGTCTAATGCACATTCACTGCTAATTAAATGCTTTACTTTTCTGTCGAAAGGAGCAAAAATGACCATAGAATACAACAAAGTAAGGGTATATTACATATGTTTATATTAAAATCATGCTTATGGATTCAACAAGAGGAGGCACCTGCCATCATCACGAATAAAGCCTTGATGCCAAAGTGGGCTAACTTGAAAGCCCTCCAAAACTTTTCTATTGAATTCCTACAAGGAACAGCCATAGATAATATGTAAAGTTAAAAAAGGATCAAAATTAACCAACATAAACTATCACATGGAAACCGTATTAAGGCTTGCTTTGCAGGCATTTTCCTTCAAAGAGTAGAATTCCAAAACTGCTTATTGACCTCAGGAGGGACCTCTTTACTTGGAGGTCGTGAGTTTTTGTTGGCTAAAAAAGTATTCCCCAATATCAGCTCATGCCTGCCTATGCATTAAAAAGTTATAAATTAGGCATAGAACATCACTCATTTATGCATTTCATCACTGCACTATTAAGGTATAAACTCGAGAAACACCAAAAGACATACGATGATAATAGTAAACTAACTATAGTTAATAACTAAATAGATACAACTGCACTCAGTAATAAACATGATGCTTGGAGAACCAAAGACTTTCTAACGAGAGGCCAAAATAAAATAAATTTGAATGGCCCAAAATTAAAAGTTTAAAACAACCGAAAAGGATCTTTGAAAACTGAGACAAACCAGATATCAGTAAGGTTTTGAATTGCTAAAGTCTAACAAGACCAAAAGATTAAGTGACGATGGTGCATAAAAATGAATGAAACATCATAGTGCAATAAAATGCAGAGGGTGAAGTGAACTAAAATCAAGTTAAATTAATGTATCAACATTTGATTAGAAAGTTCAGGTTAAATGCCTGAGAACATATTCATATAGATTAACTTTCTAACTTGCTAGATATCCAAGAACAATTATAGGATGTAGCTTCCCACCATAAATGCTAGCTTCCTCAAAAGATAATATGATAAAATTTTCTACGATGAAGTCAACAAGTAGTTAATCGAGCAGCAACTATACAAAATAAGTGTCTTTTACACCCAGTAGATTGCAGTTTCATTACTACATAATCAATCAGGTGCAATGGGTGGCTGTAATAAGACCAGTCCTTAGATTAAAATCTGATGAAACCAATAAAGTAGAAAACTTACTTCCCCAAAAGTTCTGAGATTCATCACTGTATTGGCATATATACTTGTCATAAGCACCAAGGATTTGAGCCCCAACTCCTGTAAATCTAGGTCCGTGCTGCAGTGTTTCCAATTGGGTCAGTTTCCTCCTAAATACAGGATTCTCCACCGAGTACATGAAGCAAAAGCTCTGTTTTCGTTCTGGGATTGATACCTTAAAGTACCAACCCTCAAAAAATTGTCGAGTGGTTCCATCAAAGTGGTACCTATATACAACAAAAGCTTTTCATAATCATATAAAACAATACAAGGAACCTGAATTTAGACTATAGCAAAAGTAAACTTCCTTTATACTCGATAAAGTAACCCAAAAATAAAAATTAGAAAAAAAAACATAGAAAAGTCTATAAATGTAAGCTTTGAAATGCACTTACTAAAATTTTCCCTATAAAATCCTAAGCTTTACTTTACTTCTAAATGAATGGTTCAGCTTTAAACCTATAATATTTTTTATATATAATCATGATGGATGAAATAATAGTAATACTAGCTCATTACTTCCACCTTTTTGGTTAGCTGGAAGCACTACTTTTTCACTTTCTAAACATTTTGAAGGAAACAAAAAGTGCTAACAAGAGCTAAGTCAAACTACGACTTCAATAGAAAATTTACCAAAATTCAATCGAAAATCATTCAAAATCATTGAACACAACTGAATAGAAGAACTACCCGCTGTGAGGAGTTCGAGTGTCTCGATTAGCCGGCGTGGGAACATAAACCGGATTGACGGAGACGGGTCTGTCGGATGCCGTAGAAGAAGTTTTGGTATCAGTCTCAGCGCTGGAGCTGCATGCGATGATCGGCGAGTTCGATCGAAACCCTAACCTGAGAGGGCGGAGGCGTCGAGGAAAGAGTCCATTGAAGTTAGAAGATTGGGATAATTTAACGGCGGTTTTGGAGTTTAGAGAACGAAGACCAATATAACAAGAAGAGAAATGGCGAAGCTCGTTGATAGAATAAGTGTTTAGCTCCATTGAAAGTTGCAAGAAAAATAATAAAAAGGAACGAAGCTTGTATTTTTTTAATCTGTTTTTTGTAACGGCGAATGGCAAGTCAACTCATGGATACTCAATTTAATAAAAAATTTATATACTAAATAAATATTATATTTTCGTAAAAAAATTGATATGAAATGTTGAAATGCAAATCAATCATATATATATTTGGATAAAGTACCCGGAAGGTTCCTGGAGACGGATGATATTAGTTATTTTATTATTAAATAGATTAGTTTAGACTTTATACTATTAAAAAAAATTAAATAAGTCTAAATTGTAATAGAGTTAATATATACTCTAAAAGAAAGTCTGAAAATTTAATTTTTTCAATTATAATTCAATTTTAAACAAAAAATTTCATTTAAAAAACTATAAAAATTTTTAATATATTAATTTTATTAAACAATAAATGTTAACTCTATTATAATATCTATATATGACCAATTTTAGAATAAAAATTGTAGATTAAAAAGATAATATTTTATAGATTAGTAATGTAATTTTTTTTATTTCATAAATAATTATAAAAATTTTCATGTATTTTTTAATATATAAAACGAGAATTAAAATTCTTGTTAAACGGGTATTTTGAAATGAATTCAAATTCTATGAGATTCATAATTTTCTAAAATCATTTATTTTTATTTTTATTTTTATATTGAACGCCTTACTTTTTACTAACAAAATAAATAATTATTAGATAAACTTTTAGAATAAAGTAAAACTAGAATATTTACAGTTAAAAGCTAATGGATATAGCAATTGGTTTTTTAGTCATTTTTTTCTCAAGAAATAGCTTAAATTTAAATTGCAACTGTAAAAAAAAAAAAACAAATATTTTTTTTTATTTTTTGATGATTTTTATGTCTGTTTTACCATTTATATTCGGAGTTTGAAATTGTTCCTTTTAATAATATCGTTTTCAAGGTTTGAGCTCCATTTTCCCTTCAAGAATGCAATAAATTTAGTTATGATGCATAATAAAATTTTGTTTTATTTTAAAAAATTAATTCTGTATGGACAATAATTATTCAGAAAATAAAAAATAAAAAATAAGAATTATTATAATATGAGTAAATAAAGGATAACAAATAGACATATCACCAAATAGAAGCAAGTAAAAAACAAACAAATGAAAATGATATAAATAGAGTGGTATAAAAATCCTTGAGGCTTCAATTACACTGAATAATCAATTAACCCCTTTTATCATTTTATTACCCTTAATTCAGCATTCAAATTATGCTGGATGAAAAAAACCAAGGAATGGAAGGGGTGAGGTAAAAAATAGAAGGAAAATAAATTTTGAAGGTAAAGGAAAAAGAAAATAAGAGGATGAATAATTTCTGTACTAAGGTATAAAAATTAAAGAAAAAATTGAAAAAAAGTTATCCATTTTCAAATATTTTTTCCTTTCATTTATATTTTCCATCATTAATTTTCTGCCCTTTCGATTTTTCATATACCGTAAGTTTTAAAATTTCATGGTATATTTGATTTTGAACAATGGTTTTATTGATTGCCCTAAAACAGAGAAATCTTAGCGATATTTGTTTAAAACTATCTATAATTGCATAACTCAAGTTAATCTTAAGAATTTAAGATTGTTTCAACTAAAGTTTTGAAGTCTTGCGAAGCACTTCCACTTGGTGCTACTGCTTTCAAAACGAGCTCTCTCAGTGCTTTACTCCTTTCTCCCATTTGCCTCCCTTGCTCATGTCCCAAAACCAGTTTCAAGCTCTCGAGTACCCCACTCTTAGTGAACACAAGCCCCTCAACTTTAACACCAACCCCCCATATTTCCTCCACCACACGTCCAATCATCCAGTGATCCCCAAACATCGGTCTACAGATCATTGGGACTCCATTTGCGATGCTTTCAAACACAGAGTTTGCCCCACAATGTGTCACGCACACACCTGCCGAAGCATGTCCCAACACCATAGCTTGGGGTGCCCACGGAACGAGTTTCCCTTGATTGTTTGTCCGTTGAAGGAACCCATTTGGTAAATGGTGCTTATGGTCGTTATTGAGAGACCAAATAAACGGAATGTTACTCTCTTCAATTGCCTCTGCCAAGGCTTTTAACTCCTCGCCCGGTGGCGCTGCCGCTGTTCCAAAGCTAATATACACAACAGACTTAGAACTTTGTTTGTCTAACCATGATAAGCAGCCCGTCGTATCTGAATCCGATGGTGGTAACGGTGACGGGGGAAGTTCTTGCGTTAAGAAACCAACATTCAACAAAGCTGGAAACATGGATTTGAGATCATCAAAGAGTGGCGTAGGATAAAGCTCCGTGCAGAAATTCATAACAATGGCGGTAGATCGAGGCAAAACACATCCGATTTTACTCAACGTGTAAGAAAAGAACGTTTCATTTGAATGTCTAGGCAATATTTCATCAGATAAATCTTTAACATGCATTGGAGACAACCCAGGAATAAGCTCTAAAGTTCGGTGTTGGCCACCATTTTTATCACCACCCACATGACTGAATAGCCTGCGAATGAGATCAGTGTAAACATGGGCTGACAGATTATGAGGAATCGAAACACAAAGAGGGATCCAAGTAGCCTTCATATCCTCAGCCATATCTGCAGCAAACGTCAAGAACATATCCGTGACTAAGCAGTTAACTTTCCTTCCCGTTTCCATTACTGCAACATCTAAGCCCTTTCGAAAATTTCCAGGAGTTGCTTTAAGGAAAAGGTCCAATCTCTCCACTGGGTTTCCACTAAAAACATGATTTACAGGCACACCATCCTCCACATCATAAGTTCTGATATTGTTGGGGACATCAAATTTAAAAGTGGAAAACTTAGAATGATTAGATTTTGGTATGGTGAAGAAAGAAAACTGCACATTCGGCGCTGCACGAGCCAACTTGCATGCCAGTCCTAGGATGGTTAGATCGTGACTGCCAAATGGGAAGGCCAAGACAGCAACATGTTTTTCTTTTAAGCTTTGGGTCACTGACATTTAAGAACCCTATTTTGGTGATTGATTAGCGAAAGAGAAAATACAAATATATGAAGATTACGCTCATGGGTATTTACACAAAAAATAGAAACCAAAAGCTTTGAATGTGGAGTTATTGCGAGAGCGTTTGCTAATAAATTTAAGGAAAAATTAATGTTGGTTTTAATTTAGGTTAAGGAATTGTTGGTGGAGACTGGGGCCATTGAGCAATATATTTTACATTTATTAAATGGCTGGCCAAGATATTTTATGAACAACCATACGATACCCCTCCCCTTACATTTTCTACTTGTCTCACACATATATATTAATTTCGTAACTAATTTAAGTTATTAATGATTAATTAATTTTCATCAATCAATTTTAATGTCAAAACAAAAAGATTTTGATTTACAGAAAAGCTGAGTTTATATTGAATGATCAATATTATTTGCATTTTTATTATTTTATTAATAATTATTATTTAAAATTTTTTTACTTAAATATTTTATATTATTTTTATTTTATTTTACTAATGTACCATTCAATTAGTTTATGTCTATTTGAAAGTGGCAAAATTTTTTTTTATACAAGAGTAAATCAGATATAACTCACTTTCTTAAATGGAAGATAGTATGCACAAATTGTTGTAACATTAATATTATTTTCTAAGTTATCAATTGAGTTTTAGTTTGATTGATATGAATATTGTTGTTAAGATAATTTATTGAAACGTATTATACTCCTATTTATAGTTGGGAAAAGATTTTAAATAATTTAAAAGAAGTAATATTGAATGTGATTGTTACCATAAACAAACTTTTATATTATTTAATAGTCACAATAATCAATCTTAGTTCCACCATGATTTTTAATTTCATTAAAATTATAAAATGAACATTTGAGCCAATAACCGTATACTACAAAACTAGACAGTAATGGTTATCTTGGATGAATAACAATGAATCGCACCCAAACATTAGATGATTATAAATATAAATCAATTCTTCTTTTATATGATATTGATTAGTTTTTGGTGAATAATTGGGATGAATTTACGGCTGAAATTTTCTGGTGTGGAGGAGCAACAGCCAGCCAAGCATGGATGCGATTCATGGTATCTTGGAGCTTTAATCTGAGTAATAAAACCAGGCGATGGAATGAGGGCTTTAAAGCCGAAACACCAGAAATTCCATATTGCAAGAACATGCAGAGAAGCAGAACAAAACCCAGATCAACATCAGCCTTTATTGATCCAATCAACTGAGAAAACAAGGAAAAGATAGTAAATATATCGATGAAAACAACGGAGAAAGTTGAGAGAGAAAAAGTGAGCAAGAGGGTGATTAAGATGAGGCAGGAAGCCAGGAGAAGCACGCAAGCAATGTAGGAGCCATAGAGAGATGCCAGAAAGATCAACTCTAGGTTAGGAAACATCTAACTTTGGGAGAAATTAATTAAGCAAAGCAATGGTGATTGGTATGATAAAAAAAATGATTGATCGATAGTGAAGAAGAAAAAAACTCATTTTGAAGAAGAGAATGAAGTGAGTTGCACTCATTCTCCAGATCAAATATTATAATTTACCTTGGTACCCTCTTGTTGTATAGATCTTTTAGGCATATATATATATATATACACGTATCAGCAACATAAAGAAGGAAAGAATCAAACCAAGAACAGGAGTTTTACTGAACATATATATATATCAGTAGAATTTCAGTAGAATTTCAGCAATTTTCTTTCTATATTTATAGTATATGCTAAGTTCATTCATGCAATGCAATCTTGCTTAGCTAATTAAGTTTTATGATAATTAAAAGAGAGAAACGCTCGTGATTGTTCATTGTTCAGGATTCTTAGTTATTACAGTCTCATTAGCATAACCTTAAACATGAGTTCAGAAAATTATCAAAAAAAGAAGAGTTGACAAAAATAAAATAAAAAAAGATCGTCGACAGCAGGATTCGAACCTGCGCAGGCGTAGCCCAACAGATTTCGAGTCTGTCTCCTTAACCACCCGGACATATCGACAGGCACTTATCAACGAATTAAATTAAAAATATTTATAGGATATCGTTCTTTTGCCTTGAAAAGTTTAATAACATCCCATCACATTTATGACCCATTTGGTAAAGCTAAAACTAGCGTGACTTTTCGTTTTAAGATGAAGGATAAATAAAACAGACTTAAATCTGGTATCTAAATATAACTTTGTATTGACAGTTTCTGTTTTATTTGATAGCAAACACAAGATAACAATAATAATAAATATTATGATTCTCATCGACCAAACATCTTGATATATCTTTTATCTTGAGTGGTATTGAAAATAATACTCCTCCTTTTACATCAAGCATACCAAAAGGGGGCCGTTAGAAGAAAATTTACTGTCAGGATTCCTAAATGTCTTTTAGTGGAGGGCTAACCAATACTGTAATTATAGATTTGATGATGTCAAAGTCATAACATTTTATCTTGTAACAATAACCAATAATTGAACAAACCAATCATAGTAGCTAAACTGACCAAAATTTACAGGCAACTTCTAATAGGGTAGCCACTGTAGTTTAATGTAGTGAATCTGCAATTCTGTTCTAAACCAGTACTCTGCAGTTAAAAGTGCAATTTAGTCACCCAATCCACTTTGACATCGCATTTACAGCTGAATTCAAAGCTGCATTACAAATTAATTATAAAATACATGCAAGAAACATTCTACTAAAAAGACACATATGGAGGTAACAAGATGTGATTGACGAAATTTGCTTTCAATTTTACTCCCCCAAAGAATAGCTATTAGCTAAAACGAGAATGAGAGCCAAAGTAACAACATTACAGTCAGCATTACACAAGGATGCTTTCCATTTGACCATCCTTCCCAACTAGTCTCACGAAATGCTCTCAACGGGCAATGCAGAAACGGGAAAACGAGATACCATACAAAGGTTTTGTTTACACTTGTCTGCAGATTATTCTGTTTTACTGCTACAAGGTAAGTACATCAACGATTGGTAATGCTCTTCCACTTGATTTAGATATCAGTTGAGTTTCAAGTCTCCTTCGATGACAGTTAAATACAATTCTTGGCCATCTTTCCTACAATAATGAACATGAAAAATCTCAATGCACTTGTGCAATGTACTGTTAGATGAACAAGCCCCGGAGGCCAAAACATGGAAAAAGAAAATATGAAAGAGGTAATACAGCTAAAAGAGCTTGGTTTTTCATTATGTTGTTTGTTTTCCTGTATATTCTTTCTTCTCACTTCAATGATGAATAAACTGGAATTCAAGTTAATATAAAATTACTTTTATTCCCATGTAGATTTTTAGCATGTCATAGGCAAAACAAAAAAGAAAAAAAATTTAGCATTTACTTTGATTACTTGAAAAAGAAATTGACACTCACCTTGATGATCAAAATTAACTCCTTTGACATATTGAGTTTCATGCAAGTGGAGCAATGATGTCTAAATTATTCTTCATTGACCATTTTTTGGGATAGAAAGAATTAGATGATTCAACATTTAGTTCCCAAACCATGACTCTTGAGCAGTCGTGTGGTAAGCCTTCCATCTGGCTTTCATCTTGCACAACTCGTTCAATAAATGAGCTTGCCTGCAAATTCAAATAAATAATCTTAAAATATTGAAGTGAAATCCATCACCAGTATGTAGCATCTCAATATAGGTTACGGTGCCAAATACTTTCTCAAGGGGTAAATTTTCCACACCAGGTTTGGGAGAATTCCATTCATATTTTTTTCCCACTTTTTGTTTCCATCTTTTCAGTGCTCAAATATAAATATATATAATCTTATCTGAATTGCCAACATCCTTTTCTCTTTTATCCAGAAACAACAACAGCTGTGATCACTGTAGTAAGGTGAAACAATAAGACACTTAAAGACAATCAAAGAAGAGCCAATAAATACTAACATGGAAACCATCTTCGACCGTGTCCAGCTGTCTTATCGGTTCAAGAGTAGGTCGGTGCCATGGCTTTGGATCCCATAGTATGGTACTGTTGAAGGCAAACCCTGACATTTCAGCATGGAATCTTTGGAATCGCTTACTTAATCCATTTAGGTGCCATCCAATGACTTGAGTTCCATTACAAACAGGGCCTTCCAATACAGCTCTACTTTTGTGCGATGTTTGTTTGGCCACAGGCCAAGTCCCAAATTGCCTATAAATATAAATGCCATAAAAAAGCTGCAGCACTAGGCACATATAAAAGGGAGAAGGGATATTGTGGCTATAACAAAAAAAAAAAAAGGATAAGCAAGGTGCTTCATTCAGAGAATAAGAAACAGACAGAATATAAAAGCATAAAGGAGATACCTAATATGCCTCATTTGCTCAAAGAGATCAATTGAGTAGATGTTATGTTCATCGGCAAAGTAGACAATTCCATCAAGATGATGAGTTTCGATGTGAGATAGTGCCACATTTCTTTGGTGAACACTTCTGTCTTTTACATCAGTCAGATTTTTCTTGCAGACAAGATGCCTATACATAACACCGCTCCTTCTTAGGATGTCAGCTGTTTCATCAGATTGTAAGGTCATCTCTACAACAATCCACAATAGTGGAGGTTGGACCAGCTTTAATGTGTACGCCAAACGATTTAGATAATAGGCCTGAAACGATCGAGCATATGTTGGAGTCACAATTATCAAAAGCTTGCGAGATTCCAGATCTATATCTTGAGGGACCGATTGATTAGTTGAGGCATCATCTAAATTCCCTTCTGTCATTTCCTGTCTCTGCACCAATCCCTCTAATGTGAAATTATTTTCAACCCCAAGGTTGTTCATTGCTGATGCTACATTCCTTTGTGAATTGTTGAGTGATTGAAAATTCCCAGCAGTTGATACTACCTCAAAAGAAAATGCCTGATGCTTTGAAATCGGATTCATATATGAAAAGTCCATGGAAATGAATGGTGTAAATCCAATAAGAAAACCAATTATGAAACAAATGAAGAATTGAAAAACAACCCTCCTCCAAACTTGTCCTTTCTGTTTAGCCCTGTCAAGAGGCCTAAAGGATCTTGGTGAGAAAACTCCGAAAACTAAAGCTTGAGAATCCGATAAACCAAAAAGTGAAGATAGCAATCCACCAGTGGCTGGGGAACTCTGGCTACATGATGAAGACTTGGACAAAGGAGAAGGAACTGAACGCTCAGCCTCTCCGGTAATTAAAGTTCCTTGTCGAGGCACCGGAGACAGTGTTCTTCTAATGGATGCCATCACTACTAATCTGATTTGCTCCTTAACCAATTACTAAAACGAACCACCACAAGACAGCAACCAAATTCATGCATATGTACTCCTTACTGCATTGCACATTCATTTCTATATCTCTTTTTGCAACAATCTAGTGCTCATAATAACCAATAAATTATCAAATCAATCCTACCAGAAACATTCAGCTATATGAATCCACTTTCACAAAATATAATTTTCCCTTTCACCTTACTGATACCTGTAAATACACCAAATCTAAACCAAAGTTGTTTAAGCAACTAAAGTAATTTCAAATCAAACAGGATGAATACAAAAATCCCATTTCTCAAAAACGAGAAAAATGGCACCAGATTTCATTGAATAATCCAACCTTGATGAAATCAGCAGCCGAATTACCTTCCGATGGAAAATGGGTATTTGATTTTCCTTTCCAAAAGTCGCAGGGGAGAGAGAAGCAGCATCATCTTTGAGATTTGAGCTTTTTGTTCAACCGAAGAAAACGGAAAGCTTCAACATTTTTCAGATCTTCATTTGCCTTATGTAAAGGTCAAAATGGAGAGTAAAAAAATAGAGCTTAAAATAAATAAAAATAGATGTTCAAGGAATCTTTATAATGGCCTTGCTGTGCTTGAAAGCTTGCAGAAAAAAGAGAGACTTTAAAACAGTTCAGAGAAGACGGTCCCACGCTCTCTGTCACAAACATTCAGACACAAAGACAAAACAATAAACGAGATTTTTTTTTTTTTTCAATATGGATACTTTTTTAAGTTAAAGATTCATGTGATGAATGAAACCTTTAACGGGGTCATCTATTTTTTAAAATGTATTATTATTTAGTAATTAGTAGGTGCAGAAAGGCACCCAGAGTTGACTTAAGACAATGAATTTCCAACCCAAAATTTGCTGTTCATTCATCACCATCAGACAATTTAAAGGGAAAAAAGAATCAGAATTAATTGCAGAAATTAACTAGATTCCATTAAAAAATACCAAATAGAAAGAAATGTGCATTTAATTAAGATAAGTTTAAAAGAAAAGAAAAGCAAGTTACATCGGAAAAATAAAAAAATAAATCTTGGGCTGCTCCATTTGTCAGGATCCCGTAATCAAAAGTGACCATTTTCCTATCTTAAATCTTTGATTATGGCACTACACGATCTGTACCATCACCATTGGCTTCGAACTGTCGTCATCCATCTTCAAAAACATTCGACCAACTTACGGTGATCTTCCACTTGTTCAAAATCAACTTAGATTACCCCAAGGCATGGTTCTACAATTTCTGTTGCTTTTTTGTTTAGTATGTTTTTCCTAAGATTTCCATTGAATGTGAAATGAAAAACTCTGGAGATAAAAGGAATGGAGCTTCGTTGTTTTCTTTTTTCAACTTTCGTCGAATCAAACAAAATAACCCTTGGTTTCCCCCTTCCTTACCTGAAGCAATGTTACAATCGTGTATCCAAATTGAAACAGTGTTACATTTGTCTTGGGCCTTCCTTTGGGTATTAAAAGTTTTGGGCCTTTTCCTATTTTATTATTATAAAAAAAAATAGTAGGTGGACAGAAAAGGCTGCTTCCCTCTTACCTGTCAATGCTGTTTACTATCATCACTTCCATAGCTTTCTTTCTTGATTTCATCATATTATGCTTTACCTTTATTATCCCACACGTGCGAACCAACATACCGTAAACACCACTACCAGTTCCACATTGTAAACATGGCAAGCGAACAGAACGTTTGAAGCTGAATGGAACTGTAAAACTTGTGGTCCACCCCTCCACCGACCTCCTCATCCTTCAAGATTACATCGCCTGCTCAATGGAACTGTAAGCGAGGTAGACCCATTGTTTAGATAAGTTCAAGGTATGGAGTTGAATTTAAAGAACTCTGAAATGTCCAAAAACTATATTTCTATTTATGTTTGCCAATAAGGCTTGAAAGCAAAGGTATTCAAGCTCCCATTGTTGCATGGGAAACCTAACACATCACCTAAAGATGGACAGTGCGCCAGTGCCAAATATATCTTTCATGTGTGTATAGACACATTGCTGTGATGGTTGCAGGTTGCGTGTATACATGTTTGCCATCTTGGAATGCATGCTTTAGTATTTAAGATAGTTATCAGTTTTCAGCTCCACTACAGTTTTGATGGCTTTATATAGGGCATAAAATGACTCCATTAATGGTAAAAGAAGCAAGTGATTGGTTCGACCGGTTCCTCGTCGAGTTACGATTTCTATAATTGTTTTGTTGTAGCTGGAACTGTACTTTGATGTAATGGAACTCTGATTGGGCAGGGGGTATTGAACTTTATTCCGATGGTCATTTTATTAGTTTTCCTTTTTTTTTTTTTTTTTTTTTCTTTTTGGGCCATACTGCCATAATCGTTACTCGTTTTATTAGTTTAGAATCACGTTTATATGCCAAAAAAATATACATTTAAATTTTTTTTAAAAATCAATAGTAAAATAGACAAACTAACCCTACTGTGATAACAAGAGTAAATTTCAGCATATACAATATTACAGCAGCCTTACAGTTCAAAATGCCAAAAGAAAATTTATGCCTAAAAGCCTTAAAAGTTGGAAAGGAATTCCACATTTACATTGTATCACAATAAAATGTTATTTTACATAAGCCTGAGAAATTTTCTTTAAAAAGAGAGAGAAAATCCCAAATGTCAAATAGTCATCCTAACCCAAAAAGAGTAGATCTTTTCATTTTCTCTACAGGGAATGTACATGGTTCCATTGCCAACCATGCAAAACAAAATATAAGAGACAGGTGAAGAACATCTTATATTATTTAAGAAGAAAGAAAGAAAATGAGAAAGGAAACAAGTTGGTTACCAAAAGAAATATGTAAAATGAAAAGCTGAAAGGACAAAAAAAAAAAAAAAAAACAAATTCCAGGTTCACATGCTACCAAGCTCTTGGGGTGGTGTTTATTGATTTAATTCTTGCCATGTCAAGAAGGTCCCCAAACAGCTTATCCTCTGCTTTCGAAGCCTTGCCAGGTGGAACATAAGATGAAGTGGGAACCTGGTAGTAAGAGTTTCTCAGGCTATTATCATCTCTTATGGATAGCCCATCCATTTTCTGATCGATGTACTGCAACTCTCCATAGCCATATGCTCCCATTTGGTTCCCGTACATTTGTTGAGGATGCATGGAAGCCATCTGGTTAGCTGGCATTTGCTGTGGATGCATTCCCATATGCTGCGCTCCTTGGATCGGTTGGGGATGAAAACCAGAAAACTGGTTTTTGGGAACAACCTGGTTATTAATTGCTGACAAATTACCATTTGTGATTGGCTGAATATACATACCCACCACGTGATCACTTCCCATATGCTGAGGTCTTTGAGGAAGCGTATGTGTTACAACAACTTGAGTAACCACTGATTGGTGGGGGTACTGAGCACCTGCAACTGGGTTAGAGTCTGCTGCCTGTGCTTCCCATGGTGGTGGTGGTAGTGAACTACTACTCTGGGCACCTACTCAACATGAAATAAGTATATATTAGCAGCAAGAATATAACTATTCACCCAGACAACTAAGCCTAGATATAGTCTACATGAATTTGGTGAGAGAAAGACCACGATGATGTATATTAATGATTTGAAATGTGGCATGCTGTTATTATATCTCTCCCTAAACAAGAATGGTGTGTGAGTGTAACAAAAGTAAAATACTCCAGTTTGTAGAAAAAAGCCTATTACAAACAGAAACGAACCACAGACAGGTAAGTGGGCCTGCTGCTGCCGAATCAGCTGGCCATTCCAGGCAGGACCTGTGCCTTGAGCACATGACTGCTCATATCGAGGCGAGCCCATGTTTGATACACTTCCATTTCCATAAAAGTTATTCTGATGATGCTGCTGAACCAGCTGACCATTCCAGGCAGGACCTGTGCCTTGAGCATATGTCTGCTCATATCGAGGTGATCCCATGTTCGATACAGTTCCGTTCACATGAAAATTCTGCTGCTGCTGAACCATCTGGCCATTCCAGGCAGGACCTGTCCCTTGAGCATACGAATGCTCATATCGAGGTGATCCCATGTTTGGAACAGTTCCATTCGCATGAAAATTCTGCTGCTGCTGAACCATCTGGCCATTCCAGGCATGACCCATCCCTTGAACATATGACTGCTCATATCGAGGTGATCCCATGTTAGGTACAGTTCCATTCGCATGAAAATTCTGCTGCTGCTGCTGCTGAATTTGAGGAGTCAAAGGATCGGTTTGTCCAGCCAAACCAGAAGATTGGATTTTTGGAGAACCAGAGGTACTATTACTATCAGAGAACATATCAATGAGAACAAGGGCATTCTGCTGTGATGCAGGAGTTGTTTGTTGTGGTTCTTCCAAAGGAACAAGGGCCAGTGTGTTATCTGCCTTGGGTGAATAGTCGTCACCACTAAGCAGATCCATTTTGGGATTCATTGCAGCTGGAAGAGTTGAACCATTAGTTTCAGGAGCCACAGGAAGCGATGACTGATTAAATGGTTGAGAACTTGCACCATTGCTTGAGGTAGATCTGTGAAGAAATCCTGTTAGTTAGCTCAAGCTACTGCAAACATCTAATCAAGGGATTTAGATAACCCAGTATATAATGAACATCAATGTCAATCCTAGCAGCCTAAAATTGGATAAGCAATTTTAGTCACTCCCGACAGAGAGAAACAGACTACTAATAACTAGTTCTAAGAATGCTGAAAAGGTTTCCAACTTCAACTAGTCAAGCATCAACAATGAAAATCTAGTGTGATAATTCTACCGAGGACTCTTCCAAACAAATAAATCAAATAGCAGAAAGAAACAGGTAATCCGAGTACCAGGATGCTGAGGACAAGAGCATGATTAGTTAGCACCAGTAAAGATCAGGACATGCAGCACATGCAATTTATTATTCTATCATTTCCTGTAGTAACATAAAAATCAATAATTCTAGTTACCACATTCCTGCATATAATAATCTAGACCAAAAAAGGCTAATTACCTCCCATCAGAGCGCTTGTTGCTATCACCTGTATTGAGTAGGGGACCATCAACATTCACAAGTTCTTTTGCAGGTTCAGGCTTAGGTTTGCCTACTTGAGAAGAAGTTGCTGAAGCTAATTCTTCATGTTTTGCCAGTACTCGCTGCAAATCATCATTCAATGCTAAACCTTGACATAGTAGTGACTCATCCCTAAAAAAGATAAAGAATCAAACCTGATATGTTTTGAATATAAAAACATTGCAATGAATTCCTTGTACTATTCCATAAAGGTAAAAAACAAAATAACAACGCAATTCATACGCCATACATGCCTGAATAAGTGACTACATCATACGGAAATTTAATTGGAATGCACATAAAGATATTCATTGAGGTACTCAAAGAGAGGTAAAAATCCTTCACAGACTGCTTTGGCATCTTGTCCCATAGAACCAAGACATTATAAGTGAAAAAAAAAAAAACCAGTCCTTTGGTTTCAACACTCATCGTGAACTCACTCCTTCAACTTGGTCAAGCATTTTATCAAGCATATTGAAATAACACACTAAGTCTAGGCAGCACAAACAGAAATCATAAATGAACACACAGAACAAGAATGGCAGGAACATGGAAATAGATGAGAACAAAGAGTCATCGACATATAACACAATTACTAAGTGCCAATGGGAAATTATAGTAAAAGAGAGTATCCTTACAATGTGGAATTAACAAGGTGTACAACTCTTAATTTGTAAGTACGGCACTGATCCACTAAGTCAGCAATAACCTCCTGCCTAAGACCCTGAAATTGTAGACAAAATAAGCAAATCGAAAATAAATCTAAAAGAAACAGAAATTCATTAATGATTAGAAGAGGTTAAGCGACATGAAACTTCATGGACTTCATTAGCTGCTTTTAATCATAAGAGCTGGAAAAACATAAAGTTTACAGAGAAACAGGTTCACATACTGATGAATTAGAGCATTGACAACGAAATTATTACACAAATGCCAGTTATATCAAGACTTCAATAGTCACTTTAAATCGGTAAATCAGTTAATGACTTGTCACTTGGAAACTACATCATTATGCTTGTGTGAAGTGTCATTTTAGCAAGTAAACAAAATGCCTTCCTTTCTATTTCAAATTGTGGACAATACCTCCTTGTTCCCAGGAGCTAGAGCATTTAGCATTTCTGCAAGGACATCCATAATACCTCGTGCGTTCTGAATTTCTGTCAAACTAATAAATGAACTCCAGTTAAAAGAAGACCAGATGCATTATCAATGATAATATACCATGGACACAGTGAATTGGCAAAATAAAGTAACTATAAATAATGGAACAGAATAAGAGCAAACTGAGAAATTAAAACAAATAGGAAATTTTAACTGACAAGGCCCTTGTTCTCTCTAAAAAAGGTCCATTTAAGGGGTGAATAAGAGGTTTGTCTAGACAATTACTCCTACTTTAATACATTAGAAAATATTAAAAAATTAGCCATACGCACCAAATAGAATGGAAGAGTCTCCTTATTAACGACATCATAAAGGGAAGGTTTTTTTTTTCTAAAAAAAAACATAGGCCACGATAGAATTTATTAACAATAATGGAAAACACAAACAATCAACATGTTTTTACCACTCAAATGACTGAGGAACAACAAAATTACCTCAGAGTTAGGAACTCAGGCTTTGCAGAAGGCTCAGCCGTCTCTTGCTGACCAGAATTGCGAATGTTTTGGGGATAAGAAGACAAAGGTTGTGTCTGAGGAGGAGTAAATACAGGTGCAGACCTCTCGGATCTCGGGGGGAATACTGCCCCAGCACGCTGAAACAATATATCAGTTAGGCTCAGAGAAGAAGTGGGGAAAAGGAAGGGATCCCAAGAATACAATGACAGGGCATGAATTTAAGGGATGGTATATGAGAAACAGATCCCAAGAAAGCATATCTCATACAGTTAGAGGTGAGAGGCCTCAGCAGACATACCAACAACTCCTGGTACTCAACATAATATTGTGGATATCTTGCCCTCGCTCCTCCAAATGCTTCTTGCCAAGTGTCAATCAGAGTCAATATCTTCTCTTTCACATAAAAATCAGGCTACAGTTGAGCAGCACAAAAGCTAAGAACAAGTTTACTATAAGAAAATAAATAGAAAATGGGAGTTAAAATTATTTCCTACCTTTTTCTTGACTATTCTGACCATGTCGTGAAGAATACCTCTCTCTGCAACATGCATATGGACAATGTCCCCACAGTTTTTTATGATAGTCTCTAGTAGCTAGAACATAGGAAGTAAATAATTTAAACAAGTTTAATTCTATGCATGTACAAGGTGATAAAAAACGACGAAAGCAGCACTGATATATATCCAGGGATTAGAAGAAATCAATGCAAGAAGTTTTCAGGATCTTACAGTTAGTGCAAGAAGTTGAACTTTAGAATTTTTACTCCCAAGCTTCTTTTTTATGCCTTTAATGACATCTTTCGCTTGCCTGATAAATAATCATCATATTTAAACAGTTAACGTGATTAGGCAAAATACTCCCCTGAGGGGAGAAAATTGGAAAAGAAAAGCCAACATTAACCAGTAAATGGAATCTATAAGTTTTGGCCCTTTGTGCTTGACAATAACTTACATTAACTAAAAATCAACCAGAAATAATTACCAAGATCGAACTTATTTTGAACATGTAATCAATAACCAGATAAAATGACCAACCATTAAGCTGAACATGTAAATATGACTTCACTCTAGTTCATATTTGGGAAATGAAATTTAAGCATCAGGATAATCAGGACACAACCAACAAAATCTTTTAACGGAGAGCAAAGTAGTCGAGTCTCTAACACCAGTCTATATCGGCATGAAATTACGATCTCTATCGATAAATAAAAGCCATATTAAAGTGCAGTGTTATCAATCAAATACGAACAAAGAAAAACGCAAAAGCACATTGATCAATCCTGATAAGCTTCCTAAACCAAATCTCTATAAATTTACAAGCGATAAAAGGGGAAAAAAAAAGTAAAATCAAATCGAGTACTGAAACAAGAAACAACACAAGAATCACAATCTTCAAATTTATCATTTATTATCGATTCAAAAGTGATCATCAATAGAGTCATAAGAGCAATAATAACTTCTCAAAAAATAGACGAGAGCTTGGAATCCAGGGTGACACATACCCAGGGTCCTGATTAAGCATGTCGCAGATCTCAATATTCCTCGTCCAATCAGGCCCTACCAGCAAGTCGTTCGTTGCTCTCTCCACCATAGAGTTCACCATCTTCGTTCTCGCCTTCTCACACACACGCAAAAAAAAAAAAAAAAAAAAACAAAGCAAAAAGAAAAGAAGGATGAATCCGATTCCAATCACCGTCTTGCGAGATTGCAACGAACTGCAGAATACTACGGAGAGTCCTTCGAAACACTTCTTTATGTAAAAAAAATAAAAAATAAATCAAACAGTACAAAAATCGGCAGTTCTATCTTTCCCCGTTTCTCTCTTCCCTCCTTGCTTCTCTCGCCTTTCTCTCTCCCTATCTAAGATTAAATCAAATATTTTTTTTTTGCCGTTGAGAACAAATATTTTTTTTTCTCCATTTTTAAAATTATTTCAATTATTTGGGTGGTGAAGAGAAAAAGGAAAGACCAACCCAAACTTGCCACGTGTTATTAAGTAGAAGCATGCTCTTGGCCAGTACACGTGTCGATACGGAGATACCGGTATTTTTGTTAACCGCTTACATCAAACAGTTTTTTATGGTTTACTGGACTTCGTGTTTCGCGCGGGATATTTGTGCCAATGCACGATGTCGTTTTAAGCATATTGAACTTTGAAGGAAACTACGCTTACGTTACCTAGCGGGGATAGCTCGTTCTTCACCTACCAATTAAAAGACAGGTTGGTTTCTCGTAAGTTCCAACTTAAGACTATAAACTTTTTTCTTTTCAGTTTTTTTAATGATTGTGACAATAAAGTTTACATCACTACCAAATTCATAACTTTTTTTTTTTTTCAGCAAAAATATAAATAAGTCATCGAGTTGAATTCTGATATAAATAATTTTTTATTTCACATTCAACTGTTTCAAATAGGATTTTTTTTTTTTTTAATATGAATGCTTATATTGGAGCTTTAACTTAAGTGAGCTCCTTCTTGTTACTGGTATTGGACCCATATTATTTAAAAATCATCTTGTTGGTAAATTCTATTGTGCTTAATGTTGGTTTTCACCTCGTTTGATGCTGGAAATTAGGTGATTACAACATTCCTTTGTGTGGAGTGCATACGTCGCCTCCATTGTGTTGGTTTCTTTTTGTTCCAAAGAGGATACCGCAACTGGATTATGAGGGAATTATGAACTTAAGATGTCATCAAAATTGGCACCTCTTTGTAGGCATGTACTCCCACGGTATGCTGATATGCTCAATTGGTTGAGTGGTGATTTTAGGAATGGGACACCTTTAAAGATGGTGTTTACGGAAGCGGCGTATTGGGAGGAGATGTGTGGCCTTCGTAAGTTATTTGGATAGATAGCATATGACAATGCTGACTATCTTTGGGCTTGATTTCATGAGACTAATACCCGTTGAGGCAGGGAACTTAACTGTTATACTGCCATTGTCATGTGAGTTTTCTTCAATAGCGGCCCAAAAGCCTATTTTGAGCCTGAGCCAGATATAAAGAACAGGATAACAGCACACTTAATTGTGTATATATAGTGAGATTCATTACCCCTAAATCTCCATTTTAACCATCAAACCGAATTCTCATTGGCTTTATTGCTGCAACACGCATCGATAATCTTTTTTTATCAAACCAAACCAAAATTTATCATTTATTACAATAAAAACATTAAAAATGATTTTTTTAATATTATAACCAAAAACTTTATTCTTCAAATTCGGTACCCATTGGGGAATGAATAACAAACACGAATAAATTTATTTAAAAAAACACAAATATAAATTATTTCAGGAAAAAAAAAAACACAAATAAAATAATTCCACCCGCTGCGCCGAATTCCAGAAATGGCGTAAAATTGCTGCTCATAACTGCTCATAACTGACAGCTGAAGACAACGTAGCACCGCCACCCCTCCTGAGCTCCTATTGAAGAACCCAAATTTAAAACCCTAGATCAGTGATTATTGCAATCAAGCTGTTCCCATCCCTTGGAAAATTAGCTCTATTTCTTGATTTCAAAATACACAATTAGGGTTTGAACTTTGAACCCCTTACCTTTTACATTTCTCACATTTTGAGGAAATACCTAGAGATTGATAAAAACCCTAGATCAACTAACCGTAAATTTAAATTCCTACTGAGGTAGGGTTTTCAAAGAAAATATTCCATGGCGATTATAGGCAACGCGCTACGGCAAGCTTTTATGCCGAAGCACGAGTACGAGAGTCTACGGGAGGAAGACAAAATTTGGACGAGGCTACAGAAACCGATCTTAATAGGCTCCATTGGGACCATTTGCATCGCTATCTTTGTTTGCACAATTATAAGCTTGAAGATTGTGTTTCCGGAAGATGCTTTGAAGCGACCGTTTTGCGACGACTGGAGACTGCAGCCTTTGCCATTGAATGCGAAAGGAGGAGGCACTGGCGATTCAGATCTGTTTCCGGGAGCATTTTATTTGACTGATCAAGAGACTATTGATTACTATTGGATGGTTGTGTTTATTCCATCTGCGGTCATTTTCTTAGCTTCGGTTGCATATCTTGTAGCAGGTCAGTCAAAATTCTGCTATTTATACTTCGTTTCCTTTAAGCGAAATATTGATTTTAGTATTATTCTCCTTTAGATCTTGTTTAAAAAAAGACTAAAAGGTAAATAACTGTACATTGTGAAAAGGAAATATTTCTAAAGATGAAGACTGATTTTGAATCTTGAATGTAGATGATTATCATGGCTAGGAAATTTAAAGATGTCTTCCCTCTAGGCTGTAGTTTCAAATGAATAGGGAATATAGATGCAATTTAGTTGTTAGATAATTCTAATGAATAAAGCTTCCTATTTGACTTGCTCAATGGCATAGGGGATCTTATTGGTTGTCCGTTCTAGTTTTCCTTGTGGTAAATGGTTGATTTACATATTCAGTTCCAATTTGGCCAGCTTCTTGAATTTTTCATTGCTTCTATGGTGTGTGCTTTGCATGAATCATGGTTAACCTGTATCTGGTCTTGTAATGTTGACTTTCTTTTCCTTTGTTATTACTAGGTTAAAAAGGGGCTCGAGACTGTTGGATCATGAATTTGGAATTGTTTACTTTTGTACATTTTCATTTGATGATTTTATGTTTGCTTTATTGAGGCTACTGTTTTTTTTTTTTTTTTTTTTTTTTTTTTTTTGCTTGATGTTATTTGCCGGTTTATTTAGTGCTAAAAATTTAGTGGGAACTGCTTTGATGTTGGGTCTTCGGATTTTTTGTATATGTTTGATTCTCCTTATCATTTTTATTTATTTTTTGTTATGTTACTATCCTGGCTTGTTGATCTGTTATCTTGATATGGCTATGCTTTCTGTTGTCTTACTCTCTAATGGCTTAGTCATGATTCAGGAATTACCGTTGCTTATTCTGCTCCAAATAGGCATGGATGTTTGAAGGTGGTTGAGAATAATTACTGTGCTTCAAAAAGAGGTATGCTGTATTTTTATTTATTTAATTTAATTTCTTATTGGTTTTGGAACTTTGGTCCTTTGTTATAATTCCTTAGAAAGTAGAAATTGTTTTCTCACTTCTTGCATTTGGAGGTTTCAAGTAAACCTTTTAATTGCAAAATGAAGTGTAAGCTGTGTTGTGAAGCAAATGATTCTACTTGTTGCAATCTGTTAAGAAGGAATTTGAATCTGTTCTAGGTGCTACTTCATAGTAAATAACCAGCATCCTTTTTCTATTGTTCATCCTTTTGAAAGTTATTAACTATAAAGCTATTAACACATTAGCTGCTTGAATATACTTTCATTTGCTAGCCTAGTTTTCTTTGTAGTTACGTGACTGCTAGTTCATGCTGGTTTTCATCTCTCTATTTTATATATATTTATATGCGCATGTTACTTTTATTGATTGGAGTGGATGCTAAATTCCCATACTGAAATCTGCAGGTGGAGTTCGCTGCCTGTCTATTTTGAATGCGGTTTTTGCTGTCATCTTTGGACTTCTTGCTTTGTTTTTGGGTTCAAGCCTCCTCACGCTAGGGAGCAACTGCTCTTTGCCCTTGTTTTGGTGCTATGAGATTGCTGCATGGGGGCTGGTGGTTCTATATGGAGGAACTGCCTTCTTCCTAAGAAGGAGAGCAGCTATAATTCTCGATGAAGGAGAATTCGGTAGTCGAACTCTTGGTTTAGAAATGTCGGAGGCTAACCCCTTAGAAGTCACCCCTGATGTGGAAAGGTGTGTTAATGAAGGCTTCAAAGCATGGATGGGATCATCCCTCCTATCATCTGACGAAGAAGATGAAACTGAGTTATCACGAAGCGCCTCTGATAACACGCACAGGTTCTAACAGGCAGAGAGTGTGATCCTGTATCAGTTCACCAGTGTGGGGAAAATTTTCATTACTTCGCCATCATAGGAAGATGGGTTCAATTTCGGAGTATGAAAGTTCGAGCTCAAGGCTGCTTACTGAACCAGAAGAGTTTAACTACTGTGATAATTATGACGTTCGGTTGATTAAGCTGCCCATCGCATCTCTCTTCATAGGTGACTTTCATAGCTTGTGTAAATAATTAACCACAGTGAGGCATTGTCGTTTTATGTTTTGAACTATATGCGTTTTAACTTTTAACTACACTTTAATGTATAGCTTAGGCACTTCCTGAAATCAAACCAACCATTCAAAGTTATTCAGATGACAGTTTGGTGCTTATATCACACTTTATTGGTGTGAATTTCAGTATCTTGGACTTAATTAGGCAATATGTTATTATTGTGTGTCAATTGTCAAAACCCAAAATATAGAACGGGACTGAGCTACTAATTGAGCCATATGACAGCTTTCTGACTCTTTGGGTTGGACTACGATTGGGCCCATGTATAAACCAAAATTTGAAAGCCCAAAATTCTAACATGTCCTTTCTTCATTAAACCCTAATCTCTTTGTATGTTACTATACTATCGTTCACAGTCGAGGATCCATACTCCCATCCCAAATCTCTTTGTTGAGGTCCTCAGCTACTATCTCCTTAACATCTTCTAATCTAATTACAGCTAGCTTCAACGATGGCAGCCAACTACGATTACGACGAGGCTCCAGCCACCTACGACGATGCCAACCGCCAAGACCTCGGCTACGACCCAAACTTCGTTCCCGACTCCGTTAAGTCGTTCGTCGTCCACCTTTACCGTCACATTCGTGAGAAAAACGTGTATGAGATTCACCAGATGTACGAGATCTCGTTCCAAACACTCTCCGACCGTCTATTCAAAGACACTCCTTGGCCTTCAGTTGACGCAGTTGCTCATTACGTCGACAACGACCAAGTTTTCTGCCTCCTTTACCGTGAGATGTGGTTTCGTCATCTCTATGCTCGCCTTTCTCCCACTCTCAAGCAGAGGATCGATTCTTGGGATAATTATTGTAGCCTCTTTCAGGTAATTAATTACCTTTAATTTGTATAAATAGCTTCGGTGGCATTGATTGATTTATTTGCGCTTCGGTTTTTGTTTAGGTGGTTTTGCATAGGGTAGTTAACATGCAATTACCAAATCAATGGCTATGGGACATGGTGGATGAGTTTGTATACCAATTCCAAAGTTTCTGTCAATACAGGGCTAAAATGAAGAACAAAACTGAGCAAGAAATTGCTCTTCTCCGCCAATTTGATCAGGTAATTCAATGCACCGCAATTATAAGAGCTAGGAAAATGTATTTTGGACAGTAGTTTTTGCTATTGTTGATTTATGGATGTTAACGTTGTGGGGGATCTGAAGTTACTTTTTTTCTCTCTGATAGGCATGGAATGTGTATGGGGTGCTCAATTACTTGCAAGCATTTGTCGAGAAGTCAAATATTATTCAGATATTGGAGCAGGAGAAAGAGGGTCTTGAACAATTTACTGCTACTGATGGGTATGATTACAGTGGTGGAAGCAATGTCTTGAAGGTGTTGGGATACTTCAGTATGGTGGGTTTGTTGCGAGTTCATTGTCTTTTGGGTGATTACCAAACTGGGCTGAAGTGCTTACTTCCTATTGACATTAGTCAACAAGGTGTTTACACCATTGTTATAGGAAGTCATATTACAACCATATATCATTATGGTTTTGCCAATCTAATGATGCGGAGGTATGTTTTCTTTTGCTTATATAATGATGTGATTTTTTCTACCTAAAGTTCAGTTCAATTCAATTCTGTTTTAACTGACATTGATAATAATATATAAAAATTTAATTGAAGGTATGTGGAGGCTATTCGCGAGTTCAATAAGATGCTCTTATATATTTACAAGACAAAGCAATATCATCATAAATCTCCACAGTATGAACAAATATTGAAAAAGAACGAACAGATGTATGCCCTGCTAGCTATTTGTCTTTCACTTTGTCCCCAAACAAAACTTGTTGAGGAGACTGTTAACTCTCAGTTGCGAGAGAAATATGGTGAAAAGATGGCTAGGATGCAAAGATATGACGACGAAGCTTTTGCCATCTATGATGAGCTCTTCTCATATGCATGTCCGAAGTTCATTACACCTTCAGCGCCTAGCTTTGAGGAGCCCCTTGTAAATTACAACCAGGTAATGGTTTTATCCTTTTTAGGCAAACTTAATAATGACTTTGGGGGAAGTACAGTAATTAAAGTACAGAAAGTAAAGTCCTCTAGTTATCCAACATATATAATCGTGTCACATAAACTTTATGTAATCAAGCTTGTTCATATTTCTTTTATTGTTAATAGTTGCCTAGTAAACAATAAATTAATTCTTTGAACTGAGAGGTTCCACGGTTTTTGAATGAAAAGAACACATCTGCAATTTCATGTTAGGATTCATAGCAATTTGGATCTTTTAGCTTAGGTCTATTTGATGTTGGTTTATTATGTGTTAGTAAATGGTTAATTTTCCATAATCAGTGTGTCTGTTGTAGCAATAAGCAATTACTGTGCCTTTACGGTTTTCGAATGAAAAGCTCTATGCCCGTCTCCTAGACTGTGCTTATGTTTGTAGGCTTATTTATTGTTGAGGAAGGGAAGTAAAAAAGGCCATTTGGCATGAGCTTAAGCTTGGTCTTCTTATCTTAGCCTTTTTTTGTCTGTGTGTGTGTTTTACCACGCAGGATGCCTATCGACTTCAGTTGAAGCTGTTTCTCTATGAAGTGAAGCAGCAGCAGTTGTTATCAGGTGTCCGGACTTTTCTTAAAGTGTATTCAACTATATCCCTAGGAAAGCTTGCAAATTACATGGAAGTGGATGAGCCCACTCTGAGGTTGACATTTCTTTTCATCTTCTTCTCCTGCCTTTTTGTTTTTGGATATTCATTTAGTGCACAGGTGGGGAAGTTTTTCTAATTCCACAAACGGAGTTAAGAAACTGCAACGTGTTATTAATTGATATTTAAAAGAATAAAAAATAAATAAGACATAAGATGGTTTCTTAGCCCCAGTTGTGGAGTTGAACAATTCCGCTGCTAATAATAATTCTTTTATTTAAATGTATGCTTCATTTGTTGTATACTGACCTTGTGTCATATTTTATAGGACAATCTTGTTCTCGTACAAGCACAAAACCCATGCAGTTGATTCTGATGGAAAGATTATCTCTAATGCTGATGTGGACTTCTACATTGATAATGTAAGTTAAATTTTCAGCTTATGCAATGTGCTGTAGACTACAGAGAAAATATGCTTACTAGCAATTTTTTGTTGACATGCTCTCATGGAAAACAAATATATGGATCAACCTCAAGCTATAGCTAAAATATGGTTTTGGATAAATATTATTTTAGGCATTTAAATATTTGGTCCTTGGAGGGTCATTTGGAAAGAATATCCCTATTCTTGAGCCATTGCAAATAACGGTTTGCTGTTGATGCAGGATATGATTCATGTAGTTGAATCCAAGCCAGTTAAAAGATTCGGTGATTACTTCCTGCGACAGATTGTCAAGGTATGGTATATATTCAGTGAGCACACGCGTGCACACACACCCACACATATATATAATGTTTGTAGGACCAATGTTATTTGGAGATATGTATCTTGTTGTCTTACTGCTTGAGTAATCGTATTTGGTACAGCTTGAAGGAGTGATAAATGATATGGATCGGATACGTCTGGAGTAGACTTGGCTGCCTACGTATCTTTGCTTTGGATTGATTGTTTACTTTTACTCGGCAGAAATTTATGCGATATGTATGGCATTTTAATTCCCCTTTTGTCAATTAATGGAATTTTGGTAGCTTCAGATCTTATGTAGTCTTTTAAGCTAAATGATATTTAAGTAAAGCGGCGTATCCTGGTTATGCATTGCCTCCCCCTTTACGGTTACTGTACTCAATATCACATACGAAAGTAATCAAACAATGTGGCACGTTCAAATTCGATGATGCAAGTAGAGGCAGAGAAAAAAAATTTAGTTCGTTCAGATGACCAGTCTTATTTGATAATCTTAATTTTCATTTAAGGTTTAAAATCTGTTATTTTCAAAGAACTTTAAAATCTTTATAATTTAACAATTTTATAGCCTGAGTTTTATATAACTTTTTAATTTTTAAAATTTTGAAATTAATTTTTTTTTAAATGATTGGACTGGATTGGATTCGAAAGTCAAGTCATGCTCACTTCTATGAACCCTGCCTGTCATGGTTAAGGCAACAGACAAAAGGAAGATTTATTTGCTTCCCGTAATGCATTGTTGCATTTAACATTCCTCCTTTGACTATGAATTATGTTCGTTGTTATCTGAACCATCTAACTTTCGACAATAAAATGGAAAAGAAAGAAAAAGAACAGTGATTTTCTTTTAGGACTGGCAAAGGCTACGTTTCTTGATCCCCAGGCACGTGTCTAAGAAAGTGATTCAAGATAACCACCTAAGGAGATGTTTCCATGAAATAATCTTCTTTCACGAATTTAGAAAAGAATTTAAATTAAAAATCATATTAATAAATTTATATTCAAAAATAGAAATAAAATAGAAATTATAATAATTACACATTTAAAATTTTATAATTAAATTACCTTTTTTAATTAATAATTCTAACTATAAGCATAAATTAGAGTTATTGCTTAAATAGAACTTTAAGAACAAAATATTTAAAAAAAATTTGTGATAATTATAATTATCTATAATATATATATATAAAAGCACGAGTTTGTCAAAAATGAGAATACCATTTATTTTTCTTCATATTACTAAACTGATTTAAAAATAAAAAATAGAAATTGTAATAATTATTGTACATTTAAAAATATTTATAATGTAATAGTTGTATAGTTACATATTTAAAAAATTATAATTAAAATTAGCATAATTTTTTAACTAATAATTATAAATTTATAATAGTTAGAAAAATTATGCTAATTTCAAAATAAAGTTATTACTTGAGTAAAACTCTAAGCAAAATAAATAAGAAAAAAAGTGTGATAATTATAATTATTAATTAAAAATTATATAAAAAATAAGTTATGCTAATTTTATTTAAGAAAAATAGAGTTACCACACGAATATAATTCTAAACATACTAGATTTAATTATATTAATTAGTTATTCTTTGCATTATTTATATCTATATTACAGGTTGAATATGTTAAAAGTGATTTAACTATATTGAAAATTTTCTATTATAATAATTTAATTGAAAGTTAATATTTGTTTACTTATATTCAATAATTTAAATAAAAATATTATTTGACGTTAATCATTGTAATTAATAATATAATATTTAAAAAATTGATTAAATATTTAATGGGTAAAATCACATTCACAACATTTTTTTAATCAATTAATTCAGTAAATCCATTCCGTCTTTTGACAACAAATTGTAAAACTCTGCAAACCACCAAACAAAAATAAAGAGAAAAAAAATGACCTATATATATAAATATAAATATATAAATGTATATGAACTAGAAACATTGAAGGCTTTTTTAACTAAAAGAAAACACTATCTCAAACCTTTAAGAAGATAAGAAGAGGGGCTTGAGTAACCAATGGCTGTTCCATTTTCTGTTCCCTTTCCTGGTGTTCCACATTCACTGAAATCAAGGACCCGGCGCTCTACCTGAAAGAAAATCGCCATGCTAGTTCAATGGATTGCACTTAAGAAGATTTATGTTAAGCAGGGTTTTTTAATAAGTAATACCTTGATATTTGAAGCCAAATGTGAATGATTCTCCAACTGATTATTCTCTTTGTCAATATTATTAGGATTGTTGGAGCCTCTTCCTTTTATAATTGATTGTGGAGTTTCATTTCCCAAAACCTCCAAGGCATCAGCATAAGCAGCTGCGCTATGCTCACTTAATTGTTTCATCAACCCGATGGCATCGTAGCTTCTCTCCGCGGGGCTCATTAGATATCCTATGTCCTGGAAACAAATTCCGATTATCAGGAACCGGGAACAAGAAGTTTACGTGTTCTAAAATCTAACTAATGTTTTACCTCAATTGTTATATCTGTGTCAATTCTTGGACCAGGTACAAAGGAGTTAATAAACCAAGGAGATTTCCAAGCTGATGGCGATTCGATACTTCTTTTGAATGGAGTTCCACCAAATCTGCCAATCCACATCCAGCAAGCAATACTTATAAGTGACCAATCAATTTATACTAGCATTTGAAATGCAGGCAAACTTGGTAGAAATATGATAACAAATAGCGAGCAGTTCGAATCTCACATATTGTAATTTTCAATAGCAGCATTGCTTCCAGTATTATCAACCGAATTCTCTAGGGTTGTTGATGAATTGGAACATTGTACTGTAGTATCAGCAATGGAGGGGCCTTCACTCTTCTTCATTTTCAGAGTAGGAGAGCTAACAATTATGCATGCATTTCCAGATAAGCATTCAGAAGCAAGACCCTGATTTGATATAGCTCCAAGGCTTTTATGATACTGATTTTTTGGAGTTCGCGTGCTTGAAAACCGTAATGGTAGGCCTGCCTTAAGACCAACATCATCAGGAGAAAACAACAATATATCATTTATATCATGCTCAACAAGCACTGCTGGAGGCCGTTGAACCTGTCAAAAGTATAAAAGGGAAAGATTAGTGGATATAACAGTAACAAAGAAAGAATAATTAAGACTAAGATCTCCAACAAAGACTGCAATATATATGAACTCACAGTTCTGTAAGAAGCATTAATATCAGTTTTGTCCTTGGTATCAATTTCGCAGACTCCCTTTTCTATGTTTCCTAGGGAATTAGTTCCATCAGAACCCTTCGGAGTTTCATCTTCTAAAGGTTGAGTGTGAACTCCCCCATTGTCGCATTCTTCATCAAGTGCTTGAGATATGTTTTCTTTTTCTTTAATGGAGACACTGGAATTGGTTATATGTTCAGATGGAGACAGTTGAGTTGTGTTGCCAATCCCACTCTCATCAAACATAACATCCAAGCGAGAGAAACCTTTGGTCAAATTGGATGCCATATCAGTTCCCATCTTTTTCTCCCTTCGCCTCTCTGATAAAGGTGACAAAAGGTCTCGGTGGCGTTTCTTCAATATGGATGGTGTACCAGTAAAAGTTTTCGCAGCACTTTTCAGCACAACATCAGGGCTATTGTCCCGTGATGGTGAATCCCACAACCTAAATGGACTGATGCAGTTCGTTGACATCATCAGCTGGCGAATACCAAGGGGACTATATTCTTGCTGCATTTCACTGCCAGAGGGGATAAGGTCACAGTTAAAAAATGGAATATCCAAGCTCAGAAATCGAGGAGGCTCATAACATAGACCGCAAAAATCTTGTTCTGCAGGCAAGGTTGGCTTATCATCCTCAGCAGGACAAGTTTGTGCTACATTTGATTCTAAACCGAAAGTATTCACTGGAACCAACTTCCGAGAATCCTTGTCAAGATATGATTGCTCTTGCAGATCTGTATTATCTGTATGGTCATCAATAGTATAGATAAAGCCATCATGTGTATTCATAGTAAATTCTTGATCATGAGTTCCAAAAGGTTGACCATTTAATGGATGAGACTCTCCTCCGAACGTAAGTGTACCATCTTCAACTGCAAGATGTGAAGGGGACACAAAAGCTTGTGAGCTTGGCAATACTTCAGACCTTGAAAGACAACTAGATTGTGAGGCTGGAATTCTTCCAGTTTCAATTATTTGCATGCCTGAAGCCTGAGAAAGTGATGCATTTGTGAAGCCACCCAATTCAACCATATTAGATCCTTGTGTAAGATTTTCAGAGAATAGAACACTACAACATTCATCATCAGGTATCAATGTTTGCTCTGGTTTGTCTGAAGTCATAAACATATTAATGAAAGATACAGGAGCATTTAATCCTACAGCTGACTGAAATGCAATGTTCATCACTTCACAGCCTTCGCTAGTCTCTAAGTAGTTATTTGGCAACCCTGATGATTCTTTCCCCAAATCCAGAGAAGAAATATTAGGTAGATCTAGTAAACCAAACTGGCGATTCCCACCTGTAGAGTTCCCTTCACTAGATATTTCTGGCATGGAGAAGTTGACATCTTCCAAAGATGGGTAATACTCTTCTGAACAAGGTGCTGGACTGGAACTCTTCTCCTTTGCCACACCGAGCTTTTCAGTCACGTAGAATTGCTCTCTTGTATGTACAGCAGCATTAGCCAAATCACTTGTAGACTGAGAGCAGCTAACCATAGCTGATTCTTGGCTGCATTCTGATATATCCTCTGCTTCTGTCCTACATTTGGAAGCACTATCATCTACATTGCTTGGTATGGTCGAATAAGATGAAGGCGTAGGCTGGCTTTGATTTGCAAGAAGTGAGAATTGAAACTGTTCTAGAAGGCCTGATGCTATATAAGAGTCTAATTTCTTTTTGATCGAACTGTTCCAGTGATTTTTTATTGCATTGTCTGTCCTGTTATGGATACAAAGATTGTAAATAAAGCACGTTCAAATACAAAAAATATTAGGTTCCAACTAATAAAGCATTAGAGTTTAGACAGATACCAGCTGATGACAGGCGGTCATAGGAGGAAGTAAAAAGAATAAGAGACAAATATAGGTAACCTCGAAATAACATTGATGGAAAGGTGTGGCCTCTCTGAATAATAAGTTGACATACCTTCCTGGCAAGAACTTTGAGAGCTCTGCCCATCTATTCCCAAAAATCTGATGAGCTCGAATTAGAGCCAACTCTTCTTCCTGAGTCCAAGCCTGTTTGTTTATGGAAGGATTGAGATGATTGTGCCACCTACATCAGAACTTAGTTGTATTAGCAAAAATGTAAAACAGGAGAAGTTCGTTTTTCTTATATTTTGAGAAAGGGGAGCATTGCAACAACAAAATACTTTCATAAAATACAAGAGATGTTTGCCATGACATCCCTGAGTGAAAACCTCCCACAAATTGTTAACATTAAATCAATTTGACCAGGCATAGGACAGCTGTTGTTACCGTCCTAAGAAATGTAACATTCTAAAGTTCAAATACCGCTCCCTATCCTATTACAAAGTCCCAAATATAAATGGAACACAAATATCAAAGTTAAACAGTTCTACATCACACCTTTCTCTGCATTGCTTTCCGATTCGTCCGGGTAGGTGCTGAGCAATGGTTGACCACTTTTTTGGCCCAAATTTGTTCACCAACTCTATTATTAGTTCATCCTCCTGTTTAAATTTCTCAAGCAACTCAGAATGGTTGTCAGGAAAAAAAGCTCTTTGTTCTGACATGAGCAATCTAATTCAAAGAATTGTGAGAAAAATAAGAAGTAGCAAAAACAATCACCTCTTTTGACCATGGCCCTTTAACAAGCTCAGGATTCAAGACCTTTTGCCACCTATGTAAGCACTGTACATCAGTCCGATCCTTGAAACACTCGGCTGCAGATGAACCAGCTTACAATTAGACCATGTAAAATGATGTGCAAAGAGCTATCATGCCTCTTCAATTAAAAAATGATACCTATTTTTTTCCAATTTTTTCCTTTGAAATGTTGAACAGCTTTGCGCAGAATCTCATCCTGGAAGTCAATATAATTTAGCCAAATTGAAAATTCATTAAATATTAGTGTTACTAAATTACAGATGTCAAGATGGAACTAAATTTGTGAACGCAGTAACACATGACACAACAAGATCAATTAAGTTATAGACAGAAAGGCGATGTCTTAAAACACAAGAGAGCAGCCATAGAGTTGGAAGAATACCTCTTCAGCTGTCCATTGCCCTTTTGTAGAACGTCTTGTAGGACCAGTAGTCCTCCTACGGAAGGATTGCAAAGTCAGCAAAACTCAGCAGTTCATAAAACAATCAATTCTTGTAAGAGAAAATAAAGAACTAAACATAGTAAAGGGAGGAGAACAACGCCCAGGAACACCAATACTGGATTTTAATTTTCAGGAAGAGGTGCTAAAAGAAACAATCACATCGGGTTTTAAAGGAAATACCCATGAAGAGCTCGCATTCTCTGAGCATCATCGCTGATGCTGAGCCCAACCGAAGGGGTCGATACTGTTCTGTCACTTTCCATAGTTCCATACGGCAATTCCAACTCTACAACGCTTCTCTCCGCAATCTACTCTCCAAATCATTATAAATCAACCTCCTAACTATAAAGTCCCAGCTCACCAAACTACAGAATAAACAAACATAAAAGGAAAAAAGCAATCAGAAAATACATATATCAATACCAGCAACTAATAAGTCAGAACGCAGAAGTCAACAATCTGAAAAATTAGTAAAGAATTCGAGTAAAATGTGTAGATCATGACGGAAAATCTAAATTCATTCAATTTTAAACAACTACTGAAATTGGATAAAGAACCGATAGTTACCAAAGAAAATTGTTAAGCATGATCAAGATCCATGGGGGAAAATTTCTTAAAAAGAAAGTACTCACCGAACTGAGCTTCGAAACCCGATAAATGAAGAAGCTGAGGAGAGAAAAAGTAGAAATGATGCGCATTTGCAGATCCAAGCGAAGATTGGTAGAGAAACTAAATATAGGGATCTGCAAATGCACTGCGAAGATTATAGAAGACGATGAATTGAAAAAAAAAAAATCAGAGAAAGAGCGAAGGAATCGAAGCAGCAAACCGAGAGATAGAAAATGAAACGGTCTGCTAAGCTATTCAAACATAAAGGGGCGGACTAATAGAGTTTCAAACCTATAGTTAAAGACCGAACGTTTTCTAGATTTGATGGTCGCGATTTATCCATGTTGGAATCGCGGCCGTCCGTGGGCTTCTATTTTTCAAACTCCCAACGATCAAATTTTTTACCTCATTATTATTTTGGTGAAAAGATTTCTGCTTTCCCTCTCCATTTTAATATTCAGCAAATTGATCACTCTCAAAATTACGAGATCAATTTAATCTTCACAAAGTTTGAAAGTAAGCATATAGAACAACTAATAACAATATTAATTTTTTTGGTCACCTTTACATATTTAATATAATAATAAATTTAGCCATTAAAATTTATAAATTATATATATATATTTAAAGTTAAAATTTTTATATATATTTTTTAGATTTTTTAAAATTTATACATTTTCAAATACATTTTTTTAAATTAAGACTAAATATACAAAATATGTAAACCCTAAAAGCTTAATTTATTATATACAATTGACGAAAATATTAATTTTTGTGATTAATTATTTTTAATTATTCACTTTTGAAATTGATAGTAATCAAATAATATCAATTATTTAATTGAGCCAATTTGCTCAATATTAAAATTGGAAGGGAGAGGAGGTGTTTTTACCTAATATTTTTGTTCTTGTTTTTTTTTTCATTTTTTCTTAGGATGCTCACTTGTTAGGTACTATAAAATTAAAACATTTATACACGCTAACTAAAAGCAAATCACAGGTTAGTTGCTACAGTGTATTACGTATAAAATATTAAAAAACAAAAAAATTGATCAATTACGTTATATCCAAATAGATAAAACCAATGGAATAAGTTGTGGACGATTTTAAATTTAAAGTTTATTTTTCCTTTTCATTAAATTAATGTCCCCAAAAGCAATTATTTTCCATATTTCCTATTTTTTTCCGAAACAGAACAAGTTCTTCGTTTAAAAGTATGATAATTTTAAAAATAAAATAATACTATATTAACTAATTATTCTTGACTTAATTTCTTTTACTAGTCAGTAAATAAATATAGTAAAAATATTCCAAATGAAACTTACCTTTGTTCTAAAATTTACTGCCGGTCATGCTCTAAAAAGGGCAAACGATCAATGGTTTTAAAAGAGACTGCGAACTCGTATATTAAAATTTTAAAGGGAATGAAAATAGGACTGTTAAAATCATATGGCTACCGATCTAAACTAAGCAAAAGGCATAAACCAGGAAATAAACAAGCACCCATGGCTTATCGTGTGGCCGCTCTCCCCATAAATCCCTCAGGCTATAGCTACTCTCCAAATCCATCTAACTTGCATAGATGGATCACTTTCATGTCCCTCAACTTCTTCTAGCTTTGTTTGGTGAATAGTTTTCTCTTCCCCGGCCACGCTTTCCACCTCTGAAGTGCTTTCCTCCCCTATTAAAAGGAGTAACAGTTGAATTTAAACAGAAGAAAGAACAACATTGAAAAGGGATTTGCTTATCCAAACTAAATAACAAAAGCTGTAGAATACGTTTATCAGCACTGACCTTCCTTGGAAGCGCTTGTTTCCACGGTGCTTTTCTTGGTTACCGCGAAGTAAACTCCAATATTCTCTCTCGGCATCACCTACACATATTACCCGGCACTTTATCAGTTGCTCATCTAATATATCAGGTTCATATCATTAACTTAAAGTCATTACTTAATCTTGTATTACATAATATTCTCTCTCAGCATCACCTAAACATATTACCCAGCACTTTATCAGTTGCTCATCTAATATATCAGGTTCATATTATTGACCTAAAGTCATTAGTTCCTCTTGTATTACATATTATTCCTTATATGCAAGATGAATGTTAGTCAATATTGAGATCAACATGCAACAAAAATGGGAAATTAAATCCAATGGAAAAAAAATTTTCTTTCCTCACCGGTAACTGGTTCTAAAGTGGCAATGAAATTTTTGACAACCAGACCACCTTCATTAGCCAGAACAGCAGCAGCACGAGCTTTCTGGGCTGCTTCAGGTTCATCAAACCGAATGTAACCCTTCTCCTCACCAGCTTTGAAGTCAACATACTTCACATGTAAAGAATATATGTCATGAGTAAGAACGTTAAGATACAACTGCCTAGTACAATGTCAAATTTTTAAGAAAAAAGTGAGACATCTACCTTCACAGTGCCAAATTTTTGGAAGGCCTCCTTCAAATCTTCCCGTAAAACAACATTCATATCGTCTTTGAAAACAGATGCAGTGTTTTTATGTTCTGTTCCCTCATCCTTCTGGACGGGACTTTTGTTCTCCGTTTCGTCACCCGACACAGGTTGTTTATCATCAACCTTATCCTTGTTATCTTCGTCATTTTCTGTAGCCTTCTCTTCATTCTTCTCAGTAGCACCATCCTTTGCAGGTTCATCAGAACCATTTTTCTCTGCAGAGTCCCCACCTGAAATGTTCTTCAATGCAAATGCAACAACCAAGCCCTTGGGGTATCTGTGACAAACCATTACATGGACATTAATTACAAACATTATGGCAATAAAAAAACTAATGCCAGTTAAAGATTATGATTAATTACTTACTTATCCTCTGCATTCGAACGGTTATCTCCATTCGAACCTGTGACTGGATGATTATCCTCATATTGTTCTGCTTCTTCTTCTCTTATAGCATCAAAATCCTTCCTGAAAAGAACATTGTACGAACAATCACATCAGAACATACAATTGTAAAAGCAACAACCCTACACTAAAAGTCAACAGTGCTTTCTATCCATTTCACAGTATAACACAATTACCAAAACAAATTGCAACAGAATGCAAGGCGGCGAGTAATACTTACTTAGGTTTCAGTTCCAACTCAGCGCCTGCATAAACCAAGTTTTGCTCCAAAACCTTTTGTGCATCTTCCTCAGCTGAGAATTCAATTAAAGCAGTGCCACAAAAATACTTTTTGTTTGCTACATGACGAGGTAACCTCACACTATTTACCTACAAGAAAAGTAAGAAGGCAATCAGTTTACATTGAACCGCAAACATAGTTATAACCCTTAAAACACATAATCAGTTATCAAATGTGCAAAATAACAATAGATAAGAAAACAGCCATTGAGTAAATACCTTAGCATATTGACCAAAAAAGGCTTCTACATCTTCCATCTTGACATTAAACTCAAATGGTGATGCAGCAATTGTTCTACTGTCTAATTGCTCTAACAATTCTTCAGGCTCTAATAGTGCAGTGCTTCTACCAACTTTCTTCCCTGAAAGATCGAAACCCGCATTTAAAATTATGTGGAAAAAAAATCTTTGTTTGGCTTAGCTTATGAGAAAAGAGAAAAGAAATTCTCCTTTTTATCTTCATTTTCGATTTTGATAAAACTTACCATCTTCAGAAACCCTGAGGGAAGAGGAAGTTCTGAGAGTTTCAGCAACGGCATTCAAAGTAGCCTCTGGCACTTCTTCCGCCTTCACATCCCTTAAATTCAAATGGCTTCTCATCTTTGAAAACGAACAAATCAATGCCAAACTGACCACTTTTTTGGTAATTCACGGTCAAGAACAAACAACAAGAAGCAGCAGCATAAAATAAGTAAATAAAATATTACACAAACAGCGGGAAATAGTTTAAAAAAAGACAAAAGGATACTGCCATCATCGTTTTCGTTAATTTTTTTCTTGAGAAAGTTATCTCTCGGAATATTGCTATCACTGAAGTAAAACTCTACCTGTAAAATTACAGAAACAAAATTTCAAAAAATGATAATAAGGGATTGAAAGGTAAAAGGGAAATTAAACCCAAAAATAAAAGATGGGGGCAAGGAAGGGGGAATATTGACCTGGCGAAGAACAGCCTTGGCAGTATCTTCGCTTAAAGAAGGCGACGCCATTAATGTACGGTAAGTGTGAGAGAGACAAATTTAGAGAGAAGAGAAAAGAAACAAAGGTTTGAAGATGTTTAGGGTTTTGGGAGAGTAGTTCCGCTGTTGGGTCGGGACTTGGGATTTGTTTATATGGTATGGTATGGGTATGAGTATGGTGGGCCTTTTATTTTCTTAAGCAATAATGTTATGTTTTTGTTTCTATAATCCAACTGATTCCAACAAAACAAAATATATACCGTAAACTGAAATTAACTCCCAACTTCTAACTGACAAGACCGTAACTTAGGTTAATCCTTGTCCCTTTGCCATGTCGATACGAAATTTCCCCACCCAAGTCAAAAATACAATTATATTTCGATGATGAAAGAATGATATGATAGATTCACTAATAAATATATACTATTTGGATTATACTTCTAAATTATAAAATCATAGATTCATCACACAATCTAAACAAAAAAAAAAAATGCATTTAATCCACAAACAATTAGTACAGGGATGATTTTTATATCTTGTTATTAATGTAATTACGTGATTTTCCCTACAACTGAATCTTTAGTTTTCAAATAACCCCAAGTTATTTAACCATATAATTTTTTGAATCATAAAAATTCAATTCCTAATAATTAATATGCTACATTGTGATTGTAAAAATTCTTGTAATCATATCTTTATTGAAATCACATATTTGAAGTCAATGAAATTTTAGCTAAAAGGATAAAAATAACATTTAAAAGTTGACTTTAAATCTCATCATGTATTTTTTTATTAATTTTATATAAATAAAAATAAAAATACTGATAATAATTTAATTTTATTATAATTACTTTGTGTTTGCAATGTTGAAATCTTAAAATTTCGTACACCATGTCCGATTAACTGGAGTCTTTTTTCTTTTCTTTGTTTTTTTGGACAACCAATCCTTGTCATCCCTGGACCGGATAGCACCAATGAATGGGTTTACGTGGTAAAACATAAGCAAAATTTGCAATCAAAACCATGGTAATATGGTATATGCAAATTTGCAATCCAAATTTATGATGTTAAATCGAAAAACGACGATTTTATTAATTAGCAATAGAGATATGAATTATGTTTTATTATCATGTACTAAGACCATAACAGAAGTTCATCTCACTCACCCTCAATCTTTGACTTCATTCTACTCCTTGAAGCCTGCAAATGACAAACAATTACATAGATTTCTCATAATATGTCAGTTTCCATTCCATGTTATCTCTTTCCTTATCCAAATCATCGAAAGTAAGATATTCAAAAACGAGGTGACTTATTCACAAGGCACATAACATCAATCGTAAACCAACAACAAACCACCTTCTTTGAAGGGCAGCAGGTTTTTGGCACCCATCATCATATCTTTAATTGCCATATGAATACCAGTATCTTCTACATAAAATCCTCTTCAAGTTCCTGCAAAGATTTGCTCGTCTCAGCAATTTGTTTGTTGGATGTCATCTTTTCAGATACCATGAGACCCTTGTAGCTTCTTATCTCCGCTTGTCTTTCCTTTTCAAGCCTTTCTAGCTCCTCACGTCGTTTCTGCCAGATAAATCAATTGGGTTTTCAGTTTAGATATCCAAAAAAGAATATGAATGTTTGTACATATGTGTACATGAATAGAGAGGAAAACACTATAATCTGTAGATTTTCTGACTACAATCCATGAATTCTATAATATGTTCCAATATTTAGCACCTATCCGTATGAGTACTGATAATTCATATCAACACAGCCACAGGAAGTTCAGATTTTCAAAGCAAATATCTGAATTAGTAGCAGCAAAACAAAGCTGGAAACAAATCCATTCAAACATGTGCCATTGTGACTGTAGTTTCAAGTCATTTTACCAATTTTATTATCACATATACATTATTGGTCCAGGAAACTGAACAAGAAAAAAGTTCAAGTATATTAAGATCATGTGATGCATATACAAATAGAACTACAACGTTATATGCATATTTAAATAAATGACAGCTTATATTCTTTAATCTTCGTAGTTTGTCTTGTTCCTGTCTCAGCTTCATGAACCTACTATGGTAAAACTGTTCTTATCCTAAGCGAAACCGAGCAGGATAACTTATCTTGATCCTGCCTCAACTTCAAGAATCTGCTATCATATAAACTAATTCTTTACCCTAAGTAAAAAAGAGTAGGATAAGTTTCATTTTCATGATACAACCATTTAGGATATTCATGTTTTATAGCACACCCATTTAAATAAAACACAACCTGAGGTAGCTAATATCACATTGACAAAAAAGAAAAGGAAAAAAAAAAAGAACAGTAAGGAAAGAAAAAGAAACTCACTTTTTCCCTCATATGTTGCTTTCTCTCAGCTCTTTCCGCTGCATTGACTGCTTCTCTCTCAGCTGCAACAATGTATTGTATTATGTGGTGTCAGTTACATCAAGATTAAATAAAATATTTCAACTGAAGTAGGATGGAGAATAAGATAAAAGAAAGAACAAGGATAACATAAACCAAACCAAATTTCTTAATAAACAACGACAATACTATCTTTAGTGCTAAGTCGGAGCATAAAACGGAACTGCAGGTATGTTTATACCTTTCAAATCAGGTGTCCGTTCTACTTTAGTTTTGTTCAACCTGTTAACTATCTCATTTATTCGCTTCTCCACTCTCAGGGTCCGGACCTAAATCAATTGATATACATCATCCACTTATGAAGCAAATACAAGAACAAATAAATAGTAATAAAGAAGTTTACCATCTTAGAATTGTGAAAGCCAACTTGACCAACATCCATAGAAGGGGTTTTCTTCAAATTGGACCATGGAGTGTAAACAACGTCAATATTGTTCACCTTGTTGCCTAGCCTCGCATAATAATTAAAACAAAACATTAAAAATGCGGCTTGGTTTATATCAAAAGAATGTTTCACTAACATTTTACAAAACTGGAAATTGATGAAATTAAAATAAACCTTGAATGGAGTTAGCTTTAACAAGCTGAGCACAATCTTCGAGCAAGCCTTCGCTTATATCATCGATGGTTTGACCTTTTTGAAGTCTTAAATAAACATGGGCAGAAGACATTTTATCCACATGGAACCTGTAATGAAAAACTAAATTCAATTTCTATTTATATATAGAAAAGAAAAATTAAAGACCTTCCATTTGTAATACAAATAATGAAATTCCAATAAGAAAATACACGAAGGAAGAATTTTAAAAGACTACCAAATGTCTTCGGGGAAGCCATATTTGATGAGTTCCTCGTTCTCGTACTTGTCGAGACCCATGAAAATGGTGTAATCGCCAGCCTCTGGTCGAGCTTTGAAGTAAAACACCATCCTTTTTTCCTTTCGAAATTTCGTTATTTCTTGGTTTTCTTTTCCTTTCTTGGGAGATCAGAGACAAAAATTAGGGTTTTTGCCCTCTTCCAAGAAAATAATTGAAAGGGTGGATAGCGTGGAAACTTTATATGAAGAAATCCCCTGTTGTTTTGATGCTTCCGTTTTTCCAAATGAAAGCGTTTTAACTAGGCTACGTGCCTATCACCGCCTAACCCATTTTTTTCTTTTTCGCCTTTTTTCCGTTTTTGCGGAAGAAAAATATAATCAATGTTAGAAACGTACCAACGATTATACCAACAAATTCATCGGTTGAATTAATTTAATCTGAATTAAAATTTTATAAAAATTAGTTAAATTATCAATTTAATCCATTTTTGTATTGATTTGTAATTTAATTAATTTATGTTGATTCTTTATTTAACTATATTTATATCTTAATCGAATTTTGATTAAAGTTGAAAAATATGATAGAGATTTTTGAAATTTTTAATGTTGTTTATCATTGCTTCCAAATGAGATAAATGTATATATTAAAAATAATGTTTTAAAGTAGAAAATAAGTATTTAAATTCAATGGAGTGTATATAAACTTAAATTATAATAAAATTAAAAACAATCAATTAAGTTAATATTTTGATAATAAAAAACTTAATTCATAAATATATATTTTTTTCCCACATTGATACTTATTTTTTTCCCAAATAAATACATAAAGTTATAGAAGGTTGGCTAAACTATTTAAATAGTCACTTTTATTTGTCTCAGGTTACATTTTAGTTATTTATGTTTGAAATGTTATATTTTAGTCATTAACATTATTGTTTTGTTACAAAATGGTCAATCTATCGTTAAGATCTATTACCTCCCAAATAGTAGTCCGATGTGACAGTTAAAATAAGTTTTAAATGCCAACGTGGATGTCCAATTGAGATGAGAAAAGTTCAAAAATTTTTATTATGAAAATAAAATACAAAATTTAATTTTGTTACCATTAGAGAAGAGAATAGCATAACGATAGATAATAATAAGAAGAAGAAAACTCATTACTTACTGTAATCCATTATATTTGATGCATTGAATTGATTACTTACTATAATATTTGAACCCAAAACCAAGTTAAAGAACAAAAAAAACTCATTACTTACTGTAATCCATACTTGGACCCTCTATTAAATCGATCATTTGTTATTTCATTTTGAATAAAAAATTTCAACCAATTGATGGAGCAGTCAACTTTATTTCTATTGTTTCGATTCAATAGAGATGATTGTGAAAATAGGTTGTCTTTTCAATCAAAATGGAAATGAAAACTAAAAGAAAAATGAGACCAAGGGTTCTTTTTTTTTTTTTTTCAATTCAATGATTAATTTGATGTATTGGTTTTGATTATTTCAAGAATCCCAATTAATTTTTAAAATTTATTTAGAAAATTCAATTAATTAAATTTATTTAATTAAAAATCAATTAATTTACTTGGTTGGATATTCAAGTTGGCATTTAAAACCCATTTTAACTGTCATGTCAGATTGTCATTTGGGAGGTAACAGATCTTAATGACAGAGTGATCATTTCATAACAAAACGATAACATAAGTGACTAAAACGTAACATTTCAAGTATAAATGACTAAAATGTAACATAAGGCAAATAAAAGTAACTATTTTACCTATTTATTTATTAAAAAAAGAAAAGAAAATTTAGAATTTTATTTTTATTTATTAAATTATTTGTAATTTTTATGATTGGGGTGGGGTGGGTTGGGTTGGATACTTGGGTTTGGATTGGGTTTAGGTGAATAGTGGGCCTATTTATATATTATAATTATATTCATTAATTTTTCCGATTAAATCGAAAAAATTCGGTTAACTGATCGATTTCGAAACGAATTAACTGTTAACAAAAAAATCAAAAAATAATTAATCGACCCCGACCAAAAAAATTTGATTAACCGACCGATTAACTGAATTCGGTCAGTTAACCAAATTTTTTCAGTTTTACCCGAATTTTGTACACCCCTAATGAGCGGTGCTGGCCAAATAGCCGGACCCGTGACAATAATCTGTTTCTGTCTCTGGTGGCAAAGGAGAAGGAAAATAAATCTCAATATTAGGTTGATTATCGTTCGGGATTAATGAGATGGTAAGAATGGTGGTGAGTTGAATCAACTAGTCTTTGTCCAGTTTTGCCGATTTTAATTAGTTATTGTTAGGATGATTTTATAAGGTCACTTTTTAGACTTTCAATAATAATAATGTGTGACTTCATATTTCTTAAAAGAATTTTTAATTAATATCATACATATACGTTCTCTAATATTAGATTATTTCTTCTTAATTAGTGTTGATTATTTAGATAAAATTTATGTAAAAAAACTTAATAAAATTAATAAATATAAGGTTTATGAGTTTTTTTAAACTAGAATTTTAAGATTTATAATTTAGGGAAAGGGTTAGACAAGAATTTAGGATCTAATGGGTTTAAAGTTAGAAGTTAGGGTCTAGAATTTAAGGTATTAGACTTTTATATGAAGAATAAATTAATTTTAGAGTTAAAATAGTAATAAAAGATAATTTAATAATTTTTTTTATGTATTATATTATTCATGCACTTTAAAAAATATAAATATGGCATGTTATTATTGGGTGTGTAAAAAGTGAGGATAATCCTAATCTTAAAATTTTACTTTAAGTTTAAATTTCATTAAATAAAATAATTTACCTTGAGAATTAATTTGTAAGATTTCAAGCATTATTTTATCTTTGATAAGTTTCAACACTTGTATTATAATTACTATTTATATTTTAAATAATATATGATCCATTTATCAATATTAAACTTTTTTCTCCTATTATCCATAACAGAAAATTCCAAGAGATCAAATTAGAGATGCACTTGCACATATTTTTTATTCATATTAAATTAAATAATTATTAATCACTTTAGAAATTAGTCTCAGTACTCAGTTGACTATGTTTTAGTATATAAATTAATTTCAATTGAAAATATATTATTTTCTTACAAAACTTTTACTTAGTTTTCTAATTTAAAACTACTACTTGTTTAATAACCAAAGCAGGCACAAATGTTGGAGTGCGAAGCTTGAATCATAGTAATTGATATCGCATTGATACTGCTGGTGCCGCATGGTAGGATTTAAATTTTCGATATGTTTGGGCTGTTTTTGATCCATTAGCATTGTATTCAAAATAGTCAAATCAGCAGCAGGGAGGATGATGAACCAGAAATAAACAACCAAATAACAGGAAGCTATAATTCCATTCATCTAGACAATTTCCGAATATTGTCGATAAATGTGTCTCATAAATATAAAACGTAACGGAAAGTGAAAATTGGGAATTGTGTAAAGAATGGAAATTATTGACCATCTTCTTTCTTCCCCAAAGTAAAAGTCTAGCCTAATTTACAGGAGACTTAAGGGGGTGGATCAATTGAGAGATAAAATAACCTGAGATATCAGCTTTCGTACTTGCACAGGTTCTCGAATCCCATGTACTCGTGCCTCTCGATTTTCCCGATCATGTTTGATATGCCAACACCACCTACCAAAAGTAAGCCAAGAATTGTTTTTGACAAGTTTGAAGCCAAAAAAATAAAGTCTTGTCAAAACAATTGGAAGAATACCAAAGCTCACCTAGTGATATTGCACTGACAAATATTGTGGAGGATAGAATGAAGATGATCAAAGATGCCCTTCCAAATAAAATTATCAGCTTTCGGACAACATGCTGTCCGATTAAGGCAGCAACTGTAGCTACCCCAGTGAAGTAGAGAGCTGCAAAATAAAGTACGGAATACGTAATGTAACTCCTGGGAAAATGTGGAACAACGATATGTTCGTGTAGACGCAACATCCCTTGTAGGTTTCAATGTTCCCTTTTATTTTAATCAATAAAATTATCGCACTGTTGAGATACCAACTTACCGTAAGGTACTGGAAAACGCTTCAGAAGGTAATATTCTACAACAGACATGGATGAGGAAAATGTCATGGCAAAGGTAGCTGTAGCACTTGATACCTGCATGGAAGTTGGTAAGAAGCCAAAAGAACAAAAATAAAAAACATTGGATCATCTTCAAGGTCATAATGAGACAAGAACTGATTTTCCCTCCAATGTGATCATCATTCCAATTAACATAGGAAGGATAAACTTCAAGGTTATGACTACACATTCAAAGGGCACAAAGAAACTCACTTGAGGAGGGACACCCAACTCCAAGAATAGTGGACCCATGATAAATCCTCCTCCTAGGCCAAGTAGACCGCCGACAACTCCAGCTAGTACTCCAAAAGCACAGTAGGTAACAAGCTGGGCTACTCGAAAACTTGTGCCACGTTCTCCCTGGGATGCAATAACTCTATATCCTTTATAGAGACTAACTGCCTCATATAGAGATACCCCAACTGAAACTGGGATCTAGCCAGAAAAAGGATAAATTCAACCAGGTCTCAAAGAAATCATTGTGACGAGGATCAATGATGATCCTCAATGCTAAACAATTATATCTAGATCATGCCAGTCAGCATTGCAAAGAGGCAAAAGAGATAGAATGTACCTGCAGCAAGTTCAACACCCAATACAATGCTGAACAAGTAGTTGTATTATTCTGTTGCCAAAAGTCTTGTTCATCAGTTATGCCTCAATGATTCGAATTCTGTTAAATATTTGAACCATAAAAAAAGGCAGAGGAAATATAACCTTGGTAATCTGCAGTACAAGGAATGCAATCCAAACGAAACAAAGGAGTCCAAGTTCTTTCCAACAAACATTGTCCAAAATAGAGACCTGCAATGGCGGCGTTATTAATATTGAAAACAAAAAGGAACTTGGTAACAGCAGATTACAAAATCAGCCTACTTCTTTATCTGAGTTGTCCTTAGGAGGATCACTGCTTGGGCCACTAGGAAGAGGCTTGTATTCATCATCTCCACTACCAGTTTCTGATATCATATGACAAGTATATGGGCACAGGTCAGAACGAAAAGCATGAGGAAAGGATCACCAAATGATCTTAAGAACCAACTAAAAAAAAAAAAAAAAAAAAAGTAAACAACTGACCATTTGGTTCCAAACGCCTAGCGACCTCCTAAAATCCAAGAGGAGAAGCTTTCAGATGGTTAGCAATTAATTTTAATAATATAAACACAACACACACTGAATGAGAAAGTCATTTCATTGTTTTTAGTAGATTAAGCAGCACAAAGATGAAATTCTGAATGAAATTATCCAGAAGTTGTCAGCGCTTATGATATTCTGGAATAAAAAATCCTTGAAATCTTTCGACTGGCCATCGATGAAAACAGAAATAAACTATTTTAAAAGTTTTGACAATCGCTGCACATCAGTATGAGATAATGAGTTAAAAGAAATCACCTTTTTCAGTATGGTTTCCTTTTTCCACGTTTCTACACCCTTGAAGAATGTCTTTGTTGATGTTCCTGTAAACCATCCGATTGATTGAAATTAAAGATAGTTCTACAAGAGCATTATGCCCAGCAAACGCAACACTAAATCAGCCAACCATTACCTAGAAAGAGAATAATAAGTAAAACTGTGACCATCCAATCTGCAAAGAGCACATTAAAAGTGACTCCAATGCTAACTCCCATCATGAGCATTGGCTGTATAAGAAGAGCCAAATCATAATCAATGATAGGCATATCCAGTGTAGGATGCCTTAGCTTAAGGTTGTAGTAAATAGTTGAAGCTGCTGCACCCATGATCATACCTAGGAAAATGCCAAAAACACAGAAAGCATAAACTCATCTATATTATATCAGGCTCATTCGTTTTGGTAATGACTGATTAATAGGATTCAGAATTCTCACATTAATGCATTTATAACTCGTATAATTTTTGGAAGCATCAAATCAAAACACACATATTTATTTCCCTTGTTAGTGTTGGCTAGGAAATTCCAAAATCTAGGAATCGAAGTTAGCTTACAAGCAAAACTGTAATTACGATTTTCAATTACTGAAGTATGGATCAACACAAAACAAGATGAGTAGATTCCTTCCTTTTATTTTCTTTAAAACCAATCTCAATGTTCTGATACAGCAACAAAATCTTTTAATAAATTCCCATTCTTTTTATATTTCAAGGGACCTCCTGCACCTGAGCTATACGCTTAAGCTCAAGAACAAATCAAACCAGATAAGAAAGAGTGTTTAAATATATACATACATATATACAGAGAGAGAGAGAGAATGATAAGAAAGTTAAAAATAACATATTGAGGAAATCCTTTTCTCTTTATTCTTGAAAAGTGAAATTGGTAAACATATCAACTAAAAGGAACACTTTACCTACTCGTGTGCAAAATTCGGATAAAATCGAAAAAATTCGGTTAACCGACCGATTAATCCGACCGAATTTGGTTAATTGGTCGATTAATCGAGTTTTTTCGGTCGGGTGCCGGTTAATTATTTTGTACTTTTTCGGTTAAAGGTTAATTCGATTCGAAACCAGTTGGTTAATCATATTTTTTCGATTTAACCGAAAAAATTAATAAATAAATTTATAATATATAAATAGGCCTATTATTCACCTAAATCAAATCCAAACCCAACTATCCAACCCAACCCAATTAACCAATTATAAAAATTACAAATAATTTAATAAATAAAAATAAAATTCTAAAACTAAAATTATGTAATCTTTGATTCATTTCGAGTAATTCGGGTAATTCAGTTAATTCGGTTAATATGATTAATTCGGTTAATTTTTAACAAAAAATAAAAAATACAATTTTCGGTTAACCGACCGAATTAACCGAAAAAATTTTGGTTCGATTAATTTTTTTGAAAAAATTTCGATTCGGTTAATGGTTAAAATTTTTTAAAAAGTCGATTAATTCAGTTAATATTATTTTCGGGTCAATTAATCGACTGGACACCCGTCTTTACTCAGAAGAAACACGCTACTCTTTTTTTTTTTTTTTTTCAATTTTTCGTTATTATTTGCTTCATAAAAAATTTCACCATCTTCTTTTATCTCTCCTAAACATTAAAAAAAGAAGAAGAAGCTTATTTGAACATAAACATCAGATTCAAAAAACTTACATTTTGAAATAGCTGTGGCTGATTTTGCATCAAACCCAATAATAAGGCTAAGCATAGGAACAAAAATGCCACCTCCACCAACTCCACCTACACTTCCAAACGCTGCTCCAAAGAATCCAATTATACTTCCCAGCACAATTTGCCAATTAAATTCCATTTCCTATTCCCCAAAAAACATGAATCAAAAAGGTTAAAAAAACTATAAATTAAGGTAAAAAACCAATCAAAGACGTTAAAACAACAATCCAGCGAAGTGAAAAGGAAAACATTTTTATGATTTGTAAAAAGGAATTCTAATGGTGTGTATATACTTACAGGCCAAACATGTTGATAACCCGATTCATTAGATTGCCACAAGAAGTTAATAGCTTTGAGGAAATAATTATTGTTTGTTTCAGACTCCTTGACAGATTCTCCATTCCTCAAGCTTCTCTCAGCTGAAACTAGCATAAAAGCTACACCAAAATTGAAGAAATTCAACATTATCGACCTCAAAACACTCGGTTTTACACCAAATTTCGCCATCTTGATACTGAAACTCGACCAACTTTTTGTTTTTGACTCTCTCACTCTTCTAACAAAACAAATAAGACACCTTTTTTGGTATCAGAATCTCTTCTTTTCTACCGTTAGCTGACAAAGAACAACGTCAAAAAGGCATTCAGTTTCCAAGGATGCAAAATGGATGAAAACAAACAAGATTAGATTTAGGGATTCAAAACCAAAAATAAAAACGATTGTAGAGAGATGATTTTTTCGGATTTGAGATTTGGAAAAAACAAACGTGAACGCAGAAAATGAAGAAAAGAATCACAATTCTTCGGCACTACGACTCACGTCTCTGTTTTTCTCTGTGAAAAAAGAGAAAATGACTTTCTTTAGATGGCACACTGAGAAAATAAATAGAGATAAAGTGGATAACAACAAAACTCAGATCTTTCTCTTTAAATTTTTATCATTAATTTTCTTTGTTTTGACGCAGTTTGTTTGTGGTTAGGTAGGAACTTGGATAGGTTGACTATTTGCCCCATTCACTATTCGGGTGGACCTCCATATCCACCTCGCCCGTTCATCCAACATTTTACTTTTCGTGTTAATTCAAAAATTGTAGATTTAAAGTGGGTTTGGATGGGCGGTGCGTATAACTGTGGTTAGTGTAAAAACAGTGGTAGTGGTGAGATTAGATACTATAACGATATTGATACTATAGCGTAAGACAAAAAGTAAGGTAAATGCACCACACTGCACTTAATCGCCTATCCAAACCCACCCGTAATATTGTAATTTGATTTTTTTTAATTTATGTACTTTTCAATTCAAATGGTCAATTTTAAGCTCATTAAATTAGATTTTATTTCCAAAATTTAATGCAGTAAGTGTAATATCACATCGGCTTGTTATTTTACATATTATTCAAAAATTCAGTTAATAAATTAATGAATGTTATTTGCATTAAGATTAAAATTTTAAAATTCAAAAAATATATAGACTTAGCATGATCCTGTTGGAGAATATGAACTAAATCTATATTTCTACAGATAATACGAGATTGAATTTAATCGGATACAGTTGTTGTTTGGGCTAGGGCTATAAATTAATATTTTGAAAAGAATATGGACTAAAATTGACCAATTTAAAAAAGTATAGAAACTAAATTTAATCAAATGAAAAGTATAATGAATATACCTATAATTTTTATAAAGTATGGGGAATAATTCATAATTTAACCTGTTAATCTCTTTTTATAAGTAGAAAGCTGGAGAAAGGACTGAATCTGAGGAAAATAAAATAAAATAAAAGCAATAAGTAATTGAATAGTCGTGGACAAAAGGAAGGTACAAAGTTCCAAATCTCAATTTAAAAATTTCATCCTTCTAATTTCCCCTCGTCAATTTTACATATTCCACCTACTTTCTTTTTATTATTTTTTAATAATTCAATCTTATATCTATCAAGTTTAAGTTAAAGAAACAAAAATTATCTATTTATTTTATAAGTCATCCAAATATATAAGTAAATTTCTCTCTATCTAAAAAAATTAGTTATATTAAATATATTAATATAATCAATATTTTAGATCGATATAGTAAAGATATTGTGTTAACTCAAATTTTATTAATAAATTAAATTATTAAAAAAATTATAATTAATTTATATCCATACAAATAAATCTCTACTTAATATTATTTTGCGATCATAATAATAATATAAAAATTAATAACAAATTCCACGCAAATCGCTTATAATAATAAAATTTAACTATTATTATTTAAATTATCACTAAAATTTTAAATTTAAAAACATGCATAAAATACAAAAATTAATAATAAAATTTTCGCTCCAAATTCCATCTTCACCGAAAAGAAGCCTTCGCTTTCACTAAAATGAAATCATGGCACATGCATTTTGTTGTTATAAATCAAGCGGTAGGTTGTCATTACCCAAAAAAGGGAAATATTTAGGTTTGGACTTTAAATGAGACGGTGGGAAAAATGTCTACGTTAGTTTTTTATTTAACCATATCGTTGACATTAAATTTTTTGAGCAAATCTAATCTTTGCGTAGAAAATTAAATAAAACGGCTTGCATTATCAGATTTGAGGAGATGTATAAGTGCACGTAATTATAAATAGGTGGACAGGTAGGGACATTGATTTGACTTGTAAAATTAAGTGCCGAGCCCCATTCTATAGCATATAATTGGGTCTGACTGTGCCTTGACTCATATAGCCACAAACTCGCATCAACTTGTTTATAAAAATATCATAAAAATTCAAATATTCCAAATATAAAAATTACAATTTTATAACAATTATAAAACTATGAAAATGCATATAATTATAACAACCTGAATGAACATGAACATGAATATATGCACATCTAGATTCATCCCATCAATATTAAAAAATTAAAAATTTATTTTAAAATTATAAAAAATATATAATTTTTTTAAAAAAATCACATCTAAAATGAATTTAGACAATAAATATAAAAAAATCACTATACATTTATGATTTTGAAAATATTTACTAGTTAACAATATTTTAATTAAAATATTACTTACATATATCTAATTTATTATTTTGATACATATATTTAACCGAAATTCAATATACATTCTAATGAAAAAAAAAATTGGTACTTATTTTTCATAATAAATAATTATTAAAGACACCATTAAATAAATTCATTTACAAAATAATTTCGATTTTAAAATTATTAAACGTAAATCGACTCAATCAATAAACTCTCAATTGATTCTTACCAATTTATGGTATAAATGTAGACTCTGAATTTTATTTGGTTCTTAATATTGACTCTTACTAAAATATTAATGGTAAGATAATATAAAGCAGGCATAAATGTTGGAGTGCGAAGTTTGAATCATAGTAATTGATATCGCATTGATACTGCTGGTGCAGCATTGTAGGATTTAAATTTTCGATATGTTTGGGCTGTTTTTGATCCATTAGCATTTCCATCTCATGCTCATATTGTATTCAAAATAGTCAAATCAGCAGGGAGGATGATGAACCAGAAATAAACAGCCAAATAACAGGAAGCTATAATTCCATTCATCTAGACAATTTCTGAATATTGTCGCTAAATGTGTCTCACAAATATAAAACGTAACGGAAAGTGAAAATTTGGAATTGTGTAAAGAATGGAAATTATTGACCACCTTCTTTCTTCCCAAAGTAAAAGTCTAGCCTAATTTACAGGAGACTTAAGGGGATGGATCAATTGAGAGATAAAATAACCTGAGATATCAGCTTTCGTACTTGCACAGGTTCTCGAATCCCATGTACTCGTGCCGCTCGATTTTCCCGATCATGTTTGATATGCCAACACCACCTACCAAAAGTAAGCCAAGAACTGTTTTTTGACAAGTTTGAAGCCAAAAAAAATAAAGTCTTGTCAAAACAATTGGAGGAATACCAAAGCTCACCTAGTGATATTGCACTGACAAATATTGTGGAGGCTAGAATGAAGATGATCAAAGATGCCCTTCCAAATAAAATTATCAGCTTCCGGACAACATGCTGTCCGATAAAGGCAGCAACTGTAGCTACCCCAGTGAAGTAGAGAGCTGCAAAATAAAGTACGGAATACGTAATGTAACACCTGGGAAAATGTGGAACAAGGATATGTTCGTGTAGATGCAACATCCCTTGCAGGTTTCAATGTTCCCTTTTATTTTAATCAATAAAATTATCGCACTGTTGAGATACCAACTTACCGTAAGGTACTGGAAAACGCTTCAGAAGGTAATATTCTACAACAGACATAGATGAGGAAAATGTCATGGCAAAGGTAGCTGTAGCACTTGATACCTGCATGGAAGTTGGTAAGAAGCCAAAAGAACAAAAATAACAAACATTGGATCATCTTCAAGGTCATAATGAGACAAGAACTGATTTTCCCTCCAATGTGATCATCATTCCAATTAACATATGAAGGATAAACTTCAAGGTTATGACTACACATTCACAGGGCACAAAGAAACTCACTTGAGGAGGGACACCCAACTCCAAGAATAGTGGACCCATGATAAATCCTCCTCCTAGGCCAAGTAGACCGCCGACAACTCCAGCTAGTACTCCAAAAGCACAGTAGGTAACAAGCTGGGCTACTCGAAAACTTGTGCCATGTTCTCCCTTGGATGCAATAACTCTATATCCTTTATAAAGACTAACTGCCTCATATAGAGATACCCCAACTGAAACTGGGATCTGGACAGAAAAAGGATACATTCAACCAGGTCTCAAAGAAATCATTGTGACGAGGATCAATGATGATCCTCAATATTAAACAATTATATCTAGATCATGCCAGTCAGCATTGCAAAGAGGCAAAAGAGATAGAATGTACCTGCAGCAAGTTCAACACCCAATACAATGCTGAACAAGTAGTTGTATTATTCTGTTGCCAAAAGTCGTGTTCATCAGTTATGCCTCAATGATTCATATTCTGTTAAATATTTGAACCATAAAAAAAGGCAGAGGAAATATAACCTTGGTAATCTGCAGTACAAGGAATGCAATCCAAACGAAACAAAGGAGTCCAAGTTCTTTCCAACAAACGTTCTCCAAAATAGAGACCTGCAATGGCGGCGTTATTAATATTGAAAACAAAAAGGAACTTGGTAACAGCAGATTACAAAGTCAACCTACTTCTTTTTCTGAGTTGTCCTTAGGAGGATCACTGCTTGGGCCACTAGGAAGAGGCTTGTATTCCACATCTGCACTACCAGTTTCTGATATCATATGACAAGTATATGGGCCCAGGTCAGAACGAAAAGCATGAGGAAAGGATCACCAAATGATCTTAAGAACCAACTAAAGGAAAAAAAAAAAAATAACAAACAAAGTAAACAACTGACCATTTGGTTCCAAACGCCTAGCGGCCTCCTAAAATCCAAGAGGAGAAGCTTTCAGATGGTTTTGACAACAGAAATAAATTATTTTAAAAGTTTTGACAATCGCTGCACATCAGTATGAGATAATGAGTTAAAAGAAATCACCTTTTTCAGTATGGTTTCCTTTTTCCACGTTTCTACACCCTTGAAGAATGCCTTTGTTGATGTTCCTGCAAACCATCCGATTGATTGAAATTAAAGATCGTTCTACAAGAACATTTTGCCCAGCAAACGCAACACTAAATCAGCCAACCATTACCTAGAAAGAGAATAATTAGTAAAACTGTGACCATCCAATCTGCAAAGAGCACATTAAAAGTGACTCCAATGCTAATTCCCATCATGAGCATTGGCTGGATAAGAAGAGCCAAATCATAATCAATGATAGGCATATCCAGTGTAGGATGCCTTAGCTTAAGGTTGTAGTAAACAGTTGAAGCTGCTGCACCCATGATCATACCTAGGAAAATGCCAAAAACACAGAAAGCATAAACTCATCTATATTATATCAGGCTCATTCGTTTTGGTAATGACTGATTAATAGGATTCAGAACTCTCACATTAAGCATCAAATCAAAACACACCTATTTATTTCCCTTGTTAGTGTTGGCTAAGAAATTCCAAAATCTAGGAATCGAAGTTAGCTTACAAGCAAAACTATAACTGCGATTTTCAATTACTGAAGTATGGATCAACACAAAACAAGATGAGTAGATTCCTTTCTTTTATTTTCTTTAAAACCAAACTCAATGTTCTGATACAGCAACAAAATCTTTTAATAAATTCCCATTCTTTTTATATTTCAAGGGACCTCCTGCACCTGAGCTATACGCTTAAGCTCAAGAACAAATCAAACCAAATAACAAAGAGTGTTTAAATATATACATACATATATACACAGAGAGAGAGAGAGAGAGAGAGAGAATGATAAGAAAGAGTTAGTTAAAAATAACATATTGAGGAAATCCTTTTGATTCTTTAAAAGTGAAATTGGTAAACATATTAACTAAAAGGAACACTTTACCCAGAAGAAACACGGTACTCCTTCTTCTTCTTTTTTTTTTTTTTTTTTTTCCAATTTTTCGTTATTATTTGCTCCATAAAAAATTTCACCATCTTCTTTATCTCTCCTAAACATTAAAAAAAGAAGAAGAAGAAGCTTATTTGAACATAAACATCAGATTCAAAAAACTTACATTTTGAAATAGCTGTGGCTGATTTTGCATCAAACCCAATAATAAGGCTAAGCATAGGAACAAAAATGCCACCTCCACCAACTCCACCTACACTTCCAAACGCTGCTCCAAAGAATCCAATTATACTTCCCAGCACAATTTGCCAATTAAATTCCATTTCCTATTTCCCAAAAAACATGAATCAAAAAGGTTAAAAAAACTATAAATTAAGGTAAAAAACCAATCAAAGACGTTAAAACAACAATCCAGCGAAGTGAAAAGGAAAACATTTTTATGATTTGTAAAAAGGAATTCTAATGGTGTGTATATACTTACAGGCCAAACATGTTGATAACCCGATTCATTAGATTGCCACAAGAAGTTAATAGCTTTGAGGAAATAATTATTGTTTGTTTCAGACTCCTTGACAGATTCTCCATTTTTCAAGCTTCTCTCAGCTGAAACTAGCATAAAAGCTACACCAAAATTGAAGAAATTCAACATTATCGACCTCAAAACACTCGCTTTTACACCAAATTTCGCCATCTTGATACTAAAACTCGACCAACTTTTTGTTTTTGACTCTCTCACTCTTCTAACAAAACAAATAAGACACCTTTTTTGGTATCAGAATCTCTTCTTTTCTACCGTTAGCTGACAAAGAACAACGTCAAAAAGGCGTTCAGTTTCCAAGGATGCAAAATGGATGAAAACAAACAAGATTAGATTTAGGGATTAAAAACCAAAAATAAAAACGATTGTAGAGGGATGATTTTTTCGGATTTGAGATTTGGAAAAAACAAACGTGAACGCAGAAAATGAAGAAAAGAATCACAATTCTTCGGCACTACGACTCACGTCTCTGTTTTTCTCTGTGAAAAAAGAGAGAATGACTTTCTTTAGATGGCACACTGAGAAAATAAATAGAGAATAAAGTGGATAACAATAAAACTCAGATCTTTCTCTTTAAATTTTTATCATTAATTTTCTTTGTTTTGACGCAGTTTGCTTGTGGTTAGGTAGGAACTTGGATAGGTTGACTATTTGCCCCATTCACTATTCGGGTGGACCTCCGTATCCACCTCGCCCGTTCATACAACATTTTCCTTTTCGTGTTAATTTGGTTAAAGTTGGTTATCAGTCCTTTGCAAAAATTGTAGATTTAATTTTGGAATTTGGTTTTTTTTTTTAATTTATGTACTTTTCAAATCAAATGATCAATTTTAAGCTCATTAAGTTAGGTTTTATTTCCAAAATTTAATGCAGTAAGTGTAATATAATATCGGCTTGTTATTTTTACATATTATTCAAAATTTTAGTTAATAAATTAATGAGTGTCATTTGTGTCATAGTACGAGATTGAATTTTTGTTGTTTGGGCTAGGACTATAAATTCATATTTTGAAAAGAATATGGACTAAAATTGATGACCAAGTTAAATAGTATAGAAACTAAATTTAATCAAATTAAAAGTATAACGAATATATCTAGAATTTTTATAAAGTACGGGGACTAATTCATAATTTAACCTGTTAATCTCTTTTTTTTGGAGGGACCTGTTAATCTCTTTTTATAAGTAGAAAATTGGAGAAAAGGACTGAATCTGAGGAAAATAAAATAAAATAAAAGCAATAAGTAATTGAATAGTCGTGGACAAAACGAAGGTACAAAGTTCCAAATCTCAATTTAAAAACTTCATCCTTCTAATTTCCCCTCGTCAATTTTACATATTCCACCTACTTTCTTTTTATAGATTAATTTCGTAATTAAATTATTAATAAAATCTTAACTTAATTAATACAAAATTTGAACAAATCATATAATGCAGTATAATTAATATATATTCAAAGCCGCACCGGTAAAAAATAAGTTTCTTTTCTAAATCAAAATTACCGTTTAAGTTAAAACGGAATTATACTTTGAAAATATTAGTACCGCTCAGCATGATGCATGAAAGCATGAGAAATCAATATTTAACCATTTATTTTATTGTATAAAAAAAACCATTTATTTTATTGCCTTAGCTTCTGTAATAAAATCTCAACAACTATCCATAATTGTATTTAGTTGAACACTTAAATCAGTTGTGATATGTACATTGTACAGTCCTCATAAGCAAATAAACAATATTACTACTACCAGTACAGTCATTCAACCCCATGTTAGATCACGTGTAAATGTCCCCGATATTAAACGAATAGCAGTAAATGTCTGACCATTTCCATTTCCATTTTGATATTAATTTTCGATATTCTGATTAGGCTTTATGTCTACTACTTCGTGGAGAATAAGATTTATTATTATAAAAATAAAAATATCAGATTCATCATTGTTACTAGATTATGAGATACTATAATTGATATGTTTAAAAATACAAAATTATATTTATTGTTTTAATAAAATATTAAATTTTTATCGGTAATTTCACAGATTCAGTTATAATTTTAAATAAGATATTTGATATTAATCAAGAGGAATATTAAAAGGGTATATATATTTAAGAATGTTTGATTTTAATAAATATATAATAATATAATCAATAGAGTGTGATGAGTACTTTTAAATTCTATCTAAATTTAATATTTTATACACATCAGTTGCATGTGTCATCATCACATTCATAAATCTCTATTTTTTTTTTTTACTCTAAGAAAATCCAATTTATTAATTTATATTATAAAACTAGATTTCAATTAAAAAAAAATTTATACAGCAATAAGTTAGATAAAGCCAAGTCTTGAAATCCATATCAAGGAGACGACGACGTCTAATAAATTTTAATACGATTTACATAAATATTTAATCGGGCAGCTGATCTCAGTCTGAGTTGTAATTTGTAACTACATATTAGTCCTTACCTAATTGATAATAAAAAACATATAAATTGGCTATTATAGTTGTACCAGTGTTTTCACGTAATATATTAGGAACGGGCATTTCTGTATATGATTTGTGAATATGAACAAAGGCTTTGCAAGTTGGATATAAAGTTAATGAAATGCTACAATAAAATATAAATTAATGCAGCATGCCATGGGCATGGGAGATTCAATCAGCATCTTATGACATTAATGAATATTCTATCTATAAAAAAAATTTTATAAATGCATTTTTTTCTTTAAATTCAATAAAAAAATTAACACGCCAAGTGTAATTTCTTTAAAATCTTTGTAAAATCAGAATATGAACCTTAAATTTCAAAACAGACTTTAGCATAAATTTTTCAATAATAATAATAATTAGCTACCAGTGGTTGAACAACTTGACATTAATATCAGTTTTTAATAGCCAGAAATAAAATAAGAGTGACGTTTGAGACTGGATTAAATAGGATGAGTGAGGACAGTGGCAGATTATTGCAGTTGATAAATAAATTAACCTTTTTTAAAGAACCAATTATTTAAATACGCCAACGAAGCTCGTTGGTTAGCGAATGTCATGCATGCTACTTCACCAAACTGATATTAAATTATCATAAATTAAAAGACCTTTGGTGGAAGTTATAAGAAGGAAAATTTATAGTCAAAATAACATATATTTGAAATAATTTATATTCATATTTAAATATTGAACATGTATATAAATTCAAACCAAACCTACCCACCTAGACTTAAAAAAATGCATTATTCTTACTGCTAAACAGAAAAAGCTGGATCATTGGTAATGTTAATTAAAACTATCTTAAACATGCAAATTTATGTCATTTGAATATAGGGTGTATCAGATGCATATTTATATGTCTCACTAAAAATATGAAACTATTAATTAGAAAAAAAATAACTAATTAATTTAATGGTTACATTTTTTAGATAATTATAAAAATGATTAAAGACTAAAACAGCTGAAATGAAACATAGAGATGAATAGTAAATAAGATAATCGACCACGTGGTATGAGTAAGATGAGTTAGAAGTGAGGTTAATAATTGAGATCCTATCAAAATTAAATCGCGTGATAAAAATGTGAGTACTTATTGGACCCACCACTGTACGAATACTGTCGAGTACTATCAACCAGGCTTTGCGTTTGATGCCTCCGTCTCCATTGGACCATTGCTATAACACACGTACTACTATTCCTCTCTTTTTTATTCCAAAAAAAAAATATTCCTATCCTTTTCTTTCTTCAGTAGGCGGTCGCTTTCAAAATGACCTGGAATCCATTTTTATTTGTTCCACAGTTCCACTTGTGGGTTTCCCAATTTTCACTCCCACATTTTAAATTATTTGCGTTTCACACGATAAATTCCTTTTAAGAAACGATATCTAATTTAACCTTTCTGTCTTCGAGTAAAACCATTCTCCGTACAAATGAAATTGTCAAAAAAAGATAAAAATGAAAAAATGAAAAAGTCAAAAAAGATAAAAGTAAAAAATTGTATGTAATATTTCAACTACAAAATGGATAACATTCCACGTAAAATAATTATAAGTTGGATAAAGGATAATTATTACGATAGTAATTATGTCTGGTTTTTTTTTTTTTTAATTTTAAAGAACTCTACTTATATAATTATAGTATATAAAATTTAAAAATAATTATTATAGAAAATATTAATAATCTTTTAAAAAATCTACTAAAATAAAGAGCTTAAAATAAAATTATCATATATATATAATTACTCTAGCATTCCAAATATGTTAGAAATTTGGAATATTTACTCTCTAGCATTGAACACGTATTTATTGTCATAATTAGTTGGTCATTGATCAAGTATGAATAATTAATAATAAATATTATATACTAATTAAATTTTAATTTGATTAGTATGAGTATTATTATTAATACATCAACACATAAATATTTTAAAATTATTCAAATGATATTAACAAAATGACATTAATTAATAAAATTTGAATATTTATTTATATTTATCTCACCTATCTTAAAAATTTGGGAGGTATAATTGATATCCTCCGATAAAGTGACGAGTTATTCTTAAAAAAGTGCATCTAAGATAAATTATTGGATGAATTTCCCAACTCACCGTAATGTTTCAAGTACAAAGGGATAGTCCATTTTTGACTACCTTATCATCTGTTCACTTCAGTGTTTCTACAATATTAAACTCGTGTGCATTACTGTTCCCCTATTTTAATCGATATGATGTGGGCAAAATTTTGAACTGATCCGCCATTTTTGAATTCTCTTTCAATGGGTTCACCACGTGAAATTAAAAAAAACAACAACAACAAAAGAATCTATGGTTCCACGTGTCTTTAAAGAAATGTTTATAAAACAATGTTTGGTCTTATAGTGGAAAAAAAGGGTTAAAGTTTTCAGAGTTTTACAATATTGTTTTGATATTTTTAGTAGTAATTTGATTGATTTGACCTAGGCTAAATTTGCTGAAAATGTCGAAAAGAAAAGGGATTTAGGTCGTTTTTTTGGGATATTTAAGAAAATATTTAGGCTAAATTTATAAGACGTGTTTCTATCTTCTCTCTTTAAAATTAATTTATTTTTTTAAATATCTCAAAAAATCATTTTTTTTTTTCCAGACATATGTAGTTGAAAAGGTAGTGGCCAAGTATTTGTGCAGTCCCAGCTAATGATGAACCAGACTTACATTAATTAAGATGATGATCCAAAACACTAATCAAACAGACTTAATCAGATTAATTTAACATTACATGTGGGATTTAGTGATGGCTCACGGACGTTGGCAGTTCATGTCGTATGTATAATCCCTTTCTTTCAGGACAGTGAAGATGGTCCTTTATATCAAGCGGTCCAATAATAAACCATTTGCAACTTGTTCATTAAATAATAAGATTAAATAATTTGTGATGATAATTTGCCCCAGTTGGATCCAATTCAACATTCCCTTTTCCCTTTTGTGATTTTGATTAAAGCACATGCGAGGGCGGAGCCAGAGTCAAAGGAAATAGACGGATTCCTTTTTGGCTTTACTGTGAGATTCATGAGTTATAAACGAAAACTCAAACAAATACTTAATCTTTAACAGGTTGTTTAAACGAGTACTTATTGTTTCCAAACAGTCGAATAAGGGTTTAATGTTTTTGAATTTGATCAAACTAGTACCTATCTGAGTCTTTGGATTGTATATATGCAGGGGTGAAGCTAAAATTTTTTTTATGGGTTGAACTTAAATTTTAAATTTTAAAATTTTATATTTATATAATTTTTAAATGATTAAATTAATTTTTTTTATCATTTTTAGGATACAAAAATTTAATTTTACATTTACTAATTTAAATTTTTAAAATTTTTAAAAAACCTAAATAAATAATTTTTCATTTTAAGAGTCCGACTGCATACACGAATATATTTGTGGTATTGAAAAGTTCACTATTGTAGCATTCATAAAATAATGTAATTTTTAAATATATTAATTCCAACGTGTATTTTATATATATAAAAACACACGCATTATTTAATGAACTCTTTACACATTATTACAATCTATTCTTAAATTTTATAAGAATCTTAAAATTCAGAAATTTCTAAAATTTATCAAAGTTTTTTTTGAATCCAAAAAAAAAAAAAATTATTAACTTATATTGCAATCTTAGACAACCCATAACATCAATGCCTCAAAAAACCTAATGTTTTGGTTCTTCATCTTCAAGGTTAGTTAGCTTATTTGTTTTGAAGTTATGAATTTAGAAAAATAGTTTTTTAAGTGTTGCGTTGTAATGGGCTCTCTTTGTTTGTTTATGTTGTCGGTTCAAACATAAATAAAACAAACCAAATTGCTTCTTAAGGTAAAAAAACGCGATTCTTTGCATCTTCAATGCCACTCGAGTACACACCCTCAAGATTTTTGCGGAGAAGCAAAATTCATGGTTGATTGAAGAGAAATTTGGATGCTAAGGTTTTACAATGTGTTTAGCAAATGTTAGCTTTGTGAAATTGGGGTCCTTCAAATCTAAAAGGGAGGAGTAGAAAGAAAGCGCAAATGCAGTGGATTAAAATTGGTTGGAGGTTTGCAATAATGTCGTGACTGTAATTTGTGTTTTCCCGTCCCATGGCTTATCAGTGGCATGATCCCAATGAAAATTTCCCTGAGAGGAAAATCAGACAATCACGGGATCCTGCTTATTTTGGTGTGTGGAGAGTAGTACTAGTACCGATGCTTGAGGCCCCCACCAGGCAAGGAACTCGTCCATTAACTGACTAATTATGAAAACCGATGATCCCTATTCTCTTTGGGCCTGGTCTTGTAGGCAGATTAACGATTGTGTTTGCGCCTACACCAATTCTAGCAGGCAAGGTCCAGATGAAACGAGAAAAGCCCATTCGGTCTGATTCGGCTCTTAAATCTTTAAACTAACCCAGTAAAGACTTGGTTAGAAGTCACTACTGCCTTCTTTTCAACTACGGTTTTATTTTCAAAGAAATGGGGCAGTTTCAGCTTCAACAACAGGTCATGGCACTGAAGCCATATCCATGCACATTCATGTCTTTAGCTTCTTGTTATAACCCCCCTAAACTTTTCAGAATTCGTTTTTATCCCGCTTTTCCCACACTCAATGAATCCATCAAGTTTCATCATCTTCATTCTCTGCCCCCCGTTCAACCCCGTTTGGCATGCAAGATGAATGGCTCAGGTTATTTTCTACTTTACTAAGCCTAGTTCTACGAAAATATCTATTTTTAATTTGAAATGTACTTCGATTGTTGTTTTAGTTTTCTAGGAAAATCATTTCCGTGCTGACTTCTAAACGAACTCTGTCTGCTCGGCATTTTCCCGAGCATTTAATGTGCAACTGCTGATAAAACTTTGTGTTCCGAGAAAGGGATAATAATTTATCAACCCAATGTTCTTTTTAGATATTATTTCGGATCTAGAACTTGGAAAGCCAGGGGATAGACGAAAACCCGAGAAGCGCGTTAATGGAGTGTTTTGGATTATACTTCTGAATCTTGGAATATATGTAGCTGATCACTTGTTTAAGGTACTCATTTACTTTCTTTTTGGTTGCCCTTTGTTTATTATCGATGGGGATTGTTCCTAATAACATCAGTAATACGTAAAAGCTTTCTGCACTAAATTTTGCCTACTGAAAAAAATGAAGTTTTGAATGGTTCAATTATTAATCTTCTTGACCCCCAAAGTTTCTCCTTCAATAGGTTCAGGGCATTCAGTCTCTATACTTGTACCATAATTGGCCTGCTTGGTACCAATTTATAACGTCAACGTTTTGCCATGCTAACTGGTAAGTTCTATATATGAATGCCGTGGAAGAGCAAGTGTGAAAATCCTTAAATCTTTTGATAAATGAATTGCTGTTATTTTATGTGTCTGCCTTCTCATTTGTACAATGAGAAAGGGATAATAATTTATCTTTTGATAACAATTGCTGTTATTCTCATTGTTCTGCTTATCATCCTTATTTAGGAAGCATCTTTCGAGCAACCTTTTCTTCTTGTACATTTTTGGTAAGCATTTTGCTCTTCTTTGACTTGAGAATGCTCGTAATTTTGTACCCTTTTTACTTTGGAAGTTTGATTGTATCCTTTTTTGTAAAACAGGGAAACTCATCGAAGAAGAGGAAGGAAGTTTCGCATTGTGGCTGTCCTACATTTTCACAGGTGCTGGAGCTAACATCGTCTCGTGGCTGGTTTTACCAAGAAACGCAGTCTCCGTTGGTGCTTCCGGTGCAGTTTTCGGGTTATTTGCAATCAGTGTCCTTGTAAAGGTAAGCTAAATTTATCCACAAATATAGAGAACCATACGAATGAATACTTTGAATTTTTATTGTTTCAAGGAAAAATAAGTTGTCTAAACATTGGAACAAATGGAATGACTCGACCCCTTTTGCTTGTTGTAAGATGTCCTGGGACTGGAGAAAGATCCTCGAGGTTCTCATATTGGGCCAATTTGTTATCGACAAGGTCTGAAATTTTTAATTGACTAGTTTTTATTTCTTGTTCCTAAAAGATTATATTGAATCAACAGTTTCCTAATAATGTTTGTGATGTTGGTTTGGGGCAGGTGATGGAAGCAGCCCAAGCTTCAACAGGCCTGTCTGGATTTTCCTATCCCTTGCAAAATGTCAATCACATTGCACATCTCTCTGGTGCTCTTATTGGTGTTCTTCTAGTATGGCTTCTCAGAAAAATTCCTTCTGAGCCTCTTGATAATGAAATATCAAATTCTCCTAGAAAGAGAAGTTGAGGTTCTTAAGAGTTTCTAAAAAGTTGCATCAAATTGTGAGTTAACGTATCATTATGGAATGGTGATTGAATGGCAGAGGAGATGAAATGTGGCCCAATTGCTTTATACATGTAAAAAATTTAATGGTTCAATGAATTTTGAATACCTCCCATAAATGTATACTGTCATCTTCAAGAAAAATAAAGCAAGTAGAGGTTTCTAAAGCTAAGCATGACAGAGGAGTAAACCCATGTTTTGTTAATATTTCAAGTACTGGGTTGCACATCTAAATACGATATTTGGGTTTTCCCGAAGATATGATAATAGACCCTGTAAGAGCCCAAATTAATAAACTAAATTTAAACCAAAAAAGAAAAACCAAAATTAAAAAAACCAATTAATAAACAAACTCAATAACAGTCCATTTTACAGTTTTTTTACAAACCCAAAAAAAAAATTTAAATGACCCATTAATTAAACCCGAGCCCAAATGCTAAACTTGAACTAACCACTGCCCAAATCCTAGCCCACTAAGCCCAAAACAAAAAATCAGCAAGGAAATCCTAGTAGCCAAGGTGCGCCACAGCAGCCTTCCACGCCCCACACGTCTCCGCATGTCACGTCCGCGCCTTCCGTTCCTGCAAACAAGGCCACCAATAGCAGAGAAACAACAAAAAATATATACAAAATAAAATAATTGTATTTCGATTCGGCTATAAAAAAGGGCCATCAAACATATGTTTTTTTTTTCACGATTCATGAATATACAAAAAAATCAAGAAAATAGAGAGATTTTCGAAGGTATTTTATCATTGTTTTTATGCCTATTCGTTTCTAATATCAAACAAATATAGAGAGAGGAAGCGAATGTAAACCCTTACTCTTTTTGCGTTGATCGGAGAACCTGAATCCGAAGGGTTTCTTGCTATTTTTTATTTTGGTGAAGGTTTCGGGTCTTTAGAGTTTAGATCTGGTTTGGGGTGCCTAAAGGGTTTGAAGTGGCTGACTTTTGGGGGTCTCCGACCACCGCTCACGACGACGGACTGTGGCGGAGCACGATGGCTCAGTGACAGGGCTAGGTCGAAGCTCCAGAGAGCTATCTGAGCTTTTTTTTCTATCTTTTTTTATAAAAGCAGTTAAAAATGATTTTTGCTAAGTTTTTTTTGCTATTTAAAGCTAAGCAATACGACGTCGTTTAGAGGGCGGGGTATTAAGCCTTAAAACAACGTCGTTTCTGGCCAAAACCCACGTGCTGACCCGACCCGAGGGAAGGATCCGCGTGTTTTTGATTAAAGGGCTTTTTGCGCCCTTAGTCCTTCTGTATTTTTAGTTTTTTTATTAAGTTTTTTCTTTTATTTTAATTTTACCCAGTAATTTTGCGCAGTTTTAATTTAGTCCCTATTTAAACGCTACGTTCAATAACGTGGGTAAATTGCGCTTTTAATCCTTTGTGGTTTACGCGCATTGTATTTTAGTCCTTAATTTTGTTCCAATGTTTTATATTTATTTAATGACCCATTTTAGTTTATATTTATTTTAATTGAGTCTTTTTATTTTGGTTTCTTGTATTTCTTTTATTCTTTTGAATTTATTTATTATTCATATTTTTTGAAATTGTCTTAATATATTATTTTGAGTTACTATTTTGACTTGCTATCTTTATACCTTCACTTGTATTTTTTATTTGTTCAATTATATAGCTATTTATTTTAAAATCCTTTTTATATATCTCTTTGTTTTAAAGATTTGTATAATATTTAATTTAAATACTCTTATATAATATTAATTTATACACACAATATATATAATTTGTATTAAAATTATCTTATTTTATGTACATATTGTTGATTTCTTAATATTTTATGAATGTATTTTCTTTTAAATCTATCTACGTATATATTTTATTTTAAATCTATATAAATATATAATTGTTCAAAGATCTTATTTTAAATTATATTTTATTTATTTCAAATACTTTTTATATCACTTTTATATATACATTATTTATTAAATTTCTTTAAATAAGTATATTTGATTTTAAATTATTTTGAACATTACATTTTAAATATCTTCTTATATAGTAGTCATTTCATAAACTCATTTATAAATGATTATATTGATTATAATTTATTTTCTAAATTGTTTCATAAATTGTTAATTTCAAACCCTTTTTTAGTTTTTTTTTTAAACTTATTTGTTGTCATTCAAAATTAGTCTTTATACTAATGTGCCTTATAAATTTTGTAAGATTACTATCTTTTTAGTTCATTGGTCATCGATTATTAAAACAGATCTTTCGAAATGGAGCATGTTGTAAGATAATTGCTATTGTGTATTTGTATGTTTAATTTGTTTGTGTCATTACCATTCATTTGTATAAGGTTGAGTTCATATATTACTTCATTTTTGATGCTATGCTTGTGTTTCTCGGTATTGTTTTGTGATTCAAATTCTAATGTACTTAAATTCTTACTAGAAGTTTTCATCCCGAGTAAATTGAATAAATGCATTATGAGTCGATTTTAAAATCACCCGTTTAAAAAATTTTATCCATGTTTTCTAAAAAACAAGATAGTATTTCGTGTTTGGAAATTCAAGAAAATCACGCCCTAATTCACTGGGTTCCGATTTTTCTCGTTAAATCCTAGCAATCGAGTACCCTTTTCTCTTTTAAATCAAGATGCATAAAAAATTTTAAATAAAAAAAAACTTATTCTCGAGATTTCAAGATGTTGCGTCCTAACTAACTGAATATGACGTCTTATTATTTCGAGGTAAGAATTTCTAAAAAAAAAAAAAAACAAAGGCAATATTTAATATTCGGGAATTTTAATAAATTGTGCCCTAACTTACTGGGTTCTAATTTTTCATAAAGCCCAAATAACCGAATGTCCTTTTCAAATTTTTACACGAGTTTTAAAAATCAAAAGATAAATTCAATTTCAAGAATATAAGTTGTTGTACCCTAACTCATTGAGTATGACATTTTATTTTTTCAAAATAAGATGATTTTGGAATCCAATATTATTCTGTTCAAATGTATTTTAAGTAAACGGATCGTAAACCAAAATCTTTTCAAGCTTTCGGCATTAAGACATTAAATAATCAATTAGGTACCAATTTTGAGCGCTACAAGGGTGCTAACCCTTCCTCGTACGTAACCGACTCCCGAACCCGTTTTCTCAAGTTTTCGTAGACCAAAATTATTATTTTAGTAAATCAAAATGTTTTACTAAAATAATCCATCTCAAGGTGATCCGATCACACCTTGAATGAAGGATCGATGGCGACTCCATTTGTCATTTTAAAGTCAATCCCCGTCTTTCAAAACAGAAAAAAATGGTTTCCACAGACCCTTTGGGAAATAACATTTCAACTGCAGAAAATAGAAAACATGACATGTAGATGGGGCTGACCGCTATCCTCAGTGTTGAGCTAGTATAAGATCACCCATGGGTTGCATATCACTATTTCATACAACACAAAGGGATAGAAGGAAATTGTTCTGCATAATGAAAATAAAGTCGTGAAACTTCATAATATAAAACAAAACTTCCCGTTTGTAGACATTAGTTGAAAAATAAAAAAGTAACACAGTTGAAAGAAACCCAAAACCTATTGTTTCTAAATTCAGGAATCTCTTTGAACAAAACAAAACATCACAAATTAACTTATGAAGCAGCAACAGCTCCCTTCTTCCTTGGAGTTGCTTCAGTACCTGACAGACGGACAATTCAACAACACCCCATCACTATATGCTATCTACCAAACATGTTTTCATTTTAACCAACCATGATTGAATACGAAATAATCATAAATACCTTCTCTAAAGCCAGTCTTGAACCTTCGGGGAACATGTCGGAGGTACCTCATGCGGCCAGTCCCGGTGGTCTTTCTTCTAATAGCCTTCACACTCCAGTTATCTTAAAACCATTAAAACAACACAACACAACCCAATCAAATTAACTAAACAAGAAGATATTACAAACAAAAGCCAATGTTCAGCAGACAAAATGCCTTTAAAAAAAACAAACACATAAACCATATTTTCAGGATTCTATCTTTCAACCAAGCAATGACACTCAAAGATAACGGAAAATGGTTTATGATCTGCTAAACCTAAATCAAGAAAATATCTAACTTACAAGTTTCATTGGATATCGTCACTTCTCCTGAAAATTTTCATTTGCTAAATTTATCTAAGTTCAGCTAAGCAACTACAAAGAGAGCTAGAATGACTAAAAATATACGTCAGATTTGGAAAATCTAAAGAAAAGAAAAGATCTTACATTTTCGGATGCGACTGGCAGGGTAGCCACAAGCACCGCAACGGCTCTTCTGGAGATGGAAGCTTCGGCGACCACATCGAACGCAGAGCGTGTGAGTCTTGTTCCTTCTCTTTCCAAAGCTTCCAGTTCCTTTTCCCTATCCAAAAAAAGAAAACCTTTACAGTCATTTTCAATTTCTTCATAAATGGCACGCATAATAAGAACGAATTCGGATAATGATAATGATGATACCATTTTCTTTTGTTCTTCGAGCTGCAAAAACACCAGAAAAGTTTTGACAAAATGTAGGTTAAGGTATTTATATAGAGATGAAATAAATTAGGGTTTTGCTCATTTTCGACAACCAAGACGCCAGCGAGAGAGTCCAACGCAATTCTAATGGCGTTCTTTTCTGAGCCCATTTACCGAAAAAGTCCACTAATAAAGGTAAAGGCCTTCGGTTCGGCTTCAATGGGCTTTTGTTAAATTTCTTTTATTTTTTTTGTTCAGAGGCTTATCTTCAATTTATTCATATTTTCTCGAGTATGTGAATTCTTTCAGGCCGAAAAAACCTGGAAGAGGAAAATAAAATTTATTCATGACTAAAACCAATAAAAGTTTGGCTGAAATTTTGAGTTTTGAGTAATTAGGTTTGAGTTTTGTTATGTGTAATTGGTATGAACGGGTCTTCAATTTTATCATATATAATAATACATATTCGGGTTTTAGTTTAAATCATTTTTTATTATTCATCCATTTGTGTATTGTAATGATTTAACTGTACTTTTCAATTATGCATATTAAAATTTTATTTATGTATTAATTTTTTTTTTTTTACAAAATTTTCTCCATCACTTATATTATACAACGGGTTCTTTGGATGCTCGTACCTTCCTTAAAATTTTGTCGCTCTCGAGTGAGCTTTCATATATTCGAACTTAGAATATAACACACATTTAAGTACTCTATAGAATAGATACATAAGAGTGTACAGAAAAGACAATTCCAAATTATACTATCAAAATATGACCAAGTGACTGGATGAGCCATAAGATATATTATAAGTATGTATTTTTTCAATAATTTTACTTGGGGAAGATACAAATATACAAACCTTCAAATGTGTATATATATATATATGAGATATCATTCAGATTTGCTTTTCTGAAAAATTGTACATATTTGGTGCTACAAATCCTTGCTGGGCTGCTTCGTCATAAAAGGAAAGTTGAAAGCTCCCTTACTATGGGGTTATATATTAACTACGAAGTGTGTGTTTTGAAGATCCTTTATCAATCATCATATTCATATCCTTTCTGCATTATTACTATTTATCATTATTATTTTTTGGGAAAGTTAATGCTTTTCAAAGTTGGATTTAAAGAATGCATTGCATCAACTTTTTAGTAATCTTCACAAGAAAACAAAAGGGTTAGTCCTTGTCCAGAATACAAATGCAAATGGACTAGCCTTAGTGTTCCCATGATTACTTTGAATTGAATCCGAATTTGACAACCCTATCACAATGAAAGTCAGAGATGAAGCAATAATATGTAATGGTCCATGTTTATTTTTAATGGAAAGTTTAATTTAATAAAGCTTAAAAAAGATTCATGTACTCAATTTATCCGTTGATATAAATTTCAGCATATACAAAAGTGTACTTTGGAAATTCCCACTCGATTCTGCAAGGTACAAAGAACCATGCAAAAGGCCCAATATCATATATATATATATATATATGAATTCATGAGCATGCTTGAATAATGAGAAAGTAATATGCAAAAAGGGCAAAGTTAAAGAAGATAATAGGGCAACCTAAGCTGGGGAAGAATCATAGCTAGCAATATCCAATACTCAATGTTAAGAGAAAGAGCAAAGTGGTGAGGGGGAGAAAGTGGACAAGTGGGTTTTGAAGTTTAGCTTTCACCAAGCACATAGATATATAAAAACAATACGCCTCTCGTAATTTCTCTCAATAATTACTTGTCACTTACATGGAGAAAGAAACCCCTCGGAGACTGACATAAAGCTACCTATACATTAACAACACATCACCCCTCCATCTGAATATGTGAAAGACAGATGGAGTGCTTAAGGGTTGAGATTCAGCAAAGGAAGCTTTTTCTTTTCCCCTGCTGGCTGAGTTTTGAATTCTGAATGTTGATGATGAAATGGGAAAAGAAAAAGTACATGAAGATGGACCCTGTGAGTAAATTAACACCTTCACGGAGCATGTGAGGATTAGAAAGGTGGGGGTGGTATGTATGGTGTAAAGATTGAGGGAGTGGCGGTCCCTCCCAATATGAAGAAAAAGAGTGGAACAGTTCTCTGCATGAACTGGATATCTCTCCACTCTCTCCCTTAGTGCAACATTATCTTCTTCTACTTCTTCTTCCTATTATTGTTATGATGATATTCAAAGTCTGTCAATTTCATCTCTATGCATGCGCTTGCTTGCTCGTCTTGCCCTTTTCTTCCATCCAACTTCCCTCATGCATATCCATCTTTCTTTGTTTTTTTCTTTCAATAATTCTTTTAGTAACATTTAATTTATTCCTTATGGAGTTGAATTTAAGGCGGTGAATATTTCATATTTTTAAACATTATATATATACATGAAAAATATACTTAAACTTATACTATAACCAATGGAGGAGACTGTTAATGAAGAATTTGGAGGTCCGTCAAAAGTTAAAATCCCAATTAAATCAGATTCAGTAGGCAAATCAACATCCGCTAATGAAGACAATGAATAAGTTGGCGGCATATGCAGCTAAAATAGCATTCAATTCCCCTTTATTTTTCAATAAACAATAATTAAATTGGAGCCATCAGAAACTATGAAATATCAGCAAGCCAGCACTATCAACATTTCTTATATACTTCAACATCGCCATTTCGATCATTCTAAATACAAATCAATAAAATAATGTTACTTGATTCAATTTTGAAGATAATAACATTCATCTATATCTAATATCTTCTCTAACTTAATTTAACTTCAATTAAATTACTTCAAATAATTAATTTTTTAAATTATAAGCAAACATCTTTTCTTCTTTTACAAATTTTAATCATTTTATTTTTTTCCGTAAGTTTATATTTTTTATTTTTGTGCAATTTTTTTCATATCATTGATACATAATTTTGGTAATTTTTTATCCGAACCTCAAATTCTGAACTCAAATCCTGAACTTTAAATCTTGAACTCCTGAGGTTCAGAGTTTGGGTTTGGGATTTAAGGTTCAGGGTTCTAGTTTGGATTTTGGGTTTGGGTTTGGAGTTGAAGAAAAAAATAATTACCAAAATTATGTGTCAATGAGATAAAAAAATTGTTGAAGTGACATTAAATAATTGGAAATGAACCATGAATAATATTATGAGAAGGTTCCATAAAATAATTCTTCTATGATAAGTGTATAATAATTTCAAGTCTTTAAAATTTGAAGATGTGTCAAAATTTTATTAGTACATACAAACCTTTATTTTTTGGATCGTTCTAATGTAAGTTATTCCTTTAATTTTTTTTATGTAATTATATATATTTTTTAATATATATGTTGCAATAAGTGGAAGAAGATAATAAAAATAAAGTTTGAATTCTGATTTTTCTTTTATAAAATGTCTAAAGAAGCCTTCTTAAGCTGTTGGCTATAGTTATAATTTTAAAATTATATATTTGTCATTTACCAAATATATATATATTTGTCTGTTTGTTCGAAGAAGAAACATATATTATTGGTAGATGATTATGGTTTTGGCATTTTTTTTTTTCTATTTGGTTTAGAAGTGTATCCAGTTTCGTGACAGTGGACAACATTCAAAGGAAATATTAATGATGAAATTCATGGATTCCAATCACGAGTTGTATTATTGTTAGATGAATAAGCATTTAGTTGACTGATTACTTCCACCATCCCATCTGATGCTGACTTCATGTTGCTAGCAGTCCATTTTTAGGTCTTTGGAAATTAACTATCCATCATAATAAACCTTTTTAAAAAAATAAAAGAAAATTTGCATAAAACACTTCGATTAATCAATCTTAATGGACCACCCATTCAATATCATCCAACAGAATAAATTAAATAAATAAAATCAAACCATTAAATCTATTAGATTATGCGAAACTCAGATTATGAATGAAAGAAAATAATCATTCAATTATTTTGAGATTCTTTTTTTTTTGTCTATTTTTCAGTTTTATTTTTGTGGGTGATTTCAGGCTAATTTTGTTGTCGTCCTTTCTAGTTTGATGGATACTCGGTTCTTTTTCTGATGTATGCCTGCCACTTTGGACCACGAGGCTGATTTTTTAATTGTATTAAATGTTTGTAATCACTCCAAATATGTCACGCTTGAGTTGTGACAGAGCCAATTGTTAACGTGTCATAATGTTCTATTGATATGCTGAGACTAAAGTCTTTATTGTGTCAATGGAGCTTGTCCTACATCGCTTACAACGGGTGTCCGTTATTCTTTCCCCAACTATATGGTCTCATTCATTAAATGAATTAATGAATTTCGCTTTAAAAAAAATATTTTGAAATTTTCTTTTAAGTTGTATTCTACCCTATTTAATTTAAAATCAAATTATGAAATTATTTAAAGATAAAAAATTTTGTTATTTTTCCAATTATGATTTTTTTAAGTTTTTTTTTCCAACTTAATTAATACTCATTAATTCATGACACTATTTCAATTAAGTCAGCCGAGTTTTGTAATTTTGGATTATTTATTGATATTTAAAAAATAATTTTTACTTTTACTCTTTGTTAAAATTTAAAGGATTAGTCAACACCTTCACTCGAAGTTCCATTTAGGATTCAAATCTAATTTTTTTTAAAAAAAAGTTTGAATCATTTTTAAATATTGTATTTAAAAGTCTTCATCCACATGATTATTAGCTAATGATTTAAAATTTAGTAAAGCTTAAAAGTTGTTAAAAATTGATTTTTTTTTTCATAATTGTATAAATATCAATATTATCAAAATTTAAAAACGAATAATTATTGAATTAACTTTTTTGGAAAAAAAGGGAAACATTTTTAGTTTGGTGGGATTGTGATTGATATAATATACACTTGACCATTATAGTGAAAATAAAAAAACAAATTTAATGATTAAAATGTGATCTTCTCGAAATTCAAGTTTTCCTCTTGTCGAAGAACAAAGCCAGCTAAGAGATATTTAGGTCATTGTCAAGCTTCGGAAACAGCCCTTAAATTGGATTTATAGTACAGTAGTGAGATAATTATTAATGTATTTATTATCACCATTGACGACTACTTTGCAAGACAAGAATCTCAATCAAGGAAATTGTTGATTTGGTTCATTTTAAAACACGCTTAAAAAAAAAAAAAAAAAAACATTTCATTTCATGTATATTGTTGGTGCCACAATTAATGAAGAGTGGACCATTTTGATGTAGTATAAGTTATTTATCATTTTTATAACCAGTCATGCTTAACTTAAAATAAAGCGAGAAACTTTCTGTCTATACAACTGATTAGAAATAGATAAGGTAGAGTCTCACTTCAAATATATGTTTTTTGGTATATATAACATGGCGATTGAATACTACTTGAAAATTTATTTGATGATTTAAATTGTGATAAACTGGAGATAATTGATGATGTGATTGATACTCCTTAAAGATCAATTTTACGTGATAATTTTAAGATAATTCAAAGATAATATATAGGATAATTGTGTGAAGATTTATTTTGGTGATAATTGTTGATAAATTAAAGTTATGGAATAATTATTAACTAAACCTTGTATTATCTCGTTCTGAGATAAGGTTTTGAGATAAGATTGTGATGTTTTATAAATAGAAAGATTTTCCTAGGATTAAACAACGAGTGAAAGTGTGCACAATTTGATTTATTTGTGAGGAATGCTTTTATGCTCTTTTATTTCACTTTGGAGAAAATTTCTTTCATGGGAATAATTGTTTCCATTGGTGAGACTTCATACCAAGTGTATTTAGGTGAGTGTAATTATTCGAGAGTCGGGATAGATTGAGCTTAAATAATTGCTTCTGCAATGAGATTAAGTAGTTATTGGTTTCTTCTCCATCAAGACGTCACAGATGTAGATTAAGTTCAAACTGCATAAATAGCTTCATATGTGTAATATTTTATTCTTTTTGTGTTTACTTATCGGTATACCATTTGGTATATCACTTAGTGTATCCATATCTCTTGACACACCTTAGTATCAATTTCAGGGGCGAAGGCAGGGGGCTGGCATGGGCCCCGGCCCCCCTAAAATGTAAAATTACTATTTAAGCCCTTAGAATTTTTTAAAAATTTTAAATTAGTAAAGGTAAAATTGCACTTTGGCCCCCTAAAATTATAAAAATTCAATTTAATCCTTTACAAATTATAAAGATATAAACTATAAAAAATTAAAATTTTATCCGGCCCCCCTAAAAAATTGTTCTGGCTTCGCCCTGATCAATTTCACATTTTCATATATATGTACATATATAATGATTTCTTAAACATGCCTTGACCATAATCTTCTTTGATGGAAATGGTGAAGGGAAGTGGGGATGAAATTGCAATAAATAGAAATTTCTATATTAAATATGTAAAAAGAGCTTTAATTAAGGTCAAGCACAATATAACATCGCAAAATATTTTAGTTAAATGTGTTAGATTATGTGATGTAATCACAAAATTTTGTTTTAGGTAATGTAAAGTTAATGATTTACAAACATTTATAGTAGTAAGTAGACTTTTTGTCAATAATATTACAAATTTCACCGAGTAATTATAAACTTGTTGACAACGTAACGCTTGTCAATAATATTATAAACTTGTTGCATGAAACCAAGAAACTTCTAGTAAAAAAAATTGAGAAAGATTTTCGTTATACAACTTTTTTATTAGGGATTAGATATATTACGATCGCTCTCAAGGAACCTTGGATTATTGTAAATGGATTATATAAAAAATGTATTTAAGAAATTTGACACGTAGGATTGTTAACCATGTGACACCAGGGGCAATTTTAAGGGGTTGGCATGAGCCCCGGCCCCCTAAAAGGTAAAATTTCTATTTAGGCCCTTCAAATTTTTAAAAAATTTTAAATTAATAAAGATAAAATTGCACTTTGCCCCCCTAAAATTATAAAAATTCAATTCAATCCTTTACAAATTAGAAAGATATAAACTATAAAAAATTAAAATTTCATCCGGCCCCCCTAAAAAATTGTCCTGGCTTCGCCCCTGTGTGACACCTATGTTTAATTTTGGTGAATATGTGACATAAATTTTTATTTGTATATATTATTTCTAGAAAATAGAAAATTTCGTTCTTTTAATTATGTATATTGTAATCTGAAAGATCAAAACTAATATCAAAATCCACACGAATTCAAGTACATTCTTCATATGATCAGACTCGATTGCTCTTAGTTGATTAAGTTTTACATGAGATTTATTTAGATTCTAGCCAAAGGAGTTGAAGTCGAGGATTGATATGTGTGATGCATGATTTGCTTACTGTTTGTGTAATGGGAAGAGAAGTAGCAACAAAGGCCCAAAGGGGGTCCAATGCAGATGGCCATACGGGATCCATCTTATGAGCCATACACACCTCCCATCATCCCATCTCCATTCATTGCTTTAAATAAAGCTTGCACCAAAGGACAGGAATGAAATAAAATAAAATGAGATTGAGATTTTTATTAAGGAATTTACAATTTGAGAATTGGATAAAATTGAACTTTTTATTATTATTATAAGTTTATTGTATGAATCGATTAAGTTAGATGATAATGGGAAGCAGGCGGTGAATGTTGCGGGCTTATATGAATCATATATTATTTACTAGATTCATGCATGCATGTATGCATAACAAGGAGACATTTCTACATTTCGACGTAGGAGAAAAGTGGCCCACGTGTGATTCGATGGTGAGATAATAACCATGTGCAAAAGTGTTTGATGCTAGCTTCTAAATATACAATATCTATTTATTACTAAGATTCCGGTTCATCAATCTACAAATAATGCCCCTTAATTAAAGTGTTTTCTGAAATAAAAAATAATAATTTTCAAAATATTTATCTTCGGCTGATTTGACTTGACATTATATTTGTAAGTGGACATGCTTTAATTTTCGAATTTATTAAATTACATAATAATAATAAACTCTCTCGTATTAAAAAATTAAAAAATATTTTTTTGGTTGCATCTATTTGTAATTTTTTATAAATAAATAAAAATAATCAGGTTGTCTTATCGATAAGAATAAAAGACAAACATAATTTTAAAAAAATCTGATTGATCCTTTGAACATGGTTTCTGATTTGGAAATAAAGGAGATGTATATAGCAAGAAATTGTATAATCTCTGTTAAGGAAAATGTTTTTTTATTGTTGAGTGGTGGAGAAAAATGAAAATTAGGATTGAAAATTGGAAATATAGGATAAATGGTCCATGCAATATTGCAAAGCTATATGTTACCAACAAATATATGTAACACGTTAATTAGGCTAGGCTCCCAGCCTTGAATTGGAATTGAAAACGACCAATTATTCCGCGGTTCCTTCTCTTTTATCTCCTGCAAAAGCTGCTTTTCTTTCACCTAATCTTTTTGTACGTTTATAATTTTTTAAGCTATAATTGGGGGAAGGATCCGTTTAATTTTTCTTTTATATATAGTTGAATTTCTTTTCTTTATGACAGGCTATCTATCAAATCCAACTGAATTGTCAAACCAGCTCAACTTTTGCAGATGACAAACAATGGGTTTCATACAGTTATAGCCAGGTCGACCCTTTTTCCTTTGTTTAAAAATGAATTGATTGGTCCCTTCATTTTCCTAAAGTGACACGTAAGTTCCCTTCATTTTTGTTGAAGCATGTTTGCTCTACTTGCAGCAAAAATGGGACTTCCTTTTAATAAATGTAATCTCCAAGTACATGTAATTTATCCTGCTCATTTTTAAATGCACACGATGAGGTGGTCGAAAACATTCTATTTGGGAGGAAATCAATTTGACAGCGATATTGCCGGTGTTTGATATGAAGCCAAGCACAACAACAGCAAAAAGCCAAACAAATAATAAATACTTTAATGGAAGCTGCATCTGATGGTTACTATTGATTATGGTAATAAATCACAATCTCCAAAGCCTTATGGAAAGTATAGGTCAAAAAACACAATCATATGCTATGCAAAACACTTACCAGATAGAATCCATAGCTCCAGTTTTTTCCTTTTATCTCTTTATAAATATATATATATATTCAATCAAATACTCAAATTTCAGCTTCATCTGAATCTCTGTGTCTCACCCTAAAAACGAAAAAGTATGATGCCTAATTAGGGAAAAATGGTAATGTACAAGATGTACAGATATAATCTCAGGTCCCTCACACAATCCAAACAAAAAACCGACCCGTTTTCTTAAACACTTTGAAATTCAACTTCCTTCCATATACGTCCCCAAGGCTTGCAATGGCAGCTGGCTTTGGTGTCATCTTGAAAAAGGAGACAAGGGTTCACTGAGACAACTCTCTTCCTTAATTTTGCTCATGTGCCTTTGGCTTTGGCTATGAATCAATCGATATCCACTGCTGCATGTTCACGTGCAGACGCAGTATATTATGTAGTATATCTTCCATCTTCAACCAAAAAAACCTCTCGCTCTCTGACGATTTTAATTCAAAAAACCCAAGAAAAATAAAGCTAAGGGAAAAATGAATCAATCACGGAGATTATGATGATGAATCTGAGGAAGGTTGCTGCAAAAGTGAACGAGTGAAAGCCATACGGTGTTTTGCTTCATGTTTCCAACACCGTTCAATGTCTTCTGCAATCCTCCTAGCATCCATTGATGTACCAAGTAACCCACGTTTTGTGAACCCCACGGCGTATAGCCCACTTTCACCTTTCCACCCATTAGGGAATGGCCTTCGAGGGTACCCATCTTTCTCTGAGAACATCTCTCTTTCCTGTCAATATTTTCAATTTCCTCTTTTCTTTTAGCCTTTTTTTTTTCGGTAAAGGAAATAAATATAAAAGGGCAAGTATATATATATACCTTTAGCCAAGAGGGTACATTGCTTTTATAACCAGTTGCTAAGATGATTGCATCAAAGTTCTCAGTTTTGCCATTAACAAACTCCACGGCATGTCGTTTTAGGCGTTTAATGCTTGGACATACCTATAGTATAACAACATTTATAAGTTAAAGAATTTCGAAATTTAACAAAAAAATAATGGTATGGGAATTATTGGGAAACTATGTTTGTGGCAAAAAAGAAAAGCATGTGGGTACGATTGTGGAAAAACAGTTCGTTAGTTGTCATCAATGAATGAAAAAAAAGGGGGAGGTGTGATGTGATTTCAATGAGAAAAGGCAAAGTACCTTAATGTCTCCACTTTTGATATTGGCAAGCGTGCCAACATCTAAGATGGGGGTCTTTCCAGACAGATTCTTCAGTTCCAAGGGACCCAATCTTGGCCGGTCCAATCCGATGCGAGCGGTGTCACCCAGCATCAACCACGATACAATCAGCAATAAGCGATCGACGAACCGAATGGGTAGCCACTTGAGCAACCACATGGACAACCCGAAAGTTGATCGCCCCAGCATCTCTCGTGGAAGGACGTGCACCTTCAGTTCCATAAAACAAAAAAGCCAGGTTTTTTTAGTGGACTCAAAACTAAAAAAGCAAAAACATGAGTTGATATTGTATGGGTTAATTGCCTCCACGCCATTCCTCCATAACTTTGGAGTTAGTTTTCTTTAGTCTTTTCCAGGGGGGAAAAAACACTTAATCATAGGGACAAAAAAAAAGGTGTAGATTCATGATGATTACGACAACACAAGATCTTAGCGATGATGAGCATGCTTGAGAATCCCAAGAAAGTGAAAGATCAAAGATTTGATCTTCTCTTTAAATTTTTATTTATATAATTATGTTCAATATTTTTTTCCCATTCTATCCCAATTAAGATCTCTTTTTTGGACCCAAAAGAGATCTCTTTGTTCTCCTGAAATTATTACTTAGTAATAGATTGGTTTGAAGCGACACAAACTATGGCAGTTGTGCCATTTATGGTGAAACATAAGCAAAAAGATTGAAAAAACTTGTTCAATTAAAAACCATCTTTTATTCCTCACAAAACAAAGAGGGGGCTTCAGAAACCCTTTTTTTTTTTTTTTGGTAGTGAACTTTACCATTAAAACAATGAAAAAGATAAAAGAAAAACCCTTTAGTGGATGTGATTTTGGGTTAAATATGTTTAGTGGGAAACAGAAGAAATTTTATATCGAAGAAAAGAGAGAGAGACAGAGAGAGAGAGATGGTGAAGAAGTACTTACTGTATCTCTGACCACAAGTGAAGGCCTAGCATTATGATTGCAAAGATCCAAACACACCTCCATTCCTGAATTCCCACACCCCACCACTAAAACCCTTTTTCCTCTGAACTCTTCTCCACTTTTATACAAACTTGTATGCCTTATGTCCCCACCAAACTCTCCCATTCCTTCCATCTCCGGCATCACCGCCTCCGCATTCTCTCCCGTCGCCACCACCAACCACCGGCACACGTAATCCGTCCCTTTCCCATTTGCTCCAACGCTTTTCACCCGCCAAAACCCCAGCGTCGTGTCGTACTCGGCTTGGGAAACCGTCTCATTGAACCGTGGTTTAATATCGAACTCCCTTGCGTATGCTTCCAAGTAGTCCACGAATTGTTGCTTAGTAGGGTAAGTAGGGAAATCAGTAGGGAACCCCATCAGAGGAAGTTCGCAGAACTGTTTAGGCAAGTGAAGGCGTAGACGATCGTAGGTCTTGAGTTGCCACAAAGATGCTATGCAGTTGGATCTCTCTAGGACTACACTTGGCACCCCTTTCTCTTTTAAGCAAGCTGCTGTGGCTAGACCCGAAGGCCCTGCACCAACGATAAGTGGCCCTGGAACACATATGCAACGCCACGACGCCGACGTATTCATCTTCTCTATGAATATGGGATCGTGAGCTTGTTTTCCTTGTATTTCTCTCAAGCAATCCATGAACAGACAGCAATTTGAGACTAATTTTTTTTTATACCACCACTATATATATATATATCCTTTTTGTTAGCTATACGTAGCTAGCTACTACGCAACTAAATAGCTACCGCTAGCTAAAGTTCGTTCAGGTTGAGGTTTTGATGAGTTTCCAAAGGGAAGGAAAGGGAAAATGAAACTAAAAAGGGCAAGAAATTGCTGTACTTCGAGGCTTAAGATAGAGGGAGAGACAGATGGTGATGTACTGATATAATATATATATATAACTCTCTTCTATGTATATATTTCTTTGGAGAATGTTCTGTGAAGAATTCAACTCATATTCATATATGAGGTAAATTAAGAAGCAACTAAAAAAAAAAAAAAAAGGGAAATTTTAAAGTGGTGACAATGTCTTCTTCTTTTTTCCACAAAATAGACAGACAGTATTGAAGTTTAGAGATGCTGGTAGGATAGAGTGTGTTCCGTGTATATAAATGGTAAAAAAGAATGGAATTAACTTTTCTTTTCTTTTTTCCAAAAAAACCCCTAAACTAATAATCCCAAAAAATAGGATTATATGTTAAAATTATGATTAATGTAGAAAAGATGCTGGTAGGATTCTCACAGGATATTGAGTTTTGATTATGGTTGGCAATCATAGGACCAAGTTGGGGCGTGGTGGGTTGTGAATAATAGCCGAGATGCCTCCACATCCAATGGTGTTGAAATTGGAGTATTACTATTGGGATATTTTTTGGATTCTAGGGGCCGATTCTGTAATCATGGGATTTTAGATTCAAGTGTTTTAGAACAACAAAAAAGCAGGATGGCATGTGCATTTGATTCAGTTTTATGCATGAGTTGCCTCCCATCAATATTTGCAGCTTCCGTTTGACACAGACTAGTTTTATGTTTCAATGTTGCGAACTTGATTTGGAATTTGAATTCAATACAGCAAATATATATATTGTGAAGTGGGATTCGGCTTGTCATAAGGCAATGGTAGTGATGATTAGAGTGAGAATGGCATGGCGGTTAGGGTGGGGATGGATCAGTGGCCATTGTCACATTGGTGCATGACGGTCCCAACATTTAATATTTGAAGTAATTTCGTGTTTGCAGGGAAGGCCCTACCAATTTTCTTTTGCCCACAGCAACTTCAACAAACTGGATACTTAAAATATCATCACATCCCAATAAGGGATTGTTGCCTTTCATTTAATTCCATTATATATATATTTGATCAAGCTGAAAGTTAGTCCTTGATATTTTATATTTTTTATTCCAAGTAACTGGTCTGATTTTACAGTTTTCGGTTTGATGGAATTAATTGCGGAATAAAAAGTTGTGGTCTAGTCCATAGCTGGTTGAGGTCGTGCCATTGTTTGGTTTAAATCATGTTCAGACCCAAGTTACACTCAGTTTGACCACCAAGTTTCATTTGGTTTTAGGAAACAGGAGTTATTTTTATTTTAGTTTTTGAAAATGATAAAGCAGTAACCAATAAAAAGTTATTCTATTGTTTTACCTAAAATTGACTTGTGATATTGAGGGTATTTATCTTTAAATAATTACAACACCATTTAAATTTATATCAACAGTTTTTAAATATCAAATTTATTAATTACTGATTACATATCAATTTTTATTTTATTTACTATGTTTCTATTATAAGAAAATATGAACCAAATATTTTTTGCAATTTACAAAATATATTTTTGAATGTCCGAAAACAAAAAATATAAATAAAAATATTTTTAAAAGTCAAACAGAGCCCAAGTATTTTCTTTTTAATGCTAGGTAGCATCAATAAGTAATTTTATTATTTAAATATTATAAAATATTCTTTAAAATGAATTTACAATTATGATTACTCATAAGAAAAGTCTAATTTATTAAAAATTAGAATAAGTCTACACATGATTTGTACATATCGAGATTTGAACACAAAATAATCTAAAAGAAAAGTAGCACGTGACATTTATGTATACTTAATATCTTAATGACTCATTTTTTATTATAAAATATTTTTAAATATTTATAATAAAATATTATAATTAAATTTAAATATAAGTATAATTTTTTTTGGGTATTACAATAACACGGAAAAATTCAAACAACAAACATGATTAGCATGAGTCAAATTTAAACTACACTTGAGACAGTGAACAATCTTAATCATCAAACCATCAAATGAGGTTCAATAACTAAAATTTAATTATCTTGTTGAATCCCGACCGGAGACAATACTAGTCTTAAACTTTGTTACGTGATAAAATTTTAATCTAACTTACAAAAGCATAATTTATTGGTATTTAATTACAATACAATAAATTGATTTTTGTATTAACTTTACCATTAAGTGATAGTGCGTCAGCCGAAGAAGTCTCTAGCACATGCACATGAATGATATTTTTCAACATCTTTCAAATATTTTCAGATTTGTAAGTTTATTTTTGGATTTTTTTAGAATTGTATACTTGATTTCGAATGATTTTCAATTTTTCACTCGTTAAATCTTGTTGAAATAAATTCAAAAGAATTATGTTTAATTTCTGATGTCTATAACATTAAATTAAATTTTATTTCAATTAGTCCTATTGTGCATCGATGCATTTCTTTAAACGATTATAATTGCAATAAAAAAAGTAATTTAGGTGAAAAACTATTAATCAAATTATCAACTAATAAAACAATACCAAATTAAATAAACTGAGTATAATATTAGTTATAGGCTTAGTATATTCTTGGGTATTTCTGATTTTGTTTTTCAATACCATATTTGTGTTTTTTTAATTTAATGTGATATTTATATTTGGAAAAGTTATACATTTGGTATTTATAGGTATGGATAGTACTTTTGGGTGAGGTGATATTCGAGACTGATAATGTTGGGCTGGTTAATAGGTTGAAAAGGGGGATGAAGATATCACTATTATTGGCAGTAGAGTTAAAAGGTGCAAAAGAGCTTTTCGTCTATTTAAAGCTGCCAAATTAGTGTAGTCTCATAAACCTAGTAATAGTGTGGCTGATTTAATTTGCTCTATTATGTGTAATGAGGCTAAGAATTGGTTTTTTGACATGGATTACCCTCCGGAAATCCATAATGCTGTTATTAGGGATGTTACGTAATAATACGTCCGGACCCTTGTGGTCATTTTTTTTCAAAAAAAGAAAAAGAAAAGGTATGGGTAGTAATTTTTTGGTATTTAATTCAGGTTTTAATGTTGATTTGATGAAAATGAATTGCTAATATAATTTTATTTGAAATTTCATGATTTTGTTAATAGAATAAATTTAGTTTTATTGGATAAAAATGTATAGCTTTTGCTAAATACAATTGCCACATCGGACCAATAGTTTTATTGGAATCGCACTAGGCCGATTTAACTAAAATTGACTATTAAACCAGCATGGACATAGAAGTTGAACTAGTCTTTGACCGAACTGCTCAAAATCGGTAAAACACTATAAATCAAGACAAAAACCTACAGCTGAACTAGTTTTTATAATTATTCTAATATTTTATTAATTTTTATGATTTTTAGTTATTTATTTAGTTATTTTAGATCGATGGTTGAACCAATTGTATCGCTAACTGATGGTTTGACTGATTCAATTACCAAGTCTAGTTATTAAAACATTGAGGAAAACATAAATATCACATTAGAGAAAAGTGTCAAACTCAAGTACCAGATAATATATTAAGCATTAGTTATGAACTCACACACAATAAATCATATATGGTCAACTCTCTTTATAATAGAGACACCCATAATGTCAACATTTGACTAGAGGTGTGCATGGGTCAGATCAGACTTAACTAAAAATTTAGGCCCGTTTGCTAGGCCTGGCCTAGCACGAAAAATGGGTCTAAAATTTTTCTTAAGCCCAACCTGAATAAAAATGTTAAAACCCGGACCCGCCCTGGCCCGCCTGTATTAATTTTTATATTATTTTTATATAATTTTAAAATATATATAATACATCAAAAAATACTAAAAACATCAAAATAAATATTTTCCAACAAACTAAAAATAAATTTTAAAAAATTTGTATACTTAAATAACACTACGATAGATGCAACTTAACAAGCAAATGCCTCTAAAATAATAATAAAATTAACAATAAAATAAGTTTTATATAATATCAAAAATAGTAGCAACATAATAGCAAAATGATAGCAAAATAGAGAGAAAATAATAATAAAATAAAATTTATAAAAAATTCGGACCTATATTTTTGCCCAAACCCTCCCGCATAAATTATGAAGTTATATAATAAGTGAAAGCTTTGTTTTTCACGAAAAAATAAATAAACTTTAGAAGAATTTTAATACTAAAGGTAAATCATTCAACATAAATAATTTTTAGTCAAAGAAAATTATTAAAATATTTCCTTACAAAATTTATATAATGAAATGCGAAAAGTACATAGTCCTTAGCACGTGATTATATTTTACATTTTAATCATGTTGTCTCATCTACTCAAATTCATCATTTGACTTCCCATGAATCATTTTTTCTTTCGACTTTCTGATAAACCATTATCCTTACCTGTCACATTTTGCTAAGACTAAAAACCATTTTATTTTTCCTCCAACCACTTTGCCATGTTCATAGTTTTTTGTTTTTTTTGCCAAAACGTTTATAAATGTGTAGTTTATAGCCTTTCAATCACAAATAACTTTTTTTTAGACACTAGTTAGCATACAAATGATATGATAGTAAAATAATAAGATAATCATCACATATAAGTATGTAAATCATTTGGACTAATTAATGCTATTGTAAAAGTAAAGGACCAGATTATATAAATTTTAAAACATAAATATTAAATATCATATGTGAGCATAGTAGAGAAATCGAAACTACAATTTTACCATTATCTAAAAATAACTAAAAATAGAGGGAAAATTCATGCTATTAGTTAGTCCAAATAATTAACACTGTTAATAATTTTGCTAGCTAATATGAATTTAAAAAAAAAAACTTATTCCAATTTAACGTATCAAAATACTTTTTTGGTTAAACTAATATTTTGTTTAAAAAAACATGTCAAAAAATTTATCAGAGTAATTAACAATATTAGTTATTTATAAAAATATTACAAAAAAAAGACCAAATATTATTGTTGAATTATTGTAGAAATTCAAATATAAAGATTAAAATTTATTTTTAGCCCTAGTAGAGGGGCCAAAAGTGATATTAGGCCAATTCTCTGTAAAATGCAAAGAAAGAAAAGAGAAAAGACTGAACATGTGTCAAGTATAGGAAGTAAAAGTGATAGTTGACCAATATTGTATAAAAAAAAAAGGGGGATAGAGAGACTGAACGCGTGTGAAGTAGGAAGGCCACTAAACAGTAATTACAATAAAGTATAACTGTCAAGTAATAATTATAAAAAAAAATTATATGTTGATTGGGATTTTTTTTAAAAAAAATATCATACCTAATTCCCTTGTGTGATTTCTCTCTAACTCTCAATCCTTCATAAAAATTAGAGCCAGAGGTGAATCTAAGAAGCTGGAATGCCCTGTTCCTTGAAATAGAAAATTATTATTTAAATCTTTTAAAGATTTTAAATTAATAAAAATAAAATTATATATTAATTTATTTAAAATTATTAAAAATTAATTTAATTATTTAAAATTATAAATATATCAACTATTAAAAATTAAAATTTTATTCAAAATTTTTTAATTTTGTAACATGATATGAATCAATCGATAAATTTCAAAACATACCCTAACAGAAATAATTGACAAGAGTCACTGCAAGTACAAAATTCTCAAAAAAGAAGAAATTAACCTTCTGCCATATCCGTCTTATCATGATCTTATCATGGTAGTAGTAAAAAAAGCAAGAGATCTATATTATAAATAAATAAGTAGGGAACTGTTTGATAGCCATGCATGAAGTGGATATATAGTAAACTAGGCATTTAGGCAAAGGCTAAACAATAATAAAAAAGTATAGGATGAGTCATGAGATGAAATTACAGTTGATTTATGAAGAAAAATAATAATAATCAATCAATAAGATTGTATCAAAGACCAGCAAATTCATCTAGCAAACTTGAGTCTTGTCACACTTCAATTCCCCAATCAATCATTGATTTTCTGTTCTAAAAAAAAAAAAAAAAAACCCTCTTGTGATACACCTAGCTAGCCTCATACATAGTCACCAATATTTTCTTTTTGTAAAAAAAAAAAAAAAAGGTGATAAAAGAGTCCAGTTTTGACTTCCCATCCAATCAAAGTGAAGCAGGTAAATAGAAACATGTGAAAATGAAGCAGTTCCAGTCAAACCTAATTACCGTTTGATCCCTCTCCTGTCCTCACTTAATTTGTCTCTCTCATCCCTTTATCACGGCGTAATAAATGTCTAATTACAGGAATGTGTCACTCATTCTTACCCATTTCATAATATGAGATGACATGCATATTCAGAATTTTACTACATTTACTCTTTTATGTTGTATTTTCAATAATATTATTATCCATGTTAACATAGTTGCCCTTTTTTTTTTTTGTTAATTTGCTTGATATAAAAATAACCAAACAAATGAAAGGTGCAAGTAGGTGAGAAACAGATTGAGGAAGCCGTACTTAGGAAATTGTTGCCTTTGCTTTTTGCTTTGCTTCATTTCAAAGTTTATCCCTATCCCTATCCCTATCCCATGCATGCGCTGTTACAATAATTTCATCGTTTCTGATTTTTTCTTTAAGAATATTGTAGGTATGTATGTAAACTTTCAAATTTTAAACTTATGTGTGTACAACGTTCCAATTATTGTCTCCAGAAATTAAAAATAAAAATGTAAGCTACTAATTAAGTATTAAAGATGAGGTTGCGAATCATATGATTAAGTATGTTGCAATTGATAATTTAATTTTGCAGTAGTTTTAAGAACTTCTAATTTCGATACAAGATTTATTACTTGTTGATCGTAATGTGTTGTTGTCTGATTAACGTTAACAAGTTGATGTATCACTTCATGCTGTTTCTTTTTACTAAAAAAAGAAAAGATGTTGTCAACACTCAATCAATTAACATTAACAAAGGAGATAATAATATCTTAATTTAACCTAAAGGAAATTCTTACATATAAAATTTATATCTAGATTCTGTCTAAAAGATTGATTAAGTTAGTGTTGTTTATTAATCCGGTAATTGAATAATTAATTATTGAAAACCATTCGTTTTATAAATAACAAGTATTGTTATGAGAATAGTTTTGTGGTATTAAAAAGCACTAATAAACAATAATTTGGAATTCTGATTAAAACAATTCTAATATTTGTATTTTTATATAATTTAGGTAGTAACATGGTTGATGGGCCTACTTCAGAAACCCAAGCTTTCTGTAAAGAATCACCTTTGTGGGTTAAGAGGCGAATGGGGTATTAATTATCATGTCTTCGTTTTGACGAGACAGCTTTAATGGAAATTAAAGGGGCGAAATATTGTGAAATAACAAAGTACAAATATCATGTAGATTCAAATTTTAAAAATAATATTATTAAAAAAATCAATCCCGAATTATAAATATCAACAATAAAACGAGAAAAAAATTATTTAAGATGTGCTGACCTTTTTCTTATTTATACTCACATTCAAAAAGTCAACTTTAGTTAAAAAAAATATTTATGCTTACTTTAGCTAATCACACTGTTTTTGTTGGATTTTCTTTTAAGTTGGTAGGTTATGAATGACTAAAAAATATCTTCGTAAATCGCTTAAAATGCTTTTGAATTTATAAAATTAAGACTCAGACTGAGTCTTTTTAATTTTAGGTACGATTATTACATGTATAATCATTTATTCCTAATTTAATTTTTTTTTAAAAAATGGATTTTTAATCTTTAATCAGTATTTCATATCCCTTAAATTGATTTTTGAAATATTACATTTATAAAGTTAAAAAATATGTATTATGACGTAAAATTTAAAATTTGCTATGTGATAACATATCTATAGTATATAATTAAGTGATTTTTAACCTAAATTACTTTTGTTATCCAAACAAACCCTAATTTACCACTATCCTTGCATGCTGAAATGTGAAATGACTTATTCTAATTTGTCAACAAAGTTAATTATCTAAACGCGAATGTTGGTTTGTCCATTAATTAAAAGTGGAGGTTTCATCATAATTTTGGGGCATGAGATATTGTGCTAATAAGAAAGGTGTTTTAACCTAATAAAAAATCTTCATCTAGAAATCAACAAAGGGAAGGATCATTAATTAGCTAAGTTTACGCAACCCCCCCCCCCCACAACAAAAATTTCAGTCAAAATTTCCATCTTAATTGATGATAATGAGATGTATAAGATGTTAATCCAAATCTTATGTTTGTTTAAAATGAATTTAGAGGTGTTACACTTTGAAAGTATGCAGCAATTTTTGAAGTTGAATTATGAGGTATTCTTACTGGTTTAACGCTCATTTAAATTATGAGTTATTATGGTTTGAGGATTCAATCTGATAGTGTGAAGGTGATCAAAACCATTCAGGATTCTTCTCTGACGAGTTCCAACTCTATCTTCATTAGACGTATTCATCACCTCCTGGTGAACGCAAGAGATTGAGACATTCAACATCTTCCTAGAGAATGTAATAAATTTATTGACTGCTTGGCCAAAATGGGTTTAAAAACAAACCAAGAATTAAAGACATTTGAGGAGATTTCAAGGGAGGTACTACCACTTTTTTCTATTGCCTATCCAAGTGGCAACCTCACACATAGAAACATTATGTAATTAGTTTTATTTGATTATTTCACCTACCAAAAAAAAAGTTTTTGACTTCAAAAAAATAAAAATAAAAAAAAAAGTCCTTAAATCATCATGGATGCTTGAATATTAATTTGGTTTGTTTTAGTTTTGGTCTCTTTTGTTGGGCAGCTAAATCAATTACTATGATAATAAAAAGGTAATAATGCCCATTAATTATATGTAGAAAATAGTGATTCGCGTGCTCATATATAAAAATATAAAATTATTAATTATGTACTTCAACTTGTAAAAGTATTCACAATGGTTATAGTTGACAATTCTTTTAGTATTAGAGAAATATTAAAATCGAAAGCAAAATGTAACCATCTTCTAAATTTGTCATTAGCATCAAATCATGATGATATTTAGTGGGGTAGGAAAGATGTAAAATTAAAGTAAAGTGAACTACTGTGAAAGTTAACCCACGAAAATAAGTCATATATATATATATATATATCAGAGTAACTATGAACATCAATCATTCAATATCATTAATTTATCTTTTAATTAATGAAAAAAATGTGCTGTCTAGCATTGTTAAGAACAGTAATGGTTGATTTATACTCACCAAACAAATTAAGAAAAAATCAGATGCCTTCTTCTTGTAATTTATTATTTTAGCACCATATATATAGTTTCATTGCTCAATCATTTTTTTTAAACAGTTGTTAAAAATATATGTTTTTTTTTAACTTACATTTTATAGCTTCATATGATTTAGTTTATAGTAATGAAAATCCATGAATTAAAGCCTATTAAATTATTAATCAACATACTTTTTCATTAATTCATCCTCTAAAATTTTATTATTTTAAGGGTTTATATGTGATGCACTAATAGCATATAATTTTATGCACTATCTATTGATGAACCAGATGATAACACACCATCAAAACTGAAGTTAAGTAAGTTTTATCAGCTCTTTTAAAATGAAAAAAATTCCTAAACCCTTTAAAAAATTTTAAAATTTAAAATTAGTAAGGTAAAATTTTACTTTGACCTCCCTTAAAAATGATAAAATTTGATTTAATTCTTTAAAATTTATAAAAATATAGACTATTAAAATGATGAAATTACATTTTACTATCGTAAAAATTATAATTTAATTTTGGACCCTAAAATATGACTTTTACCCCTGAGTAAATCATAATAATAACAAATTTTTATATTGTGTAATCATCTAGATCTTAATTTTTAATATTATGAGAGAAAAAATAAAGTATTTAGATAATCATAATTAAATTAGGTCATAAATTTGTCAAAGTGGACCTTTAATTTGCCCACATGGAAGTTGTTTAATGGGATTGTTCTCACTCTCTTATGATTGCAAATCTCTCATTATAAATATATATAATAAAAGTTCAAATGTAAGCTTTTTAAGCCCTTTTTAAAACCAAAAACACAAAAGAAACAGTTTTGGGTTCCATCAAAATATCATTGGCTACATTTGATGTATCTATTTTGATAAAGACGTGTTGATGAAGAGATTTAAAAAAAAAAAAAAAACCCCAAAAAGAAGCTAAGAAAATAAAACAATAGCAAAGCAAAATTCCATGGATTTAATTTTGGGGAGAAGAATCTCAACTTTGTGAGAATCATTACTTCCGCTCCCTTGTTAGGGCAACTTAATAATATAACACAGAATCTTTGTAGGGCATGTCTTTATATTATATACATGTATGTATGTCTATGTATTATATTAAACTTTCCCAGTTTTTTTTTTTTTTTTTACCCAGAGAGGCTGATGAATGTGTTTATATTTTTAAATCACTAACAATGCTTGATTAGACAGTCGTGGGGACTTGTCTTTTTTTTTTTCCCCTAAGATTTAAAGTGCATTTGTCCAATAATCAAGTTGTAGTTCCTAAAGAATATATATAATAAAACATTTTTTTTGGGGTATAATTTAACTTTTGTCAAGTGGTTATATCACTTCTTTTGATTTTTAATTTTTTTTTTAGACTTTATTTATTATGTATCAGTGTTTTATGTTCCTTTCTGTGAAATGTTTTACATATGAATGAAAATTATGTTGAATATATATATCATTAAATGATAATATAATGATAGAAGCAATAATCTAGAGTAGTAACGTAGGGAAAGTTTAGAAATGGAGAAAAATAGGGTATATATTACTCATATGAAGGAATGAGAAATTTGGAAAACACCAAACATCTTATCATTACTTAATCTCATCCACACACATAATTTAGAATTATCTTATTAAAAATTTCCTGTTATCCTTTCTAAATTTGGGAGATTCCCTTCTCCTTTTCAAAAACCATTTAATATATATTATGATTGCAATATGATTATAGTTCATGAATCTTGTTCTTTGGGAATTGTTTCAATAATTTTATTAGGGAAAAAAATGAAAATATAACTAATAAACAACTTGGAATATTATAATTGAAATTGCCTTTAAAGAGTAATACATTTATATGTGTTGCCGTATCTGGTTGCCTGTATGTCAAGAAGCTTGTCCACAATGTCAAACTCTAAATACTAACATAGTTTAAGTATATAATGTTGGAAAATATGGACATCACATATATATTAAGGGTAATTATATGTTATTATTCACTATAATGATAGGTTAGTCCAAATTAAAAGTGATTTAATTTTGGTAGAATTTTATTGGACTTTAATTATTAAATAGAGTATGGGTTAAATATGCGTAGATATTCTGGTAATTGAGTTCTAATCAAATTCTAATTAATGATGGGCTAATTAAAATTTGATTAGAACTAATATGTCAAGGTTATAAATATTAAGGTTATGGTCCCAAATTATACACAAGATATCTTTTCTAATATCTCATCATTAGGATGCTCTCTCTGAAGTTATTGTGTGCATCTAGTTTTATTTTTTATTTATTCTTAATGATTTGACATGATAAATTATAGTTTATTCAGTTTTATCAAGGTTATGGTTCCAAATTATACACAAGATATCTTTTCTAATATCTCATCATTAGAACTGCTCTCTCTGAAGTTATTGTGTGCATCTAGTTTTATTTTTTATTTATTCTTAATGATTTGACATGATAAATTCTAATTTATTCAGTTTTATCTTAGATATATTTTACAATACAAATCTAACATATGAGTTTTGTTCATAATTTAGAATGAATATCTGACTCAGATAACTTTTACGTGTAAAAAAATTATTAGGTTTTAAGTTTAATTAGTGGGGATTAATTATGAGAGCTGAGCGTGTAGATTGGAATTTTGGATCACAATTATGTGAATAAGACAAAATAATAATAAAAAATAGAGAAGAATTGGTTTAGAGTTCTAAGTATTTCTATATATAGATATATAAATACGATATAATGGGGAACTGAGTTTCGAGGGAAGAAAGTGTGGTTGAGCATAAATGCCCAAGAATGTTTTATAATTAGAAATGCCTGGAGAACAAACAAAACCTATTGGTTACTTATGTGATATAATTATATATGTGTATATGTATATATAGAAACATGATTCTTGCTTTAATCATTTTCTTCCCCAATAATCTGAGTTTTACTGCTCTTTAATGATTATTACTATCCAATAAAGAAAAATGACATCTTAAACCGCCCCACCAGTGTTGGTTTGCCAAAAAAAAAGAAAAAATCCAACAACAATATTGGTTTTCTGATCACCAAATAGCAGTGCTGAGAATTTTTTTTTAACGAGTGGATGACACAAATCCCCACCAAAGCAAATGGTTATGAAACAAAACGGGGTCTTAATAAAGTGGGAGCAAAGGGTGTTTTCAGATACATAAGAATTTGGTTTACAGGCGAGATAGATCACAAATATTATATTGATAGAAAGAAATAGATATGGTTCGTGAAAAACCATTAGTGGAATGGAGGAGTTAAGTTGGCATGGTGTTCATAGAGTGACTTTGGAGTTTTGAGAGAAAATTTTAGAAAAATAATAATAAGTGTAGTGTGCGTGTCTTTTTAGATCATTGGAAGATATGTACGTAATTATGCACATTTTATGGAACAAATGTTATATGTGTAATATGTTTGCTAAGTTACGATGAATTTTTTTATGTGTGATTTGTTAAGTTATATAAAGTTTTATTTTTATAAAAAGTTTTAAGTCAATGTTAATGTATAGTAGATAAATATTAATAACCATACCAACAAAATGTTTGCAGAAGAAGTATTTTTTTAATAAAATAGATTAACTTGACGAAATTTTTTAAGGTGAAATAATTATAGATATTTATTTATGTGTGCAATACATAAATGTACTCTTAGCCCATCATATGAGAGATGATTGGATGTAAGTTCATAAATGTTAAGAATTATGGGCAAAGTCAATTGCCAAAACTTTCTTTCCCTAGATGGCCAACCAAAACTAAGGTAACTAACCATGGCCTACAAACCAGATGTTTATATACGTTTGGGGGTTGAATTCTGGTATGTTGTTCGCATAAGCATATAGATTAGATGCAGGACTAAGTATGTATAGGAAGTAGAAGCCACAACCTATAAGGCTAAAACTTACCACATTCCCACATGACATCTTACTCTCAGAAAAGAAAAAACTTGACATGTTCAACTAGTCTATACATATTGGTCAAAAAACCTACCCTAAGGAGGCTAGAACTATCGAATTTTGAAGTTTTTATAAAATTCGCCATAAACTTTTGGACATTCAACTCAATTTGAATACAAACACCTATGTTTGTAAGAAAAAATTATCTCATTTATAGACTGTAATTATTAAATTTTACAAGTAAAATTAACAAAGTGGTACATAGATATTAGTCCAATGATACATCTGCCATATAGATGAAAAGTATAAATTTTTATATAAATATATATATATTTCTTTTAAATGAATGCTAATTGTAAAAAAAAAAAAAAAACAATGATATGGCTGATTGATTTTATTGTATTTTTAAAAAGTTAAGTGAGTAGTTTATGGGGGAGTGAGTAGTTTTCTTTTTTAGATCTGAAATTTTTTTTAAAGGTTGGAATTAATGAATGTAAAAGTAAAAAAAAAAAGAAGTAAAAATTGATTAATTACTGTTTTGTTTTACATTTTCTTGATTTATATTAACTTTTAAAGAGATTTTAGTAATGTCAGTTAAGACTATAAATTTAATCAGAATTTAATATTAATATAAATAGTAAAAAACCTTCTGGCAGAAAAAGAAAAAAAAAATGATAACCTCTTAATCCACTAATGAAGTAAAAAATTCAAGTATTTACTATCTACTTCCCCTTTCCGGGCTAGTGTTTCAAACTAGAAACTTCTTTGGGTTATCTTCATATTAGATTGAAGCCCAATTTTAGGTTTATGTACCACAGGTTTAAACGTAGAACCCTGTCGGTCCAAATCTATTTTCAAAAGCCGAAACCTGAAAATTAAATATGAAGTTGCTTCTATGGACTAGAATTAAATAGATTGACTAAAAATGGCTTCTAGATTGTAACCTCCACCTTCCAACTCCGATAAACAAGGGCGGTGCACGTGGTTGGAAAAGATTTATTAGAGCATATTATAATAATATTTTCTATAAGATTTCATTATTGCAATCCTTTGTTGGGTGTTAAAGTATTTGAAACAGAATTTCTAAGCAAACAATTCTCCAAGGCAAATCATAACTTTGGCCTATTAAATTTAGCTTCCAAATTTTGAGGCGATTATTGTTACTTAAGCCCAATGATAATATTATGTTTAAAGGAATTTTAACCTTGCATGATACAGAAATATATTTTTATAAATATAAAAATGAGTGGTATATAATAAACACCACAATGACAAAACACGTACAAACAAGACTGATATAATTAACACCAAAAGTTTAATATCTAGATTTTGTTCTTCTTACTATATTTATGTTAACATAGTAAAGAAAAAAATATGAGATAAAACACACATGTTATCCAGATCTATTTTCACATGAAATATTCCTTTAAATGTACTAGAAAGTCACGAAATTCAAATATGGTGGCACTGATGGGCAGTTAATGAGCTACCGTTCCTAGTTCCAGTCTAAAAGACAATGGCGTCTATGTAGGCAGAGGAGAAAACGGAAAAAACTCACCTCAGTGCCTCCCAACAGTCTACATTGTAGCCATAGTTTTGACACTACTAATTGAATGGCTAAAACCAAAGTTGAATACGAAATTATCTGAAAGGAACGCATACTAAACCCTCATAAATTGGGTAGTTGTTAGTTTAGTAAATCTCATAAAAAGTCCAAAAAGAAATTAAAACAGATTATTGTCGAGACTGTTGATGTCAGAAAAATTAAAGACCATAATCAAGTGACGAATGGCCCAATCAATTATGTTTGGCAATTGAATACACGCACCACCACCCTCAAAGCTCATCCACCTAAGCCCATGTCATAAACTGCATTTAAGTGAACCAGTGGTAGTTGGACCCATTATGTTGGTTGAAAAATATTGTTGGCAGTATTATTCAGCGGTACTTGTCCTAAGGCTCCGACTACATTTCTCATTATAAATGTGGAGAATTCTTGCTCTACTTTCCATTCCATGCAACACTAACTTTTAGATTATCTTTCCACTGCACTGCTCTTTCTTTCTTTAGAATTAGTCACTCCTGTTCTAGATGAAGGTTCTCTCCCCAATTCTTGCTTGCCTAGCGGTAAGTTTTTCGATTTCATGTGATTATTGGTTGTTGAATGCAAAGAACTACGAGGTTTTTTTTACCTCAACTTTTCTTGTTTGCTATTTGTTGTTGCAGCTTGCTGTGGTGGCAAGTCATGCTGCTCTCTCACACGAGCAATATTGGAGCTATAAGCTGCCAAATACTCCAATGCCAAAGGCTGTCAAAGAAATTCTACATCCAGGTGAGTGTTTAATATCCCAAGAATTCTTTTTTTTTTTTTTTTTTAAATCGTGTTTACTCACCGACAAAACAGGACTATTGTGATATAAGCTCTTAACTTGAGATGGTCAGGAAAGTGAGGACAGTAGAATATCAGACCCTGGTTTCCCATAGAATTGAATTGAGCCTAATACAGCAAACAATCATGTAATCATGGAAGCAGGGTAATAATCAGATATGAGGTGCTTAACATAGTTCTGTTCCTGCAATTTATTGAAAGAGAAAAAGCAGGATACGTTCTGTTTAGCAATATATTTCAGAAAACATAGGAATAGGATGTGTTCTGCACATGTTGACTTATTATGAAAAAAAAAAATTTGGAATCATGCATGCATCAGCATGTATCTGAGCTCTCTAGCCCATTTTGGTGTATTTGCAGAACTGATGGAGGAGAAAAGTACCTCTGTAAATGTAGGAGGTGGTGGTGTAAACGTCAATACAGGAAAAGGGAAGCCAGGGGGTGGCACTCATGTGAACGTTGGGCGCAAAGGAGTTGGAGTGAACACGGGAAAGCCAGGGGGTGGCACTCATGTGAATGTTGGAGGCAAAGGAGTTGGGGTGAACACTGGAAAGCCAGGAGGTGGCACCCATGTGAACGTTGGAGGCAAAGGTGGAGGGGTATCTGTAAACACCGGACACAAGGGAAAGCCAGTAAATGTTAATGTGAGTCCGTTTTCTTACTTATATGCAGCCAGTGAAACTCAAATCCATGACGATCCGAATGTGGCTCTTTTCTTTCTGGAAAAGGATATACACCCCGGGGCAACAATGAGCCTGCATTTCACTGAAAATACAGAGAAATCAGCTTTCTTACCTTATCAAACTGCCCAAAAAATACCGTTTTCATCTGACAAGTTGCCAGAAATTTTCAACAAGTTTTCAGTGAAACCTGGATCACTGAAGGCAGAGATGATGAAGAACACAATTAAGGAGTGCGAACAGCCAGCGATTGAAGGAGAGGAAAAATATTGTGCAACCTCACTGGAGTCAATGATTGACTATAGCATTTCCAAACTAGGGAAAGTTGATCAGGCAGTCTCAACAGAAGTGGAAAAACAAACCCCAACGCAAAAGTATACAATAACAGCTGGAGTGCAGAAGATGACAAATGACAAAGCTGTAGTGTGCCACAAGCAGAATTATGCATATGCTGTCTTCTATTGTCATAAATCAGAAACAACAAGGGCTTACATGGTTCCTTTAGAGGGTGCTGACGGAACAAAAGCCAAAGCAGTAGCAGTCTGCCACACAGATACATCAGCATGGAACCCAAAGCATTTGGCTTTTCAAGTCCTAAAAGTTGAGCCAGGAACCATTCCTGTCTGCCATTTCCTTCCTCGGGATCACATTGTTTGGGTCCCTAAGTAAAAGTCCTGAAGAGTAGAATACACTATAGTTTCATCATAGTGTGCATTGAAACAGCTTCAAGCAATATCCAGTTTGTTCTATAATAATATACCCACGAGTTTAGTCATGTAAAATCTATCCATGAATCATGTTCTTAGTAATGGATAAAATGATATTACTTTCTGTATCACAAGGGTTTGGTGATAAATGTATTAGTATTTTAAGTAACTTTTCAGACATCGTATTCCAAGTAACTTTGCGGACATTATGTTTCTCCATTAGATTACTAATTCTCTTTCATCTCAGATTAGCCATCTCCACAGGAAAATTCTCTGAAGGTAAACTATCATGTTCATCACTCGATTGCAATCTGAGAAAAAATTGTTTTTCCTATGTCCCAACAGCAGTAAATTTTTGGACCAATTTACATGGTACATATGAGAATTTTCTAAACAGCGTGTCATGTCGTATCTCGAAGGATGCTAACTTAATATAGTAAGACCAGCATTAGAATCTTTTCAGATAAGAGTAGGTTCCAAAGTACACAAAGTTGAGCACCTGTACGGAACAAACCATTGTGTGCACTGTGCAGCTCTTTGTGTCTGATTCCTCCACCACTGTGTTTAGCAGCTGCAGCATCCTCAGTGGTTAACCTCAGGCCCTTGAAAGACTTATTCAACAGATTATGGTTATAAGTCAAATAATTATACATGATTTCGGCTCCACAGATCCTTTTGTTCCTGCAATGCGGATAAATGCCCAAGAATGTTTTATAATTAGAAATGCCTGGAGAAACAAACAAAACTTATTGGTTACTTGTGTAATATAATTATATATGTGTATATGTATATATAGAAACATGATTCTATATATAGAAACATGATTCATGAGGTTGCTTTAATCATTTTCTTCCCCAATAATCTGAGTTTTACTGCTCTCTAATGATTATTACTATCCAATAAAAAAAATGACATCTTAAACCGCCCCACCAGTGTTGGTTTGCCAAAAAAAAAAATCCAACAACAATATTGGTTTTCTGATCACCAAATAGCAGTGCTGAGAATTTTTTTTAACGAGTGGATGACATAAATCCCCACCAAAGCAAATGGTTATGAAACAAACGGGGTCTTAATGAAGTGGGGGCAAGGGGTGTTTTCAGATACATATGAATTTGGTTTACAGGCGAGATAGATCACAAATATTATATTGATACAAAGAAATAGATATGGTTCGTGGAAAACCATTAGTGGCATGAAGGAGTTAAGTCCGCATGGTGTTCATAGAGTGACTTTGGAGTTTTGAGAGAAAATTTTAGAAAAATAATAATAAGTGGAGTGTGCATGCCTTTCAAGATTATTGGAAGATATGTACGTAATTATGCATATCTTATGGAATATAAGTGTCTTATATGTATAATATGTTTAACATACGATGAATCCTTTCACACCTTACTTCTTTTCAAACGTTACTTTTAAAGTTATGTAAAATCTTATTTTTATAAATAGTTTTAAGTTAAAATTGATGTGATTGGACGAAGTTCACATATTAGTTTTAAGTTAAAATTGATGTGATTGGACGAAGCTCACATATTGAACATGTAGAGAACAAATATTAATAATCATGCAAAATAAGATGTAGCTTTCAAACAAAATAGACTTAGTAAATGAATTTTTTTAATCAAAATGGATTGACTTGACCAAATCTTTCAAAACTAAATAAATATCATCTTACATATATTTATACATGTGTGCAATATACATAAATGTACCTTTAGCCCAAACAACAGCAAAACAGACTTTTAGCGGCGTTTTTTTAGGCTTTTAGCGGCGTTTATAAGCGCCACTAATAGTATTTGCGGTGCTTTTAAAAGCGCGGCAAAAAACACGCTGAAACAAACGCCGCAAACTTTAGCGGCGATTATGAGAAAAAAACGCCGCTAAAAGTCATGACTTTTAGCGGGACTTTTCCAACAAATGCGCTAAAGGTACTGACTTTTAGCGGCGCTTTTCTTACAAACGCAGCTAAAGGTCCTGATTTTTAGCGGCGCTTCTGTAGAAAGCACCGCTAAAGACCAGAATTTTAGCTGCGCTTTTACCACAAACGCCGCTAAATGTCTTGATTTTTAGCGGCGCTTTTGTAGAAAACGCCGCTAAAGACCAGACTTTTAGCGGTGCTTTTTTATAAACGCCACTAATTTTCAATAAAAAAAATTAAAATATTTTTCTTCATATAAAAAATTAAAAAAATAAAAATTTTGGCATTACTATTGGATCTCCAATTTGTTTGGTACCAAAACACCACATTCTATGTCACATCAATCTACACTTTTTCCTTCAATAAATGACAAAAAAAGGAAAAAAAAAATACAAAAGGAAACGATATATTAACGGTGGAATCGAATGAATTAGTTATTTCCAGAAACATATGCAAAGAGAGTAAAACTGTAACTTCAAAGCTGCTGAGTACAATTCCGCAAGCAAATGTAGACACTAGAATCACAAGAAAGAAGACATGGGAATCAGATTCTATTTACATGATAATCCTTGCACTTTCACATAAACTTCCTCTAGTGTTCCAAGTAAACTAGAAAAAAGATAGCATTAATACGCACGTTATGGGAATCCAAGATGTGTATGGGTGGTATTTGTTGTAAGTAACCTTGTCTAGCTTGTAAATACATTCATACCACATATAGCCAACCTGAAGAATTTAAGAAATAAAAGAAAAAAAGCCTCCATCAAAAACCAAATAAGCATAATGGCAATATAGAGACCTATATACAAAATGTACCTCAAAGAGAAAAAGTTACTAGCATTTACTTTCTAGGTGAAATTATAACTTAGCATATCCAAAACATCACAGCGATAAGCAAAGACAGCAGTTGGCAAAATCTATATACATCTAGAATAACCTTGATGATATGCTGTATAAAAAAGTTGCCAACAGTTATGTTAACAAAATAAAGTGATGCTTTAGATATAATCAAATTAAACCGAAGGAAGTCAAACCTAAATGGCAATTAGTTGAAGACCGAAACTTATAGCATAAGCCAACAGCTATCTCCCATTCAAGCACAGATTTGTTATAAATCCATATATGTGACAACAGGCAAGGTTCCTGTGAAAAAGGAAACAAAGGAGAAAAATTTCCAGACAAGGCTAAAAAATTCCAACAGCATATACTCAGTAGAAGTCCTGACATAAACTACTATAGTTAGAATTTAATACCAAAAGAACTACCCAGAAGCAATATAATGTTGAAATCTCAAACTGTTGAACATTTTACCTCTTAATATTCTGTTGCACACTTGAATCTAGCATTTTCAATACATTGAGAGGTTCATTCTGGATATACAAATTTCATCATGTTTCTGTCTGCCACCCATCCATAGCTCCATCTAATAAACGCCATTGCTTGAAACTTGCATTCATGCTTACACTGACATATCAAAAAGCCAATACATTCACAGCTTTTCATTATCTGCTACTGTTATGTATGATTGCGTTGCAGGGACATAGCAATGGAGTACGTAGAGCCTGTTCTTGGCATTGCAAATTGTGAGGAATGCCCTACACTTTTATTATAACAAAATATCCAAAACCATTTTACCAGACACACTGCAAAATCTGTCTAGTAAAACATTAAAGCAAAAGAGGATCAACTATTAGCCTTTCTCAACAACCTCACCATCTGTTTCAATGCTAAAATTCCACCATTCCTCTCCAACACCTCATTGGTAGCCTTACTCATCATAACCAACACAACCGTTTCTTTTTCCAATACATTTCCAGAATGTGAGGAATGCCCTACACTTTTATTATAACAAAATATCCAAAACCATTTTACCAGAAAGCTGGGCTGTCAGGTTGGAAATGAAGGATTTTACACCTTCATCTTGGGGAAGCCCATATTTCTTCACTTTGGCAAAACTCAAACTCTCTTCTGGGTCGATTCTACAAAATGCTAAACAAAACTTTTAACAATTTCAAAACTCAAACTATTGATTCAAAACTTTTAATAATTTCATTTTCTTGGGAAATTATTGAGGTCAAATCTTCCAAAAACATCCAATTCTTCCCACAAACTAGTTCTTGGAAACAATTTACTCCAATTTTCAAGAAAAAACAATCATAATCAAAACCCATATATAATAAATCCAAAATCAATCACTTCAAGATTCTGCAAATGGGTTCTTTCAAAGAAAAATCATAACCCATTTCTTCAATACATACATATTTTCATATGCACACAACCAAGTTATATTTGAATATATATGCATGCTCCCAATGTTCTACCAATATGAATTAGACTCTAAGGAGTTTCAGTACTTCTGTATGCCTAAAACAATCTATCAAAAAACGAAACAATATGACCACATAAATATAAGATAAATCCCTTTCCATTCAGTTGCAAAGCATGCCCTATGAATCACTCTAAAATATTCAAAATGGTGAATCAAATACGGAAAAATATCAGGGAAATGAAGAAGAAAAAGCCAGTATCTTCAATATTTGAGCTGATGTGAGTTAAATTCTGGCCTCAATTGGTAAATGAATTGCATTATACAGAAACCAAACCAAAATTCACAGAAAAGTAAAAACTCAAACAGAGTGTCATGTCATGTATCTCGAAGGATGCTAACTTAATATAGTAAGACCAGCATTAAAATCTTTTCAGATATGGGTAGGTTCCAAAGTACACAAATTTGAGCACCTGTACGGAACAAACCATTGTGTGCACTGTGAAGCTCTTCGCATCTGATTCCTCCACCACTGTGATTAGCAGCTGCAGCATCCTCACTGGCTAACCTCAGGCCCTTGACAGACTTATTCAACAGATTATAGTGATAAGTCAAATATTTATACATGATGTCAGCTCCACAGATCCTTTTATTCCTGCAATGCGGGATCTAATCCACATATTTTGATTTTTCTAAAACAACAACAGAGCTGAATACTGCATAACCACACACACAAATAAATCTACTACCAGCTACAACTTCTAAAATTATAATGAGTCATTCCATGTCGTCTTCGGATAAACAACATTCGAATTGTAGTTAACTTTCAATAAGAAGGTCTTCAATTTGTTTCATCTCATCTTACTTGCAAATAAGCACTTCGTTACATTAAAATAATTGAAAGTGAAAAGAGAGAGAGAGAGTAAAACCTGCTTCAGAAACAACAGACAGTAAAAAAATTGGAGCCAATGCTGTTACCGTATGATAGCCGTGATAAAAATCTCTGTGATAATAGGTTTCAATAATCTCCCTTTCCTCAACCTTTACAAAGATAAAACGACACCATCATTAAAAGTTAACAGAGCTTACAAGATTGGACAACTATAAGCAGGGGCGAAACCAGGGGTTGAGAAAATGAAAAATTTTCTGTTTAAAATCCTTTAAATTTTTAAAATTTTAAATTAATAAATATAAAATTACTCTTTGATCCTTACAAAAAATAAAATTTTGATTTGATTCTTTAAAAATATAAATGTAGAGAGTATTAAAATGGTAAAATTACATTAATAAACGTTATATTTTAATTTCGACCCTAACAAGTTTTCTCACTATAAGAATATAACAACTATGCGGTGTTGTAATTTCTATAGTACAACAACGGAAAACGAAAACGAGCCGAAGTTGCGACTGCAACAAAAATGATAGCAAAGACATGACAGGGAGAATTACTGTGAGGCTAGGATGGTGATACGCAGCACTGGAAGAAACACTTCCTTCCAACATCGAATCCAATGTAGCATGACACCTTCGCTACGTATCAATTCGTGGAGTAGATATCAATAAACTCACAGTTATCAGTTATCACCATGGTAATTGACAACAAAAAAAACCGCCGCACCATCAAATTTCCGGCGACAATGTCAGAAACGAATTTCTTTTGCCGAAGCAGAATCAAATGTCATTGGCTAAACACTAGGGTTCCGGGAAACAATAATAAAGAAAGAGAGTAGAGAAGAATTGGGAAATTGGGAAAAACCAGATGCGTATTCCACGTCGCGGAGTGTCGTTTGAATCTCCCAAAGCTGGCGCCTACGACTGTACCCTTTTCCCGGAAAAACTATTTAATCGTGCGCAAATTGGTTTTAAATATATTACCCCCGTTACATAAATACCAATTTGTATAAAATAATTTTGATAATTTGTGGTACCACCTCATTTAAATGGTGGTAGTTTTTTTTATGACACCTTCGTGTTGTATTTTTTTTTTTTTAGAAAACAGTTATCATGTAAATATATTTTATTTGAGTTAATAATGTGAACTAATATAATGTCTATGAAAATATTATTTGGTATAGTCATAAAAAATTATGTTAATTTTAAGTTTTGGTTGACTTCATTCTCATGTTTAGAACTCTTAATCGTTCCTCTGTTTTTTCTTAATAATCGGCAAAAATAATATTTACATACTTTTTGATACAATATTGGGTTGGGATAAGGTGGTTGTAATATGTTTTAAACAATTGTTTAACACTAACTTTAATCATCGCTTTATACAAGTAAATATATATAAATTTTTATTATACAATATTATTTTATAATGTACATGTGTAACTAAAAGTTGGGATGTTATGCCAACAATTATTAGTATGTACTGTGTAGTGATAAGACGCATTGCATGTTCACATGCAAGAAAAAATAAATGTTCGAACCTTGAATATGATAGTATTGGAAGGATAATTATTAACTCTGAACATGAACCGAAAAACGGACATCAAAAACATTAAAAAAATTGAGATATAAATAGATTTATTAAATATATGAGTACACATGTCACCCTCGAAAAAATGGTATTATATATAAAAAGAAATCCCTTCTTTGACACTTATATAAGGTTTTTTTGATAAGAGTATCACAAGACCCCTTATACTATATTCTAGATTGTATTTTAATTTTTCTATTGAAAAAAATAGACAAATTAGCCCGTTTGCATTAGATGGTACGAAAACAAACATTCCGTTAAAATTTGTTGTACACAACGTATAATAATAAAGTTAGCCCTCAACCTTTACACATTTATTCAATTTGACCCATATTCTTTTATTGAAAGTAAATTGAGAATTTTTAAAACTAATAAAACTAAAGTGCCAAAAAGGCCTCATAACAAATGAAAAAAAACCAATTAAGCCCTTTTAAAGTTTAAAGTTTATTAAAAAAATCATATAATTTTATGAAAATTTTAAAATTATAGATTTGTTTTACTAAAATTTAACAATACCGAACCATTAAATTTTAATGGTTATAAATTTAAAAAGAAATTGACCCCTACTCTTTTATTGGGTAGATATATTATTATTTTAATAAAAAGTTTATAATTTTAAATTTTTATACTTTTTGTTTATAATTATTATGACTTCTAAAATTTAAAAGTGCTTAACTAATTTCTTTTAATTTATTACTAATGCCCTTTTGACTCATTAACCTTATTAGTTAAAAAAAATTTAGTTTACTTCCAATAAAAGAGTAGGGGTCAATTTGAATAAATATGTGACGGTTAAATGATAGATTGTTATTATGCCTTTTATAAAACACCACTTTTAATGAAGGGGTTGTTTTTATCACTCATCTAAAGCTCAAAGACTAATTTATCCGTTTTTTTAGTAGAATAACTAAAATGCAATCTAATATATAGTAAGAGGGTTTTGTGGTACTTTTACAAATGTTTTCCCTCTCTTTTTCATTAAAAATTTAAATGGTTAAATTTAATTTATGGTCCCTTTATTTCATTTAAACAATATAAAAATGATCAAATTTTAATTTTGATTCCTACACTTAATTTTTTAAATTTATTTTTTTATACTTTATTTTAACATAAGTTAGCACATTGATATTTATAATTTCCTTAGTTATTGATATTTAAATAACAAAAACGCAACTAGCGCGAATTAAACCCAAATCACACCTGAAGTGGTAAACAACCTGACCATCATAAGTTCATTCCATACTGAACCAGACCGGAATAGGGTTATATACATTCTCATTATGAGAAGGGGTCATTCGAACGTATCTAAATAGATATTGTGTTTACATATAGATCCCTTTGTCGTTACATTCCATTTAGGATTAGGAATTGGCGTAATCGGGCCTTCTTTTCACATGTCTCTTGTTATTTGGAACCCTATTCACCTCTTCTTCTTTTTTGTTCTATTGAATCGAGAAATAAATAGGTTTGATTGTCCATCTTTTTAATATAATCTATATAACACGGGATTCCCCTCTCACTAAAGCTTAAGATTTAACCTATATCAATTATTTTAATAAACATATATTACAATTTTAATAAATAATTTTAATCGTAATTTAAAAATTTAAACCCAACCAAAACACATTCTAGTATATATAATTACATATATCATATAAACCCATTGCATTATACGATAACAGTAAATGAAATAATGTAAAAAAATAAAATAAATTTTATAATAGTTATCTATACTATTATTTAAGTACTTAATTGAGTTGATGTCACTGGTTAATCGAATATTAAGTTTGAAAAATTATAAAAATATCTATTGGTAATTAAAATAAATTATATTTATGAGGACATTTTAATCTTTTTAATTTAGAAAATCAAATAAAAAATTGTATATAGTTTAATTTAAACCTACGCTATTCACATTAATAAAATATTAATTTTACCAAAAAACTAATATTTTATTTTAATATAATATTAACATTTCAATTTTACTATGCAAACTGTATTGGTGTATTACCTCTGTAACTTGTATATATATTGATAATTTTTAATAAAAATCCTAATTGAGTTAGTGTCACAGGTTAACTCGGATAGAAAAAGACCAATATATCCTTTTATTAAATAACTACTATTATTATTTTGATACCATTTTATCTTTTCATACTTTTATATAGTTTCAAAATAAAAGAACTAAATTTAACATATAAATGATTGAACCCATGTTTAATAAATTTATAAACAAATTCTTTACCATCAAATCATTAATAATTCTTGAATGAACTTAAAAAAAATTAACATAAAAATGTTTTCTCTTACCAAATTAGTGAATATATATAATATCACTAATTGCGTTAGTGTCAGGAGTCAACTCAATAGTTAATTTTTAAAAATAGATTTCCAATATTGATTTTTCTTCTCACTAACTTGATAGTTTTTTGATGTGGTATAGAAAAATTGCAATGTCATGATAAACAGTTTGAGTGCATTTAATATTCTTAATATTATGTATTTACTTATTTCAATTTTCTTTTACTCACAAGTTAAACTCTCTTTTGTTTTTTCTTTTTTAATTTGTACATACCGCCTATCTATTGTTAATATTACTAGTTTCAAACCTTACATTTATTATTTATTTTTATATTTTTTTAAACATACACTCACGTTCTAAATAGATGGTTTTCTCACGCATCCGTGTGCGACATAATTCCTAGTATTGATAATATAGTTGATTGAGTTGGTATCACAAGTCAACTCAACACTTACTCAATATTTATGACAACATAATGATAAACAATTGTAATGTATTTAATATTATTAATATGATATATTTACGCGTATACATTTCATTTTATTCATAAAGTTTTCCTTTTAATATCATACATATTGCCTACATTATTATTAATTAACATCAAACTATACATTTCATTATTTAATATATATTTCTTTACATTAATTTTTATATTTTCAGTACGTAATTTTCACATGCATAAACTTAATATATAATTTACACGAATTACAATTAAGGGTAAATTGAATTGTAACAGCCCAATTTTAATAGTGTCGGAACAGTGATTCGAGATCACTAAATCTGACAAAAAGGTTAGAAAACTTTGTTAATCGATAATTATAAGTTAAGTGTGATTTTAGAAATATTTTAAAATTAGTGAATTTTGTGAACTGAAAGAATTAATTAGAAAAATTTAGGCCAAAAACGAGGTATTGAGAACTCGAATTCATAAAGTGAGTCATAAATATTTCTAAAAATATTTATGGAGTGTCATTAAGTTATTATTAAACTTTCGTTAGAAAATTTTAATGTTTGGGTAGGAAATTAAATGAAAAGGACTAAATTGAAATAAAAGTAAAAGTTAAATTATAGATTAAAAGAAATTATGAAGGATCAAAATGGCAATTATACCATTTTGTATAGTTAAGGCTGTATAACTTAAGAAAATCTGAGATTTTTTTTAAAAGTATATTATTATATTATATATTTATATTATATTATATTATTATATTATTATAATATTATATTATATAATAATCTAAAGAAAAAAAAAAGGGGGAATAGAAACAGAAACCAAACGAAGCAGAGAGCAGGGGAAGGAAAGAAAGAAGAAGAGAAGAGAAAGAAGAAAAAGGGGGAAAATTGGAAAATTTCCAAAATTAGCTAAATAAAAAGGGGATTAAATTGAAATATCTGGAGAATTCTCTTTATTTCTCTTCATTTTCTTCAGCTGAAAAACAGTCATGGAAGAGAGTTCAAGTTGGTGTTCATACTCAAGCTTCATGTAAGTTTAATACTTGCTTTCTCCTTGAAATTTCTATGTTTTTGGACTTTCTACAATTGAGTCCAACTTATTAATTCATTAGTTTATGATTCTATGGTTAATTTTTAAATTTGATGTGGATTAGTCTGAAAGAATATGATGAATAAATATTGATTTGAAGCTTTAATTTTGTTATATGATGATTTTATCAAGTGAAATTGATGGAAATTGGTTTTAGGACCTAATTGTGAAATAGCTGAAATTAAGGCCTAGTGTTAAAATTCTGATTTTCAAAAGTTATGAAGTAGTTTAAAATGATAGAGAAAAGTATTAAATAAGAAAATTAGCTTAATTGAGTGGTTAATTGAGCAAGGATTGAATTGTATGAACTGTGGAATTGGGGACAAAATAGAAATCAACATGTTACACTAAAGCAGTTTTGGACAGCAGCAGTTGTCTAACTTTGAAAACTCACCAAAAATTGTATAAATTGAATTAGAAGTTGAGTGAGATATTGAATTAAAGCTTATTGAGTCTATTTTCATATAAAAGAAACAGAGAAAGCAAAGGAAGTCTACATTTTGAGATATTTAAATTTTTGTAAGACTGGTTTAGAATAACTTTGTGATCCCCTGTTATTACTTTAGAAATTCACTAAAAATTGTATAAAAATAATTTTGGAACATAATTTATATGGTTAGATTCCTTAATGAGTCTAGTTTTATAAGAAATAAACCATAACATCATATGAATTCTATATAAAAAGATAATTAATTTTTAGTGAAGAAGGGTCGGAACTGCCAGACAGCAGAATAGGGGTGACTTTAAAGAATAAACTGTACTAATTGGCTAAATCAAAAATTCTGAAAATTTTATGGCAAGAATTTATGTGAGTCTAGTTTCAGGAAAAATTAACGGTTCTTCATTTGGAGTTCTGTAGCTCTAGAAATAAATAATTTAGTGACTATAACTCAAATGAACAGTTTTGAATATACTTATGAGTAATTAATGAAATTATTGATAATGTTACTTATAGCATGTTATATACATTAAGGATGTGGAATGGAGAGGAGGAGGAAAATATGTATGAATATTCAGCTAGCATGGCTAATTTGTAATGTTTTAGACTCAGGGACTAAATTGAATAAAAGTAAAACTTTATAATTAATTCTGTAAAAATATAGAAATGTCCAATTTGCATGAAATAGATTATTTTATTATTTAAAATTGCAAAATTGAATGAAATTATTAATTTAGATTAAGATTGATTGAAAAATCGATGAAAATAGAAAATTTCCAAAATGACCCTGAATCTTGATATTTCTACAGATTTGATTTAGCTAGGTAAGTTCGTGTAACTTAATTATATGATATAAGAAAATATGAGTTGATGGTACGTGAAATATTAATATGATAAATTAACTGATTTATGTGAAGAACAGATAATTGAATGATATTTTTCATGATATGTAAATATGTGATTATCTTTAATATGTTAATACAATATAATTAAGTATGTTGAGACGAGTAATAAATTTATGTAAGACATGACGAGAAAAATAAATATGTTTAAGGGACAATATGTTTGATTTTGATTGGTTTCAAATATAAATGCTAAGTGAAATAAAATGTCTGATAAATAAATTTGTAATTCCGGTAATGCCTCGTACCCTATTCCGGCGTCGAATACGGGTAAGGGGTGTTACATGAATGATAGAATCTTTATTTAAGGCAATAAATGTTAATATTTAAAAATGAATAATAACGATGTATGCAGTAAAATATTAATTTCTTAAACAAAAAAAAACATATTCACTCCGGAAAAAAAAAACTAAAAATTACATACAAATAAAAAAATTAAATTTAGTTGATCTACGGATCAAAGACAAAATAAAAGCTAATCTATTTGGGATATTATTATTATTTTGTTGCTATAGGTTTTAAGGTAATATTATACATAATTTATAATAATAAAAAAATCAGAAATACTTAAATTTTCTATTTAAAAAATATTTCCCCATTAAATAGCAACTTAATGAAAAACTATTTGAGAGGAAAAGTTGTATAATTTCTTCAAGATTCTGGCGCTTTTCCTTCTTGATTTGCTCTGTGGGTCTGCCTTCATTTGTTTGAATATTTTGGCAGTGAAGGGGACTCGTGTGTTGGTGTAGAGTGACTGTTTTTCGATTGTGTTTTATCGGTGGCGTTCGGTGCTAGTGATTGGACGTGGAAGGTCTCTATCAAAGGTAGTAGCTGGAAAAAGGTTTACTGAAGGCTGTTTTCATCGGGATTAATCGATGATCTTGTCTGTTTCTTTCTTTATCTTTAGAAGTTTATGTCTTTTCGTGAAGGGGGTCCCCTCTTTCACATGTACTATGCATGTTATGTAAATTCTGTGGAAAACCTTTTAAGGGACCCACGTTGTTAATGTCGAAATCATTTTAAAATTAGGTTTTAAAAACGGGGATTGACTTTTAAAAATAAAATGGGAGTCGCCACCAATCCCTTTTGACTTAGGTGTGATTGGATCACCTTGTAAAACGTTTTATGTTAAAATATTTAATTTTGGTCTACGAAAAACAAGAAAATGGGTTCGAGAGTCGGTTACGTACGAGGAAGGGTTAGCATCCTCGTAACGCCCAAAAATTGGTACCTAATCGATAAAATCATGTCCGAATGTTGAAAATAAAGAAAATTACAAAATATGATCCTTTTATTAGAAAGAAAACCAAGATGTACTTATCCCAAAGAAATAAAGTACTGTACCCAGTAAGTTAGGGTATAGCATCTCATGACTTTGAAACTAAGCTCGTCTTTATTTTAGAAAATTCCTGCCTCGGGACGCAAAATGTCGAACCCAGTAAGTTAGGGTACAATGTTTTGAATTCCCAAGAATAGGTTTTTTTTATTATTTAAAACTTGAGATTTCTTTATTCCGAAGGAATATAAACATCACATCCAGTACATTAGGACACGACATTTTTTAAACCCTCGTAATTAAAGTCATCTCATGATTTACAAAACTTGTTAAAAGGGTATTTAGTTATTTAGCCAAACGAAAAATCGCAACTCAGTACGTTAGGGCCCTATTTCCTGAATTTCTAAATACCAAAATATTGCCTTATTTCAAAATACAGTAAGCTTGTAAAAATGTATTTTTATTTTGAACAATAATCCATGTGACAATATCGCATTTATAAACTATCGTACACAAATATTAAAAAACGATTATAATACAATAGTCATACAATATAAAATACAACTAAAATAACTACACTATAGTAATCATAAAATAATAAATAAATAAAAGGGCATTACATAGATAAATAAAATATATAAAGCAATATATGTAAAATGATAAAAAATACTAAATAAATATTATAATAAATATATAAATTAATACATATAAAAGATAATACATAAATATATAAAATATATTAAAAAAATAATATAGATAATATATGTGAAACATGTTATAAAATATAAACTTAATACAAAAATAAATTTTTAGAAAATAATATATGATATAATATAATACTATGTAATAATAAAAAAATTAAAAAAATATAATATAGTATATAAAAAAATAATATGTAATGAAAATAATTTTGAGCTAAATAAAAATAATAAATAAGGAAAATATAATATATACAAATACATATATATTTATACTTATTAATATATTAATATATATAAATAATAAATAATATGAACAATTTAATATAATAAAATAATTTAATATAATATAAAATAATAAAATAAAATAAAATAAAATAAAATAAGAATAAAGAAAACAGGGGTTAAATAGCAACTAAAACAGATTAAAAGGACTAAATTAAAACTCTTATTAAATTACAGGGGTTAAAATAATAATTAAGTCAAATTTTAAAAATGGCGACGTCTTGATTTTGGCCTTTAGAAAATCCGAGGGATTAAATTAGAAAGTAATTGAACTTTTAGGGCCAATTTAAAATAAAAAGAAAAATGAAATTAAACGGAATTTAAAAAATATAAAAATGCGGGAGGACTAAAATGGAAATTAGACCATTTAAAGAAAACGAGCGGATCCTAGGGCCGGGTCGGATCAACGCGCAGATCCTTTGCCCCTCAAACGGTGCCGTTTCATACTTATTATAAAAAACTAAAATTTAACAGAAAAAAATTCATTTTAAACGTTTCTTAAAAAAAAAAAAAAAAAAAAAAATCGAGGCCTTCAAAATCCTCTCTGGTTTTCGGCCTTAGGACAGACTTAGATCCACCGACGCACGCGCCGTCGCTTCCAGTAGCCCGAAGGTAAAAATACTTCGTCTCTTTTTTTATATTATTTTATTTATAAAATATGCAGAAATTCGAAAGCAAAGGTAAAAAAAAATGAAAATCACCTCTGAAAATGGCTTTTTATTTCTCTGTATTTGGATTTTTTTTTTGTGTATTTTTCTCTGCCTATCTCTCTGTTTGTATGAGTATATTCTCTGCCTTTCTTAATTCCCCTCCCCTTTTTTACATATTGCTTTGGGGTTATTTATGACCCGAAGAAATAATAAAAAAAGGAAATATATATTTTCTATTTGTTTCTTTCTGGTTTTGCTGTGTTCTTTCATTCCTTGTGCAGAAGCGTGGCGAGAAGAACGGCAATGGAGCGCTATCTACGCTAATCGCGGCACGAGGAGAGGTCGATTCTGGTAGCTGCGGCGTAAAGGGTGTGACTGTTGGGATACTACGACGATTGGGGTGCTGTGGCGCCTAGGAAACCCTGGGTTTTTGGGGTTTTTGATTTCTGGAAACAAGTTTGGGCCATTGGGCCATGTTTGGGTTTGTTGCTAGTTTAGGTAATCTGTTTGGGTTAGGTCTGTTAGGTCTTGTTCTGGGTTAGGTCTGTTGGGTCTAGTTTTTAGTATTTAGGTCAAGGAGTAATTGGGTTTTAGGTTTAATTTGGGTTTTGTATTGGACTGTAAAAAATGGATATTTTTATTATTATTTTGGTTTTTTATTCTATTTTCTCGGCCGGGCAAAATTTGGTCATTATAGCTAAATATAGTATTTTTCGTGATTAATTATACTTCGTCTTTTGCATAAAAACGGGGTATTTCAAAAGGTTTTCTTTTTTTTTTTTTAGTCGTTATTTCTGCATGCATTGGGGTTTTTTGTGGCACTACATTTGGTGTTTTTTTGTACCTGGATTGTAAGTTTTTGTTAACTCTTTTGTTGATTTTCTGTTTTGCTGTTGTTTCTTTGCGTCTTTCTTTTTGTTTTTTTTCTTATTTTCTGTTAGTTTTTAGTGTTTTTGTTTCCTTTTGGTTCTTTTGTTTCTTGTGTTGTTTTCTTTCTGGTTCTTCTTAGGTTTCTTTGCCTTCTTTGGATTTTGGTTTTAACGTTACCTTTGGTTTTAAGTCGATTTTGTTTTGGCTTTCGGTGGCTGATGGAGGAGAGTACGATGAGTAATAAGGAAACGATGACTGATGACATAAACGAGTTATTGGAAAAGCTGAAATTTTCGGAAGAAAATGCTATCCAGGTCATTAGCACAAACATAAAAAACAACTATCACGAATTTGAATCATGGGCAATGGGCAAAATAATGGCGGAAGAAAAACCGAATAGGGAGGCGATGTATAAGATTTTTAAGACACTATGGTTCACGAAAAAAGAGGTAAAGTTTGTTTCTTTGAAGGATGAGACAATAATTGTTAAGTTTGGTTGTTTGGAAGACAGAAGTAGAATCCTTAACCTTATGCCGTTATTGTTCGACAACTGCTTATTCTCAATGATGCCTTTTGAAAAGGACAAAGACATCGATTCCTATGAGTTCAACATATCCCCTTTCTGGCTAAGGATTTACAACATACCTCCGGAGTATATGGATCGTCAAACTGCATTGGATATGGGAAAAGCCATAGGTGAACTAGCGGAAATCGATTGGAAGGATAGAAATGGAGGATGGACTAAATTCATAAGAATAAAAGTTAAAATCAATACATCAAAACCTTTAAGGAGGATTGTGAAGGTTGTGGGAAGAGAAGGGGTTGAAATAACTTGTGTGCTGAAGTATGAGAGGCTACCAGATTTTTGCTATTTTTGTGGATTGATTGGACACACCACTAAAAGATGCCGAAACAAAGTGGGAGTTTTAGAGTCAAGTGTGTCAAACCTACAATATGGGAGTTGGATGAGGGCAACTATAATGATCCCGAACCAAGAAAGGGGAACATGGCGTAATGGAGTAGAATTTGTGAAGACAAAGACATTATCGATTAATGATAGAGAGGAAAGTAATACAGATACAAGGGAAGATAGTGGACAATTAGTTCAAGAAGGAAAAGAGAAGGAGTGTGAAGGGAATTCAATGTCTACTTCACCCTTAGAAAAAAAGGAGTCATAAAGCAACGAGGGATGGTTAATTTTGTTTCAAAAACAAGAGAAAGAGACAAAAGGGCCCGAATGGAGATAATATAGACGAGAGTCTATCCAAATTAGTGAGAAGAAAGTTACTGGACAAGGTTTCACCTTTTAAGGCAGCAGCTGGCAATCAGCCCCGTCAAGAGCAATGAATGCCTTATGTTGGAACTGTCGTGGGGTGGGGAACTCTGCGACAGTTCATGAGTTGAAGCAACTTCTTATTACTAATGTTTCGAATATTGTTTTTTATGCGAAACTAAAATCCATTCTAATAGCTTCTCTCCTATTCGTTCGATATGCAGGATGGAGGGTTGCATGGTTGTTAGTTTGGAGGGGAAGAGTGGTGATTTGGCCTTATTGTGGATGGAGGGTGTGAAGGTTACGGTGCAAAACTACTCAAAACACTATATTGATTTATTAGTTAGCTTGGATGATGGTGAGGCGATCCGTTTCACTAGATTTTATGGACAAGCCGACCTAAACTTAAGGAAATAGTCTTGGGACATGCTTAGGAGGGTGAAAAGCATAGTCAATGAAGGTTGAGTTGTAGGGGGCGACTTCAACGCCATCCTAAACAATGCTGAAAAGGAAGGAGGTTGCAGAAAACCTAGGAGTTCTATAGACAACTTTAATAATATCCTAGAGGAGTTGATGTTGGTTGATGTTAAAACTAGCAATAGTTGGTTTACGTGGACCAATAACAGAGAGGGAGCTGAGTTAGTTAAAGAAAGGCTGGACAGGTTTCTCATACCAGAAGATATGATTGAAAAAAATGTCGTTTCTTACTACTAAAATTGTATGCTAGTCCAAATCTCACCATGAGGCTATTTTAATGAATACGCTGGGGAATAAGCCAGGGAAAAAAGCAAGGACCCTAGATCCTAGTTCAAGTATGACGTCTGTTGGGAATATGAGTAGGAGGCTAGGGACATCATCACTCGCATTTGGTCCAACGAGGGGAGCAACTTTTTGGATAAATTGGAGATGGTTCGTGAGAAGCTTGGCCCGTGGCAATACTGTCGTTACAAAAGAATGAAGAATAAAATTAACGGCCTAGAAAAGAAAATTAGTAGACTCATAGAAGGGCCAAGTTGTGAGAGCTCAACAAATCAGCTCAAGTCAGCTCGGGGTAAGCTCGGTCATCTTTATGAGGTGGAGGAAAAATATTTGACGCTTTGGGCTCAGACCCTTTGGCTTAGGGAAGGTGATAGAAATACGTGCTACTTCCACGTTCGGGCTTCTAGTCGTAGAAAAAAGAATTGTATTGAAAAAACTAAAAGATTCGCATGGGACTTGGAATGAAGACAAGAGTGAGATTTGCTACATAGTGTGGAGCTATTTCAATGATCTCTTCAAGACTACTATTGCCTCAGATGGGAAAGTTTTTTTGCACTTTATTCTTGAATGCATCGCTACTAGCATGAATATTGGCTTAAATAAAGAGTTCACTAACGAGGAAATTTTGAATGCCTTCAAACAAATAGATCCCCGAAAGGCCCCGGGGATTGATGGGCTTTCGAGAAGTTTTTTCAAAGAGCATTGGTGTCATGATATCCTGAAGGGCAATAAAAATGTTTGTTGTATAAATGAAACTTTACTTGTTATGATCCCCAATATTAAGAACTCGTGTGAAATGATTAACTTCCGTCCGATAAGTCTGTGCAGCGTCATTTGTAAGATTATCTCTAAGGTCCTGGAAGATCGACTAAAAGATGTTTTCCCCTATTGCATTAGCCAAAATTAAAGCTTCTTCGTTCTTGGTCGGATGATTCATGACAACGTGTTAATTACCCATTAGCTCATGCACTCCCTCCGTAGTTCTAAAAATGGCCCAAATAAGGGTTGCTTGGTCATGCTCGATATGAGTAAAGCTTATGACCGAGTGAAGTGGAGCTTTCTTGAGAAAGTGTTGATTAAAATGAGGTTTTCTAGAGATTGAGTTATGAAAATTGTGAATTGTGTCTGTTTTGTTCAGTATAAAGTTAAACGTAATATGACTCTTACTGATGTTATTGTTCAGAAAATGAGTCTTCGCCAAGAGGACCATTTGTCCCCTTATCTGTTCCTCTTTTGCATGGATGTTTTCTCATGCATGCTTATTAATTCTCAAGAGACTAATAAAATCAAAGGCATCCATACTAGCAAAGATGGTCTTAGAATTAACCACATCTTTTTTGCTGGCGATGCTCTTTTGTTTGTTAGGAACCGACAAAGTGAAGTGGATGCCTTTTCGTAAATTCTGGATTCATTCGAGAAGATGTATGGCCAGAGCATTAACCTTGAAAAATCGATGGTCTACTTCAGTTCTAACACCCCTCCGCAACAGCGTACAACATTGGGTGACTTGCTTAAAATGAATGTGGTTGACAAGCTCGACGATTATCTTGGTCTTCCCCTTCATGTTGGAAAACAGAAGTCTAGTGCTTTCCAAAGTATCTTGGACCGCACGACCAGTAGAATCAACAGCTAGTCGAAAAGATTATTGTCTTATGGCGATAAAGAGATTTTTATAAAGTCCATCATTCAGTCGATCCCGACCTATGCTTTCTCGGTGTTCTTTGACCCCAATGGTGTATTTGAGGAGCTCCAATATTTGTTTAGCCATGTGTGGTAGGGGGAAGGAGAGTAACAGCGGTTGGAACATGATGTCTTGGGATCGGATGTGCTATCCTAAAGGCATGGGGGTCTTGGCTTCAGGGATTTAAGTCACTTTAATGCGGCTCTCTTGGGCCGGCAAGTGTGGCACCTCATTAACTGCAAAGACACCTTATGTTACAAAGTCCTGAGTATTAAATATTTCCCTAACGATGATGTGTTTCACCCCAAGAGCATGGGTAAACCTTCCTACACGTGGCAGAGTATTGCCAAGGCTGCTAGTGCTTTGCATGAGGGCTTCGGCTGGAACATGGGCAATGGCAAAAGCATTAATATTTGGCTGGATAATTGGGGTTTTGAAGGTCTGTCTGGCGTCTCCATTTGCCTCAACAAAAGTAGGATCCATGAGAACAATGCATGTGAGCTGTTGAATAAGAGGAAAGACGACAGGAATAAAAAAAGGGTTACTGAGATTTATGGTGATGATTTAGGGGACCAAATTAGCAAATTCCCCATTATTCATAATGGTCCTGACGACCAATGCATCTGGTTCCATAACCCTCACGGCCTCTCTTCTTCTAAGTCTGCTTATTCATGGTTAATCCTCAAGCATGTTGGATATGGCCCCCACCGTATTTTTTGGAGACTTACGTGGAAGCTATAAACTCTCTTGAAGATCCATATTTTCTGCTGGAGAGTAGGTCATGACCTTCTCCCAACGTACGAGAAAATTACAAACATTCGGGGTGAGTTTAACAGTACTTGCCCGAGATGCAATGATGAGAAGGAATCCCTTATTCACGTGTTGAAAAGCTGCCCTCTGGTCCGAGCGGTGCTGGTGCATAGTGGCCTTAACAATAATTTGCTTGATGGGAGTTATGTCTGGTGTATCGATTGGATTGAAGATGTGGCTCGTGTGCTAGATAAAAATGCCATCTCTAATTTTATCACCGTCCTTTGGAATGTCTGGAATAGTAGAAATAATCGTGTTTTTTGGGGCATGGAGGAATAAGCTAAAATAACTTGGGTGAGAGTTGCATCATTAAGCCATGACTTTTGCATCTTTAATTTGCTTGAGAAACCTATGTTGCCTAGACCTGCTTTGAAGAAAGCCTGGAGGAAACCAATTCAGGGGTGGTTAAAATTAATTTTGACGCCACTATTTATGGTGTCGTAACCATTTTTTTGACAAAAACGGATGTCAAACTTGGGCCTAAAAAAATAAAAACAGGAGTCGCCACCGACCTTTTATTAGGTGTGATCGGATCACCTTTGTTTTAATAAAACATTTCGGTTTACTAAAACGGGGTTTTAGGTCCACGAACATTCGAGAAAATAAGTCCGGGGGTCGATTACGTACGAGGAAGGATTAGCACCCTCGCAACGCCCAAAATTGGTACCGAATTGATTAATTGATGTCCTTATGTCGAAAGTTGAAAATTGTAAAAAATGGATTTCAAAAGTATGTCCTCTTTGAAAATAATCGATTTTTTTGAATTAAATATCAAGCCTTTCTCATTCCGACGGAATAAAATATCACATCCAATTCTTTAGGACACGATAACTTGGATCCTCGAATCCGAGATGAATATTGCCTCATTTAGAAAATCTTATCTCGAAATAACGGAATGTCACATCCAGTAAGTTAGAACACGACGTACCGAATTCTCGAAAATAAGCTTTTATTTTTATTCAAAAAGCTTTTTTTATTTTAAGAGATATTTCGCTATTTAGGTTAAACGAGAAAAATCGAAACCTAGTAAGTTAAGGCACGAATTTCCCGAATTTCTAAATGCGAAATGTTGCCTTTACGAAAGAAATCGATTTTGTATTGGATAAAATGGAGCACGAATTTGTAAAAAAATGTGATGATATGAATGAAAATAAGATTATATGTGAAATGATAAATATAAACATATGAATGAAAGTTAAATAAATAGTAATATATACATGTATATATAATATAATAAAAGTAACAACAAAATAATGACAACAATATGGTGATAATAAATATAATAATAATAAGATGACAGTAACAATAATATCAAAATATATTCAATAAACAATAATATAAACATGGTAATAATAATAATAATAATAATAATAATAATAATAATAATAATAATAGTATATAATATGTACAAGATAAATAATATAACTATAGTAATAATACTAAAATAATAATATATATGATAATAATAATAAAATAATAGTAGTATAATAATAACAAAAGGTAATAATAATAAAAACATGATAATAGAAATATAATAAATATAATAATATAGTAATAATAATAATGACATCAAAAGGATAATTACAAAAATAATCAAAAAAAGGGCTAAATCTATATCAAAATAAAATTAAAGGGGTGAATTCGAAAATAAAATAAAGAAAAAGGTCCCGGTTGAAATGCGCGAAGAAGGAGAGGACCTCGCGCGTAATAAAACCTTACGCCAAAACGCATAACATGCAAGGGGATCGAATTACAAACCAAGTGAACTTTCGGGACAAATTTTAAAACAATAAAAATCTAATTAAAAACTATAAAAATGCGGAAGGGCTAAAAGTGCAATTAGCCCTTCCGGTCCAAACTTCTGTGGACCACTCGGGCAAAATCGGGTCGGGTCGCGGGTCACGCTTAAACGGCGCCATTTTGGGGCTTATGGGCGCCGCCCAAAACGACGTCGTTTTGGAGCGCCTATATAAGCCCATTTTCCCTTTTTTTTTTTTCATTTCTGCTACTCCTCTTTAAAAAAATTTTTTTTCTTTCTCTCTCTCTTAACTCTCTCTCTGCAGGGCGATTTCCGACCACACCCCCCGCCGCCGTGCCGGCGAGCGGTGGCCGGAAAAGGTAAATCTCTTTCTTTTTTTTCGTTTTTTTTTTACTTCTAATATATGTTTATACGTATATGTTTGCGAACGAAAAAATAATGAAATCAAAATCAACCCGAAATACCTTCGAAAGCTTCTGTTTCATTGTATTTTTTTTGATTGTTTTTGGATCTATTGGTGGGTTCCTTTTTTATTGATTGCCGAAAAAAAGGTAAAAAAAAAAAAAGGTCCCCTTTACAGAGATCTCACCGGCTTTATATAGCCGATTAATAACAAAAAAATATAATGCTTTTTTTTTGTTTTCTTCTGCTCCGGGTATTGCTCTTGGTTGTCTTCTTTTGCAGGTTTTCAGGAAGTGGAGTTGCTGGCCGACAGTGGCTGGTGGGGAGCGGCGCGAGTGGTGGTGCGCGTGTCCCCATGCGTGCGGCGCCGCTAGGGTTTCCAAAACCCTAGCCTCTTCCTAATATTTTTTGGCTTTGGGCTTATTGGGCCGATTGTATTCTGGACCTTTTATTTGTTGGCTTTTGTTTGAATTTTTTGTTGGGCCCTGGGCAATAATTGGGCTATACAGCTGCCCCTCTTTGCTCATTGTCGTGTAACGGGAATGGAGCAAAGACTTAAGAAAGACCAATTTTGCCCGGTCTCACCGAGTTTTGATTCTTTGGAGATAGCCTTATTTTGAATCCATGGTTTCTTGTTGCTTTAATCCCCTTCACTATTTTGTTGTATCTTCAGGGAGATAGATAATCCTATTCCATTACCTCTTCAAGGGCATAGTAACTAGCACTTTGATCAGCTTCGATGTGATTTTCGGGAAAGGAGATTCGTAGCTTTGATCTTCTCCACCGGGACTTCGAGGAAGTAAATCTAAACTTTTCAAACTGCTTCATTGCTATCTTCAATCTGCTCTCGCGACATCAGGAGTGCCATATGTTCTATCTTCAATCTGCTTCCTTGCTATCTTCGGGGACTTCGATCTTCATTCTATTCCAGTGCTACTTCTGAGAGATATAGCCCATAGCTTCATCTTGCTCTTGTTCAATCTCCTTTGTCCACTGGAACTTCTTCGCCCGATTTGCTCAAGGCGACTTCAGTCTTCCATCTGTAAGTACCTTCGCGTGTGCCCCGAGGCTCAACCACACTCTTATGAGTTCTTTTTTTTTTTTGACAGAAATTGAAAATACTTCGGTCTCTCGTAATATGAACTAATTTTTGCAAGTAGAAATTGAAAATAAAAACAGAAATTGAAAAGTAGAAATTGAAAATACCTCAGCGTGTGACCCGAGGCATCAACTCACCTCTCACAATATGAGTCGATTTTGAACGGAAATTTAAAGACAGAAGTTAAATACCTCGGCGTGCCCCGAGGCTCAACTCACCTCTCGTATTATGAGCTGATTTTTGAACAGAAATTTAAAGACAGAAATTAAATACCTCGGCGTGCCCCGAGGTTCAACTCACCTCTCGTATTATGAGTTGATTTTTTGAACAGAAGTTTAAAGACAGAAATTAAATACCTCGGCATGCCCCGAGGCCCAACTCACCTCTCGCATTATGAGTTGATTTTTGAACGGAAATTGAAAGACAGAAATTTAAAGATGGAAATTAAATACCTCAGCGTGCCCCGAGGCTCAACTCACCTTGTAACACCCCTAACCCCGAACCATCGCCAGAACAGGGTTATGAGGCATTACCGGACATATCAGACAATTTACGAATATAAATTTTGTTTAATATAAATTTGGCAGCAGATTACGCTTATTATTATATAAAAACCCCCGTAAATTAAACCATATTCATTTCAATCATAATGAATTCAACCAATTCATTCCATATATTTATTTTCTATTCTAAATACCTTCTAATCAAACTCAATCAATATAATATCAACTTAAATTTATCAAAATATTAGTTAGATTAAAATAAATATACTTCATTCATTATAATTATTAAACTTGTAATACTAACATTTTTTTCTTAACCATTTACATTCAAAACATAATAACCTTTATACACAACCTACGTACATGCCACATTATGAAAGGGAAATATACATCACCAAAAGTTTCTTTGAAGTCGGGTCCGCCGGATCTTTGGTTCATATTTGACTTCTACAACTCGCGCGCAGACGGAAACAACGTGATGCGCGAGTATACATATACTCGGTGGTATTACCATAATTCAAATTATAAACATAGTAATCATATCATTAATTCATATAACTTTAATTTAACTAAACCAATTCAAACATAACTTTCATATAAGTTTGTCCTTCTCAATATATTCATACAATTCAATTTTAGCTATTCAACAATTGAAATAATACACAATCATGTTGAGCCACTATCCATTTCTCGAACCAATGGTTCATACTTTTTATTCTCATACTTATATTCCAATTACATTTTTCAGTTCATGTTCTATTTTCGCATTTCTTCCAATGGCTCAACCATTTCATTTTATTCAATTTAACCTTTTCATCATTTACCCCTATTAATGACTCGGACTTTAACGGATACACGGATTCCAACCCAACACTCCAAGACGGCACAATGTGCCTTAACGATTACACGTGATATGACACACACAAAGTGTCGAATCGGTAATGATAACAATATCGATATTCAACACACAAAGTGAATTGAATCATGCTTAATAACGATAACGATATCGACACACAAAGTGTCGAATCGGTAATGAGAATAAGATATGATGAGTTGGCACGTAAGTGTGCCGATCGATAAGCGGCAAAAACCCGTACTCTTCCATATCCTATGGCATGCCAACTATATCCGACTCAGCCCGACTAGTTAATAGGGTTTCCAATCCTCAATTCAAGTTTACTTTCATTTAAAAATTCACTTTCAATATCAACTTCACTTTTCCATTCACTAATCAAAATACAATTCAATACTAACATATATTTCTCACTTAATTCACTTTCTAAATTCAATTCAATAAAGTTACTTACCTCAATATTTACTTACTATAAAATAAATAAATATAAAATTAGTATTTAATAATAAGTAACTTGAATTATAGTAATACAAACCCGAATTTGCTTGATTATTCCTCGGTAACCTTCTCCTTTCCTTTGTGTGTTGATGCCTCGAGTTCCTTTTTTGCTACGAAAATAATAATAATTTACATTATTAATTACAACATTAAATTAAAATAAATAATTGAATTTTATTCAATTTCTACTCTTCCTCTTCATTCCACATCCTTTATACACAATTCTATTATTTACTTATAAGTTCTTTCAAAACTATCTACCTGAGTCATTTTCACTAAATTATCTATATCTTGAGTTAAAAAATTCCAAATTAAGATCCGTAAATTTTCTATGAAACTATACTTACATATATTCTTGCCATAAAATTTTCAGAATTTTTGGTTTAGCCAATAAGTACAGTTTATTCTTTGAAATCACCCGTATTCTGTTGTCTGACAGTTTCGACCACTCTTTGCTAAAATTTAATTATCTTTTTATACAGAATTTAAATGATGTTCTAGTTTGTTTCTTATAAAAATAGACTCATTAAGAAATCTAACCATATAAATTATGTTCCAAAATTATTTTTATACAATTTTTAATGATTTTTCCAAGTCAGAACAGGGGATCTCGAAATTACCCTGAACCAGTTTCACTAAAATTTAAATATCTCATAATACAGAACTTATTTGCTTTCTCTGTTTCTTTCATATGAAAATAGACTCAATAGGCTTTAATTTCATATCTCATTCAACTTCTAATTCCACTTCTACGATTTTTGGTGAATTTTCAAAGTTACTCTACTGCTGCTGTCCCAAAACTGTTTTCTTATAACTTATTTTGCAATTAAATCCTAATTAAGTTTACTTATTTCTTAACTTAATTCATGCTTTGATTCTACTTAAATCCCTTCCATATTCAAGTTGATTATATAATTTTCATAATAAAACCCTAATTCATAATGTCTTCCAAATTAATCCCTATAGTAGAAAACTTATAGTTTACTTTACAATTTAATCCTTTTACTAATTCTAACTTAAATTTCATTCAATTTAGTCTCTAATTCATCTTTTTCTTCAACATCAACTATACTTGAAAACCAATAAACTCTCAAAATATCAACTTAGTTTCATTAAAATCTTGCTTTAAAGCTTCTAAAACATCAAAATTAAGAAAATAGAACTTGATTGACTTACCTAATTAAACTCCAAGCTTTAAAACCTCAATTTTCCCTTTCCTTTTTCTTTCTTTCTTTCCTTTCCCCTGTTTCGAAAACTTCTCTGTTCTTTTCTGTTCTTCTTTGTTTCTTTTTATTATTTCATTTACTTTATTTTATAATATAATACTATATTAATATAATTATCTAATATTAATAATAATATATTTTAATACATAAAAATCTTAGATTTTTATGCATGTATGCCGCCTCAACTTATGCTAAATGGCATATTTGCCATTTTGATCCTTTTTATTTTCTTTTAATCTACAATTAGACTTTTACTCCTTATTCAATTTGATCCTTTTTCCTAATTACTTTAAATTAAGCTAAATTCACTAAATAAAAATCTAATTAAACACACTATTAGACTCATAATTACTCCTAATAATTATTTACTAACTCGATTTACTAAGACGGAGGCCCGATAACACACATTTTTTTTTCCTGGTGCCCACGGATTTTGGGTCGTTACACACCTCTCGTATTATGAGCTGAAAAACTTGTCATCTGGTGGAACTCGGATGTCTTCTTTTCCTCGATTTGGTACAACGATCAAGGTTTCTAGCTTTATTGGTGTACCTGTATATGTCATGCGAGATGTTGTCATGATATGCATGTGTTTGTCTTGAATGCTCTTATGCCTACATGATTATGCCATGCGCTCTGAGTTTGTTTGTCATGTATCTTTCGTTATGACTTTCATGATGACTCGTATTCACTGGTTCGATTCTTGACTTTCCCTTCAGGTTTTGTACTCGTCCTCACGTTTTACGAGTGGTCTTACTTCTCAAATATCATCCATTTGCCCCCTGTTAAACTTTTGTCCTTGCTTTGAGGTTCTTGTACTTACCAGGTTCTCATACAGGTAATGCTCAACGTTTCTTTTGTTTAGAGTATGTAATTTCACTATTTACCATCTAAATGAACCAAACACGAGATGCATGATAATGGCCAAGTAGGTGTGAAAGAAATGCCTTACGTTCGTATTTATTTCAAAGCAACAAGGAAGGAAAATTGACAAGGAATGATTCAATAAGGAAAACATAAAAAGAAAGTAGATCCAATTGTTACTAATGCTCTAGATATTCAACGCATGAACTTTCCCGTGCTTCTTCACCCTGAACCCCTTTGAGTGAAGCTCCTTGCGTAGAAGACCCTGAGCTTCTGAGTTCGCTTCAAATATTATAATCTCGCCCTTTGACTCCCCGTTCAAACTATTCTTGCTCTTTACGTACGAATCCCCTTCATTAGGACGCCTTTTCAGGTTTTCATCCTAATTTTGTTTATCAAGACGCCCTTTTCGGGTTTTCATCCTGATTTTTTTTTTTAGGCGTGGTACTTCTTTACGGCATCTGAGTTTACTGGATTTGATACCTCTTTCCCATCCATCTCTGTGAGAATTAAAGCTCCACCAGAGAAAGCCTTCCTTACGACGTAGGGTCCTTCCCAATTCGGTGCCCATTTCCCTCGAAAGTCTTTTTGTATTGGGAGGATCTTTTTCAACACGAGCTCTCCTTCGCGAAATTCCCTTGGCCGTACCTTCTTGTCATGGGCCGTGATCATTCTCTTTCGGTACATCCGTCCATGATGATTGCTTTCAAGCGCTTTTCTTCGATCAGATTCAGTTGGTCGTATCGAGCTTGTACCCATTCTGATTCTTCTAGTTTTGACTCCATTAAGACCCGTAAAGAAGGGATTTCTACCTCGATGGGCAGTACAGCTTCCATTACATATACTAGAGAGAAAGGAGTTGCCCCTGTGGAAGTCCGCACACACGTGCGGTACGCGTATAGGGCGAATGGCAGCTTCTCGTGCCAATCTTTATACGTTTCGGTCATCTTTCCAATAATTCTCTTAATGTTTTTGTTGGCGGCCTCTACTGCTCCGTTCATCTTTGGGCGATAGGGTGAGGAATTGTGATGCTTTATTTGAAATTGCTCACACACTTCCTTCATCATCCTGTTGTTCAGATTCAATGCATTATCTGAGATGATTTTCTCAGGTAATCCATATCGACATATAATCTCCTTTTTCAAGAACTTGCAAACCGCGGTCTTTGTCACGTTCGCAAACGAAGCGGCCTCAACCCATTTTGTGAAGTAATCTATGACCACGAAGATGAATCGATGGCCATTAGAAGCTTTTGGGGAAATGGGCCCTATAACATCCATGCCCCACATGGAAAAAGGCCACGGAGATGTCATAACTGTAACACCCCTAACCCCGAACCATCGTTGGAACAGGGTTACAAGGCATTACCGGACATATCAGACAATTTACGAATATAAATTTTGTTTAATATAAATTTTGTGACATTTACGCTTATTATTATATAAACCCCTGTAAATTAAACCATATTCATTTCAATCATAACCAATTCAACCAATTCATTCCATATATTTATTTTCTATTCTAAATACTTTCTAATCAAACTCAATCAATATAATATCAACTTAAATTCATCAAAATCTTAGTTAGATTAAAATAAATATACTTCATTCATTATAATTCTTAAACTTGTAATACTAACATTTTTAACCATTTACATTCAAAACATAATAACCTTTATACACAACCTACGTACATGCCACATTATGAAAAGGAAATATACATCACCAAAAGTTTCTTTGAAGTTGGGTGCGGCCGGATCTTTGGTTTGATGATTTGACTTCTACAACTGCGCTGCGGAAACAACCGTCACGCTGAGTATACATGTACTCGAGTGGTATTACCATAATTCAAATTATAAACATAATAATCATATCATTAATTCATATAACTTTAATTTGACTAAACCAATTCAAACATAACTTTCATATAAGTTTGTCCTTCTCAATATATTCATACAATTCAATTTTAGTCATTCAACAATTGAAATAATACACAATCATGTTGAGCCACTATCCATTTCTTGAACCAATGGTTCATACTTTCTATTCTCATACTCATATTCCAATCATATTTTTCAGTTCATGTTCTATTTTCGCATTTCTTCCAATGGCTCAACCATTTCATTTTATTCAATTTAACCTTTTCCTTATTTACCCCTATTAATGCACTCGGACTTTAACGGATACACGGATTCCAACCCAAACACACACCAAGACGGCACATTGTGCCTAAAGCGTACATAGTACTGATCGATTATACGACACATAAGTGCACGAAGCGACACACGAGGTGCACGACACGACACACGAGGTGCCTAAAATACGACACATAAAGTGCCCGATTTACGACACATAAAAAGTGATCGATCGGCAAAGCCGATAAATCCGTACTCTTCCAAATCCTATGGCATGCCAATTATATCCGACTCAGCCCGACTAGTTAATAGGGTATTTCAGATTCTCAATTTCATTTTCATTTCCATAACAAATTCAATTTCAATATCAATTACACTTTTCCATTTTAATCCAGATACAATTCAATTTCAATACATATTCATCATTCAACTCAATTTCCATTCAATTCAATAAAAACACTTACCTTATAATTTACTTACCATATACATAAATTAATTTAACATTTAATGAATAAATAAATAATTTGAATTATAGTAATACAAACCCGAATTTGCTTAATTATTCCTCGGTAACCTTCTCCTTTCCTTTGTGGGTTGATGTCTCGAGTTCCTTGTTAGCTACGAAAATAATAATAATTTACATTATTAATTACAACATTAAATTACAATAAATAATTGAATTTTATTCAATTTCTACTCTTCCTCTTCATTCCACATCCTTTATACACAATTCTATTATTTACTTATAAGTTCTTTCAAAGCTGTCTACCTGAGTCATTGTCACTAAATTATCTATATCTTGAATTACAGAATTCCAAATTAAGATCCGTAAATTTTATATGAAACTAGACTCACATATCTTCTTGCTATAAAATTTTCAGAATTTTTGATTTAGCCAATAAGTACAGTTTATTCTTTGAAATCACCCCTATTCTGTAGTCTGACAGCTCCGACCACTCTTTGCTAAAATTTAATTATCATTTTATAAAGAATTCAAATGATGTTCTAGTTTATTTCTTATAAAAATAGACTCATTAAGGAATCTAACCATATAAATTATGTCCCCAAATTATTTTTTTACAATTTTTAATGATTTTTCCAATTCAGAACAGGGGATCTCGAAATCACCCTGAACCAGTTTCACTAAAATTTAAATATCTCATAATACAGAACTTATTTGCTTTCTCTATTTCTTTCATATGAAAATAGACTCAATAAGCTTTAATTTAATATCTCCTTCAACTTCTAATTCCACTTCTACGATTTTTGGTGAATTTTCAAAATTACTCTACTGCTGCTGTCCCAAAACTATTTTCTTATAACTTATTTTGCAATTAAATCCTAATAAAGTTTACTTATTTCTTAACTTAATTCATGCTTTGATTCTACTTAAATTCCTTCCATATTCAACTTGATTATATAATTTTCATAATAAAACCCTAATTCATAATTTCTTCCAAATTAATCCCTATAGTAGAAAACTTATAGCTTACCTTGCAATTTAATCCCTTTTTACTAATTCTAACTTAGATTTCATTCAATTTAGTCTCTAATTCATCTTTTTTTCAACATCAACTATACTTGAAAACCAATAAACTCTCAAAATATCAACTTACTTTCATCAAAATCTTGCTTTAAAGCTTCTAAAACATCAAAATTAAGAGAATAGAACTTGATTGACTTACCTAATTAAACTCTAAGCTTGAAAACCTCAATTTTCCCCTTTCTTTTTCTTTCTTTCTTTCCTTTCCTCTGTTTCGAAAACTTCTCAGTTCTTTTCTGTTCTTCTTTGCTTCTTTTTTACTATTTCATTTACTATTTACTTTATTATATAATATAATATTATATTAATATACTTATTTAATATTATAATAATATATTTTAATACATAAAAATCTCAGATTTTTTATGCATGTATGCCGCCTCAACTTATGATAAATGGCATATTTGCCATTTTGATCCTTTTTATTTTCTTTTAATCTACAATTAAACTTTTACTCTTTACTCACTTTGGTCCTTTTTCCTAATTTCTCTCAATTAAGCTAAATTCACTAAATAAAAATCTAATTAAACACACTACTAGACTCATAATTACTCCTAATGATTATTTACTAACTTGATTTACTAAGACGGAGGCCCGATAACACTTTTTTTTTCTGGTGCCCACGAATTTCGGGTCGTTACAACAACGTGGAGGGGCGAAGGTGCTGCATGAATTTTGTCGCCATAAATTTGGCATTTGTGACACTTTCGTGCGTAGCTGATGCAGTCACTTTCCATCGTCAACCAGTAATAACCGAGTCTCATAATTTTCCCGCCATAGTGAAACCATTGGCATGCGCCCCCATGAGTTCCTTCATGGACCTCTTCAAGTATTTTTCTGGCTTCGACATCATCCACACATCTTAGAAGCACTTGATCTTTACCTCTTTTGTATAGGATGTCCCCATCAAGAATAAATCCCGCTCCCAATCTTTTGATTGTTCTTTTGTCGTTCTCGTTTGCTTGCTCCGGATACCTTTGATACTTAACATATTCCAAGATATCATAGAACCATAGTCGTCCATCCGCCTCTTTTTCAATGCTAAAACTAGGGGTGTGCAAAATTCGGGTAAAACCGAAAAAATTCGGTTAACCGACCGAATTCGGTTAATCGGTCGGTTAACCGAATTTTTTCGATCGGGGGTCGGTTAATTATTTTTTGATTTTTCGGTTAACGGTTAATTCGGTTCGAAACCGGTCGGTTAACCGAATTTTTTCGGTTTAACCGAAAAAATTAATAAATAAAATTATATTATATAAAAGGCCCACTAACCCAATCCAATCCAAACTCAAATATTCAACCAAACCCAATTACCCAACCAAGTCCAATTACCCAACCCCCCAATTACCCAACCCAACCAAATTATAAAAATTATAAATAATTTAATAAATAAAAATAATAAATAATTTAATAAATAATTTAATAAATAACAAATAACAAATAAAAATTATAAAAATTAAAAATAATTTAATAAATAAAAATTACAAATAATTTAATAAATAAAAATAATTTAACTCCCAAAATAATTTAATTATGTAGTGATTGAAGGACTTATGTAATCTTTTTAATTATGTAGTGATTTATTTTAGGTTAATTCGGATAATTCGGTTAATTCGGTTAATTCGGTTAATTCGGTTAACTCGGTTAATTCGGGTAATTCGGGTAATTTTTAACCAAAAATTAAAAATATATAATTTTCGGTTAATTCGGTTAACCGACCTAATTAACCGAAAAAATTTCGGTTCGGTTAATTTTTTTGAAAAAAATTTCGGTTCGGTTAACGGTTAAAAATTTTGAGAGGTCGGTTAATGCTAATTCGGGTCGATTAACCGGTCGGTTAACCGAATGAACACCCCTAGCTAAAACAATGCGCCGGGGCTTCATATATGCTCATCTGAAGAGGCATTATTTCCGCTTCTCGATTCGCTTTGAACATAGAAGCTAAGGTGGCCAGGGCATCAGCCAATTGGTTTTCCTCTCGTGGGAAGTAATTAAAGGTTACTTCCTCGAATTCTTTGACCAGATCCATAACAAGATCGTGATATTTGACCAGCTTTGAATCTCTTACTTCCCAATCTCCACGGATTTGGTAAATCACCAATGCTGAATCCCCTGATACCTTTAGGATTTTGATGTCTCGTTCAATAGCTGCGCGGAGCCCCATGATGCAAGCTTCGTATTTCGCTATGTTATTGGTGCAGAAGAAGTTTAATCGGGCAGTGAATGGATAATGATTCCCTTCTGGTGATACCAAGACTGCTCCGATCCCGTGCCCTAATGCATTTGATGCCCCATCAAAACTCATTTCCCATGGCTCTTCTTTTGACGATTCACATTCCTTTTCTGTGATGCACATCAAATCTTCATCCGGGAAGTCAAATCTTAATAGCTCGTATTCTTCTGTAGTTCGGGCTGCTAGGAAGTCAGCTATTGCGCTCCCTTTTATCGACTTTTGGCTCACATAGGTGATGTCGTACTCCGATAGCAGTATCTGCCATCGCGCCATTCTTCCTGAGAGTGCGGGTGATTCCATCATGTACTTTATTGGGTCCAATTTTGAGATTAACCACGTTGTATTATACAGCATATACTGTCTGAGCCTTCGAGTTGCCCAAACCAGAGCACAACAGAATTTTTCAATTGACGGGTATTTTGCTTCATACTCTATGAACTTCTTGTTGAGGTAATAGATCGCCTGCTCTGTAACACCCCCTACCCGTATCTGTTATTGGAATAGAGTAGGAGGTATTACCAGAGTTTACTGAACATTTTCGAATAATTCTGAGTCATTTATTGTTCATATTCTGAAAATAATCATAACGCCCTCTATTGGGCCCTCGAAGCCCAAAACATACATTAGAGCCAACCGGAATTAAATCGGGATCATAGGAATTTTTCGCAAAATCCTAAAACTTTCCTACATTGGTTAACGTACTTTAATATTAACAAACTTATTTTCTCGACATGTCTCGCTTCAATTTATTACTTGTCCTAATACACATAATTTTCCTGTATCAACGTATCAAAGATAGTATTATATTTACATGTCATGATACATATCATTCTCTTATTGTTTCTTCATAAATATAAATTGTTCAATTTATTATGACAATATTTCACGTACCATCATTTTCATGAGTTTAGTGTATATTTATTCCGAAGAGTGATTCATAATCTTGAATATGCATAATTATCGAGCAAATTTCACATACATGTATTTTCCATGCCATATTTCAATGTATCAAATAATTATCATTTCTATGTCTTTCAAGTTTAATTTCATGATTTCAAGTACTTGTCATTTTCTATATTTATCCCGTTGAATTTCTCAGAATTTCGATGGATTTTCTAGTAGTACACTTATAGTGTACAAATCCAGGTCCATCAATTCATGTTCATGCGCACATTTCCATTTCAGAGAGCACACTCGCGAACCTCATCCTTACATAATGGGATTACTACCCGAGCTAAATCCTCAGTAAGAGAGCACACTCGCGAACCTCATCCTTACGGCGGGATTACAGTCGAGCTAAATCCTGTAATATAAACTCATAGAGTATTGTCGGGATTACGGTCCGAAGCTAAATCCTCGCAACGACAATTACTCTAATGAGCTTGGATCCAATTACGATCCAGCTAAATTGGACCCAATTCGGATTACCCGTCCGGGCTAAATCCATTTTCCACATATTCTTCGGGAGGGCTATATCAGGATCACCCGTCCGGGCTAGATCCTTTTCACACATATTCTTCGGGAGGGCTATATCGGGATAGGATCACCCGTCCGGGCTAGATCCTTTTTACCGTCAATTCCTTTTCAGCGATCCATCGAATTTTCCTTTCATTCAACCGGGATTTCTTCCCCTTTTTATCAAATATATCAATGTTTCATCAATTTTCATACAATGAACGTTCAAATTATATTCACATCAATAACATACATTTCAAACATTTAAGAATATAATCCAAGTTACATGAACTTACTTCGTTGCTTGCCCATGTTTATAGTTTCACTAATTTGATGTCTTCTCTTTTCCATGTTCAAATCTCGTATTTGAGTTATCCGGATAAATTTGATCATCATTTTCATTCATTTCATATTCTGATACATTCAATTAATGCTCTAGGCAAAATTACCATTTTGCCCCTAAATTTTTAATTAATGATGATTTCATCCTTAGATTCAGAAAAATAAAATTCTTGTAATTTAATCCTTGTTCCAAGCCTAATTATTCTCATATATATCGACAACAGCCCATGAATTATATGAAATATCAGAATTTTCCATAATTTCAACACTTTTCAATTTAATCCCTAAAACATATTTTCACCCTATCTTGATCTAAATTAATAATTTCATTCAATTTTATAATTTAAATAATAAAATAATCCATTTCATGCAATTTGGTCATTTTTGACATTTTTACAAAATTGCCCATAAAGTTTTACTTTTATTCAATTTAGTCCCCTGAGCCTAGAATATGCTAGCTAAATACTCATATATATTTTCCTCCTCCTCCTCTCCATTCCACATCCTTAATGTATATAACATGCTATAAGTAACATTATCAATAATTTCATTAATTACTCATAAGTATATTCAAAACTGTCCATTTGAGTTATAGTCACTAAATTATTTATTTCCAGAGCTACAAAACTCCAAATGAAGAACTGTTAATTTTTCCTGAAACTAGACTCGCATATCTTCTTGCCATAAAATTTTCAGAATTTTTGATTTAGCCAATTAGTACAGTTTATTCTTTAAAGTCACCCCTGTTCTACTGTCTGGCAGTTCCGACCCTTCTTCACTAAAAATTAATTATCTTTTTATATAGAATTCATATGATGTTATAGTTTATTTCTTCTAAAACTAGACTCATTAAGGAATCTAACCATATAAATTATGTTCCCAAATTATTTTTGTACAATATTTGATGATTTTTCCAAGTCAGAACAGGGGATCTCGAAATCACTCTGAACCAGTCTTACCAAAATCTAAATATCTCAGAATACAGAATTCCTTTGCTTTCCATGTTTCTTTCATATGAAAATAGACTCAATAAGATTTAATTCTATATCTCATTCAACTTCTAATTCAATTTCTACAATTTTTGGTGATTTTTCAAAGTTAGACTACTGCTGCTGTCCAAAACTGTTTTAATGCAAAATGTTAATTATCAAGTTTATAACACCTTTATTTCCTTCTCTACAACATTTCCCATTACTTTCTCTTATTTTCCTTCACTAACATATCAAGAACATAAAACTTTATATAAGAAAACTCTACATTAACATCATTTCCATGCTTTTTCCACAATATCAAACTTAAAAATATATTGAAAACATGATGTTCTTACCTTGTTTTATAGATTTCAATCTTTAACTTGATTTTCTCTCTCCTCCAGCTTCTATTTCTTGAATCAAACTTGATATTCTTGCTCCCTATAGTCTCCTTGTCATCTTTCTCTCTTGATGGCTATGGAAATTCTTTTGAATTCTAAGTGAAAATGATGGATTTTTGGTGAAAGGACTAATTTGTAAAGAAAGCAAAACTTTCTTTTCTTTTCTCTTCTTCTCACGTTGGTTTGCATGGGAAAGAGATGATGATAATTCATCATCTTTCCTTCCTTATATACTACATAAATAATAATAAAATAATGATAAATAATAAAATATCTTATCAAAATAAAATAATATTTATCTAATTAAATAATTATAAAATATCATCACTATCATCATTACTTTCTAGATTTCTCTCTCTTCTAATTGACCATTTTGCCCTTTGTGATCTTTTAAAATTCCATCCTTGAATCATCACATAATTTGGTAAAATTATGATTTAGTCCCTCATAATTCTTTACCTATTCAATTTGGTCCTAATTCATCCATTTCCTTTAGTTTCTAGATTATTCCACCCCTAAAATATTTGCACTATTGGTCCTTTAACTTTTTCATACTTACACTTTAACCCCTCAAATTTTGAGTATTTACACTTGGGCAACAATACTTTTCTCACTTTACAATTTAGTCCTTTCTTGAATTAATAATGTAATATATCATAATATACTTCCGAATATTGACATAATCTAAATTTTTCTTTTTTTTCGCTTTATTTCCTTATTATATCAAAGATAATATCTTACTGTAAAATTTTTTTTTTTTGGGTATTACATGCTCTTTTCTTCCTGATTCATCATGTTGCCCCAGTACACATCCCATTGAATTTTCGAATACCGTCAGGTACAGTATTAATGGTCTCCCGGGGGTTGGTGGTACTAACACAGGGGGGTTAGACAAATATTGTTTTATCTTGTCGAAGGCAGCTTGGCATTCCTCGTTCCATTCCCCAGGATTGTGTTTTCGCAAGAGTCGGAAGATTGGGTCGCATTGGTTGGTAAGCTGAGTGATGAACCGAGCGATGTAGTTTAATCTTCCTAGAAACCCTCTGACTTCCTTTTGTGTCCGCAGAGGTGGTAAGTCTTGTATGGCCCTTATTTTGTCCGGATCAACTTCGATACCCCTTTCACTGACGATGAAGCCTAGTAGTTTTCCCGAGGTCGCTCCGAATGTGCACTTAGCCGGATTAAGCTTCAGTTGAAACTTTCTCAGTCTTTCAAATAATTTCCTGAGGTTTTCAACATGCTCTCTTTCTCCCCGAGATTTGGCAATCATATCGTCGACATAAACTTCTATCTCTTTGTGCATCATGTCGTGAAACAGCATCACCATTGCCCTTTGATATGTTGCCTTAGCGTTTTTTAATCCGAACGGCATCACTTTGTAGCAGAACGTTCCCCACATTGTCACGAATGTAGTCTTCTCCATATCCTCGGGAGCCATCTTTATCTGGTTATAACCCGAAAATCCATCCATAAAAGAGAATAATGAATGTTTCGCCGTGTTATCAACCAACGTGTCAATGTGTGGCAGGGGAAAATTATCTTTGGGGCTTGCTCGATTCAGATCACAGTAGTCCACACACATCCGCACTTTGCCGTCCTTCTTTGGCACTGGGACAATATTAGCCACCCATTCCGGATATTTGGAGACTTGTAAGAAACCAGCATCGAACTGTTTTTTGACCTCTTCTTTTATCTTTAAGAGCATTTCGGGTCTCATCCGTCTTAGCTTCTGCTGGATTGGCTTGCATTCTGGTTTCACTAGGAGCCTGTGAACCACTACATCCTCGCTTAATCCTGGCATGTCCTGATATGACCATGCAAATACGTCTTTGTATTCATGAAGCAAGGTGACCAAGTCGTGTTTGGTGGGCTCACGAGATGGAGGTCCCAACTTTCACCTCTTGCCTCTTTTCTTCGTTTCCTGTGTTCACCGTCTCAACAGATTCTTGGTGGGGAGTATTTGTCTATCTTCCTGTTCTATCATCCTTAACAAGTCAGGGGTTGAGACATAATCTTCAACGTTTTTAAATTCGACTTGATTCTCCTAAACAAGCGACTTGCTCAAAGTCGATTTTAGGATCAGTAGCAGGATTGTTCACGTCGTCGTTATCCGAGTACGACAAGTAAATGGAAAAGAAACTATAGGGGAGTGTCGAGGTATTGGAACCAAAAATGTGATTTCATGAGATGAATATATATATATGAAGACAGGCTATGAGAAAAGGGAATAAATATGAAGCTAATGAATGACAACATGCATCTTCATTGATTGTTCATTAAAAGTTAAACAGCTGATACAAACTCTTATAACAAATTCCCCTTAAACTTAGAGGAATACAGAGAGTTGTCATTGAGAATTACTTTGGAGGGATCCTAGAAACTACAAGAAGATCTTCAGCGGTCCAATTGTTCAACACATGCCCAGGAGGACTACGGTGTATCTTTGAAGGACCTCTCATCGGATCGTCCGCTTTGTCGATGACGTTTATGTGGAAGTTCTGGAGATCCCTCTCAACCCATAGTAGTGTGTTTTGTGAATCACCTCCCTCTGGGTATATCATCCCTGCGGACGTAAAAGTCTTCGACAAGGGTGGGTACGTTATGGGCTCCCATTTTACCTCCTGACCTGAGGCTCTTGCAACCCTCCTTTCTTGGTTCTTCTGTAGTTGTTCCCTTCTTTGTCATTCGTTAGGTTTGAACCCTAAGCCGTATTGAGCCTTGTGGTGTACCGGGGTTTAACGCTCTAGCCATCCCTTGTTGGTGTCTCCCTAAACCTTTCCGTGTTTCGGGCTCTTTTTTCCTACCGTCGGTTTGATTCCCATTTTGGTGTTTCGGATAGTTTGGGTGTGGGAACCTTGTTCCGCCGGCGACAAACATTGCGTTGATAAATTCAAAGGAACGGAAGGAGCATTCAGCGCATTATTGTTGGGCTCGATGTAGGGTGCATCGGTAGAGAGTGATGCGACTATGTCCTCTTCACCGGCCGATTGTGATCAGCGATTATCCATAATAAGCTTTATTTTACGATGGAGAGATGAGGGATTGCTCCAAATGAAGTGGATCCCAGGCCTTCCTAAGAGACAATTATATGAAGGCGATGTCCATGACACGGAATTCGATATTATATGTGTGCACGGCCCACCTCCAAAGGGATCTCAATTTTTCTCATAACTTCCCGCCGTGTTCCATCGAATGCCCTTACCGCAGAATGACAAGACCTCAGATAGTACATATCGACGGGCATCCTAGACAGCGTAGCCAACGGCATGACATTGAGCGCGGACCCATTGTCAATAAGCACGTGCGGTATTATATATCCTTTGCACCCAGTTGTGATGTGCAATGCTTTAACAGAGCCCCTACCATTTGGTGGTATTTCATCGTCATTGAAGGAGATGAAATTATCCGCGTTAAATTGTTCACCCACCTATCGAGTTTTTCAATGGGTACATCGCTTGGTACATACGCTTGGTTTAACACCTTCAGTAAGGCGTTTCGATGTGGCTCTGAGTTCAGCAACAGAGATAATACTGAGATTTTTGCCGGTTGTTTATTTAATTCGCTCCACGACATTGTATTATTGTGCTTAATAAACTTTAAGAACTCCGTGCTTCATCCTCGTTCACCGATTCATTAGTTCCTTGTTTAGATTGTACCTCAACCTCACCCTCGGCCTCAAGATGCTGGTGCCTTCCCTTTCTGACTCGTGCCGACGGCTTTCTTCTTCGTCTCAACCACCTCAGGGGAATAGCACCTCCCACTGCAGGTAAAATGCCCCACCTCACTGATATTTCCAGTTGTAGCCTCGGGTATGGTGATGTTGACATCATATTTCCACGGCACCGCTTTGCTATCCTTGTAAGGGAATGAAGAAGGTACTTGGATTATCATTTTTGGTTTTCTCTCTTCCTTCTTGGTCTCGTAGTGGATTACTAGAGGCCGATCGGCGCTGTAGGGAGGGCCTGATGATCGGCCCTCAGAAGCAAATATATCAGTCTCTTCTATCTTATTGCAGATTTCCGCCTCTTTATTGTCCATCATACTTTGAAGCAGCTCTTTGAACTCCTCACAAGATTGGATGTGGTGTCCTTCTATGCCGTGAAAGACGCAGAAACTTGGACTTTTCATGCTTTCCTCATTGAAATTCTTGTCGAGCATGCCCTTCTCAATCATTACTTCCCAGACTTTCTCCAAAGGTGTCATTATCCTAGCGACACAACTTTGGCTCGCCATCGATCTTCCGGTGTCACCATATTCACGTTCCCTGTGGCATGGTTAGGGAGCGGATTTCTCACCATATTTTCAGTACCATCAAATCGCAAGATCCCGGCGTCGATAAGGCCTTGAACTCTTCTCTTAAAGGCTAAGCAGTTATTCAGAAGTGCCCGATTCCCGCGTGATACATGCAATTAGCGTTGGGATCGTACTCACTTTGGGAATGGGGGCTTTAATGGTGCCATGTAATGTGGTGAGATTAACTGTTTTTTCCAATAGCCGGGCATAGTTCTCCGTATGACACGGGAATGGGGGTGAATTGGGGTCTATCGGGATTGGGCTTTACTGGTCTTTGTTCGTTTTTTGGCTGACTTTGGGTAGGCATGGTATTTGGCGGGACTATGGTGAATGATCTTTAATTGTCGGCGGCATAGACGGGGTAGGGATGAGGTGCTTGATAGTAAGGGTTTTGTGGAGGAAAGTATAAATTTAGCGGTGGGCGAAACTGAGGTCGTGGTTGGGTCGGATATGGAATAGGAGCATAGTGGCTCTCGGTCCCCACCATATGGGCTTCGGGATCTTTTTTCTTTACAGGTGTGGGTTTCTTCGAGCTCTCAGAGCCCTCCATTCTTCCACTTTTGATGCCGTTTTCGATGAGTTCGCCAGATATCACGAGGTCGGCGAAATCTTTTGTGGCATTTCCCACCAGTTTGTCGTAGAATGGCGCCCTCAAAGTATTGATAAAAAGGACTGTTATCTCACTTTTGGTTAGTGGGGGCTCGACTTGGACTGAGAGGTCCCTCCATCGCTGAGCATATTGTCTGAAGGTCTCTATTGGCTTCTTTTCCAACATTTGTAAGCGTCGGTGGTGGGAGCCACATCGAAACATGCTTATATTGCTCGCGAGAAACGCGATTGCGTGTCCTTCCATGAACGGATCCTTTCTGTGCTAAGCTGGTCATACCATCGGAGGGCTGATCCAATCAAGCTATCCTGGAAACAGTGTATTAACAGCTTGTCTTCATTCAAGTGCCCAGCCATCTTTCGACAGAACATAATAAGATGTGCCTTCGGACATCTCGTTCCTTCATACTTTTCGAAATCCGGCACCTTAAACTTTGGAGGTAGAACCAGATCGGGCACCAAACTAAGGTCTTTGGCACTTAATGCAGAGAAGACTCCAGTACCTTCCACTGCCTTGAGTCTTTCCTCTAGACTTTTATATTTTTCTTCAGCATCATGGTCATCCCTCTTTAACTTGGCTATTTCCATCGGATCATCTAAATCCGGAACAATCGGATTAGCAGAATTATCTCGAGCGTTTGATACGTATATACCTTGCCCCAGATGGGTAGGTGGGATGGGTTGTTGTTCCAGGCCTACTGGGTTCCCTTGAGGATATCCTCTTTGCGTTGCATGAGCGTAGGGTGGAGTGAATCCTGGGGGATAGAGCGGATCTTGATTATCCCTCGAGTGGGGCTCCGCAAGACCTTGCGCGAGTCCTTTTCCTTTGGACATAGCTGTCAACATCTCCAACATTCTATCCATTTGATCCTTATGTTCTCGTGATTCCTCGCGGGATCTCATCATCAGGTCCTTTGCTTCTTGTTGTGACTTGGTTAACTGTTCTTGCAACTCTTTCTGGGTTCTTTCCATCCTTTCGATCCTCTCATTGAGTTCGGCATCCATAGCTCTAGTTCTTAAGTGTGTCTTATAGGGATGATGTGTTTCCAGGTTCGTAATGTCGTAACTGCGGATTATGTGATTTTAAGTTTAGCGAATAGTTAAGGTGATATGATGCTAATGTAGGTAATGCAATGCACATGCATGAATGCACGAAGAAGACATCAATTCTGATCAATTTCATTTTAGAAGACTTTATTAGAAGGCAAGATCCTTTACATAAAACAGATTACAAATATGCTTTAGCCCTTAAGCCCAAAGTTTTGATTTTTCTAAGTAAAGAAATCAGCTCTTGGTTACGATCTGCCTGTAGCTCGTATTTCATGCTTATGATCTCGGCTTGAGACGCCAAGGCCTGCAGGTGATCAGCCACTTCCCGAATATGAAGTATTGCTTCTCCAATGAGGTAGTCTCGATCCCTAACTTGCCTGTGGGAATGGTGAAGTTCTTCTTCCCACTGCCCTTCTCTTGCTTCTAAAAGTTCAATTCGGACTGCAGCCATGTAATGTTGTCTCTAATCCTTCAATCTTTCCCTTCATTTCTTCGATTTTGTTTAGACTCAATTTCAGTTCATTTTCTGCATTACGACTTTGGTAGTGATGTAAGGACCGTCCAAGTTCAGCCACCTTAGCTTTTAACCCTTTCTTCTCTTTGTGGCTTTCTGCCAAATCCTTTCTCAGAATCTCATTTTGTGTTTGCATTTCCTGGAATTTTTCCTCCCAACTGCTAGTTTTAGCTTTTTCCTCTTGGATCTCGCGCCGCCATTGTTCTGGAGCCTTTCCCAATCCAGCATTTTTTATTGTCAAACGCATCTTCTTATATTCCATCTTCAGATCATCTCGGTCTTCCTTTATCTTCTATTTTTCTTTTCTTAACCTCTCACTTCCGACTTTTGTCCCATCTCTACGTCTAATTTGAGGAGCATCTTCTCTTCTTCCAAATTTCTATTTTTCTTTCAAGTTTTGCACTCATCTTTTGGAAATCTCGCTTCACAATTTCCGGTTACGATGGGGCTACTGCAAATAATCCTCTCTTGATCGGGCACCCCTGGATTCGGTTCGAGGATGTTATCATTGATTCTCCTAGTCCTCCATTCTCGTACTCGAGGTCGTCATCGGGCCTACGGATAACCTCTTCATTCTGTGAATATGATTCCGTGTACTAGAGATCTCTTTAACCTTTTTCTTATAGTTCGCCCTTCGTATGAGAACTCACATTGAGCTAACCTGGATGTCATTGGCACGAAGCTGTCTTGAATTATATTGTCTCGGGACTAGTAGAGGGGCATATGCAAGTGGCACCCCAAATTCTCAGTAGAGGAACCCATTTAAAGCCTCCACAACGATAGAGGATTTGGTCGGTAATCAACCACGGAGCTTTCCACCCGATGTCATTTTCTTGGAGGTTTTGGAGGAGCGCGATCCATTTTTCTTCGCACACATCCTCTCTTCCTGGTGTAGCTGCCATTTCTTCTAGCGGGGAGTAATTCTCTGTTATAAATCGATAGGACAGTTTCTCCATTTTCCGAAATGACTATGAAACCAAGCCAACAACAAACAAGCAAGACATCCAATAAACCTGCCTTCACCCATTCTCCTACATGCACTCAAGGACCTGAATGTTTCGGCTAAAATGGCAGGAACAGGTGTGACCCCTTTGTCTAATCGGCTGAATAGATCAATAACTGCTTCGTCGATGTGTCTTACAGCTTTTGGGAAGATTATTAGACCGTAAACACACAGGGTAAAGACGTCAATCCTTTTCTTTGCATCGGAATGCGCCAAGATCAAGTCTCTCAAACATATCTAGGGTATGCATTTACCTACACCTTTCTTTTGTATTCTAGCTGAGACCCATTGTTCGCTCATTCCGGTGATGTTCATCAATTTCTTCACGAAGATTGGGCCATTAACTGCTTTGGAATAGACTTTGTCAACTTGAATTCTTGGGCAACGTAACAAGGTCGTATATTCTTCTACCGTGGGAACCAGATCTACCTTCCCAAAGGAGAAACAGCTATAAGCGGCATTCCAAAACTGGGTTATTGCTCGGAATAGGTGCTTATCTATTTTGACGTCAAATAGGTAAGGCAGGTCACTGTAAGTACCATAGAACAGCTGCTTCATCTTGTTATCCCACTGAGTCTAAATTTCTTTCAACTCTTGGAGCTCATTTTGTGTGACACTGATATTGGTGAAATCCCGTAGTTCCGATACATACCCCTCAACTACGCTATCCCCCTCTTCTATTTGGCATTGCTCTGACCATGTGCGGACGGCCGCATTGTCTTCCACTTTATCAAAGAATTTGCTTTCCATAACCAGCTTTCCAACTCAGAAACTGACCGTGAATCGATGCCTCTTCGAATATGAAATGATATGCACAAAGAGTATAAAACACAAAAAGTTAGTACGAGCGAAATAAACAAACACCTATATGGGTAACTACTAAGGCTTGACATAGTTTAGCCCGAGGTAGGTTTTTAGGCTCTTTACATGTGGTTGAGTTCTAAAGTTCGAGGTACCCGAATCAGCAGATTCCTCGATCTTCACCCATTATAGGCTCATATAGACCGAGTTCGATTCAGGGGAATACATTTCCCTATGGCCATGCGGAAGTGAAAACTTCACGAAGACATAGGTACGGATGTATCCCGAAAGAGATCCACTAACCCATGCGGAGGCGAAAACCTCACGAAGGCATAGCTTTTCGCTCCCACTTAAAAGTGTGACCATAATGGTCATGCAAATATGAATGCGGAAATATCCTAAGTGACTCAACATTATTGTAATCCTAGCACCCACAAAGTTGAAAATAGAGATGGAAATTAAAAATACGATCATTTTTTGATTTTAAAACACTCAAATGAATTGGAAAAATCATCAAAAGCCCTCTCCTCTCGAAGTGTCGAAATGCCATGTCCAGTAAGTTAGGACACAAGACTCGAATTCTTGAGAGTAAGTTGGGACAATTCAGATCATTGTTATTTTGAAAATTCTTACCTCGAAGTAATGAGATGTCACACCCAGTAAGTTAGGGCACAACACTTTATACTCTCGAGGATAAGCTTTTTATTTTAAATTAAAAGGAGAATGATTTTTGAAAACGATTTTCCAAATTTTTGACAAAAAGGACAAAAGTAATCAATTTTATGGCCTGACTCTCTTATTGGATCCCCAGTGGAGTCGCCAAGCTGTCGTAACCATTTTTTTGACAAAAACGGATGTCGAACTTGGGCCTAAAAAAAATAAAAACAGGAGTCGCCACCGACCTTTTATTAGGTGTGATCGGATCACCTTTGTTTTAATAAAACGTTTCGATTTACTAAAACGGGGTTTTAGGTCCACGAACATTCGAGAAAATAAGTCCGGGGGTCGATTACGTATGAGGAAGGATTAACACCCTCGCAACGCCCAAAATTGGTACCGAATTGATTAATTATGTCGAAAGTTGAAAATTGTAAAAAATGGATTTCAAAAATATGTCCTCTTTGAAAATAATCGATTTTTTTGAATTAAATATCAAGCCTTTCTCATTCCGACGGAATAAAATATCACATCCAATTCTTTAGGACACGATAACTTGGATCCTCGAATCCGAGATGAATATTGCCTCATTTAGAAAATCTTATCTCGAAATAACGGAATGTCACATCCAGTAAGTTAGGACACGGCGTACCGAATTCTCGAAAATAAACTTTTATTTTTATTCAAAAAGCTTTTTTTATTTTAAGAGATATTTCGCTATTTAGGTTAAACGAGAAAAATCGAAACCTAGTAAGTTAAGGCACGAATTTCCCGAATTTCTAAATACGAAATGTTGCCTTTCTAAAGAAATCGATTTTATATTGGATAAAATGGAGTACGAATTTGTAAAAAATGTGATGATACGAATGAAAATAAGAGTATATGTGAAATGATAAATATAAACATATGAATGAAAGTTAAATAAATAGTAATATATACATGTATATATAATATAATAAAAGTAACAACAAAATAATGACAACAATATGGTGATAATAAATATAATAATAAGATGACAAGAATAATAATATCAAAATATGTTCAATAAACAATAATATAAACATGGTAATAATAATAATAATAATAATAATAGTAGTAGTATATAATATGTACAAGATAAATAATATAACTATAGTAATAATACTAAAATAATAATAGTATGATAATAATAATAAAATAATAGTAGTATAATAATAATAACAAAAGGTAATAATAATAAAAACATGATAATATAAATATAATAAATATAATAATATAGTAATAATAATAATAATGACATCAAAAGGATAATTACAAAAATAATCAAAAAAGGGCTAAATCTATATCAAAATAAAATTAAAGGGGTGAATTCGAAAATAAAATAAAGAAAAAGGTCCCGGTTGAAAAATGAAGAAGAGGGAGGGACCTCGCGCGTAATAAAACCTTCGCCAAAACGCATAATGTTGACAAGGGGATCGAATTACAAACTAAAATTTGAACTTCGGGACAAATTTTAAAACAATAAAAATCTAATTAAAAACTATAAAAATGCGGAAGGGCTAAAAGTGCAATTAGCCCTTCCGGTCAAAAACACGTGGACCACAGGGCAAAATCGGGTCGGGTCGCGGGTCACGCTTAAACGGCGCCGCTTTGGGGCTTATTGGCGCCGTCCAAAAACGCGTCGTTTTGGAGCGCCTATATAAGCCCATTTTCCCCTTTTTTTTTTTTTCATTTTCGCTACTCCTCTTAAAAATAAAATTTTTCTCTCTCTCTCAACTCTCTCTCTCGCAGGCGATTTCGGCCATTTTCCCGCTGCCAGTGTTGTTGCGTTCGCCACCGCATGGCGATGGTAGAAAAGGTAAATCTCTTTTTTTTTTCGTTTTTACTTCTAATATATGTTTATACGTATATGTTTGCGAACGAAAAAATAATGAAATCAAAATCAACCGAAATACCTTCAAAGCTTCATTTTCGTTGTATTTTTTGATTGTTTTTGGATCTATTGGTGGGTTCCTTTTTATTGATTGATTAAAAAAAGGTAAAAAAAGGTCCCCTTTACGAGAGATCTCACTGGCTTTATATAGCCGATTAATAACAAAAAATATAATGCTTTTTTTTTTTTTTTGTTTTCTTCGCTCTCCGGTATTGCTCTTGGTTGTCTTCTTTTGCGAGTTTTCGGAAGTGGAGTTCTTTGGTTGGTGGTGGGGGGGGGGGAGCGCGAGTGGTGGTGCGCGTGTCCCCACGCGTGCTTGCGCCAGTAGGGTTTCCAAAACCCTAGCCTATTCCTAATATTTTTTGGCTTTGGGCTTATTGGGCCGATTGTATTCTGGACCTTTTATTTGTTGTCTTTTGTTTGAATTTTTTGTTGGGCCCCGTGCAATAATTGGGCTATACATATGGTAAAAAAATGAGTTACGGACTTGTTGTGGCCAGGGATCACGATGGTTTCCTTCTTGGCAGTTAGATGGGCACTGTGGATAAAGAGATGAAGATTGAATAGGCTGAGCTGCTGGCGTTTGAAGAAAGTATTAATTTTGCTCAGTCAAAAAGCTGGATTTTGAAACAGATTCTGTCGACCTTGTTAATCATTTTAATAGAAGGAATGCTGATTTAACGACTATGGGCCATCGCATCCAGGACATGTACAACATGATGGACTTTTTTTGTTGTTTCAATTTTAGTTGGGCCCCTGAGTATTGTAATCAAGTAGCAGACTTTCTTTGTTATTGGGCTATGATAAAAAATCGCAGCATGGATTTTAACATGGATTATCCGTCGGATATCCATAATCTTGTTTTAAATGATGCAATAAATTGATGTTGACCATCGGGGTTTTTTATCAAAAAAAATAAAAAATTATTTTTATAATTTAAAAATTTTAAATATGATTAATTAATTTGATTTTGATTAAAATTGTGTTAATAAATTAAATATTTTATTATTATATCATATTCTCATTATATAAAAAAGACTGCCCATTAGTATAACTGCTGAAGAGTTGTTGAGTTGAGACCGACGGTGAATGAAGAGAATCCAGGGAGAAAGACGTCACAAGAACACAGATATAAATAAGGTTATTATTTTTGGTTTTAAAAGATTACAAGAAGAGGAAGGTTAAAGTTAGAGTTAACTAAAGCGAGCGAGACGAAGGCGGGACATTAAGGGTGCGACTCGCTAGGGTTTAAAAACAAAGAAAACAATTGCGAAGGCAATCACTCCTCACTCTTGGTCTCTTCTGAAAACGTAAGATAATTTCTCAAGAATCTTTCTATTTATCCAATTCATTAGTAGCTATTGCTCACGGCATTGGTTTATACGAATCAATTTTAGGGTTTTTGCGGCTTTTGGTCTCCCCCCCCCCCGCGGAATGTAGTTTCTGGATGATAATTTACAATAAGAAATTGTTTTCTTGGCGATCGTTCCTAACGTCATTGAGATTCAATTTTCATCGTATGTGTTTTTGTAATTGATAATTTTGGGTCCGGCTACTTCTTTTTTGTTTTATTTTAACAAAACATGTGAAAATATCACTGGAATGTTGTATTTGCATGTTGAATATTTCCGCCATTTTTTTTTTCAGGTTTTGTCATTTCTGGTTAAGTCGAGGCCTGCTGTGCGAGTATGGTAGAAGTCGATGGAATAGAGAACCTTGAATTCAAGTGGGGTAAAAAAAGAGGAACTGGGGGGATAAATACGAAAGTTCAGTTTTACGAATCATTTACTTATGACGGTCTTGACTACACTCTTTATGACAATGTTTATATTCACAAGGAAGGTGAACCATTGCCATATCTTGGAAAACTTATAAAAATATGGGAGACTGCTAGTCGGTTGAAGAAAGTGAAGGTTTTATGGTTTTTCCAACCTTTTGAGATCTCAAATTATCTTTTCGTTGAATTGGCGCATCCAAATGAAGTATTTTTGGCATCTGGTGAAGGAGTAGGCCTTGCCAACATTAATCCATTGGTAATTGGGATTTTATAAAATTCAGTACTCTGATATTTCATTTTCTGGAAATCAACAGTTATAGTTTATATGTGCGGTGTGACTTGTAATTTACAGTTTGATTTCGTGAGTTTTAGTAGTGACTAGTCAAGTGTTAATTTCCCCTTTTTTGCTTAGCTGTTGATATATTGTTAAATCTCTTCCATGAAGGAGGTAGTTCACAGTTGGGCTGGAATTTGTCTGAAAAGGGCAACTGGTGTCCAATTCACTTTAGCCTCAAGGATATTAAAGCTTTGAATTGAATTGTTTGTCAGTTTATGTCTGAAGTAGCATCACGTACCTTGTTGTTGTTTTTTTTTGAGCAAACTTATCTTGTTAGATGTGGTTCAGTTTTAAAGTTTTCTTGGCACTTCAGCTTATATTTTTAGAATGTAATTTTGTCAATCAGTAAGGTACAGTATATAAGCATATACAATTGAAATATCTCTTGTGTTTTTGACAGTGTTAAACATACATATATCTACTTAGCTACTAATTCTGTTTACATTAATTCAGGAAGCGATTTCTGGAAAATGCAATGTAGTTTGCATTTCAAAGGATGGCAGAAATCCACAACCTTCAGACGAAGATATTCAAATGGCTGATTATGTGTTTTACCGTACATTTGATGTCGGGCAGCGCATTATCTTGGACAAGATAGATGGAAAAATTGCTGGAATTGATGGTATTTATTTTCAGTCATCTCATTTCTCTTCATTGTGATTTTTTTTTTTTTTTTTTTTTGGTGATGCTGGTTGTTTTTATTGTTGAACTTCCCGCTGTTTCTCAAATTCTTGCAGTTAAATTTATTTTTAACCAATCGGGTTCTCTGAAGCCTTGTTCTATTCATAACTTTAGTGTGGATGAACCTGCTAGTGAAAATGCTATTGAAACAAATGGAAGAGTGGTTATGTCTAAGCTAAACTCATCTGAGAACCAAATTTCTGAAGATGATAGACAAGTGGAACAGAAACTTGTAGTTGCAGAGAATGGCTTTAACCACAAAGCTGAAGAGAATTCAGATGTAAAAGCTTCATCAGTTAAACCGAATCTCTCCCTGCAACAGGAGGATGTTCCTGGTGTAGTTTCAGAGTCAGGTGAACTGGCCAAAACCAATGACAGATCTGGTGATAGGACAGGTTTGAGCCTTAAAATTAAAGCAAATGCAGACTCTAAACTGAAAAACCCTTCTGGTGGGGAGATAGGTTGTGTCAATCAAGTCAAAAGTGAAGAAAAATTAAAATCCGTTAAGGATACAGTTGAGTTGGATGAGAGGCCACATAAGAAAGCAAAGCTTGATAATTCTGTGAAAGTCTCCAGTGACAAGGAAACTACAAAATGTGCTACCGAACCTTGTGGGACAGCCAAAATCCCTTCCAAAAAGCTAAAGATTGATGATAAATTCAAAAAATCTACTAACTGCAAATCTCCTGCAGAGCCTTCAAATGATGGTATTAAAACTGGTGACAAAGCTATGGAAGTTATCCGTAGGCCTGATTCTGTAAGTGTTATTTTGGGGTTGTCTTCTTTCCCTTTAATATTTGTGATCAATTTCATTTAAATGCGCCTTATGTTGAACAAATAGGAGGCTCTATTTCATGTTACGCACAAAGCATGGGGTTGTAACTAATTTGTTAAGAAAGATGTGATTACTTTGCAAAATTCAATTGTTATTATGCTATTGTTTGACGTGATGGCTTTGTTGCAGTTCTTGTATTACTATATAGTTGGTAGGTAAATCTTGTGACACCTTTTCTTTCTTTGTTCACCTCACTTTATAGCCTATTTTTTTTCCCTCCTGCGTTGGATCTTTTTTTTTTTAAAAATCACATGACCTCAAATTTCAATTTCTTTTAACATTTAATGGAAGAATAATGTGGTCTCATGTGATTGTTTCTACTACCTGGTTCTTGCTTCTACTCGAATTTCTTTTTGGATGAATAAATTTATTTGTGTAATCCTCATCATCCTGTACAATATCATGCTTGCAAGTTTCTGCTTTCCTCCTTATTGCGGATTTACTATCCTGTTATCCCTCTGTTGTTCTCCTTGATGTGGAAATTTCTTGTGAAGAAGTACTTACATTTTGCTGTTTTTTCATGCTTACAGGATAGGAGCAAATGGTTTGGAGAACTCGTAAGCACTCCTGTGTCACTCCTAAACCAGTTGTTTAAATTATTTTCATAGCCTATTTTGATTGCTGTCATTTGTGGGAAAATTAGTCTACATTCTTTAAGCTGATCTTACACTGCTTCCTACATTGTTTCAGCCTTGGGAAGAAAGTTTGCGGGATGCACACGAGTTTGGAAAACTTGTTCTGTTTCTGAACTTGGATCCAGCTTACTCTTCAGCAGAAGTGGAGGTAATATTTATTATGAATCACAATTAGGTTGTGTTTGAAGCATTTTGTATTTACATGCATAAATTTCTGTTTTCTTTCACTTTTCCTCTCCCTACATGTGTGGTTTGTACCTTTTATCTTTCTTATGAATAATGCATATTTATATTGCAGGATATAGTTTGGAATGCCTTCAATGAAACTTGCAGAGCAAAGATGGTGCAGCAGACTGCATATTCTAGCCCTCATTTTGGTATGAACCTATCCCATGTGGAACTATGATGGGAAACAGTTTTCCTCTTGCAACTTAAAGAAGTAATATGGATTATCTGAAGTATGAAACAGAAATGATGCCAAAATAATAGGAAATATTGTCTGATATTTTGATTATCTAGAGTCCCGATACAGAACTCTGCTATTATTCTCATTGGATCAAGATATATAGTCAATTTTTTGAAATATCAAACGGGATATGTCAGTCAAGGTTTCAAGAAAGGTGGACTGAGTATTATGGTTATTGCCATTGGTGTTTGCCTCAAGTGATTTTTGTAGTGATGTGTCTGTCATATCGTCTTCATGTCCTCCTTGCTTCTTCTTCCTAACATAGGTTATCAATATACCAATATCTAAAGCCTTGTGTAGAACTAAAGCAGAATTTTTTGGTGTCCTCAAATATAGCATGCAGTTGATAAATTGTGGATTTAAGGACATTAGTTGGTTCATGTTGTAGGACAAGCTTTTGCTATATTCAAGTCAAGGGAAGTTGCAGAGGATGTTATTAAAAAATTGGATGAGAGATGCCTGTTGCTACCAAATCGGAGGTATGTAATCATTATTAATAAGTAGTGCTGTACATATTTAATCAGTCAATACCTGGTCTGATGCTTCTTGAACCTGTGGGTTCAGCATCCATTGTAAAGCTATGCTGTGATTTGCTTGAGCTCATGTGGGTTAGAGTATGTTGCATCAAGTACTGTATGCCCTGCCGATGAGCTACTGGTCTAGCAAACCCATCTCGCCCCCCCCCCCCCCAACCCCCCCACAAAAAAGGTATTGTAGAATTTGTATATGCTTTTGTTTCAGTACCAAAAAACACTGGTATGCCCCTTACCACCCAAACCATTGAGATGTTTCTTTTCACAACTTGGGCATTTTCGTGTTTATCCTTCTTTTTTTTGATGAACCAGTTCTTGACCAGCTTTCCTTTTGGTCCTACAAAAAGATAGAGTTCTAGGTTTTCTGGTCATATGATCTTATATTCTGTTGTGCCTTCACCTCATTGGCTCTATGCTGGTCCGTCTATTGTGAATTCCCGTCTTATTAATGACCTTTAGATTAATTTTCAGCATGCAGAACTGGCTTTAAGAGAAAGTGAGGATACTCTTATTTTCTTTTATTTCTTGTTGTGTAGGCCGCTTGTAGCCAGCATTCCGAATCCTTGCTTCTCAAGGAAGCAGTCAATGTTTGCAGGCCATCTCATTGTTGATAAACTCAAATCCCAAAGGGAGATGGTATTCTCTTTCTGTTAGGTGTTAGCATGTTTGCTTGGTTAATTACACCCACTGCCACATGGATGTAGTAAATTTGATTTATTTTGTGGTTTACTCCTCTTTCTTTTAATTTGTTACCGGATGTTCCCTTTCCCCCCCTCACAGAAAGAAGCAGTATCTACTTCACATTCTTCCCAGCCTAATACAGTTGAATATGATATGGCCATGGAATGGTTTTTAATGACTGAAAGATCCAATCAGTTCTGGAAAAAATTATACGAGGTTTTATGCTTCTGTTAACTTTTATTTTTGTTTCTGCCTTTTCTTGCTTTGTTTTAGCTAACCAAGTATTTTTGGATTTTCAGCAACAAGGGAAAGAGCTAAAAAAACTGAGGGTTAAATTTAAGTCCAAATGAGCACTAATAATTTTGTCTTCCCCTGATTTTGGTGAGTAACTTCTAAAGCAACCTACTGGCTATACCACCCACTTCTGTTGTAAGCATATTAGTGCATCTCGTTTATAAACGATATGGCTGCTAAAGTGCCAATTTTCTGTATAGTATGTTCCTTTGAATTAAAAGGAAGCCATTTTGTGAAGCAAACCACTAATGCGGAGTTCTGTTTAGACCTCTGATATGAAGGTATGATTGCCGTTACTCTATTCCATTTCCCTACTTTTTGCCATTTTGCTGTTGTTGTTTGAGTTACATAGGCAATCTGATGCTGCATGTGAACTGCTTTTCTTCATGTTGGAAACTTCGTCCTAGGGTCCTGAAACTTCAATTGAAACGTCTTTGATATTACTGGTTTTGTTTCTCAAGTTTATGTTGCCATTTTCTTCTGAAAAATGTTGTGCAGTTGTCAAGGTGTTGGAAGTGTGGAAACTTGATTCTAGTTGTGTTCTCAGATGAACTTCAATTAGGCGGTGCAACAGACTGGGTATGCAAAAATGGAGGACTGAGCTGTGTTCGGTATTCAGGCGAATTTTGGGAAGTGTAATTATGATTTGCAGTTCAGTTTTAGCAAGATGGTTAGATCCTCTCATAGACATATATTTTCTCGATTATGGGCAATTTGTATAATCCTTTCTGCGATGCCGTCTTTTTTGCTAGGATAGGTTTTCCTAGCTGGCTGTTGTTTAGTTTTGTTTCCTCCTGCCGAACACTGTTGGGTTGTTTTTTGCAGATTACAACTAACTTCCATGTTTGGAACTTTCAACTAAAAACATAATATGCCTAATCCTACAAGCTACTCAATTATGGGTTAAAACTTTCAGAAATAATAATCTAAAACTTGTTCTTACCAACATCGAGTGTTTCTAAATGGTAGCTACGCCCATGGAGGCGCTGGGTGTTTGTCAACAAATACAACTTATGATCTTCTGCGTACGTTGCTTGTAAGTAATGATCCAAAGAATGTTTTTCATGGGTAGGTTATTTTTTTTTTATATTGACATGCCTACTTCCGTATGTACCTGTCATGGGTAGGTTATTTTTTTTTATATTGACATGCCTACTACCGTATGTACCTGTCCTTGTCACTTTTCCAAGTTTGGATTTTATTATTAGTAAGATAAACTGACATTGGACATGCTTTGCCAAGAAGAATATCAAGACAACTTTTGTTCATTTCAATCCCCGTGACTATTTTATTCTGTCAAAAACATAAAATGAAGGCAACTAACGTGGCTTAAAACTCAAAAGTTAGTCTTTTTCTTTGAAAAATGAGGGTGGAGGCATAAATTTTCAATCGAGGATTCGCTTTTATAATAAATGTTATATATAAGACATCTGGCTGTAGGCATCTAGTTGCAAAGTGCCAGAGTCATGCTATTGTTGCTTTAGATCGCAAAGTTTCATTATTTATTTTAAATAATAAAAATGTAAACACTACTTTCACCGAGTTTTTTTTTCTTCAAATTTCAACTCTTCTTTTTCCAACATTGTTAAAATTTAACTGTTGAAGTTGAAGTAGTCACACAAAAAATATTCCAGCTGAATCCGCTCACCTAATACCTAATTCATGGAGATTAATGGTTAACTTAATTTGTAGGGTCTTCTCTTTTGCTTGCTTCTGTTTCTTTTCAATCTTTTAATTCTTAAACATAATAATAATACTGAACATTAGAGCCCAGAAAAAGAAAGAAACTTAGAGTGCAATTTAAAAATCACAAGATTTGATTCATCAAAACTTGAAGGGGATGAGAGACGTCAATCAAGAGGACATAATTGCAAGGTTAACAAAACAAACGGCGTCGTAATACCATTTTTTTCTCTTTAATATGACCGTTATTTAAATATTTCATATAAGAAAGAGAAAGAGAAAAGACACCTGGTAATCAATTAGAGCGAGTACAAACGTATCACCCTGCCCTACCCCTTCTCTCATTCTTTCTTTCTTTCTTTCTTTCTTTCTTTCTTTCCCCCTCTGCTCTCGCAGACTGCACCTTGCCTTGCCTTGCCTTGCCTTGTTTACTTCTCATCTCTGTTCCTAATCCTCTTTGTTTTCTGTCACATCTAACTCCGACCCATTTTCAAACTAATAAGAAACAAGGAAAACCGAAGCACCGTCTGCCGTTGGGTGCTCACTATCCCAGTTGGTGGAAACGGAAAGGTTTTTATATATTTTTCCCTTTCTCGCAAATGGGTTGCGCCCAATCCAGAATAGATAACGAAGAATCAGTGGCTCGTTGCAAGGACCGGAAAATCTTAATGAAAGAAGCTGTGGTAGCTCGCAACGCTTTTGCAGCTGCTCATTCTGGCTACGCCATTTCTTTGAAGAATACCGGTGCTGCTTTGAGTGACTATGGTCATGGTGAAGCAGAAGTGCCTCTCCAACCCCCTCACCAGATCCCTCCTCTCGACTCTACCCCTCAACCGCCTCCACCGCCTCCGATGATGGACAACCTCCCTCCACCGCCTCCGCTTCCTAACTTCTCTCCTAGCCCCGTTGTCCCCATCAAACGCGCCGTTAGTATGCCCGCAATGCCCGTCAAGAGTCGTAAGGAGTTCGATGCTTCCCTCGCTATTGAAGAAGAAGAGGAGGAAGAAGAAGAAGAAGAAGAAGAACATCACGAGGGACACGAAGTGCGTGCCGGTAATATTAAGGAAGATTTGAGAAAAGATTCACGAGGGTCCCATAGGGAGGAGATAACTCCACCAAGGACTCCTGAGAACAACAATGTGGACCACCACACGCCTCCGATGCCCGAAGCTAAAAACGTGGCTTGGGATTACTTCTTCATGGTCGACGATAACATGCCGGGTCCGAGCTTGGATTTGCACGACGACAATGACGAAGAATCTACTAATCCGAATGTGGATGCTTTAGAGAACAATGTCAGTGGTGTGGGCCACGTTGAAGTTGATAGTGAGATTGAGCCAAAGACGCCGGAGAGGCCGGATAAGGTTGCGATGGCAGCTGAGGCTGATGGTAAAGGGAAGCAACAAGTACATATCGAGCACTCGAAAACGGCTCCGGCAGATTTCAGAAGAATGGTGAAGGCTGTTTCCGGTGTGAATTTAATGCAGGTTTTGAATGAGATTGATGACCATTTCTTGAAAGGCTCAGAGAGTGCTCAAGAGGTTTCTAAGATGCTGGAGGCCACAAGGTTGCATTATCATTCCAATTTTGCTGATAATCGAGGTAATTTACTTGGGTTTTTCATTGTTTGATCAAAGGCAGGAATCTGTCAACATCTTTTGTCAGAAAGATTGAAGCTTGAAGCATGTTTTTTTATCTGAAATTTTTTTTTGGATGATTTCATACGCTTTTTTTGGTGTAAGGTGGCTTTACATTTAGATCTTGTTGTCCTTTAGCTTTATGTGAGAATCTGACCTTGACCTTAGATCTTTCCTTTTCTTTTCTTTTGTAGTTTTACATATATTAATATTTTTGGGGTCAAATGGTGCCTAGTTGACAATTCTAAAGTTTCTAATAGTTTGAAAGAGTCATCATTCTCTTGGATTGAGATCTAAAAATATGAATTTTGGCTTATAATCTTCTCTTACAGGTTGTAATTACAGTTCTAATGAGAAATGCTTGAATAATTATCCTAAGGAAAAATGGAAAATAAATGCTTTAATGTTTTTATATTGTGGACATATATTGATCATATTCGGATCCTGTTGATTGTAGGACATATTGATCATTCTGAAAGGGTAATGCGTGTCATTACATGGAATAGGTCATTCAGAGGTGCGATGAATGGTGAAAATCGGAAGGGTGAATTCGATTCTGATGAGTCTGAGACTCATGCCACTATTCTGGACAAGTTGCTAGCATGGGAGAAGAAACTCTATGATGAAGTGAAGGTGCATTTTAGATATTGGCTTTATTGTTTCTCTGTTCAAATTATACTGCCCGCTGCTTCCCATGGCAGTCTATAGGGATTCCTTTATAAGCACCATTGTGAAGCTCTTTTCTGCTAAATCTATTGGATGAATGAAAAGACTATTTTAACTGTAATATTGACAAGCTATTCTTTTCTTTGGTTTGGTGTTCTTCTGAATCTTATGGAATTTGGTCCCTGTTGTAGCAAGGAGAGATGATGAAGCTCGAATATAAACGGAAGGTTGCTTCGTTAAACAAGCAGAAGAAACATGGAGCTAGTGCCGAATCATTGGAAAAAGCAAAAGCAGCTGTAAGTCATTTGCACACGAGATACATAGTTGACATGCAGTCCATGGATTCAACAGTATCGGAAGTTAACCAAATACGTGATGAGCAGTTGTATCCAAAACTTTTTATGCTTGTTGATGGGTAAGTTTTTGTATGAAAATATCTAGAAAAAGGCCCGCATCTTGCTTCTAATATTGCTTTCGTTGTATTTGGCATCGTTCTTTTATAAGTCAATCCCAAATTGTTTGTGTATGAAGTGAATTTATCATTGCCATAAAATTTGACATTCTAATTTGCAGGATGGCTAACATGTGGGCAAGGATGTGCATGCATCATGATAGCCAGCTGAAGATTGTTGAAAAGCTTAAATCTCTCGACATTGCCTTTGCCTCCAAAGAAACAACGAAGCACCACCACGAGCGCACCATCCAACTTCATAATGTTGTCCAAGAATGGCATTCTCAGTTTGATAAGCTTGTCACTCATCAAAAGCAATACATCCAAGCTCTCAACAACTGGTTAAAGTTGAATCTCATCCCTATTGAAAGCAGCCTGAAAGAGAAAGTCTCGTCTCCTCCACGTGCACAAAATCCTCCCATCCAAAAACTTCTCCATACATGGCATGATTATCTTGAAAAGCTTCCCGATGAGGTCGCTAAATCTGCTATCTCTTCGTTTGCTGCTGTGATAAAAACCATAATCATCCATCAAGAGGAAGAGATGAAACTAAAAGAAAAGTGTGAGGAAACCCGGAAGGAATTTCTGCGAAAGAGTCAGGCTTTCGAGGAATGGTATCATAAGTATAGACAACGGAGATCTGGATCAGATGAGATGGATGCTGAAAGAGGGGAAGATGCAAACGCAAAGGATCCTGTATCGGAGAGGCAGTTTGTGGTTGAGAGCTTGAAAAAGAGGTTGGAAGAGGAAGTCGAAGCCCACGAAAAGCATTGCATTCAAGTGAGAGAGAAATCTTTGGGAAGCCTTAAAATCCGACTGCCTGAGCTATTCCGGGCTATGTCGGACTATTCTCATGCCTGCTCTGATGCTTATGAGAAGTTAAGGACTGTTATCCAGTCACAAAAACCAAATACTGCTCCCTCAAAATAGAATCAGCTCTGTTTTGCTAGTAATTTCCTATTAACTTATATCATCTCAGTTAACTTCAGCTTTAGGCAATGCAATAGAGCAATGTGTTATTTAATATCTATGTGCAAAAGAACATGTGCTATGCTGGTAAGGTTACTAATTTTGATTTTGACTCTAATTCCCATCTAAGGATAGGGACGTAATTTGGTATCTGAAAGGATGAGCACGTGATATTCCTAAATATGTAAAAACGAGTGCAATATTTTTGAATCTCAAATCTTCTAGATGTATGTTATGCAGCAGCCCTTGTGTTCAACTATTGAATAACCATGATAGCTACTTAATAGCTGATAAAATATGACTTTCTAAAACATTATCCGTTTGCTGTTGTAAGCCAACATATATATATGGGGTAAAAATGTCTTTTTTATCTTCCTAAATTTTAATATTGAATAGGTAAGGATAATAATTACAACATTAATATGTTCTGTGAATTATAATTTTGATTGACTCTATATTTATATATTTTGTATAAATATTATGAGCTAAAAACTATATTGATATAATGTGGAAATTTTGAGAGTAAAATTTATTATTATACCCATTAAAATATACAATGTTATGATTAATTATTCACTTTTAAAAATGATATAAATTAAATTATCTTTACAAATATAAAAATATATATTTAGGGTATACTAACGAGATCAAACTTCTCAAATAATTGATTTCCATTCTAATTCAATTTCTAATCCTGGGAAAAATCGTGTCACTTTCAGCTCTCTTGAACATTAATCTATCTATATATTTTATATAAAACAAAATGCAAAAATGGGCACGCCGCTAGCAAAGGATGACTCTTTCGGCGGTTTAAGTTTTTACATTTTGACTGTTAAAGCTTCAAACTTTCTAGTTTCTGGCTCAATCATACTTATATTAGTCTTGTTGCTTACCTTTAAACTCACTAAAGGTCAAGCCTTTAACCTTATTTCTATTCATTCCTCATTTTTTTCTTCTTCCGGGTCTAATTTTTCTTTCTTTATTCCAATTTCATCATTATCTCTTAAGCAAAAATAAATAAATTACATTGAATTATTCTTAAGTTGGTCAAAAGCTGTTATCTTTTTTAGCATTCTTTTCATGCAAAATATGGATAGCCAAGCCGTTTTTGCAGCCAAGTTAGTTTGGCTTTAAACATTCTCAAAACATAACGTTATCAATGGACATTTCTCTTTTTTTAAAGACGAAATGATAAAATGTAGTTACTTAAATCATGATTATATATATTATAATGAAATTATACAGTCACGTTACATGCATTTACATAAACCTTATCATCCCATTCTCACCCAAGCCTAGAACATGACTTTAATGCCAAAAAAAAAAAAAATAGTTTCTTCATTTCTAGCTTAGCCATGGAAATCAAAATATGGCACAGGCAAAGCTCAAGCAGATTGGAAACCATCAAATTAGGCCGGAGCTACACGCAACGTGGCCACGATGAACATTCGAAGCCCAAGTGGAGAACGTTTTGGAAGATATTCACAAGAGAAAGGAAGAAAATCTTCGCTTCTCCAGTTGGATTCCAGGCTTCTTATGACCCAGATGAATATTCACAGAATTTTGATCAAGGAACCGGTTGGGCTGAACCGGATAATCTTTCTCGGTCTTTCTCAGCTCGGTTTGCTGATCCATCTAGGATCTCAAGAAGGAACCCGTTGCGTTCATGTGATTGGAAAATGAATGACAGCTAAGAATGTTCTTCTGCTCTGCTGTGTGTGTTCTAATTATCTTCTCAGTTTGATCTCCTGGTTTTGTGTAAATATTTCTCTTCTTGTTGCTACTCTAAGTTTTGATTATAAGATCATTTACTTAGTTTGGACTAATCTTTCTTCTGCAATTATATTGGATTCAAGTCAATGATTAGAATTAAAGATGGTAAATTCTTACAACATTAATGTATAAGTGATTCAAGCCATTATTTGAGTCAAACCCATGTTCTGATTTTGGTCCAAAACTATTACTTTAGCTGATCATTTAAACCTAGATAATATGTTCCAAAGCATGTTTGAGTGTTTCTACGTTTTCGTCTCAATACAAAATGATGAACACAAAACGGAGAAAAAAGAAACGGAATGTTTCAGCTTTCACTTGCTCTTTGCTTTATTCACAAGTAGAAGAAGATACTTTTTTTGAGAAGCTTCAGTTCATCCCTCATTTCTTACTGTTCACTAGTGGAAGGCACCATGATATAAAAAGCAAAGAGAATCTTGCAGTACTATAGTGTTTGTTTCCTTTGTATTTTATGGATATAGTCATACATATTCATGTAGATCTGATTTTAGGAATTTGGCACCGCCAGTGCCAAACCATCCTTGATGGTGGATCCACTTGGAGTCCATTGTTAGTCATTCAGTTATGCGTAAAGTTGATCAAGCAAAATAAACAACTTTTTTTCCTTACAACAAATCTAGAAATACTGATTAAGAAAAAAGGTACGATGATCATATATTCCTTGTAGTTTACTATTTTTAAAAGGATTCCTTTCATGATGATGACATAAACCTTGATGCCTTAACTTTTTAGTATAGATTGTTTATAATTTATCTCCTAAGCAGGGTTTAATCATTCTTCTTTTTCACACAAATCAGTGTTGGAAATTGAAAATCATAGATTCCGAGGGAAAAAAAAGTAAAGATTATCCGTATTCGGAGTTTACGACTCCTCCTCTTAATAATATCATTTCTCAAATTTGAACTTAACTTTTTAGTATAGATTGTTTATAATTTATCTCCTAAGCAGGGTTTAATCATTCTTCTTTTTCACACAAATCAGTGTTGGAAATTGAAAATCATAGATTCCGAGGGAAAAAAAAGTAAAGATTATCCGTATTCGGAGTTTACGACTCCTCCTCTTAATAATATCATTTCTCAAATTTGAACTTACATTTAGAATGCTATATTTTATCAATAAGTTGGTGAAGAGTATGATCATCACATTAGCTACTCATGAAGCCAACTTAAATCACTTTGGAATGAGTGTCTTAAACATGTAGTTCAAATGGTTGGAGACTTCGAGGCCAGTCCCATCCCATCAGTTGTGGTCCTTGTAGATTTGCAAAAGCCAGTTTAGCTACTGCTGCTACCGTGTTACCATGTAGCATAACCTTAATCAATATCAGTTCAGTTCGAGTGCACGGAATCATGGACAACCAGTATAATACAATCAGTATTAATGTAAACGGTTCACGATTTATTCATATAAAACGACTGTGTATGTTACAAGTTACCACGATAAATGGTTAATGAAAGCCGATATCCATGGTTGCGTAAGGCTTCCCGTTAGTAAATTTATGATGCAGCTGGTTTGCTGGCCCCATGCTCTCATGGAACTCGTTGGTTTTGATTCTTCAACTCATCACCAGCCACAAGAAAGAATGCAGTGTGCCTGAGAAAACAAATTATAAGGAAAAGCACAATATATTAGGAACAAACAAAGATGATGGAAGATAAAAAAAATGTACCTAAAAAATTTCATAATTTTGAGTTTGGAATCGGCATCGATGTATGGGGTGCTCTCTAATGCCTTCTCCATATGATGCAACCATCTCTCTGCAGCTTAGTGCATGACTGGAAATAGCCTATGACGCCCAATCAACGCAGGGTCACCTGCCAAGGCATCACAAGAAAAGCTGAAAACAGCAACATAAATCCTGTCCAAGAAATTGTTAAAACAATAAAGGATAGAAGCATTATTTCCAAAACTTTTATTCTTTACGATTTATTACCCCATGCAACCGCAACATTAAAAGGGAAACTTTATCCTTTTATATCACTCTCACATGATAGAAGACTAAACATAAAGCCATTAAAGCGTGTAAAAAAGCAAGGCTGCTCCTAGAGCCATCAAATATACATAAATGTCAAAGCTATGAAATTAAAAGTAAGGCTATGATGATTTGCTTTTGGCTTTCTCATTGTAATGTCTCACAAAGAAAATCAAGGAAAAAAATTTGTTACAGCCGGAAGATATTTTAGGTTGCAATTTGACAGTAGGTTAATGTGATTGTGAAAGTTAAAAACTAACGGTTGATCGTGGCGGTGCACATCGGGTAACTTTTTGGTATTGTCAATTTGGCGGTCCTTGTTATGTATATCTCTCTCTTCCACTGGGCTTTTATGAAGACCACAGCATGCAACTTTAGAACCATGGGAACAGAAGGTTCTAAATCTGGTGTCTTTTTATGTTTGCACTTAATTACTCTTGTTTAGAGGGTTGTGTTTCCATTCTAACTTGTTTTTTTTTTCTTGAATAAACAGAAATACTGTATCTTTTTTTTTCTTTTCTTTTTTTTTTAAATACAATTTTGTCGAGGAAAAAAGAAACATGTTTGAAAAAGGCCAAACCAGAGTATGGAAGACTCTGCTTTTGCCAAGCCTGATAAAGGTGATTCTAACTTATAGAATAGAAAAAAATAAAGTAAGAAAGAAAGAAGGGATAAACCAACAAAGAGTTGAGCTCACATTTACTGTTGAAAAATTGGATCTCATGTTCACAATAATTACTCAAGAATTCTTTTCTTTCAGTTTCACATTCTTGAACTAATGTTCACTAAAACAAACTCCCAAAACCAGTGGAAAGATTTTGATAAAAGCTTAATTTTGAAACAAATAATAGAAGCAATTGACGATACAATAATGAAAATAAATAAAATAGGAAGTTCTCCAACCTTTCCTCTCGGAATAAAGGGCAGGTCCTCCCATTCGTTCCACAAAGAATTCATATTGATTCTGAATGGCTTCTTCTTTCTTGGAATTAGCAAATATTGATCGAAACCACTCTTCTTCGTCATTGTAAACCCTAATTTCCAAGGCAATCAATAAAAAAGAACAAGATATTGAATTCCCAAAAAGACCCATTTGAGAAAGAACAGAAGATACCTGGTGTAAAAATTGGTGGAAAGGTTGATGAAAGTTAGAAGACCCAATTTATGGAAGAGATTAGTATCGTCGATGGCAAAGGCATCGGCAGTGTCAATGCCGCTCCACTCCGAAGCCTTTTGCCGAAGTGAATGCATGCCTTTTGTTGTTGTGTTTTTTGGCTCCAACTACAAAGGAAGCAAATGAACAGAGTATCAGTTCAAGTTTTACTTGTACTGTCGCTGGACTACAGACATATACTGGAAAAATGTGTGGCTAAATTCTGTTATAAGTCCATCTACTCTTATCAAATATGAAATTTAGTTCCTGGAATTTAGTATTTTACTTTTTCATATTTTAAAATTCAGATTCAATTGATGATACAATTAAAATTATTTTATTTGATTTAAGTTTATTACAAGGTCATTTTTAGTTACATGACCACTTACCAAATGAGTATTTTTTTTATTTTAAAATACAGCATCAATAAATTTAACAAAAAAAATTAATTGTATTAAAATATGAAATCTAAAAAAATAGAAAAATTAAATTTATAAAAATAAAAGTATAAAAACTAAATTGTAAATTTGTGAAGGATATAAGTATTGAGAATATATTTTAACCATAATTTCTTTTATAGTGATTTAAAACGAGTAAAATCTGAAATGAAATCCGTGTTTGGCATCGGGCGAGGAATGGACCTGTGGGCTGTGTGGCCGATGGTTTTGTTTTGCATTTTATTGTTTATATAATTTTTTTTTTGAATATTTCCACTGGATTTTATTGAACATAAAATAAGTAACATAATGAAAAAATTCTTATAAAACAATGGAATTGGGCCCTAAGTAATATAAAATAAGTTTTAATTTTGTACGATTTTATACATAAAATTTTATTTTGATTTAATTTTCATATATTATTATCAACGAATTAACACTATTTTTTGTTGATATATTACTACACAAATAATTATATTAATTTAATATAAAAATAAATATATGTATTAATTTTTCTAAATGTGTACAATTAAATTAAAATTAAAATTTTATATATACATATGAACCACAATTCAAATTTCATATGTATAATTACACTAAATTAAAATTCATATATTAAATTATACATTAAATCAAAATTTATAGATAAAATAATATCTAAACCTGTATAAAACCACAGTTGGTACATTATGTCAGTAATAGGAATGGGATGAACCAACCAATAACTTCCCTTTTTCCATTTTTACAATTAACTTTCCTTTTTCCAGTAAACTTTCTTAAATTATGAAATCTAAAATAAGTGTACAAACTGTTCTTTATGCCTTTTTTAGTATATATTATATAAGTGCTTTTTTTTTGGGAATCTTATCTTATAAATTTAAAAAAATTATCTACATGATTAATTTTAAAATTAATTATGGAAATAATCTGATTTTTATAGTAGAGTTGGATGTCGCCATTTTCTTAGGCGTCATCGCTCTAAAAATTCCCTCCCAATAAAACTTTAATCATTACAAAAAATAAAAGAAAAAAAATAATTTTTTTGTACCACCTAACAAATTGATAGAACCGAGTTGAAGTGTGTGAGGACAAAACGTTCAGGGACCTGATGAATTAGTTATCCTTTTTAGATTGGTTGAAAAAAAAGGATGTACATGATAGTATGGCCGCAGCAAATTAAACTTTTAGTATATTTGCATCTTAGGTCTGTCCATTTTAAAATTAAATTTAAATAGTCTTTAAAAGATACAAGAATAACAAAAATAAACCATCCTTATTTTTTTATTTTTTAAAAACAATAAAATTAATAATATATAAACTTGTAATTTAAATTGCCCAAACATATCTCTAAAAAAATTTCCTCAAGTTTATCTAAATTTAAACATTTCCAATTCGTTCCCTCACCAATCTAAATAGGGTAATTACTTCATTAGATTCCTGAATATTTTACCCTTACATACTTCAGTCAGGTGCCGCCAATTTGTTAGGCCGCACCAAAAAAATTATTTTTTTTATAATGATCAAAGCATGATTTGGGGGATTTTTAGGGTGGTGCCATCCGGGAAAGTGGCGACACTCAATCTACTGTAAAAATCAAGTCATTTCCATAATTAATCTTGAAGTTAAGTCATTTTCATAATTTTTTAAACTTATAGGGTATTCCTAAAAAAGCCTATATTTACAAGATAGACAAGAAATTATAAATTTTAATTATTGAAATATCAATTTATAGTAAAAAATGTTGAAACACTTAAAAAAATACCTTCTAACATTACATAAGTTAAATGTGATTTTATGAGTTTAATATTTAATCAGTTTTTTAAATATTATAATATCAAATGCGTTAATTAACGTAAAATAATATTATTTAAATTATTAAATATAATTAAAATGTTTTAACTTACAAATTCAAATATTATAATAGAAAATTTTCAATCTAGTAAAAACACTTTTAACATATTTAACATATAATATAGTTTTACTTTATATAATTAATGCAAAATAATATTATTCAAAATAATAATCAATTAACATAATTAACTATAATATTAATTAAGTGATGATTGATGTAATTAAATTTATATTTAAGTAATAAATCTATTTTACCTAAATAAAATTAGCACAACTTATTTTTTATAATAACTCTATTTTAAAATTAGTACAATTTTTTAATTAATAATAATGATCGCAACTTTTATTTTTTTATTTTTTATTTTTAAATTTGAATTTAATAATGTAATAAAAAATATAACAAAATACCAAAATAACTATTTCTCAAGAAAAAGTCTACCTCGTGGCACGAAACCTGTCTGCCCTCTGGCACGTTTTTAGGTTTTTGTAGTTCGTAGTATCTAGATCAAATCTTGACTGTGGCGGCTAGCTTCATCTCCTTGCTATACGTCCCACAATTAAACACAAAAGGGGATATTCAGATCTGGTCTGCAATTATGGAAAAAGAGTTTGATCAGTTAACGCTTGATGAGGAAGAAGAAGCAATCCTACAGATCCAGATTGAGCCAAGCCAGATAAGGGAAGAGCATAATTTTCGATTAGTGGGTTGTTTTTTAACAGCAAGTGTCATTCACTTTTCAGCAATGAAGGCCACTATGGCTAATCCCTGGCACCCAGTTAGAGGTGTTCAAATCAGAGATTTGGGGGATAAACGGTTTTTGTTTCAATTCTTTCACTTCATGGATCTGGACAGAGTACTAAAAGGTTCTCCATGGACTTTCAATAATCACCTTTTGATTCTCCATCCCATTCAAAGGGGAAAGGATCCACTGAAAATTCCTTTAATATTTACACCCTTTTGGGTACAGGTTCATGATATTCCATTATGGTTTTTCTCGGAAAGTTTTGCAAGGCAATTGGGAGATTTCATGGGCAAAATTTTAGAGTATGATGGATCAGATCTGGGGAAAGGTTGGAGGAATTTCATGCGAATAAGAGTACAATTGGACGTCCTTCAACCTTTAAAAGGGAAGAAAAATGTGTCTTTTGCAGGAAATTGTTTATACATCAGATTTAAGTATGAAAGACTAACTCCTTTTTGCTTCTACTGTGGGCGGCTAGGTCATAATGATTCTTATTGTGAAGCAAAAATGCTGTTAGAGGCAGAAGTAGCAATTATGGGCTGGGACTTATCTCTAAGAGCACAATCAAAAAGAGCTTTGGCAATAAAAAGCATCTGGTTACGTGAAGTTGAAGAAAATAATGCGGATGTAGGTCTTAGTACCAATCACAACTTGGGAGACAAACCATGGGGAGTGAGGACTATACCAGAAGGTGGAGTTTCAGTCGATCCAGTTCTAGGGATTAACCTGGAAGGAGGTAATCTCTCTTTAACACAACGGAAAGAGTCTCATTCAGCAATGGATTATGATGTGGAAGAAAGGGTGTTAATGGGGGAGGAAGGAAAAAAGAGACAGAGAGGTGTAAGTGAAGATCATACATCAAGTGAATCATGTGATAACACAACAGTTCAAAGTAGGAGATTTCAAGAAAATAACCTTTTATTATTAGCAGCTGCCAAAAGGTAAGCCGACCGACAGCAATGAAAATCTTAAGCTGGAATGTCCGTGGATTGGGGAATCATCGGACTATTCGAAGGCTTCGGTATATGCTGAAGCTACATACTCCCCAAATGGTCTTCTTCATGGAGACAAAGATTAATAAATCGTGAATGAAACAAGGGCGAAGAAGCTGTGGTTTTTTTAATGGCATTGACGTGGATCCCGAAGGTTCGAAGGGAGGATTATGTTTGGCTTAGAAAGGTGATGTCTCTATCAGTCTTCAGAGCTTCTCTAAAAGACACATTGGTGTACTCATTGATGGTAGTAGCAACGAAAACGGACAGCATTGGAGATTTACAGGCTTTTACGGTTCTCCTTACACACATGATAATGACGAATCATGGCAGTTACTGAAGAGTTTGTGACATAGTGAGGATCTTTCTTGGTTTGTGTGCGGTGACTTTAATGAAGTTATGTACGACTTTGAGAAAAAGGGAGGATTACCAAGGGAGAAAAGAAGAATGGAAGCTTTTCGAAATGCTCTAGAAGATTGTCGTTTGATGGATGTGGGGTATTCTGGGAATTGGTTCACTTGGGAAAGAGGGAATATTCGAGAGTGGTTGGATAGAGGTGTGGCCAATGAAAATTGGATGACTATGTTCCCTGAAGCTATCATACAGCATTTGACTCTCTCGATTTCGGATCATTGCCCTCTCCTAATTTCAATAAAAAAAAAAGATGATGAACAAAGAAGCAGGAAATCTTTCAAATTTGAAGCATGGTGGGTCTTCGAAGAATCTTTTGAAACAGAAGTTAAACACATTTGGGAAACATCATCTAATGATTTTTTGCAGAAGTTGAATCATCCCCAAATAGGCTTGGGAAAATGGGCTAAAATAATCTATCTGGATAGAAAACGGAGAAAATATTTTTTGAATTCAAAGCTGAACGAATTGATGGAAGCAGATAGAAGTGAAGACAATTTGACAGAGCTGATTGATACAAAGCTGCAGTTGAATTTAGAGATTGATAAGGATGAACGGTATTGGGAGCAAAGAGCTAGAGTTGATTGGCTAAAACTCAGAGATAGAAATACAGCTTTTTTCCACAAACAAGCAACATAAAGACGACAGAAAAACTGCATTCAGAAGCTACAAAACACGAATGGTGAAGAAATTGAGGACTCGTATGAAATGGCTGAAATCACTAGGCACTATTTCCAGGAATTATTCGAGGCAAAAGAAAGGGAGAATTGTGAAAATCTTTTAATTGGCATTGAAAAATGCATCACTGAAGAAGATAATCGTCGCCTCACGGCACAATACACAAAGGTAGAGATTTGGGAGGCACTGTAGAGCATGGGCACTACAAAGGCTCCAGGTGAAGATGGTTTTCTAGCTATATTTTTTCAAAAATTTTGGCATATCATCGGCGATGAAGTCTCAAATTTATGCCTTCAACATTTGAACGGGGGTATGGAGGTTAGTTCTATTAATAGTACGCAAATTGTTCTTATTCCTAAGAAAGTAAATCCTAATAGCCTTTCTCAATTTCGTCCTATTAGCTTATGTATGTCATTTATAAAATAATGGCAAAGACTATGGCTAATCGATTTAGAGGAGTTTTGGAAAAATGTATTAATAAAGCACAAAGCGCTTTTGTGCCAAGAAGACTAATCTCGGATAATGTTCTGCTAGCATACGAAATTCTGCGCACTCTGAACAGGAACAAATTAGGCAAAAAAGGATGGATGGCAGTTAAGTTGGGCATATGACAGAGTTGAATGGTCTTTTGTACAGGAAATCATGAGGAAAATGGGATTTGATCCAATTTGGATTAGGTCCATTATGAACTATATATCTACTATTTCTTACTCTGTAGTACTTAATGGTCAGGAATGGGACATTTTCCATCCGTCAAGAGGATTACGACAAGGTGACCTACTTAGTCCTTTCTTATTTTTGATGTACGGGGAGGGCTTATCCAGTTTAATGAGAAATGCAAAGAGAGACACTTAAAGGGGGTTAAAGTAAGTCGACGAGGTCCACAAATTTCACATTTGCTATTTGCGGATGATTGCATTCTATTTGGTGAGGCTAATGAAAGAGGAGCCAGACTTTTTAAAGAAATTTTGCGTGAATATGGAATTTGCTCCGGACAACAAGTGAATTTTGATAAATCGACGGTCTTTTTTAGTGCAAACACACGAGTGGAAGAAAAGTGCTCAGTCACTCGAATACTTGGAGTACAAAGTTCTAATAACCCGGAATGTTACCTTGGATTAATGAATATGGTGGGAAGGAGGAAGAAAGAAGCTTTTCAGAACTTGAAAGACAGGTTTAAACAGAGAATTGACAATTGGAGTATTCGACATCTTTTGCAATGAGGAAAAGAGGTTTTCATTAAGGCCATTCTACAGACTATTTCGACGTATACGATGGCTTGTTTTCTGCTTCCTAAAACTCTATATGCCGAGTTAGACAGTCTCGTTGCAAAATTTTGGTGGCAAAAGAGTCATGGTAAAAGGGGCATTCATTGGTGTGCTAGGAAAGAGTTATGTACTGCCAAAGAACAGGGAGGCTTAGGTTTCCGGAGTTTTGATTAGTTTAATGTTGCATTATTAGCCAAGTAGGGTTGGCGTCTTATTAATTTCCCGGATTCTTTATTAACACGGGTTTTAAAAGCTAAATACTTTCTGAATTCTGATTTTTTACATGCACAGTTAGGGAATTTACCTTCTTTTACCTGGAGAAGTGTGTGGGCAGCTAAAGGGTTGCTGCAAAATGGTTTGGGCTGGCGTATAGGAAAAGGTGATCAAGTCTTAATATGGAACGATCATTGGATTCTAGGAACAGACAACATCTTGAGCAATGAAAACAACAGCAATACAGGAATAGAGTTAGTCTCGAACTTAATTGATTCAGCAACTAGGAAATGGAAAGTTGATCTTATCGAGTGTAACTTCCCAGAAAATGTTGTAAAACAGATTATACAAATCCCTTTGGCGGAAGAAACACATGAAGATTTCCAAGTCTGGAACGGAGAAAACTCAGGTGAATTTACAGTCAGAAGCGCCTATAAACTATTACAAGAGACTGCTATGGATCCTAGCTGTCGAAACCACCCCTCGGCTTTCGAAAAGGGCTAGAATCGAGCTTGGGGTTTTGAAAATGAAAACGAAACACGGGAGTCACCACCAATCCTTTTTGCTAGGTGTGATCGGGTCACCTCGAAAAGTGGTTGTTTTAGATAAACCATTTGAGTTGTCAAAACAACAATTTTGGTCTACGAAAAGTCAGAAAACGGGTTCGGGAGTCGGTTACGTGCGAGGAAGGGTTAGCACCCTCATCACGCCCAAAATTGGTACCGATTTGATCAATTAATGTCCCCATGTCGAATGTTGAAAATTTTAGAGGAATTTAAAAATCCGACCTCTTTTGGAAATATTTGAGTTTTTTTTTGAATTCAATCAAGATTTTCTCGCTTCGAAGGAATAAAATATCACATCCAATACTTTAGGACACGATAGTTTAAATCCTCGATCCTAAGATCATCTCATAGCTTTCCGGATTTGCAAATCAAGACTCTCTTTTCCAAGAGCTTAAAATATCACATCCAATACTTTAGGACGCGATAATTTAAATCCTCGAATCGGAGATCATCCCATAGTTTTTTGAATTGAAAATCAAAATCTTCTTGTTCCAAAAGAATAAAATATCACATCCAATACTTTAGGACACGATATTTTAAATCCTTGAATCCAAGACCATCTCAAAACTATCAATTTACATAAAATGACACAAACGAAAATATCATAAAAATATCGAAACAAAAACAAAGAAGTAAAATAAAAATATTAAAAATAAAGCGAGAAATTTTTAAAAAAACAAAACAATGTCAAAAATGATAGAATTAGTAACAATGAGGATAATAAACATCATCATATGAATACTATCAATAATAATAATAATAATAATAATATAGTGATAATAAAAAAATAAAAGCGATACAAAATATATACAACATAATAATATAGTAATAATAATAGTAATAGTACTTAGTATAGTAATAATAGTGAAGTAATAATAATACAAAATCTATACAATATAATAATAGCAAACATAATAATGATAATAATAATAATGATGATAATACGAAATATGTACAGAATAATAATATAAGTATAATAGTAGTAATGATAATAATACGCAATATATACAATATACTAATATGAATGTAGTAGTAATAATAATAATAATAATAATAATAATAATAGTAATATAAATATGTACAACATGTTAATAATAATAATAATAATAATAATAATAATAATAATAATAATAATAGGAAGTAGTAACTAAGAGAACCAAAAGGACTAAATTAGGAGAAAAATAGAATTAAAGGTCCATATTTAAAAGGAAAAAAGTGGATCAGGGTCCTAATGTAATGGGCGAAGAAAGGAGAGGGACTGGAGGGGAAAATATCCCCGTCCCTCAAAACGTGCATCATTGACGTGGGCTAAATTGAAATTAATCATAAAACTTATGTGGTAACTGTGAAAGAAAAGAAAAAGCTAGATTGAAACAATAATAAATGCGGGAGGACCAAAAGGGTAAATAACCAATAATAAATGCGGGAGGACCAAAAGGGTAAATAACCCTTTTTCAAAGGAAACACGCGGATCCTGGCCTACACGGGTTGTTGCTCCGGTTTTCCCCTAAACGGTGCCGTTTTGGGCACTTTAGGGGGGTGCCAAGACGCACCGTTTTGCTCCAATATATAAGGCCCAAAAAATTTTTTTATTTTCACTTCATTTCTCTTCTTTTTTTTAAAAAAAAAACTGATTCTCTCTTTTGTTTCTCTGCAGGTCTGAAATGGGGAGGGCGTTCCGGCAAAGCTCCGCCGCAGGCTCCGTCGCCGGCGACCGCTGTGCGCGGCGGCTCTTAGGTAAAAAATAAAGTTTTTTCCTTTTTTATTTAATATATATATGTATATATATCTGATTTTAAAAAAAAATAGAGAAAGATTTATATATATACTGTTTCGAAAATAAAGAAAAGAAGAAAAGAATGAAAACCACTCCTCTTGATTTGCGTTTACTGCTTATTCTTGTGCCCTCTCTTTTGGTTTGGAATCTATTCTTTTTTATTGATGAAAAAAAAAATGGCCCTGGTACAATATAATTGCTTGGCTTTTATAGCCATTCTTACATGACTTTTTTATCATTTTTGCCTTGTCTTCTTCTTGCTTTTGCAGGTGCAAGTGGAGCAAGTGGTTAGTGGGTAGGAGATGGGGAGCGGCGCTGGTGGAGTAGAGATGCTAGGGTTGTTTTTTTCTCTTATTTTATTTTATTTTATTTTGGGTTTAGGCTAATTTTTTTAATGGGCTGTTGAGTTTTTGGGTTTATGGGATTTGGGTTTGGTTTAGGCTAGATGGGCCCCGGACAAATTGGGCCGTTTACACTAGTGTTAAATACAGACCGAAACTAAGGATTTCTACAGAAAACTATGGAATCTACATTTGCCATAAAAAATATCCATCACTGTTTGGCATATATCATGGAATTATATCCCTAATCGCCATTCTTTAAGGCTTAGGAAAGTGGTTTCTGATAGTTCCTGTCCTCAGTGTCGCAGTGCGGAAGAAGATTGTCTTCACATTTTTAGACAGTGCCCTACAACAGTCCAAACATGGCAAAACCTTAATCTCTTATGGGTCACAAATAACGCGATATAAGATCTTTGGGAATGGCTCACTTGGGTCTTTATAGTAGGGGATAACACTCAAGTAATTTAGCAACAAAAGTACATATCTATATTGCAGAAATTGATGGTTTGGAAGAAAAATCATTTACCTTAGGGGTTAACAGACGGCTGGGACAGACTTCAAGGCAAACGGAAGCAACAGTCTTTTTTGATGCAGCTTTTGATAATCGGACTTCAAGATTGGCCTCGGGTCTGGTTGTAAAGGGGGAAATGGGTGAGTTGCTCGCCTTTAAAGCAGTACTCCACTCCGACGTTTCATCCCCATTCATGGCAGAGGCGCATGCAAGTTTAAAGGCAGTTGAGTTAGGGATTTCATTGGGTTTTCAGACCATCGTTATAATAGGAGATTCCAAAACAGTCATTAAAAAATGCAACACAACAGCAGTACATAAATCTGTTTTGGGGGCACGCATTCGAGATATTCAGAGAAAGAGGCAATTTTTTCAGGAAAGCTACTTTCAGTTCGTGCCTAGATCGAAAAATGGCCCAGCACACAATTTAGCAACAGATGCCTTAAGAAAAGGAGAGGAGATGTACCTGGAGGAAGCAATCCTTCATCGCCTTCGGAGCAGAAGAGGGGAAAGGGGGATGAGAAACCCAGATTGAAGAATAGGGAAGAAACAGAAAGAAGGGTAGCAGAAATGAACATTGTTGGGAACTACTACCGTTTTGAATTTTGAAAGGCTGGCACAGGTCTGGGAACTCGAAAAGTCAGAACCAAATGGGTGCCAGCTAATTGATGCCGACTGGATTTGATTACAGATTTGATAGGATTCCATTTTTTTTAATTTCTGTTTAGTCTAGCTTTTTTCTCAGATTAGGCTTTCTTTTCGTTTTTTCTATTGGGCTTTCTTTTTGTTTTCTTTTGGGCCAATTTGCTGGCCTGTTAACTACTGTTAATTTTTCTTTATTAAATAAATAATAAATTTAGTCGGGATTTCTCAAAAAAAATAATATAATAAAAAATAAAGATTATTTTCGTGGGAGTTCAAATTTTTTTCTTTTTTTCTATAATATTATAGATTATATATTGTATAAATACTTAAATATTGTCTTATACGTTAAGTAGTAATTAATTTTTCCAAACAAAGACACAGTTGATGGTTTTAAGAGCCCATAAAAGCCTGAAAATATTGGGCTAAACAGAGGAGAGGCTTAAAATAAGCATTTTGGGCCCAAATCAAGTAACCGAAATACGAAACCGCCATACTGGGAGAGAAGTAAGGAAATATATATATTGCAATCAGCAAATCCGCGCAAAAATTAAAAAAGAAAAATCCCAAAATCCATATTTAAAAAACCCTAACTGGCGAACCTTCTCGTTAAAATAATCTAAAACATCTCCGATTGTTTTCATCTTGCAAAGTTTATAGCTTTTGTGTTGCAGATATATAGAGGGATCTGAGGCGCGACAATTTAACGATGGCAATGGAAGTGGAAGAAATGGAGAAGGCTCGAATCAGGAAACGGCCTCGTCTTGGTTGGGACGTGGCACCGTCTCGTCCAGAGGTTGGTTACTTATATATATATATATAAAAGGGTTAGGGCACAGCTAGATTCAGAAGGGAGAAAGCTAACCTAAAGGGACAAAAGTTGTTTAAATGGTGTGAAATGAAAATTTGACCTTTTCGGGGATGGGAATTGTTTGTAGGCACCACGAGCTTTGGTGACATCTCGGCGTTCTTCACCGCCCAAGAGGGATGATGATCACGAAGGCCATTACGTCTTTAATCTCGGTGAAAATCTCACTCCAAGATGTAAGCTTTTTTTTTTTTTTTTGGTTCTAACCTCAATTCTTCGCTTTTTTATATTCTTCATCAATGGTTGTTTGTAATTAATGTTTTGACAGATAAAATTCTTAGTAAGATGGGTGAAGGTTAGCCGTCAAAGTGCTCTGCTGTGAGATCTTTTAATTTTTGTGATTCTGGTTGTAGCACATTTCAGCCAAAATTGCTAGTGTTGTAGGCACATTTGGTCGAGTTTTGGAATGTTGGGACCGTCAAAATCGAGAGTATGTTGCAATTAAAGTAGTCAGAAGCATCCGTAAGTACCGTGATGCAGCAATGATTGAAGTTGATGTTCTTGAACATCTGGCGAAGAATGATAAAGGCACCTCACAGTATGTCTCTTCCCATTTTTAGTTTATGGATATTGCATCTAGTCTCATTCATGCTAATAGACTCTTTTGGTTACTTCTTGCAGCTTTGTGCAGATTCGCAATTGGTTTGATTACCGCAATCACATTTGTATAGTAAGTATTCAATGAACTTTTAGCATTATCTATTTCTTTTCAGTCGTGCATTTGGAAATTGTAGTATTCGGAACTTTTTATTTCAAGCAAGAAGATTAGCTAAACATTTTGATATGAAAGAAGTGGCTGAAGTGTTGAATTTGCTTGTTCTTTTAGACTGAATGGTGTTTGTCTCCTTCTCAGTTTGCCGTGGATCTTTTTAGGCGAACTAGTTGAAATTGAAAGCTTTGATGAGATAGTTGAATCAGTTATAATTCCTTGATTATATTTTGCCCTTGTGGACTTCATTCATGTAAATTGGGACTAAACAAGAACCTTCCTGTGGATGCATTTTAATGGTGTTACCAGGTATTTGAGAGGCTTGGACCAAGTTTATTTGATTTTCTAAAGAGAAATAAATACTGCCCATTTCCTGTGGATCTTGTTCGGGAATTTGGACGTCAGCTTTTGGAATCTGTAGCATGTGTGTGGATTGTTCTTGCCTCCTGTTTCATCATATCTCATCTTCTAACCACTCACCCTGTTCTGTTTCACTGCCTGTTTTGTTGTTCAGGCTTAGTGTTGGGTCGCTTATTCTGGTCCTTGTGTTTAACGTCTCTCTATGCTTTTAATATATCTGGCAGATATGCATGATTTACGCTTAATCCACACTGACCTGAAGCCAGAAAATATTCTTCTTGTATCTTCTGAATATGTAAAGCTTCCTGGCTGCAAGGTATTTGGCCTTCTATAATTGATGATTTATACCATTTTAGATTTGGGGTACAAACTCAGTTATGACAATGAAAATGCTTGGAATGGTACAGAGGAGTTCTTCAGATGAAACACATTTCAGGTGCTTGCCAAAGTCAAGTGCCATTAAGCTGATTGATTTTGGTAGTACTGCATTTGATAATCAGAATCATAGCTCCATTGTTTCTACGAGGCATTACAGAGCCCCTGAGATTATTCTAGGTAACCGATTATTGTGTTGGAAAATGAGAACGTGGTTTTCCCTTTGTTTCTTTGTTTTGTAAGGTATTACAGAGCCATCAGTAGTCTTCTGCTCTATTCCCCTTTTCAGGATAAGTAAATAAGTTCACTTTCCAATGATTAACTTCCGGGTTCTAATTGAGTGAAGCCTGTTTGAGGATTACATCATAGAATTTTAAGAGTCCAACGATACTAGAATGACTAATAATGATTTCAACTGAAAATACTAACTGAAAGTTTAATTAGTCCGCTCTTTCTATTGCTCATCTTGGATTATGTTATTCAGTTGATTTTTAATTTGATTTTTTTTTTTTTTCTGTTGGTTCCTAATTACCAAGCTTGTTTCTGCATGTACTTTGAATTACTCTGATACCTTTCAAGTTTCTAGTGGCACTGACTGTTTTGAGACAAATAAATACTTGGTGCAGGTCTAGGTTGGAGTTATCCATGTGATCTGTGGAGTGTTGGTTGTATACTGATTGAACTATGCACGGTTAGTCCTCCTTTTCTTCAGACACATTTATCTCAATTCATATGTGGAACATGGGATTTAATATTGTTTGAATCATGTGCAGGGTGAGGCATTATTTCAAACCCATGAGAACTTGGAGCATTTAGCGATGATGGAGAGGGTGTTAGGACCTCTTCCAGAGCACATGATTCGAAGGGCCAAGTAAGTTATGACTCAACTTCTAATCTCATAATCAACTTCTTGTAATCAGATGTCTCACGCTAGTGTGGGTTTAAACACAGCCGGGGTGCCGAAAAATATTTCCGGAGAGGTTCAAGACTAAATTGGCCTGAAGGAGCAGTATCTAGGGAGAGTATTAGAGCTGTTAGGAAGCTTGATCGGCTGAAGGTATGATTTCCTTTCGTTTATCTGCTTTTGACATTTGACATGTTGTCATTCTCTGATCGAAACTCGGGTTTATTTCAGAATATGGTATCACAGTATGTAGAGAGCTCAAGATATTCACTTGCAGACCTGTTGGAAGGATTATTGAAATATGATCCATCCGAACGGCTCACTGCACGCCAAGCTCTAAATCATCCATTTTTTAGGTATCCAAATTAAGCTTGAAAGAGTAAATTAATGGTTCCGTAGTGCTTTGATGTTTATGGGAGACAAATGGCGAAGGCCTGAAATTTTGAGATTCCCTTGTTTGTATACTAATAATGTTGGTTTATCGAAATATGGAAGAAGCTGCGTCTTCTTTGAAGTCCTTGTTCTAAGTTTCGGGTTTCGTCCTTCTCTCCATCTCAGAGTACTTAAAGAGTTTTTTTTTTATGATGTCCACCATAGATAAGGTGGACTTGCTTGTCATAAGCCATTCAATATCAAAAGGGGTTTGCCCTCTTTTTTCACATTTGCAGGTTTCCAAGTACACTACAAGCACCGAGCTAAGTGTGCGATTTCCTACCCTTCATTTGGCTTTAAAAAGCATGCTTTCAGTGACGTCCCTGGCTTTCTGCCTCGTGTAGGATTCTGAGGTTGAGGTGTTTTAATATCGATAATTGAAGAAGGAAGCTTAACTGCGTATGAATGGATTTGGTTGCCTTGCTCCAGAAGTGCAAAATTAGGGAAGCACTCCCATCCAATTAGTGCATTTTGAAGCAGTCTGAACAACTCAATGACCTCTGCCAAGCACCAGAATTAATCCACTCCAAGATACTGCGTTTTTCTCTTCAATCTGATTAAACCAAGTCCCACATTTCACATACAAATCAGTAACAATGGATGCCTTAGCCGAACATGGGAATCCGCTAGAGCTCAAAAAATCTGTAACCTCAGATTCTTCTCTAATCTTACAAAGACTTTTGGCATTAGATGCTTTTATCATATGCTTGTTAATAAAATATGGATATTGGAAAAACATGCAACTCAACATGAACCTGAACGCAGTTAGACGGTAATTGATCGCTCCACAAATTTGCGTTTGAGTTTTGATGTGGAGCCAAACGTATAATGCTCAACACGTAGAAACCGATAATTGGAACCATAAGAAAATTAATGAATGAGAGAGGTCTTTCACGACTAGAACTTCGAGTCATACGCCTTAGACCACTTAGCCATCCTGCCGTAAATATTTTTTCAGTATCAGTTATAACTAGCTATTATTGTTTACTTTTCAAGTGAAAATTTTAGCAGTAGGGGTTTTCTCTAACAAGCAATAGATGAAAGAGAGAAGATACCAGCAAAGGGTGCTTAGAAGGAAAAATTGACTACTACTTTGTCTTAGATCAAACTAAGGTCTAAGCTAATGATGTTAGGATACTTCGAAGAACTTAAAGAAGAATGGTTCTCATAAATTACACCCAAAAACCGATAGGTACGAGGCTTGCCACTATACAAAAATTTCCAAAAAGAGTGAGAAGGACAACGCTTTCAGCATCTGCATATCCGCTGACTTGGTTAATTCTCAAGCTTTCGGCTGTTAGTAACCTCTCCAACAGCATCTCCAGGCAAGCTTTCAGGACCTCGTATCCCGATGCTTATGTTGTATGATCAGATGGGATATCATCCTCTGAATCAGACACGATAATTTCAAGGGCAGAGTTAACCATTGGCCTTTGCCTCAACCTATTCTTTGTGCCCATATTTCCAGTTCTTATGCCAGGATGGATGGCACCTCCAGCCAATCTCTTACTCTGGCACGATCCCATTAACACGTCTTTCTTGTGGTCCTCATCGTTCAAATTTTCATTTTCATCCGCAGAATTGCCTGAATCACTACCATTGTTGTCATCACCGTCTGTTCCGCTACTATAATCATCATTATCATCATTATCCTTCTCATTACCATCATCTCCAGCTTCGTGTAGCTTGGCATTTTCAGTGTCACTACCCGAGGAGTTTGCTTTCCCATCTGAACTGCCTTTTGAGGCAGAGCCTTCCACGTCTGAACCTCCATGGCTTTGTTCCTCAACAGTCTTCCTTTTCCTGTATCAAAATTGAATTGAAGTTACAACCAATAAATGGTCAAACCATCAAAGAAGAACACACAATTGACTGTTTAGTGTAACTGTAAACTCTTCTGAAGGAAATTCGTAAGGGCTATTCAGTTCAATTCAAGTAGAAGCCACTCTTTGGCGTTAACCTATCTCAAGAGTAAATGCTTTATAGAATTTTTTTTGCTTTTGGTACAATGTAATACTAGTTGGGGTTTTACAGTGACTTCAGTTGAGCCAGAAGCACAACAATACACAAACAAGCATACATTAAACAAATAACACAAAACCCAAAAGACAGAAGCAGACATAAATGCCCAGTAACCAAAAGTTTAACAGTTCTCGAAACAAAATAAATAAATCAGTTAACTTGATATGTTTAGAGAACCAACTATTACTTAATAACCCAGACAGAAAGACCTATGCACTTTACACATCAGATGTGTGTATGATTAGTTAAGATAATTAAGAAGATGAAGATAAACAACAAATGTAAATAGATTAAACAAGTCTTACTTTGTTAATTCTATAGCCTCATCAATAGCACGATCATATTCATCTGCATGATTATAAACCCATCATAAGTCAATCAATGTGCATTTAATAAAAAACAAATGCTAAAGTTTAACTATACTAAGAGCAAAAAGCCAAGTATATCAATACTATTGATGATCATATTCATCCGCATGATTAAGAACTCATCATAAGTCGATCAATGTGCATTTAATAAAAAAACAAATGCTACAGTTTAACTAGACTACGAGCAAAAGCTGAGCAGATCAAAACTAAGATTCAACTACACCTGATTGGCCTGCCTAAGCCTTACACTACAAATGGTAAGGAAAATGGAGGAAATGGAATAGGTGAAGATATGACAAAGGAGACGCTAAAGAAACATATTTCCTTCATCCTGTTAGGCATGTATGACAGGAAATAAAGGAAACAAGGTTAAAGCAGTAAATAAAATTGTTAAGTTGAAATAGTGTTTTCATCCCACAATTGGAAGGATTGGATTTGGAGGAAGGAAAAATGGAAATCTACTCAGTTTCCTTCCATCCTCCTATTGCTGTCTTACCAAATGAACGAAATGAAGGAGGCAGTTTTTTCTCTCACCATCCATCTTTTCTCTCCTACCATAGTGTTAAGTTTACAGAGGAAGAGAACATAAACCCTTTGTTTTTCCTTTTAATATGTTAAGTAAATTGTAAATTCAACATAAATCAACAATAGCTTAACTCATGTAGGAACTTTCAGCATTTCCAATCACCATAGATTCAAGTGAAGTTATTAACTTGACCTTTATAGAATGCATGTCCAAATAAAGATAAAGCAATTTTTACAGGTTTATAGCTAAAAGGATCATCGGATTGTAACAATTGCAGGAAAGAAGTTTCCATCATACCAAATGTGTAACTGACAGGCCTACGATTGCGACATGAGCGGGTAATCTCAATACCAGAAGAATTTCTCAAGTCATTTAGGAGCATTTCTTGCCTTTCCTTCCGTTTCAGTGCCCTTTCTTTCTTCTATATAACACAAAAAATTGAACAGGTTTACCAACAGAAATAAAACAGAAGCATAGGAACAGTGAGATACACCAAGATTTGGTAGAAGATAAAGGACCTGTCAAACTTACCTTTTGAAATTTCTCCACAACAGGAATGACATCATTATTGATAGTCTTGCCAATAGAAACTTCTGCTGCAGTCCTGCTAGCCAAGAGTTTATCCTGCCATTTACAGCATGAAAGAAAATAATTGCTTAGCATTTCAGCGTTGAGAGAAAAAACAACTATTGTGAGCTTACCACAACTTCACGGAATTCCTTGAAATCCACTGCAAGTGTTTCCCAGTGAGAACAGACAGTTGGTAAGGTTGAACTTGCTTTCCTCTTTGCTTTTGATTTAGATTCAGTCCTGTTTATTTCCTTGTACAATCTATAACCAAAGACTGTATTTCCATCATACCTACAAACAAAGTGAACTTATTAGTGTAAATCACACAAGTGATTTTACAGAATCCAAAATACAGTCAACAGTTACCAGTACGAAACATTTCCATTCGCCCCTATCTTCTCTTTCCGGAAGCAAGAAACTTCTTTATTACTTCTCATAGCATCATTAATGTATGACACTACATCATCTTGCTGTAGGATAATAGGATCCGTAAAAGAAAAGTCAAAATGATATGGAATTACTACAAACATTCACCTCAAAACTTACAAAAATAGAATTAGACATTGATTTTGGGATGATACAAAGAAACCATTCCAAAAGCACATGGACGAACATGATGATAGATAGAGACAGAATCACTAATTCAATTAAAACAGAACAGAATTCAAAAGGATGATAGATTACATCTGCTCGAATTTCACAAAGTGCTTTTAGGAGAAGCAAGCGGCTAGTTGGATCAAGTTCTTTGTATTTAGATATCTCCTCTCTGCAAAACAATAAAATAACAAAGCAAAACAACCTCGTTAAAGCAAAACAACCTCGTTAAAAGCATGATCTACCATCAAGGATTAAGTGTGCAACTTTGGTTTTATTCATTAATACCCATTGCGAGCAGTGAGTGGAATCTCTCCTTCAGCAACCTGCAGTAATAGACAATAATGAATGAGTACAAAACTCATCAAATCATCCAGATTACCATGAAGGCGGCACATCCAATAGAAAAGATTTGCCTCACCCATGGCCACCACACGGCAAGTTTCTTGCAAAGTACGGTCACCCATCCATCAGAAACATTCAACAATTTACTCATAGGTGGTGTCCCCTGTCAACAAACAGTTCCACTTAAGACATAGTAAAGAAAAAAAAAAAAATCCCCAAACACGAAACTTTTTATTATAGGGGAAAATGCCAAAACCAGGGAGCAATAGCTCCACAATCCAACAAAGAACGAACACATTACATAAGTAAAGGTGGTCTAATGCTAATAATGTAAAAAATTTCTATAAAGACTAGACTCAATGTAATTATAACAAAAACATGTTTCAAGATTTAATGCGGGTTTATCAAATGCAAAGAAGAAAGTTTGGACCTTCAAAAGTTTGACATGAAGTGCAGCAATTGAGGTATTAGGTTTAACCAGCCCTAACTCGATCTCTTCCGCTGTTAGCTTCAAATCAGTCCCGATCAATGGCTCAAAAACCTGTCAAAACCCACGATCAATTGCAAACACTAATATATGTTCTCTCATCCCATGATCTAGGATAAACGTTGAGTCCTAAAGGAAAAGAATGATCAAAAGAAAAAAAGAAGATTGCTCTTACAATAAGGAAGTTGAGAACCGAGGCGAGTTCCCATCTGTTACGTAGCTTTGCGACCTCCGAATTGAAAGACGAGTCGTCCAAAATCAAGACCGAGTCGTCTCGGGTTTCTTTGCCTTCCACCGAAGGCATTGGTCCGAGAGAGGGTTTTCGGCGATCAACGACCATTTCTAGATAGAGAAAACGAAGAGTAAAGATTCACATAAGAAAACTAGAAAAGGGTCGTTTGAGAGAGTGAGTGAGGGTTTAGGAGTGGGTGGAGGAGAAGTAAGGGATTTTTCCCGCCTAAATGAATATTACCTCAGAATACTGAAACTGATGGCGTGGTTAGGGTTAAATTTATATGGGACTGTCAATTTTCAGAATTTAACCATGCTCTGCCTGTCACGTTAATGATAGAGTAATAAAGGGAGTATTTATGGGCCTTTTAGGCCCACTGATATGTTGGAAAACTCATTTTTGTTTTCGACTTTCCACTATGATCCAATTCAATTCGTCGGGTCAAGTTGTAAATTATGTTGAATATCAGTGTATTGAAACACAAGTGTATAAATGCAAGTCACAATGACCAAAAAAGAAAATGATAACCCTAACATTAACAAATAACAAAATTCAAAACAAATGATAGTATCAACAAATTCAAAATGAATGATAGACCATAAAATTTAAGCATATGCTTAGTGAGAACCAAAATAATAGATTACTAGAGGTGAAATTTTTATTTTGAGACTTCTTATCCAATCGACGTTCACACATATATAAATATATATATATTGATATTGATATATTATGAAATGTAAAAATTCAAATCAAAATTCATTATGAGTTGTATTTTTAAGATATCAAAGTAGTTGTTTTATGGCTTGCTAATGAAGTCTAGTATGAGCATGTATGGGTTGAGTTGATTTATGAACATGTAAATATGAAGGTTTTCTAGAACGCAACTATACATAATTTTATTAATAATAGAATTAGCAAAATCTGATAAAAAAAATAAAAATACAAGAATGCATATTTACAGCATTGCATTTTGGGTTAAAACAAAATATTAGATACATATATAGCTTAAGAAAGTATAGATTCATCATGAATTATGTTGACCTCAATGCATAGAAAGGAATGTAAATATCCAAGATTTTTAATGAAAACTGGGTTTCACTTCTTTTATGGTTTTAAGTCATTGGGTTTCATCTCTTTGGCATTGGTTTTATGTTTAGACTTCTCTATCTATATATTTGATAACATTATTTTTTCTTTTTTGGAATTTAATGATTGAAATGTAAGAAATGAGCAAAAAGAATATAACTTGATAATATATAAATTTTAAAAGATTAAATTTATTATTATATCACTAAATAGTTCTATATTTAATTAACTATTTAACAATAAAGTGATGAAATATTAAATTTGTTTGAGTTTCACCTACGAAAGTTGTTCAAGAGTTATACGGTTGTCAATGCTTGGCTTTACCAAAAATAGTTATGATGTAATTGATATATTTTTTAAAATAAATTAAAATTTCTAAAACATTAATAATGAAATTGAATTGTGTAACTAGATTGAATAAAAACAACAAAAATAATTATGATGTAATTGATATTCCTTTTTCTTTGAAAAATAAATTAAAAATTCTAAAATTAGATGATTAAAATAAAACACCCCCTTTTAAGCCTATAACAATGAAAATGAAATATTTAAAAAATTCTAATTTTTTTTATTGATTATTTACCCATACATTTCTTTTCCAATTATAGAATACCGATTAAACTGCGAGACTTACCGACTGCTTTTAATCTGCTAACAACCATGGTTTTATTTATGTAATCATATCCCTTTAATTTTACCAATATATATATACAAAACCAAATATTAATATGTAAAAAATACAAAACTTCATACGTTAAAAAATAATCTAATGCATTAATATGAACAGAACGAAAAAGATAAAATCTTTTAATAGTTTAAACATTTGCATGTAAAAAATATAAATTTTTAATAGTTTAAATATAATTGAACAACAGTACACACATTTCTCTTTTTTCCCCAAATGTTCCCTAGTTCTTTCTCATTCTTTACATAGCAAAAGACAGAAATAACCTCCTCCACAACAAATTCCTCTGATTTAAAAAGTGACTGAAAATTGAGAGCTTCTATAATATGGTATGGATAAAACCATGCAAATAGCTCCACATACTAAAAATTATGAAGCTACTGCATGCTATTCTATTATCTTTATTGGATGGCTGGTTTCATGTCATAATAATTTACAAAATTATTTAGTACATAAAATTAAAACTCAGTTGCGCGCATACACACACTCCCTCTGAAGCAGAACTCATCCATGACCATAAGCCCGAGAAGCCATCAAAACTTTAAAGTTCAAAGAAATCAATACACGTATTTGATTTTGCCCAATGAATTGGAGAATATATTTACAAAAATATATATGCATATTATTTATAAGAAAAACCAATTTAAATTGCCTGTATTTGATGGTTGCCAGAATCTGAATCAGCCGATCGCATCCCCTTCCAGAGTTGTGAAATCGGGTTCTTGTAATAGTGGACTTAGCAACCCCGTGAATATGAAGTAGCAGAAATACATGTTACATGTACTGGGACAGCCATTGTTTACACATATCAAGCACGGGAAGAGCATTGGCGTGTAAAGCCTGAAAGGTATTAAAACAACATCAGCACTTCCTCGTAAGCTCTGAATGATTATATCAGATTAGAATTAAAGGGCATAAGATACCACTCGAAAATCGGTTGAAGGATGTCACACATTTACAGTTTTTAACTTCAGAGGACCTTCATGAAAGACTAACTCATAAATTGTGACACTAGAGAAAAGGAGGACAACCTGATGTGCAACATATTGAACATCGGCCACGCTTCCACTTCGAGATGCAATCTGGAAAGCACTTTTTAGGCGACCACAAACCACACATGCCAGCACTTTCCTGCAAAGAGGAGTTAGGAATTGAAAAGCACACAAAAGATCAGATGCAGTTTTTAGCAACTAATACAAATATAAGTAATGAAACCAAGGAGGCTGCTTACCTCCAACTATATGACATCTTTTAGCAGAAATTACAAACTATAAATATTCTAGATCTCCAATAAAAAGTAACAAAAGATGGACCCTTTTCCCATTAAATGGCTAATTCCCAGTTCAAAGTCTTCTATTGCTCGGTAATTGCTGTAAGAAAAAGATTATGGATATAACAGCAAAGAAGATTAGAAGTGAGGCATGCTCTGTAAGTATTAACCATCTATCAACTAAGTTGGGTTTCGTCTTAATGAACTTGTGACAACTAACTGCAAAACCTATGGCCTTTTCAGTTGCAATTAAAACATAACAGTACATCTGGAGGAGTCTACTATCAGGTGGCCATCACAATATTCAACTGATTCACTTAAATTAATGAGCCAAACCAGCTTTATTATTTTGTAGGCAAGGAAGAAAAAGGACCGGTTGGAGATAAATAGCATGCATGAATCTATTTCATAAATAGAACATTGACTAGCTCAGTGGGTGAAGGTTGGATTGCCAGGCACAAGTCCTTAGAACAGCCGCCTTTTAGAAACCTTTTTCTAGTTAGAATACCTAGCTGACTAGTCCACCTATTTGAGGATCCAATACAATAGCCTTAAATGAATACATACTGTGTATGATCTGCTGTACCTATAAAAAAATGCAAAGTGACAACCACAAAAACTTGAAATATCCAAAAAAGACTACCTGTGACTACTAGTCAGCATGTCAATGAGACGGTCTGGGCGTTCCTTGTGTTTGTTAGCATACACATTAATAGCAGCCCCCAATACCTACAAATTCCAAAAATCACAGGATCACTCATTGATGAAACAAAAGAAACATTTTTTTTTTGGGGGGCGGGGAACCTATGTTATGGTTGTTTCACATAATTGCTTATTTCATTTTATCAAGAAACTACCAAATACACTAAAAGGTCACCATTGAGCTCAATTTGAATAAACTTGCTTCATTTAATGGATTGGATGGCCTTTCAGGTTCGGCTAGACAACAATAACTTATTGGCTGAACTCAAATGAAGAAGCTAACACGCAACCATGCTTATGGCACCTCTGCCTTTTGACAACTAAACAATACAAATAACCAGAGCATGCACCAGCCTTTGGCAAGTTTGTTTAATATTTTGATCTGCATAAAGTATATTCAGTAGGAACTAATATTCTAAGTAACTTGTATACCAAGAAGATGCTAGTGGGACCCTTTTTTCATAAAAGTTTCGATTTAGAGCATCAGCACAAGCTAATGGGAAACAGACAGAATTTATGGTTCAAGAGTTCAACTGAATGCCTTTTAGTGCTTTTAATTTGTCAATATAGCCGACAGAATCCAAACACTAATTTCTTAATTATTGTGGCTCCTTCCATAGCATACAACTTTAAAAAGTCCAATATTGTATTCTGTTGAAAAGTTCCTTTCGGTAAAGGACCTCTGGAACTATCAGAACATAAATTCAAAAAGTGTTGGCCCTCTGGTAAGTACTAATGTGTTCACTATACCACATCAAAAGAAAGTGCACTACCTGGTCCCAATCATCATCATCAATTGTTCCTTTAATGTTTCTGAAAAATTCCGTCAACTGGCTGCCCTTTTTCCTTTCAGCAAGCGATGCAGCAACAGCAGCATATATGTCAACAGCTGCATGGAAAATACGCCAAATGTTAAAAGCAGAACTGCATTAACTTACATAACTTTAAGAAATTGACAAAAAGGAAAAAATGTGCGGCCACCTGGAAGATTAAATTCATAAATAACTTGGAATGCCAAATCAAAGTTCCTCTCAACAAGAGTTTCTGCAATCTCACACCTCCTCCTGAAAAGCAGCAAGCATCACAAACCAGTCAACATCGACAGCAATGTGCATTCCACTAACAATGGATCTGCACAAAGAAGGTGATACATTCTAAAGTGTAGAGTAATTCTATGCATGGTATAGCATCCTCATGTGGATGCTTAATGAATGTAATTAATATAGTTAACCACCTTATGAGATGGATACTAACAAGTAATCAAATTTCATTAGCCTTGATTAACTTCAGCATTACATGATACAACTAATGTTCCACCACTGCTGGCAATTGTTTGACAAAGACATAATTACTAACCACTGAATTGAATTTTTCCCCAAATAATAATACAGCTTAAAAGGCCTTTTCACTTTATGGATTATTGTTTGAATTAAAATGCCTTAGACAAAAAGCTTCAAGTAATATACACCAGTGATTGAAATATATTTAAACTAGCTGCATTTCTCATTTCTGATAAATAATAATTAACTGAGGAGCCAATCATGGTTGCCTAGTTAACAACCAAATATTCCAACAAGTTGAAACATCAGAAAAAAAATTTTGGCTACTCTCATGCCTAAACATAATTAAAGATGAGAATAACCTAAAGGTTTCTTGATCATTTGGATTTCCAAAAAGTGAATGTCTCCACTGTGGTCCATCGGCGTCATTAAAGGTTTTCACAACTTCCACCTGCAAAGCCCGACAAATATAAACTAAACATGAGACTTACCAATTAAACTGACATTAAATGAAAGTAATTGGAGCTTGAATTTATTCTTTGTGAAATACAGTAACTGATATCCAGTTTAATCAAATGCTGGCAAGCTACTAAAATGGCAACTAAAACGTAACAGTATACTGAGTATTGCCATGGACTTGTTCATACAAATTCAATATCTGAAAAAAAAAGAAATTTCTAGGTTCCTTAGCTGCCAAAATTTTATTTCACAAAGGGTTTCATATTTTCTATTTCAATTTTTTGGTGTAGGCAAGGTGGGGTTTCAGCATAATAGAAGGTAGTGATACGTGTATTTAGACTTTCAAAAAGGAAAGAATTCATAACAAGCAGAATATCTTTTCTAAATCCATTCATTACAAGCAGAATATTTTTTCTATAGCTATTATTACCTGGATTGCCACTCTAGCAGAAAACTTGACAAGTCCTTCTTCTGTAAGCTTCTCAGAGGCACTTCTTCCTCTAACGCCCTTTGTGATCAGCTTGGTAGATTCTCCACCTTTGTATCGTGCTGATAACCCCTCATCAAAATGCATCTGTAACAAAAGAAAGCATGAGTAACAGGAGCATTTACCACTATTCAGTTTCATGTGATTTTGTATGCACAACTAGCCTTACTAATACCTGAGATATCTCAACGGTTAATACTTTTTACTTTTTGGAGCATCTTTCTTTTTTCTTTTTTATTGGATAATTATACTGTTTGAAAAATCAATCTACAATAGCATGTAAGTTTTTCTGAATTGTAATTTTTGAAACACCTTTCTTCTTCTTCTGGATAATTACACTTTTAGAAAAAAACAATCTATAATACCATGCAACTTTTTCAGGATTGTACTTTTTCGAACATCAATCTACAGTATTGTTGGTTTTTCGTGGATTCTCTTACTATAATAGGCATTTCAGTGAAATAATGAAAAAAGAGGAGTTTGTAATGCACTGTTACCTTAGCATGTTCCAAATGTCTGATAGCTTCCTCTTGAGACAAAGAATTCATAAATAACTGGATACAACAGAGTCCGGCTGCGACATGATCCTTCTTGATTACCTAAACCATCAAATAAGTTCAGAAAGAAAAAAGTAAATGCAGCTGTTTAGCAACATGTATAGAACTTGTTAACATTCCATATCAGTTACCTGAAATTTGTATAGATAATTAAAGTGCTTATGAGTTTCACAATAAGTGCAAATACGGCCAAGTGCAGCAGCTGTATATTGATTTATCAATGCATTCTGCTGTTTTGGAACTGAAATTCTTTGTGAAATCACTTCCTCCAGAACTGACATAGCACCATACCCAACGCACAAGTCACACAAATCATCAATGGTTCCATAATCAGTTGTCAAGGGGTCTGATCTTTGAGGGGACGATGATGAAGTTACCACTCCCATTGTTGAAGGTTGAGCAGGTGTAGGAACACCATTAGGAGGAAAGAATAACAAGCATGCATCATTGAAGTGACCATGCTTAAACATAAATCCAAGCAAATCCTGACGAGCATACTACAATGACAAAAAAAGGACAATCAAATCAAAGATCTTATCACTGGGATGGAAACTGACTATAACAATGCATATGTAGGTAGGTATCAGTGACATTTATGGAAAGAGAAACATAAATGACAAGAAAGCTTAATCATAGATGGTAATTAAAATGCAACAAATTTAACATCAACATATAACCAAGCATGTGAAAAGAATTGAGTTCAACTTACTTCTTGCAAATAGCTAACACACTCAGTATAACGAGCACTGTCCAAGTTACTACGTGGTCCGTCTTCAGAGTCCGGGCCATATGGAGAATTACTATTTGAAGATTCTAGAGACCTCCTTGATCTCTCTGAACGAGGGAAGGTAGATGGCATGTACAGAACATTGAGATATGAATCGGCAGAAAGAGAATCATCCAAGATTGTTGGTGCACTTTTGGCCAAATGTTCATACCTGCAGCATAAATTGCATCAGGCAATTCCATTGCCACAAACAACCAAATGTTTCATCTCACTTTTTCTTTTCACTGATAAAGTTATCAATAGCTGAAATGTAACTATAATACAGGTATGGAAGTAGAGGCCTCAGAAAAATAGATGCAGGGTCCATCATTCAATAATTGAACCCTGCTTCATGTTAAAGATTTGGACCAGAACAATCAGCTTCTTGCTAATCTATAGTGACTCAAGTTGCACGTCATCTTACATGGAACGAACAGCTGACACGTCCACAGGTGGACCTCCTTCAATTGTATTAATGATCTCTAGAATGACAGGTGCAGGATCACCCTTGTAAAGTTGAAGAGCTTGCCTGAGCCATTAAATTAACGAAAGAATAAGAAGAAATTCAGCATTGCAAGAACCCAGCGTAGAATTAACAATCTCCTAGCATACTACATAATGCTTGACATACTTAAACTTCACACGCGCTTGTGCATAATGCTCCATCCGAATCAAAGCATGTCCCCATGCATTCCATACAGGAAAAACATCAATCTGCGAGATCAAAAAATTCATAACTCCAAGACATCCAAATAGAGTAGATTTGAGGAAAATATTAGAATCAATTACTGCAATATCTGCACAAATAGTTACCTTGCACTTCTTGCAAGTATACACAGCCATGCTATACTGTTCATCAACAATCAACCTGTCACGGAGACGGCCAGATGAGTCCTTGTCAGCAATATCATCAAGAGAAGCAGCTATGCCAGATCCCAGAAGGCTTTGAAGAAGCTCAGCACGTCCCAGCCAAACATCTGCTTGTGACAAAACTTCAGATAACTCATCCGTCTGGCCACCCACACTTGAGCTACCAGCATCAGAGGATGCATCATCAGCATCCTTGCTTCTTTCAGAATTACTGGACAAATCGTTGCCACCAGTGAGTTTCCTCAACAGCGATTTAGCATATATTAGTCCCTGCACATACAAAATAAGAAAGATTGATAACTACCTTGGATAATTATCTCTTCCATTATGCAAGTTAAAGAAAAAAGAAGACGAGGAAAAAGAACATACACCATTGATTTGGTTGGAGGTGGCATTTAAAGAACAATAAACCCACAATCAGTTTTATAACTACTTCTAGCTATTGGCAGTTGAAGGGGATTGGAATAGCCAAATACCTGGACAAATGTCTCAGTAGCATGATATGCTCGACCAATTGTTTCCATTGATGCATTCTCAGGCAACTGCTTGGAGCCCAAAACATTTTTCATCTGATTAACACATAAGTCTAGGGCACTCTTCGCAGACGCAAACTCATCAGAACATAAGGAAAGCAACGCCTAGAAACAAGCAAAAAGAAGAATCAGCAGATCAAAAGGTCCAATGATCAGAAAAAAAAAAAGCGCTATAAATCACACATGATACTAGCATAGTTGATTAAAGAAAGCCTGACATGAATTCTGCTCTAGACAGATATGCATAGAAATTTGTTACAGACATACTTAACCCCAGAGATCCAACCCAACTGATCCCACAGTGCGATAGCATAAACATTCCCAGAAAACTGACATTCTACAAGGATCTGTACCATAATTTTTGAGCTAGAAACGAATAGACAATGCCTATACATAGTTCAACCGCATTAATTAGAACTATTTGCCTGTTCAATTACCAAACCTTGAAGAGAATAATGTCAGGGGAACTTTCGTATCTGTGAGATGCTCGAACAGTTTCATCTTTACCAGCATCACCTGTTAGCATCCATTCCTCAGCAATTGAGACAGAAGGAAACCGCTCTTGCCCATCCGCATACGCCGATACACGATCCTCTTGAATCCCAGCCATTGCCTCCCAAGTAACTCTTTCAGAAGGTGACAGACCAGAATTCTTTCTTTTCCGATAAACATCTTTGGGGGCAGTCTTGTCCCCAGTATTACGTGGAGCCCAGGAAAAAGCTCTACGAGCCTCCTTTTGCAAGTTGCTTAAACTACTAGTGAAGGATGACCTTGCAGGTACACCTGATTTTGTTTTTGGTTTTGGCCGTGTTCCAGAAACAGATATCCGAGGCTCCCGAATTGGAGAGCTAATACTGACAGCAACAGCTTTAGCAGCATATGATATGATAACACTGTTGTCTCTCAAAGAAGGAAACTCTTTAAGGATCTGTCAGACATAATATCAAAGATGAGATTCAGGATTCATATAAATGGGAAATATAAGCAAAAAAACAAGTTCAAAGGAGAAAAAAAAAAAAAAGTGAAAGAAGAATGAAAAGGTGCCATAATCTTTGCTCTCAAGTTTCAAGATGAGGAACCAGGAACCAGTAGTCAACCTCCCATGAGATCACAAATAGTATCATTTAGAAACTACAGAATTTAATTTGAAATTAAAAGCCATAAAATGTATCTAAAGTGTTCTTTAAGTGTAATACCTGTGAGGCAGATTGCAGTTGTTTCCTCATCAGTAGAACCTCCAATATTAAATGTGGGTGCTCATGCAAGGAAGAACATCGTTGCTGCCAAGGCAGTGGTAAGGCAGCTAGAACACGAAGGCCTAAAGCCCACGAGTTAAGTCGAGAAACCTCAACATCTGACAGACTCCCATCTCTTCGCTTCAAGAAGAAGTGAACCTTTACAAAAGGACAGAAATGAATCATTTACAGATTGTTTTCAAACTCAATAAGCTTTACGTACGGGACAGTCAAATCCCAAAAAGGAGGCTGATGAAAACAATTAATTACAAGAAGTTGTTTTGACCGTAGGTTGGGTAATAGTTGCATTGCACCCATAGCGACTGGTAGAGCATCATCAGAGTCACCTAGTGATGATAAAAAACGGGAAGCTTCTGCTGGTCCTCCACCATTCAAGGGATCCGCTGTGAGAAGCTTCACAAGCTGTCGGCCCTGAAGTTCTCTCCGCAGTTCTGCTGATAATCCAGCACTTTCAGCAACTTCTAAAGCAGCAGAAACAGCTCCTTTCTCAGCTAATCTTAGCGCTAAGCCTTCAGGATCTTCCTTACACTCAGCTTCAACCTGAAATTTTCAGGAAAAAGAAAGAAGCATAAGATGGTTAATTAGAGACTGGAGTACTTTCTCATTTAGTTCAGGCACTGAAAAGAATACAACCTCTTGCCAGCTTCCATGGTGATGATCTACACTTAATATATGGCTGTACCGCTGCAAAGCTTGTCTCCTTTGCAGGACCTGCATAATCCAAAGAATGTATCATTTTCCAATAAGTTATTAGAAAAAAGCAAAGAAATCATATCAAGAGGAAACAAGAACACAAATTCAAGCATCCAGGGAAAAACAAAGCAATTACTATCAAATCCAGAACCTCATTCCTAACTGGATCACTTTGAGGCAGGTGGCAGCTGCACATGGTCAGAACATCCAAAGCAGCATCAAGTTCCCATCTGTGCATGTACCTGGAAAAGAAATTGAGATTTGAGAGCCCACGAGTCCAGGCACATTATAAATCTTCCATGAAGTGCAAGTATTGCCAGTTGCTAAAACAAGCTTCAGATAAAAAATGCTACAAGACACGGATTACTATACTCAATCCCCTTCATTGTAGGGCCCATAAGATACTTTTTCAACTGTTCTTATTCAGGCAATCTTGTAGAAAGCAAACCGCTGGGTTTTGTTGCATGCCGTATGTTAAAGAGGGGAGATATGTCGTAGTAGCCAAACATCCTAGAACAGCCACCTTATTACAACACCAATTGACTAGTGTATTTTGCCTCATCAAGGCCAACAAACAATACCTTTGCCACTTTAAAAGAGGAATGGTGATTTTCATATTTTGAAATTCTGACATGAAACAACTTAAAAACGGGGGGAAAAGCCAAAAGAAAGTGTGCCCACATATGACGAATTTGATACAAAAGTATGTACCCAATACCATAAAGTGACAAACCTACCATGCAAGGGAGCAAAATGTCCAAGTTTAGAGATCTTAGGTATCATATATTATGAAGATAACAACTATAATGGATTAGAAACAAAACATTCTTTCTAGCCCTTTTTGTACCCGCATACTGCAAAATCATCTCTTAATAGATTACATTAAGCAGCCATCATTGCAGCAGAGAAAAAAAGATTGGAGCTTTTACATACTTGAGGGCAAGTCCAGCTGCCAGTTGCTTGTCCTTCAACCGCAGGCAATACTGCCAACTATTGCTCCAGATGCCATGCCCCCCATAACCCTGAGGTTGCCCAGAGGCTGAATGGCTTCCTTCTCCTCGTTCAATTAGTAGTTGAAGCAACCGGTCTGAGGCTCCATTACGCAGAAAGCGATCAGAGAGTGCAAGAGCATCCATTAACTTTCCTTCATCAATCAACCTAAGAGAGGGAACAAAATGATAAGTAGTATGACACACTAATCACGAGTGTCAAATACTATTTATAACTACCAGTAGCTCAAATCTTTGCTCCTCAAATAAGGGTGCTAGTGCAAAAACTGAAACCTCATATGGTGATACTTGTAAATGTTAACAATCATATGGAGCTGGAAAGTAACATATTAACTGTCACAATTTGCAACAAATACATAGACAAAGGGATAGTACCGTTCCACAGCTTTCTCATATGGATCTTCATTCTCTAAACCAAAAGAAAGAAAAACTGTACTATCAACTTCGGCTGTTTCAGGTTTTAAGGAGTCATGCCATGGGTCTGGAGTAGTGTTATCTTTAACATTTAGGTCCAAGGATGTTGTGACGTTAGAATTATTGACAGTTTCATCAACTTCTGACTCAGTGTCACTGTCAGATTCTCGCAGTCTTTTAATAACAGTTCTTGTTTCAGGTTTAACCTTGCCATCATCATCTCTTTGCATAGCTGTCACGGCAAATTCTGAAACTCTATGAAGATTAGTCTGCATTTGTATCCATCTATTCAAAGTAGGGAACCTGTTTCAGAAAAATGGAAATTAAACAAAGTAGTGAAGCTAATGAGATAGATGCGCATTAACATTCTGCAAGGCATGCTGGGCACCTTTCAGATTGATCAAGAGCAAACTCATAAAACAACCGATCAGCATCAGGTGCCTGCAATAAATCATCATCCAAGGAGCTAGATATAGAAGAGTCACTGCCGCTGTGTAACATACTGCTTCCAAAAACACAAGCCAATACAACCCTGACAGGAGATATTTTAACCAAATGTTTCACAATATCCAATTGTAGAGGGTAAAGAGGGATCCCGGGTGTTGCAGAGGAACGACTGTAACAGCTAGGCTTAGCGTCTTTAGCAGAAGGAGAAAGTACTTTATTTTCTGAACAACTACGAGGGCATGTGGGGATGACAGGAATACATGCCCAACCATTACCAGACCGTGGAGGATAAACCGGGGGTACACATGCTGAAATCACTTCATGAACAAAGTCAGCAGACATTATCTCTGCTACTTTTCCAGCTGCATCTGTGCTGCCTCGGTCAAAGACCAAACGAGTTAAAAGCTGAAAAGCAAAATAGTAAACAGTGAATATATAGCAAGTAAAAAAGAGATCATTGAAATGCATAGCAAGAACCTCCTTACATCTTTAGGCCATTCATATACAAGTGAGAAAAAGTTAAAGTCGTGAGTTGTATCTGTTCCATCCACTATGTCACCTATTGCAGCAATATGGAGAATAAATTGTGACAAATAGGTTGTGGGCTTTGCACTTAAAGGACCAAAAAGCCTCTTCCCAGCATCCATCATATCATAACCAACCGACTGCACACTATTATCTCCAGTCGCGGAAGTTACTGATGTCTGATTGACAGCTTTTAGCCCAAGCCCAAGAACACCATCCTTGTCAAGAATGGATTGTACTTTGCGATCACTTCCTGGTCCTTCCTCTTTAGCAAAATTGACTTCCATTTCTTCATCGGTAATAGCTCTGGCTAGATTGTGAAGCTTACCTAAGGTTTCACAGCACAAGGACAAATGAGATGCAATAGAACATATTTACTGCAGCAAAAATCAAAATAACAACAGGGACTGCAAATAAAATAGTTTAGGATCCCTTTTCCCTGAAGAACCTAAAAAAGAACAAGTACCACTAAGAAACTGCCGCTTGCCCATATGAGCATCTTCAATCATCTGATGTAGAAGTGCAAGGGCACGTTCTTTTTGTCCCAGTCGATGAGAGTCCTTAGCTGCTGAAATGGAGATCTCCCCTGTCAGAATGGCCTGAAGAACTGGAGGACTATCCTGGAAGGCCACACAGAACAATCAGAAATCCTACAATCATCTCCCAAGAAAAGCACACCATATAAACTATACTTGAAATTCTCCAGTGAAATATATAAAGCACCATCCAGACAACTTTTGAAGGAAATACAGAATGCAATTTTTGAAAAGCAAATAATTTGTTTCCTATATCAAGTAGAAAAGAGGACAGGGGAAAGGAAGAAAAGAGGAAAATGCAGGCAAAATGAGCATCCAAGAAATTCAAACACTTGCCTGCTCCAATAACTCATGCAGACGTTTCAGGACACGTCGTAATACAGAAATAGCTCCAACTTCATGGATCTGATCCCAGTAAGTGGAACCCACCTTTGGTGAACCTCCTGGATATATCTCAGATAACATAACTTGAGCCTGAACATGAATAGAGTCAATAACATAACCACAAAACACACCAACTAATACACTAGAATCTCTTAAGCTTAGAATCTTGTTAGATTAGAAGTAGAAAGGGAAGTTAAAGTCTACAAGATTTCTCCCCCTAAGAGAACATAATAAGATCATGAATAATGACGAAAATAGAATACTATTTTGTTTCACACTGAAATATCACTTATCAAGCCATATTTAATACAAGAACATGTTAAATGATGTTTCTAAATCCCACATTGGTTTAACTTGGGTTTGTTTTAGCCTTAACAATGGACCTTCCACATACTACTATTTGGGATCATGTTGGAAGCTAGGGATAGAGTTGTAATCATCAGTCAACGCTGTAAGAAATTGCAAAAAGAACTAGAAGAGGAAAGGTAGTTCCACAAGTTCTCATATAATTCTGAAAAAATAAAATTGTAATCAATACAGCCAACTAAATTACAGCAATAAAGATAAACCACCAATGTTAATGAAAAAGATAACACTTGACTATTAAAAACACAAAGGTTTAAGTTCATAGGTAAAAAGAAAATTGCCTGATCCAGAAGCAGTAGAGACATACTGGCAGACCTAGCTGAAGTAGCAGCAACATCAATGCACAGAAAAATCTGCAGGACATATGAAAGGTTTAATATTTTCCAAACTAGAGATATGAAAAGGGAAGAAAGAATTAACAATGTAAGTAAGCACTTACGGTAGCCAAAGGACCCAATTGAGAGCGCAACAATGAAAAATCCAAATCCTGTACCGGAGAAGTCCCATCAGCTGCCCGAGACACTGCATTTTCTACCTGCATAAAGCACATGCATGAGCTAGGAAGTTTATAACAGGGGTGATAAGACCCAAGTGCATGAGCCACAAGAACCAATAAGTTGTATTAGCAAATGACCTGTATCTCTTTTCAGTTTAAATTAAAGCAGATGACCTCAGAGGAGGCACCACCAAACAAAGTATTTTTGTGAAGTCAAAATCACCACTCAAAATACGGAAAATTGCTGGGGTCAAGATGGCTAGATTGATCATTTAAAAGTTCTCATTAAAATACGATAGTGTGATAAGAAGTGACATCTACAAAAGAAAGCACAATATCTACAACAGAAACAAGATCCGGTATGATCATCTTCATATCACGGTCAACCAGAGGGGAAACAATCATGTTGCTAGGAAATACGCACATGCAACATCTTATTTGATGACCCATAGGCAAGAAAGTTTAATAGGATTTGAAAACTAGGCTCTGCCTTCCCAAGTCATATTTTTAGCCCCCGACCTAGGAACATTTCAGATGCAATCTTTAAGGAAAAAATATAACCAACTATATTAGAAAAAGAAGCTTAAAGAATATGATTGGGCACAAAACCCCATGGCCCTTTTACAGAGGCAAGGATTGAACCTAGATCCTTCCAGACATGCTGCTAAAGGGACACATGACCACTTGGACAAACAAGGTTTTTCTCACAGACTAAGAATGCCAAAACAATATTTGATGTTCTTCATCTCTCATTCATTGTTAAGACATTGTTTAAACCTACTTGGCATAAGAAAACCCACAGCCAGATATGCATAGAACATTGTGAAATGAAACCTGACTCGAACTAAATTCGAAATAAGATTACCCTCCACAAGTTGATTAAATTCAGAAAAGCAGGGAGAACAATTCATAAGTACCATAACAAGAACCCTAAGTTATAGAGAGTATTGTAGAAAAAGAAATATGAAAATAAATCTAAAGAAATTCGCGGGTAAATGATCTGGCACTTACATGCACATTTCCAAATGAGTTATCTACCCACTCAGCTAATTCAAGGGTAGCTCTGTCTTCTGCAGACAATGAAAACCGATGAACTGCCTCTTCTCCAATGTCATATTTTGCTCTTTGCATACAACTGACAAAGAGAGGGGGGGGGAGATTAATAAACAAATAAGAGAACCTCAATGCATATTATTAAGATTTATGGATACTTATAGGGAATCAATATTTTTGCATCCAAAAGCAGCATTGATCATAAATATAATAAGTACGCTTTGCAAAATTACTTCCACTTCTACCTCAACTCTTACTCTAATTTATTTGTCATAATTTTCTTCGAAGACATTTTATTTTACATGTGCAAAGGAGATGTCATAAAAATGTTTCAGTTGATTATGAAAGTAATAAAGGATATTCAACCCCATATATTCAAAGGAACTGCTGCAACACAGGCAACCAACTTGACTAAGTCCTAAGTTAGCAGCATGCTACATCATGCTGAATATCATTATTAACTTGAAAAATAAAGGAATTCAGGTATTCCCCCAGCAACCAACTATAGTGATTACCAATTCCAACAGATACTTTGCCATATGGAATAAACAAACATATTTGACAGGTTCATATCACATGACCAGTTATGTTAATGAGATGCATTTCCTGCACAAGTTTTTGCTTTTTCTTAGTTGAAATTAACAAATTTGACTAGAATGTATTATCATCAAGCTTACAGACTAAGTAGCTTAGACGGGGCTGCTCGTAATATAGTCAATGCCTCCTTCCAACTCCATGGCCTTTCAGATAAAGGGAGAAGGCGCTGCAAAATTGATAATCGCCATTCCCAATCTTCAATGAAACGTTTACCCATTGAAATTCTCCACTCCAAAGCCTGCCTCCCAGACATGCTTAAACCATCGGTGGATGCATGCTCCTCCTCAGTTGTGCTTGATGGAAGACTATGACGTACAATATCAAGTAGCAACCCTGTGAAAGATATAGCCATTTTGTTTCCACCTTCATATATGGTTAAATCAATATGTTCGGAACCACATTCAACAGACTGTTTAAAAAGGCTCCCAGGTGAGGCACAATGTGTCAAATTGAGAGAGATATCATCCATATGTAAAAGTGAAATTATAACATTCACCATCAGTATCTGCATTTGAACAAAATGAACATTATGTAAATTCAGGAAGTAAATAACAGGAAACTAAAATGGAAAGTCTACCAGCACTAATGTAAAAGTAAGATAATTCAAAATAAGTCAGAAAAAAAAATGACCGTATGAAGAACTTAAAGAGTAACCTAAATGTTTGCTACATGCAAACAATGATACCCGAGTTACTAGCAAAGAAGTCTGACTCTAATATATGCATAACCATTTAAAAAACATTTTTATAGATAATTCACAATCCAATAGATTTTTCCAGGACAACTTGCAATTTTCCATGAATGAAGAAAAGCATAAGAAAACAAAATTCTTCCAAAAAAAGAACTGCAGACTGTAACAGAGTACCCTGCGTGGAATATTTTTTATGGCCGCCAAATGGTTCTTTAGGTCTTGCAAATGACATAGTGCCACTTGATGAGTCTCTTTCTCACCAGTCATGCTACTTCCCATTGCTCCTAGTGCAAGGACAGTGGATTCCAAAGCATAACGCATGTGCATAAGTTCAATATCTTGCACCCTACCACATTAAGGAACTATAAATAAGAAACAACATCCTAAAGAGAAAAAAGTCATTTACACAAGTGATACTTGGAAAAGAAAGTGTGCATGAAAAATGGAATAAATAGCAGCCAGTAATAATAATATCTGTTATATGTTGAAGCACAGCATGCATATATGTGGCAACCAGGCTAATTCAACATCCATTTATTGTACTAACCATATGATAAAATATGCAATCAGTAAATAGCACTATCTTTAGTCAGACAGATGAAATTAATTGCAACATTTTTAAGATAAAAAGTCATAACCCTTTCAAAATCCAGTGATGCAGACATCTCCAGAATCTATTCAACAAAAACATCAGGGAAGTGGTTGACTTCCTACTATAAAAGACATAAAATCAGAAAATTGCTTTGCAATCACATCATATCTCATAACTGGCACCAAGACTACCCCATAAAATTGGCTGCATACTGCTCCACTACAAAGACCAAACTAAGTCTCATCTGTGCTGTGTAAAACAAAGGCTTTTTAGTAAATTGAACCCCTCAACTAAAGCCCCAGTTCTCAGATTGGTTGTAAAGTTTTTTTGGTTAGAAGTGGTCCCTAAACCATCAATTTTGTCCCAGTTTACTCCAAAAAATGATATAACCAATAGGAACATGACACATTCTTACTGGATGCCATACACTTTTTTGGGTAAAATGGGACACAGTTGATAGTTTAGAGACCACTTCTAGCAGAAAAAAAAACTTCAGGACCAATTCGGGCATTGGGATATAGTTTAGGGGCCTTACTAATAAAGCCTAAAACAAAGAATAATTTCTGTGCCAATGGAACACCAAAACTGGTTAGCTTCTATAACATTCATTCCAAATGTTATAAGTTAAAAGGGCAGGTTAAATTAAATAACACCAGATGACTATGTAAAACAAATATTCAGCTAACAATTTGACAGAAAGTAATATTTTTGTAATCTAAAGGACAGAGCAAAAACAGACGAAACCTTGCAAACAAAAACCAACTTCCTGAACCAACCACACCATTCACCACTACAGTACAATAACAAAATTTGATATCTGGAATACCTACCATCAAAGTTCAATATTCTATGGATGGCCAACCAGACTTTAAAATTTAAATAAAGCTTTAGGAATTGCATATATCCAAGTGTGATAATACTAATGGGTGAAACCGCTCAACCGAGATACCTTTTCCAGCCCTCAAGGGTAGAAGCAATTGGCTGCATGCTAATCAATTCAATAGCATCTTGAAACTTTATGCTTGGAACAGCATCAAACAGTACCTAAAGAAAAGAAATCCAGTTACAGATCAATACCACACTAAAAGGAAAAAAGGAACTGCTTACAGCTTGCAACAAGCAAAGTGTATAGCATCATGGTTATTATTGACAAACAGTTAATTTTCCTCCTCTTTTAAGTCCAGGATAAGTAACAAGTCATTATTAAACAGAAGCCTAGAAAGAATGAGGTAAAACTATGCAACCTAGACCAAGGAAGTTCCACAGAATATCCATCAACCTCAAAAGAAAAGGACATATTTAACAAAAAATTACAACTACAGCTGCATACAAGTTATAACACTGTCTCAGATTTGAATAGTTCTAATGACTTTAGAGTCTCACAACATGCAATTTATTTTGTATCTGATGGTAAAACCACGTCTAGTGTGTCATTGTTATTTATGGTCATGATGTTTCTAAGGGTGCTTTGTTTGTGTTAAAAAATATATCTTAGTCATCTAGTTGATCTTTGTGCTTTTATGTATGATTTAAAAGTACAGTGACTTATACTGAATCAGATGCAACATTACTGTTCGTAGTATTATGACAAGTGGTTATGGAGTCTTACCCGAAGGGGAGATTGAACAGAAAGCCTTTCCAACACAAAATTTTCAACAAATGTGTCTAACTTAGCATCTTCACTTCCAGATACTATGTTTTCATGTCTAGACAATAGTAATGAGAATTTTGAACTCCATGGTTGACCAGAATTGACACAAGCAACAAAAGAGGCAATATCAAGGTGATAACATAATTGATCACAGAGATGTTCCACACAAGATACCTGTCAAGAATATAAAATATTAAATTTTCATTTTTTTATCTATAGAATATTCAACCATAACACCATGAAAGTTCAGAAACATGAATTACCTCATCTGATCGGTTTCCATAGAGAGGAGATTCTTCCAGCTGAAAAACATGTGACTTACTTACCCAAAGAAATTGCATTAAGTTCCGCCTCAAAATTGTTTTACCAGACAGCAAATCCCAACCCATAGTAGCTATCAGGGGCCGAAGCCGAGGGAACAGTACAAGAACCTAACCATATATTTTTTTTAAAATGCATATAAGATTGACAAAGTAAAAGAGTAACACATAAAAAATGCCTGCTACATTTTAGGCTGATGAATTAACTTAAACATAAAATAAGACACATACATCAGTTGCCTCTTCAATGTTCTCCCTTTTTATGGCGGATAAAACCGTATTCATCACACACTCTAGTACATGTAACCCAGAAATGCGAGCAAAATGGAACAAATCTCTCATGCAAGAACTTGCTGCCATACTCAAGGGCCAATGCTTGTTATTTAAATCTGCATTAGTTTTCAGTTCCACTAAATACTTATGAAAATGCTCAAGAGGTGGAGGAATTTGGTTGTTATCAAGAGATCTATACATCTCAATCTCTTCAACAAGCAACTCGTCATGAATAACCTGCAAGAAAGCAAGGTAAAATACAAGGTGACAATATGTAAAAGATTTAACTAATAGTGCTAGATCTTCTATTTGAAAGTCAAAGTTCAATTTAGGAGACATTAACATCACAAGAACCAATAAAAAATAAAAAAAAATTCATTTCAAAACTAACCAAAACCATTTGGAGGTTTTAAATGAACTCCAAAGTCAATAAATTTTATTACACGTGAAACAAAAATGAAATGACAATTACCAATTTTAAGGTGTGCCAAGGAACTTATTTCATAAAGACGTTAGTGTTAAAATTGTCACAAAAAATGGTGGTATGAAGCTAGCCAAACTATTATATTCTAACCAGGTTATGGCATCTCCAAAACAGACATCAGGCAAGCCAACATGGTTTGCAGAGAATTATAGATAATATACAAGGATTACACCAGTATGGATGTTGGGAGCCAGTAGAAGAAAAAAGAAGGTAATACTTGAATCATTTGGACAAGATGCCTGCAATTTGATGACAGAGCTTCCCCATAAATCTGTAACAACTTTTCTTCTGTGGAATGCCGGGACACTCCGAATCTTTCCTTTTCTGATAAAACCCTCTTGAGTAGATCTCGTAAGAGTTTGCTATTAGAAATACCAAAGGAAATGTAAATAAAAATACAGAAACAAATGAATGAAATTATGTCAATGCCAAAGACAATGACAAATATAGATCTTTCAAATCACCAAAAGATCTAGGGAAGAAAACTATTGAGCAGATAAAGCATACAAGGTTATTTTGTTGATAAATTTTGTCAAATAAAACCTTCATGAACTTTACTTCCAGGAAAAAGGTTTTTGAAGAATTCTAAGAAAATGATAGCAATAGTAGACCAAAAGCATGCTTATAAACATCTTTTATTCCATAAAAGAAAGAATATAAAACTCTACCTCATATCTAAATGGCCACACTGTACACTTTCATTATACAAGAATATATTTCTCTGGCATCTAACCATCTTCAGCATATATAAAATGGTTCTAGTACATCCAGGAGCAGTCAATCTAAATATATTGACTTGGTTTAAATCCAATTTACACAAGAAATGTTTCTGAAACCATGATTTCATGAAAGATACACCAAGAAGAAAATTGAAGTTTATTTAATTACATAGACAAAAACTTTATATATCCTTTACTGAAATATATTATTTAAACTATTAACAGAATGACAAAAAAATTGTTAAAGATCTATGGTAGCAGAGAAAGCACCCCTTTGGTTGGTTAAGTTGGTATTCAGCTTCGACCCCTTTTAATGAAGCAATTGTCACTTGGCTTAATATCAAACTCTCTACTGCTCTTGTCCAAAAAATCACCATTAGAAAATTTCTTGTGTAGTTCACGTGAGGCATCTTAAAATAGCATAACTGCCCTCTATATAAGATGCTAAACTAAATTTCATGCTTAAAAGCCGTAGGTTAAACAAGCCTGATAAGATTTAAAGTGAAGTCTAAAACCATTTTTAATGAGAGCACGACACTGATCCTATGCATATAGTTGAGGCCAAGCAGAAAGAGTGAAATTACTCAAGCTCTTCGCTACACTTTTTTACTACAGTTGCAGAACAAAAGAAGTAGAACAAAGCACATACCTACCAAAACCACAATTGGATCAATTTTTTTTACTTTCCTATCTAACAGTGACTAGATGTCGTACTAAGCATCTTGAAAGAGAATCTATATTGCACTTAAACTGTAAATTTCAGATACATTTTAGCAATAAATGCACATACCGATACACATCGTCCTCGACTCCATAACCAAGGTGAAGAAAACGAATGCGAGAAACCACTCCTTCAATATCCCCACCCTTCAGATATTCCTTTATAGCATCCAAATGGGCTGACTGAACACTCATTTGTATTAAACTAAGAACCCCCTTATGTTCCTCATCGAATGAATCCACTATCACCTTCTCCTCTCTTCGTACCATTATAGCCATCCCCGAATCATCACCGTCCAATCCTTTCAATTGCCTCTGAATATTCTCACATAAGGCATCGAAAAGATCTGCGTAATCCATAATCACGTTCCTCAAACAAACCATTTCTTCTTCCTCGATCAAAACCTTCTCCAAGACAGCCTTGTGCTCCTCTTCACCATCAGCATCAGCATCACCACCTTCCATGACTACATCCGGTCTCAACCTCCTCATTCCCAATTCCAGTAACCTATCTAAAACCCTAACACAATCTCCCAATTCACCATTTCCCTCTTTCAAATCATCACTTCTATCCAACAACTCAGGTTTCTCTTCCTCAAAACCTTCGCTCTCAGTTTCCTTCTCTTTTTCAATCTTATCCAAATCAACATCTCTTCTCAGGCTAGCCGAGACCTTATCAATCAAAACTTGAACTAACAACAAAAATTCCGCTCGTAACCGCAATGTATCGGGATCGAAGCTCCATATAGATGTAGGATTATTAAATTGCAAGAGTTCGAGAGTTGAAAGATAAGTTAAAAGAGCTGGCGATGGACAAGAAGGTGACCAGGCAATGTTCTCGAACCGACCCGAGTTGGCGACGATCGTTTGAAGGATTGCCAGAGCAAGTTCGGGGTTTTTGGTTCGTAGAGCTAGAAGCGTGGCTCGCAACGGTTCGAATTGAGCTAGGTTTAGATGGTTTGCGGCTAGGCGCGAGAGAAGTTCAGTTTCTTTGTCCATAGAAAATTGAAATGAAAACAAAGTAGTTTTTTTGGATTTTGGATATTTATTTCACTGAGAACTTGTGATTGATCGTGACAACTTGGTGCTGCATGATTTTGATTCTTTTTTTTTTTGGGGGGGGGGGGCTTGGATTCAGAATTCGGTGTTTGGATGCCGGGAAAAAAATTGAAGAAAACTGGGTTGGAATTAAGATTTGGGAGAACTGAAGGTTGAAGACAGTGAAAGCGGGGATTCGATATTACTCGGGTCGGGAACCTTCTCGTGCTAAATCAAATGATGCTGACGGGTTGTTAAGCCCAACGATGTCGTCTTGGGATTCAATTGTTTAATGAGAGACTTCAAGCTCGAACCAAACCCGTTAGGACCTGTTAGGCAAAACCCTCAGGTCTGTACTGCTTCAGCAATAAATCAAGGCCCCATATACAAATCCAATTCCGAGCCCCATATATTATAATTATTCTAAATTAGTGTTACGAATTAATTTAATATTAAATTGATTAAAAAATATTGTATATCATATATAATATAATAAGGTATATATGTTATATATGCGAGAAGTGATATATTTATTTTTATTTAATTTTTATTATTTTTAAAAATAATTTTGATAGTTAAATTTAATATTTTTAAATTTTAATTTTAATTTTAATCTTAATTTTTAAAATTATATTTTTAATTTAAATTTAAAATATATTTTTTTACTTATTTAAAAATGCACTATAAAAATCAAAAATATTTTTTTATAATATCAAATCAACTTTTATTAAAATAAAAAATATTTAACTTCTTAAAAGTTAAGTACATTACCCTCCTATTTAAGAGTTAAGAAGGGGTTATAAGTAGTTTTAAGCATTATATAAACAAAAATCATATACGATAAAAACTTATAATGTGATTAATATTAAAAAATTTAAATAAAATTTTAAATATTTAATTAAGATTATTAAAATAATTTTAAAAAATATTGTTAAAATATATTTAGTAGTTTAAAAACATATTTAAAAGTTTAAGATATTGTTAATAAATTAAAAATAATTTACCTTTTTTTAGTCAGGTTTTTTACTTAATTAAAAAATTTTTACATTAATATAATTTTAAAATTAAAATATGCTAACAAAATTCAAGGCATAATTTTTAAATTTAATTTTAATAAATTTAAATATTTTCACTAATAATAGACATGAATTATTCTCATTCAAAATAATGAATGACAAAATTAAAGAAACTTTTTTCTCTCGGGCTGGGCTTGAGTGAAGGGTTTTTCCTTTGAACCTAAACTAAATAAAATTTTAAATGTTTTTATTTGAATTTTAACAGTAAAATATATAAATATTACTATAACTTAATATATTTTTTAATATTTTATTAATTTTAAAAAGGATAAATTTTAAAATTATACATTAACTTTGATTTAATGTTCATTTTAATACATTATCTTTAATTTGGTGGAATTGTACATATAAAACTTCAATTGTGGTTCAAGTATATAGATGAAAATTTAACTTTGATTTAATCATACACATTTAAAGAAATAAATACATCAATTTATTTTTATATTGGATAACTATAATTATTTGTGTAAATAACATTGTCGAAACTATTTTTTTGTTTGGAAAACGGACCGACTTTAGAAAGGAAAATGGAGTTGCCACCGATCTTTTTTGAAGTGTGATTGGGTCACCTTATAAAACATTTGGTCTGCGAATTTTAAGAAAACGGGTCCGAGAGTCGATTACGCACGAGGAATGATTAACACCCTCGCATCGCCCAAAATTGGTACCCTATTAATTGATTAATGTCCTAATATCGAAAACTGGAAGAGATTTTAAAATATGAATCCTTTAGAAAATGTTTGGATAATTCGAATTGGATATCGAAATTCTCCTGTTCCGAAAGAATGAAATATTACATCCAGCACGTTAGGATACGATATTTCAAACCCTAGACACCAAGATCATTTCATGATTTCCAAAATTCATGCATTGCAATTTTAAAAAGGGTATTCTGATTGAAACCCAGCACGTTAGGGCACGATTCTTCGAATTTTCAAATATGAAATATTGCCTTATTTTTTAAGTTGAGAAAACACGGTCAAAATCTTAAAAGGATATTTAGTCCTTTGGACGAGCAGAAGATCGAAACCCAACACGTTAGGGCACGATTTCCTGAACTTCCAAACACAAAATATTACCTTTATGAAAGCCTTTCTATGAGTTTGGGTAAAAAGGTAAATACAAATAAAAAAATACATTAATTTATAATTCAAAATTCCCGATCTACGTGAAACGATAGGAACCAGAATAAATAAACCATATTAGTAAAAATATCGCAATAATAACAATAAAATAAAAAAGATACGGTTGTAATAATAATACTAGTAAAAAAACACTAATAAAATAATAGTAATACTATCAGAATTAATGGTGGTGAATAAATAATAATAATAATAACAATAATAATTATAATTATAATAGAAAAAACGATTTTAATAATAATAATATATGTAAAATAGTGGTAATAATGTCGATTATAAAAATAAATATAATAATAAACATAATAATTATAATAACATAATTGTAGATAATAATATATATAAAATAGGGGTACTAATAATAACAAATATAATACTAATAATAAATATAATTATAGTAATGATAAAAAATGATAATAATAAAAATAAAAATAATTAATTTGAAAATAAAGTAAAATAGGTAAAAAAAAAGAACTAAATTGAATTTATAACAGGAGTTTAGGGCAAATTAAGAACAAATGGAGGCGAAAAGGACCAAAATGTTATGCGCGCGCAATGCAAAGGGACCAACATAGAAATTAACTCCACCATCTGAAACGGTGCCATTCGAATGAGGGCCAAATTGAAACAAGGGAAGAATTTTTGGGCACAATCGAAAATAACAAAAAACCTGATTGTGAAACTAGAAAAAAGCGGAGGGGCTAAATGCGCAATTAGCCACTCCATAAAAACGAGCGGATCCTTCCCCTCATGCAGGTTGGACTCGGGTCGGCCTCCCAAAACGGCACCGTTTTGGTGCCTGGGGAGGCCGAATGAAACGGTGCCGTTTTGATATAGAGCCAAAAAAAATTTAAAAAATTCATTTGAGCCTAGTTTTGAAAAAAAAAAAAAAGAGGGTTCCCTTTTTTCCTCGCAGACCCTCCTGTCCAAGCAAAAGTTCGTCACCGCGCCCCCCACTCATTGCCGTCATGAAACTCCCAAAACAGGTAAAAATTCCCCTTTTTTTTTAAATACTTTAATATATATATATTGTAGTTTCAAAAACAGAACAAAATAAAAAAGAAAGCAAAAGTATTCGAATTCGAATAAAAAGAAAAGTAGAAAAAAGGAAAAGAAAAAGAAAAAGAAAATAAACCTCTACTGATTTGGGTATTTGCCTTGTGTTGATTCGTATGTGTAAAATATGTAGTGTGTTTTTATATATCTTTAAAAAAAAATTTCTATATTCTCTTTTTGTTACCAGTGTATCCCCCCAAAAAACCAAAAGAAAATCCCCTTTTATAGTCGAAAATTTGAAATACACAGAATCCTTTTTCTTTGTGGCTCCTTTTCTGTTATTTTGTTTTGTAGGTTAAAGCGTTGTGGCGGCGCACGTTGCGGGCGCGGAGGGTTCGGAGGTGACGTGGCTGAGGCGTGTGTGCGGGTTGGGGTTGCTGGTGGCGCTGGCGAGAAACAAGGGCTAGGGCTTCTGATTTTTTTTATTTTGGACTCAACGGGCTTGTTGGGTTTGGGCTAATTTGTTTGGGTCTGCTGTATTAAACTTTGGACTGTTTGTTTTTGGGCTCGTTTGTTTTATTTTTGTTAATGGGTTTTAGAATTGGGCTTTGGTAGGGGTAAAAATTGGGTCATACAAACATATAAGCATAAAATGATGTTATGTCAATAATCATGTTAGTAATTTGCGAGAATTTGATTAAATCAAAAATTCATATATAAAATTGTACAAAGTTAAAGTTCATGTATAAAATTACACATTAGACTAAAATTTATGTATAATTTTGATATTTATCTCTTTTAAATAGTGATATGGGTTCTTTGGATGGGTTAGGCTGAGTTGAGCCCAAGCTCGAACCTAGATTTTTTTTTTTTTTAAATCAAGTTTCGACCCGGTTCATAGATAGGTCTATTTATCAAATGTTTATGAAATAAGTTAAATTTTTTAATATAAACTTCTCATTAGAGTTTCTTTTTTTCATTTTTCAAAATAGTTTTATTTATGAAATATTGACAAATTTGTAAAAAAGTTTAAAAATATATATATAACATATTTTAATAAATACATACAATCAAGTTGTGGGATATACAAGTTTTTGAAGTTTTATTGTGATTATATTTAAAAATGTTTTTAAATTTTTAAGTATTAATATGAACATGCATACATGATTATATTGTACAAATTTAAAAGGAATTATAAAAATATATATTCTATGTTTTTCCTTCTTCTTCTTCTTTTTTTTGGTAGAAAATAACAGTATTAAACGATTACATTAGATAAAATCATAATCAATAGTAAATAGACATGTTGCGGTCTCTTCCCAACAAGTTCATGACCGAAGTCAGTGGGGATCTAAATAAACGTATCAAAGAGCTACTTGTATCAACATATTTTGTTATGTGATCAGCAACACCATTAAGAGTTCTCGCGATATGTTGGATACGAATCTCTCATTTCCGATGCAAAACTTGATGTAACACCATTTAGACTATATTTTTCCTTTTAATGAAGATAGCTTTATAACTATGTATGAATATTGTGTTAAATATTGTAAAATTTATATTTCTAATAGATTTTGACCTCGCTTTTAATTTTTGAATTTATTTCATAATTAAATTTTTAAATAAAAAGATATTTTAACTAATATATAAAAAAGATTATTTTATTACAGTTCATGTAAAATGAATTTTGTATTTTAATTGTGATTAATTATATGGATTTTTTAATTATAATTGTGATTGATTATATGAATTTCATTATAAAGATTTTATATTAACATGTATGCGAGTAATATATTTAGAATATTATAAATAAATTTATTTTAATTGTGATTCATTATATGAGTTTGTATTAATATTTACATGATTGAATTTTTATTTTTTTTAAATTAGTATAAATAGATTTCATAACACGTTTTCATGGATGTTTGATCTAGGAAATTGTATAATAATAATTTAAGACAATATTTTTTCAAATAAAATATTGAATTAAAAAATATAAAAATTATAAAATGATTTAAATTTTCTTATAGTGTTAATAATAAAATTATACAAAATTATAAAATAAATTTAATATATTTTAATTAATACATAAAACTAAACCCCCATCGCTCGGTAAGAAAACTAGTTATTAAAATAAGTATATATATTTTAAATAAATTATATTATTACAAAGGTGAGTATTTTATATAGTGTAATTTTTTTTATTCCACAATTAATTTTTAAAAATTGACATGTTTTTTTAATACTTTATAATACTCCTATAAGACATTTGTTAACCCTTAACTTGACTAAATATTTCCCTTAAAACAATTTACTTCATTTTATTTTTTTCAAAGGTAAATTTAGAGAGAAAAAATAGCAAACACTTGTCGTAGATGGTGAAGGACAAGTTCGATCGACACAACAAAGGCTTTAGCGTTAGCATCAATAAAAAATCATGATACGTTGATAATGGAATTTGTCACAACTCAAGCACAACATATTTGAAGTGATTGCAAGTACTTAATACGATAAGGAAATTAGCCCCGGATGGTCTAAAGCGGTGAACAAAAATCGATAAAATTAAGAATCGAACATTCACTAAACTAGAGAGGACAATAACAAAATCATCCCTAAAATCACTTGTAAAACTAATACACCTTGTTCAAATTTATTCAAATTTGGAAGCTCGGTCCTAATTAAGTTCAAAATATTTCTCGAATGACAATTTTTTCCACCCTAAAAAAGTTGACAAACCCTCCTATACGTCGTCTAGTATTTTTACGACAGCAAAGGCCCTTGAAGATGGTTTCGGTTGGCAAGTAGGTGATGGCAAAAGCATTAAAATTTGTGAGGATTGATAAATAAGGGCTTGAAGGCCTGGACGGTAAGTTCCTTTGCTATTCTGGTTCTACTATCCCTGAAAGAATGGTACATCTATGGCGATATTGTGGGGGATCGCATTCGAATTTACCTATTATTTCTAATGGCCCGAACGATAGGATGATATGGTTTCATAACACCCATGACTACTACACTACATTCATGGCTTCTTCTCAAGCAAACTAGTTTTGGCCCGCATAGACTTTTCTGGAAGACCATCTGAAAGTTTAAAATTCTTCCCAAAATACGTGTTTTTGAATGGAGATTAGGTCATGAGCTTTTTCCCACGAATGTCAAAATCTCCTTCGTTGAACAGAACTTTAGACGGGAATGTTCAAGGTGTGGTGCAAGTGCAAAAATGATTATTCACGCTCTTAAAGACTGCCTAACTGCTTGAGCCATTCTCACCCTTGGCGGTTTAGATGGCAGACTTATTGATAAAGAGTACTTCCACTGTATTGATTGGCTTGAAGATGCAATGCGTATTTTGGACAGAAAAGCATTTGAATACTTAATAACGACACTTTGGAATAGCTGGAACAATCGCAACAACTTTTTCTTCCGTGGAAAGGAAGAAGAAGCTCGGATCGTATGGGAGAGGGTGAGAACACTCACTCATGACTTTTGTATTCATAACATTGTGAATAAGCCGATTATTCTAGTGACCCCTATTGTTCAAAACTGGGAGAAGTTCCCAAATGGTTTCGTGAAAATAAATGTGGATGCTACTGTCTTAAACAACAAAACTGGTTTTGGGGTGATTATCCGCGACTGTGATGGTTTTGTCATTGGTGGTGGTGGAGGCTTTAAGGATGATTTCATGACGACAGATGGGCGGAGCTTCTTGCGTTCGAGGAGGGTATCAATCTTGCTCATTCCTTCAATGTTGAAAATGCCATTTTTGAAACATATTGCACCAGTATTGTTAATAGGATCAAAAAACGCAAATAAGATGTTACTATTATCGGCCACCGAACCAAAGAGATTCATAAATCAATGGAGCTGTTCACAAAAGTGGAAGTTAAGTGAATCAATCGAAGTTGCAATAAAGTAGCGGATCTTATTTGTAAATTAGCACTTTCAAATAATTGTAACATGCTTTTTTGGCATGGATAATCCAAGGGATATCCATCATATTGTAATTTGCGATACAATTTAATTGAGTTTTGACGTCTGAGTCATTTTCTGTCAAAAAATTAATAATAATAACTAAAATTACATGCATAAATAAAATTAAAAAACATACTACATGAGTAAATAAAAATTTTTAAAATTTTTAAAATTGAAGACTTATTGAACCATGAAAAAAAAAAGCAAACAACTGAAAAAAAAAAAACTTTTCAGGGTTTTATCAATTTACTTCTTTTTAATCCTTTATAAAATAAAAAATATTCATCTTTTACCACTGTCGAAAATTAATAATTAATAATTTATTTTAATAGAAAAGTTTCGCTAATGAGATTTTACATAATTAATAAAAAAAAACACCTTAGTGCACAAATTCAAAATTCACTCTGTGAATCGCTATTCAAATTTATTTTATTTCAAATCCCGTATTATGTCCAGTATTATTCAACCCATCTCTTATTTAATTTATTATCAGCGGAATAATAGCAATCACTACAACAAATTCTTTAGTACATTTTCAAAAGAAATAAATCTCAAAATTATACATAATTTAATATGTAATTATATACATAAAATTTAATTTGGTGTAATTATACAAGTGAAACTTTAATTGTGATTTAAGTAAATACTTAAAATTTAATTTTGGTTTAATCATACACATTTAAAGAAATAAATATATCAATTTACTTTTATATTAGATAAATATTATTATTTGTGTATGCAAAATGATGTTATATCAATAATTATGTTAATAATTTATAAGAATTGGATCAAATCAAAATTTTATGAATAAAATTACACAAAATTAAAATTTATATATACAATTATGTATTAAATTATAATTCATGTATTGTTTTAAGATTATCCCATTTCAAAAAGAAATAACTATAAAAGAAAAAAAAAACTATAAAACTATAAAAGAGAAAACGAAAATATATAAATAAAGGACGGTTGACCATTATGTAAACGTCGCAACCAGATGTTGCCACGTCATAAAAATCAACGGCATGGTAAGATCGTAACTAGACAGTTGGTCCAAAGTTCGAAAAAACCGTTCCTATTTTCTCTCTGCAACGTTGACCGCTTTGGAATTTTTTATTTCATTTAATTTTAACGAGAGAAGTTGAATTGACCCTTAATCAAAAAGAACAGCAAACTGGACCCCATATACCAGTGTCTATAAATGGAAAAAATTAAATGGGCGAAAAACAAAAAGATTCCTTCCTTCCCTCCTGACCACTCTCTGCTTGTATTTCTCTCTCCCGCTCACAATCAAAATCATAATCAATTCCTTCTTATAATTCATGGGAAAAAAGCTTATGAATCTGATCAATTCATCACATTAGTCACAAGTAGTAGTTACTGTTTTCTTTTTCATTTGAACCGGCACATTTGGTTATGGCGGGATCAGGCGATGGAGGAAACGAGAGAGAGGTGTTGGAAGACAGCATCAATCACAGTAGCAGTTTTTCTAGACATAGGTATAGACGAAGCATGAGCTCCGGCGAAGAAGACAAGGGACTTTTAGCATTTTCCGGGTGGGTGTATCATGTAGGAACCAATTCGATTGGCCATGAGTATTCCCATCAACGCTTCTTATATGTAAAAGGGAAATATGTTGAGATGTATAGAAGAGATCCTCAAGAGAACCCCGGCATTGTACGTAACGTCAAATCTTCTTACTTGTTTTCAGTTTATTGCAGCTCGTTTGGTTTATTTCGCTGTTGTAGTATATTAATTATTGACAGTCGAAATTTTATTTACGTAGTTATAGGACATCCCTCAGTTCAATCAATGCTTAGAAAGCTAGATGCATTGGAGTTTGTAGGAAGCTGATTAAAGCTCATAAAATAATATTCAAAAAAACGGACCGAACTTTTCAATGGTTGAATAATTTCATTTGTTGTAGTCTTTAGAAGTTCTGATTTCAGTCTCTTATTACCTTGCTGTTACATGGTTGTGAAATTTGGCTTCTAAAATGGCCTCTTACTCAACTTTGGGGCCTTTGATAGTAGAACTGTCATCTATTATGAGAATGCTACAATTCACATAGGCCACCGATTACACGGAGTTCAGATACATGGTTGTTTTCTTTCTAATTAACCTCCTTCCAAAGGAGAGCTCCCTATTTATTTTATCACAACGGTGATGTAAGAGAGACCTTCAAATACAGTATTCCTATGGTATTTAAAGAAAAGAAAAAAAGATCTTGCATGTTTTTCTTTGCTATCTCTTACCAATATTCACGAAGAAACAATTATTTAATTGGTTATTTTGGTTGCTAGCTAATATGTTTCCTTATACAGCGACCTATTAGGAAGGGTATCATAGGGCCAACACTAATGGTGGAGGAGACAGGGAGTCGAAAAGTCGGTAATGAGGTAAGCCAGTGTTACTTACCATTTTATACATTCATAGTTATTATTCACCATTTTTTTTTCTGAACTTTGCTCTCGAACAGCACATTGTGCTCTCTTTATTTTCCAGTTTTTTTTTTTTTCCCACTTTCACTTTTTGGTGTTTGCTTCTCTGAACTGTGTGATTTAGTTGAAACATTTCATGGTTTGCTGCTCGACTGGCTTATTCAAATGTTTTTATGCTTAATCAATAATGAAACTCGATCTTGTGCTTAACAGTTCTCTTCTTTTAACCATTTGTAGGAACTCTACACTATACAGTTTTACAATCGATTAGATGAGACCAAGAAAGGAGAAGTAAGTTTGTTTCACACATTAATCCAGTTGTGCATGACACGCGACATTTATTTGGACTGTATAGATTTTTGAGTTCGTTGACTTATTGGATATTGTAGGTTACATTACAGGTTATACCAATGTCTGGGTCATAGCATGCTTGTTTTGGCCCATTATTAACCTCTCCCAACCTTTTTTTTATTGAACCTCTCCCAACTATTAATTTTGAAACATGTCAAGAGATACTCAATGCTTTGGTTAACTTCAGTAATTGCGTGGGGCTCATGGCTCTTGCCTAGTATGTCACATTGAAGAGAAAAGATGTCACTATGACAAGATAATACCTGATTGCCATTGGTAGACCTGACCTACTGTTTCTATGGGTATTCTAGTAAAACTGTACCTGGTTGATTTTATTTTTACCTTGTTTTTGGCCTATATATATAGTTCAACTGAGTCACCTAGAAAGCTTTTCGTTACTGGTTACTCGTTAAAGCTGACTTTTTGCAACTTCAAACTACGACTGGGTGTGCCAATCTTTGAACCATGCTGCTCAGAAGGAGATAAGGGTCCCCAATCTCCTACAACTGTCAAAAGGAAAACCTCTTCTAGCATGCTGCTCTAAAATCCATGTTACCTTGTTCCCATAATTTTCATTGTTTCAATATTCTAAACCACATTCTTTTTTCAATTTTTGGATCAAAATCCTTCATACCTTTAGTGCGTTGAAGTGACTCATGACTAACTCATACTTTTCTGCTTCAAGATTGCTTGTACCTCGGCTGAAGAATCTAAAAAATGGATAGAGGCATTGGATTATGCCAAGCAACAGGTAAAAAGAAGTCAGCTAAAATGGTTTGATTCATATAATGTGGTTGCTTTCTTAGAAGATATGAACTTCTTTTCCACTTATGATTTTTTTCTTATTCACTTAACTTGCTACCTATTTTTAACAGGCTGAATATGAGCTTTCAAGAGGAGGTGGTGCCAGAAACAAATTAAGCCTGGAGGCTGAGTAAGCAATTCTCCTTGTATCTTTCTATAGTAGTCTTACTCTTACTTAATGTAACTTGAGTTAAAAAAATTTGGTTTTGGTATATTGGCTGGTGATTTTGTTTTCTTACATGTGTTAATTTAGAATTTGTAGTTGAACTAGAAGGTATGATAGTTAGTAGCTACCTGTAACAAAATCAAGTTGATTTCTACATGCTTGTACATGTTATACTTTGTTTTGTCTGGCACTATTTTTTCTGATCGAAATATATATTACTTGTTTTGTTCTGAAGTATTGATCTGGAAGGCCATCGACCTCGAGTACGGCGGTATGCATCTGGGTTAAAAAAGCTTATAAGAATTGGTGGAGGTGAGTTGGTATTTGGCTTCATTATGATTTTAAGGCTCTAAAGGAGAAGTTTGGTTTGTCAGTTCTTCAAAACTCTTAATATTCAAGGAATACTCTTCTGTGTCCTCTTTGTAGTATAATTTCGTAAAGGCATTTGAAATGCAATTTATCATGTGAACCTTTTAGATATTACCAATAGAAGTACTGTTGAATCATAATAGCAAGTTAATGCTTACGATTAAGCCTTAAGATAAAATGAGTGCTGCATCGAATCGTCTCTGTTTAGTGTGTATTCCTAGTCAATAAGACAGCGCTGTTGAATCTTTTATTTTTGCCTTCCATAGGTCCAGAGTTGCTTTCACGGTCAAGCTCAAGCTTGGGTACTGGTTCATCAGATGGAGACTTTGAAGGGGAGTTTGGAGATGCAGTTGAAGCACATGAATGGAAATGTGTGCGTACGATCAATGGTATACTTCTTATGCCCTTTTTTGGGTTAAATCAAATGCATTAATCCAAAACAAAAACGGCAAGCTAAAAAAGTGTATAAAGAGTAGCAATGGAATTGAACTTTTTATATTGCAGAGATGATAAATAAAAGCAACACAAACAAATAATTCGTGCAGAATTAGAAAACTTGTAATGATGTATTCTTTACTCTCACGTTTATGGTTTACTATATTCAAATCTATCCTTTTAAACAGTTCTTTTTTGTCAGAATTTCTCTAGCTTTATCATGCATCAGTTTCCAAGAATGTTGGAATAAGATTTGAAAATTTCCTGTCTTTATGTGTAAATGAAAGATTTCATTGTTTGTAAAGATATGCGACAAGTCTCTCAATATGCATTGAATGGTCCTAATGAAAAAAGTTATATAACCATCTAATTATTCGATTTGGCTTCAGGTGTTAGAATCCTTGAGGATGTGGCTGATGGAAAGGTATTTATGCGATTATTCTTATTGTTTCTTTTACTTTATTTTTCCTTTTTAAGTTAGGGCAGCCATCACATATAAAGCAAGTTTAAAAACTACCAGCTTAGTCCAATTCCAAGCATGTAGTTCACATATATTTCACTTTGAACTTGTAGATTTAGAATATCAAAGTTTTACAATTTCTCTTCATGTTCTTTGAATTATCTGTAGGGTGGGAAAGCTTCTCTGGTAAAGGCTGTTGCTCCTGTAGATGCAAGCGCAGATACTGTTTTAGAAGTAATCTTAAATCTGGACCGCCATAAGAGATACGAGTAAGTTGTTCCACCTATTTTCCATGATTTCATATTTTCGCAGTAATGCAAGTTTGGTTTCTCTACTGACTATCTTCACAGGTGGGATATGCTGACAGGTGACTTGGAGCTGGTAGATTCTTATGATGGAAACTATGATGTTGTCTATGGAACATATGATCCTAAATATCTCGGTCGGTAAGTTGTCAGAATGGATTAATTTGAAGAACCGTTTGCTAACAATGTGTAGGGCATATATTGTAAACAATGTTGAATTCCTCTCATCAGCTAGAACCTGCATTGTCTCTTTGGTTATTGGCTTGCATTTATTTTTTGTTGCATGTTTGCAGATGGCAATCCAAGAGAGATTTTGTCTTCTCCAGGCAATGGTTTCAAGGGCAGGATGGAGCATACAGTAAGAGGATTCGCAAAAAACAATTTTAATTTATTTGTATGAAAACAAATATTTTTCTTGCCTCCATTTCACTCGCATATGATATGCATCTATTGGCAGCAATTTTGCAATTTCCTGCTGCACATAAGAAGCGTCCTACAAGAAATGGATACCAACGAACATCAATTAAACGTAAGAATCTGTATTGTTAGTTGGAAAAAGTATTTACGTTCTAATCTCTATGGCCTGAATGCATTGGGTCTTTAACATAAGAGGAAATGCCGCTATCTTTCTTTTGGGGGCTCTTGTACGATCTCTAAATACTTCAAATTTGGAAGAGAATTGATCTGTAAAGATGATTGAGTTTTATATTCTCTAGTAGCAGCAAATGCTACTTTTAGAGGCCAGGTTTCCTGTCACGACCCATCACCATTCGACTGGCCTGGGCCATCGGGGGTATAATACTGATATTATCCTCTTTGGTGTCCACTGACTCTTTAAGGTTTTGTCACTCGAAGATGCACCTCTACAGGTTTTAACCTATGAATCTTTTTAGTAACTCTAGTACCATTTGAGCTAGATTCAAAATAAGTTTCCTGCGCTCTAATCTTGGGAGGCACACCTTGACAAAACCTTGCAGCTCAAGACCTGTAGAACGGTGATGGGGTCATGACATTTCCAGTATGTGGCAACTTAATTTTTCATAAACTAGTGATTATGGCACTGGATGATGACTCTAATATGTTTCGTACGAGTCCTCTTGATATACAAGTCCCTTTTATAGCCACTCAATTTGTATGTATATTTCCATGGATGGCAGCATCTACTTGGGAGATTAGAAGTTTAACCAATGAAAAATGCCTTGTAACACATATGTTGGAGATGAATACTGCCGGATGGGGTCGATGGAAGAAAAGTAGTAGCTGCTCAAAGTTTGAAAAGACCATTCCATTCGCCTTATTATCCCAAGTTGCAGGTTGAGTTATCTAATCCAAGTCCTTAGTATCTTACTTTTGATATGATACTAGAAGTTAATGGCTTAGACATATAGCATTATGCTGTCTTAGCAAATCAGGTCTTGTATTTCTGTTAGACAGGTGGACTTTCAGAAATTTTCTTCATTTCAGAGAATTGATCAACTAAAGACAACCTAACTCCACTGATCTCCAACATGCACTACTGTTCTTTCTTATCCCTAGGACTTTCATGATCAAGGGATGATGGATCTATGAGATTCTATTGGACAGGATTAATTTTTGTCTCAACCACTTTTTAGGTTTATGATGACAGTGTCACCATAAAGGAGTACTGCTTTCACAGATTACACAGAGACATAGACGCTACCAAAAATGAGAACATAAATGACATTTTCAAGAAATATTAAAAGCTGAATCGAAACCTGCAGGCTTTTCTCACTGATGTTATTTAACTTATGCCACAATCACTGCAGTGTCAGTTATGTTTTCTTGTTAATGTGTTTCAGGTTTAAAGGAATATATTGGAGCAAATCCATCGCTCAAATGTGAACCTTCCTCCCTGGCATTGCATTCAAAACATTCTGAAGGCGATCCGCCAGATGAATTCTATGATGCAGTTGCTGGTGACTCATCTTCAACATCAGAAGATGAAGAGAGCGATGATGGATCAGAGAAGGAGGTAATCCTTTCCTCTTCACCACAAGTGCCTTCCCCTCCTCCAAAAAAAAAGACTTAAAATTTGTTGCTCTATTTGTGGACTGATGTAACCTATTCATTATCGTTTTCTTGAAAAACTCTATTATTGATAATCTGCTCTCAACTTTATCAGGAAAAACCAGTCAAGCCGAAGCCTGCACCTGCGGCCATCTCAAGCACAGCTTTGAAGCAAGCTTCAGGTTCTTTATTTTCTTAATTCTGTATTTGGAAAGATCAACCTGCTTTTATCTTTTATTTGATAAAAAGGAGATTCTATCCAGGAAATATTTTTTATATTTATGCCTTCTCTTTTTCTTTTTCTTTTCTTTTTTGGTAACAGTAATATCTTATAGCTTAAAAGATATTCTATCCTTGATCCTTTTGTGAGCTATTAAGTATACTAAGAATTAAGTCACTGCAGATGCAGCTGAAAATGCAAGTAAGGAATTAGATCTTAGTGTACCTCCTATTCATGTTGATCCAAGTCAATTCAACAGTGTTCTCCATAAAGGAAAGGATGATGCTGACACAAATTGTTGGACGTCTCCTGGTGGTGAGGGATTTATGATAAGAGGACAGACATACTTAAAAAATAGTGCCAAGGTGAGGTTTTCCTACTTGTTAATCATTTGACATGCATTTGTCATTGTTTTTATTTGTTCTGAGTGCACTCTTCTCATCATCTAATATCATCAAAGCATGAAATTAAGAATATCTGGCTTATTATAATGGAAAATTGAGATACAAATTGGAATGACAGTTGTCTGCTTCGTGTATAGTTCTACTCATTCATTATGCTCTCATCCTGAGTTGATACATATGCTTCTATTGGTCAGTTCATATTGATTCTGTTAGCTATTGGTGTGATGCAGTTCCATTTACCTAATCTTGCCAGGTCTGGTTTCTAAATTGGATTAAGTAACCAAAATCGACTTTACAGTTATAGCTTTACTGGTATTTCTGTCTTACCTTGTATTCTTTGTTTGGTTTCAAGGTTGAGACCCTCTCATTCAGTTCAGTAGTTGGAAGTTCGTTGTTTGAATCATTATTGTATTTGGCCCATTTATTAATTTTAGCTTTCTTAATGTATGAGTTCTTTGATTGCTTTTAACTATATTTATCTTGCTTAATCAATTCTCTGCTGGACAAGTAAAGTTTCAAATACAGAAAATGAGGAAGCATGATTTTTCCTAGGATGAAAATTTTCCTTTTACTTTATAGCTGACAGTCCTCTTCCATGGTTTTATTATATCTGTAATTTCTTCCTCGCATTCCTTGTTCTTGCCAATATTCTGTAGAGAATCAATTAACCTACAAGTCTTTACGCAGATAATGGGTGGAAATCCCCTTCTCAAGCTCATAGCTGTTGATTGGTTCAAAGTCGATAAAGCAACAGATAAAATTGCATTGCATCCAAAGAGTCTAGCTCAGGTATTAAACCGGGCTTCGTACTTTGTTTCCCTTTCTTTGAAGGTGTCAATGTTATGAAAGTCATGTGCAAGTTGCTTCATTCTTAGCAAATTTTCTGCTTGGATTGGTTTCTTTTTGTTATTTACTTTTTTCAAATTCTTTCCAGTAATTTCTTTGCAGATTAGCCATGCTAATATAATTTTCTGAAATCTTTCTTACTATGTGCATTTTACAGTCTCAACTTTGAGTGCTAAAACCTATAAAATGAAATAATGGCTTTCCTGGTTTCACTGTTTTTCATGCTATCGCTTATCCATTGTTATGCTAAAAGAATACTCTCTTTGTTTTATTCTAAGCAAAACATTATGTATTTTCTTGGTTTTGTTTATAAGATGCATCTTGCCCCTAGAAAGCCCCCTTTAGCCTTGCTTATGTTTGAATGAATAGAGATTCATGTATCAGGAAGTCAATTTGCATGCTTGTTACTCCTTTTTTACGTTTACTTCATGATTGTTCTTGGCTGAAATAAAAAGAAGATACCTTCAGTTGTGCTTTTAATAATTTTCCCCGAACTCGATTAGTATTTTAGACTGGATGAAACAACTATCGAACTTTTTGGTGATCTAAACAGTATTTAGTTCCTTCAATTTCTATTTCTCAAACCATTTATATTTCTTTATCTAACAATAAGAAACAAGGCGCTCACCAACTTTCAACGCATCTCCCTTACCTTGTCCTTGATTTCGTTAACCCCATCTTTCCCAGATCGTCTGTTCCTTGTCTTGTCTTTCTGGTATATCCACACAGCCATTGCAGCATCCTCATCTGAACTGCTTACATCTTCTATGTATTATGAGACTTAGCTAAACAGCTATTGAAATGCCTGGCAGATCCATAGATGTAAGAATTTTCTTTCAGTTTGCAGATTTTAATTCGAGAATGGACTGTTTCTACGTAGGACAATTTAGCAAATGGTTTGCTACTCCTACAAGCTGCTAGGGAGTTTATCGTTTGTTTTGGGACAGCCACACTATCTATTCTTGCATCTATGTACTCCTAATGTTGCAGACAAATAGCACATCATATTCTCTATCACACTGAACAAAAATGTTCCTTCACTGTTGGAAAAGGCTGATTCGAGAATATTGGAGGCATCGTGAATGATTTTGCTTGATTGAAAAACAGTTTCATGAATTATGACCTAACTGCTATTTTTCATTTTCAGTCTGATGCCGGAAAAAATCTTCCTTTTATCCTTGTGATTAATCTCGAGGTACGCATGTGGATGCATTTCTACCTCCTTTATCTGCATATTTATTTAAACAAAACTGTCAATACATTGGAAATTTTTACAATTGCATAAGATGGTTATGAAAAATGATTTCTATTTTAAAAGCTTAGTCCTGCAGAAAACTAACTATTAAAAGCTCAAAGTTGTTTGCTTAGGACATATAGGTTTGGGATCGTTATTGGTAATGGCACTTAAGCCATATTTCTGAACACAAAATGATGTTTTCATATTAAGAAAGTCTAATCCTGAAATAGCCATGTAATTAAGTGGATGATACGAAGATTAAAGTTGAAAATTTTGAACAAATTTTATTGTTCTGGATGGTCAAAGCTGATCATGCTCTGATCTTCAAATTACACTTCTAGTTTCCACTTTTCTCCCAAACATACCAACCTTGGAGGATACAATGGGAATATTTGTAGCATGGGGAGATTTTTTATGGAATTAATTTTTAGGTTGCAACAAATTTTACCTTGGTTTTTCAAAGAGGATATATGTTTTGGTTTCTTTTTTCCAGATTCCTGCGAAACCAAACTATAGTTTGGTCCTCTACTATGCTGCTGAAAGGCCAGTGAGGAAAGATTCTTTACTGGAAAAGTTTGCAGATGGAACGGATCAATTTCGTGATGCAAGATTTAAACTGATACCAAGCATTGTTGAGGTATGAAATTGTATATTGTAAACATCTCACCTGGTTGTTATCTATTGCTCTAATGCTGGTGAAAAGCTGAGTTGTTTCTAAATGTTCAAAGGGGTATTGGATGGTCAAGCGTGCAGTTGGAACAAAAGCTTGCCTACTTGGGAAAGCTGTTACATGCAAATATTTCAGGCAAGACAATTTTCTGGAGGTAATGCACTTGACGTTTTGCTATTTTCCTTGCCTCGGTCTTGAGGCCTACATAGTATCAGGATCTATAAAGTCTTTTGATATCTCTATATTTATTAGTTCCATGGCAACGATATATGGTTCAATGATCTCTAGTATATTTCTATTTTTAAGTTGTTAATGCGTATTCTCATGGTTTTCAAAGTTGACAAGCAATCCTAGACTGGTATGAAGTTTTATCGATTAGTTAGATGAGGTGTTTCTGATCCTATAATGTTGCTGAATCTTTTATTGTGCAGATCGACGTGGACATTGGGTCATCATCTGTAGCGAGAAGTGTTATCGGCCTTGTCCTTGGATATGTCACAAGCTTAGTTGTTGATCTTGCAATACTAATAGAGGTTTGTGCCATGTCGTACTGTTTCATCTGAGAAATTACTGTTTTCTAACATTGGGTTCTAGCTTTGCATTACACCTGAGCTTGTGAATGGTGGGGATACTGATACTTTCCCCTCCATCTGCAGGCAAATGACGCGGCAGAATTGCCTGAGTACATTCTGGGCAGTGTTCGACTGAATCGTGTGAGGCTTGAATCTGCTGTACCACTGGATGGGTGAACGTTTTTCACATCTTCCCTGCCTGTCTTTAAGCATCTTGTGCTCCAAGGTTGCCATCACTATGAGTAACCTTCAGTTTTAAATATTTCCTGTGGTATAGCGCAAGGCTTATTTGATGAGTTGGCTTCCAATTTTTAGTGCCATATTTTTATCCCAAATTGTGTATCTTTTAAATATGTAGTTTCCTTGTTTTATACATGTACAAGATCAATTTTTCCTTTGAAAACATGAACATTATATATATTTGAGAATATTATATATTCATTTGTACAAAAGACTTCCCACATACTTTTGGGACTCCTTTCAAGGGCCGTTGGGCTTATTGTAATCTTTTAATCCAAAATCGTTTGCTACAATTTTTTGTTGAGAGTAAGCCTACTATATATATTTGGATCTGAACTGGTGTTCATTTTGCCTGAAGAATCGGTCCAAATAATGTTCCATATAGGGGGACTGTCATGTTGTTCCAAAAGGCCAGCTTTCTTGCTTGACACCTTGCCCTTAAAGGACAATTACTGCTCTCTTAAATTATCATCTTACACAAGTTATCAGTTCTCTTAACTTCCATAGGGAGACTATTATTTTGTTCTCTGATGAGTGCCCGTTTTCGGGTTAGGAACTTTGGTCCTATAATTGCATGGTTTCGGGTCCTACAACAAACAAACAACTTTTATTAGAGAATTCTTTTGAAAGGTTTTTTAATTAAAGACACATTGCTTTAATGATTAAGCACCTTACTAGCTCCACTCACTATGAAAAAAATAAGAGATAAAAGAGACCGGTGAAAATATGTGAAAAGACCAGAGCTGTCTAAATGATTTTGATGTACTAATATGCATTGTATTATCTAAAATTTTTAAAATAAAATTTCTCACTTTTCATCAGTGTCAAATATAAATATTGATGATGGTGTTTTTCTTCTTGTTGAATGTTTATCCCATTGTGCTTTGGCTCATTTGTTTCAGCACCACCTATTTTTGACTAAATGTTCCCCCCAACCCCCACCTTGCTCAATAAAGGAAACCATGGAAACTCAAATTTACCCTTCATTCAAACCATAGCCATACCCTAACTCAAGGCTAACCAATGGTTATGTTTTGATTACATGGGTGCCTGCCACTACCCTACCGTTGAGAAAAGAAGAGATTCTCAATTAGTTGGTAAACATGTTTAGGTGTACTTTTGATTAAGATATGAAACCAAATCCAATATGAACCTATTTAAGCTCCTTCTTTTTTGACTACTCGAGTGGGAATCTAATTCATTTCAACTTCAATATTTTTTTCTCCCCCTTAAAAGATGTGTTCTTTCCCACATCACACGGCCATGCATGCAGTTGGTGCAGTGTCCTTTTCAATCCTGTCAGGGTGAAAACTCTTTATATCTCTTCATTTTTTTACACGTCAAGCTCTCATTACTAATCATGGTTTATAGCTATTAATACACAGTAGTTGATCAATCTTTGATTCTTGAATCCCCCCTCGTGTGCCCCTCGTGTGAGTTAAACGTAACCTTACGAAATCACCTTTTGAAGTTTTTTTTTTTTTTTTGGCTCAAAGTTAAAACAACATAATTACTGTGTAATCACCAGGTAAAAGTTAAAACTTGTTGAAAAACCTTGAAAATGTGCCTCCATAAGCCATACCAAAAGGAAACAACAAGTAATGATAATGTTAGGCATTTAATGGCACATGAAAGCTCTCTCTAACTCTGGGGTATTGCATAATTTGCATTTGGTGTTTGTGGAGTTCATAGTAGCTTTAACAATGGCAGAATTTTTTTTATATTTATTTTATCAACCCCATTAATTGAAACATAATTATAACATGCAACTGGGATTCTTTACCATCACGGGGCCACTGTGAAATTCTGCAGATTCTGCCTCTGCCCTCTGCTTCTCGTGAATGGCTGTGGGTTCCAAGTATTTAAGACCCTTTCCACTACCTTCCATAAATGTCATCAATGTGGACGTGAGCTTCCCAATTTTTTTAGTGATGGAAACAAACACACAACCTAAACTTTTTTCAGGTTATGAACAAACACGCATAAAAGGACAAGTTCTCCCTTCTGCGACCAAAATTTGTTACTGAAACTGTACTCCTTTGTTTTTCTTTTTTTCCCCTTCTTTCTTTATAGATTTAAAAAAAAAAAATCGCAATTTGAAGATAAAAAAATATATGTTATAGATACCGAATCCCATTTATTTAGGTTCATAAATATGAAGTTAAAACAAAAAGCAGGGAAGTTTTCGCTTTGTGCTTGCCAACTTGCATCTATATCAAGTTACCCACTTTCGTGGATGGGGAAGATGGGAAATGTTACAACTAATTAAAGAACAATGATGTAATCATGTAAGAATTAGTGCTCCCCATTAAGTAAATGAGTGGCTAAAGAGCAAACTACGAATGGAGAACAAAGATTACGTGGTCAAGATCAAGCTGCAATGCAACACTACTCTGACTTAAGTCAAATTTACTATTAGGTTAAATTTGCTATTAGTCCCTGTGTTTTGCAAAAATTGTGAATTTAGTCCTTATACTTTTATTTAATCAATATTAACCATTGTACGTTTTAAAACTTGAAATTTTAGTGTTGACCTAAATAATAGCAGTTAAATCATTTTGGTTAAAATCAATTATTAGTTTTGTTCTATGTGTACAGTTGTGAATTTTGTTAGTATTCCTCAATTAGGTTATTTTAGATCCCTATAAATCCCTATACTTTTCAAATTGTGAAATTTCAATCTTAACGCAAGCAGGCATTGTTAATGCAGTAACTAAATACATCTTATCAATAGCAAATTTTGGGAATAGCATTAAACTTTGATCGTAAGAAAAGCCTCTATTATTGATGGTTGATACTTCCCTGTAGGGATACTTTCTTTACACTCTCTTTATATATTTGTAATCATTGGATCGCATGTGGACCAGGAAGCTAAGCAGTCACTGCCAAGCAACACGCATTGCAAGGAAGGAGGAGGGGGTTACCTTTGTTTTTTTTGTTTGTTTTTATTTTTAATTTCCTTCAAAGGCACAAAAGGCTAGGCTCATCGTAAATCAAGGGAATTGGTGTCGCTTTTTGTTACACCTCTCGTCTTTTTTTCTTACCTTCTCTGCACCTGCTTCTGTCTTTTCAACAACATCAAAATTTTAAAACATCTTTCAATTTGTCCCTGCATATGCACGTTATAAATTAATTCAAACATCCACTATACGTTTTTGTGTATTTAGATTTTTATATTAGAAAGCCCAACAAAAATATTTACTTTTTCCTAGCCGTTCTTTTTTACTGCATGATACTTGTTTCTTTCATCTCATAAAATGAATTTGTGCCTGTTTTGTTGTGATAGGATAGAAATAGAACTTGCTATTTAGCAGTATCGGTGGAAGGATTCTAGACATTCAGGTGAAAAGAATGGAAACCAAAAAAGGGATTAAAAAGGTTTAAAGTGAGGAATATTGGGATTCATACTTGGTCAAATTCTTGTAACAGTTTTTAAATCTGCAGCAACAGCTTTCATCATTTAAACCAGATTTCAAGGATATATCTGCCTTTCATCATCGTTTATTCCAAATATTTCAATCTTATCAATAGCAACATTTAATTAAAATTAGGTTTCCTGAATGTACATTTAACCTACCTTGCTAAAAAATAGATATCGGTCATGGGTTTCATTTAGTTCATCTTCAAATATTATTATAGTGATGGATTATAATAGAACTTACACCAGACACGTGTCAAGATCCTGTTGAATATTATAATCTATAACGTTCTAAAATATATTTAATGAATGTATTTAGAGTAGATGTATTTAGTAGTTATACATGTACTTAACTAGGATACATGCTATATAAATAGTTATATCTGATACATAGTAAGAGAGAACGAGAGAAGACAAAGTTTAATACAAAGTGAGTTCATTTCTTTCCTAAAGGTTATTTCTATTCCACCTCCTTCCAACATACCTGTATTCTAAATACTTTTCTCTTACATTGAAGTCTTCTTCTATCTCCCTCTCTGTGCAGAGATATTTTAACTTCATTTCTATGACTCTCCATACAACAACATGTGAACTATCCATAAAGCTCTCTATCTATTTCTACCCTCAACAATTTACCTTGTAAACAGCTCCCTACCTCTTTCTTACCCAATAATATACCATTATAGTTTTCCCTCTTTTTTCCTCAATCTTCACCTACTGATATATATATATATACACATACTATATGTTCGCCACGATCTTTTTTAAAATAATTTATAAAAACTATAATTATAACGATCTAAAGAATAATTGATAGTAGCTGTCATGTTAATTGCCTAATAAGTATAGATTCTTGCTATTAAAAAACGATTCACCTTTATCTCTGATTATGCAATTTTTGCTTCAATTACAATGGATAATGCAAAACTTTTTCTTTTAATTTAGTGATGCCCCCACTGTGTTGAGAGTACTAATCAAATTAAGACAAGGGCAATCAATTTGTATAGGATTCTCGCCAGTGAAAAAGCAAAGCAAAATTGAAGATGGCTCAAAGATAAGAAAGCTTTATTCGGTAATGGTGGCAAACATAATCCAAGTAAACTTAGGACCGCAAGGCCCCACGTTTGTCCCCAAAAGCAACCCAATATTATTCTCATATATCCAAATAAACATCATTCAATTTATTTCATGCTTCATGCCCTCCTTTTATGCTTCCTTTCGCTATTTCCCATGCACCATGTTCATCTAACGAAAGCACAGAAAACACAGCTTGCACTATAGTTTTGTCTATCTTCCTTCTTGACTACGAGTTCCAATGGAGATCTTCCAGTGGCCACACTTGAATCTCCTCTTTTCTTCCATGTTAATCGTTGTGGTGTTAGCTGCTGATCCATATTCAGATGCTCTACTGAGCTTTAAATCCGAGATTATTGATCCTTTTCACAATCTGGATGATTGGTTAGAGCCCAATAGTGGAAACTCTTCAGGGAAAGTTCATGCATGTTCTTGGTCTGGTGTTAAATGCGACAACAACTCCACAATTGTTATTGGTTTAAACCTTTCTACGAAGAAACTCGCAGGTAAGTTACCTGGGAAGCAATTCAGTGTGTTCACTGAGCTTGTTGAGCTCAACATCAGTCAAAACTCATTCGCTGGAGAAATTCCCGTTGAAATCTTCAACCTCACCAACTTAAGAAGCTTAGATATAAGCAGAAACAATTTTTCTGGCCATTTCCCAGGAGGGGTCACCGGTCTTCAAAACCTGGTTGTTCTTGATGCTTTCAGTAATAGTTTCTCAGGTCCATTGCCTGTTGAGCTTTCCAAGCTTGAATTTCTTAAGGTTCTCAACTTAGCTGGGAGTTACTTCAGTGGACCAATCCCATCAGCATATGGGTTTTTCAAGAGACTTGAATTTCTTCACTTAGCTGGGAATTTTATCTCTGGAAACATTCCACCTGAATTGGGTAATCTCCAAACAGTGACACATATGGAGATAGGGTACAATTCTTACGAAGGGAACATCCCATGGCAATTGGGCAACATGAGTGAGCTTCAGTATCTTGATATTGCTGGTTCAAATCTCTCGGGATCAATCCCCAAGCAGCTCTCTAATCTCACCAAGCTTCAGTCACTTTTTCTCTTCAGAAACCAGCTCACTGGATTGATTCCATGGGAGTTCAGCAGAATCTTGGCTCTCACCAATTTGGATCTCTCTGATAACTTCATTTCTGGGCCTATTCCTGAGAGCTTTGCTGAATTGAAGAATCTAAGACTCCTCAGTCTTATGTACAATGAAATGAATGGCACTGTCCCAGATGGCATAGCTGAACTTCCATCACTAGATACTTTGTTTATATGGAACAATTTCTTCACTGGCTCACTTCCAAGAAACTTGGGCAAGAACTCAAAACTTAGATGGCTGGATGTTTCAATCAACAGTTTCATTGGCAGCATTCCTCCCCACATCTGTGCAGGCGGTGAGCTATTTAAATTAATCATGTTTTCCAACAAGTTTACAGGCAATCTTTCACCTCTATCCAATTGTTTTTCGCTGGTTCGAATTCGACTCGAGGACAATTCATTCTCAGGTGAAATTCCTTTAACACTTAGCCATCTTCCTGATGTTTCATACATAGACCTTTCCAGGAACAAGTTTACTGGTGGAATTCCCTCTGATATTTCTCAAGCTTCAAAGCTTCAGTATTTCAATGTCTCTAACAATCCAGAACTAGGGGGAGTGATCCCTGAAGAAACATGGTCTTTGCCACTTCTTCAAAATTTCTCTGCATCATCTTGTAACATCTCAGGGAATCTACCTCCTTTCAAATCATGCAAGTCCATGCTTGTTGTTGATCTGCAGAAAAACAATATGTCTGGAGTTGTCCCAAAGAGTGTTTCCCATTGCCAGGCACTTGAGATCATTAATTTAGCTAGCAACCAGTTAAATGGTCATATACCTGATGAGCTTGCTAATCTTCCTGCTTTAAGTGTTGTGGATTTGTCGCATAATAATTTCAGCGGTTCAATCCCTGCAGAGTTTGGGAAATCTGCAAACTTATTACTTCTAAATGTGTCATACAATGATATTTCTGGTGCCATTCCCTCTGAAAAAGTGCTGCAATCAATGGGAAGAAGTGCATATGTTGGAAACCGGGAGCTGTGTGGAGCACCTCTTAGATCATGTTCAGCTTCATTGTCGATCTTTGGAAGCAAAGGCACTGGGAAACTCAGGTTAGTTCTTTTGCTCTCTGCAGGAGTAACCATACTCATTGCAGCATTGTTATTCTGGCTAGTTTATCTCCGCAAAGGAAACAAAGGCCAATGGAAAATGGAATCTTTTATTGGACTCCCACAGTTTACAGCAAATGATGTTTTGAGGAGTTTCAGTTCGGCCGATTCCATGGAAGGACTGCCACCGCTATCTGCTGCAGTTTGCAAAGCAGTCCTACCTACTGGAATAACAGTTCTGGTGAAAAAGATAGAATGGAAGCCAAAAAGAATGAAGGTTGCCATAGAATTCATAACACAAATGGGAAATGCAAGGCATAGGAATTTGATCAGATTACTTGGTTTCTGCTACAACAACCATATGGCTTATATGTTGTACGATTACTTGCCTAATGGAAATTTGGCTGAGAAGGTAACAGTGCCTAGAGATTGGTCAACCAAGTGCAGAATTATAACTGGGATTGCAAGAGGACTTTGCTTCCTTCACCATGACTGCAATCCTGCAATTTCTCATGGAGATTTGAACTCAAGTACCATAGTCTTTGACGATAATTTCGAACCCCGTTTAGCTGATTTCGGGTTCAAATATCTGATAGAGTTGATCAAAGGTACAAGTTAACCATTTACTTTCCTTGGATTCATTTATTCAAAAACAACAATTTGAATTTCTTATTTGGAATTTGAAACAGGTCGGTCCAGTGAAGCTATCAAAGATGAACTATACATGGACATTTACAGGTTTGGGGAGATAATTCTGGAAATTCTAACTAATGGTAGGCTGAAAAATGGTGGAGAAATCGTTCAAAGCAAACCGCAGGACGTTGTTTTGAGAGAAATGTATAGTGAAAATGAAGCAACTGATGATTCCACCAACTCATTGCAAGATGAAATAAAACAGGTTGTTGATGTTTCTTTGCTTTGCACCAGAAGCAGGCCAGCTGATAGGCCATCCATAAAAGATGCATTGAAGCTTCTTTCAGGGTTGAAAGGACAAGGTAAACAATAGTAAATACTTTTGAAGGAGAGTTTCAGCTTTCAATATTTGCTTCACATTTCAATGGAAGGAGGTGGACCTCAAAAGAAACATATTATTATATAAATATAGTAAAATAATTTTCCTTTTTTGCCAATTATGTAGTAAATACATATTTTTGTATTTTGGTTTTGGTTGATCAGCTTGTTTATATCAACGAATATCTATAGTTATTTCCTGAACAATTGTTTTATATTACTAATTTCTTTTTCTTTTCTTTTATTTTAGATTACATCATTTACGTGAATATAATTAGATATGAATGAAACTAACTAATAATGATTAATGTTACTTTAGTTTAAAATTTAACTTTACGAGATGTCACCATTATACTCATCATTCCTAATGATACAAAGTTATAAACTACTTTCATGAACACCGATTTGTTGTAGAGAGTTTATTCTTAAAATATTGAATTCCAGCTTGGCAAATTCAACAGCTACAGCACCAATATATATATTCTCCGAGATTTGTAGGTAACGCAGGCTGAATGAAAAACCATCTATAGGAACCGCTTGCTTTAACATGGTAGCATTCATGATACTAGTGAAGAAGAGTTTTGCTCCTTTTGTTTTATGATATTAACGAGTATTCAGATGCAGAAGATCCCATGCTAGACAATTAACTTGTTGGGATCGATGCAAAGAAGATCCCATCTGCTTTGAGGGCAACCACGCGACTTATAGCAGCTAAGGGAACAACACGGAAGATTGAGGCCCCTGTCTGGACTCTGTTGGGGGACCATAAAAAAGGTGCTGTAAGGCGGCTGATGCAAGCCTCTCATTTTTTCGTATGGGCCTTCATGGGTTTGAATTATATTCGGTAGTGACTAGCAAATTGGGTCAGTATGTTGTTTAATTTACTGTATCAAAATTAAATTGTTGATTATTTTTTTGGTGAATTATAAAAAGAATATAAAGTCTTAACAATAATGTAATTAGCACAACTTGAACTTAGGTTATACCGGAGCAGTAAAAATTTTGATCATTAAGCCAACACACGGGGTTCAACTTGCTCATTTTTTAATAAAGAAAATAAAAGACAATTTAACTACTAATATAAGAGCCTTTGTAATATTTTTACCATCAATTTATCTATTCTAAGTGAGCCTAATAAGTCAATGATCAAGGTATATGTTTCACTCAAACAATGTTGTTATATAAGGTTGCTTAACATTTGACTGTCTAAGGATTTTTTTGGATGAGCAATGCATTTATCTATAATTAATGTAAAAAAAACAGTGACGATAAGATTAGATAATATAACGATACTATAATATAAAATAAAAAAAATTAAACCCACCATAATAAAAATAAACATCCATCCAAATTTACCATTCAACAAAATCTGAGTAAAGTGTTAAGTGCTCCTGGCTATCGCGTGCGCGTTCCGGGTTTCATCCCAAAAATGATTAATTTTTTAATTGTTTATTTTATCCTTTAAAATTTGCTGCCCTGGTTGGTAGTTGCCTGGATGCCGGAAAAGTGCAAGTGTACGTCCAATAAAAAACCCATATAATGATGGGCAAAGCAAAGGCCCAAACAAAAATATGTTAATTTTAATATGTTATGGGCCCTTTTTTCTCTATTAAATTTCAATTCTAATGGTGAATTTAGGTGAACGATGTATTTAATTGTAATTAGTATAAAAATAACAATGATAATAAGGTTAAATATTGTAGCAATACTATAATATGAGACAAAAAATAAGCTAAATGCACCGCACACAATCGTTCATTTAAACTCAACCTAATTTAATGGTAGGCATACTCAATTTAAACTCAAATCTTTATAAGCAACACCCTAAGATTATTTTTTTCATTTGAAAGATATAATTCTTCATCTTTAGTAAGGTTCTTAAATTTGGTGTTTTAATCTCATTTTTATATTTAGTAAGGTGCTAATTAAGTAAAAGAATACAAGTAATTACATCATTCTAAGTTTTTTTAGGCAGGTACAGCTAATTGTTTGCTTTTTATGTCTATGCGAGGACACGCTCTAAATGGCAAATAATCTAATGCACCTATAAATATATAGATACTTTTCTAAATACGTGGGATATTGACAGATAACAAATAACAACAGTTAAAAATGTAAAATATCTCTTTAGCTCCTCATAATTTTAATATTCAATAAATTGGTCTATCTAAAAAAAAAGGTAATTTAATCTCTATCAACTTTGAAAGTGAAAAACTGAAAGAAATTACCACGATGTTAATGTTTTTCTTCAATTATTTTGATTAGTATAATAGTAATTTTAGTCATCAAAGAATCTGTAAATATCACAACTATTTTTTTTCTAGAATAAATACTAAATTGATAGAAAATATCAACATCGTAACAAATTATTCTTAGTTGCTCACTTTTGAAATTGAGAAATTAGATTACTCGAATTTTTTTAGAAGGATCAAATTGCTCAATATCAAAATTGAGAAAGACCAAAGAAGTGTTTTTACCAAAAATATTATGTCATTTTCTCTAATAATAAATAGCTAGAATTAAAAATACCCATCAATTGAAGGTTTTGATTTTTTAAATTTTCATTTATTTTTCTTTCAAAATATAATTATTTATAATAGATACTGTTATTTTTTAAAAAAATTATTTTCTTACCTACAAAGTGAGTTGAATTACAGTTATATATCTCCTACTTTTAACTTTTCAAAATATAAACTTTTTACTGCATCGTGGCATATACGGAGTGAAGAAAAAAAAATATGGATTTCAATTATAAAATTTTAAGAGGATTAAATGTAATTTTATAGTTGTATTAATGTATAATTTTAGATTTTCCTTAAATTGTTGAAATATATAAAAAAAATTACTTCTTAGATGAATCAAAAATAAATTTTAAATTGGGGTGCGAAATGCAATTTAATCGTTGTATTAATTTAAATTTTAAAATTTTTATAAGGGGTAAAGAGAAAAAAATATTTTGTGACCAATCTCTTATTAATCCCGTTAGTGGTACCTCTAAACATACATATAAGAATTACTAAGTGTGTAGCCAAATATGTTAGGAACAATTCTAGGGAGGACTTTGCCAAGATAGATCAACATGATATTAGATGCAAGATTGGACTTCAAGGTGATAAGATTTTTGTGCATTGCTGATGTGGTACAGTCTTTTGTGAACTTTTGGTAGTGCTCAATTGGTTAGTTAGAGTTTTATCATTAGAGCAAGTTGACGACAATAGGTTAATATGAAATTATTGACAATTGATTAATTTGATGCATCTACAATTTCTAATATGAAGATTATTGCCAAATTGTATCTCTATCCTATTAGGCTATTATTTAGGACAATCACTTTTCGGTTGTTTATAGTGATTTATTGTGATATGTAATCTATATCATATCTATATACTAAACCACTTTTAGTTCCTATTAATGAAAAGTTTTGGTTGTCACTCATTGGCTTAGGTCAACGATGCTTTGCTTCGTTATCGTTTGTTGTTCTTATTGGTCGTTGCTTGTTTCTATAAATGCCTCAAATTTCAACAGTAGCAATGTGAGATTCAGTGCTTTCTAGGTCTACATCCAACGATTAGGAGGAGTCTCCCTCTCATTGTCGGCTCACAAATTTTCAAATCGATGACTTGCTCAATTCAACGTGTCTAATTACTTGAATCTCCGATCAAATATGCCAATCATTTGTGTTTAGGTTCTTAGTCTTAGAATTTTTTATTGTTTCACAGTGGTCGAATCTATGGGCGTGGAACAACCAACCACCGTCATTTGTATTACCCTTGGTTTTGTTTCAATGTCAGACTCCAACTATTTTCTTTTTAAAAAGTGAGAGAGGACAAATCGTCTTAATAATATATATTTTTTGTTGGCCTAAGGTTTCAATCATGATTTTGTGCGATGCGTTAATTGTTGTAACACTCAAGTCTTGTTGTGCCTGAGTTTCTTTAAGTCCTTGGTGACTTACAGTCCATTGAGTTTCTATAAAAACTCGATTTGTTTGGAGCTCTTTTGCATCCGTTTTTTAAGTAAGAGATGTTTCTACTACCACATGAGTAATGATTTGTATGAAGATTTGCTACATCGTGATTCTTATTAATGGTTGAGAGTGTCGTTTGGTTGAAAGTGTTGTGATAACATGTCAATGTCTTTAATTATTTCTGATTTAAATAAGGAGGCCAAATTCAAACAAAGAAAGCTCGTTTTATTCTTCATAAATTATAAGTTATTTTGCCTTTCGGGGCTATGTTTAGTTCGAGACTAAAATCTTCGATTGCTTTCTTCATTTTATATAATTAAATTTTTTACTTTGCTGGTCATTGCGTATACGATGGCAAAGTTTTCTAACTCCACAAACAAAAAAACACTACTACTTGTCTTAATTAATTAATTTTTATTTTTTAAAAGCATCATATAATTATTCATAAAAAATATTTAAAAATAAAGTAACTTTAGGAGTTGTTTATATTACAAATAAACTTAAGTAATTGATTTTTAGGTTAAAAAAGTTTTGTTATTTCTAAAATTCAATGCGCTAAACATATTATCACATGTGTATCGTCATACCAGCTTGTTATTTTCACATATTATTTACTAAAAATTTAGTTAATAGATTAACAACTGTCTTTTAAGTTGAGATTTGAAATTTTAAAATTTACGAGTTAGAATGATTTAATTAAAAAATATGAATTAAATAATTGTTGAAGACTAATAATTGAATTCAAACAAATAAATATAATGATTATTATTTAATTTAGACTAAAATTTAAAAAAAAAAAAAAAGAAGAAGAAGACTAAAATTGGCTCAGACAGCGGAATTTAATATATTGTTTATTCATTTGTTTTTGAGAATAAAAGGGACTATTCTCAACTGTTTAATTTTGGTTTTATTTATGAAATTTCGGATTTCCGAGTGGGAGACGAGATTCGGCAGTTCGACTCATTAATAAGCGAACAAATGTACTGATAAAAAATTGTTAGAAGAGGAGTTACTAGATTTGACTTTCCATTGACTTGGCACAATTCATTTCAAGAAATCCTAGGAGACCGCTCTGCTTAGTAAACCAAAAGGGATTTCGACATCTATTTGTCCATTTGATCAAAGCAAACAAGAATCATTTTTTCTTTTTGCTTAGCGGTTGAGACTTGGAAAATAAGCAATTTTTACCACTCTTCTCACCGCTGTGGCTATAATTCCCTCATGATGCCGGACGGCGAATTGTCCACCGACGCGACCGAGCCCTCCATGGCCTCTAAAGTTAAAGCCTTTTCTACTCCGTCGCCGATCGTTGAAATCAGCCGAAAAGATGAACCTATAATGGAAAAGAAAGAGAAGGATCCACGAAAAATTGCTAGAAAGTTAGTCCCTCTTTCACTTCCCTATACATATGTAAATATCTATGTTTATTTGCTCCGGTTTTTTCTTTATGCAATGTGGCTTTGCCTTGGTTCTCTTTATTTATTTATTTATTTATTTATTTCTTTGCATGAGCTCAGTTAGATTAAACGAGAGCTATCTGTTTGGCCCTAGGGAAGTGGGAAGATGGGGGAAGGGGGTTGGAGGGAAAACATGAACAATAAAAACCTTGTTAGTTGTTTCTGTTTCAAAAACATCGAAAGCCAAATAAAAAAAAAATGCACTGTTTATTTGAAGTGCTGTTTCCGACAACCTGTGAAAAGCTTTTATATATTTAATTTAGTTTTTATATATTTAAAAATCACGTCGGGTTTTATGCTTTCATTTAAGGTATCAACTAGAGTTATGCAAGAAAGCCATGGAAGAGAACATAATTGTTTATTTGGAGACTGGTTGTGGGAAGACCCACATTGCAGTTCTGCTTATTTATGAGCTTGGCCATTTGATACGGAAACCTCAGAATAGGGTATGCATTTTTCTTGCTCCCACAGTGGCTCTTGTTCAGCAGGTGAGCTACTTTCTATGATTTTCTGCATTAATACTCGATTGTTGGGAATTATTAGTTTATAATATTGTTTTGGCTAAGTTTGGGATTGAGGAACCAACTTGGATCATCATTCGTCAATTGTGGATTCTTTGCAGCAGTGGACCATGCATGGTTTTTAATGGAATTTGTTACTGTTTTGTAGCAAGCCCGGGTTATAGAAGATTCTCTTGATTTCAAGGTTGGGACTTATTGTGGTAACTGCAGACACTTGAAGAACCATCATGACTGGGAAATAGAGATCAAAGAATATGAGGTTATTATGTTCTTTGATTGACACAAGTTTAAAATTTATCCACGTGTTGTTCAACATCCTATGTTGTCCACATGTCGTTCGGCATCCTATGTTGTCCACGTGTCATTCGACATGCCATGTTGAAAGCTTAACTATAAAGAGATACGTCTTACAAAGTTTACCAATTTTAATTTATTACACTTGACCAAATATGTTATCGGTTTTTCTTCCTCCACCCCCCTCCCCCTTATAGAAGATTTTTAATTAGGATTATGGACCCTTGAGGCTTTCATCATCCTCGCCTTATATTTCTATTCATGTTGAATTTTTTGTACAGGTTCTTGTTATGACTCCCCAAATACTACTTCGTAGCTTGTATCACTGCTTCATCAGGATGGACTTAATTGCTCTTCTGATATTTGATGAGTGTCATCATGCTCAAATTAAAAGCAACCATCCTTATGCAGAAATCATGAAAGTAAAGTGCTACATGAAGTCACATTTGTATTCTCTATGATAAATTTATACTAGTCTTTATCAGTTGATGTATTTTGATTCTGTAGATTACTTGACAATCATGTAGGTTTTTTATGATAAAGCTACTGCATCAATGCTTCCTCGTATATTTGGAATGACAGCGTCTCCCGTTGTTGGTAAAGGTAATTAAAAATTGCATTTCTTTTGAAACAAAAGTCTGAATTATTACATGGATCAGCCTTCTCCTTTTCAATTCCTTTCAGTACAAAAACTTTTCCCATTGGAAGTATGAGAAATTAAAGGTGTTATGAAATGTGTTGTGTGTAAAGGCGGAATCAATCAAGAAAATAAATTCGAATGCCTACTTCTTTTTTATGGAAAATGTGTTTGGTGAATGAAAACAAATGTTCTTTTCTAAAAATGTCCGTGAAATATGTTTGATATCACTAAACATTTAAAAATGAGAGGAAAGGTTAAAGAAATAAATAAAATATCCAATGATATTATTCTTGTTTTCAAATTTCTCAACTTTTTCTTTTGTAATTTCATAAGCTTTTGTTAAAGAGATTTGAGTAGACGGGAACAAATGAGATTGTAAATAGTTCACGATGCCTCTAGAGACAAAAAAGGAAAAAGAAAGCAGTTAAGGGAATAATTACTGCTAATGGCTTCTAGTTATAAGTATTAACATATATTATTAATTAATGGCTTCAAATAGTGTTTAATTATGAGTCAACTTAACTTGCAAAGTGCCAAGCAAAGAAGTAATGGACATCCCGTGTTTTCAAAATTGAAAAGGTGTCTTTTTTTTTGGTTCTTTATTCTCATATTTGAACCCATTTTCATTATTGTTTTCTGAAAACTTGTTTCCATTTTCAATTATGCTAGTCTTTTCTGTTTATATGATACAAATATTTTGGATGATATTGCATCTAAGAGTGCTTTTCAATGATATATTTTCCTCTTTAACCGATAGGCTGTTTTAGTTATTAGTTGTTATCTCATCTTTTGATAGCTACTTCTTTGATTACCTTATCTTACGCATTCAGATGCTTCCAGTCAAGTAAATTTACCTAAAAGCATCAACAGCCTCGAAAACTTGCTTGATGCTAAGGTGAGTCTTCGAAACTTTCACTTTGTGAAATCTGGTTTGGTGCAGTCTCTTGTTTTCCTTCTAAAAACTAATTATGGTTGAAGATAGGGAGCTAAGTTCAATCATAATTCCTACATGATGAATAAAACTCCTAAACAGCTTTTCATGTATGTCATGGGAAGATGTTTGGTGCCTAATCGTTTCCTTGTTAAATTAGAATAAATGTAGCTTATGAAGATACTATTCTTAGTTTATGTAGCTGGGTTTTTGTAATGCTGTTTGAAAATGCCATGCCTATGTAACTTGTGTTTGTTAGCCTGAATTGAGGACTTTGGTTCAGTCAACCTTTTCCAGACTTTCATAAGCTGGAGTAGTGGCAGGTCATAGTTCATCTTGATTTAGTGAGTCAACGAGGACAAGAAGATCTATTTGGTTTTCTGCCTTCTCACTTGAGTGCAACTGATCCCTATTTACTTGATCTCACTAACATACATCTTTAGCTATAGGAGAACTCTGTTTCTTCCGTTTGGTGGACAAATGTGTTTGGTCCTCTTCATAATTGCGCTAATCAGTCTTCCAGTAGAAGTGCTTAGGTTGAAGTACAGAAATATCTTACCTTGAGTCATTGTGGTCGGTAATGTTACTATAACTGTTTTAAGGATTCAAGCAACCACTGTAATGTTGGCCAGGTGGAGTAATGTTTATTGTTGTCATATCGTCGTAATCATTCTCTTTCTCTTCCTCTTCCTCTTCCCCTTGCTCTGTGTGACTGTGCTACCATATATCTTTGGAGATTCAAAAACCAAAGTTTCCTTTTCAATGAGGAATGTTTCCATAAACTAGACTTTTTAGTTATAATCAAAATGGGGGGGGGGGGGGATTCTTTTCTTAAACCAATTTCTGTTCTGATACAGATGCTCAGAGTAGTCAATTTTCTAATATTTCACATGCCGCAAATTGTAGGTATATTCAGTTGGAGATAAGGAGGAATTGGAAAGCTTTGTAGCATCTCCTGTGGTTAGAGTATATGATTATGGTCCTGTCAATTTTGGTTCTTCTTGTTCCACCATGATCTATTGCAGTAAACTTGAGGAGATTAAGCGCCAGGTGTGTTCCAGTGACACATTTGCACTCTCTTGATTATCTTGGAAGAAGCTGTATTTATTTATTCATTTATTTTTTCTGTTTCTTTATGGCAAGAGCAGTGCATACCTCTTGTCAGGAAGAATGGTGATATTCAATCTGCCAGGAACACAAAAAAGCTGCTCAACAGAATGCATGATAATATAATCTTTTGCTTGGAAAATCTGGGCATTTGGGGAGCATTGCAAGTAAGATCTTGTGAACAAAATTGAATTTCTTGGTTCTGTTAATTTGCAGTTGAGAGCCTTTCCCTTGCAATTAAATAAACTGCTATTAGTGTTACTTTGATTCTTATTTCATATTCTGCAACTTTTTTCTATTTATCTGAATTATATTCACAAACTCTGTACTCTGGCAAAATCATGTTGGAGAATACCAAATAGAGCATAACATTAGATTCACATGCTATTTAATAAGGCTTTATTTTTATAAGGTGTATTTTATTCATAGGTCATTACTTGCTACTTTTTTTTTTGTGCACTGCCAATAAGCAGTGATTACTTATTTTTTATTCTTTTATTTAATTTGTATCAGTTCTAGCTTGTTGCAGACTTGCAGGTAGTTGCTGATTAAAGTATCCAAGGAAATTCTGATTTATTTCCACCTTCTGCATTTTGTAGGCTTGCCGACTTCTTTTAACTGGTAGTAACTCTGAGAGGAATGAATTGATAGAAGATGAAGGGATTTTAAGTGACGACTCTGTATGTGATCGATATCTTGTTCATGCTGCTGATGTTTTTGCTTCAGATTGTACGAGAGGTATAATCTTTTTAGGCCTTTTAAATTCTAGCTTCTACTTCGTTGTAGCTATTGTCTGGTCCCAATTATGTGTTCACCAAAGTTCAGTTATGCAGGAGAGATATGGGATCAGTGTAGGGACTTTTTAGTAGTAGCTTCAACTTAATTCTGCCTTCTCTCTGTTAATTGATGGTCGCATTACGATTTGCTACACCATTGTAACTTGTATGTATTAAACTTCTAGTACTCAGTGGGTTTTTTTTTGGGTAAATGGAGATTCTTAGATTTTTGAATTTATATGCTCTGCTTATTGTTTCAGTCAACTTGAGTAAGAATCTGAGCTATTAGTCTTTGTTGCTGATATTGTAGATGGATCTGCAAACGATTTATCTGCTGTAGAGATTTTGAAGGAACCATTTTTCTCGAAAAAGCTGCTACGTCTTGTTGGAATTCTTTCCACCTTCAGGTTTGTATTCAAGCATGTATAGTGGTTTTTGGTTATTTGATAGATATATTGCATGGAAACTCTATCGGACCATTTCAATGGGTATAGTACTTGGTAAACAGAACTTCTTTATTTGCATATTATGACTTATGTAGTTCTTGCAACACTAGGAGCCAAGAGAAGGGACTTAATGCATGAGGGGTGATGTACTGATGTTAATTCATTTTAACTATGTTGACACGTCTCATTTCTTTCTATCTGGTTACTTTCAAACAAACTCTACTGCTGCATTTTTTCATGCCTGTAAGCATTTTGCTTTTCTCATTATTTAACTTACAAGGTGTATCATACACATATTTCTCTCACAAACTTCTATAATTACTTTTTACAGGTTACAGCCAAATATGAAATGCATAATTTTTGTGAATAGGATTGTTACTGCAAGATCCTTGTCATACATACTGCAAAACCTTAAGTTCCTATTATTTTGGAAGTGCCATTTTCTTGTGGGAGTCCACTCTGGACTTAAAAGTATGTCAAGGAAGACAATGAAAAACATTCTTGAGAAGTTCAGAACAGGAGAGGTAACCCTTCTGCTAGTGTTAATATTCCTTGGTCACCCAGCTCCTTCCAATTCGTGAATTTGCACATCATTGAATTGTTACTTTTATCTCTGCATTTTAGCAGATTAGCTCAGTTTATCCTTTAGGCACAATGTGGGCAGATTTTGTGTTTTTTGACATCCACATATCATTTCTATAAATGTTTGCCTTAGGAAGTGCATTTCCTAATGTCTCGAAGTTATTATGAGACAGAAGCTCATTCATTCAGTCTAAGGAAGTGCATTTCCTAATGTCTCGAAGTTATTATGAGACAGAAGCTCATTCATTCAGTCTTTGTTCTTGTAATTTGAGCCTCTAGTTCTAGTTGGTTGTAGGTTATGTGATGTTTGGAGGATAATGGTAACAATTAGAAAAACCTTGTGTAAGTATTGTTAAGGGTTCTGTGTCGGTTGAATTAATTTATTCCAATGTTTAAAAAACTGGACTAGAAGTCAAACCAGTGAGACCTCCGTTTATTGGTTCAACTGGGCAGACTGGTTGAACTGGCTAGTTGTGCTAAATAATTATTGAATATAGTAAATATCTAATAAAACTGATTTAATGTTGTTTCAAGGGAATAAAGGTTCAAATCTCATCTCATACAATAAAATTTAGAAAAGTCCAACATCTGTTTTTACATTTTTTACTAGTTAAATGGGTTTTATATACTGTATCAGACAGGCAATTGGTTCCTGGTTCAACCAGTTTGCCTGGCAGGTCTGTCTGGTTTTTTTACACTAATTTATTTTTGATTCCTTGAATGCTGACTTGGCAGTTGAATCTTTTGATTGCAACTAAAGTCGGTGAAGAAGGACTTGACATTCAGACATGCTGCCTCGTGATACGTTTTGACCTTCCAGAAACTGTTGCGAGCTTTATCCAATCAAGAGGACGTGCAAGAATGCCTCTCTCTGAGTATGCATTTCTGGTGAACAGGTGCTATTCATAAAAGTATATGCTATTTGAAGGTCTGTCAATTTGGTTCTCTTTCTGTAATTGGGAAAAAATAAGACCTCTTTCTCTTAACTTTGCAGTGGGAACGAGAAGGAACTAGATTTGATTAAAAATTTTAAGAAAGATGAAGATCGTATGAATGTGGAAATTTCTTTCAGAACATCTACTGAGGTTTCTATTGGTCTTGAGGAGAGAATCTATACGGTTGATTCATCCGGTGCTTCCATCAGTTCAGGATATAGTATCTCTCTACTTCATCATTACTGCTCAAAACTGCCCCATGATGAGTATGCCTTACTTTTTCGTTCTTACCTGCTTTTGAACTTATAATGTCACTATATATGTTCCTTGTGGAAATTCATTTACTAATTTAGATTATCCACGTGAATATAATTTTCAGGTACTTTTTCCCCAAGCCAAGCTTTTATTATTTTGAAGATTCAGGAGGAACAATCTGCAATATAATATTACCTTCGAATGCTCCAATAAATCAAATTGCCAGTACACCTCAATCTTCAGTTAATGCTGCCAAAAAAGATGCTTGTCTAAAAGCAATTGAAGAATTGCATAAATTGGGAGCCTTGACTGACCATCTCTTGCCACTGCAAAACCGTGTTCTTGAGGAGGAAACATTGCTGTTGTCTTCTGATTCTGGGAGCTCTGAAGGTTGATGCAGAGCAACTTTGTCTTATTCTTTTCTTCTTCTTTTTGGTTGGGTGACTGGTATAGAATTAATCACTTTTGCTTGTCTTTAATCTCAGCAAAATTTGATTTTGTTTTTCAGCAGATGAGGATTCACGAGGTGAACTACATGAGATGCTTGTTCCTGCTGTGCTTAAAGAATCATGGACTAACTTAGAGAACTGTGTCCTCCTTTATGCTTACTATATAAAATTTATTCCGAAGCCTGAGGACAGGAGCTATAAAGAGTTTGCTCTCTTTGTCAAGTCTCCTCTCCCTAAGGAGGCTGAGAGAATGGAGCTGGATCTTCACCTATCTCACCGTAGGTCGGTGATGACAAAGCTTACCCCATCAGGAGTTGCAGAATTTAAGAGAGAAGAGGTAACAATGTTTTGTTTCTGTCAGACTTTGTTCTAATTATCTTAGTACCAAAACTCACTGTGTATCTGTGCATATGCAGATTATGCAGGCACAGCATTTTCAAGAAATGTTCTTCAAGGTCATCCTTGATAGATCAGAACTCCTTTCTGAATTTGTTACTTTAGGAAATGTCTTTCTTTCATCAAGCTCCTCAACATTCTATTTATTGCTTCCTGTTATTCTCTCCAATTGTGAGAATAAAGTGACAGTGGATTGGGGGATTGTGCAAAGATGTTTGTCGTCTCCACTTTTTAAGCCTCCTGTTGCAGCTGCAAAGATTGAAAATTTCCCTTCAGATGTTTGCTTGCACCTTGTAAATGGTTGTAGGAGTATAAGAGACATTGAGAATAGTTTGGTGTATGCCACACACAAGAGGGCCTTTTACTTTATTACTAGCATTGTTGGTGAAAAAAATGGTTACAGCCCATATAGAGATTCAGGCACTTTAAATCACGTGGAGCACTTAAAAATGTTGGTAGCTCCACTCTTGATTCACAACTGTTATTAACGTTATCAGAATAGCTTATGGGGAGGTTATGCTCACCAAATTGTTTAGATTAGGTTTTTATCTAGTATTCAATTGATAAAGTGTTAACTTGAATGTTGTCAATCAGGTCTGGCATTCATCTTAAGTACCCTGAACAACCTCTTCTGCATGCAAAACCACTTTTTAAGTTGCACAATTTGCTCCACAACCGAAAGCCGGAGGATTCGGGTAGCTTCTCGTTTGCTTTGCTTTCATTCTTGTCATTGTTCCCTTTTCGCTAAGTATGTTGCTTGTTATACTGGATTATTTGTGTTCAAGATATGATATTCTAGACCTTGCTACCATCTTCATGGGTATATTGCTATTTATTTTGTCAGATTGCGTTATTTTTCCATGATGGGAACAAGATTTATGGTTCATTATTGATAGATTAGTGCTACATTGCCTGTAATTGACATGAAATGCCTGATTTATAGTTAATTATTTGTTAATGATTGTCCTTTTCCCATTTTTTTTTCTTCTTCATCAGAAAACACTAGAAAGCAACAAATTACCAATTTGAAGTAGCCTAATATCCATGCAGCTTATTTGATGTGCAAGAGATATCTTGAACTGTATTCTTTTGGAAATGAGAAATGCTCAAGTTGGGCGATTGAATGAGACTATGAGTTGTCACATGGTGGTGAAGATTGAGGATTAATCTTTCTTTTCCAATCCTAGACTTAAGGATTACTAGCAAGTAGAATCACGCTATTCCAACAATAAAACGCTTTACAACCGGCCTTGCTGGCCATTCTTTAATCTGCTTCAGCACTTGGATTAATGGGCCTATTGGTTTTTGTCCGAATCTTCCCTGGAAATATACTAGTATATTGTTAAAATGCTATCTTTAATACAACCTTTTTAGTATCAAAAGCTTGAGCCATTCTGGATCCCCCCTGCCCCCCAAGGGAAAAAAAGGTCCTTCTCATTTTCTCTATCAGTAAATCAAACAAAAGGGAAATATGTTTTGTTGATTTTCTCTGTCTTTTCATTTCCTAAGGCTGTTCTTTGTTGTAAACAGAATCAAATGAACTGGAAGAATACTTCATTGATTTGCCTCCTGAGCTTTGTCAGCTGAAAATAATAGGCTTCTCCAAAGAGATAGGGAGTTCGCTTTCTTTGTTACCATCAATTATGCATCGCCTGGAGAACTTGCTTGTGGCTATTGAACTGAAGCATGTTTTTTCTGCTTCATTTGCCGAGGGAGCTGAAGTTACAGCCCTTAGGGTAAGACCTAAGTCCACATGATATTATGAATAGTGCTTTTGGTTAAGTGTCTGTTAAGTTAGTTACTGTGCTAGTCCAATCATTTAATCAAGAAATGCAAGCATCTCCATGAATGTTATCTATGACTAACAGTTTGAAATGGTGTTAGGTCCTAGAAGCACTTACTACAGAGAAGTGTCAAGAGCGTTTTTCTCTTGAAAGGCTTGAGTCACTTGGTGATTCCTTCCTCAAGTTTGCTGTGGCCCGCCATCTTTTTCTTCTACATGATGCACTCGATGAAGGGGAATTGACTAGGAGAAGGTCTAATGTTGTAAATAATTCTAATTTATTCAAGCTGGCAACAAGGCGAAATTTACAGGTTTGATTATGTTTTAGAAAGTGATATTCTTATACAGAAGTTTTGACTTCTGTTATGAATAGCATAATTGTTATATTTTTGAGAAATTTTACCTGTTGGTCAACATACTATTTCAAACATAGAACATTTTTACGATTAAAGTCTGCCATTCTTCACTGCTAACAAATGTGGAGTAGTTTCATTAAATGCTAAGGTGCATGTTCATGTCACTCATCCAATATGGATAAATTATCTTAGACCTGTAGACATAGAAGATTATAGAAAAATGTGGTATTTACTAAAATGATTAAACTAAAAAACAATGTGTGTGGTTAGAACCCTCTTCTTGATTTTGGAATTGTTAGCATCAGCTGTTGAAGGAGTTTTGGGTGTACTCAAATGCTTTATGTTCATGCCACTTGGAATGGATAATTTGAACCTAAGAAGATTTAATATGTCTATTTGGTGTTTTAAGATAAATAATTAATATTTTATGGTTCTGTGTTTCCACAAAATTTCAGGTTTACATACGTGATCAACCTTTTGATCCTTATCAGTTCTTTCCCTTGGGCCATCCCTGCCCAGTAATTTGTACAAAAGAAACTAAAGGAACTGTTCATCCACAATCTAGTTGTCAAGTAGATCATGCAAAGAGTGAAGTCAGATGTAGTAGAAATCACCATTGGCTACATAAGAAAACAATTTCTGATGTGGTTGAGGCTCTTGTAGGAGCATTTATAGTTGATAGGGGCTTCCAAGCGGCAACAGCATTTCTTAGATGGATAGGCATACGAGTGGACTTCCAAGGTTTTCAACTTAATAGTATTTGGGCTGCAAGCAAGAGATTTATGCCACTTTCCTCCCTATTGGATATTGGAGATCTTGAAAATTTGTTGGGTTATCAGTTTCTACATAGGGGTCTCCTCCTTCAGGCGATGGTGCATCCTTCTTTTAATAGGCATGGGGGAGGCTGCTACCAGGTATGCAATATGTCGGCTTTTCTACTTAAGGAAATCAGAGACTCTCTATATGTTTTGTATTTTTCACCTGCCTTGTCAATTTTATAACATTCTATTTTGTGATGCAACAATTAATAATACTTTGATACTTTTCCAGAGATTGGAGTTTCTTGGAGATGCTGTCTTGGATTATTTAATTACATCATATCTGTTTTCACTGTATCCAAAGTTGAAACCTGGTCAGTTGACTGATTTGAGATCAGTGTCAGTGAACAACAAGTCCTTTGCCAATGTTGCAGTGGACAGACGCTTACACAAATTTCTTATGTGTGACTCTTGTCACCTCAACGAGGCCATAGAAAAATATGTTGACTTCATCACATCATCACCGGACAGGGGATTGTTTGAAGGGCCAAAATGTCCGAAGGTAAGAATTACTAGCTGTTGTATCTTATGCCCCCTCATGCATGCTTTCCTCTTTCCCCCCAATATATAATGAATTTTAGCCATCTTTATATAATGCAAGTTACAAATGCAAAGCTTTATTCCTAACCTATGATCATTGGATTTTTTTTCCTTTTAATTTAAGTTAACGAGGTCTAGGTGGAATACAATATTCTAATTAAAGCTTGCAACTAAATTATATTCATGCTTATTTTCTTATTTGTTTAAGAGAATACATATGCTGGATTATGATAAATTTAAAAAATAATTATGAGCATTAGGTAGAATGCAGTATAATAATCGAAGCAAATCTTTTTTTGGAGCTGATTTAATTTTATGCTATTTTCTTGTTTGAGGACGAAGATGTGGTTGGCAGATTTTGATTCTTTCTTTGAGTTTGATTTATGAGAGCTTGGTGGAACTGATATTATGATAAAAGCAAATCTGTGTAAGAATACTGCACAATACCTTCAAGAAGGGTTTTTAATTTAATAGCTTTAATGTATTGATACAGGCTCTTGGTGACTTGGTAGAGTCTTGTTTCGGTGCTATTCTTCTTGATACAGGGTTCAACTTGAACCGTGTTTGGAAGATAATGCTATCCATTCTGGATCCAATCAAGAGCCTTTCAAGTGTGCAGCTCAATCCTATCAGGGAAGTACAGGAACTTTCCCAGTGTTATAACTGGGATTTGCAGTTTCTAGTTACAAAAGTTGGTAGAAATTTTTCAGTGGATGCAAAGGTAAATGCAGGAGATGTTCCTCTATGTGTTTCTTCCAGCAACATTAGTAGAAAAGAAGCTATCAGAACTACTGCACATCAACTATATGTAAAGTTAAAGGTAACAGGTGCCCTGCATACTTTCCTATTCCCTCTTCTTGATTCCATTGAAACATGATGCTTTTTGAATATGTACTCATATTTGGTTCCTTTTAGAAGTTAATATCATTTATAGCCCAGTCTTAGTGTAGGTATATTCCAAACTTGTGAAGCTTGCCTTTTATTGCTGGTCGATAAATGATTGTGAATTTGCGACTTAATCCCTGTCTCTTCTTGTCTCTGAATGTACAGGCTCTAGGATATGCACCCAAATCAAAGTCCTTGGACGAAGTTTTGAAGGGAAGCCCCAAGAATGAAGCCAAGCTGATTGGATACGATGAAACACCCATTGATGTCACTGTTCCTGACATAATTGGATTTGAAAACATGAAATTGCAAGAATCTCTTTTGAATGATTTCAACCCCAAAACCCGTTCTAGTAAAAAGACAACTTCTAGCGGTGTATCTTGCATCTCACCTGGTAGCAGACCTCCACCTTCTTTTGAAGTAAAAGCAGCAAGGGGTTCAGCCTCTGGTATTGAAGCCAAAGGCACACCCCCCAATTGCTCCATTGTGGATCCTAGTTGTGGGATTGACTCGCCATCCAAAGGTAAATGATTGTTACACTTTTTGTGACTAGTCAGTGTGGAGCAATTATCTTATTTGTCTCTTAATTTCTCAGGTGAATCACATAGTCGTACTGCTAGATCACAGTTATACGAAATCTGTGCTATCAATTGCTGGAAACCCCCTTTGTTTGAATGTTGCAAAGAGGAAGGACCAAGTCATTTGAGATCGTAAGTACACTACGCATATATACTAGAAAAGACAGCTGAAAAGTCTTCATTAGGACAGTTCGAAAGATGGGAACTTCAAACTACTTCCCTCTTACTTGAATAATTTTACTCAAATCCTATATATTCAAAATCATTTGCAGATTCACTTACAGGGTAATAGTTGAAATCGAAGATGCTCCAGATATGATATTGGTGTGCTTCAGCAGTCCTCGGACCACAAAGAAGGCAGCAGCTGAGCATGCAGCGGAAGCTGCACTCTGGTATTTAAAACATGAAGGATACTTACAATAGGTAAACTTAACCGACTGAATCTCATTGCTAGACATAATGGAGATCAAGGTTTGAATTTATTCATTTTGCTATCTCAGTTCAATGGCTCTAGTCTCTCTCTTCATCCCCTATTTAATGAATTTAAAATCTGCATTTTGTTTAAAGTCGAATAAAAGATGATTTAACCACAAAATTAAAATTTTGCTTCGAACATGTTAACGTGGCATTTTTGGTATGTCCATGTATCCAACAAGGAACCCAATTTAATTCAATCCATGTATCCGGTGCTGTGTCGTGAAAGTGTAAAGATTAAATTTATTAAACTCGAGATAGAGGATTAAAGCTATTCAATTGAGATAATAAGATGATCGAATTTAGATTTCAAACTCAAATATGTTTGATGATGTCTATATTGATGGCTGTTAACTAAAACAGAACAATATCAAATTTTGATGTTTTCTTCTTTTCTTTTTCCTTTTCTTGGGCGTTTGTTAACTAAAACAAACTCGGACAAAATATGGATAATATGCATTTTAAGACACATGGACAATGTATGATATGTTATACATGTATTTTGTCCAACAAGTATTGATAAAAAAAATTGTTTGGTTTATTAGATAACTTCGATAATCTGAAAGTTAAAATTTTAATGTATCGATTTCAATCACACATCTACAAATTAAAAAAAAAAAAACATTATACAATCTAATATAAAATATAATTTGATGCAAAATTATCAGCTTCGCCAGTGTCGTTTTCAATGGTGGCATCTCAAATCTAACATGATTCTAACATAGAATGATAACTGCTGATACAGAAAAATAATTAATTTAATATAAAATCACATTGAAAATGAATATTACTTGTAAAAAATAAAGACGCAAATAATCTCATTTTCTCATATCGAGGAGAAATAATAACAAAAAGAAGCATTTCGGCCATGCAATTCTTTGACGGGCACCATCTAATTTTATTCAGCGAACCGGTTAATCCAAATTCAATCTTTAGTCACGCGAGTTTGTCGCACGTGTGAGCCATTTCCCCGCCAAAACTCCATCACCTTCCCGCCGAAAGAACCCAAATGATAATTAAACATCAAGGAAAAGGAAACGTCTCAGAAGGAGCGATTTCGCTTCTTCATTTCAGAAAGAGCGAAAATAAAAGATAATCGTAGTAGAAAAAAATGTCGGGATGGGACGAAGGAGGCGTGTACTACAGCAACCAGACGCAGTTCACTGATGCCTCCCCGGAAGCGGAAGTGCCACCGCATCGGCCACTTCGAGTCGCCATTCCGTGCTCCTTAAATTCAAGGAGTTCATCAGAAACTTCGAGAAGGAGAAGAACGTGTTCCCTTACAGAGAAAGCCTCGTGAATAACCCTAAATTCCTAGTGGTCAATCTTGAAGACCTTCTCTCCTTCGATTCCGATCTCCTCTCCTTCGATCCTCTCCCTCCGATTATCTGCCTCTGGTAAAACACTCTTGCAAGTAGTAGTATCAATTCTATCAAAACATATTCTATTGCTTATTATTTTTAGTTATTAATAACCGTTTTAGTTTGAGCATGGTATTAAATTGCGGCCGCAATGCGCATCGTAACGGTTTTGAAAGTCTCCGCGCGACGATGAGCGAATCGCATCACGACTTTTGCGGTTTGAAGCCATTATATAACACTGCAACAAATTTTTAAATTATCCGAAATATGAAATTACATAGATGAGACACTCAAATAATTTTAGACTTAGCAAAAAAAGAAAAGAAATGAAAAAAAAGAAAAGAAATGATGTTAAATAATAACAAATATTTAACTTATGATACACCTTGTCTGAAAATTGTTTGATCATTGGAACATTTAACAGACTTCCACATTATACTTACATTAAATCAACAAATTGCATGTCTATTATCACTTTTTTCTTAGCAGTGATTATCAGGTAAAGCTTTATTCTTACCAACCAAATGCATATTATCCAGCTTACTTTGAACAAAATCCAAGCTATAGATTTATTGGTTACCATTTACCATATCACATGTTTCTTATGAATGATGCATCTTATGGTACACACAATGTGATGAATGATGCATCTTATGGTACACACAATGTGATGCCTTTTTCACATGGAATGAGAAGAAATCAAAACGAAGGCAGTGATGAACAATGTGATGACTTTTTCATATGGAATTGTAAGAAATGAAGTTTTTATATTTGTATTTATATACTTTTTAAGTTATGTAAAATGAATTTTTTCATGTTAGAATGTGAGAATATTTATATGCTTTTTTTAATGAGACTATTTATATGTTACTCATTAAAATTATAGTTGTTATTATCAATTATTTAGTATGATGATATTTGTATAGTCCATATTTATTTTCAATGAATTTTTATCTATAAAATTATATTTTTATTTTAAAATAAGACATAAAAGAGTATATTAATATTAGAATATTAAAATATAGTTACAAAATATGTAAATATAATATTTTACGTAAGGTCCGCATCATCTGCAACCGCGACACCGCAACCGCAATCGCTGACAGACACTGCAACCGCAATTTAGTACTATCAGTTTGAGACGGCGGCTGCGGAGGCTTTAGCGGGTTTGAAGATGAAAGTAGCGGGGGATTCGGGTGAAATGGTGGAGCCGCAGACGGGCGAGGTTCAGATTTTACTTGAATCAAAGGAAGATCCAGTTTCCATGCGTTCATTTGGGGTAATTGTTTGGAATATCTTTGATCCATTGGTATGAACTATGAAAGAAGCTGCGTTATTTAAAGTTTTGACGGATTGTTTTTCCTTTACTTAGGCTCAATATATCTCGAAACTAGTTAAGATATCAGGCAATACCATTGCTGCTTCAAGGGTTAAGGAAAAGCCTACTTATGTGCAATTAATCTGCAAGAACTGTAACAGTTCAAGGACGGTTCCCTGCCGCCCAGGTCTTGGTGGAGCAATTGTTCCCCGATCAGGTGACCATGTTCCCCAGGTTTGTTTCTTAATAAAATTAACTGTAGATTTTTTCGATAATAATTTCATTTAAATCTCTGATTGGATTAACGAGATGTTTGTAGCCCGGAGAAGAACCTTGTCCCATTGATCCCTGGATCGTGGTTCCTGAGAGGAGCTAGTATGTCGACCAACAAACCTTGAAACTGCAGGAGAACCCAGAGGTAAGGTCTCTAGTTTAGGAGAAACTTTAGCGAATTGTGAAATTTATTTGCTGATATATTATGTTTTGAAGGATGTACCCACAGGTGAACTTCCTAGAAATATGTTGCTTTCGGTTGATCGGCATTTGGTTCAAACCATTGTACCTGGTACAAGATTGACAATAATGGGGATTTATATTATCTTTCAAGCTGCGAATTCATCAACAAAGTAAGCCTTTGTGCGAGGAGTTCAATGCTTTCTGCACTTGCTCCCATCTTTCTCTTCTAATTGGAATTTTATCTGATTTTATGTAGCCATAAAGGAGCAGTTACTGTCAGACAGCCTTATATCAGGATAGCGGGAATGGAAGAGACCAATGAGGCCAGTTCTCGAGGGCCTGCCACTTCCACCCAAGAAGAGGTAAACATCAAAGTGATCCTGAATGTTGTTAACTTTAAAATTTTCATCCACTTTACTGCATCTATTCCCCTTGTGTCATGATCTGTGCATTTGTATCAACTGTATGCATGTATCCACAAGTTCCCGAAGTAGCTTGCTCCTTTTTCTCTTTATTATTGTTTGAGTTAATTTGTTTAACCTGCGTGTGTTGGGTGTTTTCTGTGCAAGCACTAAAATAAAGTTCGAATGGATCTCCTTTTTCTTCATCACTATCATTTGCAGGTAGAGAATTCAAAAAAATTGCCTCAAATCAAGATGCATGTAAAGACATATGCTACAAGATTGCTCACTCTATATTTGGTCATGATGGTGTCAAGAAGGCTGTTGCTTGTCTTCTTTTTGGAGGAGCCAGGAAGGTAAGTTTCATATCTTTAACTTTTATTCTTCAATATTCTTTCAATCTACTGTCTTCATAACTGGCTTTCTCAATCTGTAGAATTTGCCTGATGGGGTGAAGCTAAGAGGTGATATTAATGTGTTACTTCTTGGTGATCCATCTACTGCCAAGTCACAGGTTAGTTATACATGTTAGTGTGATTGGTTAAGGTTGCCAGAATCCATGTTATTTGCTTTTCCATCTCCTTGAGCGCTGTCTCTGTTCCCCATTTAGTTTTAGGGCATTTTTCCATATTATAATTTCTCAAGTTCGTTGAGAAGACTACTCCCATAGCTGTTTATACTTCTGGAAATGGCTCATCAGCTGCTGGTCTTACAGCTTCAGTTATTCGAGATAGTAGTTCTGTAAGCTCTTGCTCTGTGCTATTCTGGGAGATAATTTTGTTTTGCTGGTTCCTTAATTTTTGAGAAAGTGTCCTTAATTTTGTTTTTCCTATAACCTTCTGTAAGAAAGGTTTCTGACATTGATTCCCTTATCTATGCAATGCAGCGGGAGTTTTATCTTGAAGAAGGAGCCATTGTTTTGGTCAGATGGAGGTGTTGTATGTATTGACGAGTTTGATAAGATGAGACCAGAGGATAGGTAAAGTAGATTAATGTTAAAACTTGTTAGGTCTTACTAAGTATGCTACTTATGGAGCAACAGACAATATCTTGCCTAGGGTTGCAATTCATGAAGCTATGGAGCAACAGACAATATCTATTGCCAAAGCAGGAATAACAACTGTTCTCAATTCTAGAACTTCAATACTTGTAGCTGCTAATCCTCCTCCTGGACGTTATGATGATCTTAAGGTCTGGAGTTGCACTTCCTGTTCTGTTTTTGTCTATTTCTCCAATTTCTGCTTGCCATTTATATGAAGCAACTGAAAGAAATGACCACCTTGCAGACGGCACAGGATAATTTTGATTTACAGACTACAATTCTTTCAAGATTTGACTTGATCTTCATTTTCAAGTTTTCAGGATGTATGACCAAGACAAGGTAGCTTATATTCATTTTTCTCAGCTAAGATTTCTTCACTATACTTTGTTTCAGTTTTGTTGGGTTATCTGACAGTCTTATTTCTTAATCACTGAACCGTATTTCTTCTGGTTTAATGCTACAGCTTTGAACTTTCACTTCTTTTGCAGATCATAGCAAGTCATATCATAAAAGTTCATTCATCTGCTCAGGCAGCCTCTAGTGATATTAGAGCTTCTAAAGAAGAGAATTGGCTTAAAAGGTACATATGTAGAGTGAAGTCACCTCGAGTTACTGGGACCATATCCAATGTCTATGCTACTATGTATCTGCTGCTAAATTTAGTGAAAATTTTCAGGTATATACAATATTGCCAATCAGAATGCCACCCTCGCCTTTTAGAAGCTGCATGTGCCTTCAGAATGATTACGTTATATCAGAAGGGTAATCTCAAACTTTGGCTATAAATGAGTATTATCTTAGTATGTTTGTGCCTGAATTAAACTAATAAAAAAGGCTCCCTAACTGCCCATTGACACTAGAAGTTGAAATATATTTAGAATAATAATCTCAAGGTTATTTAATAGGGTAAATTACACTAATAGTCACCTAATTTTGGAGTAGCTGACAAAACAGTTACCTAGGTTTTATTTCAGTCACTCAACTTTTAAAAAGTAACAAAACTGTCTTTTTTGTCGTTTTTCGTCACAGACGTCATGGTAAAGTGATGTGGCATGTGACGGTATCCTTGCTATCAACCTTAAGTCTAGCTAACCGATTACTCACAGTTTAACAATTGTAGCAGCACCATTTTAGGATTAGAGAAAAAGAAAAAGAAGAAGAAGAGGAAAAATGGAGATGCCTAAAGTGATTTCGATGTGCTATTGTGGAAACCCAGCCAAGTTGAACACATCTTGGTCCACTGATAACCCAGGTAGGGGGTTTTTTGGGTGTAAAAAATTTGGCTTTAGATTTTGAAAACCATGTCCCCACTAGCATGTGATGGAACACACCTAAAAAACAGTAAAGCATGCTTGGTTACCAAAATAATCACTAAATCAACTTTTTGAGTAGCCTCACCAATAAAGATTCATACACACACCCTTAAAAAAATAGTAACTATATGCATATTATAAAAGAAAAGTCACTGCATGCATATTAAAAAATAGTTAACACACCAACAATTACTGCATGCATATTAAAAAACAGTATGTGATCAGTAATATAAAGTTAGAATAAAGGCAACATGAAGTCAACAATAAAGGCATCAAAAAGATTAAAAATGGTAACTTTACCTCAAGGATTCTTTTATGTTTACATCCAACTTTTTCTTGATCTTTGGACACAACATTCCTTTCCATTTGTCAGCTTATTCTTTCTTCTTGACATAATCTTGGTCCTTATTGTCTCCATCATGGTCAGAATAGGTTTCCTTCTTGCTTCCAGTATCATCTGTCAGTAAACAACATAAACGATTAGTGAATTGCTAATGATTAGTAAGAAACATAAAACATAGGGGTTTACCTTATTAAATGATTCAGAAAGATTATTCACCAATATGTCAGAATTACTCTTAATTGAGAAGTGAGACCTTGACCAGTGAGTAGGGTTCTTCTCCTTCAATCAATCATAAGCTTGCTGATTGGTTTTCCTCAATTCATCCATAGCATCCTCAAAATCCCTTGTAGTGCTTGCTCTGGCAGCTTTTCAAAGTAAATCTTTCAATTTTTTTGTTCGGAAACCAGCCTTCTTGAAATTGGCATGTAGATGTCTAACACAGTGTCTTGTTTCTGCATTAGGAAACAACATACATATTGCTTCTAAAAGTCCATGCAATTAGAAAAAAAAAGTTTAATTCTTTGACAATCCCTAAATAGAAACAACATAAAAAAATGAATAAATAGAGTTTTACCTTTTGTTTGTCAGACATGAAAGATATTTGGCACGAGCTCACAATTTCCAAGCCTATTGCAAGCAACTCCAAGAACCAAAGCCATTATTTGCATCTATCCCAACAACTGCAAACAAGTAGCCACCATAGTAGCCTTTCAAGAAATATCCATCTAAAACTACTATCTTCCTACAACCAGCCCTATAGCCATCTTTGCATGCCTGCAGACAGACATACATCCTTTGAAACAACCTGTTATCCAGATAATATATTGTTGTTGTTCCCATATTTTGTGTCCTAACCTCCAACAAATACTTATAAATGTTCTCATATTGAGCCTTATAAGCTCCTTTAATTAATTCCAATGCCCTAAGTTTAGCCCTCCTACATTTGGTTAGTGAGACTATGCAACTCAAATCTCTTTTGACATCTTGTTGTAATGATTTCAGATAATAATCAGGATCAGCAATGAATTTTTCTTTATAATGTTTACCTATCCAAGTTGAAGTTACATTCTTATTTTTATATACTTTAGAACAAGTATGGTCAGGGTTTGAACTTTTAATTTGCCAAGTTTGGTCAGTAGGATCATTAGGGTTCAGTCTAGAAGCCCATATGAACCAAAGACATTTTTCACTCCAGACTGCCGTTAACCTTTTTAAATCATTTTTGGGAAACTTAATAAAGTAATTGTTCAACCTACCATACTGCTTGACAGCTTCTTTTAGACTGTCCTTAGACTTAAATAACATTCCAACCTTAAGTCTAAGATTACTCATGTCAGTCTCTAGGTTGAACTCAGGCTAATTTTGGCCATCTGAGTCAGATTCATGTGGACTATCTAACCTCCTAGAATCATCACTATCACACAATTCATCTACTCTTATACCATCCATGTTTAAACCATCTAAACTAACTTCTATATCATCCCTATCACGATCAGATGCATCACTACCAGACACATTACTACCAGATATGTCTTCTTTATTTTCATTAAAATTTTCATTAATTAAACTTGTCAAACAAAGTACTCATCAATAAAGCCAGACAACATAGGTACACTTTAACCATTTCTGTCAAACAATAACCAATACAAAATACCTAATAATTTAATACAAACACAACCATCAGATATACACAACAAACATCAGTTTCATAATGGCATTCATACAATGGCAGATACAAACAATAAATGTAACAGCCCGATTTTGGGTCTAATCAAAATAGTAGTTTTGGGCCCACAAATTCGTTGAGGAAAATCTTATTTTTATTCACGGAAAGATTTCGTAAAAATTTTGTTAAAAAATTTTGGACGTTTGAGCACTCAATTTAGTCAAAAGGACTAAATTGTAAAAAGTGCAAAAGTTGAGTTCTATTTGTTAGAGGCGTTAAATTGTTATGTGTTTTTAAATTGGAAGTCCTTATGAGATAATTAGCCCATTAATAAGTTAGTGGGAGATATTTGTTTGGTAATTTTTGAAATTTGGTTGAAATAAAAAGGGTAATTTTGTAATTTAGTTAAAATGGCCTAATAGGACAAAATGGTAAAAGCTATCATCTTTTTTTCTTCTTTCTTCTTCAACCGATTGTAAAAACCAAAAATGGCAGCCATGGATGAGCTTCATTCGGCCAAGCTTCTATGGCTTATATAGATCTAGAAATTATGAAATTTGGACTAAGATCAGGGAAGAACAAAGTTGTGGGCTAAGTTGAGAAAATTAGTCGTTTCGGCATTCGAGGTAAGTTGGTGTGTTAATAATAATGCAATAATGTTGTAATTTATATTTGAAAGCTAAATTAGTGAATTAATAGAATTATGTTGAATTAAATGTTTAATGTGCCAAGTTTATAAATTGATTTAAAATATGTCTATGGTACATGGAAATGCATTGAAATATTGTACTTAAATGTGACTTTTATGATTGTGAATTAGTGTTATCATGAGACAAGTGATTAAGTGAATATTGACTAAATGTTAACAAGTGTGAAAAAGTCTCGGTTGAACCTTAGGAAACGATTAGGATACAAGTGACATGTCATTAGGAATTTCAGTGTTTTCAGTGTGAAAGTGTTCCCCGGGTGCTGGTTCATTGTGTTGTATGAGCGGCTAGGTGATCGTGCATGTGTTGCAGACACACGGCGGCTTGTGTGAAAGCGATGACTTTATATTAACCTTGAACCGGCGGCTTGTGTGAAAGCGGGCGAGGTAACCGGTGTTACTGATGGTAGCTTTGGCTAAATTACAGTGGTAGCTTCAGCTACATTACAGTGATAGCTTCGGCTATATTACAGTGTGGCACTCTGTGCCTTATTTCACGTATCCTTTAGTATTCCGTATGGTTCAACGGGTATTAAATTGATATAATGAAAAGTGATTGAATGTGAAAAGGATTTAATCATGTGATAATAATATGCAAGTGAACATTGTAATTGATACATTTATATGAGTAAGTGTGAATAAGAAATCGTATGAAGAAATAATATAGGTATGTGTATGAAATTGCTGTTGTATGATTTATATGTTGAATAAAGTGTTTGGGTTATGATGCATCAATTGTTATGTTTTTGTGCATATGTGTAAAATTGAAAATGAATACATGAAAATCATGAGAAAGTGAATACAAGGAAATCATGAAAAAGTGAAATTTGCATTAAAATAGTACTGGACAACTGCAATTGTGTACTTTTCATCGAAAATAGTGGAAATTGAATTAGAAAGTGAAGGAAATATGAATTTAAAGCTCATTTAGTCTATTTTCGTATAAAAGGAATAGAGTAAGCAAAAAAAGTGGAAATTATGAGATATTTAAATTTTAGTGAGACTGGTTCTGAATGACTTCGTGATTCCCTGTTTTGTCTTGGAAAAATTATTAAAAATTGTACAAAAATAATCATGGAGCATAGTTTATATGCTTAGAATCCTAAATGAGTCTATTTTTGATTAGAATAAACGAGAATATTATTTGAATTCTGTATAATGAGATAACTGAGTTTTTGTAAAGATAGGTCAGAACCATCGAACAGTGAAATAAGGGAAACTTTAAGAATAATCTGGTATTGATTGGCCAGACCAAAAATTCTGGAAATTTTATGACAAGAAGGTATATGGGTCTAATTTCAGGGAAAATTAACGGAACTTAATTTCGAGTTTTGTAGCTTATGAAATAATTAAATTAGTGACTGCAGAAAAATAGCCTAAGCTGAACTTAAGAAAAAGGTAAAACTATGTGAATATTGATTCTATTTCATTGAGCATATTTATTGAGAAATGGGTTAATATTGTTAATTAAATTGCTTATTATTATTAATATGCCAATTTACTAAGCTATAAAGCTTACACCATTTTCCCATTTCTTTTAGTGTTGTTAGGTTGGCTCGGGGTTGGAGATCGTTGGAGGTATCATCACATTATCAATTTGTCAAGTTGGAATCACGAAAATTCCTAATTATTTTCAAGTGAATGGCATGTATAGAGATTTAGTTATTGGTAGTATGTATCGGAGAAGTGTATAAGATTGCTGTAGTGCCTCTTACCCTGATCCGGCGATAGATAGGGGTAAGGGGTGTTACAATAAAACATAAGTTTGATAATGACATTACAATGGCAGATATACACAATAAACATCAATTTGATAATGGCTTTAAGTGTTTCAAAATTGAAATCAAAATCGAAATAGAAATCAAAATCAAAACCAGAATCTAAATTAAAATCAAAATTAAAATTAATTTGATAATGACATAACTACAATGGTAGATATACACACAATGGCAAATATACACAATAAACATCAATTTGATAATGGTAGTGAGTGTTTCAAAAGTGAAATCAAAATCGAAATAGAAATCGAAATCGAAATCAAAACTAGAATCGAAATTAAAATCAAAATTAAAATTAATTTGATAATGGCATAACTACAATGGCAGATATACACAATAAACATCAATTTAATAATGGCAGTGAGTGTTTCAAAAGTGAAATCAAAATCGAAATCAAAATCAGAATAGAAATTAAAATAAAAACCGAAATAACCCTAAATTGAAATAACAGCATTGAAATCCAAAAAAATTAAAACAAAATGCAACAACTTACCCGTTATAGTGGATGTAACAACACTGGTACCTTCTCTTCTATTGCCCATTGTCGCTGATAATCAAATACACTAATGGTTTCTAGTTCGTCTTCTTTCCTCCCCAAACAAAATAGACCCTAAAACCCTAAAACCTTATACCCTATTAATCGATTATTGAATCGATTTCTAACCCTAAACCCCTCTTAATCGATTCTCAAATTAGTTTCAACCCTAAAAACCCCCAAATCCATACCAAAATTTTCGGAAATCGATTTTCCTTTTTTTTCCCCCAAACCCCCTAAACCTCTAATTTGTTTCTAACCCAACCGATTTTTTCCCTAAACCTGCCCCAAACCAAGCACCCATCAGTCGCTTCGCCAACGTGGCAAGTTAAGCTGGTTAACTTGCCACGTCAGCAATTCCGTTAACACCCTAACTGTAACTGTTAATCAGTGACTGTTTTGTAACTTTTTCATAACGTTGGTGACTGTTTTGTTACTTTTTGAAAGTTGAGTGACTGAAATGAAATCTAGGTGACTATTTTGTCAACTACCCAAAATTGGGTGACTGTTGGTGTAATTTACCCGATTTAATATGCTAACTAACATTAGTCATCAACATGAGTTATTCTTGTAGGAAATGAGGCAGCAAGCAAATGAGACTGGAGAAGCTGCTGCAATCCCCATCACTCTGATGCAGTTAGAGGCCATCATAAGGTTAAACGAGTCTCTTGCAAAAATGAAATTGTAAGCACTGATTTTAGCTAATCAAGTTGAGTTGTGAGTTGTGAATGCTTAAATTTAAAATTCAAACTGGCAAGAGAGACATTTTTTAACTCTATTTTGATATAACTAGATGAAAATTTTGCCCCCTTTTAACGGTTACTTAAAAATGTGTTTTAGGTCACATGTTGCCACTGAAAGTGACGTAACTGAAGCATTAAGACTTTTCAAAGTTTCTACAATGGATGCAGCATGCTCTGGAATATACCAACACATTCATATCACTCCTGATATGGCTAATGACATCAAGGTTTGTAGACATTAGTACCAATACATTATTGCTGAACTTTTTCTCATATTTTAGTTAACAAAATCTGATGTATACAGCAAGCAGAAACCAGATAAAGAGAAGATTGGGAATTGGAAATCACATATCCGAAAGAAGGTTGATTGATGATCTTACTAGAATCGGCATGAATGAGTCAATGGTTACTTAAATCCAGATGTTCTTACCATTCATCATTTGCTTAAAGACTTGAATATCATGCTTTAGGAGTATACTGAAAATTTTGGTTGGAACTAAATTTAGTAATAAACAAGGAATAATATCAGTTAAAAATATGATAATTATGGTTGAATCAGTCTTATTGTGTATATGTTCAATATCCCGTTCATCATACCGCCTGACTAGCTGAGTTTTGAGATTTTGTTATAACATCTATATATATATAATTGGCAGGTAAGAAGAGCCATTTTAATTATGCATCAGAGAGGTGAAGTTGAATGTCAACGTGAAAGGCGTATTATTGTTCGTAAAGTATGAGTAAGCTGCTGTACTGGTGCTCTATCCCCCAACCCCCCAATTATTTGCTAGCAAAAATAATCAGAGGGTCTTGAAAATTCACTGGTTATGAGCAGTTTTGATGTCTATTGCCATATCCAATGTTTCATTTGCTCCTTGGATGACCTGACTTGATATGACTAACAAAAGCTTTATGTATTATAATGCTGCAAATAAGTGTAGGGTTGGTTCCCAATACTTGCAGCAGCAGCCTTTTCAAGTCGAGGGTTTACTCTGTTCAAGCCTTTTTATATTTTCTAATGTATTGCATGAGATGCATGGCCTCAAAGGCTTTGGCATGTCAATTTTATCTGAAGATGACATGGTAACCCAGTTACTTAATTTTAATAAGTTAAATATATTTATTTGTTGATTTATTTTCTTTGAGCGAGTTGAACCACACCCAAACCCAACATGTACAATTTTCATTCCTTTGTACATTACCACAGCTTTTCATGTAGTTGTTATATTAAAAACAAAATGATGATGGATATTTTTGTTTTAAAGAGATGTACATCAATATCCTCCCAAACATTGTCTGTATTGTTGTTGGAACGAGTGAACTTGTTTTTTTGTTAATATATAAACGGCAATAGAAAGAGTAAAAATTATAAAGAAATAAAAATAAAAAAGGTACGAGAAGTCGAAGGATATATTTAAAAGGTAATATACAATATCATAATCATACTACTTAACATTCCCTTTCTTTATTTCACATTTTTGAAATGGCACTCAACAACGGTAACTATTCCCACGACCTTTTTTCACACGTGTGTGGAGCTCCCTCAGCCTTTGTAATAATTTTGTTTAAGCCTTGAATTATACAGTGTAGTGTTGTTGGATTGTATCAATGTCTATCCCCTTCAACTTCACCACTGATTCAACATGACCCTTGAGTGTGTGGAGCTCCCTCAGCCTTCCAAAATCAAAGCCAAACTTAATTAATTTGTGATTAGAAGGAAAATAAACAAAAGCTTGCATGCTTCTAAACAATGGTGATTGTTTAAGGAAATTACCTTGCAATCTCAGCACGCTTCTTAGCCTGCTCAGCTATTTCTGACAACTGGTGGTGGTCCTTCTCATTGGTCCAGCTGGTTTCTGGGGGTGAAAGGCCGTGAAGGGTACGTTGATTTGCTGCCCATTGTGCCTCCCTCGCTTCCTTTCCATAATTCTTCTTTGTTGTGAATGCGGCCTTAATTTGTTAAACCAGAAAAAGGAATTTAGTCAAAAGCAAAATTTAAAGAAAGAAAAAGAAAAAGGAAGGAAATTAATTTCTTAACAAAAAAAATGTGGGTGACCTTTTTCTGAAGCAGATTGTCCCAGGCTTTGCCAGTCAAAGAGTAGCGGATGATGAACTTGAGGATATCAAGAGGGATGTATGTAATAACGCTAAATAACCAAATGACACCTGCCCATTCCCATCCAATGCCTTCGATCCTGGCAAACCTCCAGTTTGCATACACCGCAATACAAGTAGCCACCTTGTTCAACAAGTAACAAACATTTGTTTTAACATTCAACTTATCTTTAATTATATATGACTTTAAACAATGCATAAAACTGAAATTTGGAAATATAACATCATATTATGCTGACCAGCTGCGCTGCGAGGAAGGCTCCAAGAAGCAAGAGACCAGGGAGTTCAACAAAGGACCAGCTCCTTGACCTTGTCACGAATATGAGTGCTTGACTGATGATACTCACTTGAAGGTAGAGAGCTGAAGTTAACTCATTTGCGTTTTCGTTTATCGGTTTCACTCCAAACTTCTCCTGCAAATATGGAAGAAAATGTTCACTTTTTGTCTTTTTCGTTTTCCCCTCTTGGTTTGGTTGAGTTTTTTGGTCAGTGTGATCCACTTACAGTGAAGAACAGCGTGTCGTGGACCAGCCAGAAAAATATCACGCTCACAATCGCCATGTAAGACCCGAGGACGACCCCAGTGATGAAGATTTCCTTCAACTTCCACGAGTCGGGTGTAGGAGATGGTTTGACCCTGTCCTTGGAGATAGTCATGATGGTTCCATCATTGAGGATGGCAATGATCAACACCATGAATGGTGAGAAGTCAAACTCCCAGATGAGAGCAATCAGCATGAATCCCATTACGATACGGATTGTAATGGAAACGGCATAGATTGTGTAGTTCTTCATCCTCTGGAAGATGGCTCTGCTGGTCAAAACCGCGCTCACGATCACACTCAATCCTGGCTCGGTCAAGACTATGTCCGAGGCACTCCTCACAGCATCAGTTGCATCAGCCACTGCAATACCAATATCCGCCTTCTTAAGTGCTGGGGCATCGTTGACACCATCTCCTGTCATGCCACATATGTGCTTCAATTCTTGGAGCCTTTTAACAATCTCGTACTTGTGCTCTGCACACAACAAATTGCAAGTAATTAAGTAATTGACCTTACTAACACATTAAATCTACTATGAATATAGTTGGTTCTTTTTGTTTTTTAGACTTAAGATGATTATTCAATTACCAGGGAAGACTCCGGCAAATCCATCAGCAGTCTCAATGAGCTTATTGACGGGAATGGTAGCAATAGCCTCATCCTTACACTGGCCAAGGAGGGAGGAAGAAGGATACATGTTCGTCCCCATGCCAAGTCTGCGACCCGTCTCTTTTCCGATGGCAAGCTGGTCACCTGTGATCATCTTAACATTGACACCAAGGTCAAGAGCCTGTCGAATAGTCTCGGCACTATCGTGCCTTGGGGGATCAAAGAGAGGCAAAAGGCCCAGGAACTCCCATGGTCCTCCAGCACACTCCTTTGTTTTCTCTGGAATTGTCTGTGCAAAGACCAAATAAATTAGTTAGAGAAGTGGTTGATCTTAATATACATATTCATGTTGAAATCATTTAGCTTTAGGGTCATCCACCTGTCTAGCAACTCCCAAGGACCGAAGGCCACGGGCAGCAAAGCTGTCAATGACATGATGCGCCTTTTGCCTCAAGCCACCGGTGAGCTCACATAGCTCAATGATCTGGTACCAAACCACATGATAAGATTTTGAATTCAGGAGCCAAACTTGTGTAACCGGTGATTATTCTGAAGATTAGAAATGAACTACAATGGCAATTCAGTTGATGTACTATCTTACCTGCTCAGGAGCACCCTTGCTACAACGATGCCACTCACCATTTCTGTCAATGTAGGTGATAGCTGTGCGCTTATCCACGGGATTGAACGGTAAGAAGTGTACCTCAGTGATTCCGGCCCTTGCCTATAGTTTCATAAGCAGCAAAATCAGCAACACATGCAATGGCAGAGATATTACAGGTGGTATGAATGGAAACGTGAATTGTATCAGATACCTCTTTGGGGTCTCCCAACATCCCTACAATCGAAGCATCAATGGCATCCTGGTTTTCAACCCTGGAAGCCCTTGCAGCAAGCAGTACAAGGGTGTCTGCATCCATGTCACTTACAAACACCTGCGGATACAAATACCGACTTCATGCTCATGAAACCATGTTAGAAAGATAGGAAAAATGCTAATAACTTACCTCAATGAGACTCTTGTCTACTGTTAGCTTGTTGAGGGTGAGAGTCCCGGTCTTATCGCTGCACAAAACATCCATCCCTGCCATTTCTTCAATGGCAGTCATCCTCTTGGTGATGGCTCCTTGTTGTGACAAGCTGTGAGACCCAATAGCCATTGTCACAGACAAGACTGTGGGCATGGCGATCGGAATTCCTCCGATGAGAAGCACCAAAAGATTGTCAATACCGTCTCTGTACCTCCTGTGCTGGATCGGGTACATCACCAGGATCTCAATGAGCATTCCCACAGCAATCGAGCAGATACAGAAGTTGCCAATGGCTGCCAATACCTGTACCAATAAGCAGTGGGTTATTAAATAATCCAAACATGATGGATTTACATCATAATACCTAAACAACCATGATTAAGGTACCTTTTGGAAGTGACCAACATTGTTGGTGTTGTCAACAAGGTGAGCAGCCTTGCCAAAGAAAGTATGGACACCAGTGGCAATGACAACAGCCTCGATCTCACCTTGTTTGCTGGTGGATCCCGAGAAGACCTCATCACCTGGATTCTTGGTAACAGGCAGGGACTCACCGTTAGGGCCGATTGATCGATCTTGAGTGCATCACCTTCCAAAAGACGAGCATCCGCCGGGATGATGTCTCCCAACTTAACATTAATTACATCTCCTGGTACCAGAATTGCAGCTTCTTGCTCACCCCATTTGCCATCTCTCAACACCTACAAAGTGAACCATGAAGTTGATGGAACCTAGAAAAGGAACTCCAGACAAGCAAAAGGCATACATGTATGAATGAGCAAACAAAATATACCTTAGTTTTGGGTGCAAGACCAGCCATCAAAGCAGCTGCGGCATTGCCGGCATTATTTTCCTCGATGAAACTGATGGTTGAATTGATGAAAAGCAAGGAAACGATACCGATAAAGTCAGGCCAGTCTGGAGGCTTGCTACCTCCATTGGCCAAAACAATGGCCATAATAGCAGCAGCCTCCATCACCCAAGACAGAGGATTCCACATAAAGCCCAAGAACTTAAGAAATTTGCTCTCTTCTTTCTCTTCAAGCTTGTTAGGGCCAAAGATTTGGAGCCTTTTCTCTCCTTCTTCTGATGTCAAACCCTCTCTTGTACATTTCAGCTGCTGAAAAACCTCCTCCAAAGGGATTCTCTCCTAATAAAAGCAAACACAAAGTACTGTAATTTAGTATCTATTCTTTCTAAAAAAAAAGCAACATTAAAACCAATAAGAATGGAAGCCAAAATGCCTACAAGATCAACAGTCTCGTTCTTGATCTGCTCCAAAGAGATATCACCATTGGAAGCCATTGGCAATGAGATGATGAGTTCAGTTATTATTGGAAGTGTTATTTTGGCTTGAATGAACTAGTGTTTATATAATTAACCCGAGCTTCGAAAGCAAATGAGAGAGGGAGACAGTAACGACATTGAATTTTGGACTAGTTTCTTTGGAAGCTCTGTGGTTTGCCATAAATTGCGCTGTTTTTAGTTTGCATGAACTGTTTCATCACATCACCCAACAGCCTTTTATATTAAAGAAATGACTTGTCCATGCAGTTTTGAACAAAGGTTTGTGTCGTAGAAAATTGCCACCCTCCCAAATTCCTTTTCAAAGTCAGAACTAGCTTAGAAGTTAAAACCGATGTTTTGCTTTTTATAGGGTTCTGCTTACTGCCCACTAAACTGTAAAGAAACACTGAATTCAGCGCAAATATTTTTAGCAGAACTGAATAGAGGGTTTACTCTTTGCATCTTGTCTCTAGTTAACACTAGAGGAGTATGGATCTGGTCAGACCACAATCCAATTTACCTTTTTTTTTTTTTCTTATTCAAGCCCATTTATATTTTTAACTAAGGATAAACTACACACAACGTCATTAAACTATTAGTAAGTTTACATTTTGATCAGTCATTCAATTTCAAAAAATTACAAAATGATGATTGACTTATTCAAAAAATTTTATTTAACTCCCTAAACTATTCAAAAGTTTTTATTTAAGTCAGTAAACGGTTAAAGTTTTTTTTTTCTTCTAAAGCCGACTAACCTGCTCTAAGCAATAATTCAACAATCAGTATGATAAGTCAAAACCCATCGAAGACCTGTGTCAAAAATCGAGAAAGAGAGCTATCTGAATTTCAATTCATAGATTCATTACATTCAAAATTATTTCATAAAAAAATTAATTATAAAAAAGGAGAAGAAAGCTTTCAAAAACCATATAACATTAATTTTAACAACCTAATGACTTAAATAAAAACTTTCAAATAATTAAATAACCATTTTGTAAATTTTTTAAATTGAATAATCAAAATAGTTTAGTGATTTTGTGTAGTTTAACTTTAACTAAATGTAAATAGAAATACAAATTTTAATTATTAAAAATTTTATCCAAAACGCAGGTCGAATCAATTCAAGCCGAATAGATGGCTCATGCACGTCAAAATTACGATATTCAGATAATTGAATAGAGACATGTCAAAATTTCATCCTTATTAGTTGATATTTCATTGTTGTGAAAATGATAACCTAGATGGCTAGAAGCCTACTATAGAATAACAATCCTACCATTCCTAACATCTTGATTTTAATAACTGCAACCGCACATTCCACTCCACTGATCCATCATAGTCAAGCTCGAAATTTTGATTCACTTGAAAATGCTTCGTAAACAAGGGCACATGCGCTGGTGCTGACACTTAGCAGGAAGCTGGGTAGCAGACAAATCTTTTCTATACGACCCATTTAAGCAAACGAATAAATTACTTTTCCTTCCATATAAGTGCAATTCAAGTATTATTACATCCAGTTATCATAACTGCAATTCAAGTATTTACATTTGGTAACCAAGCTCATCATGTAAAAACTACTTTTCCTTCCATAAAAGTGCACTTTGTTCCTCAAAAACATCATAAACACACAAGCCATCAATCGACTGTAACCATCATAAACGTGCCTATCATGTAAAGACCATTACAACCCACCTCCGTAGTTCCAATTCATATAAACTCTTCATTTCCACAACACCTGCGGACCATATTAACGTTAAACCTCCCCTAATCAAATAATTCCCTTAAAATCATTTTCCATGTCAAACTACCTAAATGATCTCCCCGTCTAGAAACAACAACGCATACAAGGCGTCAATCTCTTCCTTTCTAAACTGAAGTCTTGTGTCTTGTCATGACCAGACCCAACCCGCTTAACCACATCATGAGACAAAAACCAAAATTATCCTCTTTTGGTACCCACGAATCCTCAAGGTTTTATTACCTTCATATTCGCTTACAAATCCTCAAACTCCCCAAGAGAGCTGTGGGCGCCCAAAAGGACAATTTTGGTTTGCATCTCACAACACAGCTCAGTAGCCTGGGTCAGGTCATTACAAGTCTACCCTATATATTGTCTCTAATAGTTAATCTTACCACCAACAGATTTTTTTCGCTAGCATGTGATCAACACTGCTCTCTAGAACTCAATACAACAAGGCATGTCACTCAAAATTCTGCCTTGAAGAAAAACCATATTACCTAATCATTTCAAGATCATTAGTTCATAATACCACAATGGTTCAGTTAAAATAAAGTAAGAAATTTGATAAAGCCACCCTCAAGCACATAGCTATCATGCAGGTGAGAATTGTTTAACATATAAGGTAAATTAAAGCAATTACCAAAGGAAAGTTCAATACCATGCACTCAAATTAAGATGAGATAATATAAAATCAAACTAAAACGAAGTCACTAACAATCTCATCAAAATCTCTAATACAAAGATTCTCGATGGTTCCCAATATTAAATCCCAAATAAAATAAGTCCGAAAATAAACTTAGAAAACTTAAAGAAAATACTGGAAACAAATAAGCCCATCGAACTTAGAACCCTAGCTTGGTACGGCGCCAGTGCCTACGCTTAGCATTGTACCTTCAATCAAAAAACAAAAATTTGAAAAAAAAAATCAATAAATAATCTGAATAAACCTTAAAAGTGAGACAAAAACAAAAACTTATAAGCATGTTTGAGCAAAAAAAATGAAGCAAATATAGACCTAATGGTGTTGTCGGTGCGCATTCGGATCCAGTAAGGAATGGGCCTGTTTTGCCTCATCTTCTTGGCCAGCTTCTTCTTGATCATGAAGGTCTTGTGCGAAGGCTGTCAAATTAAACCTTTCAAAATTGAGACTCAACAGTTCTTTGCACATACAGATATATATATATATATATTTTGCAAAGGGAAAATGAAAGCAAGAACCACAGCAATTAAAGCTTAAAAATGAATAGCACAACTATTTTCTAACGTAAGGAAGAAAGGAAGGAAGGGGGGAGCGCGATTACCATTTTCGGCACTTCAGCTGTTGAGAGGGATGCGGCACTAAGGTTCTCAAGCTGCTGGGTGAGAGCTTTAAAAACAAGAAGCGTGAAAAACCTAACAAATTTGTACTGAATCTGGGATTTCTAGGGTTTACCTTGTTGGGCCATACGTGGACTATGAATTTGGGAATGTTGACTTTTTTATGACTTTTGGACCAAATGATTCTGGGATTTGCGCTCCAGTGGATCACTTCTCTTCATCGTTTGGGCCTTCTCCAATTTTCATTTTTAAATTTTCTTACTTTTGAATTTTATTCATCTTTATATTAATTCAAGAAAATTTATATACGTATTCATTTAATAACTCTTTCTAAAAATATACATTATTTTTATTTGAGACCTAGTTGGGGAATAAAATTATACAATAATTTAAAGGCTGAAGATCAATGGTAGTTGGAAAATTAAAAAAAAAAAAAATCAATATTCGTTGTTGAGGCAGGGTAGAGTAATTTAAAGGCTGAGTTACTCATTTACTATTAAATTTTATATGCTTTGAATTTATATTGAAAAATTGTTTGGTAAATTAATAAATATATGTATTGAATATAGCTGTTTGATAAAAATAAATATTATTTTTTAAAAAATTATTTATTATTTAATTTTAATCTTATTAATATGATATTTTATATTATTTTTTTATAGTTTTAGATGAAAGATAAATATATTCATTTGAATATTTTATTTTTATAAAAGGATAATTTATCTTTTTTAATAAAATAAAATAAAATAAAATATTTATTAATGTAGAAAATATGATTCTTCACTCTCAATTATAAAAGAAAAAATTGAACTTGACTTATTGCATGTAGCAAATACTCGCTTGGCGTACAAAAGTCCGCGTCACATTTTTCATGTATTCTGTGTTATTTTTATATTTTTTAATTTTTTATAAAATTTAAATTATTTATTTATGTATATTTTTTTAATTAGATAGTTATATGAAAAAAAGTCTATAAAATAATTTATCACTCCATTAAATATACAGTACAAGATTTCGAATATTTCAGTCCTTCCTAATTAGTATTTAATAAAAAAACATTCTAATTACTAAATAGTAGAAGTTCAAAAACTTAACCTCCACTCGCACCGGATAGTCGCGTGGCGCGTGCAAAAGTCTCTCTATTTCGATCTTAAATACTACTTATTAATCTCTTTCTATCTCAAAAGCTACTCCAATTATATATCTCTATCTCTGTCTTGTGTTAGTACAGTCTAGCTGCCTCTCTCTAAATATCATTGGATCTAGGGTTCTGGGTTTCTTTTTCCGCTTCAGTCAATTGGTCATTGGTCATCAAATCGAGTGGCTGTGGTTGTTCCATCATTGGCTTCAGTCCGATCTGTTTTGTCACCAATGCCTCCTCGCGCATCTAAGCGTAAATCTGCCCCACCCAATTCCTCATCCGTCACATCATCCGACGGTCGTTCTGGTACATCCTTCTCCTTTTCTTATTTTATTTTTTCCCTTAAAAAAAGTTATTTTTATGTGTTTTATTGTTTGGTAACCGAGAAAGCGCGGGAAAAAGATCAATGAAAGTAAAAGAATTTAAGCGAAAATCGTACAATACCCGATTATTTCTTAACAGTAATCATTGTTATTTACTCTCTTTTATTTTATTTTGGTTTGTCGGTGTGTGAATGACGACTGCTCCACTCAGATTAGCTTCTCAGAAACCGCGGGAAAAGAGAATACGTTAAATTGAAGAATTGTGCACTAACTATATTTTAATCATCTTCTGTTAAATCTTCTCCTTTTTTAGGCTAGGAAGCTTCTTAGGATACAGTCAAAATCAATCGATGGCCATATAAATCTGATTCGTTCTTTGATTGAATTATTGAACATATCTCCTGGGATTTATCAATATTATAATTAATATTACAGGTTCTTTTTCACAGCAATTTAGGGAAAAATAGCGTATGAGGGAGATAAACAATAGGGTCTTTTAGCATTGGAGCTGAAAGTTAATGCTAGGAGTGAGGAAGACATAGGTTCAAACTATTAAAAAGGACTTTGCTTTTTGTTCATGATGGTTCTCCATGTAATGAGCCCAACTTGGGCTCGTTTTCCTGTTGTCAGTAGGATTCGTGTCTTTACGGTCCCCTAACTGGTGTGTGAATAGCCTTATAGGGTTCAATAATAACTAAAGTAGCATTCTGAGAAGGTTGATATGTAGAATATTGATAATTTTGGTAGAGAATTAATCGCATGGTGTTTGCTTCTGCAAATGACTGGAACCCGCATTCAAATTGCTATCTGACTTGAATGTTAGTTGGATACAGTAATGGTAATGATGGTCCCCTAATATTTAATCGACTAAGTTTTCGTGTTTTTCTTGTGAGGTGCCCGGTATTCTTATTAGATAATGCTACTCTTTGTTTCAGTCTCAAGTAAAGCTAAAATAAAGGGGCTGGAAAAAATAGACCGCTTGTTCAATACATATGCAAATAGTTCCTTGGGCATGATTGAGTAAGTACATTTTGTCTACATTCTTTTATATTTTTAGAGTTACTGATATGGTGATATGAACTTCTTGCTCTTGCCCAATGATCAATTGGTGTAATTATTTTTAAATACAAAAGAAAATGTCAGATAAAATTATTATACTTATCCAAATCATGCTGCTATCATTTTTCAAGGTCAAGCATCTCTCTCAGCTTTTGGTTCTTGAAGGAATTACATTATTCATAATTGTTGTTTGAACATAATGTCTCATATGTTATTGCATGATACATAGAGTTATATTTTGTATCAAGGTACTTACCAACGAATGCTTAGGACTTCTTTTTGTCTGATTAGTTTGATGTGAGGTCACACAGTTGCAAACCTAATTTGTATGAAACAATTTAAGACAAGTCCCATGGATGCACAAAGAATGATTTTCTTCACAGAATTACATACATATCTTTTTTTTTAATACCCTTGGTTTGCTTGAGCAGTCCGGAAGGTATTGAAGCACTCTGTTCAGATCTAGGAGTGGACTACACTGATGTGAGGATATTGATGCTCGCTTGGTATGTTGTATTCTGTGGACCATGACTGGGCCTAATGTTTGGGGAGAGTTTCTTCTAACAAATATGTTCTGGATATCTCAGGAAACTAAAAGCTGAAAAGCAGGGCTATTTTACCCAGGTAAGCAGAAGAACTACTTATATGACTCGCTACATTCAACAGATGCCTTAATAGAAAAAGTGAACTGACATTAGATGAGCCATTTCTTTTCTTTTCTTTTTTTTTACTTGCACTGAACCAGGATGAGTGGCAAACAGGCCTTAAAGCATTGGGGGTTGATTCACTTAGCAAACTAAAGAAGGCGCTCTCTGATTTGGAGAAAGAGGTATGTTGCAATGGCTATTACAATCATTGTAAAGTCATTTTCTGATAGAAAAGTTGATGTAGGAAATGGAGCCCTCGACTCATAAATAGAAAATAGAACCCTAGATAAATTGATTTCCTAACTAGGATATCTCCATTTTCCTTCTGAAGTAAGCAATTAAGTTGTAGTACTGATTTGATCTTTTTTATATCTGAAAAATAGGTGGAGAAGCCATCCAATTATGAGGATTTCTATACCTATGCATTTCGATACTGCTTGACAGGTTCCTATTAATTGAATGAAAGCAACCTTTTTTTTTTTTTTTTTTCTCAGTGCACAGATTCACTTTTATAGGATTAGTTTTTAATAAAAAGCTAACACTTATCCACTTCCCCAGAGGAGAAACAAAAGAGTGTGGACATAGAAAGCATCTGTGAATTGTTGAATCTTGTTCTAGGGGTTCAATTTCGTCCTCAGATTGATTCACTAATTGAATATCTGAAGGTAGACAGCCAATTTTGTTTGAGGCTATTATTCTTTAATTTTTAGCAAAGGAGATGATAATTGGATGCACTGTTTTTAATTGGAGCATATATTCCATGCGTGCTTATGATATTTGGACTTGATTTTCTAGGTCCAGAATGATTACAAAGTAATAAATTCAGACCAGTGGATAAATTTTCTACGTTTTTGCAAGGAGGTAAACCTTTTGGAAATGTACAAGTTTGCTAATTTTATTTTCCCATTTGCTGCCATAATACCATAAAATTTTCTTTCCATCTGCATTGGAAGTCAGTGTTGGCTGCCAGAGTGAAGAAAAACTAAGAAAAGAAAATGACATGTAAAAATATGAATAATTCATGCTAGATTCACATGGTTGACGTATGTACTTGATATTTGATGAAAAGGCATTGGTTTCTTTTATTATCATTATTTTCTTTTTCCTCAAGCAACCTTGAGGCATCTATAATAACTTTGAATCGTTGCTAGAACAGATTAGCTTTCCAGATCTCGAAAACTATGATGCAACCCAAGCTTGGCCCTTGATCCTTGATAATTATGTTGAATGGATGAGAGAAAAGCATAGCTAGTGTTGCCATTTTTTGTATGTCTTGCAGATTGCTGATTTCATAAGGTAAATGCTTTCTCTTTCTGTGTCCCTTAGATGTTATGCCCTTGAATGTATTAAAGAACTATAAATTTTTCATTTTGATTCATTTGTCGACAGGACAAGACCTTGTGGAAAACCTAACCACAGCAACCTTGGAGCTTGGCTCATATCATAACTGATTAAACTGATTTTACTGAACTTTTTTCTCTGGTTAAAGCTGCAATTTTGTTGTCCTCAGATGGTTTATACATTCTGCATTCATTAATATTTCCTTTTTCCTTTTTACAGTTAGTTATTTTAAGCAAAAAAAAAAAAAAAAAAGAAAAGAAAAAGATTTATTACTCAATGAAGGATATATTGATATATAGTTTTAAACCATGTTTTTTTTTTTTTTTTTTTTAATCACAACAGTTTCATTCTGGTAGTACTAAAGAGACCAAGGAAGCTTCAATCCTCATTCACCAAGAATCCACGCTCTTGAAGCTGCAAAAACATCAACCAAAGAACAGTAATTTGTTAATTAACTAAATCAGAATACGAAGAGTAAAAAATGTTCCAACTTTATTATTACCTTGTTTAGAGATTTTCCACTCACTATCAGAGCCTAGAGCCCAAAAGAAATAGCCACGAATTCCAAGTGCTTGTGCAAACCCAATCTTCAACGTCGCTGTTATATCATCATCGTATCCAACCCAAGATGAACCAACATAAGAATATGTCGATACACTGTCCATGTCATGTACTACAATGGCACCGTTTTTCTTATTGAACTCCTCTATCTCCAGAAATGTCATCGTTCCGTTATCTCCTGGCCCTACTGCAACAGCGGCTGATCCAATCTCATGAAAACTTTGGTCCTTTAGTTGCCAACTTCTTCCATAAAGTGGCAGTCCCATAAGTAGCTTGCGTCTAGCCACCCCAGCTTTGATCCATGATCTAAGCCCATAACTCGTAGTCACATTACTGCTCGAGTCATAAAGCGCTGCATGAGCTCCTGTCACTGAAGTGTCCCATCCTCCATGATAATCGAAACACATTACGTTAACCCAATCCAGATTTTTATCCATAGAGTTCGCTGGGTATTTTCGGTAGACTCCATCCAAGTTAACCTCGACTGAGAAGTACACGGCCGCCGTGAGAAGTAGAGGTGCTCGGCATGTTGCTTTAGCCTCAACTTTGATAGCTCGTCGCCATTCCTTGAACAAATGGCCTAAGTTCTTCATATCTTTCGGGTTGTTGGGGTATTCCCAGTCCAAGTCCATTCCATCAAACCCAAACTTTCGTGCCACCTCCATAGCTGAAGCTATGAAAGCTTTACGTGACTTTGGCTTTGAAGCCATGCGAGAAAATAGAAGGGAATCGGAACCGCCACCGCCGATAGAGAAAAGGGTTGCGGGCGGAGGATTCATGTGGCCCAGGGTGGTAGTAAAATTTGACATCAGTAGGGCTGTTGAATTTGATATTTCGAACTTGTAGGTGACGTTGCTTGGCATGAGAAAAGCATAGTGAGTATGAGAAAACAAGGATGTATCTATGGCTGATGGTGGGAAAGTTGAATCTGAAGGCCAATAAGCTGCTTTGACAGCCGGTGCAAACGCCATGGCAACTGATCTTGTAGGCAATGTTAAGAAAACGATATTAAGAATGGAAAACAGCTGAAAATATATGATGCGGGCTGCCATTATTGCAGAGGCTTTTCACAATATACAGCATAAAAACACACACGTATATATATATATATATATACACACACACAGTTAAGTGTTCAAACAACACTAAAAATAGAACAAATACTTTAATGGTCAGTATGTGCTTGAACCTTATATAATGGCCTTTTGTTTTTGTCTGAGCACTAACGTCTGCTTGCGGAGATGAAATGAACGCGAGTGTGAAGGCAGTGACAAGTGGAGAAGTCTTTATATTCTATATTTCAAAATTTTGTCAAATGAAAATTTTGGTCAAAGTATTGGGAAGTACTGTTAATCCCTTAGATTAATTTACTCTATATACTATTAAAAAAATCAAATAAAATCAATTATGTAATATAATTAAAATTCATTTTATAAAAACTACATTGAAAATTATATTTTTTCAATTGCATTTCAACTCCCTACAAAAAATCTCATTTAAGAAGGGAAATATATTTAAACAGGTAGGCAGGGTTTTGATCCCTCGAAAACAAAAACTTGGTATTTTGGTTACCTTATAAATAATGAAATTAAAAACAATATATGGAGAAATTACACTTTACTTCCCAAAAATAAAAAAAATATTTTCAATGTATTAAAAAATGATAAAATTATGTTTTTAACCTCACAAAAATTTATAATTAATTTAACCCCTATTAAAAAATTTCTAAATTTGCTAATTTCAGAACCATAAAAAATTTAAAAATAATAATTTCGTTAAACAACAAATAATATTTTTTAAATAGTGATTTAACCTTATTTAATTATTTTAATAATATAAGAACTAAATTAATTCATTTAATAATAGAATGCTTGATTTAATCATGGTTTAAATATGTTAGTGGTCTTGTGCAATTTCGAAATTTAAAATTTAGTTTTTATACAAAATTTTTAAATCTAATAAAATATCAAAATTTAATGTCTCAAAAAGTAAAATATAAGGTAAAATTTTAAATTTTAAAAAGAGTATAAAACTAACATATTTAAACCAATTATAGGAACCGCTTACCCTTCACTGAAAATTTTGAATAGGAGGGTTACGGGTTACCCTTTCACTTTTCAAGATCCATGAAAGCAATTATCACATGAAGAAGCTGGTATATGCGTACGTAATAATTAAGATATTTTTTCTCATGTTGCATTATTAATAAATGAATTTTTCAAGTACTTGGTCATTGAAAAAATGATAAAAATTTAAGAACAAGTCATGTATTAGTATTAGCTCTGAAATTATTAACAATGAAAAATATGAACAAACAAAAAAAAAGACAATACAAATAATTACAAGGAAATCAACAATCATCTGTAGCCATTGTTTGCAGCGGCAATCATCGGGGTTCCAATTGTGAAATCTGAGGGTCATTGAATGAGCAAATTTCTTGTTGTGATGCAGACGTACTTCCTGTATTTTTATCTGCTTTTACAGAGAAAGCTGGCCTTCTAGGCGTAGTTGCCGCCATTGAAGCATTCTTAAGCATACTGAAAACTTCTAACATAGTTGGTCTATTCTCTGGATTTTCTTGCACACAAAGCAATGCGATTTGCATGCATCTCATGATTTTACAAGTTGAAGATGAATCATCAAGTGATGTATCGATGAATTCTGTCCCTCTATCATCACTCCACAACTCATATGCCTGCAAATCATCAAAAAAGAAAAAAAACCATTAATGTCATTCATTCAGTAGCTTAAATGGGTTTGTTTTTTGCATCTGGAAAAACCTTGAAAGCTTAAACATTAATGAATTCATGGTGATTAACTTACATATTCAAGAAGGTTTAAGTTCTCATGTGGGCCATAATAACATGTATTCCTCTTGCCACTTATAATTTGCAGAAGAAGAACTCCAAAGCTGTAAACATCATACTTCATGGAGTATATACCTTTTCTTACATATTCAGGAGGAACGTAGCCACTGAATTGAGATTTGTTTGTCATTAAAATATGCTAAGCAATATACACCAAATCAAACAAAAGGAAACCCTGTTTCGAAAAAGGTTTAACTTACTATGTTCCAACAATTCTACCAGTGTTTGCTTCATTTACATCCTTCTTGAAAAGTCTAGCCATCCCAAAATCTGATATCTTGGGGTTCATATCATAATCCAGTAATATGTTGCTAGCTTTTAAATCCCTGTGAATCACCGTAATATTCGAATATTCTTGAAGATACAACAGTCCTTGAGTAACCCCTTCAATGATACTCACACGCTTTTCCCAGTCTAAAACATACCGCCTGACTGGATCTGCAACAACCCCACACTTTTGATCATAGGATCAAGTATAAAATTGTGTCCAATATGTGCTTTAAACTAAAATTTAAGACTTAAAATCAACTTAATAGCATACCAAAGAGATAGAGGTCTAAGCTTTTATTTGGCATGAATTCATATATCAGCAATTTTTCCTCCTTTTCTGTGCAATATCCCAACAGCCTTACTAGATTTACATGTTGAAGCCTGGCTGTCAATGTAACCTCATTTTGAAACTCCTCATGTCCTTGAGTAGAAGTTCTGGAAAGTCTCTTCACTGCAATTTCCTGGCCTCTTGGTAATTTACCCTATCAAAATCCAAAAAGGATACTCAATCATCATTTGCTGGTGCCTTTGCTTCAGCACTGAATGTAAATGCTATTGACCAACCGTATACTGTTTATGTTACCTTGTACACAGGACCAAAGCCACCTTCTCCAAGCTTATTTGCACTTGAGAAATTATTTGTAGCCCCTTTGATGTTAGCAAACTTGAACACTTGCAAATGAGAAGCATCACTGCCAAAATTTTCAGCAGCTGGTGCATTAATTCTTGGGCTAGGAATGCTTGTTAAAACCATTTCCGCTGTAAAAAGCAACCAAAAAAATGTACAAGGAAAACTCAGAAAAAAAAAAAGAATCTTTCCTTTTATGCATTGCTATCAACCAAAACATTCGCTCCAATTCCTATCCTCAAAGTTGAAGGCCATTTACCTTCTGATTGAACCTTTCTTCTACGCAAATAATACAGTATAGCCACTGCAAGGATAACAATGAGAGATACTGGAAGGATGATTTTAAGCAACAACTGCTGCTTGTTTGCTTGGTTTTCCCCCCCTTGAGCTGCCAATGTAGTTTAGCAGCAACATTAATTAGGATCTGTCATCAAGTTGATGCACTTTTGTTTATCTACTTTGTTTTCTTTATGTAAAGATTGATTTGGCTAAAAGTTATGAAGGTTGTTTTTAGCTACACAAAACAAGCAAATAGAAACCAAATCCTAACTCTCTAGTGCAGAGTTTTTAAGCTCAAAAATCTTCTGAGATGGTTGAAAATACCTACCTGCCCGTGATAGCACCCAATTATCATCATTGGAAAGCTGAAAAGCTTTGAAACCAATAAGCTTTTTCTCCTTTACATAGGACATTTTTGCTTTGATAGTCTCTACATCATCAAAATTGATCCAAATTGTTGGGGTAGTTAGTAAGTTCACTACATAAGTTGCATTGTATACACTAGTAGCTCCATAACCATAATCTCGAATATATGATTTGATAGCTTTGTAACCCATGGAACCATCAATGTTGACAGCAGGACCTGAAGCTGGTGCACCAATGGCATTATCTTGACTGCTCACCAATTTCCATGCATACCCATGGTAAGGCAAACCCAAAACCAGCTTGCTAGGTGGCATTCCTTTATTTAACCATTCCCTAATCCCAAAATCTGTATTGACATTACTAGATGGATTATACAAAGCAGCATGAAGGCCTGTAAAATTCTCCCTTGTCGGCAAATGATAGTCATATGCCACAACATGAGCCCAATCTACATTTCTTCTTATGGAATCGACTGGATAACTAACCGTTTCAATTGTTGGCAAGTAACGAATGGCTAGTGTTAAGATCAATTGCGGCTCAGCTGGTTGTCTCTGCTCTGAATTAATGGCAGCTCGCCACTCATCTAATAAAACACCAATATTAGACAAATCTGTAGTGTTAGGCCAGACCCAGAACAAGTCTATGCCTTGAAAACCATAACGCCTAGCTGTTTTTATAGAGGAATCAATGAAAGCCTTCCTTTTAGAAGATGCTGAAACCATTGAAGATAAAACCGAGTCATTAACATTTTCACCAGCAATAGATTTTCCAGTTGCAGATATTCCATTCCAGATAGATAACAGTGGTTTAACCGATGGGTTTCTCCGTTTGACTATGGTTGGAAAAGTAGAAAAATATTGTTGAGAGGCAGAGGGGATAAGGAGCTGATAATTTGATGCGTTCACATCAGCAAAAGCGTATGAAAGATGAGTGAACAAGGCAGAATTTATGTCTTGTATGGGAAATTCACCACTGGCATACCAGTACCCAGCTTTAACCAAAGTTTGTGCTCCACACAAGTGGAATTGAGAAGAAGGGAATAAGATGAAAAGAAAGAAAAAGATAATTTTCGATGCCATGGAAACTTAAAAGGCAAGATCTCCTACAAAGCTAAAACTGTTCTTCAAAGACAATATACCATCATGTGTTAACAGTGACTTTTCCATTAAAGAGGCTTCCCGATTTGTGAACTGGCAAATACAATATGTACTACACCTACCCTTCACTTGAAAATTGAAAACCACGCTCCAAAGTCCATTCCAAACCCCATTTTCTAAACGTTACTACTGTATTAACCGGCCGGTCAATGGTTTGGTTCCTGCAATGAAAGAGGAAGCCACCGCAGCTTCTTCTACATCGACAAGACTTTGGGTTTTCGTATGTGGCTGTCATAGGACCTAACTCATTCAATTCTATCTGAATTAAGAGAGCAAGGGAGTTCTTTGACATTTGATGATGGACAGTTGTATGAAAACAGACAAACAAAAGAAGTAGAAAAGAAGTTTTGAGAGCTACCGTTTAGCTAAAATATAATAAATTGTTGAGAGTTTTCATGGATTTTCCGCCATGATATAAAATTAAAAGTTAAAAAGGTTGTGGAGCAAGCAAGCTTAGCAGCAGCAGCCTTCTATACACAGAAACAAAAGTAATTACAATCTCGTATTCTAGACGTATATTACGTCAGTTTTTACACAATAGTTATCGCATAACGACATTTTAGTGTGAATTTTTATTTCTTTTACTTCCGAGAAAAATAATCCACCTACCAAATTTGTGATACATTTTACTTATTATATAAAATTTCTCGAAAGAAACAATCACTAAACTTTAAAAATTAATTTTCATTAATTATAAAATAAACCTAAAATATACTTTGATTTCAACAAATTAAAAATATTTTCTGAAAGAAAATAAAAAAATAATGAAATCGAAAAAGTGCCGTGCCTATTATGCCAGAGTTTTCACAAACTGAACAAAAAATCGGACGGCCAGTAATGATTGAAATTGGACGGCCACAAGGGCTCCTTACATGTTTATTAGAGAACAAAGGATTGACTTTCTTTCTAATCAGCCTATCAACTATTGCCAGTAAATTATAAGCGGGAAAGAGGAGTACCATAAAACAAATGCTTAGCGCGTTTCTACACGCGCCTACTCTAAGTTTTCTTTGCTCTTCATCTTCTTCCCCTCAACCTCAGCCAAAGCCCCGCCCTTGTTTCTCTTCCATGGCTTCCTCTTCCCTGGTTCGAATCGCTGTTGTTGGTGACGTCGTAAGTTGTCGGTTTACCTCTTCTTTATTGAATTATATGTATCATATTGAAATTTCCTTTCCGTTTATATTTTTTTTAACTTGGGCTTTTTTTTGAAGCACGATGATTGGAGCCTTGAAGAAGATGCAAACGCCCTTCAATTTCTTAAGGTAATTTTTGTTTTTATTTATGTTTGAGAAAGATTAAATTTCTTTAAAAAAAAACCGTCGGATTTTTAGATAAGTAAAAAAAAAAAAAAAAAAAAAAAAAGCGCTAGGGGTTCTGCTTTAATGTGAAAAATAAAAATAAACATAAGAGGAATTCAATAGGATAATTTGCTTATCGATTTGGGTGCTTTTAATTAACTCGGCATTCTAGCTTTGGGAATTTTATTCTCAGATTCCCTGATTATATGTGTTCAATGAAACTGTACAAGTTGCCAGACTACATTTTCACAGATCCCATTGATAGAGTTCAAGTTTCCGTTAAACTAAAGATTTGTCTTCTCAGTGGGTTTTTTTTGGCTTTATATGAATTCTTCTGATGTTTAAAAGTGTCATATGGATCTCAAAAACCTATCTGATAAGAGACTTCGTGGAAATGCAGCCGGATTTGGTGCTCTTCACAGGCAGGTTCCTCTTTCCTCTTTATCCAACCCATGTGTGCTATGATTATTCACTTTTGGAGTCTTCCCTCTAATATTTTCCTGGATCCAATTGGGGAGTCATGTTGAAAAGTAACATGTATTGTAAGTTGTAACCATGTTGTGGCTAGACTCTGGCGCCATTTCACACTCTCGGATATGTCTGAGACACTCTAGAGTTGTTCATTCATTTAAAAGAAATTAGATAACTGTAGCTTATGTGCCTAAATTATGCAGCCAATGTCTAGCTCTAGTGCTGCCTGAACAACCTGTTACATCCATCAAGCTTTTGCTTCTCCCCTTTTTTCCTTGTTCACATGCTTTTGCTTCATTCAGGTGATTTTGGTAATGAAAATCTCGAACTAGTTCAAGATGTCGCTGCTCTCAACTTTCCCAAAGCAGTTATTTTGGGGAATCATGATTCTTGGAGCACTCAACAGTTTTCTTCTAAGTGAGTTACTTATGCCCGATGGATTGACTAATATGCCTGTTGGGTGTGTTTGGATTTTGATGTGGTGGTTCTTCTAATTCAGCACATATTTTCTTGTTTAGGAAGAAGGATCGAGTTCAACTTCAGCTAGAATGGTGAGCTTTGCTGACCTATAAAAAGGAATTTTGAGAATGCATGCTTCTATAATTTTCTCTGTTCCTTTTATTCTTCCATGTTAGATGGTAACTGTGAAATTTTGAGGCTTGGCTTAGTCCAGTACATTTGTTTCAAATATCAATATAATCTCTTGGCTATAATGATGTTTTGTTGCCAAAAGTTAAAAATGCGAACATATGGATAAGGACTTTGGCTACTGACACAGTTTATTGTATGTGTCATCATATGGTCCTTTTGCATGTGATAATCATTTGTAAGTTGTAGCGTTTGAAGGGCATCAGTTGATAACAATGTTACTTTCACATTATAGTCTTGGACAGGAACATGTAGGTTACAAGCGTCTGGACTTTCCTTTACTAAAGCTCAGTATTGTTGGTGGACGGCCATTTTCGTGTGGTGGTCAACAAATATTTCGGAAAAGGCTTCTGTCTGCAAGGTTGTATTGCATAGTAGCAGCTGTTTGTTAATATACTACCTGTTTTGTTGACTTTTCATACTTTTCTCGTATTGTATGTTTGGTTACTTTTACTCTTTCCCCACAATGACTTACTTTTCTGCAAGGTTGTATTTCAACCTTTGTCTACTATTTCCTTTCTTAGATAAATCTTGTTTGGCTTGTCTGTTAATTTTGCAAAACACTCGAATCGGCTTTATTAGATTTAAACTAATCTGTAATCTAACAATCTAATAAGTTAAGCTGGCTGTGCTAATGGGATTGTTAATTGTGGAATTTGGCTCTCGTCTTTCAATCTTTATGCATGTTGCAATTTACCAAATTGGAGTGCCATTTAGGTATGGAATCCAAGATATGGAAGGAAGTGCCAAGAGAATCTATGAAGCTGCGCTTGGGACCCCAGAAGATCATCTAGTTATACTTCTTGCCCATAATGGACCCACAGGTGTATGGACTTGCCAATTCAATCATTATTTAAGACCAATTGGGTTTTCCTATAAAAGCATTAGGCATTACTTTTTGCAGGTCTTGGCAGTGAATTGAATGACATTTGTGGAAAAGACTGGGTGTTTGGTGGTGGTGATCATGGTGATCCAGGTAATTTATCAGAGTTAGGCTCCTTTCAATACAGTGTTTTACCTTCCCTTCAAAATAATTTAGTTATCTCACTCTGTTTTGTGCTTGAAAAGATCGGTGGAACAATATGAAGCTGAAGACCAGATGTAGGAGTTTCAAAACTAATAAATCAAATGTCCTTCCTCATGCAACTATGTTTGTCTACGTTTGAAATAGATTAATGGCCTCATTTTGTCAAAGCTAACAAAAATATCTTTTGGTACAGATCTAGCACAAGCCATCTCCCACTTGAAAGAGACTACTAACGTCTCCATTCCACTTGTTGTGTTTGGTCACATGCATAAGGAATTGGCACATGGGAATGGTCTTCGTAAAATGATTGTAGTCGGGACTGACGACATCATATACCTGAATGGGGCCATAGTTCCCAGGGTTAAGAGATCCACAAATGAGACCTCACTGCATGCATCCAATTCTGATGGCACCTACCGAGCCTTCACCCTAGTTGAGATATTGAATGGACAAGTGAATAAAATCTCCGAAAGTTGGGTGTCTGTTGTTGGAACTGAGACAACATTAGAGGAGGAGCACATACTATTCAAATCGAACGGACAGTCTTCTCTCTGATTGGTGTTGAGTTTGACTTCTTACACTCTTTATAGACCAGCAACAGAATTAATCTGCTAAAATCTAAATAATAGTCTTGAATCTTGCTTACTAGTCATCCGTATATAGCAGGAATATGACTTATCTTCACAGGTAAACTTTTGTTAATGTGATATGGAGAGTTCTGGTTTATATGTTTGGAAATGATAAAAAAACTGCTAGCTTTCAGCTTGTAGTTTTCTTGACAACCTGAAACAGGGTCCAGGGCGCTCATCCAATCTCTGACCGATAGGATTGTAAATAAAAACAGAGCATTTGATAAACGGTTTATGAACAGCTTGGCTCGACTTTTTTGCTGTTCAACTGGCTGGTTTAACTTTGCAGGGGACTAGATATCATTTTGCTTATGCTCCCTCAAAAGAATCCTATTCTTTGGCAAGAGTGTGGTGAAAGGAAAGAGAGGTGGCAACGGTTGACCAATTAATTTATGATTTGATGTGCTCACAGTTTCATCTTGATTCAGTACTCCGTAACCATTTCTATAACGTTGATATATTCTATCTTCTCATAAAATATAGTCTTACATACACCTGAAGGGTAATGTTATCCTATTTTATGTTCAAATACATTGAATTGAAAAAGTAGCACTAATAAGATAAGACTGTTACCATAATCTATTTGTTAATGATGGCCAAGGTAGAGAAATAGACTTACCATAATCTATTTGTTAATGATGGCCAAGGTAGAGAAATGGATTAAAATAATCAATCATATTTGGCAATGAAAAAGGGATTTGTGCACATGAAAGTGATGATCCATTACCTAGATTTCCTCAATCATGATTATAGGCTTATAGCATATATTGTAAAATATTGGACTCTTTCTTTTGTTAAACACCTTTTAAACAGGTCACTTTTCCTTTTCTTTTTCTTTTATTCTATTGCATATACTTAAACATATTTTCAGACTAAACTTTATTCTTTTTCTTTAGTCATACTATTATAACACCTTTAACTTAAGACCTGCCTCTTTCTCTTTCCTTTTCATATTTATTTGTGCACCAACTTATCTTATATTCTATGTCCTTTTTGACTCACTCTCTTCCTTTCCTTTGGACCGAAGCTAGATCCAGTTTTCTGTTATCATGACATTTTTGTTATTTTCATTATTTCATAATTATGTTTTAAAATGTATTATATTAATATAAGATTGTCTAGATTCAAATTTCAATTTTAATGTCAATTAATACTTTAAAGTAACCGAATTTTTTTTTTATCACTGACATATTTATATATATAATAATTTATTTGTACTTTTAGTAAGAGTAATCTTGGCTTCTGCATGGAACTGTAGCCTTTTTTTTATATAATCATTTGAGTGTTAATTAAGGTAGTAATGAATAATTAGATTCAGTTTTAGTAATTGCCGATGTATAATTATGGGGGGATCTCTCCAAAACCGTTCATTTTCACTAGCTATGGATATTGATAACATGGCAGAGACATCCTAGGAGGACCACTACCTGTCCCTTGGTAATGCCATCATCCATTCTTTTTTGAAAGCCGAAAGACAGACAGGCAAATGCCAATCAATTAATTTTAGTTTCTCCCAATGTCACTCCATAGTCCCCATTTTCACAATTTCACTTCCAACATTCATCATAACTAATTAATTCTGCGTTATCTGAACTTCAATAATTGATCTCTATTTAGTTATTAAAACCACTCAAAACCCCCCACTTGTTTCTTAGACAATCACTAAATTTACTACAATACTATATTTTATCTCTTTTTCATTTTTCATATAAAAGTCCATTCTTCAGTGGAGACCCGAATTTTAAGTAAAAAGTTGAAATGAAAAAGAGTAGTAAATTTTGGAGATGACCAAACAGTAAAAAAGGTTGTTGGTAAAAATAGTCAAAGTTGGAAGACGCTTGTTACAAAAACATGGGCTGAAACTGAACTCCACAAAGCAACGAAAGGGAAAAGAAATGTCGGATTCTGACAAATTTTTCATTTTTTTCTGAAATCTTCTTCCTAAAGATCCCCACCCGCCTTTGACCGAACCTCAGCCGTCCAAATTTACAAATTTCATTTTCTCTTTAATATCTGTTCCGTCCAAGTCTAGAGCACTAGATTTTAAGAACTACCCATTGTTTTGGATAAAGGGAACATTCAACTTTACAATTTAAATGTCAAAAACACCCTTCATTTTTTTAGCATGAATTTGTTATCACATATTTATAGCTGTTTATTATTATTATAGAAATTTGTTTACATTTTTTAATATTTTATATCCAAATCATTTTTTTGGGATAATTGTTCAAATAAAGACAGCACTAATCTTTAATTTCATTCAAAATTAAGACAAAATATTTAATTAGTAAAGGGTAAGGTGGTAAAAATCCAAAACTAGGTATTGTCAATCAGAAAAAGAAGGGAAAAAAAAAGAATCCAGATCATGATGAAGACATCCATGGCTTCTAAGTAGAGTACTTGGAAAAAAAAAAGCTTATTAGCTAGCAATAGTATAGCTATATTTCTGGGCTTATGTTCCTCTCCAGCAACACTTCCAGCTCAGACCCGCTTAGATCGGATCCAATTATCCTTTGATTCTTCGCCTTTATTTGGATTTTGGCATTTTATCATCCTCAGTGAAACCAAGTAATAAAACAAACAAAAACCCTCCAAAAAGGAAAAACCAAATAAACCACCAATTCACCTATCACCAATCACCAAAACCCAAAAACCAGCCCCCCACAAACAGAAAATTTGCCTAAAACCGTAACGAAAATTCAAAGACAAAACTCTCAAGGAAACTCAACGGAACCCTTTCGAACCAAACATCATAAAACAAATTCTCGCCTGCCTGCCTGCCTGTATGTTCATTGCATGTATTGTCCAGTTTCGTATCTGAAGAAAAGGGAAAGAAACTGTGCCTTTCGTTCTCTTCCGTCGTCTTGTTAATGGGGAACGTAACGTCAAGCGTAGCCGCAAAGTTTGCGTTTTTCCCACCAGATCCACCAACGTACGAAGTTTGCAAGGATTCAGATGGGAGGCTGGTTTTGCCGGGGATCAGACCTGATTTGAACATGGATGTTCATTTGCTCGATACCAAAGGCGGCAATAAAATCGTAGCCAACTATTGGAGACACCCTATTGCCAAGTTAACCCTCTTGTATTCCCATGGCAATGCCGCTGACTTAGGCCAAATGCATGAACTCTTCATTGAGCTCAGAGCCCACCTCCGCGTCAATATTATGAGGTACCTTCCTTTATCTTTTTATTCGTTTCTTATCTTTTGCTTGGATTTTGATTATGTTCAACTCTCCTTCTCTCTCTCCTTTTTTTTTCTTTTTTTGCCTTTCAAGTTTAATGTATTTTGAGTTCGGTAGCTCTGTTTTTGTTTATATGTTGTGTACTATTTTGTTTTCTGCATAATATTTATCAGAAGGCTTATGATAATTGCTGTTGAAGCAACATGCTTTTGTCATATGGAATTCTTTTCTAATTTGTTTTTTTTTTTTTTTTTTTTTTTGTCTTTGCATATTTGAGAACCACCAATCTTTTTTGTCAACTTTAAATTATTATTATTATGATTATTATTATTATTATTATTATTATTATTATAACCAATTTCAGCCCATCATTGTTTTGCTTGCTTCAATTACAGGTCAGCCGGCTATCACTTTTCCTCCCTTAAAAAATAAATAATTTGTAATTTTAAGTAATGTTTGAACACAAAGCTTTTCTTTTTCCTCAAAGAGCTTTTCATGAAAATGGCTTCAATTCTGTTTGTTTGCGTTTGACACCCATGTGTTTGACCATATTCGAAAAATCTTTTTTAAATATGTAGATAAATATTAAAATTAAGAATACTCACCGGTGTACCATAGAAAATGAATCTTGAATTTTTTTATTTTTTATGTCCAATTATCTTATGAATTGTATGGGAAAAGTAGCTAAAATGGCTTTTTAAAGGTAAAACCTGTTAGATATTATTCATTTATTTTCCTTTCCATTTTGCAGTTATGATTATTCAGGATATGGAGGATCATCCGGCAAGGTAAATGGGTCTTTGGGTTTGTGTTTATTCGTCTTTTCCTTTTTCATGTCTTTCTCTTTCCTTTGAGGGTCAACAACGCCACAACATTGTGGATTAGTTTTTTACTTGTATGTCTAAATTTATGTCTGATAAGCTGCTTCCTTTTTTTTCCCTGAAATTGCGACAGCCAACAGAGCTGAACACATACTATGACATAGACGCAGTGTACAATTGTTTGAAGGAGGAATATGGGGTTAAGCAGGAAGATTTGATAATATATGGCCAATCGGTTGGAAGTGGACCCACCCTACATTTGGCTTCTCATTTACAGAGACCAAGAGGAGTTGTTCTTCACAGTGCCATACTTTCGGGCATTAGGGTCCTTTATCCTGTCAAGATGACATTTTGGTTTGATATCTTCAGAGTAAATTCCATTATCACCTTCCTCTTAAACTCTAAATCTCTTCCTTTCTGCTGCAATCCTTAAAAATCATTTGTTCCGAATATTTGCAGAACATAGACAAAATACGACGAGTCAACTGTCCGGTTCTAGTTATACATGTAAGCATCCTTTCCATTGCATCATTGTTCTGGTTACTTTGCTTAGTTACTCTTCTTTAATTTTAGTTATACGAATGTTTGCAGGGCACGGACGATGAGGTTGTCGATTGGTACCATGGGAAACGATTGTGGGAGCTTTCGAAGGAAAAGTACGAGCCTTTATGGGTGAAAGGTGGCGGCCATTGCAACCTGGAAACTTATCCCGACTACATTAAACATCTACGTAAGTTCATAAACACCATGGAGAAGATTTCCATTACGAAACCAGAGAAAGAGCTCGATTCTAAACCTAGTATTACAGAAGAAGAAACTAAACACAATAAATGCTTGAGACTTAAGAAGAAGGTAGCTGGTTCCAAAAAGGGGTGAGGCCTTGGAACAGGTAGATAATATTATTATTCATTTGTCTCCTAGAGTTCATTCACCGAGGGACTGGCAGCCATGGTTCCTTGAGCTTTCATGTTGATCGATTTCTATGAGACATTGTGAGCTGATAGGAGCCATAGATATATGTAGTCTCTTTGATTTTGAACCATTTATGGTCTGATAGAAAAATATCACTGAGAACGTATGGTTCTTGATCTAGGGTTTCGTGTATAATTTTACAAAGTGAAATATAAATGCTCCTCGAAATTTCCCTGGTCCAAGGTCCAAACCTCCATTGAAGAGGGCCCAATATGTGCATAAATTATTGTATTCTATTTATACCATTTCTTCAAAATCGGGGCCGACCCATTATTTCAATCTTTGTAACAAGCTCATTTGATTTATTAAATTTTATAATATTCATTATTAAAAATAATTTTATAATTAAATTCAAATAATAATTCGATTTGTTAACAAGCTCATTTTATAATTTCTACTTTTATTAATTGATAGTTAGACTACAAGGTGTTTGGTAAACAGGATTTTGGGATTTGGACACAAATAAAAGATTAATAGTCAAATTCTCTAATTGTAGTGTTTGGTGAATGGAGGTTTGCAATATCTTATTGAGCTAAAACTCCAAAACAAAAAATACAAAGATGAATAACTTTTTTTACAACAGATTGGGAATGAGATATGTGGAATGATATATCTGATCATACTTGCCCAAAAATTACTCTCATTGTCACATACTCTCAGATCTAATAGGGGTGTCAAGATATCAGTAACATCTATTCTCTCATTTTCACTTTCATCTCCAAAATCTAAAGTTTACATACTAATTTATCACTAGGAACATGACATAATTATTATTAATTTACATACTAAGAACATGACATAATTATCATTGAGAATACAGTTTACAATTATATTGATACATTATTAATATTTATCAATTTCCACAAAGTTAATGTTTGCAAATTTGTTTATTTAAATTTTTAAAAATATTCTCTAATTAATTTCTATAATGTATGTTTTAATTCCTTGGTAATAGTGTTTTATTTCAATAATTTCACCCAATAAAAACTAAAGTATTATAAATAAATAAATAATTTACAATAAAATGTATCATGCTCTTATTGGTCATTTTACACATATCAATTTTTCAACTATCAGCTAAGTTTTATTAAACATTTTTAAATAAATAGTTAATAGAATTAGTTGTCCAAATCAATAAATAGAATCAATCGATCAAATCAACCACTACAATCAGCTATAATAGGTCTATAACATAATTTCATTACAACAAGACATCTATAACATCATCTAACTGTAACAACTAATTTTATTGTAAAACCACTTTTTATATTTTATTTTTACCTTTAATAACAAGTTTTCATTTATAACAAGAACAATAATAAGGTATTTATTAAATTAATTTCTATAACAATCTATTATATTAAAATTTAGTAAAATTAGTTTTAATCTTAAGTGAAACGAAAATAGTAAATTTTAGTTAATAAAATGTTTAAATTTTATATAAAAATATATCAATTATATTTTATTAAATGAAAATAATATTTAATAGATGAAGTTATATTTGTAAATTTTATTAAAGATATAATCTAAATCTCGATATAAAAAATGTTATTAATATATTATAGTTTTTTAATTTGAGTTTTTTAAAAATTAAAATATGATTTAAATCTCAAATATTGTTATAAGTGTCTCGAATAGTGGTTTCGGGACCACAAATCCGATGAGAAAAAAAAATTTTAAAAAAAATTAGTATTCTTATATTTTTATGATCTACAACTTTATGAAATGATTTCGTAAAAATTTCGTTCGAAAATTTTGGTGTTTGAGCACTCAATTTAGTCAAAAGGACTAAATTGTAAAAAAGTGCAAAACTTGAGTTCTAGAAGCTAGAGGTATCTAATTGCTATGAAATTTTAAATTGGAGGTCCTTAAAAGGTAACTAGACCATTGGTTAACTTGCTGGAAAAAAAAAATGGACATCAAATAGGTGAAATAGAATATTTTTAAGTTAAGGGCATTTTGGTCATTTAGTGATTAAAATGAGTTAAAAACAAAATTAAAAGCCAATTTTTGCTCATCTTCTTCAACTAGGCCGAATTTTTCAAGGAAACACCATATCTAGGGTTTATTCAACTTCTCAAGCTCATAGTAAGTGCATCCAAGCCCCGTTTTTAATGTTCTTTACGTTTTTGGAGTCCCGGTAACTTGATTTAGCTTATTCTATTAATAATTTATGCTAGGGTTCATATTTGGAAAAATACCCATAGGTGAAATGTGTTTATTTTGATGTTTTATGATAGAATATGAAGTCTGAAAGTATGTTAAACAACTTTTGCTAAGTGATTTTAAGTGAAAACGAGTAAAACGGCTTAATCGGTAAAAATACCTAATGTTCATAAGTACAAGTTAGAGTGAGAATTTGATATTGCCATAGAAGGGAAAAATGATCAGCATGCCATAAAACATAAGAATAAGGGATAAAGTTTAATTTCCGAGCTTTGGGGCAAATGTGTAAATATGTAAAAGTTTAGGGGTAAAATTGTAATTTTGCTAAAGTTAAGAATTAAGGACTGTTTTGATGAATGTGAGTATTAAATAAGCTAAATTTGCTATTATAGATCAAGAAGGACGAAATCCAGAGTTAGATCGAGGAAAGAAAAAGATAGAGGATTAAAACGATATAGTTGATCGTATTCTGCTTTTTGAGGTAAGTTTGCATGATAAATAAATGCAATATTCTATTATTTTACATTTAATATTATTAAATTCCAGCATTTACATATTTATTCTTTAAATTTATTATTTAAAGACTCAAGTATGAAATGACGAAAAAGCTATCTCAGAAAGTTCCGGTTGAACCTTAGGAATGTGTAGAATACAAATGTCATGACATTAGGGTTTAAGGAAATCATGTAAGACCATGTCAAGACATGGCATTGATATATTACTATAAGGCAAAGGTCCCATGTAAGACCATGCCAAGGCATGGCATTGGTGAGTTCATAAGGCAAGGATACCACGTAAGACCATGTCAAGACATGGCAATTGTTAAGTTTCATAAGGAAAGGTACCCGCGTATCCTTAGTATTCCAAGTGGTTTAACGGGAAAATTCAAAGAATATACCAAAGTAAAGGTAAGGCAAGTCCAAGCTAAAAAGGTAAGGTAAGATAAATTCATGTTAAAAGGTAAGGCAAGTATACAAGTTTTAAGTATATTGAGTTAAAAGCTTAAGTGATCTTGATAAGAAAAACATAAGATAATTCATTAAGAATATTGTTATCTATTTACATGTAAACTTACTAAGCTTTATGCTTACACCTATTATTTTTTTTTTTAGTATTACAAGCCAACTTGGGGATCGAAAGGACGTCGGAGATCGTTACACACTATCAAAGGATTATGTTGGTATTTTGTGACTTGAACGTTTTAAGTTATGGCATGTATAGGGACTTAGCCATTTTATGTGTGTGACCTTATGATATGGCTTATTATGGACTTGTAAATGTTTGGTAATGATTAGCCATTAAAATGGTTAATTAAGAACATGTTTTGGATGTTATGAAATGCCTAGTTGATAGTTATTTTAAATAAATTATGTAATTATATGCAGGGGAATAGTTGGACAGCAGCAGTGACGTGATTTTGAAAAATCACCAAAAATAGTAGAAATTGAATTAGGTTGTGCATGAGATATATAATTAAATCTTATTGAGTCTATTTTTATATGAAAGAAACGGTGTAGGAAAAAGAGTTGTATAATATGAGATAATTGATTTTTAGTGAAGAGAGGTCAGAACTGTCAAATTGTGTAACAGGGGAGACTTTAACTAATAAACTGTACTAATTGGCCACACCAAAAATTCTGGAAAATTTATAGTAAGAAGATATATGAGTCTAGTTTCAGGAAAATTTACGGATCTAGATTTTGAGTTTCGTAACTCGAGTTATAATTGATTTAGTGAACATGACGCAGACGGACAGTTTCAATTTTTTTATGCCCGAACTAGTAAGTTAAGTTTAGTAATGCCTCGTGCTCGACTCAGAGGCAATGGTCTAGGGTAAGGGGTGTTACATTTATTGGTATCAGAGCAAGGTTTAGTCGGTTCTCGGAATATTTAGTATGAGTAAGAGTCTATCTATGCATGCCATACTTATATTTTGATAGTGTGACGACTCTTGACGATTTAAATTTTTTTATAGTTATGGATCCCGAACAGTGAGTGCGAGATGATGTAGAGAGTAGTGCACCCACTCCCGCTGAAGGGACGGTGCCACAAGATAGTCGTGAAAGGCCCGTTACAGATTAGTCGAGGAGGAGGGGCTCGAGAAGCCTTCTTCCAAGCTTTGAATGAATGGTTTCTTTTGAGTTCGCTCGCACGAACCCCGCCGTTAGACCTCCACCCCTCATGATCCACAGACCACCCATGTAGCTTCCCCGATCACAGAATCTGATCGAGAAGAGAGAAGCCACCCGTTGACAAGATCGAGAAAACAAGGGGCTGAAGAGTTTGGGCTACCAAAGATGACGATCTGAGAAAAAGTGAATTTTGGCTCGAAAATACTATTAGAGTTTTTGACGAGTTATCCCGCACACAGGAAGAGTGTATTAAATGTGTAGTGTCACTTCTTAAAGATTCAACCTACCGGTGGTGGAAGACACTTGTATCAAGTGAGTAAAGAAAGAAAGAGTTACTTGGGATTTCTTTCGGGAGGAGTTCAAGTAAGAAGTATATCAGTCAGAGGTTTATTGACCAGAAAAGAAAAGAGTTTCTTGAGTTAAAACAAAGTAAGATGACTGTGACCGACTATGAACGTGAATTTGTTTGACTCAGCAATTATGCTCGAGAGTGTGTGTCTCAGAGGCTATCATGTGCAAAAGATTTGAAGATGGGCTCAATGATGATATCCATCGTCGGTTGGTGTTCTAGAGATAAAAGAGTTTGTTGCTTTAGTTGAACGAGCACTGTAAAGCGTAAGAGTTATTAAAAAGAAAGGGTAGATCTGAAATTGAGATGCAAGACTCGAAGAAAAGACAGATGAGCAAGTCATTTCAGTCTACATCCAAGAGGCCTAGAGAGTTTTCTACGAGATCTAATTTTTCATTTGGGTATTCTAATTTAGGAGCAGGTGGAAGATTTATGGATTCAAAAGCTCAAACCACTTCGATTGCGAGTGTTGGCGTATTCAACCCGATAGACCCGAGTGTCCTCAATGTGGTCGACGTCATCCGTGTCAATGTCGAGCAACCGAGATTGGTTGTTTCCGATGTGGTGCACCGATCATTTCATTCGGAGTGTCCCGAAATGGTTAAAAAAGAAGTAATACCGAGTGCAAGATCGTGTAATGCCCCGTTAGAGGCGTATATCGAGAAACCGGGAGTAGGGGCGGTAGAATTTGCATTTAGAGATACAAAGAACGAGATCGGATGTTAAAGCACTGCGCAAGGACTTATGCTCTCCGTAATCGTGAAGAGGCATCCTCCCCGATGTAATTACGGGTACATTTTCTCTTCATGATGTTAATGTTATTGCTTTGATTGATCCGGTTCAACACATTCCTATGTTTGCATGAAATTAATGCCTAGTATGAACATGCCTATAGAGTTTACTGAAATTTGTGATTAAAGTATCGAATCCATTTGGTCAAGCATGTGTTAGTAAACAAAGTATGTAAAAATGCCCTTTGATGATTAGAGGTTATCGCTTTTTCCGGTGATCTCATGCTATTGCCATTTGATGAGTTTGATGTGATTCTTGGTATGGATTGGTTAAGCGCACATGATGCGATAGTGAATTGTGGAAAGAAATTCATTGAGTTGAAATGTGAAAATGGTGAAATCCTTCGAGTTAATTCGGATGAGTCGAGATAGTGCAATTACCATGATTTCGATTATGTCCATTCGTAAATGTTTGAGGAAAGGATGTGAAGCTTATCTTGCTTTTGTGTTGAATACTAAAGATCCAGAGTTGAAAATTGAATCGGTGCACGTGGTAAATGAGTTTTTCGATGTGTTCGGAAGAACTACTGAGTTTGCCTCCTATCGAGAGAAGTTGAGTTTGGTATTGAATTGATTCCGTGTACCACACCTATTTCTATTGCTCCTTATAGAATGGCTTCAATAGAATTAAAAGAATTGAAAGCTCACTACGAGAATTAAGCGATAAAGGCTTTGTAAGACCTAGTTATTCACCATGGGGTGCACAGTATTATTTGTAAAAAGAAGGACGGTTCAATGAGATTGTGCATAGACTATCAGCAGACTTAACAAGGTTACCATAAAGAACAAATATCCATTGCCTAGAATAGATGACTTGTTTGATCAATTGAAAGGAGCCACTGTGTTTTCTAAGATAGATTTGAGATCCGGATACTATCAGTTGCGAGTTAAAGAGTCAGATGTTCCAAAAGCGCGCCGAACTAGGTATGGTCACAATGAGTTTCTTGTGATGCCATTTGGCTTAACTAATGCTCCTGCCATTTTCATGGATTTAATGAACCGAATTTTCAGACCTTACTTGGACAAGTTTGTAGTTGTGTTCATTGATGACATCTTGATTTATTCTCATGATGAGACTGAGCATGCAGAGCATTTGAGAACAGTTTTATAGATTTTGAGAGATAATCAGCTTTATGCCAAATTTAGCAAAAGTGAGTTCTGGTTACGGGAAGTTTGTTTTCTTAGACATGTTGTCTCAGGTAAAGGTATTAAAGTTGATCCGAATAAGATTTCAGACCATTGTTGATTGGAAGCCTCCCAGGAATGTATCGAGGTCGGAAGTTTTCTTGGTCTCTTGCAGGTTATTATAGACGATTTGTAGAGGATTTTCCATGATAGCTACTCCATTAACAAGATTGCTACAAAAGATGTCAAGTTTGAATGGGGACCGAGAAGTGTCAGCAGAGTTTCGACAAGTTAAAGGCGTTGTTGACTAAAGCTCCTGTCTTAGTACAACCAGAACCAGGTAAAGAGTTTGTGATTTACTGAGTGATGCATCCTTACATGGACTAAGTGTGTACTTATGCAAGAAGGAAGGGTAATTGCTTATGCCTCTAGACGCTTAAAACCACATGAGAAAAATTATCCGACACATGATTTAGAGTTATTGCTATTGTATTTGCATTAAAAATTTGGAGACATCACTTGTATGGTGAGAAATGCAGGATATTCAACGATCATAAAAGTTTGAAATACTTGATGACTCAGAAAGATCTAAACTTGAGGCAAAGAAGATGGCTAGAGTTGATTAAAGATTATGAGCTAGTGATCGATTATCACCGGGTAAAGCAAACGTTGTTCTTTGATGCTTTGAGTAGAAAATCATTATTTGCATTGAGAGCTTTGCATACTAGTTTAACCTTATCGGATGATGGTTCTATTTTAATTGAGTTGAGAGCTAAACCGACGTTTCTTAAAGAAATTTGTGAAGCTCGAAGGATGACATGATGAGTTGCAAGCCAAAAGAGTTCGATCTGAGTCGGTGTAAGTCCGATTTTCAGATCCGATTCGACGGTTGTTTGATGTTCGAGAGACGAGTATGTGTACCAAAGAATGATGAGCTTATTCGGAATATCTTACGAGGAAGCACATAGCAGTTCTTTGTCTATTCACCCGAGTAGTACAAAGATGTATAATGATTTGAAGAAAATGTATTGGTGGAGAGGAATGAAAAGAGATATTTTGAATTTGTTTCTAGATGCTTGATCTCATCAACGAGTAAAAAAGTGAACATCGTGTACCTTCAGTTTATTGCGGCACTGTATTAGTTCCCGAGTGGAAATGGGACCGAGTTACTATGGATTTTGTGACGGGATTGCCTTTGACATCGAGAAAGAAAGATGCAGATATGGGTTGTGATTGATAAGCTAACGAAGTCACTCATTTTATTCGATTCAGTATGGATTATTCACTTGACAAGTTGGGTGAGTTGTATATTTCAGAGATAGTTAGACTACATGGAGTACCATTATCGATTATCTCAGATAGAGATTCGAGATTTACTTCACGATTTTGGAAGAAATTACAGGAAGCTTTAGGTACAAAGTTGAGTTTTAGTCTGACTTTCCATCCTCGGTGATGGTCAATCGAGAAGAGTTATTCGTGTACTTGAAGATATGCTTAGATGTTGCGTATTGGAATTTCAAGGTAGTTGGGAGAAATATTTGCCGTTAATAGAGTTTGCCTAAAATAATAGTTATCAATCGAGTCTGAAGATGGTACCTTATGAAGCTTTGTATGGACGTAAATGTCGCACACCTTTGTATTGGACAGAGCTTAAGGAAAATCAGATTCTGAGGTTGATCTAGTTAAAGAAGCAGAAGAAAGTAAAAGTCATCGAGATTGCTTGAAAGCGACTTCAGATAGATGAAATCCTATGCAGATTTGAAAAGAAAAGAAATTGAATTTCAAGTTGGTGATGTGGTATTCTTGAAAGTATCCCCTTGGAAGAAAGTTCTCGATTTGGCAAGAAAGGCAAATTAAGTCCTCGTTTCATTGGGCCGTATGAGGTTATCGAAAGGATTGGACCCGATGGCATATCGGCTAGCTTTACCAACAGAGTTAGAAAGAATTCATAATGTGTTTCATGTGTCAATGTTGCGACGCTTATCGTTCGATCCTTCACATGTGATTTCTCCGACAGAGATTGAGATTCAACCGGATATGACATATGATGAGGAACCGATTAAGATTTTTGGCTCGAGAGGTTAAACAATTAAGAAATAAAAGTATAGCTTTAGTGAAAGTGTTGTGGCAAAAGACATGGAGTAGAAGAGGCTACGTGGGAACCAGAGGAAGCCATGAGAAAACAATACCCAAACCTCTTTTTTCTGGTAAGATTTTTGGGACGAAAATCCCTAAAGGGGGAGAAGTTGTAATGACTCGATTTTGAGCCTAGTCGAATAGTGGTTTCGGGACCATAAATCCAGATGAGAAAAAAAAATTTAAAAAAATTAGTATTCTTATATTTTTATGATCTACAACTTTATGAAATGATTTCGTAAAAATTTCTGTTCGAAAATTTTGGTGTTTGAGAACTCAATTTAGTCAAAAGGACTAAATTGTAAAAAGTGCAAAACTTGAGTTCTAGAAGCTAGAGGTATCTAATTGCTATGAAATTTTAAATTGGAGGTCCTTAAAAGGTAACTAGACCATTGGTTAACTTGCTGGAAAAAAAATGGACATCAAATAGGTGAAATAGAATATTTTTAAGTTAAGGGCATTTTGGTCATTTAGTGATTAAAATGAGTTAAAAACAAAATTAAAAGCCAATTTTTGCTCATCTTCTTCAACTAGGCCGAATTTTTCAAGGAAACACCATATCTAGGGTTTATTCAACTTCTCAAGCTCATAGTAAGTGCATCAAAACCCTGCTTTTTAATGTTCTTTACGTTTTTGGAGTCCAGAACTTGATTTAGCTTATTCTATTAATAATTTATGCTAGGGTTCATATTTGGAAAAATACCCATAGGTGAAATGTGTTTATTTTGATGTTTTATGATAGAATATGAAGTCTGAAAGTATGTTAAACAACTTTTGCTAAGTGATTTTAAGTGAAAACGAGTAAAACGGCTTAATCGGTAAAAATACCTAATGTTCATAAGTACAAGTTAGAGTGAGAATTTGATATTGCCATAGAAGGGAAAAATGATCAGCGTGCCGTAAAACATAAGAATAAGGGATAAAGTTTAATTTCCGAGCTTTGGGGCAAATGTGTAAATATGTAAAAGTTTAGGGGTAAAATTGTAATTTTGCTAAAGTTAAGAATTAAGGACTGTTTTGATGAATGTGAGTATTAAATAAGCTAAATTTGCTATTATAGATCAAGAAGAACGAAATCCAGAGTTAGATCGAGGAAAGAAAAAGATAGAGGATTAAAACGATATAGTTGATCGTGATTCATTTTGAGGTAAGTTTGCGATAAATAAATGCAATATTCTATTATTTTACATTTAATATTATTAAATTCCAGCATTTACATATTTATTCTGTAAATTTATTATTTAAAGACTCAAGTATGAAATGACGAAAAAGCTATCTCAGAAAGTTCCGGTTGAACCTTAGGAATGTGTAGGATACAAATGTCATGACATTAGGGTTTAAGGAAATCATGTAAGACCATGTCAAGACATGGCATTGATATGTTACTATAAGGCAAAGGTCCCATGTAAGACCATGCCAAGGCATGGCATTGGTGAGTTCATAAGGCAAGGATACCACGTAAGACCATGTCAAGACATGGCAATTGTTAAGTTTCATAAGGAAAGGTACCCGCGTATCCTTAGTATTCCAAGTGGTTCAAACGGAAAATTCAAAGAATATACCAAAGTAAAGGTAAGGCAAGTCCAAGCTAAAAAGGTAAGGTAAGATAAATTCATGTTAAAAGGTAAGGCAAGTATACAAGTTTTAAGTATATTGAGTTAAAAGCTTAAGTGATCTTGATAAGAAAAACATAAGATAATTCATTAAGAATATTGTTATCTATTTACATGTAAACTTACTAAGCTTTATGCTTACACCTATTATTTTTTTTTGTTTAGTATTACAAGCCAACTTGGGGATCGAAAGGACGTCGGAGATCTTTACACACTATCAAAGGATTATGTTGGTATTTTGTGACTTGAACGTTTTAAGTTATGGCATGTATAGGGACTTAGCCATTTTATGTGTGTGACCTTATGATATGGCTTATTATGGACTTGTAAATGTTTGGTAATGATTAGCCATTAAAATGGTTAATTAAGAACATGTTTTGGATGTTATGAAATGCCTGGTTGATAGTTATTTTAAATAAATTATGTAATTATATGCAGGGGAATAGTTGGACAGCAGCAGTGACGTGATTTTGAAAAATCACCAAAAATAGTAGAAATTGAATTATGTTGTGCATGAGATATATAATTAAAGCTTATTGAGTCTATTTTTATATGAAAGAAACGGTGTAGGAAAAAGAGTTGTATAATATGAGATAATTGATTTTTAGTGAAGAGAGGTCAGAACTGTCAAATTGTGTAACAGGGGAGACTTTAACTAATAAACTGTACTAATTGGCCACACCAAAAATTCTGAAAAATTTATAGTAAGAAGATATATGAGTCTAGTTTCAGGGAAAATTTACGGATCTAGATTTCGAGTTTCGTAACTCGAGTTATAATTGATTTAGTGAACATGACGCAGACGGACAGTTTCAATTTTTTTATGCCCCGAACTAGTAAGTTAAGTTTAGTAATGCCTCGTGCTCGACTCCGGCAATGGTCTCGGGTAAGGGGTGTTACATCAGCATCAATAAAACATTATGACATATTAACAATTGTCTTTGTCACAACTCAAGTACAATATATCTGGAGTGATTGCAAGCACTTAATACCATGAATAAATTAACCCCAAATGGTCCAAAGTGGCAAGCAAAAAAAATTTATTTTAATGAAATTGTTGGAAAGGGTAACCATGAACCGTAAAACAAACACGAATAATACCAAAAAAAAATGTCATTAAAATGTTCATTTTGCCTATATTTAATGACTTGTTTATATATTTTTTAAAAGATATGAAAATTTTATTATAGAAACATTTTAAAAAAAAATCTTTCTTAATTGTATTTGACTAAGAGTTCTAAATAAATATTTTTTCAACTTTTTTTCTTTATAAACGTATTTCAAGTATTCCCAAAAATTATTTGGATTAATATTTTAAAATTTAAATATATGTTAAAACTATATTTTTGTAATAGCCCAAATTTAAGTGATATTAGAATTAGTGGTTTGAGACCATCAAATCTGAAAAATGAACTCGTAGATTGTATTATTTAATATTTATGAGCCAAATGTAGCTTTTAAAAGATTTTTGAAATAGTAAATTGTGTTTTATAAAGATTTATTTGGTCAAGAAATCGAGAAAAAAAGGTATCGAGATCTTGGTGTTATAAACCGAGTCATAAATATTTTTATGAATATTTACGGAATGTTAATAAGATAGTATAAAAATTTTGTTAGAAAAATTTGACGTTTGGGTGGTTAATTAAATAAAAAGGACTAAATTGAAAAAAGTATAAAAGTTGCTAGAAGGATTAAATAGCTTAATTGTCAAATGAGGAAGGACCAAAAGTGAAAATAAGCCCAAAGGAGATATTTTGGGCGGCAATAGCTGAGAAAAATCAAGAAATGGGTGAAATAAGGGCAAAATTAGAAAATTGCTAAAATTAGTTAAATAAAAATGGGACCAAATTAGAATGTCTAGAATTCTCTTCATTTTTCTTCATTTCTTCAGTTGAAAAACAGCCATGGGAGAGAGTTCAAGCTGGTTTTCATACTCAAGCTTCATGTAAGTTTAATTCTTGCTTTATCCTTGAAATTTCTATGTTTTTGGACTTTTACAATTGGGTCCAAGTTATTAATTCATTAGTTTTGATTCTCTGGCTAATTTTTAAAGTTGATGTAGATTAGTACTGGAATAATATGATGAATAAATATTGAATTGAAGCTTTAATTTTGTTATATGATGATTTTATCAAGTAAAATTGATGGAAATTGATTTTAGGACCAAATTGTGAAAGAGTTAAAATTAAGGTCTAGTGTTAAAATTCTAATTTTCAAAGGTTATAAAGTAGTTTAAAATGATAGAATAAAGTATTAAATGAGAAAATTAGCTCAATTGAGGGGGTTAATTGAGCAAGGATTGAATAAAGTAGTTTAACATGTTATACTAAAGCAGTTTTAGACAGCAGCAGTTGTCTAACTTTGAAAAATTACCAAAAATGATATAAATTGAATTAGAAGTTGAATGAGATATAGAATTAAATCTTGTTGAATCTATTTTCATATAAAAGAAACAGAACAAGCAAAGGAAGTCTACATTTTGAGATATTTAAATTTTTGTAAGACTGGTTTAGAATAACTTCGTGATCCCCTGTTCTTACTTTAGAAATTCACTAAAAATTGTACATAAATAATTATGAGTTATAATTTATATGTTTGTATTCCTTAGTGAGTCTATTTTCATTATAAATAATTGGAAACACTATATGAAAATCGTACTATGAGATAATTAATTTTTAGTGAAGAGAGGTCAGAGCCGTCAGACTGTGTAATAGGGGAGAACTTAACTAATAAACTGTACTAATTGGCCACACCAAAAATTCTGGAAAAATTGTAGTAAGAAGATATGTGAGTCTAGTTTCAAATAAAATTAACAGATCTTAATTTTGAGTTCTGTAGCTCAAGATAAAAATAATCTAGTGACTATGACACGGATGAACAGCTTGAATATTCACATAAGTAAATAGTGAAAATTATAGATAATGTTACTTACAAGTGTGTTGTTTATACTAAGGATGTGGATGGAGAGGAGGAGGAGAAAAAATAATATATGAATGACTTGTGTATAAATTGATTACATGCTCGATTATAATTGATAAATGTTGAATTAGAAATGATGTAATGTTTTATTTGGAATATTTATTATGAAATTATGATTATCGTTATAATACAAAAATTGAACTTGTGAGTTTATATGGCTAAATTTTAGTGATCATTTGTTAATTTTATGAACTTCATGATGTGTTATTTCATATGTATTGACGATAAAATCGTGAATAATGTAAAAGCATGAAAATTGAATAAATGATCAAATTGAGCACTTCAGTTCAGTGACAAGACGAATTGACGGAAAAGACCATGGTTGAACCATGGCAACAAGTGATAAGTGATAGCTTCGGCTATACTTATCTGATCAAGGATAAATGAAAGTGATAAGTGATAGCTTCGGCTACACTTATCTGATTAAGGACAAGTGAAAGTGATAAGTGATAGCTTCGGCTACACTTATCTGATCAAGGACAGGTAAAAGTGATAAGTGGTAGCTCCGGCTACCTGACCAGTGAAAAGTGGTAGGCTACCTGATCAGTGAAAAGTGGTAGCTTTAGCTACCTGATCAGTGAATAGTGGTAGCTTCGGCTACAAGTGACGAGTGATTTCCGTGTAAGACCATATCTGGGATATGCCATTGATGTGATACGTGTTTAAGATGTAAGACCATAGCTGGGCTATGGCATTCTAGTGAAAAGTGATGAATTCACGGATAAGTCCATGGTTTCACCATGGCATAATGATAGTGAAGATGTAAGACTATGGCTGAGCTATGGCATTCTAGTGAAAAGACCATAGCTATGTTATGGCATTAGTGATTATCAGTGAAATTCAATGCATACCGGTGCAGAACAATTCCGTAAGACGTTCACTAATTTGACGAAGTTGGTAAGTGTTACCTAGAATTATGTGATATAAGGAAATATGAGTTGATGAGACATGAACATAGAACTTGGTTGATAAATGAGTTCATTTGTCATTATATATTTGCACACCCTTGAGTGTATTATCCGTATGAATTAGTATTCCAAATGAGTTAATGAGAAGAGTTCTAATATGACATAATCTAAATTCGAAATGAAATATTATGAAAACGTACTTGGAATACATTGGTATGTCTTGTATATGTTATTTGAGTTCATAATATGGAAAGTAAATGTATGTGAAAATATGAGTTAATGATAACTGTACATGGAATTTATTGGTGGTTACGTATATCCTAATAGATTTTAGTGAACATTGAAATTAGGCTCAATAAGTGATTTGTCAATTTAAATTGTGATTGGCAGGAAGAGTTAGTGAATTGTATGTTTATGAATTGTTACATGTATTTGTCAAAATACGAGGAAATAATGGTAATTGATACATGGAAATATGAGACTATAATATATAAAAACATAGAATATGTTTGATAAATGTGCTCATTCATAATTACAGAATTGTGCATATCAAGTGCACTATATGTGTAAAGATGATGTTTCAAATGATTTGATAAGTAAAACTTAAATATGAAGTACTTTGAAACCAAGACAAATTGTTATAAAAATGTATATGAAATACAGAGGTATGATTGTTATCTGTTATATGAATACATAGTGTGAAAAAGTATAAAGTACAAGAGAAATTTAGTGAGAATTGAGCTCATATACGTTTCTTGTTATTTATATGAAGTGTACGACTAATAAATGGTATTAAGTATAAGGCTCAGTTGAATATTTTAAATTGGTTTTTGTATGTATTAAATGTGGGTGAAGAATAAGGGTCAAATGAGTGAGCAATATGACTTGGAAAATAGCCTAATTTGTGAAAATTAACCTTACCACACGACCTAGCAACACGAGCGTGTACTAAGGCTGTGTGACCCAAGTTCCTTCATAGATGCAAGTCAGAGAGTTATACGCCCCAGAAGCACGGTCATGTGAGCCACAAGGGCGTGAGACCCTTGTAAATGAGATAAATTTAGGGATTTTGCGAAAAATTTCATGCGATTCTGATTTAATTCCAATGCATGATTTAGACTTCAAGGGTCCATTAAAGGAACTTTTGTAATCAATTTTGATATTTGAGCGATAAATGGTTTAAATCATCTATAAGTGTTCCGTACTCTTCGGTAATGCCTCGTACCCTGTTCCGGCATCGGATACTGGTAAGGGGTGTTACAATTTTTAAAGCTGTTAAAAACAAATTAAATGTTTAAAAGATACATGGCATTCATATGTTATATCAAATGTCATATAAATATAGTGTAAACATAACTATTTAATTAAAACCTCGTAATATAACATATATTAGTTTTTTTTTGTGTGTGATATACTTGATTGTATTTATTAATTAAGTTATAATTTATTTTTAATTTAGTATTTAAAAATTTAAAAGAATTGAAGAAAGTAAAAACATACAAAAAAAAGTTAAAAATGAGAAATTAAAATACTATTCTTTAAAATAATTTTATACAATAAGTATGGACATTTATATAATTTTTATAGAACTTTTAAAAATTTAAAAAATTATATATCTCTTTTTATTTAAATTAAATAATTTATATTATATGATAATTTTTAAATTTAATGAAATAATTAAAAATAATAATTATCCAAGTGTTAATTTAATTTAAATTTTTTAATTTTTATATAACATTTAATATAATTTTAAATTACTAATAACATTTAAAAAATAAAAAAATAATGATGTTACACCACATTTGAATGAAATATTTATAAAACTGTTAAATTTGGGTAGGATAAACCCAAATCCACGGTTAAGATTACTTAATTGATCGAGTCATAGGGCAGATAAAGTAAAGTCTGTTATTTATAGTACTAGAGTTATTTATCATTTTAATTGCAAAGCTTTACTTTTTCTTTTTCCACCATTTCAGTTTCGTTTTGGCTATCTGAGTTTAGATAGGCACAGTCGATAAACTTGAAAAAGATTGTATCTGGGTGGGTGTTTGGATCTCTTATTTTATCAATGACCCTGCAGGAGAAAAGGGGTGGTTCCAATGGTGAAGATGGTGGTAAGGACCGGTTTCCAATTGGCATGCATGTTTTAGCAGTTGATGATGACCCTGTTTGTCTCAAAGTTTTGGAAAATCTCCTTCGTAAATGCCAATATCATGGTTAGTGGTTGTTTTTGTTTTCCTTTTGAATGCTCTAGAAAATTTTTCTTTATTTTTATCTCAAAGGTTGAAATGTACTTCTAGATTCTGCTCACAAGTTACGTGTTTACTGTTCTGTTTATTCTCAATCTTTAATTCAAAGTTTTATTTATTGTTCTCAAAATGTTAAATAAATGCTTCCGTCAGGAAGATCTGTGTCTTGTGCTTTGAAGTGATTAGGGTATTTGTAATTGTAGAATGCTAGGTTTGACTTGTGACAATGCTAAGACAGTGGGCTTCTTTTTGACATATCATGTATGTTTTCTTTTTCTGCAGTTTCCACAACCAGTCAGGCAACTACGGCCCTCAAAATGTTGAGGGAAAACAGGAACAGATATGACTTGGTTATTACTAGTGTTAACATGCCAGACATGGATGCCTTTAAGCTTCTTGAACTCGTGGGGCTTGAAATGGACATACCTGTAATCAGTAAGTATTAACCCTTTTTTTTCCATTTTAATGGCACTGAATTATTCCCATTTGATTTTGCTCTTTCCCCCCTTTTGTCTTTTGAATTATTTGTGGAAGGAATGAAAAAAAATTTTGGGTAATGTTTGATGGTTTTATAAACCCATAATTATTCTGGATCTAAATTTGATTAGTAGATTAGAAGTGTTTGAGAGTGATTTATACCATATTATCTTATTCTTGATGAAATTCCAGTGTTGTCAACTCATGGCGATACAGAGCTTGTAATGAAGGGGATTACTCATGGCGCTTGTGACTACTTATTGAAGCCAGTTCGCATCGAGGAGCTAAAAAACATATGGCAACACGTTGTGAGAAAAAACAAACCTGACTTTAAAGATCACATTAATACACTGAATCAAGATAACGGACACGAAGATGAGCATCCCTCGATCCAGGAAAAGCCTCGAGTTGTTTGGTCTGATGAGGTCCATAGGAAGTTTGTTTCAGCTGTCAACGAATTGGGTCTTGATAGTGAGTTTTATGCTGTTTAGATAAGTGTCTCTTACTGTGACGCAGCATACCAGCTTCATTTCTAGTTTTAATTTTTCATTTTCTCTTTATTTAAATGATTCAGAGGCTGTTCCGAAGAAAGTTCTTGACCTTATGAATGTTGAAGGCCTCAAAAGGGAAACTGTAGCAAGCCATCTACAGGTAATGTCCTTATGAATGCTGAGGGCTCACAAGGGAAAACGTAACAACCAATCTGCTAGTTTTAGTAGAGTGTTTTGTTACCATTTTACTCCTTGTTAGAATTAGCACATTGTTAATGAAGTTATTGCAACTTCAGTTCAAGCTTTTGTGAGAGTTAGGCTGGGCCATACGCATCGGAGAATTGCATATACTTGAAGTATGAGCTTTTATAAAGTGTGCAGTATTTAAGCTTACTATCTTATGTTGTCTTGCAGAAATATAGGCTTTACATAGGACACAGCATTGTTGCTGCATTAGGCAGTAAAGATCCGTCTTACTTGCGCATGGTTCCATTGGACGGCTTTGGATATTTTCACACATTGACTGGACCTGGAAGGATTTCAAGTGCCTCTCTGCCATCTTATCAACCAGGTGGAATGTTTGGGAGACTGAACTCCTCAGCTGCTTTAAGCCTACATGGGATTTCTTCTAGCGTGATTCAACCTGGACATTGTCAAACATCGAACAATCCGATCAATGGTTCTGGGAAGATCCAGCCAGCCGTGGTACCTGCAAACCAGAAGAAAAATGGAACTTTGTTTCAAGGGATCTCAACATCGGTAGATCTCAATCAACCGTCGCAGAACAAGCCCACCAACGGTTGTGGAGAATTTAATCGCGTTAATGATCCGAACTTCCAAGATGCCAGAATGGCGGTTGGTGGCTCGTGTAATACTCTACATGTTTCCTCAGGCAACCCTTTGTTGTTACAATCAAACACACAACAAACGAAACATAGTGGTGCGTTTGGAAATCAAGCATCCCTTAGTAACAGCCTTCTTGATCTTTATTCTTTCAAGGCAAAATCAGCAAATTTGGAGGGCTCTAAGTCTAAAGGAGACATCTCCAATGTTGATCTAAATAATTATATCATTCTGAATATGGATTATGCAACAAAGCAACAGTGGGGAGATAGCAGACACGATAATAACGGTAATACGAATCATTCATTCTGCCGAGCGGATTGCCTGGTTCTCTTTTTGTTTGTATGTTTTGTGTTATTTTGTTGTGTGTATAAGATAGGTCAGAAGACTTATGATGCTTGGTGTTGAAGCAACATGTTCCTTCAACACCTTTTTTTAAATTTGTTTTGCTTGCTTTTAATTTCAGGTTGGCCGGCTGTAACTTCTCCATTTTGTCTTCTTCCCTTAAAAAAATAAAAATGGATAAATAAATGAATTTTCATTTTATTAATGTCCGAACACAAGCCCTCTTTTTATTTTTTTTTCCTCAAAGAGCTTTTCATGAAATGGCTTAAACTCTTCTTTGTTTGCATTTAACACAAATGTGGTTAACCCATATTTTAATCCATCTTATATACGTAAATAAAAAATAAAATTAAAGGATATTTGAGAAGATTTTATACATGTTCCCGATGCTCACGGTGCTCCTATAACATAAAAATGAATCCTGAATAAATTTTTTTTTATGTCCAATTATTTTATTTGTGTTATTCCTTTTGTTATTTTTATTGCTTCAATCTTTATCTATGAATCTTTTCCTCATACTTATTCATTTGGAAGTATTGATCCAATTGAAAAAAAAATTATGTTTCGTAATTTTATAATTTTTAATTAGAATATAATTAAATATATATATAATTTAATTGGCTTTAGATTCAAATAACGAGAATGTATGATTAAATTATTTTAAAAAATAAAATTTTTGCTCAGAATATGAATTAAATTGAGAAATCCTTTAATTCTTAGGGGATTAATAGAATGAATCACACTTTTATCATTAAATTATACTCGCTACAATGCTTTTTTTTTTTTTTTTGCAGTTATTATTATTCAGGACATGAAGATCTTCCCGCAAGGTAGAAGAGTAAACAACACTGTAACATTGTGGATTTTTTTTTCCTTGTCTATGGCTTTGTTTTGAGAAATCCCGCAAGGTAGAATATGAATTAAATCGAGAAATCCTTTAATTCTTCTTTCTTTTTCTTGTTTTTGGCTTTGTTTTGAGGGTAAACAACACTGTAATATTGCGTATTTTTTTTTAATTATCTCATTATAAGTTTTGATTATATTTCTTTTTATACAATACTAAAAGTATTCATAACTCCTTTCTAATGCACTCAAGTGCACGTATTCTTGTATTGACAATAATGTCCATATCAATCGAGTTAAGATTTAATCAACGAGTGTCAATTGATTTTTAAATTGATTGAAAATTTTATTTGGTAGAAAAATGTTTTTACCTGTATGTATAAATTTCTATATGATAAGTTGCTTTCATCTCCCCTTGTAATTGCAATGGTCAACAGAATTCATCACGTATTATGACATGGAGGCAGTGTACAATTGTTTGAAGAAGGAATATGGAGATATGGCCAATCTGTTGGAAGGGGAGCCACCCTTTCAGGCATTTTGGTTTGATATTTTCAAAGCATTTTCACCTTCCTCTAAACTCTAAACACTTCCTTTCTGCTGCAATCCTTAAAAATCATTCGGTCGGAATATTTGCAGAACATAGACAAAATACGACGAGTCAACTGTCCGGTTCTAATCCAGTTATACATGTTAGTATCTTTTCCATTGCATCATTATTTTGGTTACCTTCCTTAGTTCTTCAATTTTAGTTATCCAAATGTCTGCATGGCAAAAACGTTGAGGTTGTCGATTAGTGTCATGCGAAACGATTATGGGAGCTTATGAAGGAAAAATAGGAGCCTTTATGGGTGAAAGGTGGCGGAAATTTGCTACCTGGGAACTTATCCCGAGTATATTAAACATCTACGCAAGTTCATAAATGCCTTGGAGAAGAAATCCATTACGAAACCAGACAAGGAGATTGATTCTAAACCCAGTTTTACAGAAGAAGAATCTAACCACACAATAAATGCTTCAGAACAGGTAGATATACTATTCATTTGTCTCCTACAGTTCATCCGACTCACTTCATCACCGAGGGACTGGCAGCCATGGTTCCTTGAGCTTTGATGTTGATCGGCTTCTATGAGACATTGTAAGCTGATAGGAACCATAGATATATGTAGTCTCTATGATTTTGAACCATTTATGGCCGCCCAAGTGTTCCATCAGAAAAATATATCACGGAGAACATATGGTTCTTGGTCTAGGGTTTCGTGTATAATTTTAAAGTGAAATATAAATGCTCCTCGAAATTTCACTGGACTAAGGTCCAAACCTCCATTGAAGAGGACCCAATATGTGCATAAATTATTGTAATCTATTTATACCCAATTCCTCAAAATCGGGGACCGACCCATTATTTCTATCTTTGGAACAAACTCAGGTTTGAAGACCAAACGAGCAAATATTAATGATTATAATGGTAAACGAGCAAAGATTGAGTGCTATCTCAGCTACTCGAGACGAGAAGTGGCTAAAGAATTAAGATTTCGAACTCTTTTTTTTTTTTTTTTTTTCTCCTAATATGATGTGATTACTATTTTTGATTAAACAATAGTGAAGATTGCGTTGCATGGCTGGAACCGAGCTAGTTTAGTGGCAAATTGGAGAATGATTTGTAAACATGTCGCCCACAAATCAGCCACTACATACACTAGAAAGAGACGGCTATAAAGCAAACTAGTAAATTAAACATGTAGAGAAGGTTTGCTTGAAATCGATGATTCACAACTAGAATCATTAGGGGAAAAAAACCCTCTTTCTCAACTATGGATTTATACATGACCACATTAAAACAAATTCGAATAAAATAAATTATTTGATTTCTTAAATTTAAAAATAAAAATAATTTTAGAATTAAATTCAAATAATAATTGAAATGAACTCAAATTTATTGGTATCAAAATAAGATAAGTTTAGGGTTACTGGACTAAAATTGATTTAATTAATTTTTTTAATAGTAAATGGATCACGGTCTTCCGTTCCTATCATTTCAGTGTTTGATGTAGGAACAACAAATGACAGCTAGCTAGATTTGCGGTATCTACAACCAAGAAGATATACGTGCCAATTAATGTTACGATTCTTTAATCAACATCTTAGCACTTCACCTCAAAAAAAAAAAAAAAAACAAATTATTCATTAATAATTTGTATCAGTCATTATTAGCTCCTAACTCTAAGATTTAAGATAATGTTTAGAGTACTATTTTAGCTACAACTAAATAAATAATTTATGCTTAGGTATTAGTTAAATATTTCTTTTTATTGAATTCGTCATTTTTATATTTGTTAAAGATTGTGTGATCAGAATCTCGTCACTTGTTGAAAAAATAAATACAATGGTAAAATAAGGGGACATGTAGGAGCGGGAGTGTGGACCATTAAGCACAAAACTGGATTGGGGTTGCGACCGGAGGTGGGGGTGGAGTCCTCGCGATACGGACCATACCGCACAAGTTAAGTCCGTATAAAACTATACTTCTATTATCTGACTTTGATTAGAACTGGTTTTTCAACCCTTAAAATGATGTAGTTGAAACTCTGCCCATGATTTTTTCCCAAAAAGATTTCCACGTAAAATCCGTGTGTTCTTATTTTCTTTTCTTATTTGCTCTACAATCGTTCTACCGTCATTATCGTCTTTAGTTATAACAATATTAATATTAGAAATATAATAATTTAGTTGATTGAGTTTTAACTCCATTCACATCGGTGCTATTGTAATACATTAAAGGACGTGAAATTAAACGCATTTAAACGTATAATATCTCCAATTTAGATATTCTAAAAAAATATTAATAGTTTAAAAAGTTATATAAAAATATTAATTGCAAATTTTTAGTGAAATGCTACATCTGTATTTTGTTTTTAAACTCCTCACATGGCTAAGGCTAAGTTACATTAATTACTTTATTATAAACAGTTATGCATTAAAATGGAAGCTCCTAGGAAGCCTACTCCTCACTATGCCATTAATTATAATGTGGCAATAGAGAATATTCTTGTGAAAGACACTGACAACATTAGGGCAATTTCTATTTCAATTTTTTTTTTAATAATTAACTCCAATGCTTAGAATCATTAATCAACAAATTTAAAGTTTAGTAATATTTATTATTAAATGGACTTCATTTTTGAATTTTACAAACATCATTGTAACTATTATAGCCACATTATTTATTTATTTATTTAGACGAAAATATTATACAGTTACATTTTTAAAAAAATAATGGTGAAAACTTGTCGTAAATTAACATTTAAATATATCACAGAAATAGAAATAGAAAAAAAAAAAAAAACATCCATATATGATGTACCCGTGAGTCAAACGCATGTCAAAAAGAAAAAGCATGTAGTGTACGAGAAATTCCTACACCAGGGAACATGAAAGTTTTTGGAAGACATGCAGACAAAACAGCATAGATTCTTCGACGCCAATGGCAATGAATACCAAACAAATGAAAGTCATAACCAACAGAAGATATCATCATAAAAGGAAGGTAACATGGATTCTTTTTTCTTTTTATATAAATTTATATTTGATAATTGATTGTGTATAAATTTATATATTAATGATGAAATAAATTTATGCCGATCTTATAAAAAAATAAAATTATTCTTATTTAATTTTTTTAAAATTTTATTAAAATCAATTAGTTTAATGTAAGTTACGTGGATATGTTACCTTTAATATTATATCATTTAAATTTTAATAAAATCATTGAGCTCAATCATTTATATAATCACATGAGTTTAAACCATGTTACTTCCATTTCTACTTTGATATTATAAGTAAGTTATATAACTTGTCGCTCAATTATGCCTGTATTTCTGTTTTAGTTACTTAACTTTACAAATTTTTAATTTAGACACAAAAGTTTGAATTTGTTACTGTTTTGGTTACTCATTGTTAAATTGATAACGGAAAGTCTTTTTCTAATTGGTATAACACATTTAGTCCTCAATACTTTCATGTTCTATCAATTTGATCCTAATTCTAAACAGTTCAATAAATTAATCCTTCACATTTACAAATTCTATCAATTTAGTCCTCAAACTTCCTAACTAAAGCTTTCAAACTTTTAAAACATAGGCATTCCACTTCTATTAATTATTTTATTTATTGTTGAAATTATCCATTTCGATACATAACTCTTTTTGTTTGTATTTCTATGAAGTTAGTGTTAGAAAATAACTAAACACCATTAAAAATAATAGAAAATAAAAATTTTAAAATATAATATATATAATAAAATTATATAAATAATTTAATATTTGTAAAAAAATATTTTTCACTCTAGCTAGCATAATTTTAAAGGAAAAAATAGAGAAAATCGGTTCAATCGTCAAATTAATGAATTTTTTAGTTTGACCCAATTGGTTCGCGGATTGATTGGCTCAATCTTTTATTTCGAAGCAGTGTAATGGCCTAAATTCAAGGTTATCGGAACAATGGTTTCGCAACCATAAATCCGATTTAAAGAGAAATTTATTTCAATATATTTGCATGAATATTTATATGATACGAAAATCGTATTAAAATATCGATAGAAAAATTTTACCGATTTAGTGGTTAGTTAGAAAAAGGAATTATTGAAGGAATTAGGTAAAAACAAGGTATCGAGGCTTTGATCTCATAAAATTGAGTAGGAAATATTTTTATAAATATTTATAAAATGTTAGTAATGTGATATTAAAATTTCGTTAGAAAATTTTAAGGTTAGAGTATGTAATTAAATGAAAAGGACTAAATTGTAACAAATACAAAATTATGAAAAATGATTAAATAGTTTAAATGATAAAAGAAAGAGGGCTTAAAAGGAAAATAGACCCAAGGTCTATTTGGGCTGGACGGCAAGGGCATGAAATCAGCAAGAAAATAAGGAGAATTAAGGGCAAAATTGGAATATTGCAAAATTTACTTAATAAAGCTAGGACTAAAGTGGAATTATCTAGATTTCTCTTTATTTTTCTGCATTCTCATCAGAAAAAACACCATAGAAGGGTTTTCTTAAGCTGGTTTTTCATATTTTTACTGCAAGTAAGTTAATCCTTGCCTATTTCTTGTAATTTTTGTGTTTTTAAGACTTTTACAACTAGGTCCTACTATTAAATTCATTAGTTTTTTGATTTCATGGATGAAATTGAAAGTTACCATGGTTGAGTGCTGTAAGTTTATGATGAAGTAGCATGAAATTTAAGCTTTAAATTGTTTATGAGATGATTTTATTAGGTAATTCCAATAGAAATTGATTTTTAGGATCTAAATTGTGAAAATATTTGGAATTAAAGTCTATTACTGAAATTCTGATTTCCAAAGGTTATAAAGTAGTTTAAAATGATAGAATAAAGTTTTAATTAAGAGAAATCAGCTCAATTGAGAAGTTAATTGAGCAGGGATGAAATTATCATTTATTGAAAGCTTAGGGGGAAAATTGGTAATAAACAGTTTGCACTAAAACAGTTTGCACTAAAACAGTTTTGGACAGCAACAGTAGACTAACTTTGAAAACTCACCATAAATTGTATAAATCGAATTAGAAGATGAACAAAATATGAAATTAAAGCTTATTGAGTCTAGTTTCTCATAGAAGAAACGGTGTAAGCAATAGATATGTAAATCATGAGATATAATAAATTTTGTGAGACAAGGTCAGAATGAATTTGGGTTCCTCTATTTTAACTTTATAAAATCATCAAAAATTGGAGAAAAATAATTAGGGGCTTAGATTTATATGTTTAGAATTATTAATGAGTCTATTTTCAGTAGAAATAAATGGGAACATCAGCCGAATCCTGTATGAAGAGATAATTAATTTTTAGTGAAGAAGGGTCAGAACTGTCAAACAGCAGAACAGGGGTGACTTTAAAGAATAAACTGTACTTATTGGCTAAACCAAAAATTCTGAAAATTTTATGGGAAGAAGATATGTGAGTCTAGTTTCAGGGAAAATTAACGGAACTAAATTTTAAGTTCTGTATCTCAAGATAAAATAATTTAGTGACTATGACTTAAGTAGACAGCTTTGAATGAACTAAAAATAATAATAGAATTATAGAGAATGCTACATGTGAACATGAAATGTATTGAATTGATGATTGAATTTATTTATTTAGATCCGGAAAACTCAAATATGAAGCTAGATCGAGGAAAGGAAAAAGTCCCAGATTAGTAGATTTTATATACGAACTAGTATCGAGGTAAGTTCATGTAACTTTAATTATATTCTTAAATGCTTGAAATGTATGTTATTGATGTGAATATAATTTGAATGTTTATTGTATGAAAATTGATGAAACATTGATATATTTGGTAAAAAGGGGAAGAAATCCTGGTTGAATGAAAGAAAAATTCGATGGATCTCTGAAAATGAATTGATGGTAAAATGGATCTAGCCCGGACGGGTGATCCTATCCGATATAGCCCCCTCCGAAGAATATGTGGAAAATGGATTTAGCCGGACGGGTAATCCGAATTAGGGTCCGAATTTAGCCTGGATTGGTAATTCGGATCCAAGCTCATTAGAGTAATTGTCGTTGCGAGGATTTAGCTCGATTGGTAATCCCATTGTGAAGATGAGGTTCATGGGAATGTCTTTGTTTGAAATAGAAAAATGCGCATATGAATATGAATTGACGGACCGAATTTGTACACTAAAAGTGTACCTATGAAAATCCATCGAAAATTCCAAGAAATTCAACGGGATAAATATGGAAAAAGAATAAGGGAATGGGAAATCATGGTATTGATGAGTTCATCAATCATGGTATATATTACTAATACATGGAAATTATTGGACTAACTTGAAAGTTGAGTTTGTGCATGTTAGGGTAATAGTGCATTGAATGGATATATGAATGTTTATTGCATTGTATTGAAAATATTAGGTAAGTATAATTCTTGTTATATGGGCTTACTAAGCACAAAGTGCTTACCCTGTTTCTTTTCCCTTGTTTTGTAGTGTTAAGAGCTCGGAGGTCGGATTCGGTAGGAGATACATCACACTATTAGCCTCAAGATTTCGGTATATAGAGAAACTTTATTTTGGAAATCAATGGCATGTATAAGCTAATAAAGTAATGTTAATATAAAATGAATGTAAGGTCAGCCATTGGTATGGCTAGCAAACCTTGGCTTGGTATGTGTTGATGTTATCTTATAAATATGCATGAATCTATTTTGAAAATATGTTGAATTGGATTGGTTGATGTGGATTGGTCTCTGTTTAAAATTTGCAGGGAAGGTTAGATATTTATAAAGGGGCTATATTAAAATAAAAAATCGTAAACTCCGGTAATGTCTTGTACCCTATTTTGACAACGAATACGGGTAGGGGGTGTTACATTTAGTACCCTGATAGGTTCTAGATCCAACTTCTTGAAAGATATTTCTAAAATTATGCTAGTCAAAGTGAATTTTTTTTTTTAAAAGTATAAAATTATTTATATAATTTTATTATATATATTATATTTTTAGAATTTGTATTTTCTATTATTTTTAATGGTGTTTAGTTAATTTCTAACACTAACTTCTTAAAAAAAAAAAGGTTATATACCGAATTGGATAATTTCAACCATAAAAAAAATATAATAGATGTGGAATGCCTCTGTTTTAAAAGGTAAAAGCTTTAGTTGAGAAGATGGTGAATCAAATTGATACAATTTGTAAATGTGAATGGTTAAATTTATTGAATTATTTAGAATTAGGATCAAATTGATAGAAAATGTAAGTATTGAGGACTAAATGTGTTATTCTACCAGTTAGAATAAGGCTTTCCATTATCAATTTAACCGTGAGTGACTAAAACATGAACAAATTCAAAAGTTAAAGCCTAATTAAAATTTTTTAAACCAAACATAATTGTGTAACCATTTGTAGAATTTACTCTTATATTTTTGTTCCCATTATCAAATTTTTATTTTTATTTTTATAACTTTGAAAGCATAAATTACAACTAAACACACTTAAAAAGCGAGTTATGACTTTAAAATTTGCTTCATTCCAAATATTTTCTTATTTGATATTATGCATATCTATTTTGTGATTCATATTCAGAATTTGTGAGTGTGCCTCCTAGTAATATTATCTTTAAAATCGTAACCACATTTTCTCTTTAGTATATTCCAAATATTATTGAGTAATTGCGTGTTAATCTATTCCTTGTACATTAATGACATTCACATTAGTTACTTAAAAAAAAAAAAAAAAAAAAAAGAACATGTGATCCAACCCTTTAAGAAGCATACTAACTATTACTTAAAAAAGGACTTCCACTTTGAAAAAGTGTTACTTTTAATAGAAAAAGTAATATTTATTAATAGCAAGCACGTTAGAAAGGATGGCTTACAACAAGCAGCAATAAATTGGAAAAAGAAAAGGGAAGATACCCCAAGCCTAGAACGGATACAACCTTCTTTCAAATAAATAATATACATTATAGTATATGAGTTTCACATTTTTTTATATAATATTTATGTATTTATTTTTTTATAAAAGTTGTATATTTTGATACTTTAATATATCAATTTAATTTTTTAGTGCCTAATTTAGATTTTAGAATTAATTTGATGAAAATATTTTAAAAATTGTAGTTGACAAATTAAACATAAAATTAAACAAATTCATGATTAACAACTAAATTTATTTTATTAACAAATAATGAAAATTTTAAACTTAATAATATTGACAATTAATTTTTAATAAATTAATCTTAAGGCCCGAATTCAATACTAAAAATTACTATTTTTATCTTTAATTAACAAAACATATAATTTTTATTAAATACAGTAACTGATTTGTCATTTCTGATCATCGCGTTTTCGTTTGACATATCAAAATGAAAAGTCATCCTTCATGTTGTTTAAAAGAGTAGATTTTTTATTCTCGCTCCCTTATATTGAGCTTAGCTCTTATGGTTTGTAAATATTGACTTTCACTTCAAGCCAAATGGATTCCGTTTCTTCAATAAAAGAGCTTCCCTGCATAAAATAAAATAATAAGTCATGAGCATTCAAGTGTTTGATGATTTGTTCACAATCACATGATCCACTTTGCTTTTCTTTTCTTTTTTTAGAAATTCACCAAACAAGTTGTTTGAATGTTTAATTACGATTCCATTCTCAAGTCATAAATTTATTTTGAAGATATCACACTTAATATTTTAATTACTGTTTTATAATATTTATCCTATTTCTAAATCTATATATTATATATAAGTTAAAAGACAAACTGAAGGTTAAATTAGTCATATATGTAAAAAAAAATTATTGATCAAATAAGTTAATTTTTTAAAAATTTAGAGAAATATGTTGTTTCTAGGGTGTGTGACAGCGTGTTCAGCTGGACGAATTCTCTTTGTAATTATCGAAAAACGCATTCAAAATGGACACACTTTCCCTGACATGTCAGTAGGAAAGTTTGTTTCAGTTGGGCACACTTTCACACACCCGCTGCCAAAACGGACTATTTCACTAAATTAAAAAAAAAACTATTTAGTTAATTAATTTTGTTTAATATATTCAACTAATTTAGCCAAAATTGGGTTTTGGAATATGCCATTCTTTTCAAAGAGAAATTGAACTTTTATTAGACGGATTGAAAATGTAAATTGTGATTAGGAACACACCCAACTATGAATTATGATCTTAATTAATGAGAAAAAAAACACTAATATTTTCTATATAAAACTGAAAAATTTAACTGAAAAAAGGTTGTAATCATTAAGATAATTTTATATGATCCACAATTAAGGGGAGAATGGAGTAAAAAAAAAGTGATAAATTACATGATTCAGATTCAAAGGAGAAAATGGAAATTTTGATAAAATTAAAAAGCTTGCGAGGAATTTAATTTTAATAAAAAAAGACCTTGTAGGACAAAATAAAAAATGGATAACCAAACTTTTTTATTTGGGATTAATTATGATAGTTTCATGGATCTGTTTAATGTTTCCATGAAGTGCATCACCACTCATGTGGACCAATATTAGTAAGCTTTACTTTTGTTGTTGTATTACCTAAAAGTGAATTGAAAAATCAAAATCTCACTCAATTTTTTTTCTTTATTAATTTTATCATTAATCTCACAACCTTCCATCAGTTCATTGAAAAATTTGGAATTATATCCATGTTTGTTGCACGTCTATGATAAAAAGATGGCCAGATTGTTCGATGAAATTGAGTCTGCCCTACAGCCCTAGTGTGATTGTTACCCCTCAGATCCCATCATAAATTTTTGGCTACAGCTGGACCAATTTGAATTTGATCAATTTTTTTTTTACTCCTTGTCGACCTGCAGCACCCGTAGCAGCTCCTTCGGCGGGTGTTGAACCAGTTGTAAACCCATTCATATTCTATAGGCCCATTAAGGAATAAATATTGGTCACAAGTTTTAAAGTTACTCTATACTCAATACGAAAATTGAACTCTCGACCACTAGTTAAGATAGAGGAGACTTTTGGCATCTCACCTAACTCTTGCAGTTAATAGAATGGCTAATTTTAGTGATGAATTAGATTATATTAGATTAACATTTGTTTATCTAGAAAATAAGTTGTCCCTTTCTTATTAATTTCCTGTAGCTTGCTTTACATTGGTATAACACCTCACTTGAAGTTTTCAATTATCAAATCAAACAGCAATGCTGCGTTCCTAAATTAAAGGCTAATCCAACCACCAAATATATTCAATTAGACTAATTGTATCTCAATCCAAATGAAGCCATGGCAAGGACTAATTTGTGAGTTTGAAAGAAAGACTTGACCCGTAGGCTAATAATAATAATAATAATATTATCATTCATAATAAAATAAAGAAAACCAATCAAAGCTTTGCTGTATTTAGCTGGATGGCAACCAAAGTTGTGAAAGATTTGTCATGGCATTAAAGTATTAATTAATCATTAAGCAACTTGCTTCATCACATTATACATTTCCCCCCTTTGTTGGTGTCTATTATGGGTTATTAATTATTATGACATGACCCTTCTTAACCTTTCATTAGCATTTCCAAGCTATGGCTCCTTTTTACATATGCAATATAATATTTATTACTTTGAGGTTAAATTGAGGTTCACATGAACAATAATGTCAATCTCAACATATTTTCATACGCCACTTATAAGTTGTTGACATATAATTAATGGTTGTTTTAGATCTTTAATTAACAACACTTCATTATATTACAATTATTGGACCTAAATAAAGAAGAAAACAACTTTATATTCAACCTAAGATCTAAAATCAAATGTACAAATCCCCCTCTCTATATAAATAATAAAACCATTCCAATCTCTAGTTTATAATTCCATTAATTTCTCTATCTTATATCGCTAATTTACTAATTTTATAATTTAGAATTAAGATTTAATTATCGTCGATTGAGTCTTAACTCGATTGGCATCGATATTATTATTAGTGTAGAAGAAAATGTATTTGAATATGTTAAAACACATTATTCTCCTATTTAATAATTGATGAAGAATTATTGATAATTCAAGATAATATATAAAAAACAAATAGAGACTGACATCAAATCTAATACAGTATATACATATTGTAATACTATACACATACGAGTAGTGTGGAGACCGAGGGTTCCAAATTCCCAGCAAACTTTAAGTCTCTGATATCCTGCGACCGATGTGTCATTATCAAAAAAAGGCTGCAACAAGCATAGCATTTCATTCTGAGGGGGGTCCCCCTATGGACGGTTTAAGCCAATAAATTGTAAACGTGGGTGATAGCAGGGCAAGGGGATGGGGGGGCTACCCCCCTGTCTTGCACCATAAGGAGCATCCAAAAATAAAGTGTACTTTTTTGTGGTACTTTTGGTTTGAGGGCATGCTGACCTATTCCCCCAAGAACACTAGGGTAGGGTCTCTCTTCTTTTCTTATTGCCTGGGAATTGCCCCGCCCCCTGTTTGTTTCTGTTTTTACAAAAATAATTTTGACTAATTTATAATCATAACCATAATTATTTGGTATAGTAAATCTGTAGTGTATCTTGTCTAGATATCTAAAAGACTTTATTAAATATATTGTTATTGAAAAGTAAAAAATTAGATTAAAATGATGATGAGTGTCTTAACTATTTATTTATTTATTTTTTAAATATATTTTATTTGAAAATTAATTATTTTTTAAAAAATAAATTATATTACTACATGGATGTTTTTAGTTTTTACATAAAATTTAATAAAAACTCACATGATAATGTTTGAACGTAACACCATAGTTTAAAATTTTAACTTTATAATTTCATCAAAGTTTTGATAGATTATAATAAAAATAATTTTTTATATAATTTTCTTTCATGTCGTAAATATATCACAATTTAACAGTCCTAAAAAAATTAAATAAATGAAAAATATATATAAGTTTTTAAAATCCACTCGTAAAATTGAAATAAATCCCATATTTAAGATGTTAGGTCTTAATGATAAAATATATTATAAGTTCTTGTACTTTTTAAATTTTTGAAATTTTATTTTTAAGAATTTAGTTCATGTAATTTTTGGATTTTAATGTTTAAGTTCAACTGTTAATATTATTAATTTTATTGTTAAATTTGTAAGTGTGACATTTAAAAAATAAACTCACTTGATAATTATGTAATGAAAAAATGACGTTGTAATAAACTTGAATTTAACAAAAAAATTAACAATATTTAACACTTGAATCTGAATTTTAAAATATGAAAAGTTGAGTGGCTAAATTCCTAGAAATAATAGTATAGGGTTGAATTTCATATTTTCAAAGAGTACAAATACTTGTAGCATATTTTTACATAATCCCTTTTTCTATTTATCTAATGTTTAGAATTACTCATAATTCCTACTAACTCCTTAAATAAGAGGATAAACGTGTTTTACTTCGCTCGAACTCACGTTCAGTGCATGGACAATTAGGGGTGAGCAAAACTCGATTCAACTTGAAAAAAAATTCGAATTTCGAGTTATTCGAGTCAACTCGAATTTTTTTTCAAATTTCAAGTTTGAATCGAGTTGAGTTTTCGAATTCGAATAATTCGAATATCAAACTATAATATTTTACATTTTTACCCTAAACTCCCAAACCTTTTTACTTTTCCCTCAAACTTTTACTCCTTCCCACTTCCCCCCTCAAACTTTTACTCCCCTCCCATCCAAACCCCCAAATCTACCCAAAGTCCATTTCCCACCAAAATTTTACTCTCCATTTACTTTTTCTCAAAATTTTACTCCCCAAAACCCTCAACTTTTTATTTTCCCCCAAAATTTTTACTCCCTCCCAATTTTTCCCTAAAAACTTTTACTCTCTTCCCATCCCACCTCCCACCTCCCATCTACAACAAACCCATCCCCCCTCCATTTTTTTAATATTTTCTCTCCAAAATTTTACTCCCCCTATTTACTTTCCCTCAAACTTTTATTCTCCAAAACTTTTTATTTTCCCCCTAAACTTTTACTTCTCAACCTTTACTCTCAAATAAAAAATCAAAATTATTCAAAAAAAATCACTAAACATGAGTAAGAATAATTTTATTTATATTTATATTATTAAATTAAATTTCACATTTTATATTATTTATATTATTGAATTGTTTAGTCATATTGAATATTTATATTAAAATTGAATTATTAATTATGCCATAAAATATTCGTGTTAAAATTTTATATTGATATCAATTTCACATTTTATCTTTAAAATAACTTTTATTAAAAAATCACATTTTTACATTTAATATATTTTTTAATTCCAAAATACATAGTGATAAGAATATGAAGATAATTGAAACAACTAAGCAACCAAGGAATCTAACCCATATATAAAAGATTAATAAATAAATTATTAGGTGATGAAAGTTAATAAAAAAAATTGGTTAAGGTGGACAAATTTTATTACGATGGGTGACAGTGGTCACAAGGACCCAAAATCATTTTTTTAAAATTTAACTCGAACAAATATATTAGACTCGATTCGAGAAAAATTCAAATCAAATTAGGATAATAAAATATGATTCGTCAACTCGATTAACTCGAAATTTTTTCATTCGATTCGATCGAACGCTCACCCCTACGGACAATAATGTCAAAACCAACCAAGCTAAAACTTAGTTAGAATCTACATTTATTTTCTAATATATTTTAAATATTATTTTCAACTTTAAAAATATATTGAGTTAATTATATAAATATTGGGTTAACATGTACTCTTCAAAATTTTGAAATTTAGTTATTGTACTTTTATTTCTAGGAATTTAGTTTATCTATTTTTTAATTTCAAAATTCAGGTACAATTGCTAAAATTAATTTTCTTTTTGTTAAATTTGTTAGTGTGACATTTAAAAAAAAAAAACTCACTTGATATCAATGTGACTCAAAAAATAACAGTATAGCATACTTAAATTTAACAAAATAATTTTAACCGTGGTAACAAGTGGACCTTAATTTTGAAATATAAGTAGAAGAACTAAATTCATAGAAATAAAAGTACAAATATTAAATTTCAAAATTTATGAAGAGTAAAAAAATTTATGACATATTTTAACCAAAATATTACATGTTGAATTGATTTAAAAAAAAAAAAAGCAATTCACTTTAGTATATGTATTTAATATTAGATGATGAAACATGACTAAATAATTGTAATTCATTAACTTAGATCAAGAAATTAAATTACATAGAAATGGAATTAAAATTATAATAACGAAATAAAAAATTTCGGTCAAATAATTTGATTCTTTTATGGGTAAGATAATATTTGAAAAGTTTTGGATGGGTATCATGAAATATAAGAATATTTATTTGATAGTAATATAATTAAAAATATAATATTATAGTAAATTTAAATTTAACAGTTGAACATAAATTTTAAAATACGAGTGGTGAGATTAAATTCATAAAAATAAAAATAAAAATATTAAATTTCAAAATTTACAAAAAGTATAAAGATTTGTAACATATTTTAATTAAAACGAGTTGTTTTTTTCTAAAAAGCAATTTACTTAATTATAAATTTGATATTTAGACGACGAAATATTCATTAACTCGGATCGGGAAATTACATTATATAGAAATGGATACAAATTATTAAAAGGAATCAAAAGAATTTGGTCAAATAGTTTGATTCTTTTACGGGTAAGGTAAGATTTGAAAAGTTTTAGACGGGTATACTGCAACTTTTTGCTGCGAAAAAATATATAATATTTTGAATTTAATAAAAATTAAATAATTTTTTAAATTGATAATAAAGCTGGGTTAGTGTTTGATATGGTGTATTTTTTCCTTTTTTCTTTAATATTTATATTTTTAATATTCTATTATATCATTAATAATTGTCAATGCTGGAATCTAAAAATTATATTAATGGTATACAAAATATTATTCAAATAAAGTAATGCATATGGGTGTACATTACTCCAACTAAAATACAAGTTCAAGCAGCGATTCTAATTACTTCTTGTGATGGTTGAAGACTCAAGGTATTTTAATTAATTTATTTTTATTATTTTTAATTATATAAATGTGTTTTTACAATTCATAATTCTATCGGTCACCAACCGTTTCTCTTTAAAAGTAGATGGCCTTTCGTCAATTTCTTAATTTGTTTATGTTTTGGACCTATGTTATTTTAAGTTTTATATGTTTTTTTTGGCTGTGTTTCATTGTTTAATAAGTTTTCACTTTTAGAAATATTTGTCTACTCTTATAGTATGTTTTTTTAGTATTACTTATGCATGCAGTATTGCTTTTGCAAGTAATTTTAGAGGTAATTTTGTCATTGTCCTATTAAATTTGGTGGATATTTGGTTTTTTTGTAATTTTTACCCGTCGCTTTGAAACATAGGGGGCTGGTTTTTTTATAATATTAAGTGCTTATAATCACTCTAAATATATCGTACTTAGAGCCGATGAGTGTTCGTTATTATTTTTTTCTTGAATTGTATGGTTCAATCCATAAAATGAATTAATAAATTTTCATGTCAAATATCATATTAGAAATGTAATTACGGAAATTCAATTACTTGATTAATAATTACACGTGATAAATTTCTCAATCAAGCAGCTTGAATTTAAACAAGGTAATTCTCAACAAATCAAAGGAATTGTGAAAAGAAATTGACGTGGGAGGCTATAATTAGCTTCCCAGAATAATGGTAATTAGCAATAAACATCAAATTAGTTACCATAATTGGTTTAGCTTTTAGTGCTAATCTTTTATAATAAAAGCATTTAAGTAATTTAAATTTTAAAATTCGAAATATTTAATGTAAAGCCAGCGATGTTAATACACACTTAAAAACTATAAAATAAGGAAAGCGTGCCTTTAAAAGAAGTTTGTATTAATTGAAAAATATTTATAAAACCGTTAAACTTGTATAGGATAAACCCAAGCCGACGGTCAAGATTATATAATTGATGGAGTAATGCGGCAGATATAGTAAGGTCCATTTATAGTCCCTTAGTAACGTTTCTACGGAATCATTAGCGGGTGAAAATACAGTAGAGAAATAATAAAGAATATATAAATGTCGCAAAAAAACAAAATAAGAATGGAAGGCTTTGAAGAAAAAAAAAATATAAACAAGCTCAATTACCAAAATAATTCCTCAAAAAAGAATAAATAAAATAAAGAAAAGATGCTCTGTTCTGTTGACATGAAAAAGCTTAAGACAAATACAGAGTAGAAATAGGGAGAGAAAAAAAAAAACCTGAGACAGAGAAAGAGCGGAGAATTGCTTTGCACCCAAAGGTTCAAAGGAGGGAAAAAAAAAAAAAAAAGAAAAAGAAAAAGAAAAAGAAAGATTTCTGTTGTTTCTGGGAGTTGAGGCATTTTGGCCATCAACATCATCATTGTCTCTTTGTACAGCTTTTACTTGCAAAGCTTTTCTTTCTCCCACAGTTTTATCTTCCAATTCACTCTCACTTTCAATTCTTGTCTTTGTACTATCTGGGATTTATTTTAAAAGTTTAAAAAAGGCAGTGGATAAACTTGAAAAGATTGAAACTTTGGGTTTCTGATCTCTGTTGTTGCTTTGTTTTCTCATCTGGTTGTTTGGATTGCTTATTTTTATCGATGACTATGGAGGAGAAACTGGGTGGTTCCAATGGTGAAGATGGTGGCAGGGACAGGTTTCCAATTGGTATGCGTGTTTTAGCAGTTGATGATGATCCTATTTGTCTCAAAGTTTTGGAAAATCTCCTTCGTAAATGCCAATATCATGGTTAGTGGTACTTTATCTTTTGAATTCTGCTGAAAATTTTCTTCCAACTTGAAATTTACTTCTAGATTCTGCTGACAAGTTACGTGTTTACTGTTCTGTTTATTCTCAATCCTTAATTCAAAATTTCATTCATTGTTCTAAAAATGTTAAATAAGTAATCTTAATGTGTTTCTGTCAGGAAGATCTGTCTGTTGTGCTTAGCATGCGTTTAGAATTAGGTCTTTGTAATTGTAGTATGCAAGGTTTGACTTTTAACAATGTTGAGACAGTGGGCTTCTTTTTGATATATCATATATGCTTTCTTTTTTCTGCAGTTACCACAACCAATCAGGCAATTACGGCCCTCAAAATGTTGAGGGAAAACAGGAACAGATATGACTTGGTTATTAGTGATGTTAATATGCCAGATATGGATGGCTTTAAGCTTCTTGAACTTGTGGGGCTTGAAATGGACCTACCTGTAATTAGTAAGGATTAACCCTTTTTTCCATTTTATGGCACTGAATTTTACTTTTTTTTTTTTTCCTTTTCCCCTTTTGTCTTTTGATTTCTTCGTGAAATGAATGAAAATTTCTATTTTTTTGGGTGAAGTTCGTTCCCCATAATTTTCTGGATCTAAATTTGATTAATAGAGCAGAAGTGACGATATTGTCTTTTTTTTTCATGATGAAATTTCAGTGTTGTCAGCTCATAGTGATACCAAGCTTGTAATGAAGGGGATTACTCATGGTGCTTGTGACTACTTATTGAAGCCGGTTCGCATTGAGGAGCTAAAAAACATATGGCAACACGTTGTGAGAAAAAAGAAACCTGACTCTAAGGATCAAATTAATGCATCAAATCAAGATAAATCTCGGGGAGGAACCGGAGAAACTGGTCCAACATCTAGCAGTTCTGACCAAATGGTCAGTAAGAAGAGGAAGGACCAAAGTGAAGATGAGGATGAAGAGGGTGACGATAATGGACATGAGGACCCTTCAACCCAAAAGAAGCCTCGAGTTGTTTGGTCTGTAGAGCTGCATAGGAAGTTTGTTTCAGCTGTCAACCAACTGGGTCTTGAGAGTGAGTTTTATCTGTTGAGATTAATGTCTCTTATTATGATCCAGTGATTCTCATGCCACTTGCATTTTAGTTCTAACCTTTTGTTTCCTCTTTTTTTAAATGCAGAGGCTGTTCCGAAGAAAATTCTTGATCTCATGAATGTCGAAGGCCTTACAAGGGAAAATGTAGCAAGCCATCTACAGGTAATCTCCTTATGAATGTTGAGGGCTCACAAGGGAAAATTTAACAAGCGATCTGCTAGTTTCATGTTACAATTAGCGCATCATTAATGAAGTTTTACAACTTCAATTCAAGCTTTTGTAAGAGTTAGGCTGGGCCGTAGGCATGGGAGAAGTGCATATACTTGAATTATGAGTTTTTATAAAAGTGCGCAGTATTTAAAGCTTACTATCTTATGCTGTCTTGCAGAAATATAGGCTTTACCTAAAAAGACTCAGCAGTGTTGCAACTCAACAAGCTAACATGGTTGCTGCATTAGGAAGTAAAGATCCGTCTTACTTGCGCATTGGTTCACTGGATGGCTTTGGAGATTTTCGCACATTGACTGGACCTGGAAGGATTTCAAGTGCTTCTCTGTCATCTTATCAACCAGGTGGATTGTTTGGGAGACTGAACTCCTCAGCTGCTTTAAGCCTACGTGGGATTTCTTCTGGTGTGATTCAGTCAGGACATTCTCAAACATTGAACAATCCAATCAATGGTTTTGGAAAGATCCAGCCAGCCGTGGTACCTGCAAACCAGAATCAAAATGGAACTTTGTTTCAAGGGATCCCGACATCAATCAATCAACTGTCGCAGAACAAGCCCACCAACCACTTTGGAGAATTTAATCGCAGTAATGTTCCAAATGCTTTTGGTGTTGCTACGAACTTCCAAGATGCGAGAGTGACGGTTGGTGGCTCGAGTAATACTCTACCTGTTTCCTCGGGCAACCCTTCGTTGTTACAACCAAACACACAACAGACACAACATAGCGGTGCATTTGGAAATCAATCATCATCCCTTGGTGTGACATCACTGAATCAGGAACCGTTTGACATGAACGTTCGCGGTTCTTCTAATTTTCTTGATCATGGTAGATGCAGCGAAAATTGGCAAAGCGCGGTTCAATTATCCAGTTTTCCTTCAAATGCATTGTCAACAAGTGAAGCTTTCAGTCATGAGCAATTGCCGAATAATAATTTGCAAGAAAGTATTTCTTGGACGAGCTCTCACCTTAGTAGCAGCCCTCTTGATCTTTCTTCTTCCATGGCAAATCCAGCAACTTTGGAGGACACTAGAGTAAACATATCCCAAGTCGGTCTAAATAATAATGTCATTCAGAATATTGATTACACAACAAAGCAACAATGGGGAGGTAGCAGACATGATTACAACGGCAATATGAATAGTTCATTCAGCCGAGGAGACTCCCTGGTCCCTGCAAGTGGACCTATGATGGACCAAAGCAATGTCATTGGTGATAAAACGAATGATGTTTCTTTGTTCAGCCAATTTAGTGGTGAAAGTACTTATGTTGTTCCACACCTTGATGGTGAGAAATCAGCTTTCGACACAAAATCGAGATTCAATGACGGCTTCCTATTTGAGACAAAGCCACAAAACGGCTTCAATCAAAATAGTTTTGAACCTTTGGAGAATATAATGATGTCCATGATCAAATCGGTATGAAAAGAAAACTTCCATTGTCGCTCTTAATTTTGAACCCTTGTGTGCATAGTGGCTTAAATTGACTCTAAAACTTTTTTATGCAGGATCAAAATAATGAGACCCCATTGATGGATGGGGAATTCGGATTCGACGCGTACTCCCTTGGATCTTGTATATGAGACGGTTGATGCTGATTCTGAGATAAAAGACGGTACAAAGGCATAAGTCTACTCTTTTTATGGGAACCTCTGTTGCTTCATTTAATATATTGAAATTGATGGCAACATCCTCCTTTTCCCAATTTCCTTCTTTCTTCCATCCTTTCATGTCCTTTCGAAAACATTGATTGAATTGTAGTTTGAGAAATTTATAGTTTCTCCTAGTTTTAGTTTCATTTGTATTTTGATTTTCCTAGTTTCTTTGAAGGTAACACAAGAACTTGGAGTTTCAGTATTTCCACAGCTGAAAACATAGCTTTTAGAAGGAACATGAAAAGCCCTTCATGTGTGCATAACAACAGTGACTGAATACAGTTCTGAATTCGCCATTGCTGTGTGGTTGATGGGTTTTTTCCCTTAATTTCAAGGTTAATTGAAATAGCCTTCTTACTGGTATTGGAAATTCATAGTCCTAACAATGAATAAATAAATGATCAAGGTGGATATGCTTCAAGTAGTAGACTATGTGATATTTGACTGAATTAAACAGAGAGTTGTTTTTATTCTCCTTCCCAACCCATTTCCCTAGCTCTATGTTCCCATGTTGTAGTGAGTTTCCTCTCTTTGATCAGCAAAGCCTCAGCCTTTTCTCTAGCCCCCTCACAGGTTTCCGTTGCAGCAATACATTTTTCAGCTTCTCTTTGGTACTGGGAAGCCACCCTTTTTGCTTCACCAAATGTGATGTTCATATGGCGAGCATGCTCTTCAGCAACAGCCTCTTGCAACTTCAATTCCTCTGTCAGAAGGTCTACAAATTGCTTCTCCATCTCTTGCTTCAGATCAGGGTCATTGCGTCCACAATCTGTGTCATCACGCTAACATGATATTGGATGAATTTTTAAAGAAATATAACCAATTTGAGTTTATCTAAAAAAGGAAAAAAAAAATCTCCAACCTGTATCTGAGAGATTGGCGAACCCTGTTAAAACAATAACAGTCAGCAGAAATATATGAACTCAAATTTACTTTTTACTTAATTGAAATGTATGCACGATAATGACCAAGGAAATATGCACCACAATAATTAGCAGCAAATTGAAGGAACATGGATTTCCAGAATCAAGTGTCAAACAAACATGAATTTTATGCAAAATTAGCAGCAAAAAACAGATCAAGATCTCAATTTTCTTAAATGGGTATTCCTTAACTACACTCCAATGAACAAAAAACCAATCAGAATCAAAATTTGAGAACAACTCAGAGTTACAAAGGAAATTAAAAAAAAACATGAAATTTGAATAATAGTAATAAAATGGCGTAAAGAGGGAGGGAGTAAGTACAAGGGGCAATCTTGACAAGGGAAAAAGGTGGGGGGCAATCACAGATGCAAGGAGGGCAAGAGAATTTGGAATCAGCAAATCTGAGAGTTTTCTTGAATCTCCAATAAAGAGCAGGTCCACACACTCCCAATGCTGAAACTAGCGCAAATATCACTAAACACGACCTTAAACATGTCCCTGATCGGCGTAACATGTTTCTTTCTTGTCTCTCTTGTTGATTCTCTCACTGTCAGTGTTCTATGGAAACCAGGGATTCATTGATTGATGGCTCAGCGAATATATGAATCTACCGCTTCAAGCTTCAACTATCTTTTCAATGTTTGCTGCATCTCATGTTTGGTTCTTGACTTCTTTCATTGCATCTCAGTTTTTCCCCCAAAATCTAAAAGGCTTGGATTAGATACGAAGGAAAGCTCTCCAGGCCCAACCTAATCCAAGTTGGCTTTGGGCTTGGATTATTCATTTTATTTGGGATAACTCAACATTTAGTCCCTGAACTTGGTAATGTTTCCTAATTTGGTCACTGATTTTTTTTTTTGGTCCACATTATTCCCTGAACTTGACAATCTTTCTCAAATTTGATCCCTATGATGATTTGGAATTTTGAGATCATCCCACATCATCACCTAAATTTTTTTAGAAAAGAATTATATTTTTATGTGATGATGTGGCACAATATCAAAATGCAACGTTATTACATGGACCAAATTTTGGAAAACTTGCCAAGTTCCAAGACTAATGTGAGAGAAATTGTCAAGTTTCATGACTAGCGTAGAGAAAAAAAAAGTTCAAGGACTAAGTTGAGAAAAGTTTCCAAGTTCTGGGACTAAGTGATGCTTTATCCCATTTTTGTGTTATAAATAGAAGAAGCAAAACCTTGGATTAATCTGGACCATTAATCTTGTTGGTAAACATGTCAAAGCTTCATGTTAGCCTCGGACGATAAATATTCATTCATGCCTGCGCAGTTATGAAATGTAATAGTATTTTAAGACAGTGGACATAGTTTGTCATACAAGTAATGAAAATGGTAGATTCCTATATCAGCCTAAACAATTAGATGAGAGGATTTCTGCAAATTTGAGTTTCAAAACATTCATTCAATCCAAATAATCTAGATTTGCCAACACAGCTTCTGTCAGTCCTTAATTTAAGCATGTCTGAGATCCACATAGTACTCATCTAACCATCTTTGGATGATTTCAACTTCTTGCCGCCTCTGTTGGATAAGCCAGTCCGGATCGTCTTTTGTGGCTGCTCGGAAATCAACATGGTGAGCTCCTAATACATACCAATGAGAGAACATGTTTAAGTTGATGACAACTAAACAAAAATGCTTAATCATAAATTTACATACCTTTTTCTGTGACAAGAGCAATGATAGTGGCGGATATATTTCTCAGCACACTGTATATATTTCATACCATAAATCAGTTTCATTGTGATTGGAATTGATTATAATTTTGGCTCATGTAAATTCTAATCTAAGAAGCTAACCAGCATACTGTTTCTAACAACTTACCCTCCTCTGCTCCATGGATCCTGCATTCCATTGGAAAATATGATGTTGCTACCGAATCTCTTCAATACTTTCTCGATTCTCTGCATACGAAAGAGACATTAATAGTTCAAATCGAGTATGGGACCAACATATTTCTCGAAAACGGTACATCTATATAGAAAGAACCAACAAGGAGAAGCGATGAAGAAACAAAAATTAACTCACTTCGCCACCGAATTCAGTTGTGATCCAGTGTGGCCGAGGCAAAACCCCGTATTTCATTCGGCATTGTTCTGCAAACCTTTTATAATCAAAGCCAGATGGAGGAAACATGCTCTCATTAGAACAAGTCATTGGCATAACCATCTCCGTGCATGTCTGCATAATCATTTAGAGAATTACTTTCCGAACACTACGATGCATTAGGGGGAGTACTCAAACTCTACTTTTAGCTTTTTATATTATTCCAGTCAACATTCGATCAAATGATACCGATTATCGATCATCAGTTGGCTCCAGCATGTATATACACTGATATGATAGCAAGTTTACCTGCCAGTGCCAACCATGAAGACCACGCGGATCAACTTCATGTTCTACCTCGAAGCATTTTTCCGTCTGAGAATAGTTGTAATATAAGCTTGCTGCTGCAAAAGCACGACTAAGCTTCGTTGCCCCCGATGGAGATTTATCAATTATCTTGCACATCTACGTGTAAAAGGATGGTTTAAGTGTCGAAAAAAGTAATCAATAAGAGGATCTTCGAAAATGTTAAAATTTAGAGCTTGATGCAAAACAGCTTTATTTACAAGTCTTACCTGCTGCACAGGATAAGCAGGTAATGGCTTTAGGAAATTTGCCTCAGTTGGATAGTTAACCATGGCTGTATAAACAAAAGCAGTCCATAGCCACTCTAGAACAGAAGCTGTTGAATGAAGGCTCCTGAAATTTGAACAAATAAATATGATTAATTATAAGGAAAAGAAAGTAAAACATGCATGGTAAAAATCGGTTCATAATATTAGAAATGCTAAATTTCTTGTGATTGCTGGTTATCAGCTTGGATGAAGGTAGAAAGATTTTTATGGAAAAACTAAATAAACAATTGCTTAAATGAAAGTTGATGTAACAAGATTCCCAGAATTCTAGGAAAAGATTTTGAGAATGTTTACAACACGAAAATAGTGCCTCATGCATAAATAAGCAGCTTGCACAACAATCTAACTCAGAAGACAAGTTTACTTAATATACTTCCATTTCCATGACTCACTTGCAGGTCCTGAAAGCTTTGCTTAGTTCAGCCAAGGCTTGTTTCTGAGTTGAAATTGCCACCAGTTCTGCCCAGCTCCCCTTTATCACTGCATAGCAATTCTGGCTTACATCCTGAATCCCCCATTTTAGTTTTAGTTATGAAGGAGAACTCAGAGATATATACAGTTTAAGCACAAATTCATCCATATGTGAGAACTAAAAAATGAAACCTTGAAATCCAGGGAGACAGCATCGTAGAAGCTTGACCATGGGATTATCTTATCGAACTGTAATATAGGGGCTGAAGAAGCCAATGCACCAATTGCTATATGAGGGTATTTAAGTCTAAACCATGCCGCCAACACTGTGAGAAAGAGAGAATGTTTTTCATAATCATAACAAAATGGCTGTTTTCTTTAATGAAAGATTTCCCTGAAAATTCTTTAATATCATCAGAAAGTTCCATTCAACTAGCAGAAAAGGATGTTCTAGCTAATTATTAGTACCAGTATTGTCATATTAATCCATAAATCAGATCATTCACTTCTTGAAAAAACACTAAGAAAATGGAGGGCCATATGGTTTGAACTTACTTCCTCCATAAGATCCACCGAAGATCACCACTGGGGATGCTTCAGATGACAGGTTCTGCTTCAAGCTTCTTATCAGAACTGCGAAATCAGCCAAGGCTTGCTGTGAATTTAAGTACCCCAGGGTCTTTGCTGACTGGTATGAGTCTTTCCCAAATGGCATTGACTCCCCATAAAATCTATGCTGAAAAGTTCCCAATAGAAACAAACCCGTTAACATTGATTACAAAAAGATAAAAAAAATCATGTTTTGGAAAAAGATTTGGGTTTTAGGATGTGCTTTCAGTCTTAGAAAACACCCACAGAGTTAAAACAGAGCAATATATTTTCTGTGTTATTACAAAAACCAAGAAACTATTTTCGAGTAATGTGAGCTATTCCTCGAGTAAAACTTCTTTTTGTTACAACTCAGATAAAAGAATCCTGAGAAAGTGAACATTACCTCAATGAAGACAAGGAGAGCTCTGAACTTGGGAGCAATGTCAAGCATGAACCCTGTGTTAGCAGCAAACCACTCAATATCTCCTTCATTCCCAGTGTAGACAAAGATAGGAGCGCCTTTGTGCCAGTATTGAGTGTTAATTAGGTACTTTTGGTAGAATATTTTAGAGCTCTTGGGGTGGAAACTGAAATGGTCTAAAGTCTGAGGGAAATAACGAGTCTTAAATGGAAGCTTTGGTTTTGGAGTCTTGGCATGCTTGATTAAAGACTGATAGGCAGGTCGAGGGAAAAATGTTTGCAATGAATAATGACCTGCTGTTGCTGCTGTTAGTGTTACACAAAATGTGATGATGAATAGAAAGAAAATAGATAGGCAAGGAGCCATTGGTGGTTCTACTGGGATTGCTGCTTTCCTGGAATTCAGCAGCTTCACTCTTTTTATAAGTTAGAACAGTGGGGGAAAACTAAAAGGAAAAGTTGATGATTCTATATGTACATGGATGATGGTTATGGCATCACTGACATGGAGCATGATGATCCATGAAGTAGGCTGAACATTTTTATTTTTGGGTTGAACAATAATTTGTCACCTACCTGCCAACTGCCAGCTAAGGCAAACAAACAATAGCAGATTAGCAGTAGGTCATTGGATGAAACTGTCATAAATAAGCATCAATAAGATAAACTGATATCATTGATTCCAAGCTTCCAACAATCAAACTGTTAGTGTTATCTCTATTTTACCCATCACAGTATCACACAGAGTAAATCAACATATTGGAGACACTGTTTAGACCTTAGAGAAATTGGCATCTTAATCATCAAAAACTATATATTAAGAAAAAAAAGGAGGTAGTTTCAGGGTTGGCTTCAGAGGACTAGGCCTAGAATTTGAGTCAAAGACCCTAGAGAAACTAGGGTCCAAGACATAAATTATTTGTTTACTTATCAGAGCTTCAAGAGGCAAAGATACGACATGCCCTCTCTGCATCCCACTGAGCACCTTGGATTAATATTAGAATCTTCAATGAAATTCTCTGGCATCAACATTGTTCTAGATTTTTGGTAATTACTGATTTTCTTAAAGGATAACTAGGTGGCATTCAATATCAGGTTTAAGTGATAAACAGAAAAAAAGATTAATTATGTTAGGTCATTTGCTTTGAATTTATGATACCCTAAAACCAAGACCCTCGTTTGCATGTAGCGATAATTAGAAAAAGCCAAGAACTGAAAGATAAAATGATTCCAACTGCAATGGTGGGGGCCCACAGGATCACTGCCCTGATCCCCTAAGAGCTTGTCCACTGAGATCTTTTTGTCTTAGGATAGAAGCATATTGTAAGATGAAAGATATGAAGACAGAACAAAAGAATATCTCAGTTTTGATGTGATTTAATGGTGTTGCAGTATCTTATTTATAGTAATAACACTATATTCATCAGTTTAGTCATATAGTAATTTTTTTTAACAAATTTCTTAATTTTTCAATTCAATAAGAGACTGAAGTTTGGCAAGGACAGTAAACCTTAGTACCTTACACCATTAATTGGATGAGATACCAATTTAACTTTCTTTGATATTAAGAGCTTCAACCATACATTTCAAGGTTAGATGTTGATGAAATATTATCAAAACCAAAAGAAGAAATATAGCATTTAAAGTTAAAAAATCATAATAACTGGCATTTATTTTCTGGATTGATGCACCACCATAGTTGAATTCTAGTTTGTCCCTAACCCAACCTACATATCTTACACCATTAATGGTTCAATTTTTTTTAAGAGCTTCAATCATCTAGAGAAAGAAAAGAAAGTTAAATATTTAGCAAAATATTACTAAAATCCATGTATGATTATTTGTGGGATATAAAGATCTATACATAAAATTGTGCATGATAGATGATGTTTACCGATTAAAAATCAATTGATACCTTCATAGTATGTAACATAATTTTCTTGAGGGAAATCCCTTAAAGAGAGCCAAAAGCAATGCTTTTATGACAGTAGTCTATTGAATTTCTTGGCCAGCCTAGCAGGCATTATCTTGGGTTTATGATAGTAGTCTTTCATTGTATATAGTTTGGGTATAAAAAGATGGTTTATGGAGTAGTAGGAGGGGTTTTTTTTAAATGAACTGGATTTGATTATTTGTCTCAGTTTTCTTACTGTTGTGCTGCTTTTATAGATATTAAGTAAAGAGAATAGTATCGATGATGATTTTCTATACACAAGCAGTTGGTACACATGACTAAAGTTGAGGTTTATGCTGTTACCAAATTAAACAAGACTCTACCAACACATCAAATCAGGAATTCCTCTTATTCTTCTAATATTCAATAGGATTGCAAAATGTAATATCTTAATAATCGTAAAATTTTCTTTTTATATTCTATCTAAAATTCAATGCCATTAAATGTCATTTATCAATTCTTTTCTGTATTTGTTTGTTATGAATATAAATTAAAATTTAAATATAATTTTTTTCTTCTTTTGTTAGTAGGCATTTCATATTTCATATATTTCACATATATTATATGGTATATGGAGTTAGATAAAAAAAAATTATGATTTGATAAACAAAATAAAAATGTAATTCCATTATTATTAAATCGATTCATATGTTCGTATTATTATTATTTTTTGAATTATCCACCACCAATTAGCTGTTTGTTAATCAAAGAAGTTACCAAATGAGCAAAAACACTGACCAGAAAAAACAAATGACAATCTATCAGAAAGTGGGTTACATGTGAGGCAGCAGCAATGGTTGAACCCAAGTTGCAGATAGAAACTCCCTTGTATGATACAGATGTGAAATCTGTAAATACCCTCCTCCTTCCCTCTTATACACTTGGTATTTCTCATTGTCAAGAAACATGGACATCTGAACTGTGTTTTTTATCTTCTGTTCGTTTCCTTGTATTATCAGACATGTGGTTTGGCTCAAATACGTAATCTCTTTCTCCAATCTTTTGAGTGGAACCCTTTTATCAAGCTTAACCACATGTGTGCCCCTTCCCTGATCCACAAACACCGATATCAGCTCCTCTTTATACCAAATCAAGAACCTTCGTCGCGATTTCCCCAAGTAGCGAGATGCTGAACATTCAATATGCCAACCAATGTGTGTATCGCCTTCATCGTCTGTGAAAAATTTGAAACATATGACGGATCCATTTCCCCCCAAATAATATAAGGAGTCACCGTCAGATACTGGGTTGGTAAAAGAAGGATTTGGGAATGTGGCAGAATGAACTGTATCTCAATCCAGTTGTTGTCACCTTGACCCAAATACCTACATTTATTACCCTTAGCTGTAAATGTCGGATACCAAATATTTTCCAGTTTGGGGAAGTGGGTGTACCCGGAAAGCAAACGCTTCCATTTGCCTCAAATCAGGAACTTGAATCTTTGTTCTCGTGAAAGGTTGGAAAAATAAGATTGAAGTTGGAGACTTTGTGACGAGAAGCCAACCTTTATTAGAGAACCTAACTTCACATCCTTCAAATTCCGGAATATTAATGCTATACGTCAAGTTGGTAACGGGATCATATAAATTATACCTTGTTCCCTTTTCTCCTCCTTGCCGAATCAAAAGCCATGGATATTTGTATGGAACACCTTCTTTTATTCACCCTCCACTCCAGGGGATGGATCAAACTTTCTCCAAATTTTGGATGCTGCTCGAAAATTGATTTGAGCGGCTAATGTGGGAAGATGTTGAAAGATTTATATTTGTAAGTGTGCCGGTAACCGAAACCATAAGCATTCACTCCCACTCCCATTATTTAGATGGATCTTTTCACGTCCCATTATTTGGATGGATCTTTTCACGTCCCATTATTTGGATGGATCTTTTCCCGAGTATTCGAGAAAGAAGCTGATCGCAGGGCCTCCTTTTTTGCTCTATTTTTTTCTCTAACCACAAATTAATTTATCTTAATCACCACCTCTTGGCAGTCATCGTCATAAAAAAGATATTCATCCTTTTTGGAGTATATTATGACAACACCAAGGCAGAGATAGGCTAATAATACGCCAGAATATCAAGCTGGTTTTGCAAAATATTATCTGCAACACCATAAAAACCATGACTAAAGTTTATGATAGTAGTCTTTCATTGTATATACTTGGGGTATAAAAAGATGATTTATGGAGTAGTAGGAGGTTTTTTTTGAAATGGGTAGCTACTTATTTGGCCAATTGATCTGGATATCAATTTGATTTGATTCTGTCTCACTTTTGTTACTGCTGTGTTGCTTTTATAGATTTTATGCAGAGAGCAAGCAATTGGTACAGACTTCACATGATTAAAGTTGAGGGCTATGATGTTAGCAAATTTAAACAGCAATACCCAAGAGCAAAACCATCATGAAAATCCAAACTCATTCTTATTCGTAGTATTTTCGATTTTCTACTAAAATGGTTACACCCAAGTTTTAGTTTGGGCTTATAATAAGCAGGCCCATCGCAAGCCTTGCCATAGATTATTTAATTCTATGTTCACCTGAATTAACGGTAGTATAGCTTCGGAATTGAACTCGTGAAAAAGCCCAAAGCTGCTGCTGTTAATTGTGTCTTTAAAATTTCAAATATTGTTTGATTGTAAGTTAAGTAATCTGAAAATTCAGCTGAAATGACCATTATTTTGCTTTACTTCTTCCTTAAGTTTGCTTCTACTATGATCCAAAACCCTTTCTATTTCCGTAGACGGCCCAGAAGCTTTCATGCGCATCTGGTAGTTTCAACCATTCACATATATACATACACATGAAAGGCCCTTAGTCCTCCACGTCTCACTTTAGAACTTTCTTTGCATCGCCCCGTTTTCTTTTTAAAGTTCTGCCAATATTATCAGGAATCGGCAAAAAGCAGATTACAGGCTATCCTAAAACCCCATACAAAATCTTCTTCTCAACGATCTAAAAGCGAAAAACCCAAAACAAATGTCCCAGAAAACAATGGAAGTGGTGAAGAATTTGGACATAAAAAGATACATGGGAAGGTGGTACGAGATAGCTTCATTCCCATCAAGGTTTCAGCCAAGGAATGGGGTGAATACAAGGGCTACCTATACTTTGAATGAAGATGGAACAGTGCATGTGCTTAACGAGACTTTCACTGATGGCAAAAGAGGGCTTATAGAAGGTACTGCGTACAAGGCGGATCCCCAGAGTGATGAGGCAAAGCTGAAGGTGAAATTCTATGTTCCTCCTTTCTTGCCCATCATTCCTATCGTTGGAGATTACTGGGTTTTGCACCTTGATGATGATTATCAGTATGCTCTCATTGGTCAGCCTAGCAGGAATTATCTTTGGGTATGTCTTTTATCCTCTCGTATCTCCTTTGTAGCCATTGAAGCCCTTGATTCTTCAAATGGATTTACACTCAATTTGCTAAGACAAAGTGTTGGGTTTTTTTGTTCTTTCTTTTTTGTAGGTATTGTGCAGGCAAACACATGTGGATGATGAAATCTACAATCAGCTGGTGCAGAAGGCTAAAGATGAGGGCTATGATGTGAGTAAATTGCACAAGACCCCACAAAGCGATCCTCCACCTGAAGGAGATGACGCTCCCAAGGACACCAAAGGCATTTGGTGGATCAAATCCCTTTTAGGCATGTAGGAAATTAAGAAAATGTTGATGTATTTATGGTTTCGTGGGACACATGAAAATATATATTCCATTTCTTGTCTTTGCTTCGGAAAGATATAGGTCGGTTTTCATGCTTTATCCATTTCAAAGGTCACCTACTTCCATATCTTATTCAAGCAGAACACTTTCTTCTGGCATGGATCATATAATGGTTCTGACAAGCGCTTAGCATGAACATATTTACTTTGCCATTGCCTGGCCCTGGGTTGGGTAGAAAATGAATTGATTGCCATTTCAGTCTTTGTTAGTGATACTGAGTTGACATCCATCATTTGGGATCTTGCAAGCCATCCTAGTAAGGCTAACATCTGCAGTCAGTGAACCCAAGACCTGATCAAACAAACATCTAGACATCCTTTGAATCTTGGAAGTGTATTCTGTTAGCATTTTCCAAATACAACCATGAAGTTGATACAACACACCCAAAAAAAAAAGAGATTTGAGCAAATAAGAAATAAAATTTACTAGTACTTAGAAGGCACGTTGCAAGTGTAATATAATATATATATGTTGTATGTATGTATGTATATGAAAATCATCCTTTTAAATGTTTTGGTTTCACTTCCCTTATCTTACAGTACCATTAGAGATTTCAGTCACCAGAACAGGTGAAAGTCATCATAGCACATCTACTTTCTCTGGAAGGTTACAGTAAGGTACAGCATTGATTGGTTCTCTTGGCCTGCTTGTAGAACATCTGTTTCAACAAGCATAAGTAGATTAAGATTATAACTCTTAATAAAATCGGAAATGTCACATGCCTACCATGTTCAGGAGCATTTGAAGACAAAATATGGGTATACTGACTTGCCATACGGTCTACATAACAAAAAGTTCCAAAAGGACATGATAAGAAAGAAGCAGGAGGGGACAAAATAAAAACTAATACTAGAAGGGCGACTACTAATAAATATGAAATCTTTAGAAAAGAGTCCTGAACCCTTGGTTTCAAGGACAAGTTTCAATCCTAGGCAACTATATATACATTGATGAACGGGATAGAAAGAAAGGCCTCCCAAGCAGTTAGATGCATATGCAAAATAGCAAATAGGTGAATGCATAGTAGAATTAAGTCTTGCACATGTACCTGAGATGCTGCACTCAGATCTGAACTCTTCTCAACTAAACTGTCCAGCTTCTCACCTCGTTCAAGTACACTATCAATAGTTTTATGCTGCATCATTTCAATCAATGAGAGAGGAATAAATAATCAATCATATGCTCACACAACATTAAACTTCTTTCCACATTTCATCTTCAAGGTACATATTAAGCAGCAGAAGATAACAGAAAATCACACAGGACTTGAAGAAAATACAAGAATATATTAAACTGCTTGAAGTTTCAAACAAACCATTAGCTAGCAAATATTCCTTAACAATCCTCAAGTTGACAAAACAGACAGCACTCATTAACTGCTTGGTGTGCCAAACAATCGAAACTGTGATATAATTTATTGATGGATATATAATCAATTTTACAAGGAGTTACAGCCAGGTATTGGAAAATAATTGTAAGAACTAATTTTCACAAACCATAAGTAAAGAATGGAACCTAGGTTCACTTCAGTTGGCAGTAAGCATAGACTTTTTCTTCTATTCTAAAAAGCCACTTGGCAGTTCATATGACCTAAACTTACAACACCTCTCTTTCCACCAAATACAATAGGCTAGAAGAATAATTTTAGCAAACTCATTTAGGCACTTTTCCAGTCATTTCCCGGACAAGAATATGGAGGTGGGGAACAGCTTGAACCCAATAGACTTGCAAATTGCATTCTTATAATCCAAATGAAAAAGCACACCGTTCTTAATGTCACTCCACTTAAACAAAATCGATGATAACCTTAACTAGTTAGCTATTTATAAACAAATCTTTTTGTGACACCTTATCATTTCATCAAATAGTTCCAATGTGAAAAAGAGAAAAAGCATTCAACATAAAGCACGTGTTTTGCATGTTACAGTACAAAGTAAACATTCACAACGAATATGAACTGCCAACAAAATGATAATTAGAAGCTGAAGATTGCATGGTATGATAGCTAAAAGCTAAAGGGATAGCACAAAATATCATCAAATCCATGCAAGAACAACTTGAAATTCTTACAAGGATGATTTTAGTTTCATCCAACTCCCTCTGAATTTTCAATAATTTATCTGCCTCTGCAGGGTCCTGAAGATGGAAAGACGGTTAAAAAAAAGTTATCTTCAACAAATGGTTTCTGATATGAATTTGAAAAGTATAATTCCACATCCCAAGTTAAAACTCAAGAAAGAGAAATTGAGGAGGAAAACAGATACCTGAAATTTAACCAGAGCTTCTTCCAGGTAGGGCCAAGATTGAGTACTATCAGCTTGCACAGTTCTCCATGATTCCCCAAAATTTTTCAGGTATTCTTCTAGCACCTGCAAAACATTATCATTTGAAATTTATTAAAGAAACCACAGAAGCTACAAACTCGCAGATAAACTTCACAACAAAATTAGATGCATAACAAATGTGATAATATGTGATCCAAAGACTCTTGACATCATCTTAAACTCTTAATCCAATATCTTCCTCCACCCATTATCTAGTTATCACTATCAGATGCAAAGAGAAGGGGCAACAACCTTCATCTATCTATCCACAATACAAAGAGCCTAACCACATCCAACATATGAGCCAAGTACCAAGCATAAACATACGTGAGTCACTAGTGAACATCAATCAAAAACTAAAAGTATTTAAAAGAAATTTTGTAATTGTTACTGATACTAGTTAATAATCTTGAAACAAGACAGTTCATATGAAAAAGTAGTAAGAACCCAGTAAATTTGAACTTAGTTCTCAATACAACTAAAAGCAAAACACCAATATTGCAATTAAAAAGATTAGATGATATTGAAGCTTAAAGAAAATCATTAAGACAAAGAAAAAATAAAGCTGCAGCTCGTTTACCTGGTTGAGAAGCGAAAAAGCACTTCGAACAGGATAGTGGTCATCCATAAATCCCAAGGCAACAAGTCCATTTCTGTTGTAAGCGTGTACCTTGTACTCTAAATTAACAACGCCAAAAAAAAAAAAAAAAATTGGAATTAAGAAAAAAATACACCATAATATTTACTCATACTCAACCAGATCATCTTTTCAAACCCAAAACAGAAATGAAGTCCACAAAAATAAAAGAGAGGCTCATCCATATAAAGTCAAATACTAAAATTTTTACTAATTGTGAGAAAACACATTGGAATGACAATTTTTTACTACCAAAATTGCAATTTTAGAACATATCGAAAAATTCAAAATCTAGTAGAAGAGAGAACACAATAACTCCAGATGCAGATGCTGAAAAGAATATTTGGTCACATCTCCAGGAACTCCACGAGTAAGACAGCAGATGCTGCTAAGATTTTGCTTCCTAAGGAAAGGGTCCCTGTATCTAAGAATGCAGAGGAATTAACAGAGGAGTCTGGCGATGGAAGTAATAGAGTTCATTCAGGTATCAATAAGGATGACTCTATCAGAAATTCTAAACTTGATAAGGTAGACTAAGCTTGTAGGAAGGATGGTGAATGCAATAAGGCATGAAAATAGAAAATCCTGGATCATTGAAGAGATAGCTATACTGAACAACAGACTTTCCTTTAATGACAGAGACCAGCTCTAATCCTGGACAGAGCAGTATCAATAATCAATGGCTGGATGATCCGGATCATGTGATCTTCAAATCACCAATAAAACATAGGACAGCAGCAACAGTAATTACGGGTTGAAAGAAATCCTTAAAGAACAAAGAGAGTAGACAGTTTGGAAGGGGGGGAAAGCAGGTTAACGCAGTTTAACCTGCCTTAGGGATTGTTCCTTCTCCTCCTAAATGAAATATATTTTCTCGAAAGTCAGAGGACTTAGTTACCCTCCGAAGCAGAAAAGAAGAACATATAGAATAAGATATTTAAAAGTTGAACAACTTTTCCCCCCCTTGAGTCAAGGGTGAAATAGCACAAAAATTTGCAACTGTGAAGAGGGTATTTTAGGGATGAAAAATACATCACGATTATTTAGATGCTTAAAATGGAAGAATATGGTTCTTGTAGACGGATAATTTGCAGGTTGACTAGGTGGGCAGTTACTTATCAAAGTATTACTTGCTTACTTTAATTTTAAAAAATTGTGCATTTCATCAAGCTATGGGAGTAATGATGGAACTGATAGAAGAAAGCTTTAGAAGCATCATCTTTGCTATGTGAAGGTTCTTTTGCCGATGTTCCCAGGTTATTGGAAGGACTATGGAGAAGGAAATATAGGAAGCATCTAGTGGCACTGATGAAACCGATATTTATGAAAAGAAACATATAGTAGCAATGTGTTTTTTTCTTTCTTGAATTCAATAAAGTAAGGCAGTAAATGCCAACAAAAAAAAAAAAAAAAAACCTTAAATTAGTAATTAAATGATCCTTTAAACTTGTGCCTGTGACCTAACTGCATATCTCTATGAAAGTTCAGATTTTAAAGCGTATTAATTGCTTCTTGGATAAATATAATCAAGTACTTGTTAAAAAGAAATCCAAACGCGCTGTAATTTAATCTAATCGCCACAAAAATCGATAATCATCAAAACAAATACAAAATTAAGTAAGTTAAACGGACCTTCGTGCTGGACGGACTGGCGCTGGCCGGAAGGTGTACGTTTGGCGACGGTTCGAGCAACAAAGACGATAAACTCCCTCACGCTTGACCTTTGGAAGTAACCGAAATGGCTCACATCAGTTGCGTTCGCTAATATGATCGGATCCGATCCTTCTGGGTTGCACTTCAACACCAATAACGACGTGATCTTCATCTTCCCCTTTCTCCCTTAATTTTCCACACAAAAAGAAATGATAATATTAATAATAAAATTTCTTTCTTTTCTTCTTTTCTATCTGCTATAAATTCTTGTTCTTTGTTCAACCGTTTTTTGCCTCTTGAGATTCGAGGTAAGGGAGAGTAGGGAATAAGTATCTGGTGAAGTCGAGCTTTTTCTCAATTCTTTGCAATCGCTTTGGCTATCTCGCATCTAATAATGTGGCGACAAAAATAAAAGGTCAAATTCTACTTGCGCCTGATAAATTCTAGTAATTTTTTAATTATTAAAATTTAATGCACTAGTAATTAAATTTGTTTAGTTAAATTATGTTATTAGTAATGTATTATGCCTAAAGTTATAAATTTAGTTCATATTTTTTTATTGGATCATTTTTAATTACTATATATTTTTTAATTTAATCTTAATACAAATGACAATCACTAAATTCGTTACTTTTTTTTTTTTGAAAATAACGGAATTTAACTTAATAAATTTAATAGGTACCATTAGGTCAGGATTAAAATTTGCAAATTCTAAAAGCACAGAGACTGAATATGACTAAATTAAAGTACAGGTACTAAATTCACAATTTATACAAAATATAGGGCCTAATACCAAAATTTCACCAAAAGAAAATACGATTTTCCGAAGTTGAATACATTAGGGCCGTTGATCTGTATGGTCCTATTAGAATATAGTGTTATAGGCCGTTTGATATTTTTCATAAGTGTAAGTACTTTTCGAGCTAGACCCGTCCGGTCCCAACTAACTTAAAAAGCTTGGGCTTGATTAGCCCGCTTGGAAGCTAACCGGCATAGCCCAGTTTAAGAAGGTTGGTTTTGTTTTTGATTGTCACAGGTAAGGTTTTTTAATAAGAAAATGAAATAAATAAAACTAAGAGGTTAAAATCAATTATTTAAACCGATGGTGTATAGTTAATTCATATGTATGGTTAAAATCAAGTATTCTATAATTTTTTTAAAATATATATTAATTCATTAATTATATTTAATGGTATATAGTTAACTAAGGTAGTTGTTATCGCATCGGTGGATGCATCGTTTTTCTACAAGAATTTATATGTAATATTGGTCTACAATTAAAATATTATTTGATTATATAAAATATTTATCAATAAACTTCACAAATAAAATTTCATCGTTTAACAAATTTAAAGTAAAAACGAAAAATATCTCAACATTAAATTACAAAATTATCCACAACATTATTTTAAAAAATCTACAATATGATCACCCTATACTAAATATATAAAATGAAAATATAATTAAAACATACACATAAAGTTGATAAAAAAATACTTTTGCACTATTTAGATAAAAATATTGTTAAACAAGATTCTTTTAAACTTTTTAAAAGTGCTCTGGGGACAAAAAAATATTTGCAAGAGCACTTTTTAAACCAAAAGCGGAAAAAAAAAATTAGTTTTAGCTCAAAAGTGCTTTTTGACTCAAAAACACGGTAAAAATATATATATATTTTAAAAGCAATGATAAACTAAGCATAAATTTAATTAATAAAAAAATTTAAAAATTTGATTAAAAATAAAAAATTATTTATCATTGATCGTGACTAATATTTTGACCAATTCAATCAGAATTGTCTGAAACAAATTGGTACGATTTATACAGATTAAAATTAATACAAAGAAAATCTCGTGTTTTAACCTGATAGCTAAGCTAGAGTATTTGCCACCCCAAATTTGACTTAAGTTTAGTGTCAGTACTTTACCCTTTTTAAAAAAAAAATTAACACCAACGTACATTGAGCAATGCAGAAGGGATTGCATTGCACCTAACCCCATTATATCTTTGAAAATGCCGAAGGGATTGCATTTTGTTCTCTGCTACTAAAAATATAGGTGAATTAGTTCATGTTTGTTAGATTAAAGAGTAAACTTATCAACTTGATTAACTAAAAATATCAATTCGATTAAGAAGATATATGTGTGTATATGTATATGCTATATTATACGTCGATAACGACAATAGGAATGATTTGCAAATCAATAAGAAAGAAAAATAAGAACATATAGATTTTATGTGGAAAACCCTTATCAGGAAAAATCATGGGCAGAGGAGGAGAAATTCACTAATGTTGAAAAACCACAAATATAAGAGGAGTTCGACTACACCTATTTTAAGGGTTAAATAACCTTATTATAATCAATGTCTAATAGAAGAAGTATAGAACTATTTTGATTCAACTTGTGCAGTATGACCCATATCTATTTTATTTCTCTAACAAGTGACGAAATTCGGTCATACAACTCTAACAGTATATATGGGTATATTTCAGTTCTTTAAACATGTTATTTGTGTGTATATGAATTTTTTTATAATTTTAAAAAATTATTATTTATAGTGTCTTATATTTCTTAATAATTTTCAAACAATATTTAATAATTATTTAAGAAACCAATCTAGAATGAACCTAGATAAATGATTATCCAAGTTCATTCGAGGTTGAACAACCAGTTGTCCAAGATCATTTCTAGACGTTGTTTTTAATAATTTTAAAATATTTTATAATTCTTAATAATTTTTAATTAATTCTTCATGTTTTATAATTTTTGAAAAACCCTATCTAGGATGAAATGAACCGGGATAACTATTTGTCTAGGTTCATCTTGAAACTGGTTTTTTAAATAATTATAAAATTTTATATATTTTTAAAATTTTTTATTTTTAAAATATTATTATGTCAACCTAAGATACGCATGGTTCAAATTAAAAGGATTTTGAACAGAAAGATTTATTTACTCTTCGATCTAGCATGTTGGGATTAATTTACTCGCATTTTAACTATTACCATTTAAATTAATTGTAATTACAAAATTTATGTCTGCTGGGAAAATTTGAAGGTATTGGTTTAAAAAATCCATAACATAAAAAAAATAAAAATTTATAATTGGTAACTGGAAAACTTAAACATTACCGGCAATTAGTCCAAACAATGATATATTTCAAAGGAATAAATTTTAAAAGATTTAATGTAGGATTGTATATATAAATTTTAATTTTGTGTAATTATACATGCAAAACTTTAATAGTGGTTTAAATATATACTCAAAACTTCAATTTTAATTTAATCATGCACATTTAAAGAAATAAATACATCAATTTATTTTTATATTGGATAAATATAATTATTTATGTATGCAATATATAAAAATAAACTGATTAAATCAAATTTTTCATGTATAAAATTACACAAAATCAAAGTTTTACTGATATGGCTAACAAATCAATTGAGAGGCGACACACGATATCAATGTGTACATTATGCTGATGTGGCAAAATACTATGTTAGCAAGTATTTAAAAAATAAAATTCCAAAAAAAATACATATTTTTAATTTCATCTGTAAGGGCTTGGGTGCAAATGATTTTTTTTTTTGTACCGGGCAGTACAAGTGAAATTGAATGGTATGTGGTCGATATCGATTAGAATTTGCATCGAATCAGAATTTAAAGTTTGTTATTTTGTTTTATTACCAAAAAGACGGGTAGTATAAAAAAAATTGACTAGCATGGATTATATTTGTGAAGGTTATTGGAAAATATTTTATATTAAAAGAAAAAAAGAGCATAAATGATGTAGCAATACAAATAAAAAGACAGTAGCTGTAGGGTACAACAATACTAAGTAGTTGGTGTTAAGCCGTGATTTGCCGGTTATTAAGTCATATTGTTGTCTAAAAATGAGGAACAAGAATAGCAAATAAACAAAAGGCCAATTCCAAAAGGTGGTTCACTAAAATAAATTGTGACCAGCTATCAATGCGAAAAACTTGTAAGGGAGTTGTCAAAAACAAAATTTTAAACCAGTTAATCTCTCTCTGCCTCATCCTTTTTTGTTCCTTTTTATTGCATTGCATTCCCTTTGAGAGTTTCTTTCATAGTTTATTAGAAACTTGAGGGGGGAATGTGTATATAATTAGTGAATTGTAAGTTCAGGTAAGTTGATTTCTTTTCATATGTATATTAATGTTGAATGATGATGATGATGATGTTTTTTTTTTTTCTTTTTAATGGTTTTGTTGTTATGTGTGATCTTAGATTTATGCGTTTTGAGATATGTTTTTAGATGAAACGAAATAAATATTTTAAAGGAAAGAAAAATAACGTAATGGGGCTGTTATATTTTGGCTAGTGAATTTAGGTATAATCTTGAAAGCAAAATTGCAGGATGTTTGGTGGCAAAATGATCAGGTTTTTGGTTTTAATTTCCCTGTTGGTCCAAGTCACTTGGGCTCAACAGGGTGGCCAACCTGCAGTCGGAGGCGGTGGTGGTGGAGGGCAAGCAAAGGCGCCCCCTCCTAAGCCTCAGGCTCTTATGAAGAAATGGCCAACATTAAGCGGTAACGTAACAGTTGCTCCAGTTTTAGCAGTAGAACCTTGCCTTCCTTTTCTAAGCAAATAATAAAAATGGTGGGTTTCCAGGTTACCCGCCCCTTGTAATTGCTCGAGGAGGATTTACAGGGCTTTTCCCAGAATCGTGCCCAACTGCCATCGACATGGCCTTGAGTTCAGCAGCTACAGATTTGGCTTTGCTCTGCAATCTGCAGTTAACAAAAGACAGCGTTGGCTTATGCGTGACGAGTATCAACCTTGAAAACACTACAAACATCGCAGACTCCTTTCCAGATGCTTCCAAAACTCACAAAATCAATGGAGAAGATGTTAAGGGCTATTTTGCTATGGATTACCCATTTAAAGCATTAAGGGATAAGGTCACAAGTAAGTGTCTCAAATTCTTCTTGTCCCCCAAGAATACATATTTTGCTAAGGATTACCCATCTAAACAGCTTCTTCTTTTTTTCCTCGACAGTTGTCCAAAATATATTGTCTCGAACAGATGCGTTCGACAATACAAGTCCGCTGTCTACTGTTGAGGAGGTTTTGCAGGCTAGGCCGCCGTTGTTTTGGTTGAATGTTCAGGTTTCAAATTTCTCCCCGACCGACCTGTTTTCTTGTCAACAGCTAATAATATGGTCTCACCACCTGTTTCTGTATTGCAGTACGACAGTTTCTATAATGAACAAAAACTCAGTATGTCGGACTATATTGAAAATACTATTGGATTTCAGAGCATACAATTCCTTTCATGTACCGAGATTGGTTTCTTGAAGAAAATGGCGAAGAAGGTAACCAATGACACAAGACTGGTCTTGACGTTCCTCGGTCCCGATGCAATCGAGCCCACGGAGAAAAAAAAATATAGCGACATATTGAAGGATCTCAAGGCCGTCAGAGCCTTCGCATCTGGAATTCTTGTTCCAAAGGAATATATATGGCCGCTTAATGCAAATGGCTACTTGGCACAGCCCACTACCCTTGTGGCTGATGCTCACAAGCATGACCTAGAAGTGTTTGCTGCTGCTTTTGCAAATGATATTCCAGGAAGTTACAATTACTCTTATGATCCCACAGCTGAGTACTTGCAGTTCATTAGTGATCCAAACAACACCGTCGATGGATTCGTTACGGATTTCAGCCAGACAGCTGGAAACGCTATTGGTGAGCTTATTAACTGCTGTTTGAATCCAAGCTAGTTGTTATATGCTCGCTTGTGATTAACATTTATATAACAAATCGTCTTTTTGATGCAGGATGCCTTGCAGGTAATGACACCGACAAGAAAGGTAATGCGTGCTAAGTTTGAATCCTTCAAATAAGCACCATACCATTATATATCCACACCCTAATGATTTTGTGGCTTTACAGTGCAACGTTTGATTATAACACACAATGGAGCAAGTGGGACATATCCCGGTTGCACTGATCTGGCTTATGAGCAAGCTGTGAAGGATGGAGCCGACATAATAGACTGCTCAGTCCAGATGTCGAAAGATGGAGTTGCCTTCTGTTTAGATTCGCCTGATTTGATAAGGGACACTACAGCAATGTCTACCTTCCTCACTCGTGCTGTCTCCATCCCTGAAATTCAGAAGGAGAAGGGAATTTTTTCGTTTGATCTTACATGGACCGAGATCCAGAGCTTGAAACGTAAAACTCATTTTTTAACACAAACACATAAGTTAAACGTCTTACAGCAGTGTGACTAATGTATCTGTTGGTTTTTATTCTTCAGCTAAAATGTATAGCCCTTTTTTACAACACTCTGGGTTAGAGAGAAACCCTGAGGCCAAAAACAAAGGAAAACTCATCTCACTTCGTGACTTTTTGGGGTTTGCTAAAACAAAACCAGTTGGAGTTTTGATCAGCATAGAAGTAAGATATATTATAATCAATTGACCAATACGCAAAAAAATATATCTGCAAAATCCTGACACTGATCGCTTCCTCTCCAGAATGCTCGTTACTTGGCATCGAAGAAGCATCTTGACGTTGTAGATGCAGTGACCAAAACCTTGAAAAATGCAAGCTTAGAAAAGAAGCAAGTCATGATTCAATCAGACGACAGTGCGGTGCTATCAAAGTTTAAAGGTGAGTCTGGTTACAAAAGATTGTTCCGGTTCGAGGAGATCAGCGGGGTATCTAAACAGGCAGCCGAAGAGATCAAGAAATACGCTGATGGAGCTGTGTTATCCAGACGTTCCGTGATAGACGTTAACAATGACTACACCACGCAACACACCAATGCTGTCAAGGAACTGCACGACTGCAACGTCTCGGTTTACGTCTATGTTATGAGGAATGAATTTGTTCATATCCCTTTCGATTACTATGCAGATCCCACAATAGAGATTGCCACTTATGTTATAGACGTAGGAGTTGATGGGATTATAACCGAGTTCCCTAAAACTGCTAGCAGATATTTGAGTGAGTGCAAAAAGAAAATACAATTGTTTCCATGCTATGCTATTTATCTAACTTGGTTTTTGGTGGTTGCAGGGAGCTCGTGTGCGGACATTCATGCAGAGTATTGCATCTTAGCATCTCAACCAGGTGGACTCCTAAGTATACTTCCTAAGAGTTACCCAGCAAAAGTGTCCCCACCAAGTCCCCCACTTGAGGTTAAAGATATTGTTGACCCTCCACTACCCCCGGTAGGCGCTGTCCCGGTTCTTGATTCCAAACCTCCGCCGCAGGGTCCCTCTGGTGCACAAGCGCCAGCTCCTTCAAGTGGCATGGCGGTTGCGGTCAACTTTGGTTTTAGTCTGGCTGCATTTATGGCACTCGGCTTGCTATCTATGGGGCACTGAACTTTATAACTCTAATTTCGTGATCCATTTATATCCCCTGATTTGTACTATTCTGCACTTAACAGCTGAATTCACCTTGAATATATGTACATGTACACCAAAATGTTGATAAAAATAATTTTAAAATAAATAAAATCTTATCGGATATTACAAATTTAGGTAAATAACTTGCTCAGTTAGATAAGTTGTAAGCTGTCCAGTTAAATATCATTAGTAATCAAACAAAATGCTGACTTGATCATCTTTGATTAGAGAAATAATAACGCATAATGGTAAAAAAATACCCTCAATATTTAGGGATTTTTGGTTTTGTTCTATTAACTTTTTCACAGTTTGAGAATTAAAGGTTTTTTTTTTTTTTTGGTATTTCACAGTTTAGAGTTTTTTCCGGATTATTTATTTATTATTTATTTTATATTTAATTCTTTTTTGACACGTCATCTTCAACTTGACATGCCACATAGACAGCTCTATCGACCGATGTTTGACTAACGTTCAACTGACGTTTCCCATTAAAAATGGAGTGATTTGTGGAAAAATTGTTACGTTGAAGGCCTCAATGTAACACTCTTAACCCGTCTCTGTTACCGAATTAAGGTTACGAAGTATTACGGTGCATATCGGAACATTTAACATCATTTAATCGTACAAATATTGGGTTTTAAATAAAAAATCCATAAATAAAAATCGTACAAATCATTCATAAAATACATACATTTACGAGTTTTATATCAAGTATACGAGACCTAAAAATGACTTTGAAAATAACTAGGAACCAATCTGAATCAAATCAGAAATTGTGAAAAATTTTGAAAACAGAGGTCATAAGATCATGTGGTCATGCCGTGTAATAGAGCCCAAACCGTATACAATTCGAAATATAGGTCACACGGTCATTGATCGCTGAAATCAGAGTTTTAAAATTTATAAAAGAATGATCAAAACCTGAAAACTAACTCTGACAACGATTAAAGGCAAGTGTACCTATCGAACAGTAGTATAGCTTAGGCAAGATCGGATATCGAACCCAAAGGAACTAAGAGTACTGATACTAACTTTCTTTTTATTATTTAGCCTTAAAAATAGAGTAAAGTTGCTTTAAACTATATTGACGAAGACTAAACTAAGGACACAAAGACAAAAAAGACGAATAGGAAAATAGCTTTGAAGGAAAACTCAGTTGATTACGACGATACCCTTAGGAAAAATCCACCTAGACTTCACTTGTTATCTGACCCTAAATTATATGATTTCTTTTACTTAGCTTGATCCGTAAAACCCCCTAACCTATATTAAACCCTCTCTCGAGGCGAATAACGTCTAACCCTAGGTTAATTAATGGAACTCTCGTTCGCTTATAATAACCCCCTAGGATAGCAGTAAATCAATCAATGGACTCCCATATTAGGTTTCACCCTAATCCGGTAAAATCTCGTAACCCTATCTCTAGACGTTCGATCAACTCCGCTTAATTATGTTAGATCTACTCTTAGGCAGCGTCTATTCCTCCTCCACCTAAGCACATTAGATTTGGATTAAGCGACATAATTAAGAACAAACTAAGCAATTATCATATAACTTAAAAATCAAATAACAAAATTCATCTAGGTTTCATCCCCTTCAGGTATCTGAAGGCTTTAGTTCATAATGAATAAAAAGAACATCACAAGAGAAAAGATAAAACAAAACATAAGAAAACCCTAAAACCCACTGAAGGAATTGAAGGAGAAATCCGCCGTCTTGAGTATAATTCTGGCTTCTTGGGATGGATAAACTGGCTATCCTCGCGTTATTCCCTAACTCTGACCTTCTTGGCTTGGCTCCTTGGCCTAACTTTGACGCTTCCTCAAAGGTGGTACTTAAGGGATATATATAGGCTCTTGAAATGAGATTCTTTCTCCTTAAGTATCCTTTTCCGACTGAAATTGCTCATTCTGACGACAGAGGCACGGCCATATAGCACGCCCGTGTGGATCGACTCCAGGCTGTGTTCAGATTTCTAACTTGAGGCACGACCGTGTGGACTTTGGGCCAGGCCGTGTAAATTTCGTGCTAAGGCCCATTTACTCCATTTTGGGCCTGTTTTGTGTTCTTTTCATCCTCGGGTGCTTTCCTAGGTATAAAACATGAAAAGAAAGGATTACAAGCACCTTTTTATATAAATCAAGGAGTAAATCATCAAAAAGTAAGCTAAATGTGGGTTTAAAATATGTTACTTTTACGATTTATCAGTCGTGTCTCAGCCCGTGTGCTCGCCCGTGTGGATATTCGAAATAAGGTCACATGGTTGTGTAACTCTCTAAGACCGTGTGAACAATCCTACACTTAAAATTCAAAATAGACACACGACCATGTGAGGAGGTCGTGTGCAGCTAAATCACTTCATTTTCTGTAACATCCCAAAATAGGGCTTAAACGGGATAGTGGTTGCGAAACTACAAATTTGAAATAGAAAAGTTTATTACAAGGAATTATCATGATTTATCGATTGATTGGATGTATGTGTTAGAAAACCGATAAGAAATTTTATAGATTTTATGTTTAATTTGTCTATTAGGGCTTATTTGCAAAAGTTGCAAAATATGTGTTCTAGTTCATAAAGTACATAATTGAAATGGGGGTTTAAAGTAGAGGTACTTAAATAGTAATTAGATTATTAAAGTTTGATGGACAAAAATAGACATGGTTAGTAAGTAAGGTATTTAAGGGTATTTTGGTAAAATGCCTTAATTAATGAATAAAGACAAAAAAAAACATGAAATAAGCTATCATCTTCTTCATTTTTTTTCTCCATGGCCGAATGTAGCAAGGGAACACCATGTCTAGGGTTTGTTCATCTTCCAAGCTTCATGGTAAGTCTATTCTAGCCCCGTTTTTCATGTTCTTTACATTTTTGGAATCCTGGTAACTCGATTAAGCTAATTCTACCATTAATTCAAGCTAGGGTTTATATTTGGAAAATTACCCATAGGTGAAAAGTGTGTATTTTGATATTTTATGATAGAATATGAAGCTTAGAATTATGTTAAACGACTTTTGATAAGCGATTTTCAGTAAAAACGAGTGAAACGGCATAATCGGTAAAAATTATTATTGTTCATAAGTGTATGTTAAATGTTTTCAAGTGAGTGGCATGTATAGGGACTTAGTTTTTCTATGATGGATGTTGTTGTGATTAGCCAAATGTATTGGCTTATATTGATTTGTTGATTATAGCCATGAGATGTATAAGTGATTAAATAGATGACAAGGTTAAATGCATGTGTTTGAAAAGTTTTAATTTTGGGCGAACTTTGGTAACCCGGTTTTGTATGATTGTGAATGTTTAAGCCCGGTAACGCCTCGAACCCTATCCCGGTGTTGGATACAGGTGAGGGGTGTTACATTTAGTAGTATCAGAGCTATAGTTTAGTCGGTTCTCGGACTAACTTAGCATGAAATGAGAGTCTAGCTATACATGCCACCAATCCGTGATAGTGTGATGTCTCCCGACGCAAATGAGAACCATCTTGTTTGGACAGAGGTACTCTCCAACCGAGCTACACCAACCATGTTAAATGTAATGCTAAACTATTCGGGTAGTCATGATAAGCCTGGATTCAGAAAATTATGAATAAAAGTTCATAATATACGTGATAACATGTGAGATGGAAATTCATGTTGCGTTGAATACCCATGCTTGTTTGATGCGCATATGATGTTGTACACTTGACTTACTTGATTAAGTGAATGTGATAAATAGAAATTCACAAAGGTGTGAATAAAGGATTATACTATGATAAACTTACATATGTTTAAACGATGATTCCATGATGCATATGATTGATTTACTTGAACAAATGCATATGTTTGGGTGACTTATCATAAATATTAATAGAACAAATGTCCACGTATGCTTGTTTGAATAAGTATGATTGGAAAACTTGCATAGCTTAAATAAATGTGTTAAATTGATTGAACTGAGTTATATGACTATAATGATGAAATAGTGTCACATGTACATGTAACACCCCTTACCCGAGACCATTGCCGGAGTCGAGCACGAGGCATTACTAAACTTAACTTACTAGTTCGGGGCATAAAAAAATTGAAACTGTCCGTCTGCGTCATGTTCACTAAATCAATTATAACTCGAGTTACGAAACTCAAAATCTAGATCCGTAAATTTTCCCTGAAACTAGACTCATATATCTTCTTACTATAAATTTTTCAGAATTTTTGGTGTGGCCAATTAGTACAGTTTATTAGTTAAAGTCTCCCCTGTTACACAATTTGACAGTTCTGACCTCTCTTCACTAAAAATCAATTATCTCATATTATACAACTCTTTTTCCTACACCGTTTCTTTCATATAAAAATAGACTCAATAAGCTTTAATTATATATCTCATGCACAACCTAATTCAATTTCTACTATTTTTGGTGATTTTTCAAAATCACGTCACTGCTGCTGTCCAACTATTCCCCTGCATATAATTACATAATTTATTTAAAATAACTATCAACTAGGCATTTCATAACATCCAAAACATGTTCTTAATTAACCATTTTAATGGCTAATCATTACCAAACATTTACAAGTCCATAATAAGCCATATCATAAGGTCACACACATAAAATGGCTAAGTCCCTATACATGCCATAACTTAAAACGTTTAAGTCACAAAATACCAACATAATCCTTTGATAGTGTGTAACGATCTCCGACGTCCTTTCGATCCCCAAGTTGGCTTGTAATACTAAAAAAAAAAAAATAATAGGTGTAAGCATAAAGCTTAGTAAGTTTACATGTAAATAGATAACAATATTCTTAATGAATTATCTTATGTTTTTCTTATCAAGATCACTTAAGCTTTTAACTCATTATACTTAAAACTTGTATACTTGCCTTACCTTTTAACATGAATTTATCTTACCTTACCTTTTTAGCTTGGACTTGCCTTACCTTTACTTTGGTATATTCTTTGAATTTTCCCGTTGAACCACTTGGAATACTAAGGATACGCGGGTACCTTTCCTTATGAAACTTAACAATTGCCATTGTCTTGACATGGTCTTACGTGGTATCCTTGCCTTATGAACTCACCAATGCCATGCCTTGGCATGGTCTTACATCGGACCTTTGCCTTATAGTAACATATCAATGCCATGTCTTGACATGGTCTTACATGATTTCCTTAAACCCTAATGTCATGACATTTGTATCCTACACATTCCTAAGGTTCAACCGGAACTTTCTGAGATAGCTTTTTCGTCATTTCATACTTGAGTCTTTAAATAATAAATTTACAGAATAAATATGTAAATGCTGGAATTTAATAATATTAAATGTAAAATAATAGAATATTGCATTTATTTACTGCAAACTTACCTCGAAACAGAATACGATCAACTATATCGTTTTAATCCTCTATCTTTTTCTTTCCTCGATCTAACTCTGGATTTCGTTCTTCTTGATCTATAATAGCAAATTTAGCTTATTTAATACTCACATTCATCAAAACAGTCCTTAATTCTTAACTTTAGCAAAATTACAATTTTGCCCCTAAACTTTTACATATTTACACATTTGCACCAAAGCTCGGAAATTAAACTTTATCCCTTATTCTTATGTTTTATGGCATGCTGATCATTTTTCCCTTCTATGGCAACATCAAATTCTCACTCTAACTTGTACTTATGAACATTAGGTATTTTTACCGATTAAGCCGTTTTACTCGTTTTCACTTAAAATCACTTAGCAAAAGTTGTTTAACATACTTTCAGACTTCATATTCTATCATAAAACATCAAAATAAACACATTTCACCTATGGGTATTTTTCCAAATATGAACCCTAGCATAAATTATTAATAGAATAAGCTAAATCAAGTTACTGGGACTCCAAAAACGTAAAGAGCATTAAAAGCGGGCTTGGATGCACTTACTATGAGCTTGAGAAGTTGAATAAACCCTAGATATGGTGTTTCCTTGAAAAATTCGGCCTAGTTGAAGAAGATGAGCAAAAATTGGCTTTTAATTTTGTTTTTAACTCATTTTAATCACTAAATGACCAAAATGCCCTTAACTTAAAAATATTCTATTTCACCTATTTGATGTCCATTTTTTCCAGCAAGTTAACCAATGGTCTAGTTACCTTTTAAGGACCTCCAATTTAAAATTTCATAGCAATTAGATACCTCTAGCTTCTAGAACTCAAGTTTTGCACTTTTTTACAATTTAGTCCTTTTGACTAAATTGAGTGCTCAAACACCAAAATTTTCGAACGAAATTTTTACGAAATCATTTCATAAAGTTGTAGATCATAAAAATATAAGAATACTAATTTTTTTTTTAAATTTTTTTTCTCATCGGATTTGTGGTCCCGAAACCACTATTCCGACTAGGCTCAAAATCGGGCTGTTACAACTCTCCCCCCCTTTAGGGATTTTCGTCCCCGAAAATCTTACCAGAAAAGAGGTTTGGGTACTGTTTTCTCATGGCTTCCTCTGGTTCCCACGTAGCCTCTTCTACTCCATGTCTTTGCCACAACACTTTCACTAAAGCTATACTTTTATTTCTTAACTGTTTAACCTCTCGAGCCAAAATCTTAATCGGTTCCTCATCATATGTCATATCCGGTTGAATCTCAATCTCTGTCGGAGAAATCACATGTGAAGGATCAGAACGATAGCGTCGCAACATTGACACATGAAACACATTATGAATTCTTTCTAACTCTGTTGGTAAAGCTAGCCGATATGCCCTTTGGTCCAATCCTTTCGATAACCTCATACGACCCAATGAAACGAGGACTTAATTTGCCTTTCTTGCCAAATCGAGAACTTTCTTCCAAGGGGATACTTTCAAGAATACCACTGTCACCAACTTGAAATTCAATTTCTTTTCTTTTCAAATCTGCATAGATTTACATCTATCTGAAGCTGCTTTCAAGCAATCTCTGATGACTTTTACTTTCTCTTCTGTTTCTTTGACTAGATCAACCCCGTAAATCTGATTTTCCTTAAGCTCTGTCCAATACAAAGGTGTGCGACATTTACGTCCATACAAAGCTTCATAAGGTGCCATCTTTGACTCGATTGATAACTATTGTTGTAGGCAAACTCTATTAACGGCAAATATTTCTCCCAACTACCTTGAAATTCCAATACGCAACATCTAAGCATATCTTCAAGTACTGAGATAACTCTTTCGATTGACCATCACCGAGGATGGAAAGTCGTACTAAAACTCAACTTTGTACCTAAAGCTTCCTGTAATTTCTTCCAAAACCGTGAAGTAAATCTCGAATCTCTATCCGAGATAATCGATAATGGTACTCCATGTAGTCTAACTATCTCTCAAATATACAACTCACCAACTTGTCAAGTGAATAATCCATACGAATGGAATAAAATGAGTCGACTTCGTTAGCTTATCAATCACAACCCATATTGCATCTTTCTTTCTCGATGTCAAAGGCAATCCCGTCACAAAATCCATAGTAACTCGGTCCCATTTCCACGGGAACTAATACAGCCGCAATAAAACACGAAGGTACTGATGTTCACTTTTACTGTTGATGATCAAGCATCTAGAAACAAATTTCAAATATCTCTTTTCATTCCTCTTCACCAATACATTTTCTTCAAATCATTATACATCTTTGTACTACTGGATGAATAGACAAAGAATCGCTATATGTGCTTCCGTAAGATATTCGAATAAGCTCATCATTCTTTGGTACACATACTCTGTCTCTGAACATCAAACAACCGTCGAACGGATCGAAAATCGAGACTACACACGACTCGCTGACCGAACTCTTTTGGCTTGCAACTCATTTGTCATCCTTCCGAGCTTCACAAATTTCTTTAAGAAAGCGTCGGTTTAGCTCTCAACTCGGCTAAAATAGAACCATCATCCGATAAGGTCAAACTAGTATGCAAAGCTCTCAATGCAAATAATGATTTTCTACTCAAAGCATCAAGCAACAACGTTTGCCTTACCGGGTGATAATCGATCACTAGCTCATAATCTTTAATCAACTCTAGCCATCTTCTTTGCCTCAAGTTTAGATCTTTCGAGTCATCAAGTATTTCAAACTTTTATGATCGGTGAATATATCGGCATTTCTCACCATACAAGTGATGTCTCCAAATTTTTAATGCAAATACAATAGCAAAACTAACTCTAAATCATGTGTCGGATAATTTTTCTCATGTGGTTTTAACTGTCTAGAGGCATAAGCAATTACCCTTCCTTCTTGCATAAGTACACAGCGACCTAGTCCATGTAAGGATGCATCATCAGTAAATCACAAACTCTTTACTCCGGTTCAGGTTGTACTAAGACAGAGCTTTAGTCAACAATGCCTTTAACTTGTCGAAACTCTCACTGACACTTCTCAGTCCATTCAAACTTGACATCATTTTGTAGCAATCTTGTTAATGGAGTAGCTATCATGGAAAATCCCTCTACAAATCGTCTATAATAACCGGCAAGACCAAGAAAACTTCTGACCTCTGATACATTCCTGGGAGGCTTCCAATCAACAATGGCTGAAATCTTATTCGGATCAACTTTAATACCTTTACCTGAGACAACATGTCCAAGAAAACAAACTTCCCGTAACCAGAACTCACTTTTGCTAAATTTGGCATAAAGCTGATTATCTCTCAAAATTTGTAAAACTGTTCTCAAATGCTCGCATGCTCTCGGTCTCATCATGAGAATAAATCAAGATGTCATCAATGAACACAACTACAAACTTGTCCAAGTAAGGTCTGAAAATTCGGTTCATTAAATCCATGAAAATGGCAGGAGCATTAGTTAAGCCAAATGGCATCACAAGAAACTCATAGTGACCATACCTAGTTCGAAAAGCAGTTTTTGGAACATCTGACTCTTTAACTCATGAGCCCGATAGTATCCGGATCTCAAATCTATCTTAGAAAACACACAGTGGCTCCTTTCAATTGATCAAACAAGTCATCTATTCTAGGCAATGGATATTTGTTCTTTATGGTAACCTTGTTAAGTCAGTGCCGATAGTCTATGCACAATCTCATTGAACCGTCCTTCTTTTTTACAAATAATCTGGTGCACCCCATGGTGAATAACTAGGTCTTACAAAGCCTTTATCGATTAATTCTCCTGTGTTGAGCTTTCAATTCTTTTAATTCTATTGAAGCCATTCTATAAGGAGCAATAGAAATAGGTGTGGTACACTGGAATCAATTCAATACCAAACTCAACTTCTCCGATAGGAGGCAAACACAGTAGTTCTTAGGGAACACATCGAGAAAACTCATTTACCATGTGCACTCGATTCAATTTTCAACTCTGGATCTTTAGTATTCAACACAAAAGCAAGATAAGCTTCACATCCTTTCCTCAAACATTTCTGAGCGGACATAACTGAAATCATGGTAATTGCACTATCTGACTCATCTGAATTAACTCGAAGGATTTCACCATTTTCACATTTCAACTCAATGAATTTCTTTCCACAATTCACTATCGCATCATGTGCAGTTAACCAATCCATACCAAGAATCACATCAAACTCATCAAATGGCAATAGCATGAGATCAGCCGGAAAACAGTAACCTCTAATCATCAAAGGGCATTTTTTACATACTTTGTTTACTAACACATGCTGACCAAATGGATTCGATACTTTAATCACAAATTTCGTAAACTCTATAGGCATGTTCATACTAGGCATTAATTTCATGCAAACATAGGAATGTGTTGAACCCGGATCAATTAAAGCAATAACATTAACATCATGAAGAGAAAATGTACCCGCATTTTACATCGGGGAGGATGCCTCTTCACGATTACGGAGAGCATAAGTCCTTGCAGGTGCTTTAACATCTGATCTCGTTGCTGTATCTCTAAATGCAGCTCTACCTGCCCCTACTCCCGGGTTTCTCTGATATCTGCCTCTAACGGGGGCATTACCTGATCTTGCACTCGGTATTACTTCTCTTTTAACCATTTGGGACACTCCGAATGAAATGATTCGGTGCACCACATCGAAACAACCAATCTCGGTTGCTCGACATTGACACGGATGACGTCGACCACATTGAGGACACTCGGGTCTATCAGGTTGAATATCGCCAACACTGCAATCGAAGTGGTTTGAGCTTTTGAATCCATAAATCTTCCACCTCTATTCCGGCTAGAATACCCGGTGAAAAATTAGATCTCGAGAAAACTCTCTAGGCCTCTTGGATGTAGACCGAAATGACTTGCTCATCTGTCTTTTCTTGAGTCTTGCATCTCAATTTCAGATTTACCCTTTCTTTTAATAACTCTTACGCTTACAGGCTCGTTCAACTAAAGCAACAAACTCTTTTATCTCTAGAACACCAACCGCGATCGGATATCATCATTGAGCCCATCTTCAAATCTTTTGCACATGATAGCCTCAGAGACACACACTCTCGAGCATAATTCTTTGAGTCGAACAAATTCACGTTCATAGTCGATCACAGTCATCTTACCTTGTTTTAACTCAAGAAACTCTTTTCTTTCTCGGTCAATAAACCTCTGGTGATATACTTCTTACGGAACTCCTCCGAAAGAAATCCCAAGTAACTCTTTCTTTCGGTACTACACGATACAAGTGTCTTCCACCACTTTGGTAGGTGAATCTCTAAGAAGTGACACTACACATTTAATACACTCTTCCTGGGTGTGCGGGATAACTCGTCAAAAACTCTAATAGTATTTTCGAGCCAAAATTCAGCTTTTTCTCGCATCGTCATCTTTGGTAGCCGAAACTCTTCAGCCCCCTTTTTTCGATCTTGTCAACGGGTGGCTTCTCTCTTCCGATCAGATTCGTGGATTGGGAAGCTACATGGGTGGTCTGTGGATCATGAGGGGGTGGAGGTCTAGCGGCCGGGTTCGCATTTAACGAACTCAAACAAACCATTCATTCAAAGCTTGGAAGAAGGCTTCTCGAGCCCCTCCTCCCTGACTAACTGTAACGAGCCTTTCACGACTATCTTATGGCACCGTCCCTTCAGCGAGAGTGGGTGCACTACTCTCTACATCATCTGCACCAGCTCGTTCAGGATCCATAACTATAAAAAAAATTTAAATCGTCAAGAGTCGTCACACTATCAAAATATAAGTATGGCATGCATAGATAGACTCTTACTCATACTAAATATTCTGAGAACCGACTAAACCTTGCTCTGATACCAATAAATGTAACACCCCTTACCCGAGACCATTGCCGGAGTCGAGCACGAGGCATTACTAAACTTAACTTACTAGTTCGGGGCATAAAAAAATTGAAACTGTCCGTCTGCGTCATGTTCACTAAATCAATTATAACTCGAGTTACGAAACTCAAAATCTAGATCCATAAATTTTCCCTGAAACTAGACTCATATATCTTCTTACTATAAATTTTCCAGAATTTTTGGTGTGGCCAATTAGTACAGTTTATTAGTTAAAGTCTCCCCTGTTACACAATTTGACAGTTCTGACCTCTCTTCACTAAAAATCAATTATCTCATATTATACAACTCTTTTTCCTACACCGTTTCTTTCATATAAAAATAGACTCAATAAGCTTTAATTATATATCTCATGCACAACCTAATTCAATTTCTACTATTTTTGGTGATTTTTCAAAATCACGTCACTGCTGCTGTCCAACTATTCCCCTGCATATAATTACATAATTTATTTAAAATAACTATCAACTAGGCATTTCATAACATCCAAAACATGTTCTTAATTAACCATTTTAATGGCTAATCATTACCAAACATTTACAAGTCCATAATAAGCCATATCATAAGGTCACACACATAAAATGGCTAAGTCCCTATACATGCCATAACTTAAAACGTTTAAGTCACAAAATACCAACATAATCCTTTGATAGTGTGTAACGATCTCCACGTCCTTTCGATCCCCAAGTTGGCTTGTAATACTAAAAAAAAAAAAATAATAGGTGTAAGCATAAAGCTTAGTAAGTTTACATGTAAATAGATAACAATATTCTTAATGAATTATCTTATGTTTTTCTTATCAAGATCACTTAAGCTTTTAACTCAATATACTTAAAACTTGTATACTTGCCTTACCTTTTAACATGAACTTATCTTACCTTACCTTTTTAGCTTGGACTTGCCTTACCTTTACTTTGGTATATTCTTTGAATTTTCCCGTTGAACCACTTGGAATACTAAGGATACGCGGGTACCTTTCCTTATGAAACTTAACAATTGCCATGTCTTGACATGGTCTTACGTGGTATCCTTGCCTTATGAACTCACCAATGCCATGCCTTGGCATGGTCTTACATGAGACCTTTGCCTTATAGTAACATATCAATGCCATGTCTTGACATGGTCTTACATGATTTCCTTAAACCCTAATGTCATGACATTTGTATCCTACACATTCCTAAGGTTCAACCGGAACTTTCTGAGATAGCTTTTTCGTCATTTCATACTTGAGTCTTTAAATAATAAATTTACAGAATAAATATGTAAATGCTGGAATTTAATAATATTAAATGTAAAATAATAGAATATTGCATTTATTTACTGCAAACTTACCTCGAAACAGAATACGATCAACTATATCGTTTTAATCCTCTATCTTTTTCTTTCCTCGATCTAACTCTGGATTTCGTTCTTCTTGATCTATAATAGCAAATTTAGCTTATTTAATACTCACATTCATCAAAACAGTCCTTAATTCTTAACTTTAGCAAAATTACAATTTTGCCCCTAAACTTTTACATATTTACACATTTGCACCAAAGCTCAGAAATTAAACTTTATCCCTTATTCTTATGTTTTATGGCATGCTGATCATTTTTCCCTTCTACGGCAACATCAAATTTTCACTCTAACTTGTACTTATGAACATTAGGTATTTTTACCGATTAAGCCGTTTTACTCGTTTTCACTTAAAATCACTTAGCAAAAGTTGTTTAACATACTTTCAGACTTCATATTCTATCATAAAACATCAAAATAAACACATTTCACCTATGGGTATTTTTCCAAATATGAACCCTAGCATAAATTATTAATAGAATAAGCTAAATCAAGTTCAGGGACTCCAAAAACGTAAAGAACATTAAAAGCAGGGCTTGGATGCACTTACTATGAGCTTGAGAAGTTGAATAAACCCTAGATATGGTGTTTCCTTGAAAAATTCGGCCTAGTTGAAGAAGATGAGCAAAAATTGGCTTTTAATTTTGTTTTTAACTCATTTTAATCACTAAATGACCAAAATGCCCTTAACTTAAAAATATTCTATTTCACCTATTTGATGTCCATTTTTTTTTCCAGCAAGTTAACCAATGGTCTAGTTACCTTTTAAGGACCTCCAATTTAAAATTTCATAGCAATTAGATACCTCTAGCTTCTAGAACTCAAGTTTTGCACTTTTTTACAATTTAGTCCTTTTGACTAAATTGAGTGCTCAAACACCAAAATTTTCGAACGAAATTTTTACGAAATCATTTCATAAAGTTGTAGATCATAAAAATATAAGAATACTAATTTTTTTTAAATTTTTTTTTCTCATCGGATTTGTGGTCCCGAAACCACTATTCCGACTAGGCTCAAAATCGGGCTGTTACAGTACATGTGTATGAGAGACGAGTCAGGGATCTTACGACCCCACCCCTTACCAGAGTGGTGTTTTGTGAAGGAATTTCACGAGATTCGTATTGAATAAGTTCACAAGTATGATTCCAAATGTTTCTGTAACAGCCCAATTTTAAATAGTGTCGAAACAGTGATTCGAGATCATTAAATCTGACGAAAAGCTAGAAAATTTTGTTAATCGATAATTATAAGTTAAGTGTGATTTTAGAAATATTTTAAAATTAGTGAATTTTGTGAACTGAAAGAATTAATGAGAAAAATTGGGCCAAAAACGAGGTATTGAGACCTCGAATTCATAAAGTGAGCCATAAATATTTTTAAAAATATTTATGGAGTGTCATTAAGCTATTATTAAACTTTCGTTAGAAAATTTTAACGTTTGGGTAGGAAATTAAATGAAAAGGACTAAACTGAAATGAAAGTAAAAGTTAAATTATAGATTAAAAGAAATTATGAAGGATCAAAATGGTAATTATACCATTTTGCATAGTTGAGGCGGTTAACGTAAGAAAATCTGAGATTTTTTAAAAAGTATATTATATTATTATATTATTATATTATTATATTATATTATATAATAATCCAAAGAAAAAAAAAAAGGGAATAGAAACAGAAACAAAACGAAGCAGAGAGCAGGGAAGGAAAGAAAGAAGAAGAGAAGAGAAAGAAGAAAAAGGGGAAAAATTGGAAAATTTCCAAAATTAGCTAAATAAAAAGGGGATTAAATTGAAATATCTGGAGAATTCTCTTCAATTCTCTTCATTTTCTTCAGCTGAAAAACAGTTATGGAAGAGAGTTCAATTTGGTTTTCATACTCAAGCTTCATGTAAGTTTAATACTTGCTTTCTCCTTGAAATTTCTATGTTTTTGGACTTTCCACAATTGAGTCCAACTTATTAATTCATTAGTTTATGATTCTATGGTTAATTTTTAAATTTGATGTGGATTAGTGCTAAAAGAATATGATGAATAAATATTTATTTGAAGCTTTAATTTTGTTATATGATGATTTTATCAAGTGAAATTGATGGAAATTGGTTTTAGGACCTAATTGTGAAATAGCTGAAATTAAGGCCTAGTGTTAAAATTCTGATTTTCAAAAGTTATGAAGTAGTTTAAAATGATAGAGAAAAGTATTAAATGAGAAAATTAGCTTAATTGAGGGGTTAATTGAGCAAGGATTGAATTGTATGAATTGTGGAATTAGGGACAAAATAGAAATCAACATGTTACACTAAAGCAGTTTTGGATAGCAGCAGTTGTCTAACTTTGAAAAATCACCAAAAATTGTATAAATAGAATTAGAAGTTGAGTGAGATATGGAATTAAATCTTATTGAGTCTATTTTCATATAAAAGAAACAGAGAAAGCAAAGGAAGTCTAAATTTTGAGATATTTAAATTTTTGTAAGACTGGTTTAGAATAACTTCGTGATCCCCTGTTCTTACTTTAGAAATTCACTAAGAATTGTATAAAAATAATTTTGGAACATATTTTATATGGTTAGATTCCTTAATGAGTCTAGTTTTATAAGAAATAAACCATAACATCATATGAATTCTATATGAAAAGATAATTAATTTTCAGTGAAGAAGGGTCGGAACTGCCAGACAGCAGAACACGGGTGACTTTAAAGAATAAACTGTACTAATTGGCTAAATCAAAAATTTTGAAAATTTTATGGCAAGAAGATATGTGAGTCTAGTTTCAGGAAAAAATAACGGTTCTTCATTTGGAGTTCTGTAGCTGTGGAAATAAATAATTTAGTGACTATAACTCAAATGGATAGTTTTGAATCTACTTATGAGTAATTAATGAAATTATTGATAATGTTACTTATAGCATGTTATATACATTAAGGAAGTGGAATGGAGAGGAGGAGGAGGAAAATATGTATGAATATTTAAGTAGTATGGCTAAATTGAAATGTTTTAGGCTCAGAGACTGAATTGAATAAAAGTAAAATTTTGTGATTAATTTTGTAAAAATGTGGAAATAACCAATTTGCATGAAATGGATTATTTTATTATTTAAAATTACAAAATTGAATGAAATTATTAATTTAGATTAAGATTAACTGAAAAATCAATGAAAATAAAAAATTTCCAAAGTGCCCCTGAATCTTGATATTTCTGCAAATTTAACCAGGTAAGTTCGTGTAACTTAAATATGTGATATAAGGAAATATAAGTTGATGGTACGTGAAATATTGATATGATGAATTAACTGTTTTATGTTTATGAAGAAACGGCAAGTGAATGATATTTATCATGACATGAAAATATGTGATTATCTTTAATATGTTAATACAAGGTAATTAAGTATGATGAAACGAGTAATAAATTCAAGTAAGACATGACGAGAAAAATGAATATCTTTAAGGGGCCATATGTTTGATTTTGATTGGTTTCAAATATAAATATTGAATTAAAATAAAATGTCTGATAAATAAATTTGTAATTCCGGTAATGCCTCGTACCCTATTCCGGCGTTGAATACGGGTAAGGGGTGTTACAGGTTCAGCTATAGAATGATTATGAACATGATCAGAGATTAAATTGGATTGATAAGTAATGATAGGACTAGTAAGGTAAGAAGTTGGGAAAATGTATTAACTGGAAATTTCTTCAGAACTGAACTTCTTTAATGAAAAGCATAATGTGAGAATTACGATGGCAGAGATAATTGAAGGAATAATGTTGAAAGATAAGATACCAGATTATGGCAGTCTTTTCTGAGGTATTCTGTATGTTTAACTGTTCTCGGAAATATTTTTTCAGTTACTGCCCCACTGATAAAATCCTTGTTTTATGGGAGTGCTTTCTAATCACGATGTATAGACGAAAGTATTGATAGCCTGACTGGTACAAAATTTGTATTGCTCTATGTCTCTTTGGCATTCCATTACATTCCATCTAATGGGACTCTATGACATAATATGCATGATGATATAAATACGTTTCTCCTAATTGATGCTCTATTCAATATACATATAACATATATGGGAAGGTATATAATCTTTATTGTATTTAATCCCAGTGACTTGGATTGATGTATTCTTCTGGACTCCTTTTCTCTGAAGAACTATCAAGATCCTTCATATTTTTCTTATAAACATTTTTCTGGGTCTTTCTTTATGATATGGTAAATTGGATTTCTGTACCTTGGATATCTTTATCTTGGATTCCACTGTCTTGGATTTCTTTATTCTGGTTTTCTTGTTATCTTTATCTCGTAAATTACCAATGATCGCTAGTATCCAAGGTATGTTTTTTTTCAATTTATGATGACTATGTCGATTATGAATGTGCTTCTGGCTTGATTATAGTAACATGATGACCCCCGTATCTGGATTTCTCTAAATCTTCGTGTAAAGAACTAATATCAATAAAGGCATTAATGATGGAATTTCAGTTTCAATTTGTATGGTGGATTCCTTTCCTCGAGTAAGTTAATAAAAGTTAATGCATTCAATTGAAGCATTTTTGTCATCTTGAGCTAATGCAATTGAAATAGATTTTGGTTAGTATGATAAGTAAGTTATTTAAATTTCGTACAATGTAAAGTAATGGTTCATGTTTTCAGACGGATAATATTACAAAAAAAAAAAAAAGTTGTTCGATTAGTAATTTAGAGATGGTTATTATTATGTCTGTATTGAAAATTTTGATGACACTTTTTGTTTAACAAGGATTGTCATATGTTTCCTGGTTTCGAGAGTTTAATATAACTGATGGCACAGTAAAATTTGAGTTTAAGATAGTGGTGATGAATTAAGCTATTGAAAGATTGTGAGTGATTGTCGATTGATCTGTGGGTAGCCAAGAGAAATGTTAGTGGGTTGTTTTCTAATGTTTGATGGAATTAGCATAATAATTTCAATGTGTATCGATTCTTTGTTTTACAGAATTCACTGAGTTCTATTAGGATTCAGATCGATGACAGAGTGTTTCTAAAAGTATCGTCTTCAAAAAGATTATTTAGTGATGTTGGAAATTATGAGAAAGATACTAAACCTCATTCTAGTAAGATTTTCGATGACGAAAATCCGTAAGGGGGGAGAAATGTAACATCCCAAAATAGGGCCTAAACGGAGCAGTGGTTGCGAAACCACAAATTTGAAATAGAAAAGTTTATTACAAGGAATTATCATGATTTATCGATTGATTGGATGTATGTGTTAGACAACCGATAAGAAATTTTATAGATTTTATGTTTAATTTGTCTATTAGGGCTTATTTGCAAAAGTTGCAAAATATGTGTTCTAGTTCATAAAGTACATAATTGAAATGGGGGTTCAAAGTAGAGGTCCTTAAATAGTAATTAGATCATTAAAGTTTGATGGACAAAAATAGACATGGTTAGTAAGTAAGGTATTTAAGGGCATTTTGGTAAAATGCCTTAATTAATGAATAAAGACAAAAAAAAAAAACATGAAATAAGCTATCATCTTCTTCATTTTTTTTCTCCATGGCCGAATGTAGCAAGGGAACACCATGTCTAGGGTTTGTTCATCTTCCAAGCTTCATGGTACGTCTATTCTAGCCCCGTTTTTCATGTTCTTTACATTTTTGGAATCCTGGTAACTCGATTAAGCTAATTCTACCATTAATTCGAGCTAGGGTTTATATTTAAAAAAATTACCCATAGGTGAAAATGTGTATTTTGATGTTTTATGATAGAATATGAAGCTTAGAATTATGTTAAACGACTTTTGATAAGCGATTTTCAGTAAAAACGAGTGAAACAGCATAATCGGTAAAAATTATTATTGTTCATAAGTGTATGTTAAATGTTTTCAAGTGAGTGAAATGTATAGGGACTTTGTTTTTCTATGATAGATGTTGTTATGATTAGCCAAATGTATTGGCTTATATTGATTTGTTGATTATAGCCATGAGATGTATAAGTGATTAAATAGATGACAAGGTTAAATGCATGTGTTTGAAAAGTTTTAATTTTGGGCGAAATTTTGTAACAGCCCAATTTCAATAGTATCGGAACAGTGATTCGAGATCACTAAATCTAACAAAAAGGTTAGGAAACTTTGTTAATCGATAATTATAAGTTAAGTGTGATTTTAGAAATATTTTAAAATTAGTGAATTTTGTGAACTAAAAGAATTAATTAGAAAAATTGGGCCAAAAACGAGGTATTGAGACCTCGAATTCATAAAGTGAGCCATAAATATTTCTAAAAATATTTATGGAGTGCCATTAAGTTATTATTAAAGTTTAGTTGAGAAATTTTAACGTTTGGATATGTAATTAAATGAAAAGGACTAAATTGAAAAATGTGTAAAAGTTGAATTATAAATTAAAAGAAATTATGAAGGACCAAAATGGTAATTATATCATTTTGTAAAGTTGAGCCGGTTTAAGTATGAAAATCTGAGATTTTTTTAAAGTATATTATTATATTATTATATTATTATATTATATTATTATATTATTATATTATTATATATATACAAACAAAAAAAAATAGAATAGAAACAGAAACAAAAACGAAGCAGAGAGCAGGGAAAGGAAAGAAAGAAGAAGAGAAGAGAAAGAAGAAAAGGGGCAAAATTGGGAAATTTCCAAAATTTGCTAAATAAAAAGGGGATCAAATTGAAATATATGGAGAATTCTCTTCATTTCTCTTCATTTTCTTCAGCTGAAAAACAGTCATGGAAGAGAGTTCAAGTTGGTTTTCATACTCAAGTTTCATGTAAGTTTAATTCTTGCTTTCTCCTTAAAATTTCTATGTTTTTGGACTTTCTACAATTGGGTCCAACTTATTAATTCATTAGCTTATGATTCTATGGCTAATTTTTAAAGTTGATGTGGATTAGTGCTGGAAGAATATGATGAATAAATATTGATTTGAAGCTTTAATTTTTTCATATGATGATTTTATCAAGTGAAATTGATGTAAATTGGTTTTAGGACCTAATTGTGAAATAGTTAAAATTAAGGCCTAGTGTTAAAATTCTGATTTCAAAGGTTATGAAGTAGTTAAAATGATAGACAAAAGTATTAAATGAGAAAATTAACTCAACTGAGGGGTTAATTCAGCAAGGACTGAATTGTATGAATTGTGGAATTTGGGACAAAATAGAAATCAACATGTTACACTAAAGCAGTTTTGGACAACAGCAGTTGTCTAAATTTGAAAAATCACCAAAAATTGTATAAATTGAATTAGAAGTTGAATGAGATATGGAATTAAAGCTTATCGAGTCTATTTTCATATAAAAGAAACAGAGAAAGCAAAGGAAGTCTACATTTTGAGATATTTAAATTTTTGTAAGACTGATTTAGAATAACTTCGTGATCCCCTGTTCTTACTTTAGAAATTCATTAAAAATTGTATAAAAATAATTATGAGTTATAATTTATATTTTTGTATTCCTTAATGAGTTTATTTTCATTATAAATAATCAAAAACATTAGATGAAAATCGTACTATGAGATAATTGATTTTTAGTGAATAAAGGTCAGAGCCGTCGGACTGTGTAACAGGGGGGAAGTTAACTAATAAACTGTATTAATTGGATACACCAAAAATTCTGTAAAAATTATAGTAATAATATATATGAGTCTAGTTTCAAATAAAATTAACGGATCTTAATTTGGAGTTCTGTAGCTCAAGATAAAAATAATTTAGTGACTATGATACGGATGGACAGCTTGAATATTCACATAAGCAAATATTGAAAATTATTGATAATGTTACTTATAGCATGTTATATACAGTAAGGATGTGGAATGGAGAGGAGGAGGAGGAAAATATGTACGAATATTCAGCTAGCATGGCTAATTTGTAATGTTTTAGACTTAGGGACTAAATTGAATAAAAGTAAAACTTTATGATTAATTTTGTAAAAATGTAGAAATGACCAATTTGCATGAAATAGATTATTTTATTATTTAGAATTGCAAAATTGAATGAAATTATTAATTTAGATTAAGATCGATTGAAAAATCGATGAAAATAGAAAATTTCTAAAATGACCCTGAATCTTGATATTTCTGCAAATTTAACCAGGTAAGTTCGAGTAACTTAATTATGTGATATAAGGAAATATAAGTTGATGGTACGTGAAATATTGATATGATGAATTAACTGTTTTATGTTTAAGAAGAAACGACAAGGGAATGATATTTATCATGACATGTAAATATGTGATTATCTTTAATATGTTAATACAAGGTAATTAGGTATGATGAAACGAGTAATAAATTTAAGTAAGACATGTCGATAAAAATAAATATATTTAAGGGACAATATGTTTGATTTTGATTGATTTCAAATATAAATGCTAGATGAAATAAAATGTCTGATAAATAAATTTGTAATTCCGGTAATGCCTCGTACCCTATTCCGGCGTCAAATACGGGTAAGGGGTATTACAAATTTGGTAACCCGGTTTTGTATGATTGTGAATGTTTAAGTCCGATAACGCCTCAAACCCTATCCCGATGTTGGATACAGGTGAGAGGTGTTACATTTTCAAATCAAAACAAGCACTCTTACTTAACATCAAGCCATCCCATCTTCCACCAATATCACCCATTCAAAAACACATAACACACCTCGAGCATACCAAATTCATACAACTTATGTGTATAACCAATGTTATACATAAACAACAACAACAATTCACTTAAGATATCACCTCCGTATACATGTTACTCAATCAACAACAATGTTCTCAGATACTATATACAAAAACACATGCCAAAAACATATCACACATGTCCATTATTATACATTGCCTCTTATAACTTACGCAGTTTCAAGAAGCATATACCAAATGACCAAAACATTTATAAATGGATATATACAAGCCAAAACCAAAGATATATACACAAAGAAGCTAGAATCAAACTTAAACAACATCATTTTAGCAAATTAACATAAAGGTTCCTAATACATGCCATTTATAACCAACATCAAAATGATCAAAACTTCTGCCGAAATAAAGGATGGATAATGTGTTTGTGCTCCGACTTGATTCCAATCGATCAAACTTTCCGATGATCTATAGAAAAAAAAAACAAATATCGTAAGCAACTAGTGGTTAGTAAGTTCGTATAAATCATAAACATGTACTTACCAAATAGGCACAATTCATACAATTGATGCTTAATTTCATTAAAGGCTCATAAATGCATTCGAATCCTATATACATCACAAGTCCCACAAGTTAATAAGCTCAACAATGAAATATATACAAGTAAACACGTTTGATATACCATTCATCAACATTTATTCATTTAACAATTCACATCTCCATTTTAAGTTTTCAATTCAAATGACTCTTTTTACGTATCATATAATTATTTCCATATAACCGATTCATATAGCCATTTCATATAGTCATTTCAAAGTGTTGACCTTAACACAAAATAATTCAACAATTCCCAGTAAGTAACCATTTAAATATATGCTTACTCAGAGTTCATAATTTGTTTACTTCAAACAAATAGTTCCGTATCAAATAACCATTGTTCTTCCGATGGATATTTGTAAAAGTATTCAATACATAAGTTCGAAAACAGACAATGCTTGTATGAGCTAATCAGATACAGCGCAAGTGTGTCAGGTTACCCCTCCGAGTTAAATCTTTAAAACGGAAATTGATTACCAGTCTAAGCTAAATCCGAGTTGCATGTATATCCAAGTCCGCAACACATGCAAGAGCTCAATCTATAAGATAAATTTAGTCAAAAATCTCATGTATGAAACTTTTAGTCAATCCATCAAAAACATTTTAGAAATTCAATGTATTTCACATAGACCAATTTCATTTCAACAGTTTCAAAATATATAAATATCATTAATAGTATTTAATAATGAATTATAACAAAAAAATAATCGTATGAACTTACTTAAACCAATTCTGTAGCAAAAACGACTCCAACGTCTAATCGATAATCTTTTTTCCTTTTTCTCATTTATCAATCAACTCATCCGATTCTTGATATGCAAAATTTTTCTTGGCCGAATGTTTTAAGTATTCATCAATGGGGTTTCGATCACAAGCAAGAAGAATTATGAAATGATGATAGTGTGGGTTTCTTTGTTTTTTGTTTTTGTGTTTTATCACTTTTAAACTTTAATTAATTTAATTATAGCATATAATTTAGATAAAATAAAGCATCAACAGTCCATGTTGACTTATTATGGTCTAATTACCATATAAGTCCTCCCCTTTCACTAGTTAACCCATTTAATCATTAAAATCCAATAAAGATTAGATTTTGTATCTTTTACAATTTAGTCCTTTTTTTTTAATTAACTAACCAAATAATAAAATTTCTGACTCGAACTTTCACATACTAATATAATAACTTCGAGCTCGGTTTATAGAAACGAGGTCCTAATACCTTATTTTTCAAAACCACTTAGTTTTTGAGACATACAACTTATCTTTTCTATTTGTTCAATAAACTAAAATTTATTAAGGTCAAAATTCAATATAAAACTTTAGTTGACTCATATGAATTAAATAATAATTATTACGGACTTACTAGTCGGATTTGTGATCCTGAAACTACTGTTTCCGATACCACTGAAAAACGGATTGTTATACTCAATAAAATAAAATAAAAAAAGTCAATGACACACAACCAAAAACCCTTAAACATTAAGAGTAATTTTTACAATTATGCGAAATAAAAAATTTAATCCTTAACAATTTAAATATTCTATCAATTTAATTGTGATTTTAAAATTTTAATAAAATTTTAGACAATGTGCACATGCTGATTCTAAAAATTAAAAAGTTATCATTTTAAAACTTTACTAAATTAAAAATTATTATAAAAGTAGATAAATTTTAAAAGTTTGTTGTAAATGAAAATACTCATCTACAGCATCAGGCTAGTCATATTTGACTTGTCCAAAATAAATAAATAAACATTGGCTACCATGTCTTTAGTGTAAGAAGGTGAAGTTTCCCGACAACCCTCCCAGAGGGTCTTCTTTCATTTTCCTTCACTTTCCCATCAACTAAACAAAACAGAAAATCAAAATACAAAGTTTTCAGATTGACAAATTTTGTAAATATTGTGAATAAAATTTATTAATTTTTTTAGAATTAAGATTAAATTAACCGAATATGTAAAATATTAAGGACTAAATTTATTATTTCATCAATCAAAAGATAATTACGTCATCATTACAAGTAGTGACCAAAAATATTTAAGGTTAATTTATCCATCGAATGTGATTAAAATAAATTTTTTTTTTTGAAATAAATTACTAAAATAAAAACAAACTCGAATGACCCTGTAGAGGTTGAAATCAAACAATGTAAAGATGCAAAACAAATCCCAAAGTCAATGAAATATTTTATGGTGCAAAGGTTAAAATCAAATTAGAAGTCCCCAATTGGCAAATTTTTAATTGAATTATAAATTAATTTAAAAAATTCCGAATTTCAAATTTAGTTTAAATCCAAATTCACTGAATTAAAGGATTAGGCACAACTAAATTGAAAGCCCCTCTATTTATTTTCAATTTCTGACAAATGGAAGTGTTTACGAATATGGTTTAGTGGTTTACATCGCAATAGGAAGACTGAACACTGCCTTGGAACTAAATCACTCAAAACAAAAATATTCTTTTTTTATCACTTTTTCTGTAAACTGTTTCTCAAGTACAAAAGGAGGTCTTAAGAATGAAAAAACAAAAAGGGGCAAGTGATTAGGATCTACTGAAGCTAATAGTACCAACCATTCATCCATCTTCTCCAAGTGTCTTCACAAGCCATTGTTGCAAATGGAAAGCATCTCATATGCTCATTGCTGGGTAGCACCAATTTTTTCTTCAAAGCTGCATTACAAGTTCCTCAATTATCCCCTGAAGCCTTCAGCTTCAACACAGGTGACGGGGCCAGAAGAAAAGGGACCTCCCTCATCACACCCAGATTTTATATTATATAATCTGAGCAGATCACCATAATTTTACACTAAATGGAATAGGTGCCACCATTTGTGATTGGTTCAGTGTTACATTCTCATGGTATTGGGGGGAAAATGCATATGGTGGCAACATTGTTAGGATCATTCGTGATACGAGTAAAACCATGGTACATGCCTATTCCTGGATCCCTTATGGTAACCATTTCAAAATATATGGTGTAGCCGAGGTTTCCATAGTTGAAGAATCTGGGCTGCTACACCTTGCAACACAGACAGCAACAATGTAATTATGTAAGCTACTTATTTCAGTATTAGTTGCTGACCCACCTTCGTTTTCGGGCTGGCCTCTCCTGTTTAATATCTGAATCGGAGGGAGTTCTTTCAGTCCAGTCTTGGCCGAAGGCATCACCTCGCTCTCCATCTTTTTTATTGCAACCGTATCATTTTCATGGGCATTGGAAGTTTGAACCTCTCACTTCGTTTCTTCAGCTTCTCAACAGTGTCAGATGGTCTTGTATCAGCATCCCTAATTTCTGGCTCACAAACATCATTATCGTCGGACACAGAATGATGATTCTCAGCAGGTTCAATAGACTTACTGGATTCATCCGGGATTTTGTACGATTTTGAAGATCCCACATTATTAATATTTTCAATCTCCTTTAACTTCGAGGAAGTTGATGACTTGCTGTTGATATTGTAATTCCTCTTCTCATGGCTTGTCCAACGTTCCAATTTGGAGCGCCCTCGTTTCGACTCTTGCTGTTCACCATCTGAAGATGCATCTTCTCTATGTTTCCGGGAAGAGTTATACACTGGGTTCTCCCTCTTCTCAGCACTTTTCAAGCCCTAACCAAGGCAAAAGGTAATAATAATGATAATAGCAAGATACAATTGTTATAACTATAATAACAATGTTAATAGATTGGTTCTGCAGCAAGGTCATTCCATCATTTAATTGAGAAGGGATGCTATAATACACCATCTTTATGTTTATGATGGCAAAGGGAAAGCTATGTTGCTCGGACTTTTCATTTTCACGCATGTATGAAACCAACATCTAACATATGATTCTCCAAATATAAGAAAATCATATAAAAAATTTAAATACCCGTATTGGATACGATACCCATATCCAAACATGGATATGAGGTATGATTCTCCAAATGGCAACTTTCTTCCATTTTCAAATTAGATCTAGTCATCTGAAATCCAGCTTACCGTCAATATAACTTATTATTTTCTTTCAAAAGTACAACTTTTACACATTAAAATGGAATGCCAAAAAGAGAGTAATTTTCCAATAGAGTTAAAAAAAGAAGGAATCCTTCCCCACCAAATCCCCCTGATTTGGAAAGTTCAACAAAATGAAAAGTTGAAAGGTCTTCCCCCTCCCCGTTCCGAAACAGGAGAACAGAATTCACTTTGCAAGCCTAAAAAAATAACAGAGATGATGACGACCAGGTCTACGGTAAATTAATAATATTGCTTGCTGAAACTGTTGCCCAAACTGATTGCATGATCATGGAAACAGGGATGACATGGTGTGTTCTTCTTGCAGCATTGTGAAAAAATTGAAAAGACAATAGAGTTAATGACGAGGACGATAAGATTGGCCTCATAGTAAGACTAATGCTACTTGTTAAATCCTCAGCACATGTATCAAGGATGGAGTAATTGAAACCAGGATCTCTGTTTTCGAAGAAACTGCATCAACTTTCAATAGACGATTTATCTTTATATAAGCATGCACATGTATAGGCTCATTTCCAGAAATTTGCTGCATATTTTTCTCCTTATTACTAAAGAAATATTATGTCCTTACCGTTTCATTGTTGAGACCACTTAAATCTTCATTACTTCTCTTGGCAGAACCCAAAGTGATTGGACCTCCACCTTCAGATTCTCTAGTCTTCCTAACATTTTCTTTGCGTTTCTTCTCATGCCCCCTTTGGCTATCAGAACCATTGACAGCATGGTCACTCCGAGTGCTTGACCTTTCCTGCCTGGACTTTCTCTCATCATTACTGAATTGATGTCCCTGTGAATATGAATCTTTGCGCCCTCTGTGGTGCGAGTAACCTTCATCATCATTCCGATCCCTTCTTTTTACCTGTTCACTGTTGCGTACTGCCTCTTTAAGTTGGTATTCTTTTTCAGAAACTCTATGTTCATCCTTTTCCCTAGTATGGCCAACCCATGCTTTGTCTTCCAAACCACGGCTACTCCTCACAGCACCCCGTATTTCTTTCTCCTGTTTTGATAAACTTTTGTCATGTGATTGCTTTAGTCTGTGCCATTCATCCCTCTCCATCCGCTTCTCAACTCTCTCTCTGTGCAACCAGACCTCACCTTTTTGCCTAACTGAATGGTGTTCGTCAAAATTGTCTCTAATTCTTTGTTGCTCATCTCTCTTACGCTGGTCTAAAATTTCATCCCTTTCTTGCTTTTTGCACCTGCTGCTAGATTCTCTCTGTCCCCGCAAGATCTCCCCTTTGTCAGCATTGACCCTCCTCAGATAATCCTCATCTTTCCTTCTTTTGTTATGGTAATCATCGGCTGCATCATACCTACTCTTCAAATTATCATCTCTTTCCCTAAGTCTTGTACTAACATCCTTATCACGATGAACTTTATAACTGCCGTTAACAAACCGTTTTCTAGAAGGTGGATAACCATCTCTTTCAGTCCTCTCATTTCCTCGAACCTTAGTCCTGTTCCTAGAACCCATTTCATCATCATTTCCTCTCTTAAAGTCCTCAGATCTATTTTTTCTGCTGTAAAGATCACCTTCTCCCCATTGCCAAGTACCATCAGTGTTGTCACACTCCCTTCGCCTATCAAAACCCTCTGTTTTAATGGGAAAATCATGTGACAAGCTAGCATCAAAGTTTCTAAGAGGATAAGAATCCTCTCCTGGTTTACCTGTCATGCAATTTCTCTCAATCCCAAGTCTCCCATCACAATATTTTCTCTGGGAACTATGATCATGTTCATCAAGATTCTTCCTGACATTCCCAACACGAGATGAATGTCCACCCTGAACGACCTCCTCCTCAGCACTCTCTTGTCGTTTCTGATAATCCCTGCTGCTGCCAGATCTTGTTTTGCTGTGTTCGCTACTTCTTGCAGCCCTAGAATCCTCACCATCATCAGCATTGTGAAGCTTCCTTTGCTCCACTTGAAAACGATTTTCTCCATTGTTCAAGGGATTGAGTGAACTCCCATCTTTACAGGTGCCATTTAACAGCTCCTTTTCAACAAGGCTTCCATCAGTTGGCTCAAGCTCATCATCAACACCATCCATACGCTCCACACTTATCTCCCTGGCATCTCTAACTAAGAAAGGAGATTTACCATCCATGCTTTCGACAGATTCTTCCTCATGTCCATCACTGAACTTATCCTGTTTACCTTGAATAAGTATCTCATGAGGGGATATTTTGCCCGCTCTTCCCAGTCGTTGCCTGTGTGAAAGAGAGGGTTAATGGCATTATTCATGACAGTGTACTGTGTAGTATAAATTACTGCCTCAAAAATAAACTAAAACATCAAGGTAATGAAAACCATAAAAAGAGTAATATTCATGGTCAATGTCACAACAAGCCTTTCACACCAACTTGTATTTCTCACTTACTAACTATGAAATATCATAAAGGCATGGGATTCATCAATGTAATGGGCTCATTAAGAACAAAAATGTGTTAATGATGGCAGCAACATGAATTCATTTCTCTTCACAACCAAACATCTAGGAAATAATCCATCTGCTTAAAGGAAACACACTATGTTGAAAACAACTACAGCTAAATATAAGTCAAAGACAGTAAAAGCATATCTATGTAAAAGCTTCTTCTTTTTTCCTACTTGAAAAATGCAAGCAGAAAGATTATAAATCAGGACACAACCAAAACTAAGCAAATGTAGGGTCTTCAAGGTGGACAATACTTCACTACTCCACTTGAAGTAGCATTGTAACACTCATGAGAATATTAACTTTATCCAAAAGAAACGACAACAAATTAATTCAAGGTTCATACCTCTCTTCAGGAGGAACCTCAAAGTTTCCACTAGGACGCAAAGGACTCTGACCCCTAGATCCAGGACCATCTGGACGCGATGCTTCTGCAGGGAAGGGCAAAATCTTATCATCTTCAGGCACATTACTCTGGGCAGAATTAATAGCCGTCTTTCCAATTAATTTTCTCTTTCGACTATTATAAGAATCTGGAAAACAATCAAAACATTCACTATCTTCATGTGCAACTTCAGCTTCAGATGCAAGATCTCCTATAAGATACTCCCTTGACAGTTCATTTTCTGTTTGGTCTTCAACACCATTCTGTGTGGAGGAATCATTGTCTAGAGTATCCTGACAGACAATCTGTTTACACAACTAAGAGTTAAACAATTTTCCAGCCTATCAATACTAAATAAGACTTGGACTAAGTGCAAATGAAACAAGGTTGACAGCTAACCTCAATAATTGCATCTGAATCACGGAGACGAGGTGGCCGTGTATCAATGGAGGGGAGGCGTTCCCCACAACCTCCCTCCACTTGTATTGCTCTCCCAGTTGGCTGGTACAGTAAATTGAGAAAAAAAGTAGTTATTGAACAGAAAGAAATAACACAACCGGTCTAGAATACATGGAATTGTTCAGTACACTCATAAGAAAAAAGTTGGTTAATATTGGAGAACAAGGGTACAGAAGATACAGACACAGAGATCTAGCAGATATCTTAAAGCTAAGATATCAACAAGGGTAGAGATGATACCCATAATAAGTATGGTTGAAGAATCAACATCTAACAGGATGCTTTTACAATTATAATGCATTTACTATAAAACTAGCAATTGAAGCTTACAAGTGGTGGTCGAATTCGAGCAGTTCCTTTGCTAATGTCATTTTGTCCCCCATCCAACTTTCCAAGATTATCAGCACCAGCTCGAACCTCTTGCCCAGTTGCTGCTGCCAATTCTGGAGGCAAATCTGGATCATAACCCTAAAAGAAAGCAAGAAAATTATAACAGAACCGCAGAAGCCATACCTTACCATTATCCAAGTATTTAAATCTTAAATGGGAACATTCTTTCAGATATTCATAAGCACCTACTTACCTGCTCTGTTCGCCCACTTTCATAAACGCGAATTTTGCTTTGCATGGTCGTCTCCAAGCGGTGTTGTTCCTACAAGATTTTAAAACCCAACCTTCTTAGACCTTAGTTCCTACAAGCGTGAATAAGTTATCATTGAAACAATTACCAGTTGTTTGCAATAGTCTTTCCAGCCCTCCTCATTTAGACCAAAGTTGAAGAAGTCAGAGAGATCAACACCAGGATGCTTCCATGGCTTGTCCTCAAAACTATCAATGTCAACATTGAATATGATTCTGGAATCCACAAGGGTTAATAAAAAAATTAGTCATGCTAGAACCAAAAAATAAAAAATAATTAGTCATGCAAAGCCAAAAATTATGTTTAAACAGTCTGCACATGACACTAGAAGAATGAAACATAAGAAAATACGACTGAAGCCAAACAGCATCCTGCAACAAGCAATTTGTCTCCATTTTCAGCTTCCACAAGCCATAATAAATTGGATTTAGTATAAGATAATTATAGATATTGATCAATTACTTGTGAGAAGGAAATGTAAATTCCAGCCCTCCACGCCCTGCCATATTGTTAACCCCTCCAGGCATTCCAAAACTAGGATGGAAACCTTTTTGCATAGGAGTACCAGTTTTTATTCCATGTGGTCTCCAATCAACTCTACCACGATCAGCCGTAACACTCATGATTGGACGAACCTGAGCTGGGGCCGATCCAGGACCACTAGCAATGGTTCCAGGCATTGGTGCTGCACCAGGTCTTACATACTGCATGTGCCAGAAAAGAGATTACAGCATTAATCAGAAATCAAAGTGAACAAGCATTGCAATTTTAATCTTCTACTATAAAAATTGCAGTTTACAACAGAGTATGGACCAGTGATATATATGCAGTGAACTTTCCTTTGGATAACACAATCATGACTAAGGTAAAGTTTTGCATCATATCACCAAATATTAATAAGAGACTGATAAATCAGGAACTTAAGCTAAACGAAAATAAGAAATCCACTTCATAGTATGCACCAAGGTAATAAACTAATCAAGAAAAAAGGATATCGAATGATGCACTGATCATAAGGCAATTGATAAGGTTGTAGTACATGCACGTGCAACCAAAATGTCAATTACAAGAACAAATCTCAAGCTGCAAATAACTAAAACTCTGCGATATAACCAATTACTTGGGTTAAGAAAATCGGATCAAGTGCAAAAATGAGTTAGAACAAGTATAAGAGAAGTGTATTTCCAGTGAATGTTATGTAGTTGATGTCGCATTTCAAGAAACGGAAAACATTGTGTGTTCAATTTGCAGAGTATAACTATAATGTTATTATGCAAAGTTCCATCTCTTTTAACAATATATTGATTGCACTTCTCTTTGCAGTAGCATCTGGATTTCTGTTTGAGCACAGATTACTTGACGGACATATAAACAAACAGTTTAAAACATAATTGTTCGCATTCAACAGCTCCTACAATGAATTGTTGGTGTAGGAGACACGTGAAAGATCAACAGACATATCTTCACATATTGCATAAAAAGAAACACATTAACTAATGTGTACCTAGTCTTCAAAGGGATTACTATTGAAACAATTAGCTAATGTACCCCATAACGTTTGAAAATCAAAATTTATGACCAAACCCTTGTTTTTTTATTGCATCAGCCAACAATATGTGGACAACTTTTAACCCCTTTTGTAAGTGAATTTTCGAGTGAAGCAATACCACTCTGATCTTGATATTCATAGACTTCTGAACACACTACAAGCACCATCATAGGCTGGCCAAACAGACCGAAGGATTGTTTTACGGATAATCATGGTGACTTCTGAGTGCAACGTTATGATCTTCGATATTCAAATATGACATCAAAATATAATCTCCATTCGAATATTTGCCACTTGGCCAAAAAATTGGAAGAAGATACAAATGCTGTATATATCATTTCATTCAGTACAAAGGTTACAGACCAATAACTGTACTACATCCTAATCATTCATCAAATAATGGGGGCATATGACAAACAAAAACCCCATTTTTGTCCAAAATTCTCCAAATTGTTTGATTCAACAACAACATCAACATGTTAACACACTGACCTTAAACTGAGAATGGAACAGATGGTACCCATGATTGCTGTAACCAATTTTCGGCGCAACCATGCTTCCTCCTCCACCGCCGGCGGTGCCAACCTTTGCTGCTTCTCCCTCTTCTTTCTTCTCCCTATCCGCCGCCTGGCATCCTTCTTCACCCCATTCATGCTCCTCCGTCCCTTGATTTGCATCTGCGTCAGCCACTATCACAAGTGGGTCCTCGTCTTCGTCGTCATCGTCATCTTCGCCAATCATTCCTCCTCTTTCCATATCCATCAAGCCGTGGTTGTTTTCGTTCAACACTATCTGTAGATCATCTTCACTGTCACTATCACAACCATCGCCTTCATCGGCTTCCGCTTCACCGCCTCGAATTCCAATACCACTTTCGTTAGCATTCCATCCGGACTCTTCATGAGGAACCGGTTCGGTTAAACCCGGGAATATCGGGTCATCATAGCGGGTAGCTTCAATTCCATTACTACCCCCTTCTTCGATATCGATATTAACGTCTTGGCCATCCGCAGGTTCGTGCTTAGAATCGAGAAACATCGGTGCAGGAGCTGAACCGCGGTTGAGATCGATGGGACGGTGGAGACGTGGGGGTGGAGGGAAAGGGTGGTGAGGTTGAGGAGCAGCGGATGACATCGTGGTAGTTGATGAGAAAGGGTGAAGAACGTCAGAGTAGAGATCTCCGAACTCATCGTCATCTTCCATTGGAAGATGAAATGAAAGTAAAGAGGAGAGGCTGAGACAGAGACAAATAAAAGGGAGGAGAGTGTTAGGGAAAGGGTTTTGATTCTATTTCGCCTTTTGTTATTACGATTTTACATGCATGACTTGTGTTTTTCCCTTCTATCCTCTGCTTTTATATCCCATATGTTTGATGTTTTAATTTAATACACCCTACCAAATTGATTCAATGGGTAATGCATTTACTTTTTTACATAACCCTTTTTTAATTTCTGTTTTTTATTAAATTAACATGAAAAGGTTTATGTTATTTAATTTTACAGTGTGGCATGCATATGGATTTATGGATTGATATATAAGTATTTAATTAAATTTTAGAAGTTAAAAAATATAAAAAGTATTTTTTTAATATTTTTAATAATTTAATATTTAAATTAAATGTTGACATGTCATTCATATGACAATCTATGTAGATGGAAAGCTAATAACATGTTAATTTTTCTATCTATTTTTGGTGATTGGACAAGAAAATACAAATTTAATGAACTAAAAGAGATAAAAATTTAAATAAATCTAAAAGAAACTTTTTTTTTATAAAATTGAAGGACTAAAAAAATCATTATGCTATATTTTTCGTATCATTTTCTCTCTTCCTCCTTAGCATGGTAAAAAGATGTTTAAAAAATTGTATACTCAATACATGCTTACTTGAGTATTGTGTGATTAATACATGCATATTTGAGTATTGTGTGATTTTTTTTAAAGTTTATTAGTTTTGGTTTGAGATATTTAATTTTATTTTTCAAAATATTTTAGTTATTTTCATGAGTTTTTCTTGTTTTCCCTTTGAAGAAATTAAGAAAATTGTATTAGTTTATAACTTTGAATCCGTGGAGTTATGAAGAGATCGTCATGCATTGACGGTAAATATGATAAATATGAGGTCCGAATCCATATCACATGTGATGAAGACTATAAATATCTGTTTTTTGTCACCAATAGTACCGACAACAGTATTGCAAAATGGAAGCATTCCCTGCAAAAGGACTCCTTGAGTGCATCGTTTTTAGGCAATAACAACCACAATTTGGGATAACTTCCATATTAGTAAAGTTGTGGGGTTAAACCTAGTAAGATTAGTAGGATTATTGGATTTGCCCCACTTTTAAGATGTCTAAAGTTTGGAAGCTTAAATCCGTGCATTCTTATTTCTTAACTTTTCTCTAGAAAACATATGTTTTCTCTCCCTCTTCTCATAAAACAAATAATGCATTTGCATTTAAGTGTGTAAAGTAACACTTTTATTGTCAAAGTTACTTTTTATTGTCAAAATGTATTACGTATTCATAATTCTCATGTAATTTGTCATTATATTTACTTATTATATACTTTTCTTCCACTATTTGTGTTCAAATAACTTCTTTCTCTTCCACTATTCATTTTTTGTCACTCATTCACCTCGTTTCCTTACTAATTTTCCTTTGATTACTTCATTTGAGGTTATAGATAAATGACCAAATGTTTCATCTTGGGGTTTTTTTTTTTTTGAGATATTTTGAAAATGTAAAGTATTTTCTAAATTATTTCATAACTTCCACTTTTTTAATCATGCATTGCTTTCATCACCGTTGTTGATATAAGTGTACGACAATAGATGAGACAATGGAAAGAAGGTGGTGGTAACAAAGAGGTTAGTTCACTCAAACAAACAAAGAGTTAGAAAATGAGGGGAATAGAGGAGGAGTAAAGGTGAAAGAGATTGAGTGCAGCAAGTGCTTAGGGTTGCTGAGAAGGTGAGGATCCCTTCCTTACTATTCTTCTAGGTATTTATAGGGGAAGGTCACGTGCTCAGTTTCATGCCTGGTGATGCCACCTCATCGACAATATTGATGGTGGCCTGCTCGTGTGGTAAACTAGGTGACAAGTCATTGTCCTCAAGTGTGGTACTGCTCTGATATTCCATTAGTTGAGATACTACGAAGTTCTTATGTCTCAGTGGCTTCTGGTAGTCCATTCTTAGTAGTAAGTGTGTTCCCATTAAAATCAGGTGGCTTGGTGGGGGAGACATAAGGGTGACCAACTAGCTGATTGAAGACACAATACTATCTAGGTTATCTTCAGGTGAGGAGCTAGATGGTTGATGCAAGGCTGGGCTTGGCCATGGCTCGGTTCGTAAAAAAATTCAAGCCCAAGCCCGATTTTAGGTCAGCTTGGCCTACCCAAAAATCCATTTTACTATTCAAAAAATAATAAAATATTAAAAATGATATTTTTCAACTGATATTTTATATGATTTTATAATTAAATTTTTAAAAAATATTATTTAAATTAAACTGAGGTTAACCAACTTGACATGCAAAAATTCTTATCTAAACTTGATCTTAATTGAACTGGCCCGCTCAATCAGGCGAGCTATTGGTCCTTGGACAGGTCTAGTAGTACCACTTGTTCAGGTAACAAAGAAAATTAAAATGCATTCTTATATTATTCCATGCATAAGTTTTGTTTACCTTCATCAGTTTAATATTATGACATTATTAAAATACTCTTTTTTTTAATAACATTTAAAAAATTAAAGAACTATTTCTTAAGCCCTAAGAAAATGACGAGGCTCAATTGATAATAAATAGAGAAGGCATGAGGCTTTCTTTAAGCGAGCCCAATTTAATTTCCAATATTTTTTTTTATTATAATAAAACCCTTTTTCTTTTAGTTTTTTCATACTCGTAGTACATACAAATCGATCGATTCCTGCTCCTCAGATCGTTAAAGAAATCCGAAGACCCATATGCTATAACAGGTACTCATTCTACGAAACAAATCGTTCCTGTTTATCAATTTGTAAATGTGCTTATATATTTTTCGAGATGAAGTTACTGTTCTTTGCAGTATTGTCGAAATTCTCTATATGAAGTTTTTATCTCGTACGAATTTATGGGTTCCTTTGGGAATCCCAGAAAAAGAATACATTTCTTTGCTAGATCGTGATGATATTAGTTTTGTGGGTCATATTTGGTTACATTAGTGACCATTTGATTGGGAAAGAATAATTGGGTTGATCTTGCTTTCGATCACTGATGAGTAATTACTAAATATCTGAATTGTAGAATCAAGTTATGTGTTTTTATTTGGTTAATTTTACTGGTTTGAAATGGTAACTGTGGAGCTGGAATTGTAGTGTTTCATCATTGTGATCGCAGCCGTTTCACATACAGAGTCTGGTGATTCTCCAGTGTCTGTCTCCCTTCTGTTTTATGTTTCCGTTTCAGCTACCAGTAGCCCAAAACTAAATAAGTAATACTAAGGCCACGAAAATGAGGTAGTATCCTTTGTGGCTTTTCCAGCCAACTTATATACTTATTTAACAAGGAATGCTTAATTTTCACTAAAAATAAGCTCTGATACCCTTGTCCTCAAGGCAAATAAGTTTCCAGCTTCTACAGACAACCATTTGAGATTCAAAGCTGATTTCTCTGACTTACTGCCTCCCATGGTATAGTCCAATCAACAGAGAAATGCTCATCTAGAGATTTCTTTTCAAAGAATTCACTTTTGTTTTGATTCTTGTGGCCTTAGCTATTTGGTCTTGGTCCTAACTCCTGAGTGTTGATTGTCAATAGCCTCACTGTTCTCATCCCACCATTACATGTAGTGTCAGAAGTTGGAAATCTTGGAGTTTTAAACATGCTTTTTACCCAATCAGCTAATTTATCACGATTAAATTCTTCAATTCGAAGGGAGAGATCCGAACTTGGACCAACAGCTTTGGAAAAAGGGCTTTTATAAACAAATGCTCTAGGGTCCCAGATCTTTATTGCAAGTAAATAAATCCAATCAGCTAGTATATCACAATTAAATTCTTCAATTGTTCAAAATGGACTTCACAGTGAAGTGCATGCTTACTTGCTCGGTGTTTCACATACCTGATAGCTGACATTTTTGTCCCTCAGTTTATAGCAGCCAAACGGAAAATAATATTTTCTTTTCCTGTAGACAATGATTGGAGTTGGGAAGATAAAGCAATACTCAAACATCCTTGAGAAGCCTCTCAGCAAGGGCAAACAAGAGGTCCCTTCACTCTCTCTTGATATCTCTTCCTCTTATGTTATGCTGAAATGCATCAGAAAATGATAAAGTTTAAACTAGAGACTTGCTTTTTCTTTTCCTTATTTTATTTAAACTGTAAATACGTATTCTTAGCAAGCAACCTGAGCTTCTCTTGTTGCAATATTTGACATCTATTGAGTTTGTTTCCTTTAACTTTTATTTTCTCATTCAATTATTTGATTTATCCATTAAATTAGTCGAGAAATTGTGATCAAATGAGGCAAATTAGTCTCAAAATAAGAATAAAATAAGTCCGTTGAGATCTTATTACTTTATAAAATAGAAAAGGTGTTTACATAAACGAAAACTAACCAAATCAATAGTAGCTTTTATTGGGGATTTGTTTTAAATCAATTTGGAGTCAAAATTTGAACTGTTGAATGTTGTGCTTCCATTTCAGGTTAGCTTGAGTGCCTTTGCATTTTTGTTCTCTGAGCTTGTTCAGTACAATCAAACTCGGGTTGACAACATTGCTGAATTAGAAAGAAGGTACTTTTTCTTAATGTTTTATAGTTGAATCTCATCATTGCTGACTGATCTTGAGATCTGATTATTTCACTGTAAAGCTAATATTGGGATTTGGGATGATGCTTAGTTCAGTCAATGGCTCTTCTATTGTCAATGAATCTAATATCTTTCATGGGAAATGGATCAGGCTGGAGGATGCAGGGTATGCTGTTGGGGCTCGAGTTCTTGAACTTTTATGCCATAGGGATAAGGTACAACACATTCATAGACTATACCTCAGATTGCTATCGCAACAAGGTTCTCTTTTTTATTCTTCACTAGCATTCTTAAGGTGCTACTTGCAAGTTGGACATCTACCACTCCTAGTTTTGGTAATGAGGTGAGAAAGTTTTGATGTAATACAAGAATGCTGGCCTAACACACCTTTTATGCTTGGTGGTTGTTATCTCAATTATGTTTGCATTCATATTTTTTTATCTGGGTTTAGCAATGTGTTTGCATAAATGCGTGCTCATTTGTGTGTATACGTATGCTCTTGTATGGTGTCAGCGCCGGTACTATGAACCTATGCTTTTTTATGCCTCAGGGGAATAGAAGGGAGACACGATTGTTGGGTATTTTATCCTTTGTGCACAGCACTGTCTGGAAGGTGTTATTTGGAAAGGTAAGTTGCAATCTTGTCTGCTGGTGAAACAATTGAAAGTTTGATGATACCGTCATATGGAATTTGGCTAGTTTCCTAGAAGCCTATAGGCATGAGAAGTTTAGCTGGCATTTGCTTAAAATCAATGTAGTCTTAATGCTTCTCTTACCAGCTTTTTTTTGTACCATGTTAGGTAGCTGACTCTCTTGAGAAGGGCACTGAACATGAAGACGAATACATGATCAGTGAGAAGGACCTCCTTGTGAACAAGTTATGCATTGCTCATCACTCATAGTTTATAATGCCATTGTTTCAACTAACTTGACCTCTTGTCCTAGATAAGTAACCAACTGGTCTGTTTGCATTGTAGGTTTATTTCAATTCCAAAAGACATGGGGACCTTTAATTGTGGGGCATTTGTTGCTGGAATAGTGAGGGTAAGTGTTGCCTTCATTTTGTATATAAAATGAATGATCTGGTGGAAAGAAGCTCTTATAGGCTTTCTTTGTTGGTTGGAAGGGTGTTCTTGATGGTGCAGGATTTCCAGCAGTAGTAACAGCTCATTTTGTACCCATGGAGGGACTGCAAAGACCTCGGACAACTATTTTGATAAAGTTTGCTGAAGAGGTAAGCACCACTCGTTTGCTATTGTAAAATGTATTTGATGCTTGGTCTGATGTTTATGATTCATTAAATATTATCTAGCGTACTTTTTTGTTTAGGATTGACAAAATGTATAAACGCGTCTATTCATATGTTTAAATCTCAATGGGATCAAAATCTGTCTTACCCAAAAATGAAATGATATAACGGTAAGACTATCAAAATCTATTGAGAGTGTTGCTTCTGATGTGAAAGAAGAGTTGGTTATGCTAAACAATCAGTATATAGAGTTCAGTTTTCATCATTTATTTTAGTATAATACAATATGTTTATGTTCCCATTTGCTAAACAATAGTCAGCTGGTAATGCAACTCTCTATTTCTTGTACTTTTAGAAAAGAAAGGTTGCGACACTGCTGCTGTCCATTTCAAAAATAACATATTTCAATTCCTATCATCATCATATTTGAAGAAGGCTATGTTGTCAGTCTGACACTGGTATATGACTGAAATGGATATATATATATTTAATATCCTTGAAGAACCATACTCTGTATTATGTTGGACATGAATACATTGGAGTAAGAAGAGTTGGAGTGACTTAGGAAAAGGGCATTGAGGCCCCAAAATGCAACATGTAACTACTAGCTTCTCTTAAAATATGCTGTTATTACTGTTTGTTTTGCTTAACATTCTGTGTCATAGTATATCAACTTACTACATCCATATTACTGAAGACGGGTTTTCAAATTAGTTCTGAGTTGATGTGTATATGTATATACTGGATTTAAGATTGATCCTGCTCCATTATTGCTGCTCTAACCAGGTATTGCAAAGAGAAGCGAGATTAGGTTGATTATTATGCCTGGGGTTCTCTTGAGTTGTCCATGTACTGCAACATCGTGAAGGAAACACTGAACACTTCTGCTGCTTTCTTAATCTAATAACATGGATTAGTGATGGTTTGTGTATTATGGCAACAATTGTAGAAGAAGATTATTACATGTAAAAGTAAAAATGTCATCATTACTGTTAGTTTTGTGTTGATATGACCTCAAATGGATTATTACCGAGAATACGAGTTTGCTTGTTTTGTGGATATTCTTTTTAAATGAATTTTGTTGCTTCGAAATTTGATAATGAATTAGCTTTCGAATTCTCTATTTTTTTCCCAGGGAACATTTTCTTGATACAAAAGTACCTATCGTACGTTTGACATATGGGGGCTCCATTGTGTATGTAAAGAATAAATAGTAAATAAAAAGCCGTATTGTCAATTAAGCTTTCATAGCTCAGTTGGTTATAGCACCCGTTTAGTAAGCGGGAGGTCTTGAGTTCGACTCTCAATGAAAGCATTGAGTTCTATTTTACATCCGTGGGCTTTAATATGGGCCAAGTCATTGGTCTTGGGTTGGATCACGGCAGCAATTGGTTCGTTGACGTTTAATTTCTTTCTCACCTTCTGTTTTTATTTTTACCCTAAAAACCAAAAACCCTAAACATTCCTCCGCCACCCAGCAAATCAATTCGTTGAGGGCTCCCCGCTCTTCATTTTATTTACTCTCGGGTCAGCGCCTTAATCTTCGTTTCTTCCTGCTGTTTTTCTTACATTGTCATCTAACGTTTCCTTTGATTTCTTCACCCAAAATTACTAAACGATTTTTTCTTTTTTTGTATTAGCTGAAATATCTGCTTGTTTGACTTTGTTTCTTTTTTTACCTGAAAGCAGAAGCTCCGATCCCATCTTCAACTCCAAAAATGTCGGGGTAAGTGACAACTCTATAAAGATCCAAGACCATGTTTAGTAGAATGTCGGTTTTTTTTTCTTTTCCCCATGAAATTTGTGCGGGTTGTACTTATTGGATTTGTTTAATTGCCTACGTATGGCTTCAAATTGCTTAAGTTTTCCCTACATAGACTTTGGGCTTCGTTTGCTTTTGTGCGGGATGAATTGCTATGATATCTATGAATGCTAGTATAGATTGCAGTGTGTGTTTTTATATTGTATACTTGCTTGAGTTGTTGTTTGCTTCTTTTTTTTCAGTATCTGTTAGAAATACTTAGTATCTTAAGATCGTATTAACTATATGTTTCTGCATTGCTAGGAGTTGTAGATAGTATTTCAATTTTGTCCTATTTTGAGATTACCTTCCTAACTCGTCAGTTTATACCCTAGCTTTTATTTCTTTGAAGGACTTTATGTCTTTATCACTCTCATATCTCTCTTTATAATGTCTGAATGTATTTATTCTGTGCTCTTGCCTATGGCTTTTGCAGAGAAGAAGTTGCCGTTGCCCAACCAGAGGCACCCGCTACTCTTGGTGAGCCAATGGACATCAACACAGCCTTGCCTCTTGTGGTGAGGAAGTCCCAAGCTCATGGTGGGCTTGCTCGTGGCTTACATGAAGCTGCCAAGGCAATTGAAAAGCACAATGCACATCTTTGTGTTTTAGCCGATGACTGTGACCAACCTGATTATGTTAAGCTGGTCACGGCACTCTGTGCTGACCATAATGTTAAGGTGCTACGTGCACCTAGTGCAAAAGCTCTTGGCGAGTGGGCTGGTGTAAGTTACATTTCATTGCTCATTCGTGTTTAATTTATTTCCTTGCATTTCTGGACATGCTGAGAGCACCAAATGATGTTCTAATATCATGCATGTTCCCAGTATGATTTGTTCTTCGTTTAGGTGTATCTTGTGAAATTAGTATCAAATTGTTTTTTGTTAAAGACTTTATTCTTAAACTATGAACTTGTGTGTTTGTATGGCATGGAACATTGAGTTATTTATCTCCTACAAATTCCTTTGACCATGTATCCTGAGTGTATGTTACTACATATTACTCTGACTCTGTCCTATTGAAAGAGACTAATTGCGCATCAACTCTGCATGCAGTTGTGTAAGATAGATTCTGAAGGGAAAGCACGGAAAGTAGTTGGTTGCTCTTGCGTAGTTGTGAAGGTATGAGCACATACATGAATTGCATATTTGCAAATTTCTATTTTAATTGTTTCATCAACCCAATATCTAGAAAATTTAGAAAGGTTTTATGATTCTTGGGATGATTTTATTATTCTTTTTCCTGCAGGATTACGGTGAACAACACGAGGGTGTTGAAGTTGTTCAGCAGCACAAGGATTAAGTAAAGAGGATGGTTTCTTTGGTAGAATCAGAGTTTATTTTTGGTCATTCATGATATTTGCTTGAGTAATTTTGTTTTTTCAAAGGCTGAACTGCTTGTTGTTTCTTATGTATGCTACCTTTCTCATTTTAAATTACTGGCAAACCATTTGGAAATCCAACAATTTTTATCTCATGTTTCTGTTTGTTTGTCTTTTTTTTTTTTTTTCACCTTTCTCTCAAACATCTATTTATTTATCTATTTGGGGCGTTCAATTCTCTCAAACGTATATGTGTTAGGTTTTCTTTGGGCCTAGTTAAGTTCGATGCAAGATGTCTCATGTTGTTCGCCAATACAATCAGGGTGGACTAATTATGGATATAAATTGTCTTGTTTTCGCTGGCTTAATTAGGTTTGAGTAAATTCATTATTTATTTAGTAAAAAATGAAATTGATTTTCATGTTTTGAGCTAGATAATTTGTTTACAACTTTGAATTCAAATTGAAGTTTCGTAACAAATAAAAAAGGATAGTCTGATTTGACAGCTTAAGTTGTAAGAGGTCAATTTGATAATTAACTAAATTTTAGGGTCTATTTAATAAATCATTGAAAAATTTTAACATGCAATTTTCAATAATAAAAAAAAGTATTGAATTTCGGGCATGTGAGGAGTACAAATACCATATTTAAACCCAAATAATTCCGTAGTCAATTTTATTCATTCACATCATATAATCTCTAAATTCTTTTATGCTGCTTGAAGGCATTGCCATAGCATTAAGTAAAAGCTTGGTGCAGGCACCAAATTGTGGGCTTTTTTAGACGCTGTAAAATAAAGAGGCCAGCTCCATGAGTATGATTGGATTAGTGAAAGTGGGTGAATTGGCTTTTATTAGAATGGTCAGGTCTTGTGGTCCATCTGCTACCTACTCTGTTTTTGTGGCTTGTATAGTAAGTTGATCCTACACCAGACCCCCAACATGGTTTCTCAACCACTACTACCCTGATTTAAATTTTCAAGCCTCTGTGCTTCTTGTTCCAGCTACCTTTCCCCATGATTGAAGGCTAAAGCTACTCGTCTTTTCAGTTTGTTATTTGGGGTTGTCTCCTTTCCTTCTTTTTACTTATCTTGATTCAACAATTTAGGAAATTTCACCACCAACTGTAAAAACAAATGGTAAATACTCGTGGGGTTTCTTTAACAAGAACCAAATGTGTTTTAAAAAGAACATTCATCCGCTGCAAATACTGTGTTTTAAGTACTGTTGAACACCAAACTGAGGGTTGGGGCAACTTGGTTGAACACAGTATAGTTTATGTTTATGATTCAACTGAATCTTTTGGTAACGAATCCTGAAGGAGAGAGATTTAAAAGTATCACCAAATCGACATAACCTTTCCATCATTTTATAAATAAGAAAGGAAATCTTTTCAGCAATCCAATTTGGACCAACTCTTCTATGATAATATCATGTTTTGAGTGTTACTAACTCTATTTTAATTTTGTACCATTGGATGTTATTTTATAGCTTCATGTCAGTATACCATATCTGATTTAGTACCAACTAATTTCCAAGTGTACATTTCTTTCCACTTCTTACAGTAACTTCATTTCTTTCTCTGAATTAATTATTTCATGAAGTCAAAGTCAATGTAAAACAGTTAAAGAACAGTAAATTAAATGAAAGTAGCAATATCTTCAATCGTGTCTGCTATTTTTAATGCAGGGTAAAAGAGCAGCAAAAAACTAAAACAAGTTACAATTTTTAACTTGTACAAGCTATTGACTGGTCAGCAAGAGTGAAATTTCGATAAGAAAATTGTTAGAACCATTTACTCAAACTTGGCAAAATCTGAACCACCTAAACCAAACTCATTTTTTCCCAACTGCAACCAAAGGCGATGGCTGTGGCTCACCTTTTCCCTATATATGTAACCGTATAGCATCATAATCCATACCAGACACTCGTTGCCTCATCTTCCACTCCACTCTGCGTCACTTAGTTTCTTTGTTTTTTGCTCTTGGAGTGAGGAAATCCGTAGGAAACAAGTAGGTTTCTTCTCTTTTTAATTTTCATAATGGCAGGGACTGGAGTGTTTTCAGACATATTGGATGGAGAGGTTTACAAGTACTATGCTGATGGTGAATGGAAGAAGTCTTCTTCTGGAAAAACTGTTGCAATTATCAACCCCAGCACCAGAAAAACTCAGTATAAGGTTCAAGGTTGGCCTGCTAAACTTGTAAAGCCACAGTTTATTTTGCTAATCATGTAAACCATATATGCATGCTTTTGTTTTTCCCATCAAATCTTGTCTTTTTTTTGTGGAAATATTGAGGTGTTGTTCTTGATTCCTTATGAAACTGTATTTGTTTTCGTGGTGATCTAGATTAATCAAGGTGCCTTTGAGACCATACTTAACTATAGCCCAAATAGTTGAATTAGGGGCTGAAATCATATTAATGGCTAGTTTGTCCGTCTTGGTAAAATGATGCCTGAGGTGATTTTATTGTGGTGCTGCAAACAGCTTGTACACAAGAAGAGGTGAACAAGGTTATGGAATCAGCAAAAACTGCACAAAAATCATGGGCTAAGACTCCACTTTGGAAGAGAGCTGAGCTCCTTCATAAAGCTGCTGCTATCCTAAAGGAGCATAAAGCACCAATTGCTGAATGCCTGGTTAAAGAAATTGCGAAACCAGCCAAAGATGCCATTACCGAGGTATATAATAATCTGCTCCAACTTTTTTCGTGCAATTGTTTAATTCAGAACTGAAAAACAACTCCTCTCAAGGAAAACTGGTTTTTGATATAATTCCATGAAGGTTGTGAGGTCCGGGGATCTTATTTCTTACACTGCTGAAGAAGGGGTAAGGATTCTTGGTGAAGGGAAATTCTTGGTATCTGATAGTTTTCCTGGAAATCAGAGAACCAAATATTGCCTCACCTCCAAGGTAATGTTTCATTCATTTGCTTCAGCATATGAAAAATTATATACAGAATCCTGTGAAAACAACCTGTTGTTCATGATTTATAGTTTCAGTTCAATATATACAGATTCCGCTTGGAGTGATTCTGGCCATTCCACCATTCAATTATCCAGTTAACCTGGCTGTTTCAAAAATCGCACCGGCTTTAATTGCTGGAAACTCCCTTGTACTCAAGCCACCGACACAGGTACTTTTTACATGCATACATGCTGATAACACATTTTGTCGAAACATATAATGTGGTCGAATTTGATAGTGTGTCCTAAAATTAGTAATCTTCTTACAGGGTGCTGTTTCTGCTCTTCATATGGTACACTGCTTTCATTTGGCTGGTTTTCCCAAAGGGCTCATTAGCTGTGTGACAGGGAAAGGCTCCGAGATTGGGGACTTCCTCACCATGCATCCTGGAGTTAACTGTATAAGGTAGTTCCATGCCATAGTGGACACTTCATTTGCTATGACAATATAGTGTCTAACTTGCATTCCCTTTTTCGTCAGCTTCACTGGTGGAGACACCGGCATTGCGATCTCAAAGAAGGCAGGAATGATCCCTCTGCAGATGGAATTGGGAGGAAAGGATGCATGTATCGTACTCGAGGATGCCGACTTGGATTTGGTTGCTGCAAACATAATAAAAGGAGGATTTTCTTACAGGTAAAAAAACAAGACTTGCTTGCTTGTTCTCACTTCTACTAGACATTTAACATGATGTTTTAACTCTTTTTTGCTTGTACAACTACTACCATAGTGGTCAAAGATGCACGGCTGTCAAGGTTGTGTTAGTGATGGAATCTGTTGCTGATGTTCTGGTGGAGAAGGTGAAGGCAAAAGTGGCGAAATTAACGGTCGGGGCACCGGAGGATGACTGCGATATCACTCCTGTGGTGTCGGAGTCGTCGGCTAATTTCATCGAAGGACTGGTGAAAGATGCCAAAGAGAAAGCAGCTACATTTTGTCAAGAGTACAAGAGAGATGGCAATCTTATATGGCCATTGTTGTTAGACAATGTTCGACCCGATATGAGGATCGCATGGGAGGAACCGTTTGGTCCGGTTTTACCGGTTATAAGGATCAACTCCATTGAGGAAGGTATCCACCACTGCAATGCTAGCAACTTTGGACTCCAAGGATGTGTCTTCACAAAGGATGTCAATAAAGCAATATTGATCAGTGATGCAATGGAGACGGGTACGGTTCAGATAAATTCTGCACCAGCTCGTGGACCAGATCATTTCCCATTTCAGGTAAACAAAATCTATATTGCATGTCCCAAATTGGATTACTTTCTTGTTATATCAGCAGCATTGTAAAATTATTGAGAACTGGGTTGCAAACAGGGTTTGAAAGACAGTGGAATAGGATCACAGGGGGTTACCAACAGCATTAACATGATGACAAAGATCAAGAGCACAGTTATCAACTTACCAACCCCGTCTTACACCATGGGTTAGGCATTTCATAAATATCAGAATAACAACCAGGGTTATCTTAGTTAAGATAGTATTTGTGTTTTAGAGCTTATTTCCATATGATGTTTACTGGAAAAGGATCAAAAATGGAGACAAGCAAATAAGAAAGACAGTTACATATGCATAATATATTGTCTCTGTTATCGAATGTATCAAAGTTTCTTCGAGTGATGTTTTGGAGACTTAGCACAGCTTTTAATGAACATTGGTTTCTGGGTTTAGCCTATCCAGTTTAAGCCCAAAAATAATCATCAAAAGTGACAGAATTGGGGCTAAAACCAGACAAGTGCCACTTATGGGTTTGGGTTCAATGTTGAAGGATTTCTTAAAATAAAACCCAGGCCCATTTTATATGGTATAATTTACTCTCTTTTTTGTTCTCTGTGTATACACAGTAACATCATAGAATTAAGGAAAATTTATGTTTCCTAAAATTAATACACTGTTAATAAAAAATTTTACTTCCACAAAGAAAATTAAGAAAAAAAAATGATAAATATTGTTAGATTATATATATAAACACTTGAATCTCCATGTATGAAAAGGGAAACCAAATGATTAATGTCTCTCGAGGCTTAATTACCCAATATGGACCATCTCACTTTCTTAGAATAATATTTACGAATTATATTATATTGTTTCATGAATAAATTTATATATAATATTAGTATTGAAAATGTATATATAATCATTTTGTTTATACCAAAAATTTCTCATTTTTTATCAAATTAAAATAGTTAATTTGTTATAGAGAGAGATCTACTTGTACAGGATATAAAACTGAAGTAATTTTATACACATCTGTAATTACAATAAATTACAACCTTAAACTTTATGTTGTAATCTATTGATCGGATATTTTTCTTCTCCAAAAACAAAATCACAATTATAAAAAAATATACAAACTTAAATATATTAAAGGAGGCAAAGCTAAAAAAAGGAAATTACATGCAATGGTCACTATCATAACGTGGCCTAACTAGAGGTGTACATGGGCCGAGTTCGGGTCGGACCCAACTAAAAATTTAGGCCCGTTGGCCCAAAAAATGAGCCTAAATTTTTGCCTAAGCCCGGCCCATATAAAAATACTAAAACCCTAGCCCAGCTCGGCCCGTCCGTATTAATTTTTATATTATTTTATATAATTTTTAAATATATATAATACATCAAAAATACTAAAAAAATTAAAATAAATATTTTTCAACAAATTGAAAATAAATTTTAAAAAAATGTAGACTTAAATAACACTAAAATAAATGCAACTTAACAAGCAAATGCCTCTAAAATAATAACAAAATTAACAAATGTCTTTAAAATAATAACAAAATTAACAATAAAATAAGTTTTATATAATATCTAAACAATAACAACAAAATAATAGAAACATAATAGTAAAATGGTAGCAAAATAAGGAGAAAAACAATAAGAAAACAATATAAAAAAACAATTTTTTTTCCTTTAGTGAATTCGGGCCGGGCCAAAAATCCCTTACCCGAGCCCGGCCTATTTTTTTAAGTGGGCTTTATTTTTTTGTCCAAGCCCATTTTTCGGGCCTATATTTTTGCCCAAACCCTCCACATTTTGGGCGGGCCTTCGGGCCGGGCCGGGTCGCCCGACCCATGTACACCTCTAGGCCTAACTTATCACAACTACAGTAAAACTGCCATTTATTGATGGACGAAATCTGTTTATCAAAGCATCAAAGTCCGTCACTATAAGTACTAAAGATAGGGATAACCGTTGCTATAGGGGTATGTCTTAGAACCCTATGGGCGGCGGTAAATATTCGTTGGTTCGTTAGTACACTTCTGTTGGATGATAACTTTTCAACTAGACTTTTACTACGGTTCTTTCTGTTGGTACATTTTATGGGCTACAGTGACAGATTTAAAATGACTTCCGCAAGTAAATGTAAATCACCCAATAATTAAATCTGTAAATACAGAACTAAAATCTGTCAGCCAAAGTTGATGGCAATAATATCAAATTAAAATTACCACATTTTCAGAATTCAATTTAATTTTATCATAATAGTGGTTATTCAAAATTTAGTAAATGTGAAATATAATTAAAAAAAATTGTTTTATATAATTAATAAAGTTATGAATCATCAAAATTGTATGTGATCTATTTTATTAAAAAAATTATACATAATTTAAAGTTTTACTGGACATCAAATATGTTATGAATCGTAAAAAGTTCAAACATAATAAATTTGTCCAATGCTAAGATAAATTCAATAGATGGAGCACAAATCCAAGGTTATCAAACTTGACGACATTTTCATTCCTTATCAAATGGCACTTAACTCATTCTTCTACATCAAACACATTACCACAACATATAAGAAAATATTTTACACAAAAGTCTTGCATTACAAAAAGCCACTCAAACTTTAAATTTAATGAAGTCTATCCAAGAAAGTCAAATACAAAATCATCTTTGCTTATCCCCAGACCATCCATCTTTTCACATCTAAGCAGAAGCATTAAACAAAAAGAAAACCCAAAGATGAGAGGTGGAAATGCCTTACCCAATTTCCAACTCAAAAATCCAAAACCCAAAAGCACCCTAAGAATGAAGCAAAATTCAAGAACATGCATCAATTTTTTAACAATATAAAAACATTAAATTCAATATAAAAGAGAACCCATATACTAAAACCAATAAAAAAAAACCTCAAATCAGACCCAAATTAGTAGGCAATAACAATAAACTTGAAGAACAAAGTAGCAAATTTAGAAAAAAAGTAATAAAAAGGAGGAATTGAATTGGTGGAATATTCACATTTCCAGTTTCCATATTTAAAATGTTTGAGACTTGATGTGCTTTAAGGCTGATTTCATGTGTGGTGTAATTATTTATATATAAGATTGAGTTATCTTATAAGCAAAGAAAAAGAATCAAAATAATTACTTTTTTGCAGTTAAAAATTAATTAGACAAAGAGAAGAAAAGATCCGGGCCTAGGGCCCGGGACCCGACCCCCTTAAATGGAAAATTTTTCATTTAAACCCTTTAAAACTTTTAAAGTTTTTTATATTAGTAAAGGTAAAATTTTACTTTGACCCCTCTTAAAAATGATAAAAAATTGATTTAATCCTTTAAAAATTATAAGATATAAACTATTAAAATAGTGAAATTATATTTTTACTATATAATTTAATTTTGATCTCTTAAATTTTTTTTACTCAAATGAATTTCCCAATAAACCATCACTAGAAGAAGGGGATCTAAAGGGAAGCTGATTGCTTATGTGCTTAAAACATGGGTGGTTTTCAAATTATAAAACCCTACACAGTCAAGCAAGCCTTTATCCAATAGTATATGTGAAATTCAGATAATGTAACCGAGTCCTTAAAGCACACAACTATCTGTATTCTGCAATCCACTTTTCGGGATCAACGAGACTTCATCAGGCAACACTGAGCAGAACAGGAAAAAAGCAACAACAGCAGGCCCAGTAGGAAAGTTAGCTACAGATTAAAACCCCAACCTACACCTAATTACTAATTAGTTGAAGATGTACAGAAATTAAGAGACGGAACAATCCCACTACTTATGTTGAAAAAGACTCAACTTCTTACTGTTTTTAATGGCAGCACAAAAACATTTAAGATTGTGCAGCAGTGATTTTAAGGATAAAAATCCAAAGCTGATATGGTGAAAATCCCTATGAGTTACTACATGGATTCAAAAATCACACACTCCTCTTTGTTCTTTCCTTTAAAGGTTTCCCCTAAAAATGTTTACTATAAATCACAAAAACTGAAGAATAAAGTCAGTTTGTTCAGAGTAATCTAGTGTTGAAATATCAAATATATTACGCAACTCAGTTGAATTTGGCGTAAAGTTGTCGTTTTGAATGATTGATTGAGCGTAAATGGAATTGGAATTTTCCCTTTCCAAGTATGAAAGTTGTGATGTTTCATCCCTCACCTCATATGCCTATGTACCTCCTTAACTACGGGTTCAATTTTCTTTCATTTACGAGTACAGGTATAAATTATTATTAGTTGATTAACTATAAAAGTAGAATATATTCACCATATCATTTAAAACAGTTTAATAAAACTCAAATGCTGAGTCATCAAAATTCCAGCACCTCAAACTTGTAGACATTCTTACCTATTTATAACTAAAATACGAAATACCAAAATAAGCAAATTCAAAAGCCTAGAGTATTATCATAAACATTATTACAAAAATTCAAGGCACCCATTAACGTGTGACATCAGCAATGTAGATTGATGGGTTTTTCTTTTTTGTTCATTACAATGGGTTTTCTTTTTCCTCTATTTTTATTTATTTATTTATCAAACAGCCATATTATTCCATCACGATATGCTTTTTAAAACAAGATCATTTGTATTATAATCAACTTGTTGCCTTTGCACCTCATCTTTATTCTATTCATTGTTGCAAAACAAAATTAAAAGCTTAATTGCTAACTTTCTTGGTAAATGAATAAAAAAAATAAGCACTGTTAAATATATTTACAACGATAAATCCAGTAATCCAAATTGGACACTGTTATATATAATATAATGGGGTAGGGTAGATTCGTGGGTGGGTAAATTTGAAGTGTAAAAGTGAGCCCAATTAACCGAGGAAAAGTGGGGTGTGATTGGTATAATGGGGTAGGGTAGATTCGTGGGTGGGTAAATTTGAAGTGTAAAAGTGAGCCCAATTAACCGAGGAAAAGTGGGGTGTGATTGGTACAAAAGACAAAGACATTTACCTACAAACCCAAAATTCTATTTTTTTTAACACACACAAGTGAAAGTCAAAATCTAAAGAATAATATATTAAAGATTGAAACTTTGGTGAATTACAACAATCCAAAACAAACAAGGTGATTAGCACGAGTTAAATTTAAATTACACTTAAAATTATAAATACTTTAATCATTAAATTAGTTTAAAATTAATTATATTCAATTAATGCAATTAATGAAAAGCTAAAATGGGGGTTTCAAGAGAGAGATACTATCAGTAGAAATAATTGATTTGTTTTGTTAAAGCCAACCAGCAATCTACAAGAAGACAATTTTTTTATGCTTATTATTTTTGAAGTTGATTTCCTAAAAGATTGAATTTAAGGGAGATCCTTTTTAATGGACGCCACGTGTATGATGCAAATAATGAAGGCATTTCTGAATTTTAGTTATTGCTGTGTGTATTCATCTTTGGAAAATAGCACACACGGGAGATCCTTTTTAATGTGTACTTGAGTTTAATTAATAAAAATATACAGTACATAGGTAGTCTTCCATTAATGCCTAAAACCCTTTGATTTATGAGGTATATGTCACATGTTTTTTCCATAGTCTCGTTTAAGCGAAGCTAGAATAATTTTTTAGGGGGGCCGGATAAAATTTTAATTTTTATAGTTTATATCTTTATAATTTATAAGAGATTAAATCGAATTTTTATAATTTTAAGGGGGGCAAAGTACAATTTTACTGTTACTAATTTAAAATTTTTAAAAAAATTTAAAGGCCTAAATAACAATTTTACATTTTAGACAGGGCGGGGCCCATGCTAGTCCCTTGACTTCGCCTCTGCATTTAAACAACCTATGGAATATTTATTTATATTATATGTAAATTTTTTAATTGAGTTGATGTTGTAAATCAATGACATAATTCAATTAAATATTTATAAAAATTATATGAAATCAATAAAAATAAGTCATGATAAGATTTGAACCTAAAGCACTTGGTTATTAATTTTTCAATTTTTATCGATGCTTCAACCAAAACTTTATTCAAATTTTGATAGATAATTTTTTTGCACCCACAACCTGGATGTGTCATAATTTAATATAAATAGTATAATCTTGATTTGATCTAGTTATTAATGGATCTGATTACAAATTTCATCCTTTTACTTTACGAATATTAAGAAATTAGTCTTTCTATTTTAATTCATCAAATTTCGATTCTCATATTTTACCAGAATTGAGAAATTAGTTCAATTATGTAATGCTATTAAATCATTAACTTAAAAACCAAAGCTTCAATACTTCAATAATTTCTATGCAAACAATTAATTTTTAAAAATAGATAATTCAAGAATTTATATGTATCAAACTGATAAAAACCAGTTTTTAAATTAATATGTTTACCTATAATTAAACTAAAATTTTAAGGATTAAATTTTGACAAATTAAAGATGAGTCAATTTATTTTGAATTTAAGTTTTGATTTATAATATTTGAAATATTCTTCCCTATCGTAAAATTAGTGTCACCTTTATAATAATAATAATAATAAAGAAATATCTAAACATGATTCTATGGCGGAATAAGTCTCGAGTCTTAACCCATTACCAACTTAATTGGAGAAAAAAATGCTCATTGTGCTACGTATATTCATCAAACCAATTTAATTTCTTTTTTGAAAAAGAAAAGAACAAATACCAATAAGAAATGGAAGAAAATTAAATATCTTTAGATTATATATATGAAAGGTGTTCGTGTGCATGCATGGCTAGATTTATTCACATATTTGCCCATAAATATAAATAGCTAGCTGGAAAATGGAGCAAGGGCCTTCCAAGAAAGTTCAAGGGGTACATATTTATGATGAAAGATTGAAGAACCCTATCATGATCTTTCTATTAATAGCCCCATATCTTCATCTTCAGCTGAAAATTTCAAAGGGTATCATTAATACAACTAATTAGATAGTATGTTATATATAAATAAAAAACACCAGAATATATTCTAATAAATATATAGTACACTAACCAACCAAAAAAAAAACAATGTAATCATGTTCTTTGATGTTGCTTGTGGTTCAACAGACAAGGTTTGAGACTATACATATATATATAGGAAATGAGACAAAATAAAAATACTATTGATCATACAATGAAACTGTCGATCATCATTGATCGATTTGTATCAGAAACGAATCCAGGCATTATTCATATGCATAAGTGTGTGAGTGCCATGATTCATGAGAGTTCTTTGAATCTTTGGATTTTCTTTTGTACGTATACAGATAATATAAATGAAAGAGGGGTAAGCTGTGCAGAGATCCTAAACGAGTTGTTTTTATTTATTTATTTTTGTGTTTGTTTATTTACTGTAATCAGATTTTCATCATTGGGAAAGCAACACTTTTAAGTTAGGACTAAGATATATATATATCTTCTAGCTTAGTTTGATACCATTAATATGTATACACAAAATTTAATGATGATATACAATATTGCATGTTATCATTCCCAGCATCTAGGATTCAGCGAAGAAGCAAATATATATAGAATATTTTATAAGCGTTAACTGATATGCTGATTAATGTGATAATTAAGAAAAAAAAGCATAATAAAAAAAATCAGCTTTGATTTAACAAAAATGTAATAAATATAAAAATTTTAAAAATATTATGCTAAATTTATTTAATTTATATATTAAAAAAGTAAAACTACATCTGAAGGAATACTTTTAAATTCAACAATTTAAATTTTTTTAATTTTTAAAAAACTTAAACTAAATAAAAAAAAAATGAAGGGAATGGAAGGGAAATGAAAGCCCTATTCGCTGTCAGAATAAGGGAAAAGAACTCGCTTTTTGTGGGCAACATGTAATAAGTTGTTGGTAGGATTAGAGAAGAGTTGGTGATTTTACATTTAAGAGCTTGTTTTTGTCCCCACTAATGTCGGTTTGGGAGATAATTTGCCGCATGAGATTACAAAAGGTAAGGGTGGTTTCGACAATTCGTAAAGCGAGAAGATAGCGAAACTCTGGTAGTGGGATACGGACGCTAGCCGACTCCGCGAGACCTCGGAGCTTATTTTGCCATGACATCCCACTCACCTTGCATTCAGCCCACGTATATTAATAAGGTTTAATTCTTAACAATTTCAATATTTTTAGATTAATTTCGAGTAATAACAAAGGAGTGAAAAGCATATGCCAGAAGGTATAACTGTTCACATTCGTCCTCCAACTTAATTTTACATTCGCAAAAAGTAAGAGCATTTGTTCAATTAGAGTGGCCATCAACTTTTAGATCAACGGAACTATGCGTTATTATATATAAATCGATCTCTTTTTGCGTGCTGCATAATGAACGTGCGTAATGTGGAGAGGGAAAGCGAGGGGGAATATATAGTGAGAAGTGAAGGCAATACAAGAACAACGAGTCATATGTTTATAGAAATTATGGCATGTAGAAGAACCTAGTAAAGTTAAAATTACAAGTTGGAGGGTGTTTAATAATTTTATCCTAACCCTCAATAATTTAGCCTTCAAGAGACTAGGGAATGAAATGATATACCCCAAATGTGAGAATGGTTGCGAAACTTTTGAACATGTGTTCTGGGATTGTGTAACTGCGAAGAAAGTATGGGGTAAGTTATAAAATTGGGTGATTGCAAAATCTTTCTGTAGTCGAATATAGGGAATGAATGACATAGCTATTAGAGAATGGAACAGTTGGGCAGAGGAGCTTAATAATCGGGGCTATTTGGGCAATCTGGACATCTAGGAATCAGGTGTTGCATGAAAGACAAAATAAACCGACTCAAGAAACAGTGTAAATGGTGAAAAAACATACAAAAGAATGGGGAGAGGTTAGACACCGCTTATATGTTAGAATTTTTGTATCAAAAGGATGGAGACCACCAGTGTCAAATGTTATCAAAATAAACTTTGATGGAGCTCTCCAAAGGAGCACAAAAGAGTAGTGTACGAGATTGGTAGTGTGAAGGCCTAAAGGGACGGTGGTAGGCTCGAACATAATGATCAACAAACATATTAAATCGGCGTTTGCGCCAGAGACAGTTGCACGTCTCCAGGTGGCACAGATGGGAGTAGATCTAGGACTCTAAAGGGTTGAGATTGAGGGAGATGCTCTCACAATAATAATAATAATAATAATAACAAATATCAACAAGAGAGATGAATCATAGATTAGTGCCTGCATCAAAGATATCAAAAAACTGAAAGAAGCTTTCCATACCTATTGTTTCTCATACACTGCAAGAGAAAGAAATAGGTTGGCTCACATCCTAGCAACGAAGGGTTTGAAGAGGAAAGAGCAAATCTGTTTGTTAGGAGAAGTGTCGTCGTTTGCAAGGAGGAAAATGGAGGAGAGAATCTTAACCGGCCGGTGAAGCATTGGGGCAAAGATATGGCTTAAAGGGTACCTTAGGGAAAACAATGATCAATTCTTCGAGAAGCTGAAATGGAAATGATAGAGATGAAGAGAGGAGGCTTTTTGGGGTCAAACCAACTGGTTAATTTTGGGGTCCCTAAAATACTATCGATTTTAGTGGTTTTCAAAGTAGACGGTTTTATATTAGTTGGCTTTTTAATTTCTTTTTTGGCTATTGTATAGTTAGAACTTTAATATGTTTGTTTCTTTGGTTTTGTTGACTCATATTAATACTTAAACCATATATAATTTTAAGAAGGTTAAATTTATCAAAGGAACAACTTAGGATTTGATTTGAAAAATAAATGGGATGTCGATGTGAGTCAAAGAGGTTAATTAAAGTAGTTGGAAAGTCCAAAAAATTTTCAGGGTGTGAAAACTCAGTTAATTGACCTCATTTTGTGTCCCCAGAGCTTGAGATTGTTGTGCTTTAAATTTCAAACTAATCTCGACATCACTTAGAAAACACACTTTAAAAATTAGATCTGTAGAAATCATAGGAATAATAAGATATAAGGATAGTAATGAAGTAGGGCGGACGGATAAATATTGTCAAATTTATTATCCTTTTATAATTTATCTTATTATTTATTCGATTTTGATACATTAAAAAATCATTATTATCTTTATAAATATTGAATGTATTCATTTTTTTCCATACTGTTGAATTTCGATTTAATTTTTGTTTATTATTTTTAATATTTTGAAACTTTTTAAACACAAGTAATTAAATATAATTTTTTAAGAAAATGTTTAAATATAAAATATAAGAAACTTTTTAAATAAGTCTTTAAACAAAAATTGACCGTACAACCATCCAATTTTTTCAAAACAAATTCACTCTATTCAGAATAGAATAATGCAAAATCCGTCTAACACCACTAATAAAAATTCATAAAATGTTAAAAAATAATATTTGAGAAATAAAAATCAAATAATGTGTTAAATGTTAAAAGGGAAAAAAATCCTGAATAGAAATTAGATAATGTTGAACCAAACCCTGAAAAAACTAACGCAAATTATATAATAAGAAAGATGAGGCGTTGGCATTCAATGGGTCGTCGAAAAATAGGAGTGGAGATTTTGCTAATTACCATTGCTCAGGGATGATAATGATGATATGATGAAGAAGCATTTAAGTAATTAAACTCATAACAACGCCCCTCCCTCTCTCTCCTCTTTCTATATTTAATAATCCCAACCCTTAAAATTCCCAAGTGAAAGAAGACTCCTCCTCCCTTCATCTTCACTCTTCGCCAACCCATTGACACAAAACCAAAAATCATTCCTGATCCTAAAATCCCCTTTTTATTTACAACAGTTGAATTATGCAGCCTTGTAGTCGTGAAATGCAAGCAATGAACTCTCTCTTAAGCCCAACGCAACAAATCCCTCTCCAAGACCTTCAACCCAACGGAAACAGCGGCACTCACCAGGCGCAGATCCACAACCCACAGTTCGATCCCACCTCCTCCCACGATGACTTCTTAGACCAGATGCTCTCCACTCTCCCTTCTTGCTCCTGGTCCGACCTCAAGTCACCTTGGGACCCGCCTAAATCTGATGAAACGCCGCCTTCTAATCCTGACAATAATGTTGGGTTTCACTACGATGAGATTCTAGCCTCCAAGCTTAGACAACATCAAATCAACGGCGGCGGCGGAGGGACTCCTGCAGCTATGAAGATGATGATGCAACAGCAGATGATGTTACCGGGAAGACCCATCGCCGCCGCAGGTGGAGGAGGGTTGACTATACCGTTGCATAACGATATCGTTGATGGGTCTTCGTTTAAGTCCCCCAATCAACAGGTTGACGTCACTTCTCACTATCTTAATTTGTTTCCTGTTTGGCTATATACTATAACTGAAATATAGACATAACAACAATGAGTGAGTGGGGATGTTTCTGAGTTGTTTTTGTGCAGGGTGGGGAGAGTTCCGTGCAAGCTTTGTACAGCGTTTTCGGTGCTGGATCTTTGCATGGGACTAATAATCAGTCACCGAACCAGCCTCAGCATTTTCACCATCCTCAGGCATACCTTCTTTTCCCTTTTACATTTTCCCCAAAAGAATCACGAAGACCCTAAATGGGCTAATGATACATATCCAGTTATTCACAAGTATTTTATTTATTGTTCAGGGAGGCAATATGCAGACACAAAGCTTTGGAGCAACAGCAGGGACAGTGATGAACCAAAGTCAGGCAAGCGGATCGACAACTGGAGGTGCACCGGCTCAACCCAAACAAAGAGTTAGGGCTAGAAGGGGTCAAGCTACTGATCCCCACAGCATCGCTGAAAGAGTAAGCAATCCCTTTCTTTTAATCAGTACTTGATTTTTGCCTTCTTGTTCATGAAGATTTGTTTGTTTTTATCGTAAAATACATTAGGAAGCTGAAAAGATGATTTGATTCGATCCGTATTCTGAAATGATATGTGTTGGCAGTTACGCAGAGAGAGAATTGCAGAGAGAATGAAAGCTCTTCAAGAACTGGTTCCCAATGCCAATAAGGTACACTTCGCGCCGGCCCTCCGGCTTCAAATTCTTTGACTATACTCGACGGTCAAATGTTAGGTATCAGAATATAAGGGCAGGTGTCAGTTAGTAGGATTAATTAATCGTCACAGTCATGTAACTTTAATGCTATTTGGTCCCTATCCCGAACCTTACGCCTAGAAAAAGAGTTGAGTTAGTAACTGAATTTTTTTTTCAATCATATCATATCATCTTTAACCATTAAATCAAACTGTTATATACATTAATTAGGAAAGTTAATTAATGCATGTTAGCATATAATTATATTTGTTTTTGATTGTGTGGGTGTGGAATGACAGACAGATAAAGCTTCAATGCTTGATGAGATAATCGACTATGTCAAATTCCTCCAGCTCCAAGTCAAGGTGTCCACACTTTGTCTCTTAATTTTTTTATTTTTTATTCTGAATTAAATTATGAAGGATTCCCCGACCAGGTTGACATTTAATTATTTATTTTTTACTTAATCCAGTTGTAATTATATGTATGGGCCTTTCTGACACTAAAATTCTTTTGCTTTTTTTTTTTTTTTTTTTCTTTTTTGCTGTTTCCTGGAAATTATACAGGTTCTGAGTATGAGTAGATTGGGCGGTGCCGCTGCTGTTGCTCCCCTTGTTGCTGATATGCCATCTGAGGTAAACCCTAATTCCAAAATCATCCCCTTTTTCATTTTTCACTACAGTTTTCCCTAATTCCAAAATCATCCCCTTTTTCATTTTTCACTACAGTTTTCTGGTCTTGTAATTTTACATTCATGGTAATTTTCTATCCCCCTCTCAAAAAAGAAGAGAAAAAGACCGCCATAAATATGTTGTGTATTTTCCTTTTTTAGAGAAAAACAAATGGAAATGGAAATTTATTACTAAATGTAAACATAAAAAAATAGGCTTCTTTCTTGTCTTGTTTAAATCATTCTGTTTCTCTCAAATCACACCACTAAACGACAAAACAAAAGTAGCACGCTTGCCCCCACTGTCATAGATTCCTCCTTTCCCTCTCTAGAACTTTATTTATTTTATTTTTTTTGAGTTTTTAGTCGTTTATGTTTTTTTGTCCAAGCATCTCTTTTGGAGGGCGAGAAAAGAGAGAATGATAAAAGAGTACTATGTTTTTTTTTTTTTTTTTTTTTGGTCATTGCAGGGAGGTGATTGTGTTCAAACGACTACTGGCGGTGGTGGGTCCCTTCAGAGAAATTCTAACGGTAACCAACCGTCCGCCAATAACGACAGCTTAACCGTGACGGAGCACCAAGTAGCTAAGCTAATGGAGGAAGACATGGGGTCCGCCATGCAGTACCTGCAAGGGAAGGGACTGTGCCTCATGCCCATTTCCCTAGCCACCGCTATCTCAACCGCCACGTGTCATTCCAGGAACCCCATGATCAACAAGGGCAGCAGCAGCAACCACCCTTTGCTTCAATCCAATGGCGAAGGGCCTTCCTCGCCTAGCATGTCCGTCTTGACAGTCCAGTCAGCTACAATGGGTAACGGCGGTCTTGATGCTTCCGCTAAAGATGCTGCTTCCGTTTCCAAGCCGTGATGACGGCGTTGACTGAGTCAAAGCTCAAAAAAAGGATTTGTGGAGGGAATTCACAGGCCAGCTTTAAGTCTAGGAGAATAAGGTGGTGAAGAAAGGATACCGTATTTACTTGGACTTTTGGTAAAGCCTAGCTGCTAATCTGACCAAACCCCAACTAAAACAATAACAAATATAAAAGAAAAGGAGGATTAACCCAATCCAATCCTTAGAACAACAACTTAGTATTAATATTTTGAATTGTTTCTGGTTTGTTATATGTTATTTGCAAGGATTTAAATGTAAAATAAAAAAGAAGGGTGTTTTTAGAACAAAGTATGGGTTATTTATTACTTTTAAATAATTACACAATTATTATATGTGGATGACTTGGCTAGTTTTATCTGAAAAGGAGTGGCCCAGCCAGCTTTGATTACTTTTCGAGCCTTTATATTTTGTTTTTATACTACTACTAAGCAAGTGGGGTGTATTTTGTGAGAAATTAGCTTACAAGTCAACGGGCGAGCAGCTTTTCCTTGTCTTCAGTTTATTATAATCTTACTATTATTTTTTCAAATGATGGGGATAGAGATGATGATTAATTTTGGTTGAACAATCTTTACAACCAATAATGCCTTCATTTTAAAATCTCGTTGGTGATTTTTATACAAATAGAGAGAAGCCCTGCAAAAATTGGTAACTTAAGTCAATGGCATTGGGGTCATCGATAAAGTCAAGGAGCGTTGACTCTATTTGGCATTGTACTTAAGCTTGTCATCTTATAAGATCATGCATGGAAATTTGGCCTCGTCACTCGTTATTTATAAATTAATTTAGATGATATCGTATGTTTAATGTGTTGTTCTTATTATATAGTAGTAGTAACAAGATCATTTATTATATTAATAAAAATAAGGGGTTGTTAGGTCAAGAAACATCAGGACCACAAGCTAGCAATTAAGTTAAAGTTTGACCAACAACAAATAAAAATTATAAAAAGGAAAAGGAAAGTGGGTAGCAACTAAGGTGAACAACAACAGGCTGTATATATGAGTTCTGTGGCCCAGTCAAAACGCGTAGACTTCACCATCCTACCAGAGGAACACCATATCAGTTCTTTAACCTATGTTCAATGTAACAATTCGAATCTCAAAACAGCATACCAAGAAATAAGTAACCCACTTAACCAAGAAACACGACCTTGGCAACACAACAATGCCAGCAAATTTCAAGCATCATAGGTTCGCAACCAATTAGAACAGCACTTGGAGCCCATCTTTTAAACATTAAACAAGGTGGTAGATCAACCAATTTTTGCTTCAACATTCTCAACTAGTAGGATTAATGGTAGGTTGAGCTGAGAGTACACTGGTTACCTACAGCATCTTCTTCACATTGACTAGACACCCAACAACACCTGCAAATATCTCTTCTTAATACTTCTTGCCTGCATGAGATAGAGACAGAAGAAAGAGATGCTGCGACTAATCTTGAAGCTCAATTTCAACAGATCTTGTTCACATCTAACAAATTTATACATCCACTACAGGCACATGGGAGCATGAAGAGACATGAAGTCCACTACTTTGTGTCAATGACATATTATATCAAGTATTAAATGATATAAAAGCAAGTAAAAGAATATTTTAGCCCATCTGCTCCAACAAGTCAGTAAAAGATACTATTCCAGTCTAAACAGGAAAAGGAAAATTAAATTAAATTAAATTAAACACCATTAAACAAGCTGGTAGTTAAAATTTCAAAATCATATGTATTCTTCTACAGGTACATTCAATAGTTTAAAATATTTATTAGCTGTATTCACAGTTCACACTCATTCCTCTTTTAAGAACACCTCTTATCATGAATTTAATGCTATCTGTGCATGTCTCGAGAGAGTATTACATGACAGACAGATGCCATGTGTTCAAACTCGTATTAAACCTATATAAAAACTATATTTGAGCATTGAATCAAATCTCTGTTGAATCCAAATTACAGCTTCACTATTTGCATAGTGAAAAACAGACCACAAGCTTGGCAGATTGTAGTTCCATGTAAGAAACGGAGAACCAATAAGATTGTATGAATACACAAGCAGAAGATAAGAATAAAAGAGTTCTTCCTCCATGCGTGAAATAAACTTGGTAGGTTGTAGTTCCAGTCAATGTTTTAGGAGAAACAAAAGATAGATGCGCATAGAGCAAGCAGAGACACATATTTAAGAGTACCAAGTCATGACAACGAGACGAACAAAGCAATGCAACTCTTACACATAGAACCATAGATAGTCTAGATTTAGAACAGGGAGTTAAAAGGAATGAAAAAGAAGTAAGAAACATATCTCAACATAATTAAAACCTTACTCAGACATATCTTCATAGGTATGCCTGAATCAACAACAGATAGAATATTTGAAATCAACAAAACCCCCCAATGGCTCAGCAGAATCTTAACTCCAGGTCATTGGAGACACCTCAGCAATTTGATTAAAGGATGCAAGATTCAGCCAATGATAGACCATGATGGTCCAATCTTCAGCTGAGGCCGAACACAAGCCTTACACCCCTGCCAAAAATAAATAGACTTAACCTAATGAGTACTATTCACTTCAAATTCAACAACAATACCACTCTTAGCACCCAAAGTTATGAGCATATTTAGGAAGCGTTGAGTCAATACAAATAAAGAGCACTGTGATTCATACAAGAAACATGATTGCCAAATTCAAAAACCAATGTCAATTCCTTACCGAATATCCAGTTTCCCATCTAAACGTGTAATCATTAATGTGATTGTATATCCTAAAGACTACAGAGACAGCAATTTCATGTAACTAAGGAAGCCCCTAAAAGTCTAAAAGCTACAATAGGCATTTAAGCAGAGGTTGGGGGCCTGAAAGTGTAAGGTTGTGGAAGTGACAACGGACCTCTCCTCGTTTCCTTATCATCAAGCAGCCTCTGCGTTCGCTTGGTCTTACAGTACTGCCTATCAAAATGCTTCACCTACAAAAAAAACCCAAAAAAGATGCAGCCCAAAATTTAAAAAAAAAAAAAAAAACAGTGAAAGATGGAACAAAATTTATGGTTAAATAGCTAAGATTAGAGAGTAATCAGTTACCCAAGAAACTCGACAATTCTTAACGTAATCCTCCCTGGAGGGTTTGCATTCAGTGGGATATAAGAGCCCCACTGATCCGATTTCAGTGGGTTTCTTGTCCGAATGTTTTTCCAAGCAAGAGTAAAATGCATCACGAGCCTTTTTTAACCCAACCCCAAATCAATAAAAAAAAAACAACATTTAGATTAGATTGTTAAGGGTTTATTTTGCAATAAATTACCGAGATTAAAAAATTGGAAATGAAGAAGAAGGACCTTGTAGCAAGCTTGCCTGGCTTGCAAAAGCACGTCAGTGTGGATTTCGTCTTGTTTAGCAGATGCATAAGCTTCCAGCGACATGGCTTACTGGCTTTTACCCAAGAAAACAAGAAAAACAGGTAGAAAGTGCCTGTTTCCCTTACCGAGCTTTTTCTGGTTTCGTTACTTGTTGTGGAGGCAAAGGCAAGAGGGCTCCATTCCTCCATTTGGATTTGGGCTTCAATCTGGTAATTTTGTTTTTTTTGAAGGGCCCATCATGCAGCTTTAACATTTTGTGATTCTTCTTATAATTATAGACATTATTTTATTTAATTGAATAAAAAATATTACTTGCATGGAACTCATTGCCAACGATGATCTAATTTTTTCACTCTATTTGCTCAAATTTGAGCTCATTTCATGGCCATGGTTTGAATCAATTTTATTGTTTTTAATTTTAATATGAAATTAAAAAAAATCTCGTATTCTTAAATCATATTTAAAAAATAAACAAATAAAAAATATGACAACTTCTTAATATCACTAATCACTAATGAAATTAAAAAAAAAATCTGAATCCCTTGAACGAAAAGCTTTGCCAACATTAATGAAGCAATTATATACACTTGAAATGACTCATCTAATCAAATGAAATGAAAGATCCGTCTAATCTTAATCCATTTATAACACATTTCACTTCACAGACCTTGTTGTCTTTACAACCAATCAGTAGTGGGGCTCGATGGGAATGTTTTTGTTTCTTGATGTATATTTCTGTACCTGTCTTTAGTTTATGTTTTTTCGTTCTTTGTTTACTTGTTCTACCATAGTAGTAAATGTTGAGTTTGTGTTCAAATATGGTTTCTGAAATTCCAGGTGCAAAGAAAGACAATAAGCGAGTGGCATATAAAGGTGATTTAAAAGCAGGAGGGGAAAGCTTGCTATCAAAAGGAAAAAGGGATAAAAGACTTGTAGACTTGGTGGTGTAGGAGGCTGAAATGATCATTAACCCAAATCGATGTAATATCTTAGTGTTGAATGAAGCTTAGATAAGGTGTCTGATTCATTACTACTTGTCAATCGTTAACATGTTGAACTAGAGATTTTAAATCACTAAAACATGGATAAATATTTAAAACTTTGAAAACGAGCGAGGATTATGTTAAAATTTAAAGGCGGTTAATATATATTTTTTAACAATCTCATTATAAGTTTTGATTATATCTTTTCTTTTTTATACTATGTCTAGAACTACCCATAATAAATTTTTAACCCATAAATAGGAGGACAATGTACTTAAACTCACGTCAATCGAACGAAAATTCAATTGGCTAGAGGCAGCTAATGCTTATATTCATAAAAGCAAGGAAAAATCATGGTCATCATTGCCAAAAAAAAAAAAAAAGACAAAAATTTAATAAAACTCAATCAAAAATTTTCTTAGAGTAGAGATGAATATGAATATGTTTCAAATTTATGATATATTAAATTTTAAATAAATAAAACTTTACGTTCTTATTAATGTCAAATAGTGGGCCTAGAAAACTGGGCCAGAAACATAAGAAGCATGTTGTTAGGTTAGGGTTCATGTCTTGGGAGATGTTGTCTTAACCCAGCCTTCCCACTCAAAACCCTAACCACTATATAACATATATTACATTGCAAAAAGGAATGTGGTGGGTTGACCACGTCATTTTAATTTATATTATTCAAAATTTAAAACGAATTTTAATTCAGACAAAATGTCTAATTAAATTATTTTTATTTAAGTTGCATAATATAAACTTTTTTATGAAAAATTATTTGGTACACTGTAAGTAGAGTTTTTAGATTTCACAAACAAGTGTTTATAGAAGTATAGTAAAATATTAATAAAATAAAAAAAGAAACATGTCAATTTTTAAGACCACTTGTGGAATAAAAAAAAAAGTACATTGTCAGTGTACCAAATACTTACCTGTTTTTTATTTAATTCTATATAAGAACCATTAACTCTAAAAAAAAGAGACATTATTTGACACACTATAAATAGAATTTTTTAACTCCACAACTAAAATTAAGACAATCAATTTTGTTAAATTGCTCGTGGAATAAAAAATATATATATTATCTATTTATCAACCTTAAAAAACACCATTAACTCATTATCTCAAACCCAAGTGTAAAGGGTCATCAAAGTGTACCTAACGGTGGGCTGATTAATGAAATTATTATTTAATATGGGCCCAATTCCGTACAACAGGCCCCATTTCTAAAAAGAAGTTCAATTATTTCGTCTTCCACTGAGTGGATAAAAACAAAACATTGGCGCCCACTGACTTCATTGTTGAGAAAACCATTTTCTTTAAAAGGAAAAAGAAAAATCTTTTGTCGTCATAACCATGACTCTAACACACACTTGGGAACATTTAGGTCCTTTCTTATCATCATATCAAGTTTAATAATTAAGATTCTCAATTGGTTTTTAGTTTTAATCAGGCTTAATATATTATTTACTACTTGAATTTGGTGTTAATATTTAATTTGGTGCATAAATTTTTTTTTTTTTTTTTTGCTTCTTGCAACCTAATTTTAGCTTTCATGTTCACTTTGAAACCTTTTTTTTTTCTTCAAATTGATGCTTGAGCTTTTCTGTCTCGTTTAAGAATTTGAGTTTGACTTTGATGTTTAATTTGATACCTGAACTATTTTTGTATCTTAAATAAGTGCTTATGCTTTTTTTCTTTTACCAGAGTACAAGTGCCAAACTTTCATTAGGCCACCTGATGCTATTTCGTTTGTGTGCCAAATTAAATATTGAAGGCCCACTCAAATACCAAATTGAGACAAAAATTAATTACATACCAAAATAAACATTAAAACTAAATTCAAGTACCAAATGATATATTAACTCTTTCAACTATAATAACACCGTTGGAAAATCCTTTGATTTGTGAATTTAGGCAAATACATGGCCATGCTGATAATCCAAAGTCTTAATAGTAAATTAAAGGCAAAATGATTTATTTGACCCTCCAATTTTATAAAAAAAAGTCATTTTAGTTATTCATTTAATTTTTCCAGTCTTTTTTTTATTTATTATACTTATGTTTTTGGTCAAATAATCTCAAAATGGTTGGAAAAGTTAGTAACTTTTAACATTGTTGACATGGCATGCACGTGGACGACCATTGAAGATGACACATTAGCATTTAGTTATTTTTTAAAAATTAAAAATTCAAAAAATATATATTTAAAAAAATAAAAACCATTAAAAATATTTAAAAAGTATGAAAATTGATATATGATAATATATGTGTAAGCATTTGATGCTTTTTTTTTTCTATTTATAGTGCTAAATCATATTTTTAATTGGTATATGATAATATCATTAATTAATAAAACGATAATTAATTTTAAACAATAAGTGTAAATCAATGTGAATATAAAGTCTATATTAATATTATTGTGACTTTATTTAATTAATTTTTTAATTAATATTAAATTTTCAATATTCTAAAATATTTTTTTAAAATATTGATTAAAAATATAATAGTAATAAAATGTACTTTTGTCAATTTAAAAATTTTTCGTGCTTTTATAAATAGTTAAGATTTGATTAAATTCAATAGTTAATAATTTTATTCATTAATTTTTAATGCTTTTAGAAAAAAAAAACACTACTATATGTATAATAATTTTCAAATAGTCACATGATGAATTGGTGATAAATGTTTTCATGCGTCGAGACGGGTCAGGTTTGAGTGGTGTTTATGCATGATATTAACACACTTTTTGTTTGTTCAAATTCAGTTCGGCCCGAAATATGGGTCTAAATTTTTTCCCAATTTAGTCCATATTTATATATGACTAACCCAAATCCATTTTAGGCCCGCCCATATAATTTTTAATTTTTTTTAAAATATATATTTATATTATTTTAAATTTAATATTTAATTATTTTTTATATTAAAATTTTATATATAGTCTATTAATAATTTTTAATGTTTACATCATAGTGGTAGTATTATATACTACTATATATTTAATTTTTATGTGTTATAAATTGTACAATATAGTAAAATAACGTAAGATAAAACATTACTAACTTAAAAGCAAGTTGGGCTAGGTCAGTTGAGCCTTAAATATTTAAGCCCGACCCTAATTCATATTTTAAGCAGATCTAATTTTTTTTTATCTAAACCCTATTTTTGAGTTTAATATTTTTATTCGAACCCTCTTAAATTTTTAGCAAACCTTGAAGAGAGATACGACTAGTTACGTGAATATGTATTAAAAAATAATAATAGTTTTGAAATAATACAATGAACACACTTATTGGCAAAAACTTGAACTATATTATTAGAGATTAGGTTATATAATATAAACTTGCTAGTACGAGGAAATGCTTGTTGTTACAATATGCTTTGATTTTGAGCTTTGTTTCTTAAAAAGAAGAGAGGATAATATATAGTTAAATCATGGAGACTCAACATGTAATGTTGTACTTGAGATAAATATTTCGAAGGAATTTATTATTATCTATATCAGACTTATTTATTTATTTATTTTGCTTAGTTTAATAGGGAAGTAAGGGAATGAAGGCAATCTTGGTTATGAAGAAGCAAAAAAGGTTACAACTGGCTTTGGGTTAATGAATTTTCAATCTTGTTGCATAAAAGTGTGAAATCCCTGTTTCTTAAATCAATATTGGCAGCGTGAAGTGATGAAAAAAGCATCAAAATGCCAATTTGCCAAACCCATGTGCCCTGAAGGTGGATTAGGAGCAGGTTGTAGTCACCAACCAAATTGTGGCTGATGCTTTCCATCATATGAATCCAAACTTGGTTTTATAGCCTCCACTGTCTTATTCCAACCTGACAGCGCCTCTTGTCTACCCTAGTTGCTGCTGTCACAGTTTTACGTCCACTTGCAACAAATACGGTGGTGCAGATCTTTTCATTTGCACTTATTCACCACCCCCATACAAAACCACACCCCTGAATACCATTCCCCTTTTCCCATTAAAATAATACAGTTTCTGCATTGTCAAATCCAGATTTGGGTTCTTTTCTTTTTCTGAATAAAATCATGGGAGATAGATAAATTAGATATTGCTCTCAAAGCACATTGCTAAACAAAACCTAAAAGTCAAGCAGAACACTGGGTTTTTGGTCTGCAAGCGGTTCTCATGGCAAGTTCAGTCAGGGGAAGGGCTGCAGGGAAGCATCGAGGACATGGCTAAGACATGTAAAACAATGAATGGTGCAAATTTTAGGGTATCTATTGGCTGCTGCTGAAATATGATATCCTAAGGCTAAGCATCTTCAAGACAGCGAAAAAGACCCATGAGTACGTATCCAGACTGAAAACACATCAGCAACGGGGGTATATCAATACCTCATATTTAACTTTATCTTTTTTCGAGGTGATGATCTATCTTTGAACACCATTCGATTTCAGGGGAGGAGAGGGGACCCATTTTTTATTACCTGTAATAGATGCAGTGAAACCAATACGGGCAACTGGCTCGGTAGCGGGACAATAATCGTCCACTACAATGAAATTCGCATCTAAATATGTGTTAAACCGCTTATCAACTCCAGCAGTCAATTGTCACATTGATTTGATTAGCTTCAAATAATGGACAAGGTCTGCTTGCTTAACGAGTGCTTAAATGGAAAATCATTCTAAATCTTGGGAAAAACAAGAATTAGTGCTTAAAAGAATGGTAATATGGTAAGAAATCGTTGATGGAGGACATATAACTATAATTGAAAAGACGGGAAGAACAAGAAAAAAGGTTGAAGACGAGTTAAATCATAAACTGAAGCCGTCCACTTGCAGAAAAACAACACAAACATGAAAATATTGGCGTAAAAATGGATCATCATCAATAAAGTTAATCGAATGATGCGCATATGATTCCATCTTAAACATAATCACAAACGACCAAACCCAGAACATCCTCTGTTTCTGGTTTTCTATCTAAACAATAATAACAACATTATGAAACAATGGACTAGAACATAATAAAAGTCAAGCGACAGTCGAGTTATCGGCGGGCGACGTCCAGACGATGTCCTTAAGCGCCGGTCGGAGCTCTTTACTGCAAAACTGGTTGTATTCAAGGGTATCACCATGGTCTTTTTTTACTTCCACCACCAGAAACGACGGTGTCAATGCGAAAATGTCAGCAGCGATGGCTAATTTCCCTTTCCTTCCACATTCTTGACCCTGCAGTCGTACACTTGACTCGCTCTTCTTGACGCTGAACTTCATCGACTTGGCCACCTCTTCCAGTCTCGATATTACACTGCTCGCTGGCCTTGTTGTAGCGAATCTTAGCTCCTCTTTCCCTTCTCTCTTCTTCTCTTCAAACAACGGTGACAAATCGAAGCCCTCGGATAAGGAAATGATATGGAAAGCGTTCAGAGTCTCAGGCTTGGATGATTTCTCGCCATTGAAGGCTTCAAATTCTAGCTCCTCCTTGGTTCTAATAGTCTTGGGTATTGATTTCTTGAACCAAGACGAGTCCATCACCTTTGAAGTGGTGATTCGGGTAGTTGGGTTGGGATCTAAAAGCTTAGTAATTAATCTACGAGCTTCAGGGGAAAACCAAGGTGGGCACTTGAAATCTCCTCTGTAAATCTTCCTGTACATGGCTACCATATTATCATCTTGAAATGGTAAGAACCCAGCGAGAAGCACGTAAAGGATTACACCACAAGACCAAAGATCTGCTTTAGCTCCGTCGTATCCTTTTTTCCCAATAACTTCAGGTGCCACATAAGCCGGTGTTCCACATGTTGTGTGCAATAACCCGTCTTGTTTCAAGTGCTCAGAGAAAGCGCTGAGACCAAAATCTGTAACCTTCAAGCAGCCATCTTCATCCAAGAGCAAATTCTCCGGCTTCAAATCACGGTGGTAAACCCCACGGCTATGACAGAAATCGATAACGGAAACCAACTGTTGGAAATAGACTCTTGCCAAGTCTTCCTTGAGCCGACCCTTGGCGATTTTCGAGAAGAGTTCACCGCCTCGAACAAGTTCCATGGCAAAGTAAATCTTGGACTTACTCGCCATGACTTCATGCAACTCAACAATATTGGGGTGTTTCACCATCTTCATGACGGAAATCTCTCGCTTGATCTGCTCCATCATCCCAACTCTAATCACTTTCTCCTTGCCAACAACTTTCATGGCAACACTTTTCCCTGTCTGAAGATTCCGAGCATGGTAGACTTTAGCGAAAGTTCCATGGCCCAACATACGACCAAGCTCATATTTTCCATGTAACAAAGCTGGGTTTTCACTTCTAGTTTTCTCTGCCATTTTTCGTTACAATCTCGAGAAAAATACACTACAAGAAAAGCTTTAAATCTTTTTTTTTTTTTTTTGGATCAGAATTTTAGTATATACAACGCAAGAGATAACATAAAGAAGTAGAACATTAAGAACAGAGATTTTTTTCTTTTTCTTTGTAAGAGTGTACAGGAAACGAATGAATCACCCGTCTTCAACGTGTTTACGGTGGCAATTCCTGCCGCCGATGGACCGCTTACCGTGTCCAAACAGCTCAGGCCTTGTCAGCGATGTCCTCCTCATCTCTCTGCATTCCCCGCAGGGATATTTTGCCCTTTTTAGTGGGTGTTTTTTTTGGGGGGGGGGGGTGGGGAGGGGGTCCTTTTTGAACGCAAAAGCTTTGCTCGGAGGTATGAGCAAACAGATGCTTTGGCTTCTCCCTTTTCTTTTTCTTTTCTGGGTTTAATTCATTAAGGTTCCATTTTATACAAGGTTATGTAACCAAAGAATTCCCATTTTATCCTTTAGTTCATCAGACGGTTCCGATTGAAATCCAGTGAATGAAACCTACGTGGCATGATATTTATGAAGAGCTGGGTTAGAGAAATAATTGGATAGTTACACGTGGAGAGCGCCAACGTCAACTTATGAAATAATAATATGGTTTCCTCCTCGTTTGTTCCTTCCAACTTACTTCTTCGTTCTTGCCTGTCTCATGATTACCCCAAACGAACTTTAAAAAAAAAAAAAAAAATCAAAATATAAAGCCAATATATAAATTTATTTATTTTTTAAATTGAGGTTAAATGTGATGAGAAAGACTTTAACCACAAAGATCCATTCTTATTTTGATTATAAATCAACACAATGCCAATAATCGATGATTAAACTCGGTTAAGTAAATTGATTGAAACATTAGGAAAAAAATTACAATAAATAGTCATAGTCCGTGTCCAGGTTAGGTTCTCAATAATTCTGTGGGGTCCACACATGGTAGAAAAGTGTGAATATTGAGGATGATGAATCATATGATAACTTATTACGCCGTTCGATTACTGATACGGCGACTGTAAAAGTTGAAATGTATTTGTAACCCCCCTTCTCTTATTTTACTAAAACAAATTAAATATGGTGAAATCATTTTAGTTATAAGCGAAATTAAGTGGTTAGTTTCTTCTGCTCTTCTTTTTCTATTAAATTTAATCCCATAAATACTGATTTACCCTCCCCCAATCATTTAATAATAAATAAAATATTTTAAAAAAATAATTAATTTCTTCTATTAATAAAAATCAATTTGATCATTAACAAATATCGATGTAATTAACGAATGCAATTATAAATTAACATGCGACATGTCACGTGTCGTTTCAACATATATTTAAAAAAATGCTAATTTTTTTTTCTAACATAAACTTCAACTCTAAATTCATTTGGAGGTGGGCAATCAATCATTATTTTGTTCTTTTAGTTCACCAAAAATTGAGATTCCTTTCATTCGATAAAAAACTGACAAAGCTTATTCCCTTTTATATTAATCATCTTTCTGGTTGTTATTATAATAATAATGTCAATTGACTCCATGAATACATATTACGGCCAACTCTCTATATAATTAACCGCACAAATTGTCCACCAAAATTTGGATGTATAAAGAGGTTGTTGTCCACCAAAAACGTCAATATGTTAATAATATTATCTTTGATAAATTTTACAAATGTTATTTCATTTAATAAAATATAATTTATATATTTTTATATATATAATTTCATTCATTCAAGATTATTTTAATTTAATAAAATATGAGTAATAATTTTTTTCTTGTGAAAATTAAATATTTTATTATTAAAATCATTTTTATTTAATAGATTATAGTTAATACACTTATTTAAATGAAATAGTTCTATTTTTTTTTTTGGTAAATTACAATAATAAGGTAAAACTCAAACAACAAACGCGACTAGCGCAATTCGAACCCAAGCCACACCTTGGCCATCAAACCATCACATGGAGTTTAAAATTTTAAACATGTTATAAAGAACTGATTTAACAAAGGAAATGTTACAAAAAAAAAGCTAACTGTCCAATATTATTATATAAACAGACGTATCATAGAAAGAGGTAAATATAATTCTTCAATATTGTAATTATCCAATTCTCTTTCATTTAATTTTCTTCAATGACGTAAAAGTACATATAAAATTGGTTTTGTTCGAGGTATATGTAGATCTAAATCTCGCATAAATTCAATTTGTCATAGAATACTAATAGGACAATGCATTTCTTAATCAAATACTTCCAAATTTTCTTTGACTTACCCATACAAATGTATATTCAAATAATGATTAACAAAGTACTAAAAAATATTGAATTATAACAAGTTCTAATTAAAAAATTGTTGTAAATCTATTGATAAATATAGGGCGTGTATAAGCTTATTATATTTTAAGTGAAATTTGAATTATTCTTTTATTTTATTTTATTTTTATCTTTCTTTCTCTCCTAATCATTGTATTTTTTATAATAAAAATTAATTAATAAACAAAAAGTTTTTTAATCCCTCATCAAAAATTTTCCACATGCAAAATTGGCATATTTTTATGAAGAAAAAAAAAAGAACAGACAGAAACGGATTTCTTAGCAGGCATTGATATTATTATTTTAATTTAATGTATTTTTCAAACTTTGAATCCAGTCCTTTTTTTTTTTTTTTTTTTTGTCAGTTTAGCATGTGGTTAATGAACCAAATAGTATTTGTCCGGCATAAGAAGATGAAGATGACGACTTGATAACTGCATTTGAAGTTCATGGAAGAGTATAGAACCAACAAATTTTAGGGTGGGTTTGGATGGACGATACGTTTATCTGTGGTTAGTGTAAAAACAGCGGTGGCGGTGAGATTAGATACTATAATCATACTGTAGCGTGAGACAAAAAATAAGCTAAACGCACCGCACCGCACTCAATCGCCCATCTAAACTCACCATTAGATGGCTAATGACCAGTAGAATTGGTAGATCTTATTTTCAGTCGTAACCTTTGGGAATTGTATTACAAAAACTACGTCATCTCTTATTTTTTTTAATATATAATGATGTATTTCAGGACTTTTTTTTTCATCTATAAACAGAATAATTATCCTTTGTTTTTAAATAAATAAATAGACTATATATATATTTTAAATGAATATATTTTCTTCCTTGTGTTAGTGTAGCTGCTGTTTGTGGAATGTGAAGGTTGGAAAATGGGTGCATCGTGCGTGAGATTAGTCAATTTTAGCAGCTAATTTTGGTGACTGGCTGCCACGCTCGCCTCAAACTTGGAATTACTTCCTACTCTTTAATATTCCTCATTCATTAATGTCGCTAAAACTAATCTCAATCAGTATTTAAACACATTTTATTAATTGCCACCGTGCTTTTGTTTTGTCTGTAATTAAAAGCATTAAATTTTTTAAGAACAAGGTTGTTTTCTTGTTTCTCTTGCAAATGTACCAACAAGCCATAACATATATTAAAAAAACCCTTTCATATTCTTCGATTTTGTTTAATCATTACGGGAAATGGCGTCACTCTTCAAGCAGTATAGTTGAAATCTTCGAACCTTAAAGCCAAGAAAGAAAAGTTGGTCGTCGGAAAGGAAATACAATTAGGAGGAGAAGGCAAACTCGATAATATTTAATTTTTTTTATATATTACATATTAATTTTAGGAGTCAATTTGAACCCGTATTGTCTTAAAAAAATTTATATTTTTTTATTGTTTAATAGGTCTTTTACTTTTAAAAGTTTTTGTTAACTTTTGTAACACATTTTTTAGTCTTACTTATACATATTGTTTTACTTTTGCAAGTGGTTTTAGGGATAGATTTATCATTGTTTTCTTCAATTTGGTGGATGTTCGATTCTTTTATCATTTTGGACTATCATACTTAAGTTGTGGAAAAACAAATTATCAATGTAACACAATGCTCATTTGAAGCTGATATTTTTATTATTATAGAAATTATCCTTCATCACTTGCAATATATATTCTTTTTTTCAAATGGTATGATCCCATTAATAAAACGAATTAATGAATTTATTATTAAAATAATATTCATCCAATTCAAATAATATTGGGATAAACATGAACCAACTTTTCTTACTTCTTTTAATAATATAATATAATATAAGTCAAGAATTTAGAGAAGATGCAAAGCAGGATAAACACATTCATTGAATGGAGTTGGATACAAATTTTGTTTTTCCGCTAACTTTATTAAAAGATCCAATAAGAGCTGTAAACAGAGCTCCTTCCACATACAGCACAAGTTTTATATACAAAAGCCCCCGTCAAGAAATAGTACTCTCTCTTACGTATGTAGATAAGCTTTGACGAAAAATAATAAAAAGGGCTTGCAAATTTCAATTTCGTCTATATCTTACAAACTAAATTCACAGGATATACATGATTATTGAGATAATATTAATCATAACTAAATTTCAATTTCATCTATATCAACATGGGTTGAAGTTCAGAGTCTTGAGCATTTTACGAAGACGAAAAAGATGATGGTGAAATTGGGAAGTGCAATCAATTAATTGTCGTAACGGAATCAAAGATACTGTCGAAACTATTTTTTTGAAAATGGGAATCGACTTGGTTTTGAAAATGAAAATAAAACGGGAGTCGCCACCGATCTTTATTAGGTGTGATCGGATCACCTTTGTTTTAATAAAACGTTTTGATTTACTAAAACAGTGTTTGGTCTACGAAATTTTAGAAAACGGGTTCGGGAGTTGGTTACGTGCGAGGAAGGATTAGCACCCTCGCCACGCCCAAAATTGGTACCAAATTGATTAATTAATGTCTTAATGTCGAAAAATTGAAAAGATTTTAAAATACCATCCTCTTTATTTAAAAGAAAATTTGAATAAATTAAAATGGATGCTGAGACCCTCTTATTCCGAAGAAATAAAATATCACGTCCAGTAAGTTAGGGTACGGCATTTTGAGTTCCCGAAATTGAGCTTGTCTTTCGACTTTTAAAACTCGTATTTAAGCTCGATGAGGGTATTCGGTTATTTGTCAAATGAAAAACTGAAACCCAGTAAGTATGGGCACGATATTCTCGGGTTTCCAAACACAGAATGTTGCCTTGATTTTAAAAAAATCTTATCTCGAAAAAACGAAATGTCATATCCAGTAAGTTAGGACACAACATATCGAATTCTCGAGAATAAATTTTTATTTGTTTAGAACTTCTTGCGATTTAAACTAATATTCCGTTATTTAGATTAAATGAGAAAAATCGAAACCCAGTAAGTTAGGGCACAATTTTCTCAAACTTCTAAAACGCGAAATATTACACTGTTTTAAAAAAATTTTGATTTTAAATAATAGCGAATACAACACGTAAAAAACATATATTTATTTCGTTTGGAGTAAAATGCGACAAATTTTAAATAATAAGGACAATGAGCAACATGAGAGAAGAAACAACGTCAATATGCAAGCTACAAATTATATGTACAGAAAATTTAAAACAAATAACATGTGTAAAAGCTTAAAACAGGTAAAATACTAAAGATAATAATATATTAAGTTTAAAATAATATTAAAAAAGGTTTAAAATAATATATAAAAAAAATACCAAAACGGGTAATACACAAAACAATCTATATTAATCTAAAGTATATAATATACATGAAAATGAAAATATATGAAAGTGTTTGAGATAAGCAAAAATATAAAATAGAGTCTTCATAGGAAATAAACTATACATATGAATAGATTTAAAATATAAAAATATAAACATTCATAAATAAATTTGAAGGAGGATATATATACATAAAATAATATGGACTCAACAATGTATACATAGAGTAAAATAATTTTAATAAAAATTAAGTACGTGCATGTAAAAGTAACATATAGGAATATTTAAATTCAAACATCACACAAATATTTAAAACAAAGAGATATAAAGAAACAACTATTTAATTAAACAAAATAAAATATACAAATGGGGGATAAAGACGACAAGTTTCCTTTTTTTTTTTTTTAATTCAAGATAATTTTGTTAAGACAATTTCAGAAAAGATGGATAATAAATTCAAAAGAGCCAAAGAATTAGAATAAAGAGACTTAATTGGAATAAAAATAAAATCTAAAGAAATAATTTTTAAACAAATGAAACCATGAAAACAGAATTAAGGATTTGAATAAAATGCGCGTAAATAAATAGGGATTACAATTGAAATTAAACCAAAATCCTGCGCATATCGTGTAAACAAGGACTACTTTGGAATGGCGCACAAATTCTAAGGATAAATTGAAAACATGCCAGGAATAAAGATTAGGCTTAATCGAACGCCAGCGCAAAGGGGAGGGACCAAGCACACAAATATCCCTTTGAAGGGATATGCATAGTGTCCCTACACCCACACGACGTCAGTTTTTTTCAAGATCTTAAAACCCCTTTTTTGGCTTTGTTTCTGTTTCAATTCAGAGAGAAGAAGAAAAAACAAATAAACTTTTAAAGCTTATCCTCTCTCCCTCTCATTTTCAATCGGTTGGGCTCCTCTAGCCGTCCGCCGCGCCACCACTGTATCTGGTGGTCGACGTCGCTCCCCGGGGTTCAGGTATGCTCTCTTTCCCTTCTCTTTCGCTCTTCTATTTTGTTTTTGTTTATTAAAGATTTCAAAAATAGTAAAATAAGAAATAAAAAAAAGTAAAATAATAACAGAAAATAAGAATGGAATCAACCTTGCAATTTTTGCTTTTGATTTAAGATAGATCGTAAAAAAATGAAACCGAAGGAAAATACAACATTGGTTTGCTTTGGTTTTATAGCCGATTTCGATTTTTACATTTCATTTTGTTTTCTGCTAGTCTCTGTCATTGTGCTTTCTGTTTTCGTTTAGCTTTGCGTGTGTTGTTTGCAGGGTATGGGCAAGGCATAGGCGTGCGAGTCGTTGGTTGGTGTGCGTAGTGGCTGTGGGTGTTGACCGAGGCGTGCGGCAGCTGTGGCGCTTGGGGGCTAGGGTTCTGAAAATTCTTAAAGTTTTTGGGCCGATTTTGGTTGGGCTAGGGTTAGATGAATTTGGGCTAATTTTTGTTTTGTTTGGATTGTTGATTCTGGCGGGGTGTTTTATCTTTTATTGGGTTCTTTAATGGGCCCCAGGCAAAATTTGGGTATTACAGCTGCATCTCTTTGTTCATTATCGTGAAACGAGAATAGAGGAAAGACAATAAAAGAGCCAATTTTGCCCGGTCCTAGCCAAGCATTGGTTCTTCGGGTGTTTTTTCTTTGCCAGGTAGCTTCAAACTCCACTGTAACTTGTTGCTTTGATCCACTCCACTGCTACTTCCGAGAGATAAGGCATGTTGCTTCAATCCGCTTTACCGTTCCGTTATATCTTTCAGGAGATAATATTTGCAATCTTTAGCCTATTCCACTGCTGGTCAACAACAGGACAATCTTCAACCCATTCCACCGTTGTTCGATGGTAACAGGACAATCTTCAACCCGTTCTACCACTGTTTGATGGCAATGGGACGATCTTCAACTTGTTCCACCCCTGTTCGATGACAATAGGACGATCTTCAACCCGTTCCACCGCTATTCGGTGGCAACAGGATGATCTTTAGCTTGTTCTACCGCTGTTCAATGGCAACAGGACGATTTTCAACCCGTTCCACCGTTGTTCGGTGGCAACAGGACGATCTTCAGCTCGTTCGACCGCTATTAGATGGCAATAGGACGATCTTCAACCCATTCCACCGCTGTCCGATGGCAACCGGATGATCTTCAACCCATTCCACCGCTGTTCGGTGGCAACAAGACGATCTTCAATTTGCTTCCTTCAAGAAGACTTCAATCTTCAGTCTGCTCCACTACTATCTCTAGGGAACAAAATCTGAACTTTTCCATTTGCTTCCTTACTATCTTCAGGAAGACTTCAATCTTCAATCCACTCCACTATCATCTCTAGGGAACAAAACCTGAACTTGCTACACTGTTCTTTGAGGAACCTGTCCTGTAGAATGTGATTATGCTTAAATAAATGATGAGGATGCTATGATCGGAATGACTCGAATGCTCCAAACTATTTGTATGAATGCAGAATGTCATAAGAATAGTCTTTTTTCAAAGATTAGGGTGCAATGATCAGAATGAATCGAATGCCCCTAACTGAATGTGTGAATGCGGAATGTCATAAGAATAGTCCTTTTTCAAAAATCAGGATGCAATGATCAGAATGAATCGAATGCCCCTAATTAAATGTGTTTTTCATGAATGTAGAATTTCATGAGAATGATCCTCTTCTAATAGTTTAATGCGGTATTATTCATCAGGGCTATATCACTGACGTCTTATGCTGCGGTCTTGTTCGACTAGCATTCATGACAGAACACTCGGAAAAATAATTATATCTTCCCCAACGGGTTTGCCCCACTGTAACTTCAGGGTTCATCTTATTATGACCTAGGGGTATAGGATCTGAATCCTTTCATTCGTCCCAATGCGACTCCAAACCGTAGGATTTGTTTCTTCTTCAGCCCATCTCATTGCTGTTTGAGGGTACAAGATCTGTATTCTTCCATCTATTGATCACTCTTCGGATGTCCCAACCAGATGTGTATGCATAATGCTTGTATAAATGCAGAATATCATTTCCTTTCGACAATAATTCCAATTTTGCACTTGGGTTAACAATGCCCATTTTTCATCAGGATTGTATCACTAACGCAATACCTTGTCATTTTGTTCAATCGCTATTTTGACAAAGATCTGAAGAGATAACATTAATTTGGACTCATGATGTTCCCAACCCATAAGCTTGGTGAATCCTAAACAATAATCCTGTTTCAGACTCCTGTATTGTTTAGGGGTTCATGATGGACGAAATGGAAATTTATTGGGAGCATAGCTCGAAACAAACAAGTTAATCAAAGCTAGCAAATGCAAAGAAATTTAGGAAACTCATAATGGGTAAAATAGAAGCTAGGTGCCCCAAATATCGCAGCTTGAGCTTCTCTGTTTAAACTTCTTGAGGACCATTTTAAACTCAATATGTGTTTAGGGGATCCGGAGCCCTTTGTCGATACCCCAAGGCGTAACATACCTCTTCATTGTTACTTCAAGCACAGCAAGCCTACTGTATGCCCCACCTTTGATCAAAATTTAAGCTGCTCTTTTCGGGTTTTCAACTCAAACACACATTTGGTCTCAAGGCGCCCTTTGTGGGTTTCGCCTTTGGCCTCTCTTTTTTCTTTCTTCTTTTGCTGAAGATTTCCTTCTTGCTTGTTTTTTGATTTTTTAATTTTTTTGATTTTTGATTTTTTGATTTTTGATTTTGATTTTTTGATTTTTTTGATTTTTTATCCCCCTTTTAGGCTGAATCTGAATTCACCGAGTCGGACAGGCCCTTGCCATCCATCTCTGCCAATATCCATGTTTCCATAGAATAGATCTTCTTTGTTCCATAAGGTCCTTCCTAGTTTGGCATTCATTTTCTTCTGAAGTCCCTTTTGCATGAGAGAATTTTCCTTTCAAAGCTCTATAATGAAATTTTCTAAAGCGATCCTTTTTTGTTGAAAACTCGCATCATCTGATCGTGACAGATAGCTCTCAACATTTTCTCTTCAAATTCACTTGATCATATCGAAATTGGATCCATTCCACCTTATCTAATTTTGGCTCGGCCCGTGCCTAGGGAACAGAGGATTTTGACTTCACTAGGTGAAACCTAATGAGGAAGGGGTTGCCCCAGCAGAGGTCCTGGCCTACGTTTAATGAGCATAAAGGGTAAACGTAACTTCTATATGCCAATAATCACAAGTTTAGGTCATCTTCCTAACGACCCTTGTTTTGTTGCCTCCCCTTTTTTTTTGCACTATGACGTGACATTTGATCTTTGAAAAGACCGTAAACTTTTGATATTGTGCGGTTAAATATGATCTTTTCGCCATTTTTGTTAATATTTTTTTTTCTTTTTTGGTCTAATGACTATCGACTTTGTAATATTGGCATACGAAGCGACCCTCACCCTCTTAGTGAAGAGATCAATATCCACAAAAATGCATTGATGCAGACCAGAAGCTTTTAAGAAGATTGGCTTGATAACCTCCATGCCCCATGTGTAGAAGAGGCACATAAGTTCTATCCTCCGCGATTTGGCGTTTGATGTAATTTTCCCTTCTGGGTAGACCAGTAGCTCGAACCTCTTGATTGGCTTAGTCAGGGTAGAACCATCAGCATGTGATCTTCAAATATCCTTATGGACTTCTTCTGTGACTTTCTTAGCTTAGACAGCATACTCGTGCCTTAGTAGTCCCGACGTGATCATACGAAAATATCTTTGAACTCTTGGAGATAACTCAATGATTCCTGCGGCAAGCTAAGCTTCCATCTTCATCTCCCTTGTAGTGTTTGCTGACACTTCATAGGATAGGATCTACCATTCTAAACAATTTAGGAAATAAGTTGTGGCCACTGCCATCTCCACAGTCCTTCAATCCCTTTAGACACATATCTCGTTAAAAAGAGAGTCGGTAACAGCGTCGCTTATGTCATTGATATCTGGGGGACCCATTGTGGGTATGAAGGTAGAAAATTAAAAGTATGATATGGAAATGAAATGATGTAGAGTATGAAATACGAAGAGTGAAAATAAAGATGCATTTTATTGAAATAACAATTCTGGAAACAAGCCTATTTCACAGTCCTTCAATCCCTTTAGACACATATCTCGTTAAAAAGAGAGTCGGTAATAGCGTCGCTTATGTCATTGATATCTGGGGGACCCATTGTGGGTATGAAGGTAGAAAATTAAAAGTATGATATGGAAATGAAACGATGTAGAGTATGAAATACGAAGAGTGAAAATAAAGATGCATTTTATTGAAATAACAATTCTGGAAACAAGCCTATTTCACAAAAGGACTCTTGTTGCCTCTAGGTTTAAAGCAACAAACATGTTTTAAATATTACTCCAGATTAGCTAAAATACAGGGATCCCTTCCACAGTCCCATTGTTCAAAACACTCAAAGTATGTAGGGGCTTGGAAAATTTGATTTTCCGCTTCACTCTTCAGATACGTCGTTAACATTCTGATTTCCCGAATCTGAAGACTTCTTCAAGGAAATGCACTCTCCTGCCCCATTCCGGTTTCAATTACTGCTTTATCAGAATGTTCTGGTCCTGAAAACTATCGAACTGCACAATTCCCATGCTGATAAATTTTTCGACCAACTTCTTAAATGCAACGCAGTTATCGATTGAATGACCCGTTATTCCCGTATGATACTTGCATTGAGCACTCGAATCATACCATTTGGGGTATGGGGGTTGCATTGGTTTTATGTAGTGAGGAGCCACCATATGTGCATCAAATAGGCTTTGATACGACTCCCTATATGTCATTGGAATTGGTGTAAACTGGAGTTGCTTTGCATTGGATTCTTGACTTGATGAGCCCTGATAACCTGTTGTCAGGGCCTTTGATTGCCCTATAGTGACTAATTTGGGGTGCTTGCTCAAACTGTTCAGTTTATTTTCCTTATTTCTCGAGGCCTTTAAAGTCTGCTCTCTCCTTTCCTTTGTCTCTACTTGAACAATCAGTTTGGCCCGATCATCCTTAGGGTTAAAACATGAGCTCATCGAGAAATTCGACAGTGCTGGGGTATCAATCTGACATTGGGGTTTGATAATGACGGGAACCCCATGCGACTGTGTATCTGGTTGAGTCGGGACATTCATCGGGGAATAAATGATTTCTTTGTGATCATCCGCACTGTTGACCCCTTGGCCACTCCTTTTTTCAAATCCTCCAGCTAATAACTGGGTTAGCTCACCTGTCATATTCCTTTGCAATTCTTGCATTTGTTCCCGCATCTCTTGTTGAATTTTGGTCAATTGCTCTTGCATCCGTATTTGTATTTTCTCTATTCTTTCCAACCTTTGTTCCATGTCTTCTAGCTAACTGAAATAACTTAACTTAATTAGGGTCTTTCTACAAATTTTAATGCATGTGATACGATGTAATGCAAATGCATGCAATACAAATCATGAAATGTAAGGCAAATACATAGAATTAATACAAAAAGAAAGAGAGGCGTTGATCATGAATTCAATTCCATTAGAAGAACTTTTCTAGAAAATATGTTTATTTACATAAAACGAATTGCATATATGGCCATGTCCTCAAAGTCCAGGTGAAAACACCAATCCTCTTCTTCGTGTTTGGATGTTATGATTGTGTCCCATGAACTTCCTCAATAGACGCCTTTTCTAGCTCATTGTTGCTTGGTCCAGTTCGTATCTCGTCACTCGCTCATCTTTCGCGATACTCATAATCTTCTGACGACTCCCGAACAATCCTTGTCGGCTTGAATCTTCTTCTTATCCGGATGTTTATGGCTATGCCCCTTGAACTTTCTCAATAGATGTCTCTTCTAGCTCTTTGTTGCTTGGTCCAGGTCGTACCTCGTCACTCGCTTATCCTTCGTGATACTTGTAATCTTCTAATAATTCCCGAACAATCCTTGTCAGCTTGAATCTTCAGGTAGTATCTTGTCTTGTTGTTTACCTAGACTATGTTTGGACGACCGTATTATAATCCACTTTATCAAGTAACACATTCCCTTATGACAAAACTCCTCTATTTAGGAATCGAATATGAATCAACACTTCCTTTCTAAGATGATGCAATGTAATGCAATCAAGATAGAGGAAAACACGTTAGCACAAGAGAGATAAACAATCACACAAGGAATCATGTTAGTGCAATAAACAAACACAGAACACCTATCCTACTAGGGGTTTGGTACGATTCTACCTAAGGTAGGCTCCTAGGTCTCTATATGGGGTTTGGATCTAAAGAAGGGTACCCGAACCAGCAGATTCATCGATCCTCACCCATTATAGGCTCATATGGACCAAGTTTGGTTCAGGGGAACACATTTCCCTATGGGCATGCGGAGGTGAAAACCTCACGAAGCACATAGGTACAAATGTGTCCCGGAAGCAGTCCACTAGCCCATGCGAAGGTGAAAACATCACGAAGGCATAGCTTCTCGCTCCCACTTAAAGGGTGTGATCACAACGGTCATGCAGATATGAATGTAGAAGTATCCTAAGAGACTCAACATTATTGCAATCATAGCACCAACAAACGCATCAAAAGAAACATGATTTTTCAAAACCATTTTGCAAATTTTTGACAAAAGAACAAAGAATAATCAATTTTATGGCCTGACTCTCTTATGTGCCCAGTGGAGTCGCCAAGCTGTCGAAACCATTTTTTTGATAACGGGAATCGACTTGGTTTTGAAAATGAAAATAAAACGGGAGTCGCCACCGATCTTTATTAGGTGTGATCGGATCACCTTTGTTTTAATAAAACGTTTTGATTTACTAAAACAGTGTTTGGTCTACGAAATTTTAGAAAAAGGGTTCGGGAGTTGGTTACGTGCGAGGAAGGATTAGCACCATCGCCACGCCCAAAATTGGTACCAAATTGATTAATTAATGTCTTAATGTCGAAAAATTGAAAAGATTTTAAAATACGATCCTCTTTATTTAAAAGAAAATTTGAATAAATTAAAATGGATGCTGAGACCCTCTTATTCCGAAGAAATAAAATATCACGCCCAGTAAGTTAGGGTACGGCATTTTGAGTTCCCGAAATTGAGCTTGTCTTTCGACTTTTAAAACTCGTATTTAAGCTCGATGAGGGTATTCGGTTATTTGTCAAATGAAAAACCGAAACCCAGTAAGTATGGGCACGATATTCTCGGGTTTCCAAACACAGAATGTTGCCTTGATTTTAAAAAAATCTTATCTCGAAAAAACGAAATGTCATATCCAGTAAGTTAGGACACAACATATCGAATTCTCGAGAATAAGTTTTTATTTGTTTAGAACTTCTTGCGATTTAAACTAATATTCCGTTATTTAGATTAAATGAGAAAAATCGAAACCCAGTAAGTTAGGGCACAATTTTCTCAAACTTCTAAAACGCGAAATATTACATTGTTTTAAAAAAAAATTGGTTTTAAATAATAGCGAATACAACACGTAAAAAACATATATTTATTTCGTTTGGAGTAAAATGTGACAAATTTTAAATAATAAGGACAATGAGCAACATGAGAGAAGAAACAACGTCAATATGCAAGCTACAAATTATATGTACAGAAAATTTAAAGCAAGTAACGTGTGTAAAAGCTTAAAACAGGTAAAATACCAAAGATAATAATATATTAAGTTTAAAATAATATTAAAAAAGGTTTAAAATAATATATTAAAAAAAAATACCAAAACGGGTAATACACAAAACAATCTATATTAATCTAAAGTATATAATATACATGAAAATGAAAATATATGAAAGTGTTTGAGATAAGCAAAAATATAAAATAGAGTTTTCATAGGAAATAAACTATACATATGAATAGATTTAAAATATAAAAATATAAACATTCATGAATAAATTTGAAGGAGGATATATATACATAAAATAATATGGACTCAATAATGTATACATAGAGTAAAATAATTTTAATAAAAATTAAGTACGTGCATGTAAAAGTAACATATAGGAATATTTAAATTCAAACATCACACAAATATTTAAAACAAAGAGATATAAAGAAACAACTATTTAATTAAACAAAATAAAATATACAAATGGGGGATAAAGACGACAAGTTTCCTTTTTTTTTTTTTTAATTCAAGATAATTTTGTTAAGACAATTTCAGAAAAGATGGATAATAAATTCAAAAGAGCCAAAGAATTAGAATAAAGAGACTTAATTGGAATAAAAATAAAATCTAAAGAAATAATTTTTAAACAAATGAAACCATGAAAACAGATTACAATTGAAATGCGCGTAAATAAATAGGGATTACAATTGAAATTAAACCAAAATCCTGCGCATATGATGTAAACAAGGACTACTTTGGAATGGCGCACAAATTCTAAGTATAAATTGAAAACATGCCAGGAATAAAGATTAGGCTTAATCGAACGCCAGCGCAAAGGGGGGGACCAAGCACACAAATATCCCTTTGAAAGGATATGCATAGTGTCCCTAGACCCACACGACGTCGTTTTTTTTCAAGGTCTTAAAACCCCTTTTTTGGCTTTGTTTCTGTTTCAATTCAGAGAGAAGAAGAAAAAACAAATAAACTTTTAAAGCTTATCCTCTCTCCCTCTCATTTTCAATCGGTTGGGCTCCTCTAGCCGTCCACCGCGCCACCACTGTATCTTGTGGTCGACGTTGCTCCCCGGGGTTCAGGTATGCTCTCTTTCCCTTCTCTTTCGCTCTTCTATTTTGTTTTTGTTTATTAAAGATTTCAAAAATAGCAAAATAAGAAATAAAAAAAAGTAAAATAATAACAGAAAATAAGAATGGAATCAACCTTGCAATTTTTGCTTTTGATTTAAGATAGATCGTAAAAAAATGAAGCCGAAGGAAAATACAACATTGGTTTGCTTTGGTTTTATAGCCGATTTCGATTTTTACATTTCATTTTGTTTTCTGCTAGTCTCTGTCATTGTGCTTTCTGTTTTCGTTTGGCTTTGCGGGTGTTGTTTGCAGGGTATGGGCAAGGCGTAGGCGTGCGAGTCGTTGGTTGGTGTGCGTAGTGGCTGTGGGTGTTGACCGAGGCGTGCGGCGGCTGTGGCACTTGGGGGCTAGGGTTCTGAAAATTCTTAAAGTTTTTGGGCTGATTTTGGTTGGGCTAGGGTTAGATGAATTTGGGCTAAGTTTTGTTTTGTTTGGGCTGTTATTTCTGGTGGGTTGTTAATTGGGTTTTGTAATTGGAATTTCTGGACTGTTTTATCTTTTATTGGGTTCTTTAATGGGCCCCGGGCAAATTTTGGGTATTACAGATACGATGGAAAATATATCTCGCCAACTCCAACAATATTACCACAAGTTGTATATAGAGTTCCATGGATTGAGTTGGGTCAAAAAACTAACCTAGTTTTTGGTTTTTAGGTCCTGATGCAGCTTGAAAAATGAGTCTAAAATTATGTTAAAATTCGGTCTGAATAAAAGTACAAAACCTAAGCTCGTCTCATATTAATTTTTTTAAATTATTTTTTATACTAAAACAAATTTAAAAAATATAATACATGAAATAGACTAAAAACATTAAAATAAATGTTTCCTAACAAATTTAAAATACATATAAAAAAAGTCTTTGTACTTAAAAAACACTAACATAATTGTAACTTAGCAAGCAATTGACTCTAAAATAGTAGCAAAATTAATAATAAAATAATATCCAAATAATAACAACAAAATAGTAGCAATATAATAGCAAAATGATAGTAAAACAGTAGCAGAATTTTTTTGTCAAATTCGGGCCAGACAAAAAAGTTTTGCCTAATACTTGACTCATTTTCTAAACAATAACTTCTTTTTTGTCCAAGCTCATTTCTCAGACTTATATTTTTATCCAAATTCTCCCACTTTTCAGGTGGGCTTGAGTGGATGACCTGAACCGTGATCATGTGTTGTTGTATACAATCTAAGTTAAATTTTTTTATTCAATCCCATGGTTTAATCATTTTAAAGAAGATGAATTAATAATAATTCAAGAAATTTTAAAAGTAATACTTAAAAATTATATTTAAAAACTAAGAGTAATTATTTGATATATAGTCAGTGAAATTTTTTAGACTCCACAAATAAGTTGAGAGGGTGACAAGCGTTACATTTATTTATATAATTTTTTTAATTTTTTAATTTTTTTACTACACTCCATAGTTGATTTGAAAAATAAAACACAATAAAAGAAATCTTAATTTTTTGCTAAAAAAAATAAATCGACTTTCAGCTTTTACCTTTTTGAAATTTGATTCTTAATTTTTGGTTTTTATCGATTTAAAATGGTTGTAATTATTTTCGATTAAATAATATAAATTGAACTTTTAGTTTTTGATTCAATTAATTCTTTTAATCATCGAAAAATTTTGAGTCAACGATATAAAGTGGAGGAGGAGGTGGAGGCGTAATAATGGTGGGAGAAGCGAAAAAGAAAGAAGAAAGTAAATTTTGAGGATTAAATTGAAATGAATTATAAAATTTAACAGTTATTTTTTAAAATTATGACTAAAACTTTTATCATTGAATGGATTGAAGTTTTAATATTGGAATCAATTATAGAATTGCGTCCTAAGATTTGGGATTGAGAATCACCTTTTTCCTATACCTTAATTGAGTGCGCTGAGAAATTCAAGCGGATCTACTGCATCCTTTTCAAGGGTATAAGATAAACTCGCAGAGAAATTACTGGAGAGTTAATTTTGATATACAGTAAAAAGTTATTGTAGAGACAGGATATGTAAGATGTTTTGCTTGGGGGACAATAATCAACAATGTAAATAATTATACAAGAGCCGTTAGTTAGAATGGGAGATTCCCTTTGAACATGGAAAATAAATAAGAGGAGAGATTCCCTAATATTCCGCAAAGATAAGTTTAAATTCTTTGTGAAGAATTGAATTGCAGTTGTTTTGGCAGCCTGGTGTTTCCCAATGTTTCAGAAAACAAATTAGATATATTAATTTACTAAGAAAAGGAATAATTAAAGAAAAATAATTATATGAAATGTGACAAAACTACATTAAAAAATATTAGTCTTCTTATCTTTGAATCACAAGAGGAAAATGAGGGGTTGGATTTTCATGATGACTCATTTCCATATTTACCTTTATCTTTTTGTTAAAGACAAATCAAATCATGAGTACTTGTTCTGAAAATTGGAAAACGCCATTGCTCATGTTCCATCTTTGGAATGGAAGAAAGTTGAAGGAATCTTTCATTACAACGGTGTTTCCTGCAAACATAAGCTATCAATAATGGAGATGCTAATGCAGGTCTAGTCCATCGTCTTGGGTTGATCACACTGATTAGGGTGTGTAGAACCCACTAAAACGTTTTTATCCACGTACGGCTTCTAATTTATGTGCCAGCCAAGCACGCAATCAACCAAAGATTTGGGTGATAATATTGTCTCTACTCTACTGATATTTGTTGGAAGGACATGCATAGTTAGTTCGAAAATGCTTTTAATCAAACACAAATTCAAACTCTTTGTTTTGCTCATCATCTTATTTCTTCTAACAAACTGTTTGTTGAAAGCTTTTACGGAAAAATTTTCAGCCTTTTTCGATATTTATTTCATGTAAAATAATATGGTCAACAAAAAATTACTCCATTATTCATGTAAAATGTCTTACTAATTTTTTTTTCCATATTACATTTTCCAAACTGATAAAACTCCATTCACTTTAACGCCCTCGCACCCGACCCGAACATTGGGTCAAGGCACCACCGCACCGGGATGTTTGTTACATTCTCTACTACATTCTTCACTTGTCAAATATTTTTCTATAAACTTCATAATTTTTCAGTTTAGTCCCTTTTTGTCATAAAAGTTTAATATTCACTAATTAATCATATTAAATCAATTTTATTTCTTGTTACACTTTAATCACATAATTTATCTCCATATCTTGTTCCACATATCAAATTTCTATGTATTTCACTTATATTATTTCATCCACATATTTTTTAAGTTTAACAATTTAGTCCTTGTCATCATAAAAATTCTATATTTTTCAACAATTTCACTTTTACAATACTTTATGCATATTTCATTATCTCATAACACATTCATTAAAATTTTGTCATAATTTCCTTATTCACATATTAAATTGTTTCACACTTAAACTTTTGTACATTTTTTAATTTAGTCCATATTGCCATGTAATTTATTTTTCACCATATAAGCTTAATCAAATAATTTATTATAATATCTTATTTCAGATAACAAATTTTCACGCATTAACATCATGAAAATTCATCACTTACTATAATTTCACCTTAACATCAGTTTGTAATCAATTCACTTCTTTATTTCAACTCTTTATCGTAAATCTGAGCTCTATATTTGTTTCATTGAAAACAACTTTTATAAAATATTTTCAGTAAATTTGCCAAACAACAAAAAATATTTTACACATATACATCAAAACACCATAATATATTAACTTTTCCAGAAAAGTAAGTCATTTTCCGAAAATCATTTTCAGTGAAACAAACGGAGCCTGAGTTTAGAGTATTTATCAATATAGTATTTTTTAAATTTAATCTTTAATGTACTTTAAAAGGATTGATGGTATCTTACCTAATTTTCACTTGTGATATCTAAACTTTACTCAGAGAATGGATGATATAACTTTTTTTTAGAAGAATAATAATATAATAAAAACAATAGGCTAACCCGCCATCTTCCATTTCCTTATATTGTAATCAACATGGCTTACCAAATGTTTATTTTCATGCTGCTCTACTTAACGTTGTTATCTAGCAAAGTCACATAAACCCAACATGCATATTTACAGTCCATATATACTACTATAAAACTGTATCTTGAAAAAACATGTATTGTAGGTATGGGGCAAAGCATAATCTTAGGATCCTTTACTTGGTTCAACTGTAGATGGATCATGGAGCAAGCCCATGTGTTTGTCTTCCAATGGGTCCTTCCCATGTTTGTCAACAGCTAGGCCCGTCTTCATCCTCCACCCAATCATCTGTCACCATTTTTTGCTGATAATATCGCAGTGCCACAAATAGCATGAACGCTACACCATTTTACATCATTGAAAAAGGAACAACCAAAAATGTTAAAATCAAAGAAAGAAAAAGGAAATGAACTCAAGCAGTTTTTTTTTTTTTTTACCTGCCCAAACTCGTCCTACAAAGGAACATAGGTTCCAAACCAGAGTGAAGATGGCCATTGCCACGGCATTTTTATGGGTGCACGATTCCCATGCATCTCGAAACCGTCGAATCCAAAATTTTCCTTCATTTTCAGTTACATTTAAAATAATCATTCCCAGCTTAACATGTACAAAATAAATAAATAAGTGATTTTAAAACTTTATTAAAAGGGGAGGATAAAGGTAGGGGGTCGAATAAGAATCCTATAGCGAAGATAATGATGTAATGATGGAGGCCTACTTTAGGACACATGAAATCTAACCCATAGGGGGAACATTTATCAGATCAATCAAGGAAACAGAAAGAGCCGTTAAAATCAATCAGACGAACAAGATTTAATGATAATGTCAGATGCGAGGGACAATGTGGGCGCAGCTGAATTCAAATATTCTGCAACGGTAAAACTACAGTAGAAATTAATTGTAAATAAAAAATGAAATGAATATAGCATAGAGACAAAATATAATTATTATTATCGCAAGGGAGGGATGGGATTTTACCGTACGCAGTTAACTGGTGGGAATAAGCAGAGCAGACTTTTGGGACAATGAAAACGCCAAAAAAACCTGAGACAGCAAGCACAACCAAGCGTCAGTTAAAAAGTGAAAAAACAAAACTGGCTTTTAGATTTCATTTCACTGTGAGAATTTAACAGTTTCTGTTTCTCTATAATTTGTGAAAGAAGTGGGGACTTTTACTGTAAAGCCAAGCAGTGTTGTTTGGGTAAAAAGTAAGAACCGGAAAAACCCTTTTTTATATGATTTTAACTCAATATAACTTACCCAATTTAGTCATTTTCCAGATGGTTATAGAGCTGCCACACCTGGCCAAAACAAACAGTAGTACTGCCAGCTGCACAATGCATCAACTTTATAAAAAAAAAAATGAAAATTAAAACAAATGGTTGAAAATTGGGAATTTAATTATTACACTACCTTCATTGTTGTTGCAGGATCACCAGAAAAAAGTGCCCTGAGTTTTATTAGGAACTCATTCAAGTAAGGAAGAACCAATTCAAGTAACCAAAATGCTTCTTCTTCTCCAACCACATAGCTTAATTCATCTACGTCCATAACTCCCCTGGAATGTTACCCAAACATATCTCAATAAATGGATCAAATGTCATAATTAATAGCATCTGATGCAAGGGTCTACCTGCAGATTATTGATCTGTAGAGGAATATGGTGGCAAGGTAGACAAGACACACATAGGACATTGCAGAAATAAAGCTGCAGAAAGGCATTGATCGAACACAGTTTCAGTAATTTTAGACAACAATGAAAAAAAGGAGACTAGTGTCCGAGTGACGATTTAGAGACCTGATGTTGAGGTCTTGGGTGTAAGAGGATGAGATAATGATGAATGTTCCCATCCCAAACACCAGTGCTGATTTCGATACATCTCTCCACATTACTAAATCAACTGGAAACACAAACAAACACAAAATAAGAAAGAATTATGTAAGTTGCAATTATATTCTACATCAAAACTCATTGATCTTCCTACCTAGATTCTGCAATTTGTTCTGAGATTGTGGGAAACTCTGGTAATGATAATCATCTGAGATTGTAGGTTTTGTAGGAGTTGTGTAAACTGAAGCAGCACGTTTTACAACTGGTGGAAGCTGTTTATTCAGGGTTGAAGAAAATGGTGAGGTTTTATTATGGAATTGGCTAATTTTCTTCACTTCATTAACGACTTTGTTAGGCTTATCTTCTTGTAACTTGTTCACTTCAGCTTTGCCAGGTTTTTCTTCTGGTAATTTCTTCCTTTCATCAGCAAGCTTCTTTTCTGGTATAGTCATTTCCTTGATGTCAAAACTCTTCTTTTCATTCTCAACCTCCTCAATTTCCTCCTCCTCCTCTTCTTCTTCTTCAGAAAATTCTTCATCATCTTCAACACCATCACCATCATCAACTATATCTCCATTGCTTGAAATGGACGTTTCTTGGCACACACCAAACTCTTTACACTTCTCCTCAGACTCAGATCCATTCTTCTCCTCATCTTCATCAATGGGAACATTATTTCCCTTGTTTTGATCATCCAAAACCAAAACTTTTTGATTCCCTTTATTTCCATTTCCATTACCTGCAGACTGATCTGATTTGGACTTCCTTAATTGAACTGAATTCCCCTCCATTCTCTCACCACCTTCATTAACATCTTTACTCCTTTTGGGAACTTCAGATCTCGGCTTCTTCATATGAATTGGGCTTCTCTCAATTCCATCAACTGACTTACTGAGCTCCCTCATTCCTTCAGATCTTCCTTTCTTAACCTGTACTGGACTCTTGATTCCATCAACAGACAAGCTCAAGTCTTTGCAATGCTCCAAGGATCTTCCTTTAGCCACCCGAATTTGGTGGCTCCTCTTACTAATTCCACCAACAGACACACTCAACTCCTTGCATTGTTCCTCGGCTTTGCCTTTAGCAATCTGAATTGGGTTCTTCTCTAACCCTTCAAAACTCTCATTTTTCCAAGTTTTTCTCTTCCCGACACCGCCGACAACAGGTTGGCCTTTCTTCACGCTCAATCTTTTAGTACCACCAACACCATTACTGTTTTCTTCAGTAATGGTGCCAGCATTGAAAACCTTAATTCCACCTTTAACTTCATCACTCTTCATTCTAGTTTCCCAGACAGAGCCTGCAACAACACTGCCCTTAGCTTCACCTCTTCTGAAACTCAAATCCATCTCTTTCTCTCCTATTTATGTTGCCCCGTTTTACCCTTTCTCACGGTAATCGAGTGCTAATGCGACATGGACGTAAATAATTGGATAACAGGAGACTTTAAGATGAAGAAATGGAGGTTGGTGGGTTGGAACATTAAAATCTTCCCCTTTGTAAACAAAAGGGGGATTGGGGTTTCTTTATCCTTTTCCTTTCTCTCTCTCTCTCTCCCTCTCTTTTGTTCTGATTTCTTCCCTTTTTATTTAATGTTGAGTGTGGCTACTCATGGGAAGTCTGAGATAGTGGGATTATATGATTAGGGGCTGTTGTTGTTGTTGTTAAGGATCTTTCCTTTTCAAAAAATATATATATAATATACGAGACTCCAGAATTCACTGTATGCAACCACCAATAGAACTTAATGTTCATGTTCAAATTGTAAAGCAAATTCAACAGAAAATCCCTTACGGTTCGGTCGGTGAGGATTGTCACTGTTAGGCCATGTTTTGGTTTGGACCGTTGAGTTCGATTAGTGTTGGTGGCACGTTCCGTAACAAATGGCTTTTTAGGACATCTTGCCCGGTCACTCACGGTAATGCCTAAGTTATAATCGGAAGGTGATATTATTTCATGTAAAGCAGGATTTGACAAGATGATGAATTGCAATGATGAACCATCATAAAGGCCACCTAATTAAAGCACTTAATCACTGAAAAAAAAGTAATCCAAAGAGTTTAATCAACATGTAGAGGAGTCTTAGAGAGTAAAAGAAAATGTAAACATAGTAATTAAATCAATCAGTGGGTGCAACGGGGAATCATTGACGGAGTCACACTGAGAAGATCCAAAGCTAACTAAAATATAGAGTCAATTTCTTGGGATTCCAATATGTGGATTTTGGCATTGTCCACCATTATTATTAACAATAATAATTTAAGCAGTAATAAAGTAGATCCGACCCTGTGATTCCTTGTATTCAGTCTAGTTTAATGGGATACCTAACCCAATCTTTGTATAGGTACGTGATTATTGTAGCGTTGAAGGCACGTGACTCTGAGACAAAATTAAGAATTTTGAGAGTACCACAGCAATGGCCGACTGTATTCAGCTGAGCTTAGTTTATTATACGTTTAAATTAAGTAGTCGTTTCAGGGTTGACCCACAATCCTCCACCTTCTTGGTATTGCAACACAAAAAACCACTCTGAATTTCATCAATTTCTGATATTGGGATTGCAATTAGTGTCGTCAATGCCATTTCTTAATCCTTGCTTTCAATAACACATCACTCTCCTACTAAATTATTCTTTCAATAATACAGGCTTATTATAATAATCTTTATATGAACAAATAATTAGTGGAATTCAAATCTTATCTTTAACAAATATTACAAATAATATTTTTATTTAAATCTACTCCAATTTTCTCTAACCAATTATACTGTACTATCTTTTAACATGTTTTACAAATCTACGTAAATATAATTTTAATGTATTTTATTAATTAATATAGAATATTGTTTTTGTTTTTATTTATATATATAATTTCACTATTTCTTAATTTTTATTTAAATATACACATTTTTAAAATAATATCTTCCATGGTCATTTTATACTTTCATCTCAATACTATCGCTACAATTGAATCCAAAAATATATCTCATCACTGATTCTAATCTCACTGCTACCATATTCAATATCACCACTGCAATAATTAATTTCACGCTCATCATTGTTTTTAATTTCACTAGAGGTAATCTCACCGAAGCTAAAACTTAAGATATTGTTATAGAGAACTAATTTTACAAAGAATATACTTCATACTTTATGCTTATGGTTATGAATTAAAAGACGTGATTATGAAAAAAAATAAAATTATTATATGAATGAAAATATTAATGATTGAAAAAAATTATACTCTCAAAAAAAACATGAAAGAATTTATCTAAAATTTTAAAACTTTTATACGAAAAAGATGAAAAAAAATGCGTCATAAAAATTAAATTAATATGACTAATTAAACAATAAATTACAAGTAAAAGGAGAAATATATTAACAAACAATTTATTTTTAAAATTAATCCCTTAATTTTATTAATATGTTTTTATTCATTATTAATTGAGTCTTATCTCAATTGGCATTTTTACTATTATAGCAATTAAAAATATTTGAGTCCAAATGTGTTTAAGCATATTTTTTCTTTCAATTTAAAGATTAAGAATAAATGTGGATGGTGATGAACAAAATCCATTACCGCTCAGTGGCGAAGCCAAGGGGGCTGGCATGGGCCCCGGCCCCCCTAAAAGGTAAAATTTTTATTTAGGTCTTTAAAATTTTCTAAAAATTTTAAATCAGTAAAGGTAAAATTGCACTTTGACCCCCCCTAAAATTATAAAAATTCGATTTAATCCTTTACAAATTAGAAAGATATAAACTATAAAAAATTAAAATCTCATCCGGCTCCCCTAAATAGTTGTCCGGCTTTGCCCCTGTTACCGCTCCACAAATGGCATGCTCTCCCTCATCATCTTACTCCATTTTGGATGTGTAGTATTGAAAATCACTACAATCTTAATAGATGTTAAATATATCTATTCCCGCTCCATACCGTCTTTCTTCGATTTAATTTTTGCTAGTTATTATTTCTAATATTTTTACTTTTTTAAAAGCAAGTAGATATTAAACATAAAACATATGAATTTTTATACAACACATTTTTACTTTTTTATCTTTTTAATAGTTATAATATACATGATTTAAAGAGTAATTTCATATAATAAAGCTAGATTGGACGAGACAAGTAATTCTTACCTATTGTTTAAAAGAAATCTACTCATCCCACCGTGCATCCATTTTTTTTTTTAATTCTACTTCATTTAATGGCGGATTTAAAATTTTGCCTTTCCTAATTATGTATAAAAATAAGCATCGTCATAACTTGTCTATTATATACTGCCTCTTATATACTACTGAAGTGGTTTGATATCAATTTATTATTCATTAAAAACAAATACCCATAATTATAGCAGGTACGTATTAGGTGGGAAGAAGAGATATCTCAAAATTTCTAACTCAACATTTAATGTAGGTATAAATGGAATAACTTTAGTATAAAATTGTAGTGACATCAAAATGTGTGTTTTTGGGTTTCAAGCTACCTAAGGCTTAGAACAAGTCTCAAGAGACAATATGCATATTTTGAAGCAAATTACCAATAATTAAGGTATTAAACCACCGCGTGAGTGCTCTCAATTGCAAGCAAAAACCATTTTTTTCTCTAATTGCTTAGAACTCACCAAATACTTGAAACATTGGATTGCAATGCTCATTTAAAAGAACTTGGAGTGGAGAGAGTAGTTCATCATATCCCACCATTTGAAGTATCCTGCTAACAAAAGCATACTATCAGAATTACTATTATTTATCCCAGATATGGCATATGCTTCTGCAGTTAATTGCCATTAAGCTCACTGCTTTCATAGTCGATGTGTCTTTTCAGTTTTTATGCCCAAAACAGCCTCAAAGTTGTTAGCCTTTTTTTTAATAGCAAGTATCTGTCATTTGAAGAGGGACTGGCACAGCCTTGCCTTACACCCCAAGGGAATTAATCAAAATATAAAAAAAAGGGGTCTAAATCCCATGAAAAGGACTAAAGTCATAGAAGTTATGGTGGTTCCGGTGACCCCATCTTCGGCAGACAGTTGATGACTGCTGAATACAGAAAACAGTTAGCAGAAACATGTGGCTTCAGGCAAATTGGAGAACCAGTTCCAGATATTGTTACATCAAAGGATATGTTATATAGACACCCGTCTAAAACAGGTTGTTTTTAATGGTTGCCTTTGCCTCATCATGCATCCAACTTGTTCCTTTCATTTTCCTTGATTTTGGTCCGAAGTATAGTATTTTGCCATTCTTGGACCCGCTTCTGGGTTAATGTTTGGGCCATATGGTTGCCTATATGAGCAAGACTGTTTAGTGATCTAATTTTATCATTTGCATTTACAGGAAAGTGGATCAGGGTGTTTAAGGATGGGTTAACTTATGCCTTTATTGTGGTACTTGGAATTGAACAAAGAAAATTTGAGGGAGAGAAAAATAGAAAGTTGGAAAATATATATTTTATTTCCATTGGTGTCCTTCGATGTTCATACCTCGCAGGTATGCCATATTTATTTTAGAACAGCTGTGTCCAACAGCTGTGTCCACAGTTATCATTAGTAAGTTAACACGTCTCACTTCCCCTATTTAGTTCAGATCAAACAAAGGACAAGGGTGAACATCAGTTTGGCCTGCATTTTCGAGTTTATGGCAACCGGATGGCGATTGATCAACCTAGAAGACATGAACCCTGGGATGGATTAAGTTTTTGGCTAATGCCATGGTTGAGCTATCCCTTTTCTCTAATGCTACTTTCCTAGTCTCATATAGTTATCACTTATCAGGCAATTTATCAGTGGACAAGATTTGGCAAATGAGTGCTTTCATACTGGTGCATCACTCTGCTACCCTCGTGTGCCCTTTTCCAAATCTTCATAAACTGGATTGCAGCTCAGGCTCAGCTGAATGGAACAGTACAATGTGATTCAAACTCAGATACCATGAAAGCTTAACTTCCAACAATATAAATGTTGACATTCCCCATCATATTTCTTCAAGGATTACAAGCAATGATTCTGTAAATCCTCCTCTCGTAACTCTTTTTTTTTTTTTTTTGTTAGATTGACCAAATCTGTCAGTACTTTGATTAAAAATATCAATGATCTACAGGGTGGTGACATTGGTTGGCACCAGATAGTTGTTATGGCTAACATATGAGCTTTTAACTGTTAACTAATTGCAAACCTAATCTTAGTTACCCACATTTTTATTCATTCATGTAAGAGAGAGAGAGAGAGAGAGGAGATACTATATCCCCCCCCGCCCCCTTTTTGGGGCTCTTTGAATTGGTGATCAAACATTCATCAATGGTGAACAAACCTACTAAATGCAGGCTGAGTTTGTTGTGGTGGGAGGGTTACCTTTAGTAGATTTGGTGCATCAGAAAAAAAAAAATCCCTTGAGAATAGATTCAAAGTAGATTTTAGGATTCTATCCAATCCATAACGTATCTGCACCTAAAGCTGTTACCCACTTTGCCCAACTTTATGCAAAGAACCACTTCATCATTCTGTCATATGTTCTTCTGATTCAGAATAAGATAGTAAAGCAGTTGCAACTGCTCACATGTAATCAGCATTTTTTTTATTCAAACTGGAACTCAATTGCAATGGAACATTGATGAAGACTAGGTCAAAAGTGGAAAAGATAAAGTGGCCTGTCCTAAAGAGAAAAAAAAAAAAAAAAGAAGGGCAAGAAAAATCTTAGTGACCTTGCCTTTGTGAAATGTCTGTTGAAAAAGAGGAAAAAGTAAACAACAATATACCCAATTTTTGCTGCAGAGTACTGTATATGCAAGTGAAAATTTGTGAAGTATAATCGTCGAGCAATCGATTTTCATTTCTTTGAAACAGCATGCAATCAAACTCTGTACAGTACAAGACTTTAAATATGAGCCTTTTAAGGCTGTAATCTTTGCCTAACCTATATGATTTTTTGTTTTAATTGTAAGTTCATCCTCTATGTTCTTTTACTAACAAAAAATGAAAAAGAAAAGACTGCTAGAACCGTGAGTTGAATCATATAACCGGTGGCGGTGGAGTTTCCCATACATCAAACACATTTTCCTCGCTATGAAGCGCGAAGAGACGATCACCCCCGATGGAGAAATCGCAGATGGAACCTCCGTAACTTCTTCGAAGCCTTGATGTTAGGACCCAATCAGGACCACAGAACACTGAGATGGAGTCATTCATTGATGAAAACAACTGCCCATTATGCAATGCCAATTTGGGGTAGCAAGGCTCATCAGGCATTTTCCCCTTGAGCAACCTACTTCTGGAACTCCATCTCACACTTCCTCCATTGATTCTTAAATCTATGAACCCCAAATCATCATACTCATTCACTACACAGACAGAATTACATTCCTCCATTGCAATAGCATCTCTCACTCTCTTCTCATCAACAGTAAATGGAGCACCAATATCAGACCAAGACCAAACCATTCTCTTCTCCCTAAAATCAAGTAAACTGATGTAACAGTTATCTTTCCTGGGAAACAACGTGGCAACTAATAAACAGCTGCTCTCATTCAACCATTGGAGCTTATCAGCATCACCAAGGGACCAGCCAGGACTCTCATAAAAGAAATCCATTTGTTTGCCAGTAACTTGGTCCCAAACCCCAATCCCATATTCATTGCTTCTTCCTTTGCAACTTGCAAAAATCTTATAATCTGGACTGAAACTCAAAGCCCCAGCGGTGTAACTCTTAATTTGATTATCATGAACAACGTTGAACTTGTATCTCAAATCTCCAGTTGATGAACTGAACAAGCCCATCCCACCATCTCCTTTCCCTAACCTTTCGCAAGCACTTATCAAGACATGCTCCGAGTTGACCCAACCTATGTCGTTGACTCTCTGGTAGTCAAGATTGATTGGCGGGTGTTCCTCTAACATCCAATCAAAGACATGAACCATGCTACCATGAGCTACGCAGCAGCCGCCATCTGGACCAGCTCGGATGGCGGTTCCATCCCCTGGAGCTCGTCCCGTTACTGACCTGGATAGCTTTAACCTGTTACCATCAAATGGACCCCATTTGGCCGAACGGACATGGTCAATTAAGCCGTAAAACATGGCTTCTCTGTAAAGAAGCCTTTCTGGGACATTGGAAGGAATGTAGAGATCGCCTGTTCGGAGGAGATCGAGGAGGACAGCGAAACAGTCGGGGTTTCTGTCGATAAAGAATTCTTGGCGGTTGTTTGGTGGTTGTTGTAAGTCCCAATTGTCGTCAAACAATGCACCGAAAAAAGAATCCCTGCCTGCGTTTGCGAGTGTTGTCGCCGTCGTTTGAAAGATTTTGCCCCCTACGTTGAATTTCACTACATCTTTTTGGACTCCCATGACTCGACTCTTTGTCAAAGTTTTAAGAATCCTGGAACGAAACACGGAGGTAAAATTTGGTTTTGGTCTGGGAATTGAGCGTTTGGGAAAAAAATACAAGGCAGAGGATATATAAATTCTAGAGAATTCAGAGATAATTTAAGAACAAAAGAGGAATCAAAGATAGCTAGCTGCGAAACTAACAACAAAGAAAGATGAATGAAAAGTTCAGTTTTTTTGAACTATAAGAGAAGATGCTCTGGTTGAACGAGAAACAGGGGAAATGAATTAAACGAGGCAAATTTAATCAAACTGAAGGAAATTATCTGGGTATTGGAAAGACTAGGTTTTTAAAGCTGGGTTTTGAATTTCGTGGAATTTGGTGAAGCAGAATTAAAGAATTGGAGCGTCTAAATTTCAAATAAACTGGCTCTTCCTCTCGCTCTCTCTCCCCTTTTTTTTTTTCTTTGAGTTCCCTCTCTCACATTGATCTCTACATGTTTTTTTCTCTCTTCTTTGGTCCGGACAATGGTTGAACTTTATGCAGACGAAGCAGTCCCTAATGGGGTCCAGTTTCTCCTCATGTTTTCACCGTTGATGGCTCAAAATATCAAAATCATATGGAATTTTTGTTAATCAAACGGTGGATACATGACGATAAAGATCTTCATAGTTAAATTCAGTTTGGGGGTTTATTTAAAAAAGGTCTCTTTGGTCAATGAAGTCAGCTATATTGAAGTCTTTAGCCAAAAGAGGCCGTGTCTTGTGGGGTGTCTTAAAACTCTTTTTGGTTGTAACTTTATTTTCCTTAAATTCCCTCTTTATTTTGAGCCTCATATTGGGATATGAACTAACAATCCAATTAGACACGCAAATTGAGACTTTGGAGCTTAATTCAACCCTTCAAATCATACAATATTCGTAAGGCCTCTTGTCGTTTAGCATTTGTAACATCAACTCAGTAAGTAAAGATAAGCTTATGGTGTTGTTAATGGGATAAGTATTTAAATCTTTTACACAAAAATAATAATAATGAAATATTTAAAATATCTCCAAATTAATTTTTCTTTTTTTTGTTCCCTTGCTTTATTCACTCTGTTTTTGTGTAGGATTGCTTTGTATGCGGTTCATGGACGGCACATCATGACAGATAGGGTTTGCTGCACTTACTAGAAATCTAATAGGTCGCATTCCATAAATTACTGCTTCATTTTTATTCATGCTTTCAAGGCACTCTCTTGAAAGTTGTAAGCATTGTCTAAAAGCCCTCAAGTTTTGTATTTGTTTAATCCATCAAACGATGTGGGCCAAAATTTTGTGCAGTATTTGATAAGATTTAGAAGATCCTCTCAATTGAATTTGGTTAGGGATTAGGATTATCTTTATCAGTTGAATCCCTTATTCTTCAAGTCTCCCCAGCTCATTAATAGTCACTGTTAAACATTTATAGCACATAGCTTTTGATTGATGGATGAAATAAATACAGACAGGTACACCAAAAACCAGGAATTTTTTCCTTGTCATTTTATGCAAATGAGAAAGAACAAGTTAAAAAAGTTTTGAGTTGTTGAATGAAATAAACTTTATTAACCCATAAGTCCATATTAAGCAACCTTCAATGGCTAATGATTTTTCTTGTTTCTTTCTGGGTTTTGATTGTTAAGTATAATTATGGGGAGGGGGGGAAATGACACCATAACAAACACTTAAAGTAATTGCTTAGGAAGATTCTTGGAGCTTCTGTCAAAAGATAATCAAACTTTACTTGAAGCTTTATTGACATTACATAATCATTATTACAGTACTAGAAGAAGCTATCTTTATCTTTAACTCAAAGAGACTTGGGTTCATTAGTTTTACTTTTATCTTTTCTAACTTGTGTTCAATAGTTTCACTGTCTCATTCATGTTTCTGGTTTTTCTCTTCTTTTAATTGCTGGACACTACAACCAGCACTGTAAAAAAAATCATGTTATACCATTATTTTACGTTGAAAATACGCAAAAGTACAAATGTTTGTTCCATTTTTCCTGCTCTGAAACTTACTTCAATTCTGTATCTTCCTCTTGTTCAGGAACTTTGAATCGCAAAGTACAATCTGGAAATTAGTTTTTGATAGTGTTGTACTGTCGTGGATTGCCCCAAAAAACGACACTAAAATTACTTACCGGTGGCAGCTTCACTCAGCTGGCTGGTCCCCATTTGGTTCCAATTTCACTGATGCCAAGCCCACGAGGTATATTTATGTTACTCTAACACTTACTATAATTTGATCTCTACTTTTACAATAACATCAGTTAGTAAAAAAAGAATAATATTCTTAATTATTTCTTTAAATTGTTGAAGTGAATTTTTCTTTAAAATTCCTCTTTAACACGCACATATAAAATCTATCACGATATGATAGATTGGGACGATATTATAAAAACAAAAGAATTAAATTATGTTAAATTAAAGTATAAATACTAAATGAGGAACAACTAGAGGTGTTCATGGGCCGGGCCGGGTCGGGTTCAACTAAAAATTTAAGCCCATTCATCGGGCTCGGGGCGGGCCGGGCCCAAAAAATGGGCCTAAAATTTTCTCAAGCACGACCCATATAAAAATTCTAAAACTCGGGCCCAGCCCGTATTAAAATTTTATATTATTTTATATAATTTTAAATATATATAATACATCAAAAATACTAAAAAAATTAAAATAAACATTTCCCAACAAATTGAAAATAAATTTTAAAAAAATATGTAGACTTAAATAACACTAAGATAGATGTAACTTAACAAGCAAATATCTTTAAAATAAAATAAAATTTAACAAATGCCTTTAAAATAATAACAAAATTAACAATAAAATAAATTTTATACAATATTCAATCAATAACAACAAAATAGTAGCAACATAATAGTAATATGGTAGAAAAATAAGGGGAAAATAACAAGAAAATAACATTCAAAAATAAAAAAAAAATAGCAGATTTTTTTGTCATTTAGTGAATTCGAGCAGAGCCCGGGCCCAAAATACCTTACCTGAGGCCCGACCTATTTTTTAAACGGGCCTTATTTTTTGCCCAAGCCCATTTTTCGGGCTTATATTTTTGCCCAAACCCTCCCAAATTTCGGTCGGGCCTTCGAGCCGGGCTAGGCCGGGCCACCCGGCCCATGAACACCTCTACGAGGAACCATTAACCACAATTTAACATACAATAATCTATACATAATACTATCAATAATCATTTGATTTAATAAATAATGATTTTTTTGAATTTATTTTTAATTGAATTTTTTAATTATAAAATAAATAATTTAAATATTTTGGCAAAAAAATAATTTCATTCATTATAATCATGTTTGTAAATATATAATAAAATTTTAATAAACATGTAATAAATAATTATAATATAATTAAAATTATATAAAATTTTCAAACTCGAACAGGAAGATAAAACATTCTACTCCTATATATAAACATTGGTGAGAGTGTTTAAAAAATCTTTATATTATAAAGATTGTATTAAATTAGTGTCTTTGTATTAAATGTGTCAATTTAATTCATGATTATTAAAAAATTAAATAAAACTAAAATTAAATAGAATTAACATTTATTATTTTATCCATCTATAAAAATAAATGATATTAAACATTTTATAAAAAATCCAAACTAACGTATTTAAAAGAAAAAAAAAAGAAGAAGAAGAAGAAGACAATTGACACGTCGTTGAATAATTTAAGATGGCTAGTTACAAATATAGACAATTAAATGGGAAATCCTTGACAAATATGAAGGAAAAGATTCCGTCATTGTTTATTTGTCAAGCTATGTTCCCGGATTTCTGTTACACTGTCCTTAACTAATCAACTTGCTTTTTCATTTACTTGCAATAATTATTATCCAGAATTAGAGTTGTTTTTCTATCCACTCAACCAAAATTTTAGGTCGGTTTGATTAAAAAAGTGAGTTTAAAATTTTGTTAAATTTAGTTCATATTAATTCTTTTATATATATTTTTTAAATATAATACATCAAAATTATTAAAAATATTAAAATAAATATTAAAATAAATATTTCTCAGCAAATTTTAAATATACTTAAATAACATTAAGATAAATGCAACTTAACAAACAAATACCTCTAAAATAATAACAAACTTAATAACAAAACATGATTTATACAATATTCAAATAATAACAACAAAATAGTAGCAACATAGTAGTGAATTTGTAGCAAAATAGTGTGAAAACAACAAAAATAAAATAGCAAAACAATAAAAAAAATATTTTTATAAATTCAAGTCAAGTCGGGTACAAGCAAAAAAGTCTTATCCAAGATTTGACTCATTTTTTGAATGAGTTCTTTTTTTTTTTTAACCTAAACTCATTTTTCAAACTTATATTTTTACTCAAATCCTTTTACTTTTAGGACAGATCTCGTACCGGACCATCCATAATTCATCCAAATAATAGAAGAGACACAAAAAAAGAAAACTATTTGCATTTTTTTCTTCTGAAATTTGATTTAAACCCGTTTGATAATCTAATTAGATTTCACGAATAAAAGAAAATTTCCAATCAGACCTAAAAATGAATATGATCACATGTATTTATGTAAATGAAATGGACTGATCCTCTATTCTTGAATAAGTGAGCTGCATGAATGTTTCTGACTTCAGATTTTGTGGTGAATAATAATGGTGTAGGGTCGATTTTGGTGGGTAAAGAAAAGCATTTGTTCACATGCAAAAGTCAGTAACCCATTCAGTGAAGTGCAGCTCTCAGAACAGTGGCCTGTGTTGGAGAAGGGTCACCCTGCCCTGGATTTGGATACAACATTTACAACATCAATCTAGCTACAATGTCTCAACCACCACGCATCACTTCATAACTCAAAAATTTATTCTTCATCCCATTAGAGTAATCTCACATTTCCAATTTTAAAATATCCTTTTTATTTTTCAGGTAATATTATATTCTAATCAAATTGTTAATTTGAAACGATTTAAGACACACTTGATTTGAATAAACTCGTAATTTCAAGAGCAATGTAAGATTTTTCATTTTGATTCCGAATATCATCTTGAGCTAATAATATTATATTTTTTATGGAGTCAAGATTTTCTAATATAAAAAATAACCTTGATACCATTTTTTTCTGGCGAAAATACTTTTTATAATTTTGATCAATTTAAAGCTTTAAACCAAATGAAATATATAAAAATGAATTAAACAAGGAAAAGTGAAGTCTTTTTCTTTGTTTATTTCTTGCAACTTTCAACAAAACCAAGATCCCTATGTTAATTTACTTATTATTATTTATATATTTGGATGGGTTTCATTTCAATTACGAATCTTTACTCGAATTTTACTTTTAATATTTGAATTAAGAGTATGCATACCTATCATAATATTTTAATTTCATAAGTACAAATAATTTAAACTTTAAAAATATTTTGTGAGTTATAACTATTTTTGCTAATTTTATCATTAACTTTAAAAATTAATCAGTGGTGGAAAAACAATTTATATGCTAATGATGTTTAAATTTGTTCCAAAATTATTGCTTGGTTTAAATAAATCTATAAAAAAAACAATTTAGGGTGTTTGGTTAATGAAATGTAAAGTTATTTAGCATATCATCGGGTATGTTCATTTGATTGGAACATAAATTTTTATTGTTTGATTAAAAGAATGTAAAATTACTTAAAAATATATTTTTTTATTAAATTGTCTGTCTAAATTTTGCTTCCATTTTATTTTATTTTCGTTTAAGTTTATAGTATTTTATTTTACTAATAAATTAATTTCATATATTGTTTTTCCAATAAATAAGATTCTATTTTATTAAAACATGTTACTACTTGTTATGGTTTAAGGAAAATTTGATAAAAGTTATTAAAGATGAAGGGTTAAATACCAATTTATCCCTTAAATTAGACCTCAAAATTTTTTTATCAATAGTGTATCGACACCTCTACTATTTCGCTGTCTCTCAAAAGTAGCCCATTCCCTTACAAAATAATGTCATTGAGAATAAGCAATAGTGCAATGACATGTATCCGGTTTAATAAAAAACCCACAAATGACGTGAATTTTACACGGAGGAATTGAAAATAAAAACAATGTGGCTTTTATTTTTCCAGAATCCTTTTTTAAATTTCTTTTTAGCACATTCGTTAAAAAAAAGAAGCTAAATAATCTTACATTTATAAAATTATGTTACCAGAAATAAATATTACATTATCAAATCCACGGGGACAATTAAATTTTTAATAACAGAATTAATAATTGTAGTTGACTTTAGTTATAAAGTATTAATATAAAAAATATGCTTATCGACACTATTCGTAATAATTTCGTATCAATTAGTAATGTTGCAAAAGTCTGATTTATTTATGAATGTTGCATTCAGAACTCTGGAAACTAAAATTTCGATATGTTTTTAGTAAAAGTAATAAGGTAACTGATTGTTTGGTAAAAATAACAATAAAAAAACTAAACTAATTAAATTTTCTTACAGAACCACCACAATATGTTATAATACCACTAACGAAAAATGTTTCATACTTCCTTACATGAAGAAGTCTCTGTTTTTGTACACTCCTAACTCTTAGGTGTGTTATTTTATTTTCTACCAAAAAAAATAAAATAGGTTTTAGAAGTAAAATGGAAATCAGTTGATTTGCCAAGAGCAATAGCATGGGATATCGGCCTAATGTTTTATTTAGGCTAATATAGTTTCATTTCTCCTTATAAAAAGCCCAAACACGGCACGGGATATGGGCCTAAATATTCCCGGTTTTATGATTTTGAGCCCCAAAACAAGTTTTGTTTTTACAGTTTGGTCCATTCTTAAATGTCCGCGCTGAACCGGAGTAATGAAACGTGCGAAACCTCTAAAAAGAAAGAAACGTGCAAAACCCGTGGGATTGTGTGAGTCGGTTCTCCGTGGCCGCGGCGCCGCTTTGAACGATTCCTCTGAACTATTCGGTCGGATTTACAATTTATTATTTAATAAAACAACAGAATTCAAAATTTTCCGTTTATACCAACAATTTATTATTTAAGAGTTTGGGATATTGTTAATGATAGGATTTGTATAAATAAAATTTATCTTTACTGCATAATAAATACTAGTGTCTACTGTAACATCATTTGTATGTAATTTATGTGTTTTGTATTTAACTATTTTTAAATTATTAATTGTAATATTTTTTAATTATTGATTGCAATTAAAATTTATTAATTTATTAATTTAAATATTATAATAAAAAAATTCACATATAATTAAAATATTTTTACCATATTCAACATATAATATAGTATTATTTTATGTAATTAATACAAACTGACATTATTCAAAATAATATTTAATTATGTTAATTAAGTAATAATTAAAATTTTATTTAAGTAATAATTCTATTTTAAAATTAACACAATTTTTAATTAATAATTATAAATTAAATATTGAATTGTATATATTTTAAACATATTATCTTTTATTTCAGTTCAATTTTTCTTAATTAATATTTTTAAATTAAATATTATAATTATTATTCAACATAAATTAAATATTATCACAACTTTTAAAAGATATTATCGTTAATTCAAAAGTTTTTTTTTTTCAAAATTGTGCTTTTTTACCTATAATATTATATTGTAGATATAGATGGATATGTTTCTTTATTATTAATTTTATTAAATATATTTTTAAAATAAAAAAATAGAAAAATTAAATTCGGGTAATTAATAATATATATCACTCTGGAGTTTTTAGACCACGCGCAACGGTTTTTTTTAAGGGTAAGAGTAGCGGATTACAAACTCCAACAGTATGGCAAAAATTTTTTAAGGATATTTCCCGTATCGTGGTGCTTCCCAGTTGGTAATTTGCAACGCCTTACTTAAATTAAGAAATAATCAGGTGCATCACACCCCACGATAGTCAATACGTACACTTAATATGAAAATGAAATACTACTATATAATTATAATTTCTTGGGGGGCCTGTAATAGGGTTTAATGGTGAGCTTCGTCGCTATTTTTTTTGTTTCTCTTCCTCTTTTACAGCCGCCGGAAAAAGCTCTCTGCTTTATAATTTGTTTTAAGCGAAGAACCTCTCGACATATTAGAACCTGCACTGAATTATAGACTGACTCGATTTTCTTTTGTAATTATGGAAGCAACAGTAATTAGTTGCTCGGAATTGAGAACCGAAGCTGAGACTGAGGAGTGTTCGGATCTTGGGAACTTTTCATCGGCTTCAGGTTCTACTAGTGTTGGCCTGTCTAAGAGAAGGATCGTATTCCATCCAGCGAGGAAGCCCCTAAATGGGTTTAATGGTTGTGCGGATGAGGATTTTAAAATCGAGACTCTAAACCCTGGGCCGGATCCGAAGCGGGTAAATGGGGTGCGGTCTGCTCAAGTGGGTGCTACAGGATGGAAGGTTGACGCATCTGATATTTGGGAGAGCGGGTTGGATCCAGTTCTCAGTTTGAGGACTACTTTTCGCAAAATTGTAAGCATTTCCTTTAATGTATCTCGGTATTTTTTTTATGGGATTTCTCCCTTATATTTAAACTTTCTCAAATTTTGTGTTCTGTTTAGTTTTAGGTTAGTTTCGTTTATTGTTCGCTTAATCTTTAGGATCTAATGTCAAATTTCTGTTGGATGTCTCCATGAATGGTTAAATTGCGTCACTTCATTGAGCTTGCTTTTATACTTTTTTTCGCTTACGTGGAAATTGATATGGTATTTCCTAAGTTTGAGCTTTGTTGGTTTCTTTCCACAATAATATGAAGTGTCTTCAATCAAAGTTTCCTGGTTGTTTCTATTGAAATTTGTTTTAATGTCGCAATTGTTTTATTTGTTATCACTGGCAATGGTAATTAAAGTGGATTCTGTAATTAATCAGAAACTATCATGGCATGGAATATTTACAGGGTGCTGGTTTGGAGAATCTCGGGAACACTTGTTTTCTTAATTCAGTATTGCAATGCCTGACGTACACAGAGCCTTTAGTAGCTTACCTACAAAGTGGCAAGCATCAAAATTCTTGTGAGTGAAACTGTCCTCTTTTCTCTCTAGTACTACATTTGATAGATATTTTATTCTATTGTGTGCATTAAGTTACCTATGATGTTTTGCTATAAGTACAAGCTCAGCTTCACATGTTATCTTCTTATGTTTCATCTCTGATGGCCTTATTTGAATTGGTTTGTGAAGGCCACATTGCTGGATTTTGTGCCTTATGTGCTATTCAGAAACATGTTAGCCGAGCTCTAAAATCAACTGGGAGGATATTGGCGCCAAATGATCTTGTCTCAAACCTGCGATGTATCCTTTTAAATAACTTGTTATTTGTTTGATGCGGGTTACATATTTCTGTATTAGTCTTAAGCAAATTGATGTTAGTCAGTGCAATGCTGTTAGCTATATATTTCTAAAGTTCATCTGAGGGAATTATTTCTTTCTTTAGTTTCCTGGACTTGTGATTCTTGACTTCATGCTTAGGCATATCTAGAAACTTCCGAAATTCTAGACAGGAAGATGCACATGAGTACATGGTAAACCTGCTGGAATCTATGCACAAGTGCTGCTTACCTTCAGGAGTACCAAGTGAATCTCCTAGGGCTTATGAGAAGAGTTTGGTGCACAAGATCTTTGGTGGTCGCCTTCGTAGTCAGGTATAGTTTTTCTTGCTGGATTATGATATGACCGACCGAATGTTAAACAGCTTTGCTAGATTTTGACAGTTAACGATTTCTGAATGTGTTGCAACTAATCATTGAATATTCATCTACTCATTCAAGTTGTTGTTTAAACTTCTTATAAATGGCGATCCTCTATGGTATTCAGTGGTTTCTTGTTACATCATCAGGTGAAATGCTTGCAATGTTCTTACTGCTCCAACACATTTGACCCCTTCCTTGATTTAAGTCTTGAAATAGTTAAGGCAGATTCCTTGCTTAAAGCACTTAAGAACTTCACTACTGCGGAGCTCTTAGATGGAGGGGAGAGGCAATATCAATGCCAGCGCTGCAAGCAGAAAGTTAGGGCTATCAAACAGCTCACAGTTTACAATGCACCGCATGTACTTACAATCCATCTAAAGAGATTTCAAGCACATAGTTTGGGGCAAAAGATTGACAGGAAAGTTGAATTTGGTCCGACCATAGACATGAAGCCTTTTGTCAGTGGTTCCAATGTGAGTACACTTCTTTTACATGATGTAACTTTTCTGAAGTGAGTTTATTAAGCCATTCACTTAGTAACACAAAATATGTTCACACAAAAATAAGGCAATATCATTGAAGTATCTTTTCTCATATGACTTTTAAGGGGCAGTGATACTAGGAAGAACTATATTGTTCATTTACTTTTTATTCTGTTATTTATTTATTTATAATCATGAATATGTCCAGCATTCTGCTGTGAGAAACTATACATCTAATCATCTTCGGAATAACTTTTACATCATGCTTGATATTATGATTAGTTGAAAAGTTAAGTTTGTTGGCTTTGCAGGAAGGATATTTGAAGTACACTCTTTATGGCGTTCTGGTTCATCGTGGATGGAGCACACATTCTGGCCACTATTACTGTTTTGTCCGCACATCAAGTGGCATGTGGTACACCCTTGATGACAACAGGGTACTTGAAACAACTTTGTCCTTGGATTTTTCCTATCTATTTGAATTTTGGTAGGGATCATCAGTGAGAGGATATTATTCCCCACTTATTTTGAAGGGCATCCTTCTCTTTCTTCAATATCCACTAAAACTGGGGAAAGGATCAAGATGCTGAATCTATTTTAACCCTGTTGTTTTTGCAAGATTTAGAAGCACATTGTTATCTTTGAAACTTGTGGCTTACTATGCTGTTTGCAAGCCGCAAGAGATGTTCATTATTGGAACTTGAGGACCACATATAATTTATGCAAACATGGCTCCTATGATATTCATTCCATCACATTTTGAGGAATGAAGAGAAATCAAGGGTGGGGGATGTGAAACTGTTTTTGTTTCTTATCCTATTATTTAGAAGTTTCTTATTTGATGCTTCGTTATGGATCCTGGAAATGAACCTTCCTTCTGTTTGCATGCAACAGGTTTTCCAGGTCAGTGAGAAGACTGTTTTGGAGCAGAAGGCTTACATGTTGTTTTACGTCCGTGACAGAAGAAATACTGCTCCAAAAAATTCTGTTGATATTCTTCAGAGAGATAATGTAAAAGCAAGTGTGGATGGGAAGTCTATTTTTAATCAGAATCCTGGGGAACATGTGCAAACTGGTCCAATTCAGAACAAGTTATCTGCTGCTGTGCCTCAGAAGGATATCATTAATGGTGGCTTATCAAAGGAGACAATCATGAAGGAAGTGCCATCTCAGCAAAACAATGTGCAACTAATGGAAGAAGGGTTAGTGCTGAAAAAGGAGGCCATTTTGCCCTCTTTCGATGTGCCATTATTGAAGGACTCATCAAAAGCATCTGCTTCAAACCTGATTCATGGTGAAAGCTTGCAACCATCAGCAGGTTCTGTGGTTGGCAATGTTGCGAGTTCTAATATTGAAAATCCAACTGTTAGTACTGGTGCCAAAGATAGTTACTGCAATGAGAGTGGAAACTGCAAAAGGGAATTTGGAGTCCCAGTGATGGTACCACAGAATTGTGGTGGTCTTCTGAAGTCATGCACTGATAAGATTGTAACTAAAGAGACATTGCAGAAGGTATATGCATGTTTCTTTCCCTACATAAGCTTTGTCTCCCTTCATGGGCTGTATTTACTCCTATTTCTAATTTTAAATCTGTCTATGCCTCCAGATTAATCTTGCTTCAAACATTGAAGTTTCAAACACTGTCACATTGGATGATTCAATCGATAAAGCGGTGAAGAAAGCTCCTGGTGAAGCATCTAAGAATGTTCATGCGATTAGGTCTCCAAATAAGCCACATTGTGACAGTAATAAGGTGATTATATATATCATCTTCCATATCTAGCACCAGTAATGCTATTTTAGTATGTCTACAATGAATTATGATTTCTTTGGCCAAAAAAAAAAAATGATTTCTTTATCATTGCATTTCCAGATTGGAGATGTTTCCTACCACAGTAGTAGGGATAAGTCATTGGATGAGAAAGGTGATGATAAATATAATAGCCAAAAAGCCATTTCCAGATCACCTTCGAGCATGCCAAATGGATCACTGGAGACTGAAGATCCTGAATATGTACCCTGTAGAAAATCAAAGAAGAAGCATCTGAAGCGTAAGCCTAACAATATGCCTCTTGGCTTAAAATCAAAATTTTTCATGGCTTCTCTACTCATGCATGGCAAGAAGAAACGTAAAAGGAGCAAGGAAAAGGATTGTTGTTCATTAGACCTGGGGCCAACTACATGTGTGAAATTCAGCACAATCACATTAGGTTCGGTTCATGGGAGGAAAAGGACAGCTGATGATACTACTCAGAGAAATGGTGACAATAGTGACAGTTCCTTGATGAATACCGTAGATGTAGCATCTAAAGAGAGGATTTGTGAGAATGGTACTGTTCTTGCTACTGATCAACATGTAGGCAGCAGTTCTGGCTCAGTCTCAGAAGCAAACCGGCATAACTCAAGAGAAACTGATTCTTTGAAACATAGCAAAACTGATGCATCTCCTCATAGACACGTGCTTACCCAATGTCTAGGGGAGGCAGTTGGTGCGTATTTATCTTAAATATCTATTTCATTTCTTTGTTTGCATCTTGGTTATGAATTATTTCTCATTTACATGTACATTAACTGATGAATTTTCCTTTGACTTGCCGTGTATTTCTTTGGCCTGTTTTGCTTGGTGCAGTTCCTAGATGGGATGATGTAGGCTTAACCTCACCCATGCAGACTGCAGAATCAAATGGTATGGATGGTCTCGAAATTGGATATGTACCGGATGAATGGTGAGTCAAAAGATAGATGCATTCTTTCTTGTCCTTGGGTTGCCACATCTTTAGCTGCTGCTTTTTGTAATATCTGGAAAAAAAATATTTGCTTATGATTTTCCTCATAGGATGCTTGTGAATGAAGATATAGCTTTGACTGGTTTTGAAGATTTTAAATCTCTGATAATGCTTGGTTTAATATTTTAACAGGGATGAGGAGTATGACCGTGGTAAGAGGAAGAAGATAAGACAAAATAAGCATCAGTTTGGTGGTCCAAATCCTTTCCAACAAATTGCCACCAAGACAACACAGTTAAAGAAGGCTAATTTGGACCGTTCTAGCTCTGGAAACCGACCATTCAGGATATGACGGTCTAAAACCATATCAAAATTGGAACAATTTTTGACCTGTCTGTATGCTGTTATTTAATATTAGATATTGTAATTGTTTCTGTCTTGTTAGCAGGAGCTAGATTGGATCATGTAAAAATCTGGAGAGTGTTGAGATTGGAGAACAAAGAAAGAACATTCAAACAATTAAGCTTTTATGTTTTCCTTTTTTGAAATTTCTTGAGTAGGGATAAAGAAACATGTCATTTTTATTAAAGGGTGTTGCAATCGGGGAGGTTAATCTCCAGTTAACAAAAGATTAGTGCATCTCTGTTCAATGTACATCTACCTGGTAAGTGAGCAAGGTGGACCAATTGTTTTTTTTTTATAACTGCGGGGTTTTGTGTTTGATCTTCAATATAGTCCATACGGAAGAGAAGAGGCTCATCAACGACTATACTTTTTGGTGCGTGGCGGTGATGATTATTATATAGTATAAATTATCACGAGTTGTTTCTCATTCTTGTTGCCATCATTGTTAGTAAGTAGTGGCAGTGACAGTGCCCCCAAAAGCTTCACTTTGCTTCTTTCCTACATAAATTTTTGGTGACACTTCATCATGCCTGTTCAACCCGTTACTTCACTTTTGGTATACATTTTCGTTTAACATAAAAAAGGAAATTGTTTCATCCCTGTAAGAAAATATAAGAAAACAAAATCCTATAGGAATGTAGAGGGAACGTTACTTTTCATTAACCTTAAAAAGTGTTCTTAAAATACTTATTTCTAAAAGGCATTGCCTTTATATATAATATTTGATGGTCTTGACTCTTACATTTTCCTAATTGAACTAAAATTTGGCAACATAAACAAAAATTTAAACTAGAAAAATATAATATTTATTTTGGATGAACATAGTTTGAAGAATAAGTTTGGTATCATGTGTTTCCACCACTAATGTTGTTATTATTATTATTATTATTTCTCATAAAATTATTAAAAACATGTCGGTTGATGTTTTATTACTCAACTTCCTCAATCAATGCAACTCATCAAGATTGCAGCAGCTTCCTTTGTTTCCCTTTTAGCCTTTTTTTCTCCATTTCCCCTCATTTTCAATTTCGTTTAAAAGTTGTGCATGTGCATAACTATTACTGACTCTTTGCAACTTGAGACTTTTTTCTTTATTACCATCCATCAATTTGTAAATTCTAAAATATTTTAATATCTTAAGCTTAACAATAAGCCGAACCCAGAGATTTTATATAATGTCATAATCTCATTCATTAAAAAAAATACTATTTTTGTAAATCACATATAAATATCAATTTAATTGCAATTTTTATCTATAAAATCTAGGTTCGAGATAAATTTTTTTTTTATTTTACTATCAACTAGTAATAGGGGATAATGATTGTGATTATATTGGTAGTAACCATAATGATCCATCCACAAGCACTCAAAAAGTACACAAAGCAAGTTGGAAAAGAATTAGGAGAGTGAAAGTGGGGTCAAAATTGATGAAAACCCATATTGGAGGAGCCCCTAAATTGAAATCATAAGAACAACTTTTGGTGGACTCAATTATTAAAAAAAAAAAAAACAATATTTTATATTAATCTTTATTTTAAATTGAAATATCGATTTTGTTAAACATAATTATATGGACACAAATAAAAAATTAAATGCATATTTAAATAAAATTAGATACTACAAATATAACAAAAGTTTTACTTTTTTATTAGTTTAGCCTTTTCTTTTGAATACATGTTTGAATAAAGTCTACAGTTACCTAACTTTTGAAGATAAAAAGAAGATTTTGAAGACTGTCGTTTTACTGTTAATTTCCCTCCCATGAGTATGGCATAACGCATGGCTGATCATTGATTTTCACAACTCACCATCAAACTACTGGAGAACCTGACCAAGTGCTTCTTTAAATGGGTGGTGTAGTCCCACATTATAATATCCCTATAGTATTTAATATTACTGTATCGACCGTAAACATATGATCTATCCAAATCCATATCAAAAAGAAAAAATGAAAGCAAATTTGTAAAGAGGTTTGATTTTTTTTTTTCTTATGAAAAGAAAACATGTCCCAGAAAAAAAGTCCATTGGTCTTTTTATAAATGGTAGCAAGAAAAAAAGAGAAAAGATGATTTAACACTCAATGAGGAATTATTGAATACCCACCAACAATAATCCTTTGATAAATTCACCCACCTGTATTTTTCTGTAAATATATTTGCATTAAATTCTTCTTCTTTTTTCATTTATGAAGCTCAAGTTTTGAGCTTTTGACAGTTCTAAACCGCCATCTCTCCCTTTCTCAAATCCTTCTCTCCTTTCAAAATTCAAAACCCTGTTGTTGGTTTCCTCCTGAGTTTGTCGTATTTATTCTTATTAGTATTAATATTATTTTCAGGGAAAAAGAAAGTTTGTAATAACTGAGACCAAACTGCTTCACTTTGGTTGTTTTGTTGGATTTGGTAGACTTGCAAAACCAGACAAGGTAAGCTTACATTCTCTCTTGAGACACCCAAATCTTCATAATGTAATTTATTTATGAAAATTATCATTTATTCTTTCAAGACCACTATTTACTTTGTTGGTTTCTTATAGGCACTTTTTTTTTTTTTTTGGGATTTTTTGGTCATCACGAGAACCCCTTGCAAGTCTGCACCATTTCTAGCCAAATAATCACCTCGTATTTGAAACCCCATAACACTGCTCACAACTTGGTTCTTATTGGCGGTATTGGCTTCACTGGACATTCACAGAAGTTGGAAAGTGTTGTCTTTGGGTTGACTCAGAACTCGTTATTGTATGGAGCTAGTGAGTTGAAGTTCAACAATAGAGGCTTGAGTTGGTTGAAGCTTGAAGGTGGTGCCTTTCTTTCTTATTGTTTCTTAAAATTGTTTTTGAAGGTTTTGGCTCAAATGGGTTTTGGTTTCTTGGGTTCTATACTAATCCTATCACTCTTCTTCAAGCATTTTACCTGCCAACTGCCCAATACAGATGAGTATTATGTCTCTGATTTCTTGAAGAAGATGAGCTCAAACTCTTCTGTATCATACTTCTCTGATTCTGGTTGTTCATGGAAAGGGGTGCACTGTGATACCAAGAAGGAGAGTGTTCTTGGTTTAAAGGCTTCAGGTTTAGGCCTTTCTGGTTTAATTCCTGATACCACCATCGGTAAGCTGATCCAGCTTCAGTCTTTGGATCTTAGCAATAACAAAATCACTGCTTTGCCTTCAGATTTATGGAGTTTAGGCTCACTTAAGAGTCTTAATCTCTCCTCTAATCAGATTTCTGGGTTTCTGCCTAACAATATTGGCAACTTTGGTCAGCTTGAAGTCATTGATCTTTCTGGCAATAATTTCACTGGGGAAATTCCTACAGCTATAAGCTCCCTAGCTAGTTTACGAGTGCTTAACCTTGCTGGAAATGGATTTGAATGGAGAATTCCAACAGGGATTCTAAGTTGCCGGTCTTTGGTTTCGCTCGACCTCTCGTTAAATCGTCTAAATGGTTCCTTGCCAGATGGTTTCGGTGCAGCTTTTCCTATGCTCAGAACTTTAAAACTTGCCAGAAATGAAATTAACGGCCACGACATGGATTTTGCAGAAATGAAGTCTCTTACTAGCCTTAACATTTCAGGGAACTTGTTTAAGGGTTCAGTTATGGGTGTCTTTCAAGGGCAACTGGAGGTGATTGACCTTAGCAAGAACCAGTTTCAAGGTCACATTTCTCAGGTACAACTCATTTCTACTTACAAGTGGTCTCATTTGGTTTATCTGGACTTGTCTGAAAACCAGCTTAGTGGAGAAATTTTCCTAAATCTGAGTCAAGCTAGAAACCTTAAACATCTTAGTCTTGCATGCAATAGATTTGCTAGACAGAAATTTCCCGGAATTAAAATGCTTTTGGGATTAGAGCATCTCAATTTGTCTAAAACCAGCCTCATTGGTCATATTCCTGATGAAATTTTACGACTGAGTAATTTGCAAGCACTTGATGTTTCATCAAACCATCTCACTGGCCATATTCCATCATTGTCTCACAAAAGCCTCAAAATACTTGATGTTTCACACAACAATTTGAGTGGAGAAATTCCCATTTCTCTCTTAGAGAAACTCACAGGAATGGAAAGGTACAACTTCTCTTACAACAACTTGACCCTTTGTGATTCAGGGCTCTCCCCTGAGACCTTGGAAACAGCATTTTATGGCTCATTAAACAGCTGTCCCATAGCTGCAAATCCAGTCTTTTTCAAAAGAAATGCCAATAGACATAGGGGGTATACACTTGCCTTAGCTTTAACCTTCTCCATGGTGTTCTTGCTCGCTGGCTTGCTGTTCCTAGCCTTCGGTTGCAGAAGGAAGTCCAGCACATGGGTAGTTAAGCAACCCTCATATAAAGAGGAACAGAATATTTCAGGTCCCTTTTCTTTCCAAACTGATTCGACCACTTGGGTGGCTGATGTTAAGCAGGCAACTTTAGTCCCTGTAGTGATTTTTGAGAAACCACTATTAAATATCTCATTTGCAGACCTCTTGTCTGCAACTTCAAATTTTGATCGAGACACACTACTAGCTGAAGGAAAATTTGGACCTGTTTATAGAGGATTTCTGCCCGGTGGAATTCATGTAGCTGTTAAAGTTTTGGTTCATGGATCAACGTTGACAGACCAAGAAGCTGCTAGAGAGCTTGAGTATCTTGGTCGAATCAAGCACCCCAATCTTGTTCCATTAACAGGATATTGCTTGGCCGGGGATCAAAGGATTGCTATTTATGATTACATGGAAAATGGGAACTTGCAGAATTTGCTACATGACTTGCCACTTGGTGTTCAAGCAACAGAGGACTGGAGCACTGATACCTGGGAAGAAGACAACAATGGGATACAAAATGTTGGCTCTGAAGGGTTGTTAACAACATGGGCGTTTCGACACAAAATAGCCCTTGGCACTGCAAGAGCATTAGCATTTCTTCATCATGGCTGCTCACCTCCAATAATCCATAGAGATGTTAAAGCTAGTAGTGTTTATCTTGACTTAAATTTGGAGCCTAGATTATCCGACTTTGGATTGGCCAAGATTTTTGGAACTGGTCTAGAGGATGAAATGGCCCGTGGATCACCTGGATATGTACCACCAGAATTTTCTCAGCTCGAATGTGATGCCCCCACACCAAAATCTGATGTATATTGCTTTGGTGTTGTTTTGTTTGAGCTGATCACAGGGAAAAAACCAATTGGAGACGATTATCCAGAAGAGCAAGATGCAAATTTAGTGAGTTGGGTAAGAGGATTGGTGAGAAGGAATCAAGGATTAAAAGCTATTGATCCTAAAATTCGTGATACAGGTCCAGATTACCAAATGGAGGAGGCCCTCAAGATTGGATATCTGTGCACAGCTGATCTTCCTACCAAGCGACCAAGCATGCAACAGATTGTTGGCCTGCTCAAGGATATTGAACCAAGGGCTTCTCAATGAGAAACAATGACTATAAGTTGCCTCTTTTTTGTTTTTTTTTTTTTTCCTTCTAAATTTGTTTGTTTTTGTACCATGAGTTTTTTACCTTATGCCACCATAGGAGAGGATGTACAGTAATTCTGAAGTTATGTCTTGGGCTAATATCTTTCTTCACCTTTCCATTGTTGGCATCATAGTATAATTTAACGAGTTTGATCCTTGAAGATTGAATCACTTTCCATTGTTGGCACTCATTTTGCTTTATCTTCATACAAACAAGCAAATTGATTGTGAATTTGTGTTATAAAACCAGTAAAAGTGATGGAGTCTCGACTGTATGCTACTGCTTGCATTCTTTAAAGGTTACTTTTATTTTTGGTGATGGACCACTGCTTCACCATCAATGGAGGACATACTGTGCGGCTACATGAAGGAAAGAAAATGTCAGTTGTGCTTGTCAAATATTCAATCTGGTTAATGATACCTGTTCCATGATAAGAAAATTTTATAGCTCAATACCAAGTATATTAAGACTTTAAAATATATATTAATACATTGCAGAATAAAGGTGGCAGTGATGGAGAAAGATTCCCACCAAAAGTAAGACATGTACACTTGAACTGCTAATCATGTAAGATCATATACTTGTTAATACACATTTTCAAATGCTTAAGAATTTACTACCACAGTAGATTTCATCATGAGGCACTTATATTAACATCCCATAATGTTTTGGGTAATGTCAAATCATATAGTCTAGATAATTTTTTTAAATAGGTAGCTTAATTGGGTTGGTTGCCTGGTATCTTTTGTGACTTTTGACTTTCAGCATGTGAAAGGTGGAAATTGCAAAAGAAAAACACCCATCTTATGTATTTAAATATTGAGACAAGTTCCAGGAAAACCTGAGGAAGCTTGTAAGCAATGTAAAAGTCAGGGGAAGAAATAGAAAATATTGACCTAAAGTCCAAAATTGGAGATAGCAAGTTTCTACCAATGGATCATATAGGCTATAGCATCATGGGTTGGTGTAGAAAAAAGCTGTCCTTGGTTAGCATGCTGGAATTTTCCCCACTCACTTGGACATATAGCATCATAGGAGATTGGTATGAAGATTTGGCTCCAAATTTTATGCATCAATTGGTTGATGTAATGATTGGGAACAAAATTCATGATGGTGAATACATCATGTGGACTAAAGGGTTGTGCTTGTTTCCAGATTATTTTACCTGGACTAACATCATTGAGAAAGCAACTACATCTTTAGACTATTCTATCATATCAATTCAGGAGATGAATACATTTTGAATAATGACTGGTATACAAGGCCGTTCTTATTCAATTCAATTACTTAAATTAGGAGCTCACTTGCCTAATACAAGAGAGTAAAGTTGCGTGGTTGCAAATTCCCCAGTTCATGGACTCTGCAGTGACAAGCATGGGCAAATCCGTGAATCACGGTGGCGGTGGAAGTCAATGCTATGAGGCAGTATGGGGAAAGATATGCCACCTTCATAATTCAACGAGGTGGTCCAGGAGGGAGCAGAGGCAGATTAAAGGAAGTAATACCAGTTTTGAACCAACTTAACATATATAACTTAGGCTAAATCTAAATTACGACTATATATTTTAAATAAATTTAAATAAAAAATATATACTAAAATCGGTTAAATTGGTGAAGTCAATATTATATATCGGTTTTAACTGAAATCAAAATACATCACTTAAATAAATAAATTTCCAACAACAATCTGAGCCCTCAGCTTAGAAGCATTGGATCTTCACCCAAAAACCCAACTCGTGGGTTTGAATGTAGTTCTGTTTGTGCTGTGCGAATAAACTATAAGGAACTCTCTTTGGGCTTAATATTAATGGGCCACGTATCTCTGAGTTTGTCTTGAATAAGAGAAATAGGGTACTGGAGTTAAAAAAGGGAAGCCCAGGAATCAAAGAAATATAAAGTTTGCCTACAACTATTTCCTTGATCAAATTTTACTCAAGATTCAAAGCCATGAACATGAATGGATGTAAATTAGTGTACATTTTCTACCAAAAGCTACCTTCCACGTCATTTTGACCCAAGACTATTGAACAAACAAAGTTGATTAATGGAATCAATTTATGAAAATTACTATCAAGACAATAATCCAAATAAAAGATCTTCAAACTACCAACAGCAGCCGCCCTTTTCTTGTCTCACATGTCCAGTATCTTTCCTAGCAGCTCTTACTTTTGGGTAAGTAGGCACATGAAAATGCTTTTGAAAATATATGGAAAATGTGATATTATTAACAAAAATATATAGTTGGAAGTTAAAATGTTTTTTTAGATTATAATAGAGAATAAAAAAAATTAGTTAAGATATATGATATTTAAATAATCTTACATGAAATATATATTTTAAATTCCTTTTAAATAATTAATATAAATTATTTGTAAAATTAATTATACATAAAATATTTTAGAAATTTAAATATAATAATAAATTATATTTAAATAATTCAATATAATTGTACATAAAATATAAATTAATCTAATATTTTATATATTTTTTAACCTAATTATAACATTTATTTAAGCATTTTACTGAATTAGTGTCACCTTTAATTGAGTCACCAATTTAATTATGAAATTATAGAAATATTTAAAAATATATAATTAATATTATTATAATGACATTTTAATTTTTTTCATACTTTTATATTATTTTTTATATAAAATAATTAAAAATCTAATGATCAAACATGTATTTAACAATATTAAAATATAAATTCATTGTCACTCATATATATTTATTATTAAATAAATTTTAAAAAAATATTTTTAATATAATTTATTTTTCTAATCGTAAGTATGATAAAATTTAATATAAATAAAAATATTTTAATAATTTCACTTCCAAACAAACAAAAAAAAAAAACCTAAAATACGATTATTGCGAGCAAAAGGTACTTTTTAACTTGGACTTCAACATTCAAATGTTGTCCATTATTTTTACTCGGCCGCCTAAAATTATTAAATCTTAAATATTCTAAAACCACATTTTTTTTAATAAAAGAAGGCTTAATATTAATTAGCTTTTTAATTTGACAAATTTTCTCATATTAGCCTTTTAATTTCCTTTTTGGATCTAATTGATCCTTAAAAGTTGTCAATCCTCAGAGACCTAAGGCAAACGAGGTTTGTTTTTCAAGATAGCTGATAGAATGGGCCAGTAAAGTAATGACATGTGTATTTTTAAATTATTTAGGTTTATTTTTTTATTTTAAGTTAAACTGAAATAATTGTGGTCATTGAAAGAGACATGTAGATGGCAAGTTCATGGAGATGATAATACGGGAAAATATTTAGACATGTACTTCAACTGAAACCGCCATAAAAATAACCGGGAATGATGACGGCGATGACATCGGAGCTGATGACTGGTTTCCGGATTTGAAACGAATTCCCGGCGTCAGACTGAGGGTTCAGTTGAAGCTTTTTTCCGTTTTAACTCAATTTTAAACCAAATTCTAAAGGAGGAGGTCGGAACCATTTTTCTCTTTATTTGAATGGTTTTAAAAATTTATTATTTTGAAACGTGTGATTATCTTACTGGTCCATTTTGTTAGCCATTTTAAAAATAACCGTAGTTTGTGTGATTATTACCTTGAAGCCATAAAAGAAACATTAGCAGACAGATGTCTCCCGTCCGCCGGCTCCCAACAAAGAATATAACCTAGCCTTCGCTTAAGATAGATGGATACTTTCTGCCTGTCCCTTCTGTCGGTTTTTCTTTTTTATACACACGTTTTTCGTCAACAGAACCAAAACCCATATCTCTAAATTATGATTGATTTTTAAGAGATAGTATCAGGAACAGGTTTGCCTCTTACTAGAACATCATATCATCATATTTTGAGATATCTATTGAAGAGATGGATGTTACTGTAAAGGGATCCAGCATGATACGCCCTGCTCAAGATACTCCTAAAGAAAGGCAATGGATTTCAAATCTGGACATGGTGATGACAACATACCATGTCCCTTTGCTTTTTTTCTACAAACCAAATGGTTCCTCTGATTTCTTTAAGCCTCAAGTGCTTAAGGAGGCTTTAAGCAAGACTCTTGTGCCATTCTATCCTATGGCTGGGAGGTTGGGACTTGATGAAAATGGTAGGCTCGAGATACTATGCAACACAGAGGGTGTTCTGTGGATAGAAGCTGAAACTACATCGGCCATGGATGATCTTGAAGGTTTTACTCCCAGCTCAAAACTGCGGAAACTGGTTCCCGCGGTTGATTACTCTGGAGATATCAGTTCTTATCCACTTGTTATGGCCCAGGTAAGTGAATGAGAGAATGAAAAACTATTATCGTATTATAGATAACTATAACTTGTAGTAGGAGATCAAGGATAAGCTCAGAAAAAACTCAAACAGCCTGATGATAATTAATGAAGTTAAAGCACAAGAAAAACTAAGCTATCAGCTAAGAAGTTAATATATTTTGCTTCAAAAAGGTTATTTGTGTGTGTATTATGCTATATAGGCAATTGGAAACTGGAAAGCTTAAAAGCTTTATTGTTGTGTGTATATTTTGCTAGCTAACTACTTTTAAATGCTGTGGAGTCTGTCTTGGAATCGCAACTCATCACACTTTGACTGATGGGACAACGGCCCTTCATTTCATCAATAGTTGGTCTGAACTGGCAAGAGGCTTGCCCCAAATAAGTATGCCACCACTTATTGACCGAACCCTTCTCCGAGCAAGAGTGCCACCAATTCCTAGATTTCATCATCTCGAATATGACCCACCTCCTTCCTTAAACACCTGTATGTCACTTGGCCCTAATAATCATAAACCCTCCACCGTATCTGTTTTCAAGATCACACAAAATCAACTTAATACCCTAAAAGCCAAGTCATGGGAACATGGAAACAAAACCAATTACAGCACCTACACCATTCTAGCTGCATACATATGGCGCTGTGCAACTAAAGCTCGAGGCCTCTCATATGATCAACCAACCAAGTTATACATGCCAACTAATGGACGCCCCAGACTACATCCTCCCCTCCCATCAAGGTACGTGGGCAATGCAATGTTCACGGCTTCATTAATTGCTCTATCTGGAAATCTCCTATCAGAACCGTTTGTAAATACCCTAGAGCGAGTTCATGGAACATTGAGAAGGATGGACAATGAGTATCTAAGATCAGCTCTTGACTACCTAGAAACACTGCCAGATATAACAGCTGCCAGGAGAGCACCAGACACTTTCCAGTGCCCAAACCTAAATATCATCAATTGGATACGACTGTCTATACACGATGCAGATTTTGGATGGGGTCGACCAATATACATGGGTCCAGCAAACATTGTCCATGAAGGAAAAATATACCTACTACCAAGTCCAACCGATGATGGGAGCTTGTCACTGGTAGCATGCCTACAGACCTCTCATATGAAACTCTTCGAGAAACATCTATACGAAGGCTTGATGTCATTTGACAAAATAAAAGCTCGATATTAGTGGTTTGTTCTCTCTATCAATATTTGTTATTTCTTTTTCTTTAACTAAAACTTTCTGTTTGAATCCTGTTTATTTGAAATTTACCACCTAAGCTGGCCTGGCGGATGTTGATGGAAGCCGGTAAATTATGGGGTTAGGACTTTGTTGGGGAAGTGATGTTCCACAGGCACATCTATGAGTGTTCACCACATTCATCGTATCCAATGGAAAATTCTTCTGTGTTTTCTCGTGGAAAGATGGCTGTATAGAAACTCTGTGATATTTGATGAAGGAAGGAGGGAATTCAATATGGCCACAACAGCTTTATCTAGGAATATTTTCCTACCAAACTTTCTAGGTGTGACATGAAAAGTTGGAAACCACCCCTAGAAGGGTGGTATAATTAAGTACGGATGGGTCTTTTATTGGTAATCCAGGTAGGGGAGTAGCAGTAGCTATAATACGATATGATTAGGGGGCCTGGGTATTCATAATCGTCCATCGGTCTGTATTGAGCCTGTTTTGAAGGCTGTGATGCTCATGCCTGTGGGATCAATTTGTACCGTACCTTTGTTTAATTATGTTATGTTCCGCTTTATTTCTTTTTTCTTAAAAAAAAAAAAAAAAAAGAAAGAAGGAAAGAATTTTACCACCTGGATTCCCCATCTCTAATTTGAAGCACTGCGTATCATCCTAACCTAGCTAGATATATTTCATATACTAAACAATTTAACTTTAACCTTCTGTGGATAATACATTGACAAGCTCAAGCCTTGAGAAGAAAAACAACTTCTAACAAATGAACCCAGAAAACAGTGACACTTCCCAACAGGCTCATTTGCTATGTTCTTTTTACTGTTTCAGAGGTAAACAATGGAGGAAGGAGAAATTAGTAATAGGAAAACAACTGCTATATTAATACAAATTGAGCAAAAAGAAAACCAATCCATCATACAAGCAGACATAAATATATGATTGATAAGATCTTAACACGCAAATAGTAAAGCCAAGTAACACAAATCAAGTTCCTGTTTTTTCCTTCTCCTAGATTCGAAAAACATCAGTTTGAAACCTCTCATCATACAACCTCCAATGCCCATATCTCTCAGTGTGAAAAACTGACCTGGGTATATAGAAATTTGGCTTCTTCACTTCCTTCAAATCCTTCAGATTTGATGTCGCGTTCAGAATGTCCCGACTGGTTAAGTTAGCACATCCAGACAGATCAAGATGCTCCAGTTGCGAACACCCTTCACAAATGGAACGTAATCCTTTAGCTGACAATTTCGAGAATCTGATTTCAAGATGTTCCAATTGAGGCATAAATTTCGCAATAACAGCAGCCTCTGTATCTCCGTCTTGTGGACAAGCATTTAGATACTCATCTGGAACAATTCCAACGTGTTGCGATGGGTCCAACCAATTCATCAAATTCCGTTTTAGGATCTTCAAATTGGGACAATTCCGACCAATTAACGATAAAGATTCGTGTGAGATTTCGTAGCAGTAACTGATGTCGAGCTGTTTAAGGTTCCGACAATGATACGCTATTTGATCCATCGACGCATCGGTCACGCGAGGAGAGCTTTTTATGGAAAGAACTTGGAGATTTGGACACCTTGAAAACAAAATTGTAAATCAGTGATGGAAATTTGAGGAAAAAAATGTAAAACTGGGAAACGGCGTCGCAGATGAAATACCTTTGAGCGGCGAAATTGAGAGAGAGATAGGAGCAGTGACGGGTAAGGATCTGGGTTAGGTTGCCGTTGCTCCAGGTGATGACCGATCGGAGCATGGAGTCGATTCGTCTTTCGAATTCGGGGGTCCACCAGCGGGTTGACTCGGAGGAGGAACCGAAGCGAGTTTCGAGATCGAAGACGGAGTGGAGAGAGGGATCCTTGCAGGCGTTGAGCCATGGTTTGCAGACAAACATAGGACCGGTCCATCGCTGCTCGAAAGTGAGTCGGGAAAGGATGTTGAGGAGGCATTCGTGGGTTAACTCGGCCCAATCGGAGATGAGTACAGACCCAGCATCAGTTTCCCCGGTTCCTTCTTTGCACTCCATGTTAGAAAACGATCCTTTTGAGAAGCAGCAACTATTGTTTCCCTCTGCTGTAAAAAACTATAATTCGCGGAGTTGTGGATAACGAATCGGATAAAATAGTAATTTATGGGAAAAGCGTTAGATCGCTTTTGCTTTATTTTTTCTAATATAAATTATTTTGATTTTCTTTCCAATAATCCAAACTCTAACAATTTATATGCCTTTTGTTTAAATTATTAATTTTTTATTAAATTATTAAGCTTTTAGAAATTAAACATTTTAATCACTTTTTTATTACCTGTTATTAGATGAGTGACGAAAAACTGAGGTCGATCAATAAAAAAGTCTAGGTCAATTTTTCATCACAACGACTAAAATATTTAATTTTGAAAAGTTTAATGACTAAATTAAAAAAAAATAATAAATGAGTGACCGAAATAAAACCAAGAACATAATTTGGTGACTATCTTTATAGTTTATCTTTTTCTAAAATATGAATAATTATTTGGTACATATGAGATGCAAATTTTTAACTTAGGAGATTGAGAAATTGGCACATATCTTTAAGTTATATTTAAAAGGCTTAAACAATTCTAAATTGCTACCGAGACTTTTATTTATTTTACAGCAATTTTCAATATAATAGTGTTAATTTTATCATATTTTCTTATATTTTTTTCTCATCAAATAATTTTTACCAATTTTTTTTACATTTTCTTATCAACTGAACACACACAAAAAAAAATTGATTGTTTCCTTGTACAAAGCTTCCACCATTTTATCATAAGTTTAATAATAAATTTGGCCACTAAAGGTTATATGTTTTGTTAAAATGACCCTAATTGTATTTTTGAGTCTTTTTTTACTATCAACTTTTGATTATTTTTTTTTTCAAATTTTGGCCACTAAAGGTTATATGTTTTGTTAAAATGACCCTAATTGTATTTTTGAGTCTTTTTTTACTATCAACTTTTGATTATTTTTTTTTCAAATTGCATTTTCTAATAGATTTAATGAATAAATTCAATATTTCAATCTCTCATTTCTTTCAAAAGATTTTAATCTTTCACGTATTTGTTTATTGAGAAGTTTTTGTATTGGCTTAATTTTTTTTAGATAATTACATTTATTTTCTTTAAATTAAGAGTTTTTTTTAGTTTAATGTAATATTTATTTATTTTCCACATGCAATTATCTTATTAGGTTATCTAAGTAATAAATTACATATCTTTAAAAATATTCTACACATAAAATTCTACATCTATTTTGATAAAATATACAAACGTTAATTACCAAATTTATCATTAAACCGTTATCATATTCTAACTCCAACTACTTTTATCATGTTCAAGCTTTCAAGGTTATTTTTTCTTCACAAATTCCAAGATTTATAATGCTACTGAATTTTTTTATAGGTCTAAAAGTCGGTTCAAAGTAGATCTATCTCCAGAAAAATAATTTCCCCAAGCCTATTTTTTTTTTTTCAAATCGATTAGAGTTAAAATAATTTTTAGGCCGTGAGATTTTCTGAGAAAAATTTGCATTACCGTTCGAAATTAAAAACATAAAAAAAATTTAATTATGGTACTATAAAAAGAATTTAACCATGGATTCCAAATTCAATTATGGTACTATAACTTCCAAAACAAGTTATCATTTCGTTTTCATTTGAGTGGCAACTTTTTTTAAAATTCAAACATCTTTTCCTCGATCTGTCCTATTCATTCACAGATTTGTTTTTATTTTCAGACAGAGAGAAATGAATTTTTATTTAAATCTATCCATTTTCTTCAAAACTTCTTCTTTAGTTCATTTTCTGAGAGAGCAAAGGTAAGATCAGAAACTGGTGTGCATCAGATCAGAGTTTGAGATGGAGGTTACTGTAAAGGGATCCAACATGATATTCCCTGCTCAACATACTCCGAAAGTAACACATTGGATTTCTAATTTGGACATGGTGCAGGCAACATTTCATGTCCCTTTGCTCTTCTTCTATAAACCATATGGTTCGCCTCAACCCCAAGTGCTTAAGGAGGCTTTGAGCAAGACTCTGGTGCCATTCTATCCAATGGCTGGGAGGTTGGGATGTGATGAAAATGGTAGATTCCAGATAATATGCAACGCAGAGGGAGTCCTGTGGATAGAAGCTGAAACTTCATCGGTAATCGATGATCTTGCCGGTTTTACTCCCTGCTCCCAACTGCAGAAACTCGTTCCGGCACTTGATTGCTCTGGAGATGCCATTTCTTACCCGCTTTTTATGGCCCAGGTACGTGAATGAGAGACTAGAAAACTATTATCTTACCATATATAATAACTGTTAAACCATACTTAACATTATGCTCTCAGCTAAGAGAAAATGTTATTTGTTTGTATATTTTGCTAGTTAACTAGTTTCAGATGCGGTGGAGTCTGTCTTGGAGTTACAACTCTCCACACTGTGTGATGGCGCAACTGTCCTTCATTTCATAAATAGTTGGTCTGAAATGGCAAGAGGCTTGTCCCAAATTAGCATGCCACCACTTATTGACCGAAACCTTCTCCGAGCAAGAGTACCACCAACCCCTAGATTTCACCATCCTGAATATAATCCACCTCCTTCCATACTTGGCCCTAATAATCCTACACCCTCGTCTGTATCTGTTTTTAAGATCACACAAAATCAACTTAATACCTTAAAAGCCAAGTCATGGGAACATGGAAACAAAACCAACTACAGCATCTACACCATTCTAGCTGCATACATATGGCGCTGTGCAACGAAAGCTCGGGGCTCTCATATGATCAACCAACCAGGTTACTGATGCCAACTAATGGACGCCCGAGACTACATCCTCCCCTCCCGTCAAGCTACCTGGGCAATGTAATTTTCATGGCTTCATCAATTGCTCTATATGGAAACCTCCAATCAGAGCCGTTTGTAATACCCTAGGGCGAGTTCATGGAGCATTGGCAAGGATGGACAATGAATATCTATGATCAGTTATTGACTACCTAGAAACACTGCCAGATATTAAAGCTGCCAGGGGAAAACCAGAAACTTACCAATGTCCAAGCCTATTTATCAACAATTGGAGTCGACTGCCTTTGCATGATGCTGATTTTGGCTGGGGTCGTCCATTATACGCGGGACCAGCAAACGTTGTCAGTGAAGGAAAAATATTCCTTTTACCAAGTCCAACTGATGATGGGAGCTTGAATGCCTACAGACCCCTCATATGAAACCCTTCGAGGAACATCTATACCAAGGCTTGATGTCATTTGACAACAAAAAGGCTCGATATTAGTTGTTCTTACTCTCTATCAATAGTCTGTTTCCTTTAACTAAACACATTTGTTGTTTATTAAATGTTACCACCTAAATTCCCTATTCTCTAATTTGAAGCGCTGCATGTCATCCTAGGCTAGCTAGACATATTATTGTTGAATCCTACGCACTCCATGTTAGAACGTTTGGTACGTAGATGTTATTGATGTGTGGAAAATTTAGTCATTTGATTAAAATTTCTCTCTTGAAATGCGTAACCAATATTGGATTGCTTGAGGTTCAATTCACCGTCACATGTAAATTTATGTTGCTTCAACTTTGACATTCGTATCTAACATTTATTTAGATACATGTACTAAGGCATGGCTCAAATACATGGAAAAAACTTCAAAAAAACTGAACATATCCATATTAAACATTTGCCTGTATACAACATTCACATCCACTTACGTGTTCACTCATAATTTCATACCAACAATAACTCAATTCCTTATAGGACATATCCATTGTTCACCTTCACCATACGTGGTTCCTACAGACTTTACCTTATAGGACACGAAATAAGGGAGTTGCAGTTCACACAGGATCCAACACTATATTCAGGACCAGAAATTCAGCAAAGATAGTATATCAGCAAAGCATCAAGATAATGCCGATAGCAGCTATCACTGTTTTCCCTATTAATTACCATCTACTTTTCAGCATCTCTCTGATGCAAATTTTGAATCAAAAGGAGGCTAATTGCAATAAACAAGGGTTCAGACAGTGATAAATTGTTACATCATAAGAGGTATGAGCCAATGCAAACAAATGACTGAAACAAAGATGAAGAGCAATCGTGTGCAACACGGTAGTTGTAACCGTATCTGACAAAATTGACAAAGTGTCAATAGGTGACAACAATAAGAAGATAAAGTTCGTTTATACAGCTGAAAAAGGAACATAATGTAGCTAACTCAACCAATCAAAAGAGTAGAAAATGAGAATTTAATTGTGGATGGGCATTCAGAAAGAGGTAAGTAGATTCTAAAAGCTTAATAATATGAAACTAAACTTCATGAGCCTTGCCTTCTTGGATTACATATCTACTTCAGCCTAGTTTTCTCGAATATTTGCAGCAATTCTGCTCACAGTTCACAGAGGACACACACAACAAGGAAAATAAAGCTCAAAGGTGAGATATGAGGAAGAAGCAGATTGACAACTTCGAGTTTGCAAGTTCAGCCAAGTTCCCACCATTTCAAAAATTTCATGATAATAAGAATTTAGGACATTCTACACACCTCTGTCACATGTATCAATTCAAAGGAAAAACAGTCCCATGTTTCAAATGGCAGCTTGTGACATAATACAAAGTACTTCTACTTCTAAGTGACAAATCTAAAACAACACCAGAACAATAACTACGTTTAGACAGGGATTGAGTTCATGATCCTAATCTCCCATATCTCCTCATTCTAACAACGATACCATAATTCAACTTCTGGTTATGCAGTCGATCAAATATTTCATCATGTTTCTACATGCATAATTTCACATATAAAAATGAACTCACTTTAAGTTAAAATCAAACATTTGTCTGAAATCCAAACAAGATCAAAGAACCATTACAAATTTACAATCGCACAATGTCAAGATCAATTAAAGAGTAGAAGCACATCAATATCGAGTTCAATTAAACACAAATGCAAACAGTTTCAGGATCACCATTTTACAGAAAAAGAGAGAGATCATAACAGAGAACTAAGCAGAGTAATAAAGTGGACGCCTGTACTCGTCGAAGTACTCATCACGATCCACAAAAACAATAGCGTAGAGAGCATAAATAATCCCAGGAATGTAACCCAGAATAGTTAACAGCACACAAATCCAGAACTCAACCTGAAAAAAACAACCAAACCCAGAATTCATTAGATCAAAACATGAAAACCTCAACTCAGAGAGATGTAGGAGATAAAATATCGACTCACGCTGCAACAACCGTGCCTGAAGCAAACTCCCAAAGGAGGGATCAAAATCGCGATCAAGAGTTCACACAGAATTTCGCAGCGACTAGGCATGTTGTTGTTGATGTGAAGATTAAAAAGTGGGTCAACTAACAAACCAGAAATAAAGGTATCCAAGACTTTTTGAGATTTGGTTATCTTAATGGACAAAAAAACAAGAGAGAAAATTTCAAGGGAAAAAAAGAGGAACTTATTAGATCTAGACCGTCCATTTTAGTCAATATAGTTAAATAAACGATCATGATTACCCCAAAGTGTGATCACGTGCTGACCAATATTTGGTTGGACGTGTTAAAATTATTGAATTGATATTTGATACGTAATCTATAGTCCATAAGACCTAAATGCCCAAAATAGGAGGAGATTTTTTATTTCTTCTCAAGGGTGAAATACGGCAGATTTTTGTTTCCCGCATCACCATATGCCATTGATCATGTGGTGACCAAGGAAAGCAAATGAGAAGCTTCTTTATAGTTAAACCCATCTCCTCTTCTAAATTGAGTGTCAAAACCTACTCTCCAAGACTTGTCTTGGGCCGTCTGAAAATCGTTGTTTGATTAGAAGTTGGTGTTTTGCTGAAATCCCAAATTTAACAAGGTAAAGGTAGGAGGCCAAGACTTATTAATTGCTTAGATACCAAGGATTTAGAGTGAAAATGCCATTAGTTCAACATTAAAACCATAGAGTAAGGTGCCATGGAAGCCTTTAAATTAGCTTAATGATTGATAGAAACCAACATTCTTTGTAGAAAAACAATGTGATACTGGAGGGTCTATGAATTGGGACTTGGACATAGCATTCAAGCTCCCATATTTTCTGTGACATTCGAGCTAACATCACCTTACACTTACTGTATAATTATGTGTTTGCATTTGCTTTAGGACCCACGCTAAGCCTTTGATATCATGTGCTAAGATCATCTTCCATTGCTTAGCAAACGAAACTTAAGGAACAAAATTTGGAACCTTTCAACAATCATTTACATCACAAATAATTGCAAGACATGAAACTTGCTTCTCGATTACTCCCACGGACCAAAGCGGAGCAGAGCAGCAACCATGAGTCATGAATAATATGATGCGAATAAGCTACATTTTCAGCAAGCATGTATCTAATTCCCAAGTGGCAATTATTATATTTATCTTTATAAATCCAACAAATGCAACTATATTTTCTTTACATAAGAGATAAAAAGACAGAAAGTAAAGAACATGGAGCAATTAAGAAAAAAAGGAGGGGGGTAGGAGGGAGGGAGGGAGGCAAGCTAAACTGACTATTACTCTAAATCCCTCAAAATAATCAGTGAGCACCTCTATGACAGGCAAGAGAGTTAAGCCCTCAATGCCACCTGATCTTGCCATGAGATCTTTCTTTTTCCTGTTCTGTTTGGCCCATTTCCAGTGTTCCTGCAGGCTGATATTTTAACATCATGGTTCTGCTCATCACTTCCGATTCTGGTTGAACTTCTTTTAAATTCCTCAATTCTCACTGAATTAGTTTGAGCTTCTAGTTCTTCTTCCTCTCTCTGCATTGAATGAGATGTCGGGGACATTATCTCATGATAAAAAGATTATAGCATGAAAATTTTTATGATAATAACAGATTTACCGAAATCTGGTTTAGGTCAAAAATCGGTTTTATGCTTTGAGCAGTGGCCTCTTTTCCACCATAAAGCCTGTCCCTCTGGTTTAAGTCGAGAACCGATAAAGAACTTCGCAAAGTAACTTCCTCCTTTCCACTGGAAATTTTCTGCTGCTTCAGGTTTACGTCCAACATAAGGGCAGGATGAGTGAAACAGGTTCCCTTTACACTATTTGCCTTTCCCTTTTGGTTCAGATGAAAAGCCATAGATCGGTTCGACGAAGTACCCTTTCCAGTGGATTTCTTTGCTTTCATATTTGATTTGCTTCTAATCACTATATCCTGTGGTTGCAAAAAATGTCGTTCTGCTGGGGGTATTGATGATTGGTTTTGCATCAGGAACTTGTGCCTCCTTTTCAAAAACCTAACAACAAAAATGTTGAATCTTTATCTACAATAATGATTCTAAAATTATGAAAATCCTACAAATTTATGGAAGAACATGATCATACTTGACTTCTGCCAACAGGGTCAATCTTTGTTCTTTCATCATCTGCAATTTCTTCCTCATGGACTCTGTTTCCTGAAGGAACAGAAAGCACCTAAATATTCGTTAAGAATATGGTGGGGGCTTATGGATTGGTAAGTTCTTAACGTGCCATAGTTGATTAGATACAAAGGTAGATAAGTGTTGAATAGCAAGATGGGAAATATTAACAAACAAACAAACATCCAGAACTTCTCATTTCCTTCATCTTTCATTTGATCAAAAACAGAAACAAAGGCATTCAACGAAACGCAAAGAGGCCGAAAATGCCACTATACAAAACACAAACCAAAGGATCATTTCCTAGTTTGTAAAAGGTAAGATCTTCATCAATTGGAAACCGAAACATAAGATCCAAAACGGTGTGCTCTTCTTATCGCCAACCAAAGATTGAAGATAAGAACATAAATCAAGAAAACCCAGAAGATCAACAAACATCGAGATTTAAAGAAATTTGACAGGAAGTAACTCAAAATCTAAACAATCCGCTAAAAAGTTATTACCTTGTGCAAGCCCTCAATATCTTCCATATGAGTTAGATACCTGAACCTCCCTCTTTGGTCGTCATACATATCATATGGAGAATAAGCCATGACGGCTGCAGCAGCAGCAACCCCTTTCATCTTCTTCATATTTTAGGTCACAGAGAAAAAAACCAAAAGGCCAGAACAAGGAAAAATGGAGGAAGAGAGAGACAACGGGGGAGAAAGTAGAGTATTTATCGATAAGGACGAAAGAATAAGAATAGAGAGCTAAACAAGGGAAAGTTATAGAGGAAGGTTCTGGTCTCCCTGTTTACCCTGTGAAAACTCTGACCGAAACAAAGAAAACCCAAAGAAGCCCAAATAACTCGGTGAAAAAAAACAATTGTTTGTTTTGAGAAGTGAGAAAGAGATGAAGATGGGATTTTGGGGCGGATTTTCAGAAGGGTATTTCCGGTAAACACAGAGAGTTTTGTGATTGGGGGACATCTGAAGATAACTATATCTTCTCTTGCTTTCACCGTTCTCTCTCTATCTATTCTCCCTTTCTTTTTTGTTTTCCTTGTACATAAATTTTGGTCCAGCTGGGCCATTGAAGAAGAAAGAGAGAGTTGGGCGGTTTTGATGGGGGTGCGTGGAGTTCCCATGTTTTTCCCTTGAGTAGATAGAGAAAGGAAAGCAAGTTCTTTTCCCTTTTTTTTTTTCCTTCTAGAGAGAGAAAGATGTAGGCTTTGTAAAAGGGGGCTGAAAAGGCAAGAGGATAAAACAGGATGATGCTGTTTTATTGTGTGTTGTTATTGTAGCTGGTACGTGCCTGGCTGGTGTTTCACTTGTTGGCCTTTGGCTTGTGGCCTTATCAGTTAACTATAAGTTTCCGTGGGAAAAAAACCCTTTAACCTTGCAAGTCCCCCATTTGGTTTCAAGCTAGGAACTCCTTTGCTAGACAACCTGTATGAATGGATAGGATCAAACATGAGTTGCAGGCTAGACCTGTCTAGTTTTTCTGCTATTCAATTCCCCATATTAGGTTAAACTAGTAATATCAGACACCTAATTTGAATAAAACTCATCATCCATATATCTACAGATTTACCCACCTAACCTAACCTAACCCTGTAAGGATACCATCCTATCTTATTAGCCATCAGCCCCATCACAACTAGCAGAAAATTCATGGTTCCTTTGAATGCTGGAAAGTGGAAACGAACAAAGTTTGTGACCTAGGATCCCCACCCTATTTCCAAAATTTTCTCTACCCTCTATCTATGATGTAGCTTGGTTGACATTGATGATTTCCAAATCTGACAAACTTAAAATCGTCATTTAAGTTCCCTTTTTTCATGGAAATGAAAGAGGGTATCTTGGTAAAACAAGCTTCATTTCATATAAAGGTCTGACTAGTACCCACCATTAGTGAATAGCTGATGGCATGGTGAAAAAATAAAATAGGAAAAAAGCTGGTTTGTGGGGGTCCTCTCTTGAAGTTTGTTTCCCTACTGTAATAGCACTGTCGGTGACCGGTTCCTACTGTTTGTTCATTTTAAATGTGAGAGAGCAGTGAACAATATTATATAGTCATATTTAACTCTTGACTCTTTGTCTTTCTCATTTCATTTACATTAATCATTGATTCCCTGCATAATATGGACATGTGAGAGTGAAATGGAACAAATTTGCATAAAATTCTTCCATTTGGGATTAAGCTTGATACCCCATCTATCAATGAAATAAAATATATGAGGCTCTCCATCATCATCACTGTTCGGTGGCAACCTAATTTCTTTAATAGAGAGTTCTGTTTCTTTTTTTTTTCTTTAGTTCAGTTTTGAGTAAGGCCTTTTCCATGTGAAACAAACCCACTTTCCAATATGTCAAAAGTAAACAAGTGGATAACCAAAAACCTTGAAAATAATGTGCTAATGTTTCTCTTATTGGCTCAACTGTTTAAGCTGATTTATTGCTTTCCTTTATTGAACTGTTCAAAGCACTAGGCTCGTAAGCATGCACTTTTCAAACCCTTCTTTTTGTTTTCGGCTACAATCAAGTACCAGCAACTTTGCTTATGAGCCAGTGGATCATTCATGAAGTGACAGAAGCAGAAACAAAGGGGTCATTTCCACCATTGACGACTTGTAGTGATTATTACTGTTATTACTGTTTACAAATTAGAACATAACCATGACGATTTCGTTTGAACTTTTTCTGTACTTTGGAACAAGTAGGAGCTCAAACTGACAGGGAACATTGAAAAAATGCTAAAGGCAAATGACTGAAAAAAGCTTGTACGAAGTGCATTAACAGGTACTTATAACATGCATGTATGAACTTCTTTATATATACTAACTCATAGTTCAAGTGATTGAACATTTGAAGTCGAATCAACATGTGATACAGAAACAAGACTTTAAAGTAGAAACCATGTAAGAGGCCCAAGAAACGAAATTGGGCCTGACAATCACAATAACATTCTTATAGAAAATTTTCCATTTTCCAGTGTTGAATTATGAACCTTTTTCTTTAACTTGAACAAATTTTCCTTTCATTTCTTGCTTCCACGTTCCACCTAGAAAAACGAGTAACATATCCCAGAGAGGGCAATGTGTCGTCCTCTTATTGGTCCTCTTGGAATCACCTGTAAAAAACCACCTTATCTTGTGAGATCTCTCACTTTCAATCTGTAGAAATATTTGATTTTTTGATAAAATTTCTGGGTGAAGAGAAACTGCAAACGCAATGGCTTCAACAGGTGCCGTGACTGCTCAAATATCAAATCTACATGGAGCCACTAATTGGAAGAAGGCCATCCATTCACCCTCCCTTGGTAACTTTCTTTATCTCTGTCTGTGTTTGGTTGATGAGAAAATAGAGAATCGACCATGCGAAGTTTTGATTTTGTTTTGTGGGTTTGTTTTTGTGGTTGTTTTTAGAAGAGATGGAGTATCAGCATGGCTGAAATAATTGTATTGGTTCTCATTTGATAGGTTTTATTTTAATAGAAAAGGTATGGACTTTGAATTCCCCTTTTCAGTTTTTATTAAGTAGAATCAGAAATTTTCCAGTAACCAAACTGGGGATTGTTTGTTTTTTCTGTGTGCTTTTCTTTTATTCTTCTCTATTTTGCTGTGGGTGTTTATCTTTATTAGTTTCCTCCAATCTATGATCTTAAAGAGTGGGTTGTAACTTATAATTTGTTTTTCTGTCGATGCTTTTCAGGTAACTTTAATTTGAATACAAATCTAGCTTGTAAGCAGCTTTTATCATCGACATTTCGTCAAAAAACTGGGCATAATTACAAGTCTCTTCGTGTGTATGGGCTGTTTGGAGGAAAAAAGGAAAATGGTGACGAGGGTGATGGTGCACCTTCCAAGGTCAGTTATAGTAACCTTGGCATCTAGTTCAAGTGCATGAGTTTTTTTCAACTGTTCTTCATAAATGGCTGCATTGATCTTTGGCATTAGTAGGATCTAGCATGGAGTGTAGATTATGGGGATATTAGCCTCTTTATTATATTTTTATAATCAATTCCCATTGTTTAGACTCGTAGCTAATACTAATTGCAATGGTCGTAGCCTTATCTAGGATTGAAAATGATGATTCAAGTTATACCTTAGGCGTTGTCATCTCTAAGTTTTGATGTACCTTTGATTGTGATACATGTTCTACTTGTTTCCATTAGCAATTCATGAGAAAGGGAAACATCTATTGGAGGAGTTTGGTATTCGTGGTTGGGTAGATCATTGTGGAGCACTGTACCTGGTCTTTGTTGTATCATATTATATGCCTCATGTCAATATAAGCTATATTTTCTCTCCATGACCATGCATTGGATGCATGTTTATTCTATGCCTTTGTTTGTTCTCCATATTTAAGGTAGCGAGCAGTGAAGGAGTTTCTGCTTATGCATAGGCCACTCATGCATCAATCCATGAGTGGAAGCAAATGCAATGAGGTGGTTTGCAAGGTGAAATCATATTATCTACTCTGTGTGAAATGTGATTTTACTGAACTGCTGGATGTCGGGCTAGAAGGCCTGGCATAAATCACCATTTTGATGGTATTCTTAGTCAATTATATGCTAGCGAAGTTTATCTTGTGTTCTTTTTCACTTTATTACTCCTATATATCATACATGGAGAGAGAGGGAATTGAGACAGCCACTGTGCTTGTGTGACTCCACTCCTCTGTCTTGTCACTATATTTAAAAAACTTAGTTTCAACGTACTGAAATTGATTGACTGCTCGAGTCATGTGACCAAGCATTATTATGCTTGACTACCACGCAAGCTTAATCATCTTTCACAATTGCACATGATAGTTAAAGCACTTAAGTCTGCACGATTATTGACTGTCTCTTCCTCCTAAACTAATGCTGCTGTCCTACTGAATTGATTTTATAGGCAGGAATTTTCGGAAACATGCAAAATCTCTATGAGACGGTGAAGAAAGCACAAATGGTTGTCCAGGTTGAGGCTGTGAAGGTGCAAAAAGAACTAGCTGCGTATGGATCTTTCATTACCCTCTTAGTATCTGAACTTTAGCTTCTGTTCATGATTTCCATTCGGTTTTATTCTTTATTGCAGAGCAGAATTTGATGGCTATTGTGAAGGTGAGCTGATAAAGGTAGGTTATTAGAAATCTCTCTCTCTCTAGTTCTGATAGTGTCATTAGCTGATAAACGTGGTGATTTATATTTATGTTCCAATTTCCTTTACAACTTTCAGTTCCACATGATAACTTCCCATTTATTTTGCTTCAATTGCATTCATTCAGTTGTTTAGTAACAATATAAAAGATGCCTTGCATGAAGAATGGTTCTGACTTCTGACGTTCCATTTAGCTTTCACTTTGTCTTATGAACTTTTACTTGTTCTTGTCTCAACACCGTATCTTTCTATTGTATTTTACAGATATTCTGACTGAAAATATTACTTTTTCAGGCAACATTATCTGGAAACCAGCAGCCTATACGCATAGAGATTACTGAGGCAGCAATGGAACTTGGTGCAGAAGTAAGTATGCAATTATTAAACTATTTTCCCACCAGATTGTTTGAGATGACTCGTGCATTATAGTCATATCTTAGTGAGCAGTTTCGAAACTTCCACTTGGTTTAAGTTGGATCCCAATAATGTCCCATGTTAGGATGTGAGTATAAGGCATTCAGAAGAATTTAAAACTTGTTGTGTGCAGTTTTCCTAGATTCTCGTATCGAGGTGCTAATTTATTTTCTGAAACTTCATACGTGCAGAAGCTATCATTTTTAGTTAATGAAGCATACAAGGATGCACATCAAAAGAGTGTCCAGGTGATAATCTCATAATTTCAAGAGGTAAAACCTTTTTCACAATCAAATCTACTTATGTTTTCCTTTTTGTCCAATTGTCTCAGGCCATGAAAGAAAGGATGAGCGATCTTGCGCAAAGCTTAGGAATGCCACAAGGTCTCGGTGAGGGATTAAAGCAACAATGATCTCCAAACTGGTCCCCGATGGGAGCTTAGCAAGGGATTAAACGATGGTCAATCTCCACCAGTCAACACCTGGATGAGCTTTCAATTTTTGTATACAAATCAATGCAGAAAATGCTCATTTATATGCTTTTTACCATGAAACTGCGTTGTGGTTTTAGTTTTCTGATGGAACTCACACTATTTATTCTAAAATGCCTTGATGACTTAACAATATCTGTTCAACTTCAAGGGCGTATTGCACATTCCAAAATGGAACTATGATGGTAGAGTGCATGCATCCTTCCATGGATTTGTAAGTTTAAACAGTATGTTACTTAACAATATGCTAAGTAGAAACACTATACATGTTACTTAAAACCCTAGGTCCAATGTATCAAAAATGCTATGTTGCATAACAATGTCGAATGTTTCCAAACGTATAAAGATGTAATTTGTACTTGTTCCACTGATGTAATAATTGACATTGAATCAACTACTACTTTTACTCGCATGTGTGTCAAATTTTAATAGCTGCAAATACTGAATTAAGACTATACAAATTCTTGTGAATTTGCTACACTCCAAATAAATTAAATAGCTAAATAAGCTTGCATTAAAACTGTTTTTCCAAAAATATAACTGTCAATACATGTTCAAATTCATCGAAATATGAACATGTATAATGTTAGTGATAACAATGTAGTCTTTTCATGTTCGTATCAATCGTTGTTTCATTTTGTAACATTGTATATTTATTTTGTTTTTTAATTATTTTTATATTGTTCTTATAGCGTAATCTTCGTAATTATTGTGCCCCGACTTGAATTAAAGTCCAATTATAAAAGGAAAATAACTGGACATGCATGTGCACAACTCTGAATATTAACAGAAACAAAAGTTATAATTAAACGTACCATACTACTTTTGTTTCATAATTGCCGACTTCTGCATTTTATTGGGAAAAAAACATCAATGTTATGTTGCTATTTCTACAAACGTCTAAGAATCAATCGTATCGCGGAGATTACGAGAAACCCAAATGCTTCCTTCCTTGAAACTTCACAATGAGAATACTTTTTTGAGGAAAATTCAGTTTCAATGAACTCTGCAAGTATGGGCTCACACGTGTCCTCCATTTAATGCTTCAGACGCATGTTGCAAGTAGAACCCGACCACTATTTAAGTTGCCGAGGAGCCTTACAGCTACAGGGATCAACTGTACGTAGTACAACTAATATACTATTTGATTTGCTCTTTGCGTCTTAGGTTTTCGGCAATGGCGTTTTTGAGAACTTTGGTTTGGTTTTCAGCGTTGGCTTTTGTGTTGTTTAGGGTAGGTGAAGGCAAGGATATTCTAGTTGGAGGCAGTGAAGATGCATGGAAAATCCCAAAGAACGACTCGGATTCTTTGAATCAGTGGGCTAGGAAACACCGCTTCAAAGTTGGCGATTTCCTCAGTAATATCTCATGCATACAACCATATTCTTCATATTATATGGATTTTTTTTCATTTTTCTTTTTGTCGAGTAAAAATCCATCTGGGTTTTCATTTACCAAGCACGAGGTCTTACTCTAGCATACATATAATTATTATTCTTATAGTCTCATTTTTATTTTGTGTGGTGTACTTCTCTTTTACGTAGTTTTCAAGTACAATGGCAAGGCCGATTCAGTGCTTCAAGTGACAGAGGAGAACTATGAAAGCTGCAACACATCAAAACCAATCAAGGAATACAAAGACGGTAACAACACTAAGGTGAAACTGAATAAATCGGGTCCATTTTACTTCATCAGTGGAGCTGATGGCCATTGTCAGAAGGGACAGAAGCTTGAAGTTACTGTCATATCTGAAAAACATCGGCATCATGATAATCCCCCTGCTTTCTCTCCAAAACCAGCAATTGCTGCGGCGCCTGAACCAGCCAAAACTAGCCCCAACAAGGCACTTGCATACAAGGATGGCACCTTCTTGGCTCTAGCCTCTTTGATAGGGTTAGCTTTTGCTTTTACTTCCGTTTGATAGAAAGATGGAAGACAGATATGAATAGAATAGTTATAGTAGTAATTAATTAGTTAATTATAATCTGTTTTGTAGGATTTATTGGATTATTATTTTGGGATTATATTTGGCGTGGGTTTTCTACTTGGTTGAAGAATAACATTTCCTTATTTTATTAATGAGCAAAATAAAATAATATTAGGGTACTCATAAATCGATATTTTTATATATTTTGACTTGATGTTGAAAAGATTCAATGAAAATTAATATACATTTAATAACCACAAAAAACTACTACAGAAAATTTTTCTAAAAAAAAATAAAATACAGAATGATAAATACTCTTAATAGAAAATAGATTGAATTTTATTTTATTTTATTTCATTTAAGATTATATTATTCTTTGTCAAATAATTTATTTATATTCTGAACAGAGACGATTTAGGGGCTGGCATGACCCCGGCCCCCCTAAAATGAAAAATTATCATTTAAGTTTTTTAATTTTTTTAAAATTTTAAATTAGTAAAGGTAAAATTATATTTTGACCCCATAAAATTATAAAATTAAATTTAATACTTTAAAAATTATAAAGATATAGACTATAGAAAATTAAAATTTCATTCGGCCCCCTAAAATATTATTTTGGCTTCGCCCCTAATTTTGAATTTAATTTTAAATAATATATCAAATAAATTTTATAACTAAAATTCAACACTTAGGGTGTATTTGATAAATTATAGAAATTTTTTATTGAAATTGAAAATTTTCAACATTTAATATTTTAAATGTGTTTGATAATCATTTTAATTTTTTACTTAGATATAAAATTTTGAACAAAAATTTGTTGAATAAGATAAGTAAGTAGATAGTAGAAAATATTGAGTTGATTTTATTTTATTAAAAATTAAAAAAAATCCATTTCTTAAAAAATAAAATATCCAAATTTCTACATGTATTTTTTATTCGAAATTATCTAAGATAATATTAAATTATTATATTAATAATATTAAATTTAAAAATAAATAATTTTTAAAAATCATTACTTATATTTACTAATTTATCAAATAAATTTTTAATATAAATTTAATATTTATAAAATTTAACAAGAAAATTTCAATTCAGTATAAATTAATATTATTTTCATAAAGTTTCAATTAAAAAAACAATATATTAATTTATAACATTTTATTTAAATAACAGGCATTTAATATTTCTTATGAAAAAAAGAGGAGATTTTTTAGCACAAAAATCAATCACATGGAAGAAATGAAGGCGGAGAAAACAATGAAATCTATCCATCTAATTTTTACCGTAAAAAGTTGAAACTTGAAATTTCAACTGTCTTTATTGCTAGAAACTATGGAGAACTGTCTAACGGCTTGCCATCCTTGTCGAAATATATATTGTTTATTTTTCAGATTATAAAGAGAAGTTGAAGATCGAACTTAAAGTCGATTAAATGGATTATTTAAATGTCGTCAATAAAATAATAATCTTTTTATTTAAAAAGAAGATTTATATATCCATAAAAATACGTACAAAGGTAAAAGGATTTATATAGCAAACAGGCAAATTTGACACATGCCTGAAAACCAAAGGTTTATGCCCCCATAATTTGTGCTAATACTTCAACGTGGTCACTTTGCCACCCTCATGTTTCCCTTTAAATTTCCCCATTTCGAGAAGAGGAAGGAAACAATCATTTAAACAAGTAAACAAAACAAGAGATGGAAAGAAGTAGAAGATGACAGGACCAAACTAAAGACCATGTTCAATGAAAATGGCCATTGGTGGCGTTGCCATTGTTGATACCCTTGGTTACTTTGCCTTGTATTCCAATAAGAAACCTGAAGCCTCTGCCAAGGACGTCGCAAAAGTCACAGCCGGTGTTGCCAAGCCTGGAAACACCCGAACACGCTAGTTTCATCGTATTTAAAACCAACCTCAGCTGCAATATTCATGCACCGATATTTCCCCTCTTTTTGTTTCTTAATTTTCCACATTTTTCTTTATTGAATTTCTTAATTTGATCTCTCGTATAGTTAAAAGGGTTATGTTGTAATCCCTTACGGATGGAGAACAGAACAGTATATACATGTAATGATTTGTATGTTGTTCCAGACAGGTAGCATACAGGATGTTCTTTTTCTTTTATTAATTCTACTTTTGAAAACACCAAATCATTCTACGTGTTTTGACCTTTTGATGACAAATTCCTTTCATTCTATTACAATATAAGCCCTTAACCTTTAACTAATACCCAAATAAGCCCTTAAGCTTCAAATTCTCAAGATAAATCCATCTTTCACTTTAAAAAGAGTTTATTAAAGTGTATAAAAAACTATAATTAAGAACTTATCTAGATAAAAAACTAAAGTTTCAAGAAGTTTTAAAATATTTTAATTACATCTTAAACTATCAATGTTATACCAATTAGGTTATTCTATTATTGAAACCATTATTTTACCCATGAGTTTTAAAATATTTTAGACATAGGAATATACTTTCAGGGACGAGTTAATTGCACCAGATTCTAAACTGGTCTCAAACTTGAGAACATTTTAATTACATCTTAAACTATCAATGTTATACCAATTAGGTCATTCTATTACTGAAACCATTATTTTACCCATCAAATGATACATAAAATCTTATGTGACATAATTTAAAATAAACATTTTAAAGAAAAAGTAAAATGTTATTGTATAATTTCTAAAATAAAAAAATAAAAGTAAAGTAAAAAAAGTAAATAGTAATTTCTGTAAAAGCTTCAAAAACCTCAAAATTAAAATTTTACATCATTCATTTTTCTTTAAAATTTTCATTTTAAATCATGTCGCATAAAATCTAATGTCTCATTTAATGGTTAAATTAACGATTTTAATAAAGGAAAAACCTTCTTGATTAACCTCAATAGGTTGGGGATGTAATTAAAATTTTTTAAAGTTTAAAGACTAATTTAAAATAAGGGTCGTAATTTAGGGATGTGTGATGCAATTAAGTCTTTGGGGACTGCGGGAGCCTAGAAGGATTACAGGGGCGTGGGCTGAGTAAGGTCCGGGCCTCGAACAAATTCAGACTTGATTGATAAACAGATAAAATACTAAGCTTTCTTCAAATAGCACCGTACCGGAAAAAAAAGAAAAAAAAAAAAAAAAGAAACAGAGGCGCAACAGAATAAAATAAGACTGGGAAATTCAATAGGCCTTGAAATTTGCAATCTATCAACAACATAATTCGGATCGACCCAAATCTCCCCCAGTCCTTTCAGTTCCTTTTCTAACTCATCATGGAGCTCTCTTCCCTCCATTCCCTTTCACCGCTTCCTCTCTGTAATACGAAATTCTATGCTTCCCATTTACGTATTTGTATTATTCTTTGTATGTATTAAATTTTATTTTTTTCATTTTCCAGGTTCCCCAAAGCCCAGTAGTTCTTCTACCTTGTCTTTCTTGCCGGTAATTTTTTTTTTTTGGGTGCAATCTGTTTGATTCCGTTGAAAATAAAGGCTGAAGTTGACTGAACTTCGCGATTTCTTAATTGTGGGAAAATAAGCTTTTTCACCGAACTTATCAGCTATTCTTTTTATTTGCTTGATCGTTTTCAATTTGAAATGATTTCATCAATTTTCCGTCTTTAAAAGAAAATATGTGTGCTATATAATTAGAGATGGTTTAAAAATTTTGAGAATTTTTTTTTCTTTTTTTTTCCTTTATATTCCTTAATGATTTGCTTCATGACCGTGTTCTTAATATATATTGTCTAACGCAGTTTTCTGATCGAACAAGAGCTTATTTTGGCTACTCTGTGCGTAAACGGGCAAGTTTGAGAAATTCATGTAACTGTAAGATAATTTTTACTAAGACCATGTTATTTATTCTTGATAGATGCTGCAACGCGTGGATGCACTGTAAAATTTTTGCAAAGTGATTATTTGTTCATTTAGAATCTTTTTGGGGTACATTAATGGATTCTTTTATTGGGTTTAAATTGTTCTTGTAATCCCGTCTAAATGGTTATTTGATGGTGGATGCCAAGTTAGGAGGTTGGTGTTTCATTGTGTATATAAGTATTCTTTCCTTATGGATCTTTACATTATTAGCTTTTCCTCTTTTATTTTGGCAGCTGCTCAAAAAAACTTTTTGCATATTTCAAGGGCGAATGATCACGAACCTCGGTGTTATTTTAGTCCAAATGAGGGTTTAAATAGATATTGCATTAGTAAATTATATAACCTGAACAAATTGTCCAGATATGTTGTAGCGAAATCTGAACTTGCTGGTGCTGGGACACCTGATGCTTCCTATTCTTTATCAGGTTTCCATGAAAAGCTACTCAGTCATTGATCTATTCTGGTTTTCTTCTTTTTAGCTCATGCCCCTCCCAATTTTATATTATCATCAATTTTTAAAATGCAGAAGTTAAACTATCTTCGAAAGTTAGAGGAGTATGCTTTTATGCTGTCACGGCGATTGCAGCTATTTCACTTATTGGGTTTATGATAGTGGCACATCCCGTTGTGCTCTTGTTTGATCGCTACAGAAGAAAAGCTCAGCATTTTGTTGCCAAACTTTGGGCTGCAGCAACTGTTGCTCCGTTCTTTAAAATTGAGTATGAAGGATTGGAGAATTTGCCTTCACATGATGCTTCTGCCGTGTACGTTTCCAACCACCAGAGTTTTCTAGATATCTATACACTTCTAACTCTTGGAAGAAGCTTCAAGTTCATCAGCAAGACTGCCATATTTCTTTTTCCCATTATTGGGTGGGCCATGTCTATGATGGGGACAATTCCATTAAAGCGCATGGACAGCAGAAGCCAGTTGGTATTCCCTTTACACCTTTTCTGTTATCATTCTTTAGATTGCAATATAGGATCGATCTGTTTAACATGTATACTTTAGATGGCAATATAGGATTAATCTATTCTAATATTATCTTTTAGCTTCGGTCTTTGCAGGTTTGGTTTGTTTCTTTTTTCTGTAGTATGGGTTTGAATTCTATTATTGTTGTGCATGTAGGAGTGTCTTAAGAGATGTATGGATCTCATCGGGAATGGTGCCTCTGTTTTTTTCTTTCCTGAAGGCACACGGAGTAAGGATGGGAAGTTAGGTGATTTCAAGGTGAGATCATACTAAAATTCTCATTGTATGTTCGGTTGATTAAGTTGTTATTGGAAATCAGGAAGATGTAATAATGCCACTACTTGTTAAAAGCTAACTGTTTTATCTTGATTCAAATTGGCAGAAAGGTGCATTCAGTGTTGCAGCAAAAACTAGGGTGCCTGTCGTTCCTATAACCTTAATTGGCACAGGCGGAATCATGCCTGCAGGAATGGAGGGTGTCGTAAATTCAGGATCTGTGAAAGTTATTATTCATAAACCGATCAAAGAAACTGATCCTGAAATATTACGCCAAATAGCTAGAAACACGATTTTAGATACACTTAAGCTTCGAGGCTGAGAAAGTGGCCACTGTGACATCTTTTGGTTTTATGGTTCATACTTAATCCTTTATTGCTGATTTGAGGAACATGGTAGGAAGGTACAAAATGTCACCCTTCATCGTAATCGTACTTGTTATGTTATTTTATGATTTTGCAGCCCCTCCCCCCTCCCCATCTTTCTGGTTTTATAACTTTTTATATTTTTCTTTCGGAAAAAGGGACGACTCAGTGCCTGTTGAATTTGGATCAAGGTTGTACTTTCAGAAGTTAGTGAATAGATTGACAAAAAGTGTTTTGACATCAATAAGTTGTGTTTTTTCCTTGAAGTACATGATTTCTTATTTGTTGAACCATCTCTCTGCAGGTTTTATAATTCCAAATTAGCACCGTTTTAGTAATATACGATCGGTTACTGGCTTTAGTTGCTTCCATTTCACACGTAACGGACTGGGAGGGATCTCGTGTTTGTGGCGTGGCAGATGATTTTATGCGGTCGCAACACTAACAGTTTAACAATGGAGTTGGCCAAACTACAGCTTGAAGTTGGCATCAAAATGTTTCTGTTCATATCATGTATTGCATTTCCAGATATTGTATGGGAAAGTCCAACACAAAATTTTGCTGTCCCTTGATAGAACTTGGTTAAGATTATGTATTAGTTTCTCATACGATACTTGCAATTGGAGGCTATAAATTTACAACCGTGAAGGGGTCATATTCTCAGTCTTTGTTTATATATATTATAATGGCACGGCGGCTGGTCGAAGATAATGTGGTTTACAAAGTCTCAGCAAATGTAAGGCATTGTTAGCCAACTCTAACTTAGTTGGCTTAATCCCTCTGGACCACATTGATCTTTACATTCGATTTAAAAAAAAATAAAGATTGAGAAAAATAAGAGATTTGGTGGATGTTGTGTTTACATTGTAAAGCTCGATTCATCAAGAGATTGGATTTTGATTTTGGTTAAACCATCCATGGAAAATTAGAAAATAAAAGTTAAAAATTTGTAATATTTAAACCCTAATACCCTATCCCACAATTACCGGGTGGCAAAAGAGACGACGACGACAGCCATATTAGGGATATTTTGGTCATTAACCAATTTGACGCATTTTCTCCTTTTATGTCAGACGTTCTCGATAGAGGATACTTTCATTTCTCCGCCCTATTACCCTTTCCAATTTTCCTCCTTTTTCTTCGTTTTATTTCTCGTTTTTCCCCTTCTTCTTAAGTCGCACGGCGCCTAACTGTGTTTTTCTTCTTGTTCTTTTAACTAGTTCGTCTGTAATTTAATTTTGAAGTTAACTTCAAGGATTTCTTTGTGAGTCTTGCTTTCTCTTTTTCTCAATTAATTTTTTTTATATTTGTTCATAATGATATACTTGGAAAGTTTTTACTCTCCTTTTTCTTTTTGCATTTGAATTTTGCTTTGTCTTTTTTAAGTTGTCTGATTATTTCACTTTACTGTAAAACTTACGCATTCATCTGGTTTGGTTTTGATGAAGTGAAGTTTGAACAAAGAATTTCCGATCAAGAAGTCCCCTTTTCACCCCCTCTAATTAGTATTTTCATTGCGTTTTAGTGAATGTTTCATTCGTTTAATCAGTCAACTAATGGGACTAAATTGATTTTTTAGGATACTGAAAATGTTGACGATTCTTGAATGGAGAAAGCGAATGAATGAATCAAGTTAATAGCCATTTTTGGGGATCCTGTAATATAGCTAGAGATATAATCAATTTCTATCTAATTTAGTTCTAAAGAGATAAGAACTAGGAAAGGGGAGACTTACTGAAATGATGGTCGGTACTTGATTAGTAGAAGAAATGAAGTTTGCGGCTTTTGGTAACCTTAAGAAGAGCTGCCTTGATAATAAATAAAAAAATTCGGCTTTGCTTCTAAAGAGCAAGAGCAGAGGCATTTAGCTTGTTGGAATTAAAAGAAAAATGAGGTTAACTTATGCTATAGAGAAATATTAAGCTTTGAGTGATGCTTTATGGATGAAACTGCTAAATTCTAACTGCATAAATTGGGGATCTTCAAGGGCATGCATTGAGTCAAGTGTGAATTTGTTCCTCAGGAAGTAAAACTCGGATTGGAAGGATTCGATGGTCTGAAAATTTTTTTGGCCAAATTGGTGTTGGAATCTTTTAAAACAATTGAGACACGGCATACGATTATATTTCTTCATGACATTATAAACCTGATTGGTCTTAAGAGACAGTTCTTGTGCTTCCTCAATCTATTCGCATAATTAGAGGCCAAAGACCTTGAAATATTCTGGCACTGTAGCTGCTTAACTGCTGGAGCTTGACTGATTGTCCAAGCAACTGTACTAATTATTTCTTACTTGATTGAATTGTTTCTTTTTGGTTTGCAGGATGTATTTGTATACTCTATTGTAGAAAATGTTTGATTGTGGTTATAAAGCTCAGTATATGGGTGGGCAGAGGGAGAAATTTGTCAGGTATTGAAAGCAGTATTATAGATGTTCTTTTCTCCACTTCTTTCTCTCCTTCGGTCACAGTTAAAGGCTAATATGCTGCCGCTGCTCTTGGACGTTCCTTCTTGTTTTAATGAGCGAAGGCATAATCTTCTAGTTTCCTTTCTATGTTCTTCAGGTTGGATGACTTGGGCTCTAGATTATCATCATCCTCTGATACAGGATTGAAAAAATGTGGGTTTAACATTGATGGATTAGGTCGCTCTGGCCATGCAAACAATACAACTTCAAGATCTTTCAAGAGAGGGATCAGAAAGGGATCTGAAGGACTTAAGTCAATTGGTCGTTCACTTGGATTTGGGGTTTCACGAGTTGTATTTCCAGAGGATCTTAAAGTTTCAGAGAAGAAGATTTTTGATCCTCAGGATAAATTCCTCTTGCTATGCAATAAATTATTTTTCATATCTTGTATTCTGGCAGTATCAGTGGACCCTCTATTTTTTTATCTTCCAGTTATTAACGATTTGCAAAAGTGTCTAACTATTGATAGAAAATTAGCAGTCACTGCAACGACTCTGCGGACCATTATAGATGCTTTCTATCTTATACGCATGGCCCTCCAGTTTCGTACAGCTTACATTGCTCCATCATCTCGGGTTTTTGGACGAGGTGAACTTGTGATAGATCCTGCACAAATAGCCAAGCGGTACTTGCAGCGATATTTCATCATTGATTTTCTTGCGGTGGCTCCATTACCACAGGTTTGAAAGTTTCTTTCCCGAGTATTCAATAGCTGATGGCTGCACATTTTCACTTGTTCTAATGTATCTAGCTCTCTTGTTATTGTGATATATAAACTTTTTTTTTTTTCGTCTCTTGTATCCTTGTTTTGTGTGCCACTGTTGTATTTCTTTATGAGTTCTGTGGGTGATAAATATGTCTAATGCTGTAGAGTTGTTCCCTTCATTCTTCTTGTTTTACCCAGTTGACCCTAAACCCTAAACTTTCTTGCTATAAAGGCTTCAACTTTTTTCTCATTGATACCCTTTTTACTGCATGTAAATCTATCATTTGAAGTGTGAAACACATGAGCAGTTTTTGGTTTATTTTTCATGGAACATATGTGCTCTGCATTTTTTTTAAATATGGAGCAAATTATGTCAATGAGCTATCATTGTTGCATGGCATCCTAGTTGCAACTTGGATGGTCAGAAAATCTATAGCTTTCTCATTTTTTTTGCTCATAAATGCAGATTGTTGTTTGGCGATTTCTTCAAAGTTCCAATGGTTCAGATGTACTAGCAACAAAACAGGCCTTGTTTTTTGTTGTCTTGCTTCAGTACATCCCTAGGTTTCTTAGAGTTCTACCCTTGACATCAGAAATGAAAAGAACAGCAGGTGTCTTTGCTGAAACTGCATGGGCTGGAGCTGCATATTATTTGCTATTATATATGCTTTGCAGTCATGTAAGTGTTTATGTCTTTATTGAACTAGTTAAACTTGTTAACTATTCTCTTCCCTATTTGTTATGATGCTGTCTGAACCTTGTTCTTCGGCAATGAAGCTTACTTGTAGAATCATGTTTTGATCTGTATTTTTGTTGGATAAATGATTCAGATAGTAGGGGCATTCTGGTACTTGGTAGCTGTAGAGCGAAATGATACATGCTGGCAGAATGCATGCAAGGATATTGGTAGTGACTGCAATAAAGATTTCTTGTATTGTGGGAATCAGCAAATGAAAGGTTACAACATATGGAAGGGCATGCGAGATTCTGTTCTTAATGAAAAGTGCCCAGCTGATGAAAATGATGATAATCCTCCATTTGATTTTGGAATCTTCACCCAGGCTTTATCATCTGGCGTTGTTTCATCAACTAAATTCTTTTCCAAATACTTGTACTGTTTGTGGTGGGGTCTACAGAATTTGAGGTGTGTAAACATGTTCCTCCTAACTTCTGATCAAGAGATACAAAATAATAAAAAGAAAATAGCAGTGGATTCTGTTATGTGATATTTTGGAGGATATGCTTGTTTATACTGCAACAGATAATTGTATTCGTATGAAACATCAATAATTAGAAGGTGGCATAAGTTTATTTGTGGTTTTGCATTGAATAATCTTTCCAAAACTTTTTTTTTAAAGGGAACTTGCTAGAGACTACTTGGAAAGTTTTCATGAGTGGCACTCTAGGTTATATCTTCTGTTTTCAGTATATCCATTATCCGTTAACAGGGAACTGGATGATACAGGAAACATCTATTAGAGATCTACATTGTGACTGCAGTCCTTTGGTCAACTCATAATGATCTAAAACTTAGAATTGAAGCTACATGTGCCCACTTTTTCTCATAGATCATGGGTTCTAATAGGCATCTCACAACATTTCTCTCGTATTCATCCTATATTTGCTATTCTACTTTGAAATCTTACCTTCCTATCTCCTCCAAACTTTTGGCCTTGCTTGCCTAAATAAATAAATAAAATGCCCGTTACCCTTTGTGTTTTTAACACTTGATATTTGGTTATTAGATCAGCAAGCCTACTCTCCTTAATGTGATAATTCAGTTATTTGTGATTATACATTCTCTGTGCTTGTGTTTGTCATGTTCTGAGCAAAACTTTACTCAGCTTTTTCATTCTTTTAGAACTCTTTTCTAAGGTGCCTGTAGTCTGTAATGTAGATCGTCGGATGTCTCTGTACCTACACATGTATAAAATATAATCTTGTGCTGGACATTCAAGAAAATCGAAAATATGTTGTATGACAGAAGGCATTGTTAACTATCCATTATATTTCAGCTAATATATCATGCCAAAATGAATCAATTATGTAAATGATGCATGTGTCTCTCTGATATTTATTTTTTATGAAAAATAAACCATCAATTCCTTTGCAGTACCCTTGGCCAGGGGCTTCAAACAAGTACCTATCCTGGTGAGGTTATATTCTCCATTGCACTTGCAATTTTTGGACTCATCCTCTTTGCCCTGCTGATCGGAAACATGCAGGTGAATTTTGGACTTGATCTCATGCTTTATCTAATCAATGACTAAGTTGAGTGAAACTCTTGAAGCACCTGATCGACTGATCCAATGATCTTCTGGAATTGCGGTTGCTTTCATGTTATAAACAGACTTATCTTCAATCTCTTACAATTCGGCTAGAAGAAATGAGGATCAAAAGGCGTGACTCAGAACAGTGGATGCATCATCGGATGCTTCCCCAGGATCTTAGGGAACGGGTAAGACGGTATGACCAATACAAGTGGTTGGAAACACGTGGTGTCGATGAAGAAAACCTGGTTCAGAGCCTTCCAAAGGATCTGAGGAGAGATATCAAGAGGCACCTCTGTCTGGCTTTGGTTAGAAGGGTAAATTCTTTTCCTTTCTCTTTTTTACATCTCAGTCATTTATTTTTCTGTTTTAATTTGGTTTGCGGTGTCTTTTCTATTAGTAGTAGTGAGAAATTCAAGTTGTGGATTCTTTGTGCAAAACAATACCATGACTGTTATTCCCTAGTAAATTCTCATGATTGTATTATGTATGTAACTTGATTGCTAGTGGGTTATATTTTTTTAGTGGATTTTCTGGTAACTAGTCCTGAAATTTTTGTGCTCTTATTTCATGATCTCAGTTCAGTTTATATTTGCATAGCGAATTAGTCTTTATCTTCAACTTTTGCTGTCGTTTTCCAACTGGCCTCCAATAGTTTATTGGTCTGTAATATTTTGTAACTGCCTTCATTTTGTAGGTTCCTTTGTTTGAGAATATGGACGAGAGGTTGCTTGATGCCATTTGTGAACGGCTTAAACCATGCTTGTTTACCGAGAGGACTTACATAGTTCGAGAAGGGGATCCAGTTGATGAGATGCTTTTTATTATTCGTGGCCGCCTTGAGAGTGTAACAACAGATGGGGGGAGGAGTGGGTTTTTCAACCGCAGTTTGCTGAAAGAAGGAGATTTCTGTGGAGAGGAACTTCTAACTTGGGCATTGGACCCCAAATCCGGTGCTAACCTTCCAACATCTACTCGGACGGTGAAGGCTTTGACTGAGGTTGAGGCTTTTGCCCTTATAGCTGAGGAGTTAAAATTTGTGGCGAGTCAATTCCGGCGTCTTCACAGTAGACAGGTGCAACATACATTCCGTTTTCATTCACAGCAGTGGAGGACCTGGGCAGCTTGCTTTATCCAAGCTGCTTGGCGGCGTTATTCCAAGAGGAAGATTATGGAACTGCATAGGAAGGAAGAAGAGGAAGCAGAAGGGTCAGATGGAAACCGTAGTAACAGTGGTGGAGGTTCATATAGCCTTGGTGCCACTTTCTTGGCTTCTAAGTTTGCAGCAAATGCTCTTCGTGGCATTCATCGAAACCGGAATGCTAAGAGTGCCAAGGAGCTGGTGAACCTACAGAAGCCTCCTGAGCCTGACTTCGCTGCTGAAGATGCAGATTGATACGTTACCGCTAATTTTGAGAGTTAAAAAACTGTTAGATTCTTCTAATTGTACTTTGCTTGAAGATTAAAAACAATGTATAATACAAACACACTCCAGTTCAGAATTGCAATTGGAAAGCTTGATGGAAGAAATGTCAAAGCTTGCTTGCTGCATTAAGACAATGAATTCCCATATTTACTTCCCATTTCCTAAGCCAGTTATAGTATAGAATATTCAGGGCCATAATTTCGTTCCAATTGTCTCTACAAGTCGCAGTGTGATGAAACATGTGTTTCAGACTTTGTTGACCTGTACCAGAAGGAACTTTTGCTAATGAAAAAATCGTTTCCAATGTTTGATGATGATTGGATTCTTTGTAAAATTCAGGAGTGGGTTCAGGGGCGGTCTTGAAGCTTGGTCTTCCTTCTAAGTGATATACTTTTCAACAGTTGGATGTAGGTCCCGAAACAAATATCAATGGTCAGTCAACACCCTAGTTCACGAAAACGCTTGACAGTTGACATGACATAACGATTCTTCAGGGAGACCCAAAAGTAACAATGATTTGGACTGTTCCAAGGGACTGGAAATTTCTTGAATGGAACGAGTAGGATATGAAACACCTGGCCACCAGCATACTTTTCAACCCCAATAAACACGAAGATATGCGGAACACGAAATTACGCTAGCTATAAATGTAATACTTGGTCTATCTTTATAATCACTGTCTGAGCCACTAGTTTCCCTTTAAAGTTGAGCGTAACCAATACTTGCCCTTACGGATTTAAGCTATGCTATTTATTATCAACAAACTAGCCTCTTCATCATTCAGGGTCTTCTTCTTCAGCCTGCTTTTGGTTTCTTCTTTCCATGTCTTTGATTCTGTTTCAGGAACTTTTAGAGAAGAAGCATCAACAAGACAGAAGGAATCGAATGCTCTTCTAAAATGGAAGGCTAGTCTTGATAATCAAAGTCAATCCTCCCTCTCTTCTTGGGATGGAAATGGCCACTGTAACTGGACTGGGATAATTTGTGACAAGTCTAGAAGGGTCAACCAGTTAAACCTTTCAAATTTCGGTTTAAAAGGTAAACTCTATGGTTTTAGCTACTCTTCTTTCCCCAAACTTAATGTTATTGATCTCAGCTCGAATTATCTCAGGGGAACCATCCCATCAGGTGTTGGTAATCTATCTAGATTAACATACCTGGACTTGTCTTCCAATAATCTTTCTGGGTATATTCCCTTTGAAATAGGAAAGTTAAGGTCTATTTCAGAGCTTTATCTGGAAAGAAACATCCTAACAGGTTCGATCCCTCCTTCCATAGGAAACCTGACAGACCTGTCATTTCTCTACTTACACAAAAACAAGCTCTCTGGTTCTATACCTCAACAAATTGGAATGTTGAAGTCCCTTTATAAACTTGCACTCTCTGACAATAATCTGGTCGGTTCTCTCCCTCCCTCTATTGGAAACTTAAGCAACTTATCTGGCCTTCGCCTTTATAACAATAAAATTTCGGGGTTCATACCAAAAGAAATTGGAATGCTGGGTTCCCTTGAAGGGATTAATTTGTCCAATAATAGTCTTAGTGGTGAAATTCCTGCTACTATAGGAAACCTGACCAAAGTAAATACTCTTTTCCTTTCTGCGAACAACTTTCATGGTTCGATTCCTCAAGAGATAGGAGGAATGAGATCTCTCATTGACCTTGAATTGTCACACGCAAATCTCTCGGGTTTAATCCCTGCTTCTATAGGAAACTTGAAAAACCTGTCATATCTTTACCTTCATCTTAATGCACTATCAGGGTTTATTCCTTCTAGTATTGGAAATTTGACCAATCTCATTGAACTATACCTGCATTGCAATAAGTTACAGGGCTCGATTCCTTGGGAATTAGGTAAACTCCAATCCCTTCATCAGCTACTACTGTTCGACAACAGTCTCAGTGGTTTCATTCCAGAAGAGATGAACAATCTTATAAGTTTGGAAGCTTTTGAAGTCTCTGAAAACTACTTGATTGGCCATTTACCACAACAGGTGTGCCTTGGCGGAGTACTGAAAAGTTTTACTGCCCATGACAATTATTTCACAGGTCCAATCCCCAAGAGTTTAAAGAACTGTACCAGCTTAAACAGAGTTCGGCTTGAACACAATCAACTTATCGGGAATGTATCTGAAGATTTTGGCATATACCCGAACTTGGACTATCTTGATCTGAGTGGAAATAAATTGATTGGTGAGCTATCATCGAAATGGGGTCAGTGCCACAATCTAACAAGCCTAAAGATCTCTAACAATAATCTCTCTGGTGAAATACCCTCAGAACTTGGAAAGGCAACTCAGCTACGAGTATGTGACCTTTCTTTAAATCATCTAACTGGAGGCATTCCAAAGGAACTAGGAGAGCTAAAATTGTTGTTCAACCTAATGCTGAATGATAATCATCTTTCAGGAAGCATTCCTCCTGAAATGGGAATGCTATCTAGTCTTGTTCATCTTAACTTGGCGGCAAACAACTTAAATGGCTCCATTCCAAAATGGTTGAGGCAGTGTGAAAATCTCTTGGAACTGAATTTGAGTGTCAATAGATTGAGTGGAGGAATTCCTTCTGAGGTTGGCAGCTTGTCTTTTCTTCAGATTCTTGATCTCAGTCAGAATTTTCTAATAGGTAAAATACCGACGGTAGTTGGGAACTTGAAATCTTTAGAAAAGCTGAACCTCTCTCACAATAAGCTCTTCGGTTTTATTCCCTCAACTTTTGATGATATGTTAAGCTTAACATCTGTTGATGTATCCGACAATCAGTTGGAGGGTCCTCTTCCAGATAACAAGGCCTTTCGAGAGGCTTCATTTAAGGCTTACAGAAACAACAAAGGCTTGTGTGGCAATATCACAGGTTTGGAAGTATGTTCTTCAAAATTAAGCAGTAATGTTGATCGGAAAAAGAATAGCAAAATTGTGATTGCAACTGTAGTCCCTATCTTATTCACACTGCTTCTTGTATTTGCTGTCTTTGGGATTCTTTCTTCTTCAAAACGAATAGAAAGGAATACCGAGAACATACCAAGGGTAGTAGCAAGTGATTCTCTGTTTGAAATTTGCAACTATGATGAGAAAATGTATGAAAACATAGTTGAAGCAACTGAAGAATTTGACTCCAAATACTGCATTGGAGTTGGGGGATATGGAACTGTTTACAAGGCAGAATTGTCTGATGGTCAAATTGTTGCTGTGAAAAAACTTCACCCACTTCCAGAAGGTGGGGTGGGAGATCAGAAAGCTTTCAACAGCGAGATTCGGGCCTTGACTGAAATACGCCATCGCAATATTCTGAAACTTTATGGTTTCTGTTCCCATCCCCAACACTTGATTTTGGTATACGAGTTCTTGGAAGGGGGAAGCCTGGAGAAGATATTGAGGATTGATGACCAAGCAATGGAGTTTGATTGGATTAAGAGGGTAAATGTTGTTAAAGGGATGGCTAATGCTGTGGCCTATATGCACCATGACTGCTCCCCTCCTATGGTCCATCTTGACATTTCAAGCAAGAACATTCTGCTAGATTCAGACTATGAGGCTCATGTTGCAGACTTTGGCGCTGCCCGGCTTCTAAAGCCTGATTCATCCAATTGGACCTCATTTAAAGGCACTTTTGGTTACACGGCTCCAGGTATGCTTTGTTTTCTTTATTTTAAGCTACAATTGTTCTAAATATAGATAAAGTCAATTGTTAGAGACAAGCTGAAGTCATAAACATGCTGTTGAGCTCGTTTTGTCTTTTGTAGAGCTTGCGTACACCATGCAAGTGAATGAAAAATGTGATGTCTTTAGTTTTGGAGTGGTGACACTGGAAACGCTTGTGGGAAGGCATCCTGGGGATATGGTATCTTTCCTGTCATCATCAGTTTCTTCGCTCACACCATCATGTTCATCATCAGCAACCTTCAATCATTTAGTATTGAAGGATCTGTTAGACCAGCGTCTTCCATCTCCTAGGGAACAAATAGCAGCGGAAGTGGTCTCCGTTGTAAAACTTGCATCTCTATGCCTACATGCCACCCCACAATCTCGACCAAGTATGCAACAAGTTTCTCAGGAGCTGTCAACTCAGAATCCACCCTTGGTGAAGCAGTTTCACACAGTAACAATAAGCCAACTGTTTGATTCCAGCTGTTATACATCCTGAAGTCTGGCATGAAATACTCCCTTTTTTTTTGGTTCTGTTCTGATTCTGAATTTTCTTGATTTCCCATGTTTTTATCACTTAATGTTCCAATTAGTTTGTGTTATCCAAGTCTCAATTGGATTTGTCTGAATCCTAGAAGACATCGACCAAAAAATAAATGGTTAGCATACTGACAGTTTTTTGTCATTTGCTCCAGTTTTATGTTAGATATATATTTTTAATATCTTGATTGATTATATATTTATCTGTGCTTTCACTTTAATGGTTTTTTTTTTTTGGTCTGTAAATAATTCTTGCCTCTTGCTCACTTGTATTTTTGCCCAAAGTCTTATGGCATTATAGTAATAAGCATTTTCAAAGTTAAAAATATTTTCATGGTTTTGGATTATCTTTAATTAAAATAATTAATTATAAGGATTTTTATAATTAATGTGTTGGGTTAATGAATCCTATGTTTGTATTTTGTTGGTAATTGTGTTGAAAAGTGATTAAAGTCTTCATGTAAACTTTCCCAACATGACTTGGATTAAAATCATATATAATGTTGGGTTTATATAACTTTTGGTGTGATGTTTTCATTCAGTTAAGACATTCTTAAATTTTTAATGATTTACCTTTTTTTATATGCTTTATCATTGCATGCAATACTTTTTGGTATTTGTTAAGATTAATAATTGATAATATAAATAATTATAGTCCAAACTTTTACTTAAACAGTTATAATAGTTTGTAAAATATACTTCAGTATATATTGAAATTGATAACTGTAATCAATTATGTATATTTTTTTATTTTTTTTAAAGTGATAATTATATTTAGTTCCAATGGTTCAGCAGTACTAGCAACAAAATAGGCCTTTTTTTTTTTTGTTGGCTTGCTTCAGTACATCCCTATTTTTCTTAGAATTCTACCTTTGACATCAGAAATGAAAAGAACGGCGGTGTCTTTATTGAAACTGCATAGGCTGGAGCTGTATATTATTTGCTATTATATATGCTTTGCAGTCATGTAAGCTTTGTGTCTTTATTTCACTAGTTAAACTTGTCAATTATTCTCCTCCCTGTTGCTTTTGATGCTGTCTGAACCCTGTCCTTCGGCAAAGAAGCTTACTTGTAGAATCATGTTTTGATGTGTGTTTTTGCTGGATGGATGATTCAGAAAGTAGGGGCATTCGGGTACCTGGTAGCTGTAGAGCGAAATGATAGTGCTGGCACAACGCTTGTAAGGATATTGGTAGTGATTGCAATTACTGTGGGAATCAGCAGAGGACATATGGAAGGGCATGCGAGATTCTGTTCTTAATGAAAAGTGCCCAGCTAATGAAAATTATGATAATCCTCCATTTAATTTTGGAGTCTTCACACAGACTTTATCATCTGGTATTGTTTCATCAACTAAACTCTTTTCCAAATACTTGTACTGTTTGTGGTGGGGCTCTACAGAATTTGAGGTGAGAAAACATGTTCCTCCAAACTGTTGATTGAGAGATATAAAATAAGAAAAGAAAATAGCAGTGGATTCTGCTATGCGATATTTTGGAGGATATAATGTTTATACTAACACAAATAATTGCATTCGTATGAAACATTAATAATTAGCAGGTGGGGAGTCAATTCAGGCGTTTCCACAGTAGACAGGTGTAACATACATTCCGTTTTCATTCACAGCAGTGGAGGACCTGGGCAGCTTGCTTTATCCAAGCTGCTTGGCGGCGTTATTCCAAGAGGAAGATTATGGAACTGCATAGGAAGGAAGAAGAGGAAGCAGAAGGGTCAGATGGAAACCGTAGTAACAGTGGTGGAGGTTCATACAGCCTTGGTGCCACTTTCTTGGCTTCTAACAGATGCTCTTCGTGGCATTCATCGAAACCGGAATGCTAAGAGTGCCAAGGAGCTGGTGAACCTACAGAAGCCTCCTGAGCCTGACTTCGCTGCTGAAGATGCAGATTGATACGTTACCGCTAATTTTGAGAGTTAAAATACTGTTAGTTTCTTCTAATTGTACTTTGCTTGAAGATTAAAAACAATGTATAAAACAAACACACTCCAGTTCAGAATTGCAATTGGAAAGCTTGATGGAAGAAATGTCAAAGCTTGCTTGCTGCATTAAGACAATGAATTCCGATATTTACTTACCATTTCCTAAGCCAGTTATAGTATAGATTATTCAGGCCCATAATTTCGTTCCAATTGTCTCTACAAGTCGCAGTGTGATGAAACTTATGTTCAGACTTTGGTGACCTGTACCAGAAGGAACTTTTTGCTAATGAAAAAATCGTTTCCAATGTTTGATGATGATTAGATTCTTTGTAAATTTCAGGAGTGGGTTCACTGGTTCAGGGGCGGTCTTGAAGCTTGGTCTTCCTTCCAAGTGATATACTTTTCAACAGTTGGATGTAGATCCCGAAACAAATATCAATGGTCAGTCAACACTCAACACCCTAGTTCACGAAAACGCTTGACAGTTGACATGAGATAACGCTTCTTCAGAGAGACCCAAAAGTAACAATGATTTGGACTGTTCCGACTTCCAAGGGACTGGAAAATTCTTGAATGGAACGAGTAGGATATGAAACACCTGGACACCAGCATACTTTTCAACCCCAATAAACACGAAGATATGCGGAACACAAAATTACGTTAGCTATAAATGTAATACTTAGTCTATCTTTTTATTCAGTGTCTGAGCCACTAGTTTCCCTTTAAAGTTGAGCGTAACCAAGACTTACCCTTACAGATTTAAGCTATGCTATTTATTATCAACAAACCAGCCTCTTCATCGTTCAGGGTCTTCTTCTTCAGCCTGCTTTTGGTTTCTTCTTTCCATGTCTTTGATTCTGTTTCAGGAACTTTTAGAGAAGAAGCATCAACAAGACAGAAGGAATCGAATGCTCTTCTAAAATGGAAGGCTAGTCTTGATAATCAAAGTCAATCCTCCCTCTCTTCTTGGGATGGAAATGGCCACTGTAACTGGACTGGGATAATTTGTGACAAGTCTAGAAGGGTCAACCAGTTAAACCTTTCAAATTTCGGTTTAAAAGGTAAACTCTATGGTTTTAGCTACTCTTCTTTCCCCAAACTTAATGTTATTGATCTCAGCTCGAATTATCTCAGGGGAACCATCCCATCAGGTGTTGGTAATCTATCTAGATTAACATACCTGGACTTGTCTTCCAATAATCTTTCTGGGTATATTCCCTTTGAAATAGGAAAGTTAAGGTCTATTTCAGAGCTTTATCTGGAAAGAAACATCCTAACAGGTTCGATCCCTCCTTCCATAGGAAACCTGACGGACCTGTCATTTCTCTACTTACACAAAAACAAGCTCTCTGGTTCTATACCTCAACAAATTGGAATGTTGAAGTCCCTTTATAAACTTGCACTCTCTGACAATAATCTGGTCGGTTCTCTCCCTCCCTCTATTGGAAACTTAAGCAACTTATCTGGTCTTCGCCTTTACAACAATAAAATTTCGGGGTCCATACCAAAAGAAATTGGAATGCTGAGTTCCCTTGAAGGGATTCAGTTGTCCAATAATAGTCTTAGTGGTGAAATTCCTGCTTCTATAGGAAACCTGACCAAAGTAAATACTCTTTACCTTTCTGCTAACAACTTTCATGGTTCGATTCCTCAAGAGATCGGAGGAATGAGATCTCTCATTGACCTTGAATTTGATGAAGTATGGCCTCCCATGCCAGCTCCATGCTTCTTGTCTGCCGTCCCATTTTTTTTTTTGGCAAGTATGGGTTGTGTCCAATTTTTAATTTAAGCATGCTTGATTTATTTTTAAAATAAAATCAGCCTATCAAGTGCTGATAATGAGACAAACGTGGGAGCAATTTGGCCAACCTAAAAGCATGGTCACTTTGTAAAAAGCAAAGGTATGGGCATGAGCATGCTGCACTTTTTTATTCATTTTTGTTTTGTTTTGTTTGTTCATGTTTTTCCCACATGCGTGTAGTCAACAACCCTGGCAAAGACAAGTTCGCCAAGTGATAGACCCTATTATTTGCCGTGTAATTCGAGTTGTTTATGTAAATGAAATTAACTCCATTTTCTCTTATCTTGCAAAAGCTTGTTCAAACTTTATTGAACACCAATACTTCTCCATTTTTCTTTGCTTTTTAATTCTTTTTATCTCAAAATTTCAATCTCAAAATTTCTTCATACTTTCTCCAAGTCAATTACTTGGTCAAAGTTCCAACAATTGGTATCGAGCTTCATTCTTGGAGGACTGTTGTCGTTAAACTCAAATTAGAATGGCTTCATCAAGCTTCTCACCTGCTGTACCTTCGATTTTCAATGGAGAAGGCTTTCATATATGGCAAGTTAAAATGAAAACTTACCCGCAAGCTCTTGATCTATGGGAGGTTGTGAACACCGATGTCGAACAGAACCTCTTCGAGCCAACCCAAGCTGTGGCTCAAATAAAACAAAGACATCTTTGAGAGAAGACCAAGAAACACAAGGCTTTGTCTTGCATCCAAAATTGTGTCTCGGATGTCATCTTTACAAGGATTATGGCTTGTGAGACTCAAAAGCGAGCTGGGACAAGCTTAAGGAGGAGTTCCAAGGCACCGAGAGAACCAGCAAAGAGCAACTCTTAAACTTGAGAAGGGATTTTGAAAATTTGAAGATGAAAGAAGAGAGACAGGTGAAACAAAGATTCGAGACAGAATAATGGTCATTGTAAAATGAGATAAGGCTCCTAGGTGAGCTAGTTCAATGAAGCAAGAATAGTGGAAAAAGTGCTATCTACCTTACCCGAGAGGTATGAAGCAAAAATATCCTCTCTTGAGGACTCGAGGACTGGCCCAAAGATCACCCTAACAGAGTGATCAATGCTCTCTATGCACAAGAGCAAAGAAGGGCGGAGGAATGAGGAGCACCAAGAAGGTGCTTTCAAGCTAAAACCAGGACTTCTCATCCAACACCATCTATAAAGGCAAGAAGACACGGAAAAAGCAGACCCAAGCTTGATGTTTGCAAGGACAAATGACTACCTTTGCAGATTTTTTGCAAGAAGCGTGCCATCCGGAAGACAAATCTTTGGTTTAGGCCCGATGCAAAGATGCCAATATTGCAAGAAAAAGGGCATGTTGAAAAGGTCTGTAAGAATAAAAGCGCATCGAAGGCAGCTCAACAACAATCAAAGACCGAGGCACGAGTGGTGAAGGTGGAAGTGATCAAGAAGAACGAGTTTTTCTTGTGTCATGCTCAAGTGACCGTAAGAGAGGCTCTAAAGCTTGGCTCTTGGATAGTGGATGTACAAATCACATGTCACCTAATGCGGCTATTTTTAAAACCTTGGACAGAGTGTTCAAACCAAGGTCAAGGTTGCAAATGGTCGATTCATCAATGTTGTAGGCAAAGGTGATGTTTCGATATCAACTCCAAAAGGCAACAAGGTGATTTCTAATGTGTTTACTTGTACCGATATTGAAAAAACTTACTAAGCATACCTCAACTTCTTGACAAAGGATATTCACTTTTGTTCAAAGACAAAGTGTGTCAAATAACCGATCCAAGTGGATCATGCTTCATGACGATCACTATGGTGATAAGTCCTTTGAGTTTAGCTGGTCGGAAGGCTTGAATGCACTTTTACACCGCCTCGAGAGAATGACTCAAAGATATGGCACAAAAGGCTCGGTCATACAAACTTTAAAGCAATGGCCAAAATGATCCATGAAGAATCGGTCGAGAATTTCACTAACTCAAAGATGCAATAATGAAGTTTGTGAAGTGTGTCAACTTGGAAAACAAGCCAAGCTACCATTCCCCTCGAACCAAGCACGGAGAGCATCGAGAAACTTCAACTTGTTCACATAGATGTTTGTGGCCCTATGAAGACAAAAATCGGTTAAGTGGAAAGCAGTACTTCATTCTCTTTATTGATGATTACTCAAGATTCTCGTTGGAGTTATTTTTAAAACACAAGTCCAAGTTCCACAAGTGTTCATGAAGTTTAAAGTTCAAGCGTAAACCGAGATAGGTTGCAAGATGAAGACCATCAAAGTCGGATAATGGGGTGAATACATTTCACTCAATTCTAAGCGATTTGCAATGAAGCGGGCATCAAACACCAACTAACTAACTTGTATACACCTCAAGCAAAATGGGGTAAGTGAAAGGAAGAATCGTAGCATTATGAATATGGCAAGATGCTTGTTTGTTCGAGAAAAATGTGCCAAAGTTTATGTGGGTGAAAAGTCGCCAACACAAATTGTCTACCTTCGAGAATAGGCTTCCAACAAAGGCCTTGGCTCGAAAGACACCCTTTGAAGCTTGGTATGGCTTCAAACCTTCATTGGCTCATTTAAAAGTATTTGGATGTCTATGTTATGTTGATTCCATCAAGAAAGAGGACAAACTATCAAAGAGAGTGCTCCTCTGGTGTTTTAGTAGGATATAGCTTTCCAAAAAAGGCTATAGGATCATAGACCCAACCACAAAAAAAGTTCAAGTGAGTAGGGATGTGGTCTTTGATGAAAATGCCCATCGGAACTGGGATAACAATCAACCAATGGAGACTTTGTAAGAGCTTGTAGTAGAGGCGGATAGAACTGAACAATTTGGTCAGAAATGGACATCGATGATGTTCCAGTTAGAGGGACCAGATCATTGACAGATGTTTATGAAAGGGCTGAAGTTGCTATCATGGAGCCAACAAGTTTCGAAGAGGCTGAAACACACCAGGGCTGGAAGGCTGCAATGGTTGAAGAAATGAAGATGATCGAGAAGAACCAAACCTGGGATCTAGTCGATAGGCCACAAGACAGAAAAGTCATAGGTGTTAAGTGGGTCTATCGTGCCAAGCATAATGCTGATGGGACATTAAACAAGCTAAAGGCAAGGCTGGTTGTCAAGGGCTTTAGTCAGAAATATGGCCTAGACTATTTGGAAACCTTTGCTCCAGTAGCCAGGCTCGACACCATCAGATTGTTGATTGCATTGGCAGCACAAAAGCAATGGTCCATACACCAACTCGATGTCAAGTCAGCATTCCTAAATGGACTGCTTGAAGAGGAGATATACATTGACCAACCTCAAGGCTTTGAAGTGCCAGGCAAAGAACACATGGTCTATAAGCTCAAGAAGGCCCTTTATGGCCTAAAACAAGCTCCTAGAGCTTGGTATGCTCGAATTGATAATCATCTACTGAATTTGGGATTTGAAAGGAGTGCAAGTGAACCAACATTGTATGTAATGAAGAATGAAGGCGAAACACGACTCATAGTGTCCCTTTATGTAGATGATCTCTTGGTTACGAGGAGGAGACAACAATGTCTTGAGTGACTTCAAGGGCAAAATGAAGAAAGTGTTCGAGATGTCGGACTTGGGCCACATGACCTATTTCCTTGGAATGGAGGTGAGTCAAATTGAAGGAAAGATCTTCTTGAGCCAACAATATTTTGCTAAGAAAATCTTATACAAATTCTCCATGGAGAATAGCAAGCCAACAAGCACACCAATGGTCGTTGGAATGAAGTTGTCAAGCCAAGGGCTTATGAGCAAGTTGATGAGTCTTCCTATAGGAGTTTGGTTGGTTGCTTATTGTACTTAATCGCCACTAGGCTCGACATTATGTTTCTTTGTTAGTATGTTGTCAAGGTTTATGCATCACTTTGCAATGAGCAACACCTACAAGTCGCAAAAAGAGTGCTCGGGTACATCAAAGGGACCCCGAGTTATGGTTTAAAATTTTGCAAAGTTAAAGACATGAAGCTAGTAGGCTATCTGAGGCAGTGGATCGGGCTGGATCAATAGATGATATGAAGAGTACCTCGGGTTATGGTTTCACACTTGGTTCAACAATGTTTTCTTTGGTGCTCGAAGAAGAAGCAAAAATCGGTGGCCCAATCAATGCACAGGTTTAATATGTTGCCACCGCAGACTCATCAGTAAATCAAGCCATATGGCTTAGGAAGCTACTCTGTCGATTTAAACTTACAACAAGAGGAGCAACGGAGATCCTATGTGACAACAAATCTTTGTTGCAATTGCAAAGAACCTCGTATTTCATGGTCGAACCAAACATTTTAGCATAAAGCTCCATGTGATAAGGGAGATGGAACAAGCTCGAGAGGTGGAGCTGGTTCATTGCAATTCTGAAGAACAGATTGCTGATATCTTCACAAAGGCTCTAAATCCTACAAGGTTTATCAAGCTAAGAAAAAGCTAGGAGTATGCAAAGACATGGAGACCAAGGAGGAGTGATGAAGTATGGCCTCCCATGCCACTCCATGCTTCTTGTCTCCGTCCATTTTTTTTTTTTTTTTTTTTGGCAAGTATGGGTTGTGTCCAATTTTTAATCTAAGCATGCTTGATTTATTTTTAAAATAAAATCAGCCTATCAAGTGTCTTGATAATGAGACAAACGTGGGAGCAATTTGGCCAACCTAAAAGCATGGTCACTTTGTAAAAGCAAAGGTATGGGCATGAGCATGCTGCACTTTTTATTCATTTTTGTTTTGTTTTGTTTGTTCATGTTTTTCCCACATGCGCAGTATCAACAACTTTGCAGCACAAGTTCGCCAAGTGATAGACCCTATTATTTGCCGTGTAATTCGGTTGTTTATGTAGCTGAAATTAACTCCATTTTCTCTTATCTTGCAAAAGCTTGTTCAGCTTATTGAACACCAATACTTCTCCATTTTTTCTTTGCTTTTTAATTCTGTTTTTATCTCAAAATTTCAATCTCAAAAATTTCTTCATACTTTCTCCAAGTCAATTACTTGGTCAAAGTTCCAACAGAATTGTCACACGCAAATCTCTCGGGTTTAATCCCTGCTTCTATAGGAAACTTGAAAAACCTGTCATATCTTTACCTTCATCTTAATGCACTATCAGGGTTTATTCCTTCTAGTATTGGAAATTTGACCAATCTCATTGAACTATACCTGCATTGCAATAAGTTACAATCAGCTACTACTGTTCGACAACAGTCTCAGTGGTTTCATTCCAGAAGAGATGAACAATCTTATAAGTTTGGAAGCTTTTGAAGTCTCTGAAAACTACTTGATTGGCCATTTACCACAACAGGTGTGCCTTGGCGGAGTACTGAAACGTTTTACTGCCCATGACAATTATTTCACAGGTCCAATCCCCAAGAGTTTGAAGAACTGTACCAGCTTAAACAGAGTTCGGCTTGAACACAATCAACTTATCGGGAATGTATCTGAAGATTTTGGCATATACCCGAACTTGGACTATCTTGATCTGAGTGGAAATAAATTGATTGGTGAGCTATCATCGAAATGGGGTCAGTGCCACAATCTAACAAGCCTAAAGATCTCTAACAATAATCTCTCTGGTGAAATACCCTCAGAACTGGGAAAGGCAACTCAGCTACAAGTATGCGACCTTTCTTTAAATCATCTAACTGGAGGCATTCCAAAGGAACCAGGAGAGCTAAACTTGTTGTTCAACCTTAGGCTGAATGATAATCATCTTTCAGGCTGTATTCCTTCAGAAATTGGAAGGCTATCTGCTCTTTCTAATCTTAACTTGGCGGGAAACAGCTTAAATGGCTCCATTCCAATATGGTTGAGGCAGTGTGAAAAACTCATTGAACTAAATTTGAGTGTCAATAGATTTAGTGGAGGAATTCCCTCTGAGGTTGGCAGCTTGTCTTTTCTTCAAATTCTTGATCTCAGTCAGAATTTTCTGATAGATAAAATACCGACGGTAGTTGGGAACTTGAAATCTTTAGAAAAGCTGAACCTCTCTCACAATAAGCTCTTCGGTTTTATTCCCTCAACTTTTGATGATATGGTAAGCTTAACATATGTTGATGTATCCGACAATCAGTTGGAGGGTCCTCTTCCAGACAACAAGGCCTTTCGAGAGGCTTCATTTGAGGCTTTCAGAAACAACATCGGCTTGTGCGGCAATATCACAGGTTTGGAAGCATGTTCTTCAAAATTAAACCGTAATGTTGATTGGAAAAAGAATAGCAAAATTGTGATTGCAACTGTAGTCCCTATTTTATTCACACTGCTTCTTGTATTTGTTGTCTTTGGGATTCTTTCTTTTTCAAAACGAAGAGAAAGGAATAACGAGAACACAGCAAGGGTAGTAGCAAGTGATAATCTGTTTTCAGTTTGTAACTATGATGGGAAAATTATTTACAAAAACATAGTTGAAGCAACTGAAGAATTTGACTCCAAATACTGCATTGGAGTTGGGGGATATGGAACTGTTTACAAGGCAGAATTGTCTGATGGTCAAATTGTTGCTGTGAAAAAACTTCACCCACTTCCAGAAGGTGGGGTGGGAGATCAGAAAGCTTTCAACAGCGAGATTCGGGCCTTGACTGAAATACGCCATCGCAATATTCTGAAACTTTATGGTTTCTGTTCCCATCCCCAACACTTGATTTTGGTATACGAGTTCTTGGAAGGGGGAAGCCTGGAGAAGATATTGGGGATTGATGACCAGGCAATGGAGTTTGATTGGATTAAGAGGGTAAATGTTGTTAAAGGGATGGCTAATGCTGTGGCCTATATGCACCATGACTGCTCCCCTCCTATGGTCCATCTTGACATTTCAAGCAAGAACATTCTGCTAGATTCAGACTATGAGGCTCATGTTGCAGACTTTGGCGCTGCCCGGCTTCTAAAGCCTGATTCATCCAATTGGACCTCATTTAAAGGCACTTTTGGTTACACGGCTCCAGGTATGCTTTGTTTTCTTTATTTTAAGCTACAATTGTTCTAAATATAGATAAAGTCAATTGTTAGAGACAAGCTGAAGTCATAAACATGCTGTTGAGCTCGTTTTGTCTTCTGTAGAGCTTGCGTACACCATGCAAGTGAATGAAAAATGTGATGTCTTTAGTTTTGGAGTGGTGACACTGGAAACGCTTGTGGGAAGGCATCCTGGGGATATAGTATCTTTCCTGTCATCATCAGTTTCTTCGCTCACACCATCATGTTCATCATCAGCAACCTTCAATCATTTAGTATTGAAGGATCTGTTAGACCAGCGTCTTCCATCTCCTAGGGAACAAATAGCAGCGGAAGTGGTCTCCGTTGTAAAACTTGCATCTCTATGCCTACATGCCACCCCACAATCTCGACCAAGTATGCAACAAGTTTCTCAGGAGCTGTCAACTCAGAATCCACCCTCGGTGAAGCAGTTTCACACAATAACAATAAGCCAACTGTTCGATTCCAGCTGTTATACATCCTGAAGCCTGGCATGAAATACTCCCTTTTTTTTGGTTCTGTTCTGATTCTGCATTTCCTTGATTCCCCATGTTTTTATCACTTGATGTTCCAACTAGTTTGTATCCAAGTCTCAATTGGATTTGTCTGAATCCTTAAAGACATCGACCAAAAATTAAAGGGTTATCATATAGACAGTTTAGATATATGAATTGATAATTTCTTTTATTATCCTCAAAGGACACAAATTTTGAATTCCTTCTTCGCAGAATTGCGAGGACTATTTTGCGTGTGAATACATGGAGCCTTCAATTCTAAAAGAGATTGCTCAACAATCTCTCAAGGGTCTTATACAAAATAGTAATGGAACCAATTAACAAGTAAACATAGCCAGCAACCACCATAGAACCTGTATGGAGGCTAAGATAATTAACAATTTCTATGATCGAAGATTCAAAACTGAACCCCAAATGGTAACTCGCTGATTTCCTCTGTTTCATGTAATCTGAACATCCTTGTAATGAAACAAACTAAATCTTCCTCAAGTTGCAATATCAGATCAATCGATCTTCACAGATGAGTAGATGAGCCTTGTGAACCAGAAGCAAGCATAGAAACCAATTGTACCAGTTAGCACGAAGAATGAGTAAGATATTATCAACATATACCCAAAGTATAAAACCCCAGATACTGGCTTTGTGATCTCAAGCTTTGTAAAGAAGTAGAAGGCAGCATAGAGGAATAAGTAAAATGCTGAAGAACCTGAAGTCAAGTATGATCTCCACCACCATAGGTAATCCTCACTGCATAGCTGGAAGTAGCAGAGTACGACTGTGATCTCGGCACAAGTGATAATAAGAATGACAATGACAATGAAGAGGAAGCCAAATATGTAATAGAACTGATGCAACCATATTGAAGTGAGGATGAAAAAGAGCTCGATGAAAACAGCCCCGAATGGAAGTATACCCCCAATTAGGATGGAGAAGGCTGGGTTCATGTACCAAGCCTGTTCTGGAATTTGCCTTGGGATCTTATTAGTTTTCACTGGATCCTCAGTTGCTGGCTTCTTAAAGCCAAAATAACTACCAACAAAAACGAGTGGTACTGAGATGCCAAACCACAACAATACCAATGCAAACATGGTTCCAAATGGCACCGCTCCCGAAGATTTCTGGCCCCATATCAGAGCATTCAAGACAAAGAAAATAGCAAATACAGTTGCAGGGAACATAAATGCTGTTTTGAGTGTAATTTTCTTCCATTCTGTTCCCTTGAACAGCTTATAGAGACGAGCTGAGGAATATCCAGCAAACAGGCCCATGAAGACCCAGAGTAGGAGCATGGCTGTCATTAACCCACCTCTATTTGAAGGGGACAGAAAGCCGAGGAGAGCAAAGATCATCATAACAAGAATCATACCAAAAAATTGAACCCCTGTTCCCACATACACACAGAGTAAGTCAGAATTGGCTGGAGGCCTGAAAACATCCCCATGGACCAGCTTCCACCCTGTCTCCTCCTGGGCTTCTTCTTGGGTTTCGAGTTGGTTATACTTGGAGATATCCCGATAAAGAGTTCGAAGCATGATCATAGCCACCATCCCTGAGAGGAAAAGTACGATCATCAATGAATTAACAATTGAGAACCAATGGATCTGATCATCAGCCATTAGAAGATAGGTATCCCATCGGGATGCCCACTTTATATCACTTTCCTGCAAGATGACAACAAGTAGCTTGTTGGTTAGCCAAACTATACCAAGTGGCATGGTATTCTTATTTTACAAAGAGAGACACAAGACCGACCTGGAACTCAACATCATATGTAAATATGATCTCCTTTTTTTCTTCAACCTCTTGAGGAGATTCAGAACTAGTAACAGCACGTTTTGCATGGGGATCACAGGTTGTCAGACGGGTCTTCTCATTCCACTCACCTTCGTATTCGTGTTTAACACTGCATTGTACATTCACGAAATTGGTTCGGTAAGAAATGCATAAAATAAAACCAGTGGTAAGAGAGGGTAACAGATATGCCTCCATCATAAAGAATGAATTTTTTTAACCTGAATGGTTTGACCTCAAATCCAACAATCCTTGCAGAGCCTGACAGTGGATCCTTGTGATATTTGACTGTAAAAGTCAAGTGATTGTGGATAAAGTGTTTTTCTTCCTTGCTCTACAAGTAAGGAAATCAAACCAGCACTGCTTGCATCATCAAATGGCAAAAATGATAATAAAAAAAAAAATTCTAAATAGATGCCAAACAATCTAGCACTTACCCCGGCATACTGTCCTCTGAGACCAACATGATATCCATACTGATACACTACAGCATTTTCCTGATCAGGCCTTCTTATAGGAACAACCAATGGAAGGTTATCCAAAATCCTGTTGCAAACATATCATAGATATCACTTACTAAAAGAAGAAATGGGAAACTACAAATAAGATTATCCAGAATGAGATCCTCACATGTTAACTCGATACTCATCGTCGATCTTCTCCTTGAAAGCCTTTGCAGCTTTTTTATCAAGAATTTTACGACATACAATATTGCACATTTGTGGTTCTCTCATTTTAAACTGTAAACAAATAATCCCTCTCAATCACTGAAAAAACAAGGCCCAGAAAAGAGATATAAAGAAGTGATCTTAGAATCCAAACGCACCACATAAGGAGAGTTTTCGATACGATCACCACGGAGGACTTCCCCAAGATTCTCTGCACTGTCAACTATATGCTCAGGCCGACAAAAGGGTAGGTAATAATAGGAATAAGGAAGTTGAGTTTTAGTTGAAGTCAGCTTATTCACTTTCACCAACAATGGATCTCCCTGCATAAATACAGAGACAAGAATAGTAAACAAAAACTACAACAAACCACCAGTTTGGTTAAAGCAAAGATCCCGTAGATTGTAAATTGGAAATGACAGATTCAGTAAGCTTTAATCAACATTCAAATTTCATAAATAATCTTCACATGTTAAGCCAAATTGACCAAATAGATCTAAGGAAAAAAATAAAATAAAAGCTTGAAACGTAACAGACTTAATTTCCAAAGAATCATCGTATCCAAATTCATTAAACCGAAACACCGATTCTAGAGATCATAAAACACAGATCTAAACAAAACCCAATAACAGAACGGAAAATCAAAGTCAACCCAAAGATCCAAAGCACACGATAATGCAAACATTAACTTACATGCATGTCCCATGCATGCATGTGATGAAACTGACCTTTTTGAAATCTTCAGGAGCAACACCAGGGAGGTAGAAACAATGGGCTCGAAGGAAGAAGAAAGCTACCAAAGAGAAGATCCATACGACGTCAAACCTATGACCCGCCATGGTTTCTGTCCGGATCTAGATCCCTTTCCCAGATTCCCACTTTCCAAAGGAATCAAAAAGAAGAAAGAAAAAAACCTTACTTTACTGAGTTGAATTTTCTTGTTTGTGAGGGAAGAAATGAAGAGAAAGTGAGGGACAAAGAGAAGAAAAAGGGTGGTTCGTTGGTAAGCATGAGACGAAAGCCCTGCGGAGAGAGAGCACTCAGAAACTATACGTTTATAGAGGGACCCCCCTTCCCTAGTCACCAACCGTCTGATTTAAATTCTCTGGTTTTCGATGTACGGTCTTGATTTTCATCAGGTGACCTTGACGGTGACTGTTTGGGGCAATATGGTTTACATATGTTCTTTGTGTATGTGTCAGTCTAATTTTCAGTCTTTATCTAGAAATGAAAACATGAATAAATTATTATTGTTGACAAAGGAAGAATTTTCAGATTGAAGAGCCCATTTTTTATTTCTCATAAATGAGAATAATAAATAATTGGTAAAAACCTCACTGGTCCCTCTTAATTTTAATATTTTTCAAATTGATCCCTTTAAGAAAGTAATTTAGTCCATATCAATTTTGAAAGTGAACAACTAAAGACAATTAAAAATGTTTACTTTTCATTAGTCCTTCTTTTTAATTGGTATAATAACAAATTTAACCTTCAACACTTTCAAATTCTATCATTTTGGTATTGATTCTAAAAATTCAACAAATTTAGTGCTCATTGGATATCAACAAATTTAGAATCTAAGATTAAATCGACAGAATATGTAAATAGTGAAGGCTAAACTTGTTAAAAAAAATTTAGAATTAAGATAAAATTAATAGAATGTGTAAATATTAAGGGCTATTATACCAACCAAAAGTATGATAACTCGATAAAGTGGTGAACACTATGATTAATTATCCTTGGTGAACACCATGATTAATTATCCTTACTTACTCTCGAATTGGACTAAATTACTTCATTTTCTAAAATAAATCAATTTATTTAATATCAAAATTAATACACACCATATAAATTATCTACCTTAATAACTCTTAATATCTATCAGATTTATCCAGAAAAGCAAATTTGTTTAGACCTCTAAAACGTGTATGATTGATTCTGATACATTTTCCCTTTTTATATATAATAATTGACATAAACTAATAAATTATAAACTACGTTTTCACATTTTTCCCTATCAAATAATAAGATCATAATTAATTTATACTATTTTCATTAATTATTTATTAATGTGTTTAATATAAAGAAAAAGGGTATTTAAGTTATAAGCTCATTAAACTCAAAGAATAGACATGAAAGGACTGGATCTGCTCATGCACATTATGATCAAATCCCAAACGCAATAACTTCTAAAATTATTATTAGAAAAAAAGAGAAAGGTTCATTTAAATATATGAGATTTGGTGTTCATAAAGTTGGTGAGTGATCAATCTCTAGATTAGGTGTGATGATCCAACTACGCTTAACTTAAGATGTTGGATCTAACTGGTAGTTTAAATGACAACTATCATCATAAAAAGAATACTTTTTTTCGAAGGCAAAATCTCCCTTTCTTAACATCAAATCTTGTCTTATTATCCCAAAAGTTTGCTGATTTATTATAAGCGTTTTCTAAATCAATTACAGAGCTATTTTTTCTATAAGCATATACTGTAGCATAGCTTGAATGATGATAAGCCTCATGTCTCCCACCACACCTTGTTCTCTGCACATATGTAATTGAAACAGGCGAACAGGAAAGAGCTCAGCCACTATGATGAAAAAGATTTAAGTGCAGATACTCTATTGTAGTAAACTAACACAGAAAAGAAGATAATCTATTCAATGCCAGGCTACCTGTTGTGTGCCCGAAATTGGGAAGGTTTAGGAGAAAATAAGCTTTGATAATATCTCCAGGTCTCACGTGTCATGTTTTCGCAAGATGCAACGATAAAAGATCCAGTGCGGAAATTGGAAAAGAAAATGAAAATGAAAGAACAAATAAAAACATAATAAAGAAAAGCTGCTCCTGGGGGTTTGATTTGCCCGAGGACTTTTGCTGTACCAAGAAGTGCTGCAGAACCTCCCGTGTCAGTTTTCATGGTCTCAGTCGAGCAACCGAGTCCGGTCTTGATATTGTGGCCACCACTGAACAACATTTAAGACAAGCAGTATAAAATTGAAAAGAAAAAAGGCAGGCATCTAATCTCTATCCTTGTTTTGTTACCTAAAGTAACTGAATTATACATGTATCTTCTTGTTAGAATATGTTTATGCAAGTATATGTGAAATTACCTGTCAAGAGTTGATCCTTTTCCAACTAGTGATAACTTAGCTTTAATAGGTCCACTTGGGGGTTTGTAGCACAAATGGATGAGATAAGGGGAATCTACAGATGTTGCAGCAACACCCGTATAAGATCCCATCTTCAACTCCTTGCATTGCTCTACAGTCGAGATGTTTATATGTAGAACATCGTTGTACCAGGAAGCAATATTTGAAGCCTCTGCTGCAACGTAAAATTAAAGATTAATTATCCTTACTAATAACTGTTAAAAGAAAGGATGGTTTAACAAAAAATGCAAGGATAATTCTTGTACGAACCAAAATTAACCAATGGAAAAAGCGAATGCAAGGATCTAACTAGGGTCATCTTATAACATACATACTAAAAGCTGACCAACGTAGTTAGCTAATTCTTGCTCCTTTTATTTCAGAATTGCGCCTACACTCGTCAACCAATGGCATGCACATAAAACTTTTAAAAGCCCTTTAAAGAATCAATCCACAGTCAAAGGTCAATGGTTTTTAAGAACAGAACTGGTATCTCCAAACAATCAAAGTTGACAGCTTTCTAAGAAAGATAAATACCCCTTCTAAGATTTCAATATAAACCCAAGGCAATCAAAATTTATGGTGTTCGGACTTTTTAATTTTTATGAAGTATCTATATCCAACACTTGTATTCGACACACGGATATAGAGATATGACTTTTAAAATTTTCTAAATACATAAATTAACTTAGAAAAATTAATTATATCGTGTCAGATACATACTCATATTCAACACTCACACTCGAATCCGTGTAACATAAATTAAAATAGAATTTTTTTATATTAGAAGGCTGAGTATGACCAAGAATGACGCCAGCGAGAGTGTGTGCCACGAACTTGGCTCTTGGAGAACACAAAGAAGCAAGTGGTAAGTAAAATCTAAGCGTAGATGAACAACGTTACTTAGTGAATAACAAAGAAGTTAAAAGGAAAAGAATGAGAAACTGATTGAGATGGCTGCAGAGACACAAGTAGATTGCATCGAAGAAACAATTTCTTGTGGTTAAATCCTTAACAGGCACAAACCATGTTTCGACATGAATTGAGATTTGGTAATGAATCATCAGCTCGTGCAGATGACGGATGGCATTGACAATTGACATCATTTTAAAGGGCATATCATGTCATCTGAAGTCCTTGCTTTCACTTTATGGGTCTTTAGTCCTTGATTCGGCTTATTGCATTGCCACCGTACGTTGGGAAAAAATATCCTAAGCCCAATCAATTTAATCTCAGCCCAAATTGCCTGAATCACGTGCCTTCGCCTTGCAAGTCCTCACAATATATACAGTGGCTTTTCCCCACAAAATGAAAACCCCACAAACTCTATTTTCTTTTCCGCCAAGTTAGTTCTAAAACCTTACAGAACTACGCCTAAGAATGGTAGGGGCAAATCTGAAATCGGAGACGATGAAGCTGATGGACAAGAGAAGTGCAATGGAGGCTGAGATGAACGCCATAATTGAACAGCTTTGTCAACCTGGGGGTCCTGGTCTCTCTGGCAACCTCGTCGATTCCGAAGTATTTTCCTTTTCTCTTTATTTGGATATCCATCTTTTTTTATTTACTTCAATTTCGTTTTTAGGATTGCAAGTTCCAATCTTTTCTATTCTTGAAATTAGGGTTTCTGTATTTACAGGGTTTTCCTCGTGCTGATATTGACATCCCTGTTGTTCGAGCACAACGGCATCGTCTTGCTGGTAGGCTCCATTTCATTATTTTCATATTTGTTAGGATGGTAGAGTTAGAGCATTTGAGGAAGGTTTGTGTTAAGTATATTATTATTAACAAAGTTAGCAACTTTTTTTTTTCATTTAATTTGAGCAGAACTGAAAAATGATCACCAGGAAATTACAGAAAAAATTAATGTTAATATTCAAGTTTTGCATTCAGCAAAATTCACTTCAACTCCTAATGATTCAGGTTAGTAGCTCAATTTCTTGAACCATTTGTTTAGATAAATGATTTTCTGCTATGATCTTCCAATTACCTTATGTTTTCCAATGGAAGTTTAAAATTACCTATTTACCAATCCGATAGGTGTTGAAACGAATCAAAATGCATCAGTTGCCAGTGCTGGTGCATCAGCGTCCTTGCAAAACCTTGTTTTGCGGGATTCTTCGAGTGCCAATGATGTGGATATGATTTCTAGTATGCCCTTTGCAATGGTTGATGAAATAGCTGACGCATCTCCTGCAGCTGAGGATGGTTTACAACTTGGAGACCAGATTGTGAAATTTGGTAATGTAAAAGCTGGAGATGGTTTGCTACAACGACTTGCTTCTGAAGCTCAGGCTAATCAGGGTCATCCCGTACCTGTCATAATCATGAGACAAGGAGCATTGCTTAATCTATCATTGACTCCTAGAACATGGCAAGGCAGGGGCTTGCTAGGGTATGTCATTTCTACTTAATCTGCTTATCGGTAATAGCTTTAAATACCAAAAATCATGTCAATACATCTATACCTTCAGTTTAGATTTTTAAAACAAGTATTCGATTTCAAGAAAATAGTTGAGGCCAGATATAATGATTGGTCATGAATAGTAGTAATATATACTTATGCAATCAGTAGGAGAGACAAGTAGGGCTTATAGATTATTGCTGTAGTGAATATTGTTGCTTAACATATGCATGAACTGCAAAAATAAATTGCTTAGCTTTGCCTACTTATACACTTTGGAATATTTACTAATTTGTGGATGATGTTGATCTATGCAGATGTCATTTTCGTATCATGTGATTTTGCTGCATCAGTGGATCAGAATACAGCAATTTGGTTGCCTTTGTTTATTTGTTAGACAACACTCAGACAGGCACATTGACATGACTTTTTTTTCCGTCTATATATACCTTGGATTCTTGAGGATATGCCTAATATTTTGTTTTTGAATGAATCCAATGTTTCTCTTGCACTGCTGAGATGGGGTTTTTTTAAGCTTTTAGATTGATCCTTCATTATGCTGTGTGCTGTGAGGTAAGGAAAGCTACTGCTGCTGTTATTCTGTCACTTGCTTGTACAACACAAATCTATGTCAAGATGAATGAAGTTAATTTCTAGCAGGTGTTTCAGAGTCGTAGGTTTAAGGAGAAATGACTGATTTTCCAGCTAAATGATTAATTGCGTTCTTGTTCTTAAGAAGCCATTCTTCTTGATAGGAACTAGGAAGCCCCTAATATTAGCTAGTGAGAGTTTATCAGAAGGAACATGGCAAACTAGCCCATCACAAATAGTTTGTCAACTTGAAATTGAGATTTTTGAAGCATGCTTACATGAAGATCAGATTCAGATGCTTACATATGAGGTAGCCGGTGATATAGATTATATCTTAGGGAAGGGTTGTAGGAGCTTGAAAGTTTTATGTACACTGTTAATTTGTAGGCTTGGTTGGAGGGAGGTTGGGTTTGTTTGCAATGTAAGTTTGGTTTAGCTTTCAATGAAAGCTGACGCAGAATGTAAAATTATGGGAGTGAGAAAAAGAATCCATAAACATTTGCACTATTTGAAGTGTTCAAACAAAGAAAGGTAGGGACTTGAGTCTTGAGATACTTTGCGTTCTCCACCACCCCATCCCATGTCAAATAAGTCTCTTAAGATTTGATACTTTGCCCTCTCTAGTATGAGTTGAGAGTCTTGAGACCAATGATTGAATTTATGATTTTCAAGTTTGAAGAATGAAATCTCCCTTTTTCACCTCCTCTACTTGATTAATAGCAAGAAAGGGATTTGTGTTGCATTTCCTTGCTTTCGCTTTTGTTTTTCAAGTTTCACCTCTTTAACTTTTATCCTAACTTTTCTTCTATTGTACAATATAAAAAGTATATTTGTCAATAGAATATGACAAAAACATTCCCATTCCTGCACTAGGTCAAATGCCTACAGCCTACCCCATGTAAATTATAGTTTACTCTATATCTATTTAAGTGTTGGGTAAGAAAACTTGATTCATTTCTTCCCTCTTGTTTCTCGGTTGATGATTCCCACTTTCATATCCACTACAGTATGCTGCATATATCCACTATCAGATAATAATCCATATATGTACTTTGAAAAATTCAAGAGTAAGTGGATCAGTAAATTAAACTTTTTGCATTAGAAGATTACTTGGTTTTATTCTTGAACCCCACACCATAAAGATAATAAAATATTGGACCCAACTTAAAGAAGTTTAACTGATTAAATAGGTTAGACAAAAGAGTAGATTACTCACCTAAATATTAATTGCTTTTTCTTCCTTAGATGAAATATTGTCATTTGGGGAAATTGGACTGGTTAATACACATCTCCCTTCAAGCGCTAAAATTGGATTTAGGCAGAGGTTAATACTTTGTAAACATACCTATTGTGGAAATGGTGGTGCAAACACGATACCTGGTGACAGCAAGCTTTTCTTCTTTTCAACAGGCAACGTATTGAGCAAGTGCCTTAAATTGATCTTTTTGCTGAAAACCCAAAACCACGTTTCTGCGATTAATTGCTTAGCAGAGGCCAAAGTGAAGCTGAAACCATTCGCTTAATTTTAGCCCAGACTCATGAAAAACTCAATTAAGAGTTAGCTACGTGGGCCACGCTTAGAATTAACAACCATTGAATTTCTTGGTAACCCAACTGGACCCAGAAGAAAAAAACTGGGTTTCCGTTGGTCATTGTCATAGGATCAAATCTTAACTTGGAATCTAAAAGTAAAAAGCCAGAACCAAAAAATATCAAATCAAACCAAAGTCAAATTCAATTACTGTTCACCTTACAATTCTTTATTCTTCCTTCTCGTGGTGCTGCTAAACTTGGAACAAATTCGATTACCACGGGCATACTACATAAAATTATTGTCGTGGAGGATGGTCCCCTAAGTTGAGTTGTATAACTTCATATCGAGCAAGTTAATCATTTTTTGTTATTTTAATGGTATTTTTTCTCATAAAATGAAATCAAGTAGCAGACATTAAAAAATAAGTTGATTCCCCTATCCTATGCTTATTTGGTACACCAAACCTTCATTAACCTATATATAGAACCGGTCACTCTCATATAAAATACAGCAAGCAAAAGGCCAATCTTCACTTTTCTTTATCTTCCATTCATTGGTTCGTTACTTCTCTGTCTACGCTATTAATATAGTAATTTTGAGACAGTAATCCAGTTCTCATAGATCGAACACTTTTTTTTTTTTTAAAGTTTCCAACCAAAATTTCTCGGTCACTTTCCTGCATTTATTCGAGAAAAAGAAAGAAGAAAGTATGGAGATGCTTGCAAATGTGTTGGCTTTTTTTCTTCCTTGAGAGAGTGACTGGAAACGACACAGTTTGAAAGCACTTTTCTTTTGAGGTAACAGAATAACTTTATCTCTCGTTTCGACAATGCAGAATAGAATCTCTGTTTTCTTTTAAGCTAAATTCTAATGCTTTAAATGAATATAAATGAATATACAACGTGATCCCAATTTTTTTTCCTTTTTCTATTCTAATTTTTTTAAGTTTAAAGTTTGAACCTTTAGCTTCTACTTCTTAAAAAAGTGATCTCATTTTTGTTTAACTTTGGTTTGGGTATTCGTTCTTTTGTGTTTTCATGCTGATTTGAAGACCTTGTTTTCTACTTTGTAGGACATCTTGTAGGGTGAAAAGCTAAGATCTGTTTGGGAAGCTCTCAAGGGATGAATGTGTGTACTGTAAGTTCAAAATATTATGCAATTGTTGGCGTTGAAGGGTTTGATGAAGTTGTTTAACCTTTTCCTTTATGAGGAATGTGATTGCTTTTTGGATTTTATTAGTGAGTTCTGATAATTTTGAGGTTGGATTGACAATGTTGAGGATTGGAATGAGCTAAAGAGCTGATAAAGTGAGTGAAATTTGGACTGTTTTGAGGTTTTCAAAAGAAAAAACTGAGATCCCTTAATTATTAGTGTTGATTTGATAGATTTCTTAACCTATGTCTGGTGCTCCAAGATTGAGGTCGATGAATGTGACCGATTCTGAAGCAAGGCCTGTACTAGGACCTGCCGGAAACAAAGCTGGTTCGTTGAGTGCTAGAAAACCAGCTTCAAAGCCTTCGAAGAAGGTTGAAAAGTCTTCCGTTGAGGTGACTGTAGTAGAGGAGAAAAAAGCACTTCCATCATCAACTGTTAATTCTCTTTCTCCAAAAACTCATTCTCTGAGTGTTCCTTCAGTGCTTCGCCGCCATGAGCGTCTATTACATTCTAGTTTATCGCTAAATGCCTCATGTTCATCGGATGCTTCCACAGATTCATTTCAAAGTCGAGCATCAACTGGTAGGTTAAGTCGTTGCGGTAGTTTAGGAAGTAGGAGGAAGCCATATGCATCAAAGCCGAAAAGTGTTGTTTCTGATGACAGTTTGGATTTGTCATCTAATAGTTCACATCATAAGAAGAGATGCGCATGGGTGACACCAAATACAGGTGTGTTCCCATGTCCTCTAAGTTCTCAGTGTTATTCCATGATTGATTAGAAATTCTGTTAACATCTTCTTCCCAAGACTGCTTTGAAATTGTAGTTATAGCTGCAGAAGCTCCTCTAAGTATCATGTTAGGCAAATTCCCCTGCATATACCTTCTTACTGTCATAAACAAAAGAATTATTTGGGATGGCCCCGGCCATGGGCATACAGAATAGGATATAATTTATTTGGTTCTGCACCAAGAACAAAGCAATACATTGTATAATTCACACTTTTCATGTTCTCAAATCCCAGCTGCAGTATTAGGTTATTCGAGTAGTATAGTTATAGTGCGCCAGGAGGGTTCAGAATTTATCCTAATGAACCATTGGTGGCATCTCAAGTTCTTCACCCATGCAAAAGTAAAACAGTGCCTTTGAACTATCCATTTACTTTACATTTTTCAGTTTTGTATGGTTATCACCAAATACATTATATGGCAGTAATAGGATAATGCGAATTAGTTGCACTTTCAGAGGTTCAGGCATTAAATTCTAAGTGAGAGACTGTCTAACAGACTATTGTTTTCAAGTCATCTCTAATCCATGGAAGGAGTTCTATTTCATTTAATGAAAGCATTCCACTTTGGTTTCGTTGATCCTTTGATTCCTCTTATCGCATGTTTTCTGTGTACTTATTTTTGTTTTTTCGGTATCAGATCCAAGTTATGCTGCTTTCCATGACGAAGAGTGGGGAGTTCCTGTACATGATGACAAGTACGTGGTCTCATCCGTCTGTTTGCTTATCAAAAGGGCCCTCTCTCTAACAATAAAATTTCGTTTGATATTGTTGTCCACATGCAGGAAGCTGTTTGAGCTGCTTGTACTCTCGGGTTCATTATCTGAACTTACATGGTCTGCTATCCTAAGCAAAAGGCACATATTTAGGTATTGTTTCCTTGTAAGTTCTTACTCCATTGAATAAGCAGACTCATTGCTGAACTGTTATGTTTTATTCAGAGAAGTTTTTATGGATTTTGATCCTGTTGCTGTATCAAAATTGAATGAGAAGAAGTTAATAGCACATGGTAGCGTGGCAAGTTCTTTGTTATCAGAACTAAAGCTGCGAGCTATTGTCGAGAATGCACGCCAAATATCTAAGGTAGATCATCTCATTCTTCTTTTAACCATTATTTTTTACCTTGGTTGGCATGAAAGGTAGCACTCCGTGAATCATGTGTAAGTAGAATAAATTAGTAATAGTGCTGCATACCAGATAGAATATGACAAAGAGTTGGTTAACAGTGGAAGATATAATTCAATGCTATCTTGAAAGATAAATCACACTTCTGGCCTTATGCTACACACATATTTCTTGATGCAAAATTCATTGAATTGACCGTTACACTCAATATCAGGACCGCTTACTTTGTTCTTTCTTGTTCTAGCAAGTAGTTAAACAAAAATAAAAGGTGCTTAGTGATCACTTATTTTATTAGGTTAGATAAAAAGCAGCTAAATAGTGGTCCTAAACCCTCTCTGAATCATATGGAACAAAAATACCACATGACTAAGATGTACAATTTGATGACACATTAGTGTTATTTTAATGACAAGACTTAAAATTTCCCTTCCATTAGATGCCAGCTCGCATAGTTGGTAAGTCCCAAGTCATTCATATGTATTAATTACTTTCCATTGCCAACCTTTAGCTCTTGTCACTGAAGTAAGTACTTTCCATCATTGCAACTCACCTTTTGTAGGTTTTGGTGATGCCAGGTTATAGATGAGTTTGGGTCATTCAACCAGTATATTTGGAGTTTTGTGAACCTCAAGCCTATAGTTAGCAGATTCAGATACCCTCGTCAGGTTCCAGTTAAGACGCCAAAAGCAGATGTCATAAGCAAAGATCTCGTAAGAAGAGGTTTCCGAAGCGTGGGGCCGACAGTCATCTACTCTTTCATGCAAGTGGCGGGAATAACAAACGACCATCTCACAAGTTGTTTCAGATTCCAGGAGTGCATAACTGCAGCAGAAGCAAAAGAAGAAAATGTAACCAAAGATACGACTGAAAAGAAAGAAACTGTTAATGTGATCAACACAGAATTGTCAGTAGCTATCGATGAATTGAGTTTCTCCTCCAAATGATGCTGGGTGGTGGTAGATGGCGTTCCGGGTTCGACCATCAGTTTACCACATTAATTGATTCAATACACTTACTCTTGGGTAATAACGTAAGTGCCTTTTGCATATAAAGGTTTGTTAAATACTTGCTCATAATGACTTTGCCAGATTAGAGATTTCTGGAAAGTAAATGAAAAGTTAACCGGTGAAATGTGCTGTTGATGGGGGCCTGCCTGTTTGTCATAAAAGTATTAAATTATGATGCACCATTTTCTTTTTCTCTTTTGTATAGTTGAAAAAGTTAAGTAAGTAAAGATCATCTTTTATATACCAGACACTGGCATCGGTTGCTGCTGCCTAGATTTGCCACTGGATCTGTGGCAATCAATTTCTTTACCATCATATTATCATGTGGGACTGGCTGAAGGTGTGGAGTGTGGACTCAAACCTTGTAATTTGCTGGACAGCTAAAACCTTACACTTGACAAAAGTCGGTTTGCTTTAAATGGGCCGGGTAAAACATTTGTGTCCTGAAAGGAGTCCCATCTTTACTACGCATGCTTGTTTGTTGTGTTGGACCCAATATTACAAATGCTGTAGGGTACCTCTGTTTCCTTTGTTTCTTGTTGAGATAATAATGGCTTGATGATGGATGCTTTTGTCTGAGAAAACTCTAGAAAACTTCCAATGCTTTGCTAAGCTTTGCATTAGATCAGAAGAGTAAATAGTAGATGGTCGACCGTTCCAATATAAATGAACAAAGGCCCAAGTCATGGATTAAGAGGAATGCATTGTTGCAATGCAATAACATAGTGTGAAAAATATAATGTCGATAATGACAATATATCGTAAAGAAAAGAGAAATAAAAATTTAAAGAACACACAAATTACGTGGAAACCTTTTCGGGAAAAAACCACCACGGGCAGATGAGAAGAAAATTCACTATGTCGAATTTAAATTCATTATAAAAAGAAAAAAAGAAGTATAATTCTATAAGGATTCTTCTTTTATTTTATTTTACCATTGTATTTTATAATAAGGATTCGAGTCACTTAATTCTAACACATAGATTAACAAAAAAATGAAATTCATTAAGAAAAAAAAAACTCTATCTCAGAAGAGTTGCATGTATATCTTTATAGTTTCAAAATGGAAATAAGAGATAATGAAAGGATTAACTTTTCAAAAACTTTATCATAAAAATGATGAATATTTAATATAATTACTAGATGTGCTCAGCAAGACGTCTAGATTTGATATCCACTTAAAACATCATCCATTTCTTCCACAGTAAGATAAATATAAAGTTTTAATAAATTTTCAAAATATAAATGAAGAAATGCCTTTTAATGTACAAAATAGCAACTAGAAATTACCCTTTTCCTGCAGGGAGGCCTTGGTGTTCTCGATGCCAGCCTTAACAGAGGCAGGCAGGTACATCATTCATTGACTGCAAATGAACTTGTACTCTTTTTTATCATTGAAATTCTTACAGGTGAGTTGGGCAGATGTCAAATTCAACTAATATCATCATTTTTCTAATTTTCTTTCTTTTAATTTTGGTAGACAATCCTACCACAAACTGCGTTAAGGTAATTAATCGTTATCAAAAAAATCAAAGTAATTTCGAGACAACTAAGAACTATTAATAAATTTATATTTTGATTACTTAACTTTAAAAAGTTACTAAATGGTCATTTAATTATTCAAAACTTTTTATATAAGTCATTGAGCTGTTAAAATCGTTGTTGCATGATCTTCTCCGTTCGCACCAACTGTATCAATTAAAAGCTTTTCTTCCCCTTCTCTTCTGTAGTTAAGTTTTTTTTTTTTTTCCTGAAATAGCTTTAAGCATTAAGAATATGCGAAACAAAATTCAAACACCTATCTTCTTCGACCTCCAACAGTGACCATTAGATCAACTTGAATCTAAGGTGTGTTCTTCTACTCGTTAATGGGTATTGATCTACTGTACCGATCATTTAATCGTCACTTGGAGCTCACTACTTGGACTTAAATAAAAAACTTGCTAATATCTCAATGGTTTGAATGAAAATTTTTAAATAATTCAGTGATTATTTTGTAATGTTTTGAAATTGAATGATTGAAATATAAACTTACTAATAGTTTAGAGACATTAGGTGTAGTTTACCCTACTTTTTATTAGTATAACAAGTTAAACCCTTAAAGTTTACACATTTTGCTAACTTGATCTTAATTTGACAAATGTAGCTCGTAAGACTTCTTGATTCTGTCAACATTTACACAATATATAAACATTATAGGCTAGATTTGTTATTTAGTAATTAAAATTATGTATAATTGAAATAAAATATTAACATTATGATTAATTATTTTTAATTACTCACTTTTAAAATTAATAGGATTAATTGCTTCTTCTTTTTTTCAAAATTATCAAAATTGAGAGATAAAGTGTTTATGCATAATATAAAATAAAATAATACCACGTGTCAGAATTTTAACACTATTGGCCAGTTAAGTAACTTTATGAGTTGTGCAGGACTGACTCAATATGAGGGTAGAAAAACAAAATTAAAATCCAAAGGTCCGACTCAATATGCCAAATCTATTGCATTTAGACAGCTTTACGAACAGTAGTACAAGTACTTATTAGATATATATGCATGTGATACAATGTACGAATGCCGTAACCGTAAATTTGAACAGCATTTTCGTTTGCATAAACTCGCAATACATGGGAAATAGGAACACACTCACTGGACGATTGGAATTTCCTCTTTGATACCGTCTTGTCATTCCTCTTATTTTCGGTCCCACTACTAAACAAGAGACGATGCTTAAATAAAAATGCAGACAACTGCAAAACAATCGAAATCGATTGCCCTCTAGAACTCGTAAAAAAGCTGCCCAAAAATTTTCATATGAGAAGTATCCAAGCATGCCATAACAGACAAGCTCCCATCGTTAGCCGGACTTGGTAGTAAATATGTCTTCCCATCTTGGGACACTTTGGCTGGTCCTAACCATATGGGACGACCCCATCCGAAATCTGCATCATAGAGAGGCAACCACATCCAACTGTTGATACTCAGATTGGGGCACTGAAAACCCCTTGCTCCTCGGACTGGAGCCTTTATATTAGGTTCTTTTTCCATGTAATCAATAGCTGACCTTAAATATTCATCGTCTGCCTCAATGTGTTTTGGATTCTCTTTGCTGTATCTGAAAATGACTCAGATTGTATATCACCATGTGAAGCTATCGTGGCAGACATAAAAATTACATTGCCAAGATAACCAGGTGGGAGAGGAGGTCGCAATCGAGATCGTCCATCAACCGGAATGTACAACTTAGTTGCTTGATCATCAAGGAGGCATCGGGCCTTATTCACACAACGCCATATGTGTGCTGCGAGGCTGTTGTAGGTACTGTAAACACCACCATCGCTGTTTTTGTTTGCCTTGGCTTTCAAAGTGTTGAGTTGATCACGAGTGAGTTTGAAAACGGAGACAGTAGTTTCAGGATCCGATCGGGGTCCTTTTGTAGCGGCCATGGAAAGAGGTGGGTCATACTCAACATGGTGAAAAGTTGGAGTTGGTGGAACTCGAGCTGCAAGCAGTGACCTATCTATGCAAGGCCGAGTGCTAAGTGGTAGCCCTCGAGCCATTTCAGCCAAACTGTTGATGAAATGAACCGAAGCTGGACCATCTCCTAAAGTATGTTGTATTCCAATCCCAAAGCCAACTCCTCCACACTTGAACCTTGTCACCTAACAACATTAATATATGCACGTTAAAACTATTCAAAAATCAATTAATATCTTATGTATATATACATTAATACCTGTACTAGAATGAGAGGATATGACGAAATATCAGCAAAATAATATACTTTTGGAACTAATCGCCAAAGCTCTGAGCTATTTACCATGGTATCGCCAATCAAGTCATCGATTACATAATCAGTCTCAGCTTCTAAGAATAAAGCTCCTTTTCCATTGCAGACTATCTCGATCCTTCCATTTTCGTCCCTTCCCAAATCTCCCAGCCATGGGGTAGAATGGAACAAGAACCTTGCTCAAAGCTTCCTTAAGCACACGAGTGTCGAAGAAATTGGAAGAACCGTTTGGTCTGAAGAAGTAAACAGTAGGGACATGATGCAATGTCATCAATAGTTCTAAGTTTGAGCTCCATAGCCGATGCTTTGGTGTCTCCTCAGCTGGATACACCATGCTCGACTCTTTTATAGTAATCTCCATATCTCTTATCTCTCGAGTCTCGCCCCTACACAAAATATATCCAACATAATATCAGCTTTTATAATTGGATCAAACCCTAACGTATTATATCATTCATATACCTCCACATAAAATCAGCGAAACAGATTAACATTAATATTTGAACTATGTACTTACAAAGAATATATGTCGTAAATTTTTATAGGCTGAGCATTCAATTGAGGATTCTTCAACTACCACAAATTGTCTACATTTAAACATTGATGTTTAAGATATTTTCTTCAAATTTATTTTAGGTTTGAATTCTTTATAGATTTTTAATATAATAATATATTATTATTTATTATTTTATAAAAATAAAACTAATCATATTCAAATTACTTGTCACATAGTTTTAAATATAATGTCGATAAATTATATAATAGTACCTGTTAGGTTCTAGAAATGATGTTTTTCTTGGGTAACATGTTGACTTTCTCAAAGACACTTGGATTTGGCTAAAATTTTCCTTATTTGTTAGAGTAATAAAATATTAAAAAAAAATAAAAAAGAGACGTATGGTTGTAAAAAGAAACTTAACACGAGGGCCAATAGAAGAAAACAATGACTAGAATTTAAGATTTTATATTAGAGAAGCTGTTCTCCGCAGCCTCCTAGAGTCAAACGCATAAAAGGTAACATAGTTTACTTGTCTCACTCTCTCATCTGTCTTCCTTTTAATAAGGTTTCAAACACATTCACTGAAACCCTTAAGAAAACCAAAAACATTCTGCTACCAACTAACACGAACCCAGTCCCATAACAACACAATTTCGCACATCATAATTCAAACCAGAAAATTTTACAGGTGTTACTGTCTCAGACATTCAGAGCATTTATGTCTATGGCGTCACGATCTCACGAGAGAAGAAAAATAATCAAATCCATCCAAAAATGAAAGTCTGATTCATTTGATGATGATAAGTAGCTGTGGAAATTAATTATAAATATTTTATTGATAGAAAAATAATTATTTTTTTCACAAGTTAGATCAAGTAAAATTGTAAATAATAAATCGATTTTTAGATAATATTTAGAAAATTATTCAATAATTAAATTTAAATGTAATTATTTATACAATAATATACTTAAATAATAATTATAATTAGTAGATCCCATATAATTGGGTGTAGTTAAAACATTCAAATTAAACTTTCCATTTTTAGCGGGGTGAGAATTGGACCCAAATTTAATATTAAAAAATTATTTTATAAGTATAACATGTATAATCATTTAAGATGGTTATGGCAAAAAATATATATTATAAATCTTCAAAAAATTATATTATAAAAATAATTTGTATATTTTATAAAGTTATAACAAAAAAAATTATTTAAATCCTAAAAATATTCTAAAGTTATCATCAAAAAATTTAATATTATAAAAGTTTTATAATATATTTATTTATAAAAAATTATGTTGAATGGCATAATTTATTTATGCCTCAATGTTGTTTATTATAAAAATAATATATTTATTTATAAAAAAATTTAAAAGTTAAAACAAAAAATTATATTCTTTGTAAGAATTTTTTTATAAAGGTTAAATATTATAAAATTTACATTATTTTAACTTAATTTATTATTATAAAAAGTGATATAACCTATGTAACACCCCCTACCCGTATCCGTCGCCGGAATAAGGTACGAGGCATTACCAGAGTTTACAGAACCATTTTTCATTAAACAGAGTCAATTTACTATTCATATTCCGAACGTAATTATAATGTCTCTCTATTGGGCTCTCAAAGCCCAAAACATACATTAGAAACTATTTAGGACTAAATCGGGATCATAGGGAATTTTTCGCATAATCCCAATTTTTTTTTCTCTATTACAGGGGTCATATGCCCATGTGCTATAAGGACACGCCCGTGTGGTTCAGGCCGTGTTACCAACACACCCATCTAACTTACCTCGCTCTAGGTCATGTGGCTTCACACGCCCGTGTCCCTAGGCCGTGTAACTTTCTGACTTGCAACTCATGAACAAATTGATCTCACACAACCAAGGCACACGCACGTGTTGCTAGGCCGTGTGGTTAATTTTTATTTTCAAATTAGGTGCAGGATTCACACGGCCATATCACACACCTGTGTACCTCACACGGGCAAGGCACACACCTATGTGGGAGCCTGTGTGCTCGATCCTGGGCATTCTGTTTTGTAATTTTTGGATACAGGGGACACACGGCCTAGACACACGCCCGTGTGTCTACTCGTGTAGACAAAAACAAGGCTATATCCAAGCCTCATTTCTCACCCAATTGGGCTTTTACTTACATCAACATTTAAATATATTCAAGATTCAATTTATATGGTTAAATATCTAAATTTGTCAATCAACTATTCATATATATATAGAGACATATTCATAATTTTTATAGCATTCTTAACCATCATCTTCATTCCTATACTTATACCATCTTATCATTTGTTCATTTTAATCCCATATCAAACATGATAAAATCATAATTATATGTAACTCAAAACTTACTAAATACAAGCTGTAATAGCCCAAATTTTAGCGATGCAGGAAATAGTGGTTCGAGCTACCAAATCTGGCAAATGAACTCGTAAATTATATTATTTAATATTTACGAGCCAAATGTAGCTTTTAAAATATTTTTGAAATAGTAAAATGTGTTTTATAAAGATTTATTTGGTTAACAAATTGAGAAAAAGAAGTATTGAGATCTCGGTGTTATAAATCGAGCCATAAATATTTTTATGAATATTTACAGAGTGTCAATAAGGTAATATTAAAATTTCGTCAGAAAATTTTAACGTTTCGGTAGTCAATTAGGTAAAAAGGACTAAATTGAAAAGGTGCAAAACTTGCTAAACTGATTAAATAGCTTAATTATTAAATAAGAAGGACTAAAAGGGCAAATGGATCTTTTTAAAATGGTTGAGGCGTGAAAAAAAATCAAAGATTTTTATGTGAAAAGGACTAAAAGGTGTATTAGTAAAGAATTTTGGATGAAAACATGTTTTAGGGGTTAATTTGAAAAGTGTATAGAATTCTTTAATCCCTAAAACATGTTTTCATCCAAAATTCTTTAATAAAATACCTTTAAACATCCATTAACATCTCAATTTCATCATCAAATAACAAAAATCATATGAACTTATCAATGGTAACTTCCAAAATTTTCAACAAAATTAAAAGCTAATAGAATACTAAGTTGGACCTAATTGCAAAAGTCCAAAAATATAAAAATTTCAAAGAAAAGTAAGAATTTTACTTACTTGAAGCTAAAATATGAAGGACCAGTTCAAAACCCTCTTCTATGTATAGAAAGTTGAAAAAGAAATTACCTAGAAATCATTAAAATCAACTTTGGCCATATAATTTTTATTAAAATTCGAATTTTGTCCTTTTCACATAAACATCTTTGATTTTTTTTCATCTATGCCGCCTCAGCCATTTTAAAATGATCCATTTTCCCTTTTAGTTCTTCCATATTTAATGGTTAAACTATGTAACAGCCCGATTATGACCCTAATCCGAACGGTGGTTCCGGGACCACAAATTCGAGTTAAAAAATATTTTAATATTATATTTGATATCTATGATATATGTTTGAGCACGTGTTAAAATATCGTGGGATAATTTGACTGTTTGTATGTTCAATTCAAGAAAAAGGATTAAATTGCATTAGTGATGAAATTAGCTATTTGCTTGATTGAAAGGTTAAATCAATGTGTCTTTTTAATAAAGGGGTTTTATGTTGCAATTACCCCTATTATAATTATAGTGGACGGCAATATGGCTTTATGATATATATTATATGTTTGTTTTATGTGTTAAATATATATTAATGTTATAATATATTTTATAAGCATAATATAATAAAACATAAAAATAAAAAAAAGCCATTGCATGTTCATCATTTTATTCCCTCTTGACCGAAACCAAAAAAAAAAAAAAAAAAGAGAGAGAAAAACAAGCAAGGGTTTCGGCACTCATCAAGCAAAATTAGGTAAGTTTTGGCTTTAGATTTTTGATGATTTTTGTATTTTTGAGATTGTTGTTCACTCTACTATCAAGCCCATGTATTAATTTTGTGCATTGGTGATGTTTATGAGATATGCCATGGATGATATGTTGAGCTTTGTGATCATTTATGGTGTTAAATGAAAGATTGGAGCTAGATGAACATATTTTGTTCTTGAGTTTTTGATGAATTTAGCTAATTAAGGTTAATTTGTTAAAATATTATTTTGGAGGGTTAAATTGCAAAATTTAGGAGAAATATGGACTTATATAGTCCCTGGGAAAATTCAGCTCTAAAGAATGGTAGCCAAATTTTGAGTAATTTGTGAGTTGTGTATTAGGGACTAAATTGTAAAAATTGTAAATGTCAGGGTAAAATGGTAATTTGCCCATTTATGTGATTTTTGTATTAAAATGAATGAAAATATCTTTGAATGAATTTAATTTGGAATTATTTAGATCAAGAACAAAAAGAAACAGGATTGGATCGGGGAAAGGCGAAGTTGAACGAATAGCCAGGAAACCTTAATCCGACAATTTCCGAAGTAAGTTTTTAAACAATTGGATTGAGTTGAATTTTTATCTAAATTAATATGCATATATGAATAGAAATAAGCTTGCTAAATTCCATAGTGCCGAATGTGATATGGGATGTTTTATGCATCAGTTGAATATAGGGTTAGCTTACTTATAAAAGCTTTGATTATTTGAGTCAAATGAACATGTATATATATATGTGTACTAAGAGTTATGTTGATGTGAAAATGAAATGAGAAAGGTGATTGTATTCGAAATGGTGGATATATGTATATGTGTATATTAAGTGTGCCGAATGAGATGGTAATTGATAGAAGAAAGGAGTTGTTGAACATGTACATATATATATATGTATTGAATGTGTCGAATGTGATGATAATTGGTAGGAGAAATGATATGTTTGAACATGTATAAATATGTGTATATATAAGTGAAAATGAAATTATATGCGTTTTTTTTTTGAATGAGGAAGGTAGGTTAAAGAGCACTATGTGTGCGAGCTTAAGTACCGAGCACTGTGTGTGCGAAATCGGTCGAATGGCACTATGTGTGCGGAATAAAAAGTAATGGCACTAAGTGTGCGATACATTACTGTTAAATGGCACTATGTGTGCTCTTTCTCAAGTAACGGCACTAAGTGTGCGATATGTTACGTAATTTACACTATGTGTGTGGGATTACAGAGACTGCGGAGACATAAACTGATGAAGGGAGACAAACGAGAAATGATACATGAGTAAGTGATGCATGATAGCTTAATAACCAGGTATTAGTTGTAACAGCCTAATTTCAATAGTATCGGAACAGTGATTCGAGATCACTAAATCTGACGAAAAAGTTAGAAAACTTTGTTAATCGATAATTATAAGTTAAGTGTGATTTTAGAAATATTTTAAAATTAGTGAATTTTGTGAACTAAAAGAATTAATTAGAAAAATTGGGCCAAAAACGAGGTATTGAGACCTCGAATTCATAAAGTGAGCCATAAATATTTCTAAAAATATTTATGGAGTGTCATTAAGTTATTATTAAAGTTTAGTTGAGAAATTTTAACGTTTGGATATGTAATTAAATGAAAAGGACTAAATTGAAAAAGGTGTAAAAGTTTAATTATAGATTAAAGAAAAGTTGAAGGGACTAAAAAGGAAATTATGCCATTCTCTATAGTTGAGGCGGCATACACATAAAAATATCAGAGAATTTTTATGATTAAAATATATATATGATTACTTAATAGATAAGAATATTATTATTTATTATATTATATTATTATATTATATTATATATAAATAGGAAAAAGAAACATAAGAAAAAGGGGAGAAATAGAACAGAATAGGAAAACGAAACAGAGAAGGAAAGAAGGAAGGAAAGAAAAGAAAGAAGAAAGGGATAACTAAAAGTTTGAAGCTTGGAAGTTGATAGGTAAGTCAATTTAGCCCTTTTTACTTAATTTTGATATTTTAGAAGCCTTGGAACAAGGTTTTGATGAAGCTAAGTTGTCATATTGAAAGTTTATGAGCTATCAAGTATAGTTTATGTTGAACAAAAATATGAATTAGGGACTTAATTGAATGAATTTCAAGTTAGAATTGAAAAATGGATTTAATTGAGAAGTAAGATGTAAGTTTTATGCTGTAGGGATTAAATTGAGGAAAATATGCTAAAAATTTAGTAGTTAAATTTGAGTTTGGATGGAATTTGAATAGAAAAGAAGTATGAATTAAGTTAGGAAAGTAAGTAAACTTAATGAGTTATAAGAAAATAGTTTTGGGATAGCAGCAGTAAGGTAACTTTGAAAAATCACCAAAAATGGTAGAAATTAAATTAGAAGTTGAGAGAGATATAAAATTAAAGCTTATTGAGTCTGTTTTCATATGAAAGAAACAGAGAAAGAAAATAAATTCTGTATTTTGAGATATTTAGATTTTGGTAAGATTGGTTCAGAGTGATTTCGAGATCCCCCTGTTCTGACTTGGAAAACTCATAAAAAAATTGTATAAAAATAATTTGGGAACATAATTTATATGGTTAGATTCCTTAATGAGTCTAGTTTTAGAAGAAATAAACTATAACATCATCTGAATTCTATATAAAAAGATAATTAATTTTTAGTGAAGAAGGGTCGGAACTGCCAGACAGCAGAATAGGGGTGACTTTAAAGAATAAACTGTACTAATTGGCTAAATCAAAAATTCTGAAAATTTTATGGCAAGAAGATATGTGAGTCTAGTTTCAGGGAAAATTAACGGTTCTTCATTTGGAGTTCTGTAGCTCTAGAAATAAATAATTTAGTGACTATAACTCAAATGGACAGTTTTGAATATACTTATGAGTAATTAATAAAATTATTGATAATGTTACTTATAGCATGTTATATACATTAAGGATGTGGAATGGAGAGGAGGAGGAGGAAAATATGTATGAATATTTAGGTAGTATGGCTAATTTGAAATGTTTTAGGCTCAGGGACTAAATTGAATAAAAGTAAAACTTTGTGATTAATTTTGTAAAAATGTGGAAATGACCAATTTGCATGAAATGGATTATTTTATTATTTAAAATTGCAAAATTGAATGAAATTATTAATTTAGATTAAGATCGACTGAAAAAAATCAATGAAAATAGAAAATTTCCAAAAGTGCCCTCGAATTTTGATATTTCTGCAAATTTAGCCAGGTAAGTTCGTGTAACTTAATTATGTGATATAAGGGAATATAAGTTGATTGTACATGAAATATTGATATGATGAATTAACTGTTTTATATTTATGAAGAAACGGCAAGTGAATGATATTTTTCATGATATGTAAATATGTGATTATCTTTAATATGTTAATACAAGATAATTAAGTATGTTGAGATGAGTAATAAATTTATGTAAGAAATGACGAGAAAAATAAATATGTTTAAGGGACAATGTGTTTGATTTTGATTGGTTTCAAATATAAATGCTAAATGAAATAAAATGTCTGATAAAAAAATTTGTAATTCCGGTAATGCCTCGTACCCTATTCCGGCGTCGAATACGGGTAAGGGGTGTTACATTAGTGAAGTAAGTTGTTTTTGTTAAGAAAATATAGAAATGAGGTGTGATTATTAAACTGAGCTTGTTCGAAATGGATATATATATATAGTACTTGAGTATTCAGTATTTGAGACATATTAGATATGGTGGTTGTTGAATGGTGACTAATTATGCATACTGTACTTATGAATTCGTTATTGATCTTATTGGATTAATTAAATTGTATATTGATTAGTTGCATATTTTACCATTGCTTAAAACTTACTAAGCTATATAAGCTTACTCTATGTGTTTATTTTTCTATTTTATAGATCTTAAAGCTCGGGAATTCATCGTCAAAGTCAATCACACTATCGACTATCTTTGATACTCTTTTGATGAGTTAAATTATGAGAAATATGGCATGTATAGGCTAAACCACTCTTTTAAGCTTATATTTTGAATTTGATGTATATAATGCCATGCGAAAATGGCTTCACTTCTATCCTTGAATTGAGTGAATATGTTTGAGTTGGTATATATATGTTTGTGAAATTTCAGTTTTGAATATAGCTTGATTCGGGTAGGTATGTTTCATGAGATTAGGAATGGCATATTACTATGTGATGGGTTGGTTTAAAATTATCAAGCTTGATTATAATGCTTAGGTATGTACGGTTTTGGGGTAAGCATTTTTGGTAATTTTATACTTTGATAATATATATGTGAGGCACGTACGAATGCATGTTTAAGATTTTGAGTAATGCATGTTGTGTATTAATGTAATTGGATGAACATATGTATAATTGTATGCATGTACCGTATGTCAAGTTTATGAAAATGAAATATTTGGCCATGACTTGATCTAATTTGGAGTCTAAATTTTTTATTGGGTGTTATGGTATATTCGGTCATGGGAAATGAGTGCTAAAGTGTACTTATGATGGTATATATATATCTGTATTGATCATTGCCGAATGTGATGAGCAATAATGAGATAAATGAGTTGGTTTGATATTTATATTTATGGTATACTCGAATGTGGAATAAGCATATTGGTTAATGGTAAAATCGTATGTGGTAATAAAATGAGAAATGTACAAAATTGAAAGTGATGCATATGTTCAGAAATGGTATATGATTGAATGTAATGTTGATTATAGAAATGAAATAAATGAATAATTACCATATGCCTATTCGGTCCTTGTTTTTGAATAACCAAATGAATAGTGATTTGTTAGTTGATGTTAATGATACTATTCGTGAAATGTAAGTTAATGTTTTGATATTAGATGAGATATACTTGTTCAATCGTATTGGTATGAACTGGTTCACATTTATCAAAGTATTAGTTTTTATAAAGTGCATTGATTTGTGTTTGGTCGAGTAATACCTTGTACCCTAATCTGGTGATGGATACGGGTTAGGGGTGTTACAAGCTATTTAATCATTTTAGCAAGTTTTGCACTTTTTCAATTTAGCTCTTTTTATCTAATTGACTACAGAAACGTTAAATTTTTCTGACGAAATTTTAATACTACCTTATTAAGACTCCGTAAATATTCAAAAAAAATTTATGGCTCGATTTATAACACCGAGATCTCAATACCTCTTTTTCTCAAAATTTTAACCAAATAAATCTTTATAAAACACAATTTACTATTTCAAATATCTTTTAAAAGCTACATTTGACTCGTAAATATTAAATAATATAATTTACGAGTTCATTTTCCGGATTTGGTGGTCTTGAACCACTATTTCCTACATCACTGAAATTTGGGCTATTACAACTATAATATTTACGAGTTCATTTGCCAGATTTGGTGGTCTCGAACCACTATTTCCTACATCGCTGAAATTTGGGCTATTATAACCTAGCATAAGTTGTCTTTCAAATTATTTTGACTTAATTTATGTATTATAAAAAAGTTTCGAAATGTGGTTGAGAAGACATTTATTATTATAATAAAATATTTCTCATATTAACATCGCCACATTAGTATAGCATAAAAAATAACATGGTGGATCTTATAAGCATGTTGCACATTTTATAGTTTCAATCATAGTGGAATTGAGATGATTCATATACTTCAAAGAGTACATGGAAGAAGGAGATTTTGATAATCTTAATGGCGTAGGCTTAAATTCAGATGATAATGAACTCGGTCAAAAACTAACAAATAATGATAAGAACCATATGTTAAATATTAAAAATGGAATTAACCAACAAATATGCACTAGTGTATAACACCCCCATACCTGACCTGATCGCCGAGTCAAGGCACCAGGATGTCACATTTGTTGCCGGAGCAACTACTGAAAATTTCAGATCAATTTATCATATTATTTAATTAATATAGATCATTAACTCATTTTAGTAACAATTGAATTTACAACAGAATTAATTATGAGTTAAAGGAACTCATTAAAACATTCACAAATGATCAAATGCCAAATTGTAAAGTTCATAAATAAATTATTAAAACTATAAGTACGTTTGCAAATGTGGTTTGCTAATATGATGATTATGATTGATTTGGAGTGGTTTTAAGTAGTTTTAATTCATTTTGAATTGGTCTTAAGTGTTGAGAAGAATATAATATATTGCAGGGGGTTTAGTGAACTTTTAAACTGATTTTTGCCAAAATTTACCTAAGGTTGCAATACCAAGGCTTTGAAATACAAAATTTCCAAAACAGAATGTGATTTTGGTATCATTTTTGTCATTGACATCAATATCGGAGGCTAGGTATCGATACCTTCATCAAAATTTGAATTTTCGAAGTTTCAAAATGCTATTTTGGTATTAATTTTCTGCAGTGGTAGAGATATTTTTTAAAAAGGTATCGATACCTTTTGTTTTGGTATCTACACTTTTCTCCTATTTTGAGTAAAAACAATGTTAAAATAATTTTCAAACAAAATCTAACATCATACATTTATATTGACAATTTTTGGGTTAAATAAGTTAATATATGATGGATAAATGTTTAAATTATATAGTGTATAACCAAAATCACTTTGACACCAAATGTAATAGTCTTATACCGGGTTCATACAATCAGACCGGGTATAGAAGTGTTATAAGGTTCAAGGTAAAATACTTTTAAACTATAAAAACATTACAAAATTTCATTAACCACGAAAGTAATATGTGAAACATGATAAAATTATTAGCCACAATAAATAAGTTATTACACATAAAAAATATTTAAATTATTTTTAAATGAAAACAAGGAAAACAAAAAATGTATATAAAGTTTAAAATAGTAAATTTTCAAAAATATATCTGAATTCTTGAAAAGTTTAAAAATCAATAAATATGTAAAAATATTTCTAGAAAGCTGAAAACAAAAAATTAAAAAAACACAGTGTTTTAGAAAACAAGAATTTTAAAAATAAAAAAACTCATAAAGTAAAAAATAAATGGAAAAATTAGAAGTACAAAGAAAAAAGATATTGTTCTTAATTAAGAAAAAATAAAAACTCCAACCGGTAAATCCCCTTTCCATAAAGGGAAGCGAAGAACCCTGAGTCTTCGTTACAATAAAGCTCAACCAAAAACAGGCAAAGCCCAATCGACCCCGAGAAAGCGGAGCCCACAAGGCCCAGAACATTCTTTTATTGTAAGATCTATGTTTTCACTTATGAAATTAAAGATTGATTTTTGATGAACTGCAATGACTTAACTTCCAACGTCTCTACATGCAAACTTCAATCCCAAAACCCAAGCTTTTGTTTTTTCTCCGTACAATCGCAACATCGGCCATCGGCAGCTACAGCACTCAAAGTGCTACGTCGGAACGCGGCTTCCTTACCCTTCTCCATTCTTGCAATACGTTCTCAAACCTCCTCCAACTCCAAACCCAAATTCTCAAATTGGGTTTCCATAATAACCCTTTAATTCTCACCAAATTTATAGCCAAATCCTTTGACCTCAACTCCATTCATTACGCTCATTGCTTCCTCTTTTCACCCCATTCCAACACCGATTTCTACGATGCTTTCCTTTTTAACACTCTTATCAAAGCTTATGCTCAATCTGGGGATTTGAAGCTCAAAGCTTTATGGGTTTTCAATTTCATGCTTGAATGCCAAGTTTTGCCTAATAATTTTACGTACCCTTTTGTTTTAAAGGCCTGTGCTGGCATTGGGGACTTGAATTTAGGCAAGTCCGTTCATGGGTCATTGTTAAAATTTGGTTTTGATGGGAATAATCATGTTTTAAACACATTGGTACACATGTATTGTAGCTGCAAAGGAGGGATTGAGATTGGTCGTAAACTGTTTGATGAAATGACGAAAAACAACTCAGTTCCTTGGAGCGCTATGATTGGTGGGTATGTTCGTTTGGGGCGATCGAATGATGCAGTTGACTTATTTAGGCAAATGCAGATACAAGATGTTTGCCCTGATGAGATTACAATGGTTGCTGTTTTGTGTGCTTGTACTGATTTAGGTGCATTTGAACTAGGGAGATGGGTTGAGTCTCTTATTGAAAAGAGAAAACTGAACAAATCTGTAGAGCTCAATAATGCGCTTATTGATATGTTTGCCAAGTGTGGTGATGTTGACAAAGCTTTGAAATTGTTTAGGACCATGAATGAGAGAAGTATTGTTTCTTGGACCTCTGTCATTGTTGGTTTAGCCATGCATGGGCGTGGATTGCAGGCTGTCTCTTTGTTTCAGGAGATGATAAGAGATGGGGTTGAACCAGATGGTGTTGTTTTCATTGGATTGCTCTCTGCTTGTAGTCATTCTGGATTTGTTGAGGAAGGAAAGGAATATTTTGATTTGATGAGGAAGGAGTTTGCTATTTTGCCTAAAATCGAACACTATGGATGCATGGTAGATATGTTATGTAGGGCAGGACATGTTAGAGAGGCAGTGGAGTTTGTTCAAAAGATGCCTATTGAGCCAAACTCTATTATTTGGCGAACATTGGTAAATGCTTGCCGTACACATAGTGAACTCAAGCTAGGAGAGAGCCTTGCCAAACAACTAATACAAAACGAGCCTACACTCGAGGCCAATTACGTCTTGCTTTCCAATATATACGCAAAGATGTCCCATTGGGAGGAGAAAACCAAGACTAGGGAAGTGATGGACAAGAAGGGGATGAGAAAGATCCCAGGGAGCACTATGATAGAGCTAAATAATAAGATTTATAGATTTGTTGCTGGAGACATGTCTCATAATCAGTTCAAGGAAATATTTGAGATGGTAGATGAGATGGGGAGAGAAATGAAGAGGGCTGGATATGTTCCTTCTACTTCGGAAGTTATGCTTGATATCGATGAAGAAGACAAGGAAGATAATTTGAATAGGCATAGTGAAAAATTGGCCATTGCTTTTGCTCTTATGAATACTCCACCAGGGACACCTATTAGGATTGTGAAAAACCTGCGAGTTTGTAATGATTGTCATTCTGCCACTAAGTTTATATCAAAGATTTATAATCGAGAAATTATAGCAAGGGATCGGAGTCGGTTTCACCATTTCAAGGATGGTTTATGCTCATGTAAGGATTTCTGGTAACAAAGGAAAAGGATGAAAAACTATGTTAATCGAGTCTTCTTTAATCACTATAGTATTTAAAAGTAGTAGAACTCCATTGGAATGGAGAGTTCTTGTCTGTAACATGTTTGGCTGGTTAGTTTAAGGTACAAGAGAAATAAAACAGTTCACTGCTTTTTTTTTATGCAAATCCTCGCTTGAATATCATGCTTTAGTAATGAATGCTGACCAAATTTTATCAGAATATAGATAGAGATTCCTCAAGGTGAAAGTTAGGTAATCCGAATTAACGATATTGAAGGTTTGAAATGCTGCCAAAATTTTAGGTCACTACTCACTAGCCGACTGGAGGAGACATGGGGTGTGAAACTAGTTAAAAGCCTTAAAAAGCAAGTCATTGAATCAATTCATTAACTCAAAATTTGGTTTTCAACCAAGGTTATGAATGAATATGTGAACTTAAAATGGATATCCAAACCTCCCCTCTTTCTCGCCATTTCAGCCAAACTTGTTAGCCGAAAATTATTCGACAGGGAGCCACTGCCATAGGTAAATCTGTTCAGATTTTACCAAATTAGCATACAAACTGAAATCATGCTCATAATCACACGCAACCAGGTATTATTCTCCTTGCTGAAAAAGAATCGACTCAACCACTGCAAACAACTACAAGGAATCCTTGCAATCTTCTTCATTTTAAGTGTCTTTGTCCCATTTGATTCACCATGATTATCCATCAGTAACATATAAAGCATTACTAGTTTCCGTAATAGGTAAAATCGTTTTCATTCACCAACAACAAAGTTTATGCGGCACAAACTCTCTAGTATAGTGGTAAGTGCACCTGCGCACCAGCATCAAGTCAAAATCATAAGCGTGAAACTGGAAAATTATAAAGCTTTGGGATTAAATTATGATCTAAGAAGCCCACTTTAACCACCAAGCTCCATTTTATCTTAGGAAGATTCAACCGCTAGTGCCCAACGACAGGGAAAGAAAGGATACTTTTTGAGCATCTAATGCCCCTTTTGCCTTTCTTTAATCTAGGATGGTTTCCTCCATGGCAGGACCAAATATTTTTAATGCGAGTAAACTGTGGTGATAAAATATTAGACTGAACAATCCTTATAACAATCTCCTGCAACTCACAGAACACGGTTGTGGTTTTCCTGAATCAAATTCTAGGAATTGAGAAACCAACCCATACCAAGAGCCATGGGGGTCACAAGTAGCACAACAGTCTACAAGAGGAACTAGCTCAGTTTGAAAAAAATGAACCATAAACTCATCTTTTGCATAACTAGATACATAAAAGTCTGGTGCCTGCTGACCTTTCCTTTTGGCAAAAAAGGGACTATATTAGAAAAAAGCAGTTTCAATATTAGATTGAGTTTACGTCACATATTTGGACTGATTTCAAGGTAAATCTAATTTGTCACAGTACTATGTCATGCCAAACCTAGCTAACATGTAGGAATCAGTACGCAAGAGGGAGATTTCAAGGTAATCCAATTCTTATGGTAGACGTCGTCATGCCAAACCTTGCTAACATGTAGGAATCAGTAAGCAAGCTGCGTTATTAGCACTGCCATTGACAACACTTCCTCTAGTCCCTCATTTGTGCTTCAGAATCATTATATATCTCAGAATTCATAACTCTCCCAAGACCTAAATTTAAAACTAAGGGGAAAAAAACAAATCAAAAAGAGAATCTACAAATTAGATTCAATGTATGTTATTAATCCAGCTGTGAGCGAAACATTGAGCAAAACAAAGAAACCAGATAATAAGAAAGAAACATATATAAAATAAAATAAAAAAGCATTAAAACCCCGTGAATGGAAGGAGTACCTACAGTAATATTTGTCAACATCCCAAAAGGAAGAAGACATAAAAATTAAATAAAAAACAACAGAGTACAGGGCATTTTAGATTGTTCTTCCTCTACGAACATACATTAACCTGTGAAATAAGCAACATATGTGAATCATAATCCCCTGGTATTACTAAGAAATGGCCATAATAACTAGTCTATGGAACGGAGGCCTAAAAACACAACATACCAAAACCCAAATGCAGCCAAATGGGGCAAAAGAAATCCGATCCCCTCATTTCCTTTTGCCCTTAAATGCAAACCTTCACGATCATCACCTCAACCACTCTCCCTTTAGCCCTTATCTGCTACCTCCGTCCATATCTCATATCCTAAAATTAACCACCGACAAGATCTAATTCTGAGATTCGCTCTTTTTGTCAGTTCCCTCACTTTCCCTTTCCTCCAGCAACCTCCCACCTTCCTCATCAGCTAGTGCAGCCTTCTTTTGTGCTTCTTTCGCCTTTAAAGCCTGTAACTTGGAATGATTATAATAGGCAACACCCAAGAATGCCAGACCATACCCAAACAAGTTGATGGGTGTTACGGTATCCTTAATAACAGACCATGAGAATGCAATCAACAACCAGTCCTTGACAACCCCAGCTACATTCATGGTCAAAGCAGAAGTCTTTCCAACAAGCAAGAACACAGCTAGATTAAGAGCAAAAGCACATAAAGAATTGGTCCCAAAAATGACGAAATCGAAGTGGAAACTGGATGTCTCTTTCAAAACTGGGAGCTCAACAAAAATCCATGGCACCAACAAGAAAACGAAACAGCATGGCGCAACATAATACAGAGAAGTAATCGGATTCAAGGTGATCCCTTTAGAAGTAAGCAAGATCTGGATCATAACCAACCTGGTAGCCTCAAAAGCAACGGCTCCCAGCTGCAACATCACTCCCCAGGTATCAAATTTAGCTTCACCGTAAGCAGCAATGGCGACCCCTAAAGAGATCGACAACATGTTGGCCATAGTGTCAGTCTTAAAGCCCTCTTTTTTAAAAAGAACCCCAATGGAATAAACGGCAACAGGCATCAGGGCTTTAAGCATCTGAATAAAGGAAACAGACAAGTAAATGTAAGCGGAGTTAGAGAGCCAGAGGCTGAGAGAATAAAGAGCACCGATGGGGACAACGGAGGAGAGATAAAGCTCTCGAGACATGGAAACGGGCTCGACGACTTTGAAGACTTTGATGAGGAGGAAAGCAAGGGTGGCACAGAAAGACATGTGAATCATGGTTAGAGAGATGGGGAAAGGCCAATTGTACATCTTCTTGTCGAGGATGTATTTGTTGTAGACGATGACGGTGAAGCTGAGGAAGATCCAGATTGCAACATAGGTGTAAGAGAGAAGGATCTTCTTGATGACGCCGTCGCTCAAAGACCCGCCCTTGCCCATTGTGTGTGATTTGGTTGATTGGGGAGATACCCAGATGGGGGAAAATGGTGGAGGAGGCGGCGGTGGGAAGGGTGAGGGTGAGGAAGGGGTCAGAGCGGATTATAGGGAAGGAGTTTTCTCTGTCTTGACTTTTTGTGTGTGAGCGATCGGCTGATGAAAAGATCTGGTTTTTAACGTAGCAAATATGGTAACTTCCTTCGGCTGTTTCCGTCTGTCGATTGGGCCTCTTCTTCTTGGGCTTTTCCATGTTTTCTCTTTTTATAATATTATCCTAATAATTTATTTGCATTCTACCTTTCAATCTCACTGATTCATAATTTTTATATCAATAAATTGGAAATTATTTTTTTGATAAATTCCTAAATTACAAATTTTCACTTTTAATCTCACTACTTCATTTTTAAGTGGAGAAAGAATGGAGTTTTCATATCTTTATTTCATTTCATAAAATACAGCATTCCATTTAATTTCCCTCTGCTGCATCAGAAGCGTGGTAGAAAATGACTTTTACGTTCTTGCACTTATTTACGGATAACGCTATTGTACCAACTCTAACAAAGTCGCACTCTAAATTAGGCTTTTTGTTGTAACGCCTATTTTTCATGTTTGTTTAATTTTTAAAATTTATTCATTTATGATTTTTTTAATAAATTTATTTTTTAAATTTAAACATGATTTCTTAGGTACACATGTAATATCCCTTACTACTACATTAAATATTTGTCCGTGAATACTTTTAGTATTATAATAATAAAATCTAATCGATTTTTTTGCCATTTTGTTAAAAAGCTTTCACGGATAAATTATAATTAGGTTCCATTTCTCATGAATAGATAAAATATTTTGAGTCTAAAAATTACTTCACTATTTCCATTGAGAACCAAAAATCGCTTTAATAATTCCAATTTGTTAAATTTAATGATTTCGCTAATTATAATCCTACTTGGTTGATTGATTTATTGTTTTGAAGTGGAAAGGAAAAAAAGTTTTGAAGTGGGGAGGGTAGATTCGGAGATGGCAAAACCTGCGCGCCCAAAGTCCAATGAGATTCATCACGTGGGCTGCATGCGCTTACGCTGCGCCTTATTCACTGCCTTTGCCACGTGGCTCCCACGTGTCTCACTACTTCCCCATCAGTTTTTTTACTCACGCTTGCTTTCCGCCTTTTTTCCTCTTTTTTTTTTTCTCTTCCCAAAATGATAAATTTTAATTTGTTTTCCGATTGAATTTTCATTGTTTTCTTTTCATTTCTTCCAAGTTAATAATTTTTAAATTTTCGTTTAACTTATTCAAAATTATTAATTATTAAATCAGGATACGCTGGCGATATGAGTGAAGAAAGATCACGTAATTATATAAAAATCAAATGAAATTTTACTTAAAATAATTAAATTAAAAGTTTGAAGATTATTTTACTATAATCATATTGTGAAATAATATTTTATAAAGAATAAAATAATATTTGTTATTTTTTATTAAATTTATATCCGATTTACTCTTAACATTAATTTAATTAAGAAATTAAAAATAATACAGATTAATTAAAAAAGATACACAACACATCCTGTTAAAATTTTCACTATTAATTGACGAGATATTATTTTGTATACAACACAATAATCATTTCATATTTAAAATAATCAAATTATCAGTTATAAATGCTACCTTAATAATATAGTGATTCACGTTTTTCGTTTTTAATCATACTAAAGTTAATGTCGCGCTTACGCAGGGAATTATAATTTTTAATAATTTATTATATCAAATAATAAAACTTAATTATAACTTAAATTCCTTTTAAATAATAATACTTTTATACAAGTAGAGGATAGAATAACACAATTCAAACTTGTATTAAACAAGTATTTAACAAGAGTTCTGATCATCGCTCCATATAAAATAAGACTTTTAAGTAATAATACATACTTTATCTTTTTAATTGTAAATTGCGAAAAAAATAATAATGTGTTTGTAAGCAAAAATGTGTATGAGTCGTAAATTAATTATCAAGCGAGCACATTGAACAAAATATTTAAATATATGAAGCGATTGTTTACTCTAAAAAAAACTTTAAATATATCATTTGAAGTAAAATTAAGAATATTATTATTAGTAATATCATATATGTAGAAGGGGGATGGAATTCCACTTGGCTCTCAACAATTCTCCCTAGAGAGGTGGTCAACCGAATACAATCTTGCAATCCTCCTTTAGGGGGATCGGGAGTGGATCATCTCTCTTGGAGGTGGATGACTGTCGGGAAATTTTCTATGCGTGAGTCATACAAGCATATTTGTTGCCCCATCGCACCTGATCAGCTCAAGGATGATGAAGTCATTTGGAAAATGAAAATTCCTCAAAGAGTAAAGACTTTATTGTGGATGTTTGTTCGGAATAAGATTTTAACAAATGAGGAGCGCGTATGAAGAGGTATATCATTTTTCCCTTTTTGTGATCAGTGTGGCAAGTCGATTGAGTCAGCCATCCATGTTGTAAGAGATTGTGATTTTGCCCAATTGGTGTGGAAGTCCTTATTACCTAGGAATGTTTGGAATGTTTTTTTCAACTTTCATATTGGGGAATGGGTACACTGGAATATCATGAATAAAGGGATGCTTAATGTTGATGGTGGTGAATGGTCGACTCTTTTCTCAATAGTGACTTGGTTCATTTGGAAAAATCGCAATGCTTTCATTTTTAAAGGTGCTAGTAGCAGCAGTCATGAACTCATTGCATCGGCTCTTGCTTGGAAAAAGTTGTGTGGGCACAGTGCCAAGATGTCTCATTTGGTTTGCTCTTCTAAAACTGAACAAAGATGGCAGCGTCCCGATTCAGGTTGGGTCAAGATTAACGTTGATGGCTCTGTTTCAAATAACAACACCAAAGTAGCGATCGGAGGTGCTGTGCGAGACTCGAATGGGAAGTGGCTGAAGGGTTTTAACATGGTTACAGGGATGGATGAAAGTTCAGGATTGAGGCACGAGCGATTGTTCAATGGATGAAACTGGCTTGGTTGGAATGGTATAAACAGGTTGAGATTAATTGTGATAATGCGATACTTATTGATACTATCTGTAATGGGTTCGCATCAATTAGCAACATTGAAGAAGTCTATTTAATTCATGAATGGTGTAAGAAGGATTGGAAAGTGAAGTTTCGGCATGTGTGGCGAGGCAATAACAAGGTAGCTGATTGTCTGGCAAAAGCGGCAATAGGGAAGATAAACCAGATAGTCCTGTTCCCAAATCCACCGCAGTAGGTTATACGGCAGCTAGAAGAGGATAGTCAAGATCACTTATATGAAGGAAACTCTATTGTTGATCGTTCCTAAATAATAGGAGTGTTTTCTCTTTACCAAAAAAAAAAAAAGAATGATAATTTAAGAAAATCAATTATTAAAAAAGTGTTTTACTTATAGAGTGAGCTAAGTTCAAATATTAAATCAAGCAATAAAGGCTTAAGGGTGTATGTCAAAAAAGTATTTTTTATACATTTTAACAGTTTAAATATCTAATTGACTGAATTTTTTTTATTTTTTTATTTTTTAAGTTTGAGTATCTTTCCCTCGTTTCCTTCTCCCATTCCACCCAAGCAAATAGAAGAAAAAAAAAAAGAAAAAAGAAAAAAAGGCTAACGTGTTAAGATTAGACGGTAAAACATCTACAGTATCTTATTCCATCTTCTTTTTATCTATAATTATAGAAAATTTTCCTTAAGGAATGCAAAAATGGTGTCCAAATCCATCACCAAAGGGCAGATGAGTAATATAAAAGCCTTCTTAGACTTTTCCATTGAGTAATGCAAATTGCAACGGGAATTGGTCGTTGCTTTCAAGACCAAATCATGTTCACACACTTGATTTCTAGGAATAACTATCCACTTTTCTATGTAAATAGATCGAAATCCAACAAAGAAGAAAACAAAATAGACAGATATTATAATAATATGAAAAAGGAATGAAGTGGTCAATTTGGAAATAATTCTTACCATGGTTGGAAATTCAATATTGATTACTAAATAGTAATTATCGGTTATTAGGAAATCAAATAAATAAAAATTTAATTTTATGATTTACAAGTCAATGCAAACGCATAATTAATAATTAATTAAGCTTTGAAGATGCGAGGCATGTACTTGTTTGTTGAGACGTGGGTGTTCTGTCTGAAAAATAAAATTAAAAGGAAAAAAAGAAGAAGCTTTTTTATTAATTGGGATTAGGCGAGAAATATAACTAAAAAACACTTTTAGCTGGCAAAATATGACAATTTTTTTCTTAAAATAATAAGAGAAAAAAAAAAGTGTGAGCTTTTTTTTATTTTTTTTGTTCGAACAACTTTTTGGCGTATTGAGAAAAAATATATTTGGGGGAGTTGGAATATTATTAATGCATGTTAAAGAGTCCAATATAATACCTAACCTAATCTATTGCCTCCATGGAATCTCCATATTTTCTTCTTTACAAAATTAGTAAAATTATTTAATGGGCCATATTTCAGTTTTGATTTCACTTTCAATTTCCATTTATTTCATACTCTTTTTTTCTTGTTGTTGATGTTGTTGTGATTTGGATGCACAAGGAACAGCTGAGTTTGAGTTGGTCATATTTTATTTATTATAGATCTGACCCCTTCTCTTTTAATGCTTTGCCAATTTCAAACACTTCCCTTTCACCTCTTTATTGAGAGGAGAGAAATCTTTTCCCCCCAAACGTCGCTTACTTATTTATTTTTTCCATAAAATGTATTAACATAAATAATTTAAATTTCCATACTTAATTTTTGATAAGTTTAAAAATATTATTTAAATTTGAATTTAACTTTAATTTAGAATTTATTGTTATTATAAGTTTTAATTAAGTATGATAATTGATGCCAATTTTGTGCAAGCGGTTTCGCCATTATTATTAAATTAGACAATTAATTAACAAAATAATGTGAAGATGAGAGAGAGAGAGATCAGATTGCACCTTGGTCCCATACGATGAGTCAAGCATTTTTTTTTTTTTTTTTAATTAGCAAAAGAAAAGTATGTAATTATAAATTAGTCGTGACAATACTATTAATATATATATATGCATGTCCTCAGTTTTTATTAATTTAAGTGTTTAGGTCCAGTACTTAAAGAATACCCATTATTGATTGCTTGTAATGATTCTATATGCTAGTAATGATTCTTGTAATGGTTTGTAGAGAAATAGGGTTACGCATATATTAATCGATAATCATCTTGCTGTGCCTTAATTCGATTGGTATAAATATTACTCTTAATGTAAGAGGACGTGAGTTTGAGCGCGTTGAAGTGTATTATCCTCTTATTTATGAATGGGAAAAAGGTTACCAAATTTATAAAAAAAAAAATTTCAATGACTTGTTCACGTGATAATAAATTAAAAACTTGGTCAAACAAAAAACAAAAACCATTTTATTTGAAATTAATAAGCAGTTAAAAATCTATTTACATAATTATTAATGGATATTTAAGGGCCAGTAATAGTATTTAATATATTTTAAAATATTTATATTGTGACACTTTATAAATAGAGTTTTTAAATACGTATATTTTCCATAAAGTTTAGAAAATTCTTAGTCAATATCAGTATACATTGACTACACAAACCTAACCAATAAAATAATCATAATCGATGATTAATGGAAAGCCATTAACATGACCCTCCTCTTGATATGGGGCAACGAGCACCTCTTTTTCATTAACGAGGAGGCCAAGTGTGAAGGAATGGTTTGCTGCCAATTTATTGAGTCCGTACAAAGATTAATTATGGTTAAAAATTTGGTAATTTTAGGTGATGAGTCAGAAATTCCAAAGCACTTTTATGAATACACATGTAATTAAGGAGAGAAGGTGCCCCTGCCCCATATGCTAAATGTCTGTGTGACTGAATAATTTATGTTAAGGCTAAGAATCGATCCAGACATATATGTCGGGTTCACTTAAATTGCGACAAAATTTATATTGAATACTGGTTAATAGAATTATTAACAGAAAATTCTGAGCAGGCAGATGACCATTTTTCGTTCAAAGATCTTCTGCTTCTCTGAGTCATTGGTGTGGTTAGATTCATTCAGTTTCAGACAACGCCTGGAAAGTGAAGCTAAGTGATTATAAAAATGGTTGAACAGAAGCTTCACGTCAGTCATTTTCTGGTCCTACTGAACCTCAGAGTAAACAAACCAACGCCATTAATATTTGTTGTCCTTCCGAGTAGGACAGATTTTCATTGTCGGTGCTTCAAAATGAAGAAAAGTTTTGACAGAAATTTTTTTCTGTATTTCTATCAAATAAAGCTTCGGAGCAATAAACCCGAGTTCGACTCCCGGAAAACGCATTTTTAATGTAAATTTTTTAATATTAACGGGAAAGAATATTACACTGTATATAATTTACATCGATTTTTTTTTTTGAGTAAAATTTACATCGATTTTACTCTCATAAAAATGTTAGGGAAAATGCATTTATTTACTTTTAATCCCTATAAAATCGAAGAATCTTGCGCGTCAGAAATCGCATTGAAGAACAACGTCATCAGCTTTTGATGAGTCAAGTGAAGGCAACTGTGGGGCACTCTTGGACTCAATATTGGTTGTGGTGGTGGAACCAGAGGAAGAAACTGTTATATAAACAGCACTGGGCCGTGATTCTGGCAAATCCATTAAAGGTTCATCAGGGTTCAGGAATATTTGAACCACTTTCCTTATCTTAGGACGTTGTTTAGAATCAGGATGCAGGCAAGCAAGACCAACTATTAATGTCCTCTTTACTTGTTCTTCATCAAATTCGCTTTCTAGCTTGGGATCCACACAGTTTAGCAGTTCATTTTGACCATATGAATTCCATACATAATCCACTAAGCTGTTTTCGTCCATAATTCCCTTTGATCTTCTCCCACAAACGACTTCAATTACTACCATACCGAAGCTATAAACATCAGATTCTGGAGTTGATTTCCCGGTGAAGCCTACTTCTGGAGCCAAATATCCTGGAGTTCCTGCTAACATGGTTGTCACCGAGTCATCGTTCTGGAGCAACCTTGCTAGCCCAAAATCACCTAGATGAGCATTGAATTCCTCATCCAACATAACATTGTTAGGCTTAACGTCTCGGTGAACGACGGGGTTACTGCTGTCTTCGTGGAGATAAAGCAATGCCGATGCTAATCCTGTTAATATCTTGAATCTAGTATCCCAATCGAGAAATTGCTTGCCGATATAACGATCAAGGCTCCCATTCGGCATGTACTCGTAGACCAAGAGGTGATGTTCGCCTTCATGGCACCACCCTTGGAGTTGCACTATGTTTTTGTGCCTTAGCCGCCCTATGGTACATATTTCCGCAAAGTACTCCTTCTCACCTGTTACGTGCACGTTAAGAAACCATGAACAGTTCACAAAACTTGTTACTAATGAATAAAAAATCATGTTCTATAATTTTTGATGTATTGCTAAGTAGAAGAAACCTTGTTTTGAAGTTGCTGAAATCTTCTTAACAGCTACGATTGTTGGGGGATCATCTTTTAAGGTTCCTTTGTAAACACTTCCAAATCCACCAGTTCCAAGCAGATTTTCCTTACTGAAATTATTAGTAGCCTTTGCAAGCATCTTGTGGGTGAACATTTTTGGCACGTTTGCCGCAGTTCTCAATCGGATTTCGATATCAACTTTCTCCTTAACCATCTCCTTTTTCCTTTTTACAAGTCTTCGAAATGATGGGAGAAAACATATTAATACAATCAATAATCCCATGATCAGAGGAACAACGATCAACAAAATAGTTTTCATCTTATCGTATTTGGAGCCATGGTTGTTGAGATCCGGCAATGGAATTGTTGAGAAAGTCCAATCAAGGACATGATGGCTCTCTGGGACTCGGCCAGTTGCTGCAGTGAAGCCGACAAAGACACTGCTTGGAACTGTGTCTTCCATCTCAATAGAGTGGTTAAGTACTCTCACTAACATGTCCCCAGAGTATGCCATAGATATCTCGAGCAGCTTTTTCCAACCGTGATAATCGATTCTAACCTTGATGTTTCTTCCACTTTTAAGATCAATACCTGTAGCGTTAAGGCTTTCAGCAGCAACTGGGTTAATTATACTTATTGTGTCGATACCAATGTGGTTTGCATCTGGATCCCATTCATTCTTGTAAGTATCCAACTCCACAGCTAACTGCTGAACCACGCCACCTGAAATTTGGTATGAAATTGGTTCTTGATTACTTATAAGATGTAGTAATGCAAAAAGGACGAGAGATGGTTCAGATTGTGAAATTACATAAAAACGTACAGGGGAAAGATTTTGTATAATGTTTTAAAGGAGATTTTGGGCTACCTTGAGTTGATGGGTCCATGATGCCAAGATATGATCCAGTGCTGGAAGGTGGTGAACTTGCATTATCTTGTGCAAAAATGAAAGCCATACCATCCCCAGAGACATTAGAATTTGGGAAGGGAGAAATCCGGATGGTAAAAGTGGTGGAGAAAGAGGCTGGCCAGGCAACCACACGTTGGTGGAATAGAACCCGACCAACCTTCTCCAGTGGTGAAGTTGAATTGTTGTTAGGCTCTGGTGTCAGGCTCAGGTATCCATTGCCTGCTGTCACGGAGCCCATGCAGATTAAGTTCCCATTTGTGCAACTGTTAGGATCAAAGGACGGGAAAGAAAAAGTGTGAAGATCAATAAGAGAGGTTGAAGAGGCTTGGTCTAGGAAGGTATACAGGAGCAGAAGCAACAACATGGTTGCAATTGCAAATTTGTAAATGGAAACTACAATATAAAACAAAGGTTATTTTCCATCGCAACGAACATATATAGAAGGGTGAAATTTTGATGTTTATCTTGTCCTGATCGTTTGTTTTCATGAAATTGGAATGTTTCAAAGAAATATTGCAAAATAAATGATATTTGAGAGAATTTTCCAAGCAGAGGCAATCAAAATTCATTTTTCTGTAGTCATACGCAAGCCAGTAATAACCAGTATCGTTTGACTAAAACAAGAAATGCAAGTGCTCGTCTTTTTCAGCAAACTTCTAAATTAGAGAGAGAGAGAACGAAATATCATTGGACTCCCTTTCTAGCAAAAACAAAATGTCCAGGTAAATAAAAAGAAATTTTATTGTGACGATAAGGATATATTCCAAATATTAATATTTCTTGTTAATACCATTACTCCTCATCAGCGCCTTATTATAAACGCCGAGCTAGAATAAGAACAGACACTGGGCTAAAATAGACGTGCAACGTGATATAACATCCAAAACAAAACCAATGATCATCATTTTTGTAATTAGTAAATCATAATGAGCTTCTAATCTAATTAATACAGAGAGGTAGTTACTATCTCCAAATTATAACAGATACTAAAATATAGCATGCAACTCTATAGCATAGTGAAAACAATGTCCTCAAAGGGAAAATTTTCCCAAAAGATAAAGCTGAATACCAATTTAAGTTCTTAACAAGGCTACAATACTCTCTTAAAAAGTTAAAACCGACCGGTACTGCATCTGCTGCTCCTCCCAAGCAACTGATTTAAAAGCATTCCATATCTGAGAACAACTACACGTGGCCTCCAGCAAACCACACAATCAATTCCTGAATTCGACTAGAAAACTAGGCTGCTGCAGAACGAACTTCCTTTATGATGGCACTACAGCAACAAATCATTTTAGCATTAGAAAATATTTCGGTTCCCACCCAAGAAAATGATATGAAAATGAAAACTAACATCCATCATAACGCCAATATATCATACTGAAAGAGAAACAAAAGGAAGGTACTTCAATGCTACATAGTTAGGCCAACCAAATACCAACGGCAGCAATGAGTACAGCAAACCGAAAACATATTAAACCAAGCAAGAATGGAGAGATAAATAATGCCTTAAGATCACTGACAAGAAACATAAATGTCCTACTAGTTATATAAAATACAGATGGACGACAAAAGGAAACATACTGTATGTAGATGTATCAATCTGCTCAGGAAGCTCCTTTATATCCACCTCAAACCTCTCTTGGACCTGCAATAGATTCATTAAGTTGATTAGAGGATAAATCGCGGGACAAAATATGTTCGGAAGTTCTTAATACCAACCTGGTTGAGCACATCAGAATCTGAAGCAGAAGAAACAAACGTAATTGCAAGACCCTTGGTGCCAAACCTACCAGCTCTGCCAACCTGCCAATAAGATCAGCTATTATTACACATTAAATTTAAATAGAAGCAAGACTAATATGATAATGCAGACAGATCAAAACCCACCCTGTGCAGGTATGTATCAGCAGAATCAGGCATGTCATAGTTGATGACAATGTTAACACGTTCAATGTCAATTCCCCTTCCAACCAAATCTGTGGCCACAAGAATTCTTTTATGCCCCTCCTTGAAACCCTTGTAGCGAGTTAACCTACACATCATCAAAAGTGAAACCACATATTATTTAATCAAGGAACATTACCTTCTGGATACTGAAACAGAAAAAGAGGCCTGAGCAAACAAGTAAATATTAGACACTCCAGCCAGATGCTAAAACAAGATACCGAAATTTGGGACCACAGGAAACCAATAATACTACGTAAACTCAAAAACCCAAAAAAAAAGGCACTATTTTAACTTGACATTTATTTTGCACTCCATTTTTTGGAGAAAAAAGGAATAAAGCAATAAACAATCATGTCACATTAATGTTCCATAGACACAAGTGCTAAATCAAAACATTCACTATAACAGAATACACAAAATAAGCAACCAAACCACCATACTTGGAGAACACGACAAAAAACTGCCTCAAAACTTTTGACAAGAATCCTTATACAAGATGGTCCTCAAGTCATTTATTTTACAAGAATATAAAGTTTAGCCAAAGTGTTTCCCATTCAAACTTGGACAAGGTAGCAAGAATGAATCATGATGACATGTGCAAACCTTTCTTCCTGGGACATGCCAGAATGAATGCATATGGATGGAAAATTGCACTCAACAAGTAACTTGTTCAACTCAGCTGCACGGTTCACGCTTTTGACAAAGATAACAACTTGGTTGAAGTCCAAAGCATCAAGAAGGTCATTCAACTTGCGATTTTTCTCCATCTCACTCAATTTGATATAATGCTGTCATTGGAAGCATTTCTTTTAAATAAACATTTAAACAATATCTTAAACAAACAAAATGCCGAGGGAGGATGAGTCAGCTTCACAGCATACCTGTACAAGACCATGAAGGGTCAACTTGGCCTCATCATCAACATAAATTTCCATTGGCTGAAAGGAACAAATGTCACAGTAAATCATATTAGGGAGCTTCGTCAAGCAAATGGAATCCAGTACGATATGAATTATGGATGGACATCCTTGAATTGAGATTCTTGTCCATCTGCCTTGCCTCCTCGCAGATCTGTTACTTAGTATTCTATTACATGACAGACACACACCCCAAACAAGGAAATGCCCAACCCTTTTTACCAACCCACTCTAAGCCCATACCAATAGCCTAAATAGAGAACAGATTGAAATTAAACAAAAATAAAGAATCAGCTCAAAGAAATCAACTAATTCAAAAGCCTAAACAGTGCAAACCTATGACTTAACATTATTCTGCCCCATTCAATCTGCATAACCAATGAATGACTAGATGAAGCAACTGCACGCAAGTAGCACCACTGGGAAAGCATATAGAGATGGACCCACCAGACGTAAAATTTTACAGAACTCTCAGATGAAGCTGGGAATGAATTAAAAAGATACTAAATTCAAGTAGAATTGGCCATGAAAAATTACATCTTGCATAAATTTCTTGCAAACCGGGCGAATTTCTTTGCTGAGCGTTGCAGAAAACATCATAACTTGTTTATCATGAGGGGTCATCTTGAAAATCTCCTGCACATCTCTCCTCATATCTGCAGAAGTTATGTGGAATAAATACCAGAGGGAATAGCAGCAGTAAATTAAACACTGAAAAAACTAACACTTATCTGGCTTCAGGTCAAGAAAACCATACCAAGTGATTCAAGCATTTTGTCACATTCATCAAGAATGAAATGTCTCACATTCTTCAACGAAAGATCCTTGTCTCTAGTAAGAGCCAATATCCTTCCAGGTGTCCCAACAACAATGTGGGGGCATTCATTTTTCAGTAGATCTTTGTGAACTTTGATGTTGACACCTCCATAGAAGACAGCAACCTTGATATCAGGCAGATAAGTACTGAACCTCTCGAACTCGTGACAAATCTACAAGAGGACAACAAAATGAGTTGGGACATATGTCTTATAACAGGAAGCAAACAAAGTAAACTTTTATGAGCACAAAGTTTCCAACAATCGATGCAGATCATTTTCTGACCTGGTAAGCTAACTCCCTTGTATGGCATAAAACAAGGGCAATAACTTGTCCTGGACTAGGTTCAATTTGCTGTAGTGTTGATAGAACAAAAACTGCAGTCTTCCCCATCCCTGATTTAGCTTGGCAAATGACATCCATACCCAATATGGCTTGGGGAATGCATTCATGTTGCACTGGTGTAGAACCAAAGAAAAGTGCATCGAAGGAACCCGTAGTAAGTAAAATATAACCTCCGTGATCCATTTAATTGAAACTTTATGATAGTGGTATATTACCTGCAAAATAATGCAACAAAGGCTCATATAAGAAAAATCAAAAAGCAGCATTTTGCATACAAAGCACCACACACTAGAAATATAGCGTAACAAACAGCCAAAAGAACAAGCCATCTATAAAATTTAACTTCATAACTGTAGCTTTAAAGGTGGAACTGTATATAAAGGCTAACAAATATAAACAGGGAAGGAGAGTCATAGATTTGCCTTCAGAAGGGTGCTCAAATCCAGAGTCAACAATGGCCCGAAGAAGCTCTGGTTTCAAAAGGAAGTCTCTGAATCCTGAACTGTGAATGCCAACATAGCCCCTACAAAGACAAAAAAAAAATAAAAAAATCAACAAAATTAGAACGACAGCCCTTCCCCATGGATCATTCACCAATTACCACCGTAAACAAAAGCAGAACAAATTAATATTTTTTTCTTTCTCCAACCAAAGGAAAACTAAGTTTGTTTCATAAATATTAAATAGCAGTTAAATAAAACAAACGGAAAACGAATATTTGAAATAAAGTCAAACTCACTTCTTGCCGCCCTCGCCATTGACTTTAGCAGTGACAGAGTCAGGGGCTTTCTCTTCTTCTTCCTCGTAATCAAGAAGCTCCTCCTCGTAAGCGTCGTTGTCCCTTGTTTCTCCCATTTATCTACAAAATCCCAATAAAACAACAAAACGTTAGGGCTTCAACAAAAATAGAAGATCGAAAAGTAAATAACCCGAACAAGGGTTTCAAAGAGAGGTAGATTCGGGAGCTTTACCTTTGAACTTAATTAAAGCAGGGAGAAAATTGAAGGTACTAGGGTTAGGGTTTGTGGTGTCTGCAAAGCAAAAAAGGGTTAGCTCTTTAAATGTGAAAAATATATATATTTTTTGAGTGTTCGTACTCGTGGCGAGAAGAAGATGGGGATTTTGAGAGAGAGATCTTTATACGCAGCGGAAATTTTATTTTATTTCCCTAAATGCCCTAGCTTCTTTTTATTAATTACCATCTCCTGCGGCTCTGCGCTGGACCTAGATGGCTGCTGACCCTATGGTACATACAAGCCCATTTTGGGCCCAAAATTTGTCCCTTTTAAAGTCGGTATTAATTAAATGTTAATAATGTTATTAGTGTTTACTTAATTATTTCTTATTTTAATCGTTGACTATTAAATGGAGTTTACATGAAATTAAAAGAAGAATAACCATCTTATTAGATATTTAAATCATTAAAAGTTAAAAAATAATAAATAAAAAAAATTCCAAGATGTAGTTTATTGGTTGATTGTTTATTTATTTTGAGAATGGTATAAATTTAATACCTTTGTAAAGAGAAACAAAACCGGATATGATAATTAATATTGTTTTTTTAATTTATTGATTAATATATTAAATTATTTAAATTTTAAAATAATTATTTAAAAGATAGTTTTTTTTAATTTAGTAATTCTTAATGCATGGAAGAATTATTTATAACATTAAAATTATTTAAAATGGCACTGGGGCACTTCTTGCTAAGCCTTCCCTGTTGCATCAAAATGGCATCTACTTCCTCTTTAGTACAATTAGATGTCCTCACGATGATATTGCTGTTGCAGATGATGCCTCCTTCGACGGAAGCGAACTTGTATTCATTTAACGATGGTGGGTTTTGCAGTGGAAGGGAGCATTTGTTTCTCTTTCAATTTTTATGATGAATATCTCCTTCTTGACCAACCTTTGCTCTTGGCTTGCTTCCCAAACAGTGCTTCAGTTATTTGGTGAATCTTGGGCTCGCTTTTAGCTTTCAAGTTGGTCTCTTCCACTAATGGTGTTTGTAGGGGATTTTTTTTAGTAAAGAAGAAGATAAATGAAAAAAGAAAAGAAAAGAGAAATGTTGTATTGTTATGAAAAAGAAATCAAAATTACATGTTGGCATTTTAGTAAACAAAATGACGTGGTTTAAGTGTAATGTATTTGTTTTGATCGATTTAAACATTCAGATTAGAAATTTTTTAACGAAAAATAATTAATGTGTTAAAATTGGTGTCTTAAGTATAATATTTTCGTCAATATATATTTGAATTTTTTGAACAGATTGATTTTATAAAATTATCCATAATTTACATTAATATCCTTTGCATATTGTACTGAATGACTTTTACATACAAAGCAAAATGATATGTCATTGATCTAATATAATAAGACGTGAATTTGAACATGTTAAGATGCGTTTATCATTGATCTAATATAATAAGACGTGAATTTGAACATGTTAAGATGCGTTTATCTTCATATTTAAGAATTGAAAAAAGATAATGGTTGATCTTAAGCATTGTTATAAGATTCCTAAAATTTGTTTACCATATTTGGAGTTGGACTTTTCAAACATTCTCACGAGGCATTAGTCTCATATTTTTATGAGTGTTAAGTTATCAAAATTAAGTCTAAGGTCACTTTGTTTTTTATAATTTTACAATATTTTAATCAATTTCAATAATGTTAAGTCAGAGCGATTCAAATGTCACATTTTCCTTGATAATTTTATTGAAATTTTATATTTTAGTATTTTATTCAATTTCAAGTTTTTACTTAAATAAAATATAAGTTTAGTTACAAACACTGCTTTCAACAAGCGTTTCACTTTCCCACACTTTTTACCACTTGATTATTATTAATTTTTCATATTACTTAAAAAATATATTTTTTTGAGTTTCCAACAATTTTAGTTGACGATGCAACCAGATTTATAAATTAATTTCAATATTATACAATTATTAATATATAAACTGTAATAAAAATAAGAATTAACACAAATTATATGAAAGAAACTAAAGTGGTTAAAAGATTTGATAAATAAGACAATTTAGTAAAGTTGTTAAAAAAGTTAAGAGTCTAAAAAATATATATGAAAGAATGTTTAGAAATATCAGAAATAGGAGAATTGAGTAAATTAAATTTCAAGATTCTCTCTAAACATCGAAATTTTACGATGGAAAAAAGCGCAATCAATTTTAATCCAATTTACCTAATTTAAATGCTATTAATAAAATATTTCTTTTGTAAATACAAATGACAATAAGAATGGCAAAAGCGGGAAACGGAAACAACTTCTCCAGCAAGTAGTAAGAAAAATAAAAAGGGGAAGACCTGAACTGGAGACTAAAGTTCTTTGTCTCTCTCCTAAACAACTTCTTCGTGAAGTGCTAAAGAATCAAGACACGACAAAAGCACACTTGTTTATATACTGGGTCCATCCCTCTAACTCTAAACTCACTCCCTAAAACTCACACATACTTTGCTTTTTCTTTCTCTCACTCCTACTCTGCAAACGCGTTCAAAGTTGCTTCTCTTCCTGCGTCAAGCCAATACGCTTTCAGGTTAGCAGATTTTTCTGACATCCCATTTTTCTTTTCAAGTTTAATTTCGTTTGTTTTCTAACCTTGCAATGATCACATTTTGTTTTAGAAGGGGTTTCTGTTTGAAATTAAAATGAGAAACTGGATTTGGGTATTTCGATTTTTATCACATCATGTTAAATTTGAAGTTTTCTTTTTCTTTTTTCTTTTTGATTTCTGTCATTTGCTAAATTGTCGATTTGATTGTTTGGCTGTAATGTGGTTTAGCAGAAGATTAAAAGGTTGAATTTGATCTTCTGATTAATAGACACAGTGTTGACAATTAAAGTGAGGCATCATGTTGTTTGTTATGGTCTCTTTAAAAAGATCCAAGCTTTTACCTAAAACAATGCAAGAAGATGAATTTCATACTACTAGTGATAATTGTAATGGATTCTGTTTTGCATCAATTAGGTATATTTTGTACAGTTAGATTACGAAGCCTCGATTATTATGTGGAATTTAAGAATAAGGGCAGAAAATGAAGTCTATATAGTATACATGTTCCATAGAAGGGTGGATCGTTTCCATTTTCCTTTGCTTTTTCCTACTAAAGAAAAAGAAAAAAAAAAAAAGGGGGTTAAATCACTGTTCTGCTATTAACGATTCTTCAATTTGTTCCGAGAACATGAAGAAGTTACTCCATAAGTTTCGATTGCATGATACATTCTGTTTCTACCATTGTCGAAGCACAAAGCTCTAACCTTTGAAACTAAAGTATGTAGTTTGTTTCTCAGCCCAACTTAGTGCTAATGCATTTTCAAAGATACCATGGTTTTAATTAACTTTTTAGTTCCGTTATTTGCTCACCTATTATGGGGCACTTAAATGGCTTGAATTCCATGGGTTGGTAGCAATTTGATGCCTGTAATTTTCCCCTCCGGAAAAAATGCTTTTGAGAGGAAATTTACCTAGTATTGTTGCTGAGTATGTTAGTGTTAATCCACCTAGTCACTGCGGAGGTTGTTGTAAAAGAAAATTAAGGCTTATTTTCAATTGACTAATATAACAGAAGTCTGTGTGCTGATTTCTTAATTTGTTTTCTTTTTCTCTTATGAATATGTTGTGTCTAGTTTTGTTTCAGGAACTTATTGGCTTTCAACCCGAACTGGTTAATTTTCTGAAATATATGGAGTCAGAAGGGAGTGTAAAGGAGACTGTGGTGACACAAGTTAGTGTTGGTGGATTTGACCAACATGTCAAAGCCAGAGATCTGATGAAGTACTTGGAGAATGAAGTTGGCCTTGTCTGGAGGTGTAGACTGAAGACCTCATGGACACCACCAGAATCGTATCCTAATTTTGAAATTACTGACACTACTGTTATCCAAAGAAAAGATAACTATAAGAAGGTGGAGCCCCATGCCTTTGTTCATTTTGCTTCACCGCAAGCAGTGACTTGGGCTGTGGATGCTGCAGGTCGTACTGAGCTTGCTTTCAACAATCAGCTGTTGAAGGTTAGTTCGGGGCCTGAGAATCCATATTACTTGAATCGACGGAGGAGGGACACAACACCTTTTAACCTTCCTGATGTCTCCCTGGAGATTGGAACACTGGCTAGTCGCGATGAATTCTTTGTTGGCTGGAGAGGACCACCTTCTGGTGTTGAGTTTCTTGTGGATCCATTTGATTGTACCTGCAAATTTTGTTTCTCCAGAGATACAGCCTTCTCGTTCAAAGGCACAAATGAGCATGCTGTCATAAAGTGTGACTTTAAGGTTGAATTTCTGGTTAGGGAGATCAATGAAGTTAAGCAGTATTTAGAACCGTCAGGTTATGTAGTGCTCTTGCAGCTGGCTTCGTCACCTTGGGTCTGGTATAGAACTGCTGATGATGACTTGAAAAACCAGTTCCATTTGATCTGTTGGATGATGATGATCAGTGGATCCGGACCACTGATTTTACTGCAAGTGGAGCTATCGGTCGTTGTAATACATACAGAGTCCTAGTCCGTCCTCGTCATGGTTCAAAGCTGAAGAAGGCCATGGATTATCTCAGAGAACGAAGAGTACCAGTGGAAGATCTCGGATCACAACTTAGGATCCGAGATGAACCTGATTTTGGGAGGTCCATGTCTGATCACTTCTATTATAGTTACAAGGAAGGGATTCCTTTTGAAATAATGTTTTTGGTTAATGCTGTACTGCACAAAGGCATATTTAATCAGCATCAGCTATCAGAGGACTTCTTTAAGCTACTGAGAAATCAATCAATGGAGGTCAATGTGGCTGCACTAAAGCACATCTATTCCTATAGGCGTCCAGTGTATGATGCCTATAAGAGGCTGAAAGTTGTTCATGATTGGCTGTTGAGGAATCCCAAACTCTTTAAGAGCCCTCCACAGTTGGATAATATTGTCGAAATCAGAAGATTGGTCATTACTCCAACCAAAGCTTATTGTCTTCTTCCGGAAGTTGAGCTTTCTAATAGGGTTCTCAGGAAATATAAAGATGTTGCTGATCGGTTTTTAAGGGTCACATTTATGGATGAAGGCATGCAGACAATGAATGCAAATGTGCTCACTTACTATAATGCCGCAATTGTAAGGGATGTGACGTCTGCCTCTTTTTCTCAGAAAACGGGAGTGTTCAAAAGGGTAAAGTCTATTCTAACAGATGGATTTTACTTGTGTGGTCGCAAATACTCTTTCCTTGCTTTCTCAGCCAATCAATTGAGAGACCGCTCTGCATGGTTTTTCGCTGAAGATGGGAAGATAAATGTGCTTCAAATTATAGGTTGGATGGGGAAGTTTACAAACCGGAATATTGCTAAATGTGCTGCCAGGATGGGTCAGTGCTTCTCGTCAACGTACGCAACAGTGGAAGTTCCTTCAGAACAGGTTAACATGCACCTTCCAGATATAAAGAGGAATGGATATGATTTCTCCGATGGGATTGGCAAGATCACTCCCGATCTTGCAATGGAAGTTGCTCAGAAATTGAAGTTGGACTTGAATCCTCCTTGTGCTTATCAAATTAGATATGCTGGTTGTAAAGGGGTCGTGGCTTGTTGGCCAGAAGAAGGTGATCGGATCCGTCTTTCTTTACGGTCCAGTATGATTAAGTTCTTTTCTCACCACACAACACTGGAAATCTGTTCTTGGACAAGATTTCAGCCTGGCTTCCTGAATAGGCAAATTATTACATTGCTTTCAACACTGGGTGTGCCTGACAAAGTATTTTGGGGAATGCAAAATTCCATGGTTTCTAAGTTGGACAAAGTCCTTGTGGACACTGATGCAGCATTTGAAGTCGTTATTTCATCATGTGGTGAGCAAGGGCATACTCCAGCAATAATGTTGAGTGCAGGTTTCAAGCCTCAAACAGAACCTCATTTACGAGGAATGTTGACTTGTGTGAGAGCATCTCAACTTTGGGGCCTTAGGGAAAAATCTAGGATTTTTATTCATTCAGGCAGATGGTTAATGGGCGTTTTGGATGAACTAGGTGTACTTGAACAAGGTCAGTGCTTTATCCAAGTGTCAAATCCATCTCTACAAAACTGCTTCCTCAAACATGGTTCTAGGTTTGCTGAAACAAAGAAAAATTTTGAAGTAATTAAGGGGCTGGTTGTCATAGCTAAGAATCCTTGTCTTCACCCTGGAGATGTAAGAATTCTAGAAGCAGTTGATGCCCCTGGTTTACACCATTTGTATGACTGTCTGGTCTTCCCTCAAAAGGGTGAGAGACCCCATACGAATGAAGCTTCTGGAAGTGATCTTGATGGGGACCTTTATTTTGTCACATGGGAAGAGGCTCTTATCCCCCCTAGCAAGAAGAGCTCACAACCCATGCAGTATGACCCTGATGAGCCTCGGGAGTTGCATCGCCCAGTCACTCATAAGGTAACTGTTTGTTCTGCTTTATTATTATCATTGAACTTTTATGAACCTGTGGTTTTCCAGAATTGTTTTTCTCTTATTTCCTTTTTTCCAATTGGCGAATTTCCAGAATTTTTTTTAATTTCCTTGTTCTCAATTGCAAAATACAAGTATCAGCACTTCTTAATAAAACCAACAATTTGTTCCTATAAAACAGTATTGGTTTCTGGTATGGTACTTGGAAGCTAGTATTGAAAGGAATATTTATATCATAGACATGCATGTTTGAGCGCCTAACTATCTGTTTTAATGTTATTATTCTTTTATGGTTATATAACCTGCTGTCTTAATGTTGTAATGGCACTATGTTGTTGGGTTGAAATCTGATTGACAGACTGTTTTTGAAATGGTTTTTCTTGTCACTGGTAACTGTTTGTGTTGCTATAATTTCCATAGGGCAATGAGAAAAACTGTGGCAGTAACACTAGGAAGTTCTCAAGTATAACATATTAATAAAACAGGAAAAGCGGGTTTTGGATTTATATCATGGTGAATACCTTATTATAATTTCCTAGTGTGCTAAAGAGGAAGAGAATCCTCAAATGGTAGAAAGTGGAGCACAATCGTGGGAATTTAATCTTGTATGCAATATATCAAAAAAGGGGGTCATCAGTTTATATTCTGATGCATGAACTATTTTTAAGTTCCAAGTAGGTGAAAGACATAATCTTTTGACTCTTTTGTTTCACATTTACTCTACAGGACATAATTGAGTTTTTTTCAAAAAACATGGTGAATGAGCACCTGGGAAGTATCTGCAATGCACATGTGGTTCATTCTGACCTTAGTGAATATGGTGCTTCAGATGAGAAATGTATACGTCTCGCAGAGTTAGCGGCTATAGCTGTTGATTTTCCTAAAACCGGAAAGATTGTGTCGATGCCTGCTCAATTAAAACCAAAACTTTACCCAGATTTTATGGGTAAAGAGGAGTTCCAGTCATACAAGTCAAACAAAATTCTGGGAAGACTATATCGTCATATCAAAGATGCGAATGGCAAAGATGTCTCTGAATCTTCTGAGCTCAATTTTGGTGCTAGTGACATCAATTATGATGCAGATCTTGAAATTACAGGATCCGCTGACTACATAGCTGATGCATGGGCTAAAAAGTGCTCCTATAACGGGCAGCTAATTGGACTACTTAAACAGTACAAAGTTAAGAGGGAAGAGGAGGTCGTAACTGGCCAAATCTGGTCCATGCCCAAATATGCCAGTAAGAAACTAGGGGATTTGAAGGAGAAGCTTGGTCATTCTTATGGTTCCCTCAGGAAAGAATTCAGACAACTTTTTGAGAACATGGACTCCGACTTTGAGCAGCTCAGTGAGGATGAGAAGAACAAGTTGTATGAAAGAAAGGCTTCAGCATGGTACCAGGTCACTTACCATCCTGAATGGGTTCAGAAGACATTAGAGTTCCAGAAGCCTGATGGCGATGAAGGTGTTGTGATGTTAAGCTTTGCTTGGATTGCTGCTGATTACCTAGCTCGAATAAAAGTTAGGCACCAGGGGACTGAAAATCTTGATTTTGCTAAGCCTGTCAACTCTCTAGTAAGGTACCTAGCCGATCGAATATAACCAGTATTTGACTGTTTTGGCAGCAAATTCTTTTGCTGGATCGGGCTTCTTGGTCGCAAAGCCACTCTGCCATTTTGAAAGATAAGTTGTAATGTTGGTTTGTAATGCAGTACATCTCTGCTATTACCCTATTGTTGCTATGGCCCATTGTGATTGTTCAAAGATGATTTTCCATGCTTTGTATGAAAGTAATATTTTTCAATTTTCTTGCTTTGCTTGAATATAATCATGGTCTTGTCTCAGTAAATGGATTAGCAAGTGATTTTGGTCCCTCCAGTATAACCGTTGCTCATTGTAAGTTCTGCTTATTGTGATTCTTCAAAGGCTATGAATCAAGAGGCTGCCCTGCCTGACTCAATCATTATTGACCCTTTCTTTTGGCTTAAGTTTCATTTTTACTTGCTTTGTTCTATTTAGTTTCTTTATTATCGATGAGATCAATAATAAAATATTTCTTCTTATAGCATATTCATTTGACCCGTCCTAGCATTTTGCCTTCTCATTTGTCTATACCCAAAAGCTTTTAAAAGGAGAAGAAAAAAGCAAAGAAAGAGATTTGGAATCTTGACATTTAATACCTCTAATGTCTTGTTTTAGATTCTTTGTCTTTGATTCACATGCTTCAATATCCAAGCAAAGAATGACTTTAAATGCATTGCTAAACCCAGTTTTGTTGGATTACTTTTTTTTTTTTTTGGGGGGGGGGGGGATTACAATCTTGCACACTACCTGTAATAAACAACATTAACGTTTAGAAAAAAACCTTAATGACCTATCCTCGTGCATGTAAAATGTTCCAAATGTTTTAACACCTGGACTCTAATAAGTCTTAACGTTTAAATTCCAGCAATTCCAGTTTTTATATATTTATTTAAAGAATTCATACATTGCTTCTGGCAAAGTGTTTACCGGGAAGCAAAGTTGGGAACTGATTCCTACTTTAAATGCATATGAATATTTTTCTTCACACTTCTATACTAAAGAAAGCAATTCTAGTTATAATTTTGAACAACATGCCACATCAAAATCTCTCCCCTGGAGTTCATCCATTAAGCTGTCTTTAAGGCGATCACCCAAAAGCTTTTCTCTTTTGGTCTGTTTAGAAAAGTTCATACTGTGGGTGTATTTTTACTCATCTTTTTAGGAATTCGCTGGCCAAACAATGACGCAGGAGGAGCAGAAACATTTGCTGCATGGGACACTTTCTGCAACAATATATGGGATAGATGAGCTACCATTTGGATGTAGAGAGAATTTTTGCCTCCAGGTAAACCTGTACATATTTAGGGACTATTTATTAGAGCTGCATTAAAATTATATCATGTCTGGAATAATTTCTCATATCTTATGTTATCCATTCTTTTCATTTTAGTTTAAACTATATCCGTTCTAACATATTCGAATTTAACTGTAAGAGAATGGTCCTTTAAATATACATAATACGAAGATATTACAATGTCTCGATCACGATATTACAGTGATTTATAACACGTACACATTCTTAACTGTTTGATTACCATGTGTTAATGTTGAATGTAAACAAAGCTAATGGACTTTTTTATTTTTATTTCTAAAGGAATTAAATCCTTGTGCTATTGTTTTCTTTAAATGTAGGGGACGATGACCGCAAGCAAGTTCCAGAAAAAATGTCTCGCCACATTCAAGAGAACGGTGCGATACCTGCCATACTCTTCCACCTTTCACTCATCTCGCATGCTCTGAAACATTCCAATAACATCTTTTGCAGGCCTTAGGTCCACAGCTGTATGCAACGGTTGATCTAGACAAAGCCAGGGTTGCCCGAACAGGTGTTGTAAGACACAAGCCATCTTCGCCCCAATGGAACGAGACCTTCCGCATATATTGTGCCCATTTGATCTCACATGTTATATTCACTGTAAAGGATAACAGTCCCATAGGAGCAGTGCTAATAGGCCGAGCTTATTTGCCTGTCAAAGATATTATTGTAGCCAATGGGGCTACCGTGACTCGCAATCTTAAAATACAGGATGAGGAGCGTAACGCACTACCTGGACAGCCCCAAATCCGTGTTGCATTGCAGTTTCGAAGTGTTAGCCAGGAGGAAAGTTGGGGTGTGGGAATTAAAACCCCAGGTTTTGAGGGAGTTCCTTACACTTTCTTTCGACAGCGACAGGGCTGCAAAGTTACTCTGTATCAAGATGCCAATATCTCCGATGGTTTCAAGCCTGACATACCTGGGATGACTTATGAACCTCGTAGATGTTGGGAAGACATCTATGATGCAATTAAAAAGGCCAAACACTTCATTTATATAACCGGTTGGTCTGTTTACACTGAGATAACTTTGATAAGGGATCCAAAGAAAGAAAAGCCTGGAAGTGATGAAACACTTGGGAACCTGCTTTTGAAGAAGGCCAAGGACGGGGTGAAAGTTCTTTTGCTTGTTTGGGATGATAGAACTTCCATTGAGTTGCTGAAACAGGAAGGCTTGATGTCAACCCATGACGAAGAAACATCGGCCTATTTTCGGTTTAGGGGAGTGCATTGCGTTTTATGTCCTCGTAATCCTGATAATAAACGAAGCTTTGTTGAGGGCATTAAAATTGCTACCATGTTTACTCACCATCAGAAGACACTTATAGTTGATAGCGAAAACCCGAATCCGGGAGAGAAGCGAACGGTTGTCAGTTTTATAGGCGGTATTGATCTTTGTGACGGAAGATATGATACGCAAGATCATCCTTTATTTGGTACATTGAAAGACATCCATCATGATGATTTCCATCAGCCAAACTTCAGTGACTCATCAATCGAGAAAGGCGGTCCGAGGGAGCCTTGGCATGATATTCATTGCAAACTAGAAGGTCCGGTTGCTTGGGATGTCCTTTACAATTTTGAGCAAAGGTGGTTAAAACAAGCTGTGTGTAGGAAACATCACCTGTTTTCCACGAAGAAGTTAGAAGAAATGACAGGCCGACCACCAAAGAACCTGCCTTTAGATCACAGTGAAACATGGTGTGTCCAGTTGTTTCGATCCATTGATAACGGGGCGGTTGTTGGCTTTCCTGAAAATGTTAAGATAGCACATCAATATGGCCTTCTAAGTGGAAAAAACACCATCATTGAACGAAGCATTCAAGATGCATATATCAATGCAATTCGCCGAGCAAAGAACTTCATTTACATTGAAAACCAATATTTCCTAGGAAGCTCCTTTGGTTGGAACTCTGAGGACGTCAAGGATGAAGATATTGCTGCTTTAAATCTCATACCAAAGGAGCTCTCCCTAAAGATTGTAAGTAAAATTAAAGCAGGCGAGAGGTTTTCAGTGTACATTGTGATTCCAATGTGGCCTGAAGGTATACCAGAGAGTGGTCCTGTCCAGGCAATCTTAGATTGGCAAAGGAGAACCATTCAAATGATGTATCGTGATGTTGCTCAAGCCCTTCACAATAAGGGCAATCCCCGAGACTATTTGACATTTTTCTGCCTTGGGAACCGGGAGATAAAAAATAAGAGTGGAGAGGACTTACCTAATGTGAAACCAGATATTAATTCAGATTATGGGAGAGCTCAACAGTCACGCCGATTTATGATCTATGTCCATTCAAAGATGATGATTGGTATGTAATGAACTTATCATAGTTTTATTTTAGCAGAAATCTCTCAACCTTTTTATTTATTTAATTTTCCCATTGGAACATGTTTATAGCTTATTGTTCTTCTCAGTTGATGATGAGTACATAATCATTGGCTCTGCCAACATCAATGAGAGATCAATGGCTGGTTCAAGAGACTCTGAGATTGCAATGGGGGCATTTCAACCATATCATTTAGCTACAAAGCAACCGGCTAGGGGTCAGATATATGGTCTTCGTATGGCTCTTTGGAAAGAACATCTGGGTCAGCGCCATGATTCTTTCGCTACTCCAGAAACCGAGAAATGCATCCAGGAAGTGAATTCTATTGCTGAAAGAAACTGGGATTTGTACTCAAGAGAAACACTGGAGGATCTGCCGGGTCACCTGCTTCGCTACCCCATTAATGTTGGAGAAGATGGCTCAGTTTCATCCCTTCTAGGGGCTGAAAATTTTCCAGACACCAATGCTCCTGTCCTTGGAAGCAAATCAAACATCCTTCCTCCAATAGTAACTACTTAGTTTCATAGCTGCCAATACAGGATTTGCTTGAAAAATAGTTGTAACAGTCATATTTGTAGCCATGTATGCTATCTAACTTCATTATTTCAGCAAAAGAAGCCCTCAAGTTAAATCTTTTAAGGAATCGGAACGGATTTATATATTTAATAATATGTTTTATATTTTCAAAATTTAGGGAAAATAGAATATAATAAAAGGTAACCAACTTCGAGGGTAAGATTTTAAAGAAATTTACAATTTCACGACATTCAATAAAACTAGAAAACAGATTAATTTAGGAGGCAACAAAGGAGAACTGAAGGAGAGCCCTTTGGTAACTGAAGGAGCTGGAAACCAACGTCTTTCCAGTAACAAGATTTACGTTTTAATCACGAAATATCCGTATCTATTTCTAAACATGCCGTTTTCAAGGTCTTCTTTCTTTTCAGAAAACCCTTTTTTTTTCCTTGTTTCATTTTCTAGGAAAGAGTCCGGGGAAAAGATTTTGAAAAAGAAAAGCAAAAAGTATTGATTTTTTTTTTTTAACCTAGCGGGAATTTTAATCTTTTCTTTCCTGGAATTTTGATTTTGCTTTGGGGATTTTAGATGCAATCTTCCGGTTACCTTCCCACTTGGGTCTCTGCCCTTTTTGCTTGCATGGGGTCAGTTCTTCTTCTTCATATTTTTTTTACTGCAAGGAAAAAAAGTTTGTACCTTTTAAGTTGTTTGTTTGAGTGGATATTATCACATTTAGGTCTTAGCTCTCTTGGTTATAAAACAATGTTGTCAATGCTTTGTTTGTGTAGTTCAAGTTTGCTTTTATCTTTAAGTATAGAATCTTTGGGCTATGTTTGGTGCTTACTTGTTGTGTAAGCGAGCTATAAGATGAGACGTACGGAGTGAAGAGGGGACTTTTTCGATTTTGGGGGGGCATTCTTTGCTTGAAGCATTGGATAGCTGATTGCATGACACAAGAAATTTTGTTTTGCTTTTGGGATTTGAGGTTCCACGGGAGCTATGAACCCTAGGTGTTGTTTATTACCTCAGACTGAGAGATGTTCTGGGAAGAAACCATTTTGTTCGTTTGTTTTCTTTTCTGGAGCTTATTTACGTGCTCTAACACACTGGCTGATGGACACATTCAAGGCTAAATGCAAAGCTCTCTTCAGTGTGAGAGACTACTGTTCTTTTTTATGTTTCTGTGTATTGAAACTTTAGTAAAATGGGCTTAAGTGATTTTTGTAATTGCATTTAGTTCCTGCACAAATATGATCCTCTACATGTTGGAGATTTAGCTGGTGCAATTTGCATAATTTACCTTCCCTGCATTTATGTATTAGGGAAAATGAGCTTGATTGATATTTGCATGTTTGCTTTTAGTTACTGCACAAATTTGATCCCCTTCTCATTGGAGATTAAGCCTAGATATCGGCCCTTCGCCACCAAAGGTTTAGCTGTTTGCCTGGCGTAATTTGCATTATTCACCTGCCCTGTGGTCATATTTGTAGTTCATGTCATCTAGACTCAGGAAAATGATTGATATGTCAATGTCACTATGTTTCATGTGCAACCACTCATTGATTATCTTCAACATCACATATTTTGAAGCTTCCCTTTTTTTTTTTTCAATTATTCTCAGATTTTTATATTATTATGGCTGCAAAATTGATGGCTTTTTTCTTCCAGCTGGTAGATTTAAGGATTAAGTTGTTATAGTTGATACTTGATACCAATCATGCACTTGGTTAATCCTGGTTTGTAACAGAGCAGAGGTTGTTTGGGTGCTTCATTGCGGTGGATGATCCATCTAAGCGTCTAAATATTCAAGGCTGGAAAGCAAAGAGATCTAGCTGTTCTGAGGATTTCTGGAATAGCAGTGGGTTCGAGATGGAACATAGTGGAGTCCAGTCCCAGGGAAGCACTTCATCAACCAACGCATCTAATCTCGATCCTTCTGGCAGCACATGTCATCCTTCTGAATTTGTAAATCATGGCAAGTTCAGCTATGTTAGCTTCTATATGCTACTAAACAAAGTTGAATAGCATCCCCTTGTTTCATTTATTTTCATGTGATAATGCAAGTTTGTAGCAGCATTTTACCTAATGTACTGGAAAACATCAGCCTACCGTTGGATAATCATATTGGTGAGGTAAATTTTCTCAAGATGAAAATTTTGCTTGCAGGCCTTCTTCTTTGGAACCAAACAAGGCAACAATGGCTTGGAAATAATAAGTCCGAGAAAAGGGTGCAACCTCGGCAACCCACGATAAGGTTCGTAATTTTAGTTGTTCTTAATTTAAAAGTATAGAACATTAACTCCAATACATAGGAGAGGGAACTTGAAGCCCAGACCTTAACCCTCTTAAGGAGAGGATAACAACCATTAAGCCAAGTTTAAGTTGTTTCAACCACTCTTTACAACTTTACATGTTAAAAGCAGGGCTTTTTCATTTTTATTCTTTTTTTAAAGACCTATATCCTGGTGGTGCTTATATTGCAGTTGGAATACAATCTACGGGAGTTTACATGGGAACTATAAGCCATTTCCGCACCCAATCCCCCTTCCTGTAAGTTTTGTATGCCTATTTTCTTATGCTTATTAGAAACTATATATATCGTCCTCGTACTGTTCCTCAAGCCTTGTCGTGTTAACTGTGACAGGAGATGGTGGATTTCCTAGTTGATGTTTGGGAGCAAGAGGGCTTATATGGTTAAAGCAGGATGATGCAAAACTAGAGAAAGGAAATATATTTTTCCCCATAAATTATTGAGATTGTCTATTTACTTATCCTCTTCTCTGTATTATTCTTGCATACGCTATAGTTTTCAAGTCCTTTCAAATTGGCAAGAAAAAGATGCAAATATCCCACTATTTCTATATCAACTTCTTGGCCTCTTTGCTGATAGTTAACAATTGACTGTCGTTTGTGCGTTTTTGTCTTTTTAGTTAAAAGAAACATGATGCCATCAATAAATAACCCATTTAAAGGGAGCTGGGTCTAGCCCACTGTGTCTCAAAACTTGGAAACAGTTGCCCTATGCAAATGGTAGGCTCAAAACATTAATGGCACCTCTTGCCTATGAGGTTCCTTTGTCACAAAAACAATCGGCCCCAGTTGTCTTACAATGTACATGCACCACACAACTGCATATACTTTACATATATAAAGGACAAACTCCAAAATTACAAATATCATAATCTAATTACGTAAAAAAAAAAAAAAGAAAAAGAAAAGGTTTTTGAAGGTTAATCTTAAGCTGCCTCAAAGGTGTGTTGTTTTCGTGTGGGGAAGCCATAGGAAATTTCTTGATAACCACCAGACAATCAGACCTTAAATTCAACTATAGCAACTTGAATTGACTAAATGTGTTTCACATTTAACTTAATAATGAGCATATTAACCTAATGTTGTAACACACAATATAATGTCCTATATTTTAATTAATATTCTAAAAGATCAGTTTCAAAAGTAATAGTAAATGAAAGTTTGGAGAATACTTTTACAACCGTGTTTAAACTGGAACTTGCTAATGAAGTCACTGTTTCTGGAAGCATACATCGAACTTGACAACAAAATTTAAAGAAAAGATGGCTTCTTCATCCTCCAACATACAAAGTGGGCGTTGTTGGGCCCCACTATTGCCCCATCCTTTACTCGTATCTTTTCCTTGCCCCCCTTTCAAACAAAACAAATGGTTTTTTTTTTTTTTTTTTTTTTTCTTCCTTTTACCACGTACATCAGTGAGCCAAAGAACCCGGTGTTCCTCTTTTATGCTTTTCTTTTTCTTTAATACCATTAGCATTTTATGATAATATCATGATTAACTTTATATCATTAAATTTTAAAATTAATTACTTTTCAATTATCACGTCCCATTTGATATTTTGTGTTATTTATATTTGCTTTTTTTTTAATATATAAAAAATTAATATGATAAAAACAGTGAAATAGAATAAATATAGATTGAAACTGGAGTGAGTTGGCAAAACATAACAAGCAATTCCCTCACCTTAATTAATGCACCCCAAAAAATAAATAAAAAATAAAAAAAATAGAGAAAGCAAGTGGATGATGATAATAGATTAGTCAAATGGAGAATATGCACATTACATGATGAGTTGGGCACATTTAGAAGATAAAGAAAGACTTGGGGATGGTCCTTGCTCCTTTTATAATTTAATATTATCCCTCGTGGATTTCATGGAAGATTTTTAGTCCAAGTGGTTGGTTTCAACTTTTGAGATTAAAATCAATTTAAAAATAATAACAACCTAGGAAAATAATTAATGCACTATATTTGTTAATTATTTATGTGTTTATACTAATGCAACTGATATGCAACTTGAGAGGGAAAAAAATTAATTAATTTACAAAAGAAAGGGAACCTTAATCTTTGGTCAAAAGCGTATATTTACGTTCACTAAAAATCAATGAACCTGGGAAGAAGAATCTATGCATCTGCCTGTGATAAACTCAACGATGCATATATATATATATATTTATGTGTATGCAGTAACCTAGAAATAATGTTTATACTTTTCATGTGTACACAGTAACCTAGAAACTGGGTAGATTCAAAGGTTCCTTAGTTATCAATAGTATATACAGTAACCTAGAAACTTGGGTCATTAGGTAAAATGGAAGTATTGCATTTTGATCCCTGTCAAAGTTAATAATTAAATTTACATCCGTTTAATATAAAATTCTACGCATAAATCAAATGGAAGGACGTCGTTTTCATTGTATATGGCTGATTTAACATTCCAGAATGAACAATGAACCTATCCATTTTCTTGCATTCCGCTTCTTAATGGTTAAAATTAACATATAAAAAAAGTTTTATATATTCAAATCATAATAACCAATAATTAAAATTTGAGAATGGGAAAATAGTTGTTGTTAATCTCTCAAACCCTGCCTGATAAACTATGAATTTCATCTTATCTCATCAATTGGTCTTTTATGTATGTTTTACACTAATCAATAATACTGATATTTTTCCAAGTCAAAATGTTCATATTTGAGAAGTGCTATTGCCTATGAGGGGCAGGGTCGGACTGCCGCTGGAGGTGGGGCAGATTATGCTTCAAATGGTATAGCTTTTGTTAACACTTAACAATAGAGATCTAAAAGAATTTTATAGGATTATTCTATTTATTAAATATATTGAAATTAATATAGAGTTTATCAATAAATGCACTTGGTACAATATAATTATTATAATTAATGTCTAAATTCTATAATATCTTTATTTTTTGGTGAATAATTATCTCAAAAAAATTTATTTTATAAAATAATTCATACTTTTTTTATATTTTTTATGTTTGAAAAACTGTGGATTAATATTCCAAGTGTCTTATGTGGTTGAAATTTAAGATATGGGAAATGTATGTATGTGGCCATCTATCTTTTTATTTTGCCCACACACATTGCAAATGGCAAGTTGATATATTATAGAACAACTTGTGGTGCTTTTTTTTTTTTTTTCCTCATTAATATTAAAAATTCTATTTCCATAAATTATTAAGTCCCTCGTTTTTCTTTAATAACGCTTTCCCCGTTTCACGTCCTTCTCATGGACCTCACTTTTTGGTTTTAATAAAAATTTATCACCAAAGTTTTCTTTTATAAATAATAAAAATAAATGTGTAGGGTAGTACGGGGTCCTTCCCAAATCTTTTCGTATTATTTTCTTGGTCCACTGAGTTAGTGACAACACATAATATACATTTATATATATAATATTAATTAATCTAATTTCTTTGATAATAATATTTTTTTTTGTGAAGAATAAACAAAATAACCAGATTACAAACTATTAAGAGCTCCTAAAAGCTTGGTCTTGCTCAATGGTCGAAACCACCAAATCAGGTGGAACTTTTAAAAGCTGGTGGGGTGACTTTCAAAAAAGACTGATCTTTGCCAAATGGTCAGCGATTAGATTACACTCCCTGGTAACATACTTGATTTCCCATTGTCCTTCAAAACACAAAAGCCTGTTAACTCTTCTGAGAATGGTAATGCCTGAGTCCATTGTTACTTCCATGGACAATTCCTTTACCACTTCAAGATTATCAGTGTGGATATGAACTTTTTTGTACCCCTTACTTAATAAAATAAGAATACCATCAAGGATGCCCCATAGTTCTGCCTCCAGAGGTGAACATCTGCCTAGATAGTGGGTAAACCCCAAAATCCAATTGCCACTCCTATCTCTGATCACACCTCCCGCTGCGGCATTTCCTGAATTTCTAGCGACTGCTCCATCCGAAAACAAGTGAACCCAATCATCAGACAAGTGATGACTAATTCCATGATTAGTTGCAATAGTTTTGGCTTCAAATAGGAACGGTTCAAAATGTTGAGCCCAACTGAGGGAGGACTTGATAGTCTCATATGCCAACCAATTGATGTTTTGGAAAATGAAAAGATTCCTATTCTTCCACAATCTCCAAGCAACAATCCCAAAGAGACACAACCAAGTAATACCTTTGTCCTGCAACTTATCATAGCAACAAAGATTAGTGTAAAACCAAATTTGAAAAGGGTCAGAAAAAAACCTGGAACACCTCTCTGTCGGACCAGTGAGTATCCAAGCTTCCTTAGCCATCGAACAGTCATGGAGAACATGCAGAATATCCTCAGAATCGTGCCCACAAAGAGGACACACACTACTATGTCCAATCCCTATCCTGTATCGCTCGGCATTAATAAGAATCCTCTGTTTAACTACAAGCCAAAGAAAAAAGTGAACTCTCTGTGGGCCTTGATATTTCCAAACGGACTTCCAAGCATCACCAGAGGGACCCCAGGAACTTTCATTTAGGGCTCAATAAGCACTTCGAACAGAAAGGGACCCTAAGCCAGAACGAGCCCAATTGATCCTATCTACTCCCCCGTTAGGATGCGGAGGGGGAATACTTACTATATGCATAACCATATCGTCAGGCAACCATAAATGGAGTAGTTCCAAATTCCAAGTACCATCAGGGAGAACCCAGTCACTCAGGGTACTCTCCAAATTGAGTCTAGAATGGTCTGGAACATAAGGCAAGAAGGGGGCAACCTCAAGGATCCAAGCGTCTTTCCATCTTCGGATTAATGAACCGTCCCCAATAGACTACATGAGATTCTCACAAAAAAGTGGCCACACCTTAGAAAGGGAACGTCAAAGATGAGAATAATTACTTTTGTGAATGGTATCAAGAAGCTGATTCTTCCATCCATATTTCGAATGAAGAACACGAACCCATAAGGTGTCCTTTTGAGAGATGAGATAAAACGTGATTTTCATAAGAAATGAGTTGTTCTGATCGTGAAGATGCTTTAACCCAAGCCCTCAACGAGATTTAGGTTTACAAATGGACTCTCATCCAACCAAAGCACTTTTAGGATGTCCCATAGAGCCTCTCCAAATGAACTGTCTTGTAATCTTCTCAATCTCATCACACACTCCTTTTGGAACTAGCAAGGACTGCATGAAATAGTTAGGAATGACGAGAATGACAGATTGGGCAAGCATGACCTGCCCTGCAAATGAGATTTTCCTGGCTTTTCAGTTCTAAATTTTACGTCTCACTTTATCAACAATAAAATTCAAAGTACTTTTAATAACCCGATCGTGAAGAAGAAGCACCTCCAAATTCAGAACCTTCTGAAAGCCAAAGAAATGGCTAATCTGATCACATAATCTATCGTCGATACCTTTGGAGAAATACATATTACTCTTCTTTGCGCTGACCTTATGTCTAGACAAATCATAGAAACTTTTAAGGGTTTCATTTAACAAGGGAGCTTGACCCATCTCCGCTTTGCCAAAAATAACCAGATCATTAGCAAAAAAGAGATGAGATAAGAACGGCTTCGACCTAGAGAGCTGAATCGGATGCCACTTTCCTGTTAATATCTCAGAACAAATAATATGTCCTAACCATTTCATGCAAAGGATGAAAAGGTAAGGTGATAAAGGACAACCCTGCCTAATCCTCCGCACGGGCTTGAAGGACTGAGACTGAACCCTATTCTATAAGATCTGCATAGTCAATGAAGAGATAGCACCCATAATAACCTTTTTGAGAAACTCGGGAATCCAGCAGCTACAAGGGTCACCCCAATAAAGTCCCAGCTAATCCTATCATAAGCTTTCTCCAGATCCAACTTGATGGACATCCAATTCCTGCTAACTTTCTTACTTCACATCGAATGAATAACTTCTTGCGCAATGATGATATTATCTGAAATATTACATCCCGCAATAAAACCAGCTTGCTCAGATGAAATATATTCAAAAACACCAATTTGAATCTATTGGCTATCACCTTCATCACCAATTTATACATGACTGAACATAGACTGATTGGTCGAAATTGACTGAAATCCTCTAGACACTCCATCTTGGGAATAAGCACAATTAATGTATTGTTAAGATCCTCTTCAATCTTATTACCAGCAAAGATTCCCTGAACCCATTCACAAATCGCCCCTCCAACGGAGTCCTACTGACTCTGAAAAAAATATGCGTGAAACTCATCACTTCCGGAGCCTTCAATGGAGCTATGTCGAAAAGGGCCTTCTTGATTTCCTCATTAAAAATTGGCTCACTAAGGAAATCAATGTCTTCCTCCGTGAGGCGGAGAAATAAATCCGAAGGAATAGTACTCATGGTCGTAGGAGTTTCTCCATACAACTTCTCAAAAAACCTGGTGCATTGTCCTTGAAAACACTCTGATCCGAACTCCACTCCCCGTTACTAGTGCGCAAAGCTAAAATGCGATTAAGTTTCTTCTTTTGTATAGTTCGGCTATGAAAGTACTTAGTGTTACGATCCCCAAACTGAAGCCAGTCACATCTAGCCTTCTGTCTCCAAAGGAGCTCCTCATGGTTAAGCACATTTTCCAATTCATCTTGAACCTCCATTTTCAAGTTGACGAGTCTACTAGAGGAAGACCAATCCATGGCCTTCTGAATATTCCCAAGCAACCTCATAAGTTGCCTCTTACGCGTGCGTATAAATCTGTAAACGGGCTTGTTCTAATCTTTGACATGTGAAGTAAAATCAGATAAGGATTCAACCATATTACCTGTAAACCTCCATTTAGTAGAGACCGGTTCTTTAAAATTTGCATGACTTGTCCACCTTGCGAGAAAACGAAAAGGTCACCCTTTTGGAAGGCTAAGATCAAGATTAGTAGAAATAAGAATAGGTCTATGGTCTGATTTAATATGCGGAAGATGAAAAACTAAGGTATACGGGAAGGCTGAAATCCAAGAATCATTTGCTAAGGCCCGGTCAATCCGTTCATGGGTATTACCTCTTTGCCAAGTAAATGTCGGCCCTATGAATCCAAGATCCTACAAATTATAAGAGTCAACAAAATTTCCAAAAAGCTTACATCTCTTACTTGTGGACCGATCGCTTTTTTTATCCTTGGGAGAGAGAATGGCATTAAAGTCCCCCAAGATAATCCAAGGAAATGGATCAGGAGGTAATACTTCAAAAAAAAAAAAAAGAGTCCAAAGAGACTTTCTCTTAACCCTGACTAGGCTACCATACACAACAAAAACAAAAAATGAGTTAAAAAAAACAGTGCCTTGCACATGAAAAAGCATAAATTGAGGATGATTATAAATAATATTAATGCTAATATTATCCTTCCATCCAACCCAAATCCCACCTGAAAAACCAATAGACTCAATGCGATGAGAAAAATCAAAACCCAATTTATCAATAATATCGTTAGCTTTTTTACCACTAACTCTCGGCTCCAAAAGACATACAATATCCGGTTTATGTTCAAGATCATACTCACGAAAAGCCCGTAGGAATTTATTACTCACACAACCTTGACAATTCCACGAGAAAATTGATAAATTCAAATCCATAAACAAGAGATAATAATAAAAAGAAAATACCATAACTCCAAAAAAGCCATACTATCCGAAACATAAGAAATCATTCCTGGATACTTTTACCAGAATTTATGTCAAAAACTTCTGATTCAGCACATCGCATAGTGGATACTGTCTGGGCCAACCTAGACATGGAATCACTCAAAGGAATTTTAGAAGAAATTTTATTTTTAAAATTAGTCCCTTTCCCATGAGTAATTTTGTTAATCTTTTTCGTAGCTCCAAAACCTTAATCTTTATTCCCCACCGATTTCCCTAAGGTCCGAGACTTATTACCACTAGAATTTGGCGTATTATTTTTCCTTAATTGATCCCCTTCAATTGATCATTTCTCATTGAAGGAGACAGCGGTGTGTCTCTGTGGATTTAATCCACCATTGCCGTCAGAAACCTGGATTTCAACCAAATCTGGCATCATTGAATCAGCCTTGGTGTGTATATTTGAAACATCTCCCTCGTTGTCCTCTTGTCCAACAAAAATAGGATTAATACAAGAGATGTTCATAGATGAAAAATTAGAAAAAATAACAAGTGAATTAGAACACTCTGTGCCAATCAATTTATTACAAACAGAATCATTTGAAGGATTAGAAAAACCCCCTGTTTCTTCAATTTGAGATCTGGACTTAGTACAAGGGAGATCCACTACACTATTGGGCTGACTTATCCCACCGCAAGAAGAGGTCATAATTGTTTTAGAATTTGCTGGGCCTAACACGCAATTAGTTTTAGGAGTAATAGCAGGACTTGGTCCCACACCATTGGTCTGACTTAGCCCATCGCAAGAAGATGCCATAATTGATTTAGAACCGGCTGGGCCTAACACGCAATTGGTCTTAGGATTAGCAGCAGGACTTGGGTCCACTGCTCCATCCACCACTGGCTTGCTTATTTTAGGAATGCCAGACCCGAAATCCCTTTTAATTCCCCCATCTGCTCCATTTTCCTAAAAATAGGGTTTCCCTTATTATTGTTCTTCAAATTTTCAGTAAATTTTCCAATTTTCGAAATACCCCTAAAATCCATCGTTTGTCCCTATATTTTCTTATTTCTTTCATCATTCAAATTCAAAGCTTCCATATTTGCCAGAGCATCAAATCGGGATCCCGATTTTCCACGTTCCATAAAATCCGCTTTACTGGATTTGCTGTTCCTAAAATTACACCTGTTTTTTTCTCTTCCACCATCTATGGCCCGTAAACGACGCCTTCCCACTTGTTCATAACCTTTGCCTGAATATCACCTGTCCGCTCATTTCCCGATGAAGTTTTCGGTTGCAACGAGACGCACAGTTCTTTGGTATGACCGTACTTCCCACAGGTAAAACAAATCGTGGGTAAAGCTTCGTATTCAACCTTCTGATATGATCCATTCACAAGAACTTGAGCAATCAGAGGTTTATCCAGATTAATAAAAACGGCCATCCGGGCAAATCTGCCTCTAGTTTTTTACTGTCTGTACTGAAGTCCAGTCTGACTACTTTACCGATTATCCCTCCTAATTCTTCGAGTATCCTCTTTTTGTACAGAAACCCTGGAAAGCTCGGTAGTATTATCCAAGCTAGCACCATGCTTGGATATGATTGAGATGGTTTAAATTCTTTTGTCCAAGGTTGGACAGTCAGATATTGTCCGTATATCAGCCAATGTCCCTACGATAGAACCTTAGCAAAATCATCTGGGGATTGAAACTTAGCCAAGAAGCATCCATTCTCTATGTCCATGAGATGGAAGGGCATAGAAGGGTTCCATAGACTACTGATATGAGTTTGTAGAGCCCTATAGCTAATATTTCTTCCAAGCAGTTTTATAACAACCGTTCTCTCCAATTCTTTGTATAAAATTTGTTGAATCATCTTAGAAAAATCAATAGCAGGGATCCCTTTAACCATAGATCTATGAATGTCTCCTTCCAAAATTTCAATTTCTTCATCAGCACTAATACCAGGAAGGGCCCGCCCTTTCTTATCAAGATCTATAGAATTAACCCCCAACAGTTTGTCCTTCCAAGTGATCGTAGGACTGGGTCTAGATTCAATCACCATATCAGTGCTTTCCTCATTATTACCACCTTTGAATCGAATTTTCTTTGTGTTGCGGTCATCATCCGCCCTCAATCCACCATCATCTTAAAGTTCCAGCAGAGAAGAAATACCATCGAGATTCAGAGAGTTTTCCCAAAAAAAAAAAATTAAAAATTTTTAAAAAATGATAATAATAATTAAAATGCAATGTATATGAGTTGGGTTTAGCTCTGCGTAATTATGGCTGTCATTTCTTTTATGCTATTATTATTAATGTCCGGATTCATATCTGGATATACAACTGGATCCGTTAAAGGTTTGTATAAAATTCCCACATGAACCTATAATATATATGAATGCATATGCAAATGAAGATTGGGAGATTAGCAAAAGCTGCTAACAATTATATTTACATATATAGTGAAATGCATGCATACACGTGCATTTCTGGATTTCATGAGTTGCAAAAGACTTGTTAATAGATTTTTATTTAATTTTCATTGATTTCGAGTTGAGTTTGTTTAACCTAATTAGTTGTAGGATAACAATCACCTTAGTAAGGAACCTCATACTAATGTTTAACTTGAGTTGCAATTAAGCCTAATAATATAATATAATAATAACAAAAATAAGCTACCGCATATTAAATAATGTTTGGAAATGAAGTCATATTAATTAATATGTTTAAAATTAACTAATAGCTTTGTATGGTATTTTCCAAGTTGCAACTATTCTTTTTCCTTCTTGAGTTTACAAGTTGCAACCATAAATATATGCTTCAACAATAATAAGTTAAAATTAATTAAATTTAAAATATAAATAAATTAAGAACCGAAATAATTCAAATCTAAAATTTATGCAGTAAAAATAGAGACCTAAACATAATAAAAAGTTACAATTAGTATTATTTTTGGACATAATAAAATGTTAGAATTCAAAGTGACGAGTGATTCATCAGGGGGCTGGAAGAGCCCCGGTCCTCCTAAAATGAAAAATTGTTATTTATACTTTTTAAAAATTTTTAAAATTTTAAATTAGTAAATGTAAAATTGCACTTTAACTCCCTTAAATTATAAAAAAATTGATTTAATCATTTAAAAATTATAAAAATATAAACTATTGAAAATTAAAATTTTATTTCCATCCCCAAAAGAATTTCCTAACTTTGCTCTGATCATACCTGACAGTAATATGTATTAGATGTAACACCCCCTACCTGTATTCGTTATCAGAATAAGGTACGAGGCATTACCAGAGTTTACAAATTTTTTTTTTTTTTTAACCGAAACCATTCTAATTCAACATATTTTCAAAATAAAATTCATGTATATTTATAAAATAACTTCAACACATAAGCCATATCAGTGGCTAACCTTATATTCATTTCATATTAACATTTATTTTATTAGCTTATACATGCCATTCATTTCCAAACTAAAATTTCTTTAAATACCGAAATACTGGGGTTGATAGTGTGATGAGTCTCCCACCGATTCGACCTCCGAGCTCTTAACACTACAAAACAAGGGAAAGGAAAACAGAGTAAGCACTTTGTGCTTAGTAAGCCCATGTAACAAGAATTATACTTACCTAATATTTTCAATACAATGTAATAAGCATTCATATATCCATTCAATGCATTAATACCCTAACATGCACAAGCTCAACATTCAAGTTAGTTCATTAATTTCCATATATCAATAATATACACACCATGATTGATGAGCTCATCAATACTATGATTTTCATTTCCTCGTTATTTTTCCATATTTATCCCGTTGAATTACTCGAAATTTGATGGATTTTCAGAGGTACACTTTTGTGTACAAATCCGGTCCGTCAATTCATATTCATGTGCGCACATTTTCATTTCAGAGAGCACACTCCGCATGAACCTCATCTTTACAAAGAGGATTACGATCGAAGCTAAATCTGTAATATAAACTCATAGAGTATTGTCGGGATTACGATCCAAAGCTAAATCTCGCAACGACAATTACTCTAATGAGCTTGGATCCAATTACGATCCAAAGCTAAATTCAGACTAATTCGGATTACCCGTCCAAGCTAAATCCATTTTCCACATATTCTTCGGGAGGGCTATATCAGATAGGATCACCCGTCGGGCTAGATCCTTTTTACCGTCAATTCCTTTTCAGAGATCCATCGAATTTTTCCTTTCATTCAACCGGGATTTCTTCCTTTTTTATCAAATATACCAATGTATCATCAATTTTCATACAATGAACATTCAAATTATATTCACATCAATAACATACATTTCAAGCATTTAACAATATAATTCAAGTTACATGAACTTACCTTGATATTAGTTCGTTTATAAAATCTACTAATCCGGGACTTTTTTCCTTTCCTCGATCTAGCTTTGTATTTGAGTTTTCCGGATCTAAATAAATAAATCCAATCATCAATTCAATACATTTCATGTTCACATGTAGCATTTTCTATAATTCTATTATTATTTTTAGCTTATTCAAAGCTGTCTACTTGAGTCACAGTCACTAAATTATTTATTTCTCGAGCTACAGAGCTCCAAACGAAGAACCGTTAATTTTCCCTGAAACTAGACTCACATATCTTCTTCTCATAAAATTTTCAGAATTTTTTGGTATGGCCAATCAATACCAGATTATTCTTAAAGTTTCCCCTGTTTCACTGTTTAACTGTTCTGACCTCTCTTCACTACGAATCAAATTACTCTTCATACAGAATTCATATGACCTTCTTATTTATTTCATTTGAAAATAGACTCATTCAGGATTCTAAACATATAAAGTTAAGTCCCTAATTATTTTTCTCCAATTTTTTATGATTTTTCAAAGTCAGAACAGGGGATCCCGAAATCCCTCTGAACCAGTCTTACAAAAATATAAATATCTCAAATTACAGAATTCCTTTGCTTTCTGTGTTTCTTTCATATGAAAATAGACTCAATAAGCTTTAATTTCATATCTCATTCAACTTCTAATTCCACTTCTACGAATTTTAGTGATTTTTCAAACTTACTCTACTGCTACTGTCAAAAACTGTTTTAGTGCAAGCTGGTTATTACCATTTTTCCCCTAAACTTTCAATGAATGATAATTTCGTCCCTGCTCAATTAACCTCTCAATTGAGCTTATTTTTCTCAATTAACACTTTATAACCTTTGGAAATCATAATTTCAGTAATAGACTTTAATTCCAAACACTTTCATAATTAGGTCCCAAAAATCAATTTCTATTGAAATTACCTAATAAAATCATCTCTTAAACGAATTAAGGCTTAAATTTCATGCTATTTCATCATAAACTTACATAAACCAACCATGGTGGCTTTCAATTTCATCCGTGAAATCAAAGACTAATGAATTTAATGATAGGACCTAGTTGTAAAAGTCTTTAAAAACACAAAATTACAAGAAATAGGCAAGGATTCACTTACTTGGTGCAAAAATTATGATATACCAGCTTAGATACCCCTCCTATGGCGTTTTTTGCTGATGAGAGTGAAAGAAAATGAAGAGATTTCTAGATATCCCTATTTAGTCCTAGTTTTATTTAGCAAATTTTGTTATTTTCCCATTTTACCCTTATTTCTCCTTATTTTCTTGCTGATTTCATACCTTTGCCGTCCAGCCCAATTAGACCTTGGGTCTATTTTCCTTTTAAGCCCTCTTTATTTTATCATTTAAACTATTTAATCATTTTTCATAATTTTGTATTTGTTACAATTTAGTCCTTTTCATTTAATTACATACCCAAACGTTAAAATTTTCTAACGAAATTTTAATACCACATTACTAACATTTTATAAATATTTATAAAAATATTTCCTACTCAATTTTATGAGATCAAGGTCTCGATACCTTGTTTTTACCCAATTCCTTCAATAATTCCTTTTTCTAACTAACCACTAAATCGGTAAAATTTTTCTATCGATATTTTAATACGATTTTCCTATCATATAAATATTCATGCAAAAATATTAAAATAAATTTCTCTTTAAATCGGATTTATGGTTACGAAACCATTGTTCCGATAACCTTGAATTTAGGCCATTACAACTCTCCCCCCCTTTTAAGGATTTTCGTCCTCGAAAATCTTACCAGTAAAGAGGTTTGGATATTGTTTCCTCATTGCCTCCTCCGGTTCCCATGTCGCTTCCTCAATCCCGTGCTTTTGCCATAATACTTTCACTAAATTTATCTTTTTATTTCTAAGCTCCTTTGTTTCCCGTACAATATCTTGACTGGGTTCTTCATCGTAAGTCATATCCGGTTGAATCTCCACTTCTGTCGGAGAAATAACATGTGAAGGATCCGACCGATATCGTCGTAGCATAGATACATGAAAAACATTATGAATTCTATCAAGTTCCGGTGGTAATGCCAATCGATAAGCGACCGGTCCAATTCTTTCTATAATTTCATATGGCCCGATAAATCTTGGACTCAATTTACCCTTTCGACCAAACCGAGAACTTTCTTCCAAGGAGACACTTTCAGAATACCTTGTCACCGACTGAAATTCAATCTCTTTTCGTCTAAGATCGGCATATGATTTTTGGCGATCGGAAGTCGCTTTTAAACTATCCCGAATAACCTTTACTTTTTCTTCTCGTTTCCGGATTAAATCAACCCCATGTATCTTCTTTTCACCGAGCTCCGCCCAATATAATGGTGTTCTACATTTTCTACCATACAAAGCTTCATACGGAGCCATTTTAATATCTGGATGATAATCGTTATTGTAAGCAAATTCAATCAAAGGTAGATATCTCTCCCAATTACCATCAAACTCTAGTATACAACATCGAGCATATCTTCCAATACCGAATTACACGCTCGATTGGCCATCCGTCTCGAGGATGAAATGCGAAGATCGAAATACAACCGAGTACCCAAAGCTTCTTGCAATTTATCCAGAAACGAGACGTAAATCGGGATCTCTATCTCGATATAATGGAGATAGGCACTCCATGTAACTCCGACAATCTCGGATATGTACAATTCAAACGCTTTATCTAAAGAATAATCCATACGCACAGGAATAAAGTGTCTCGACTTTGTCAATCGGTCAACAATCACCCAAATAGCATCTTTTTCCTCGGAGACAACGGTAACCCCGATACAAAATCCATAGTGATTCTTTCCCATTTCCATTCCGGATAGTAATTGGTCAAGTAACCTCAAGGTACTGATGTTCTGCTTTAACTCGTTGACATATCAAACATCTTGATACAAAATCGTAAATATCACGTTTCATACCGCCACCAAGACATCTTTTCAAATCATTATACATTTTATTACTTCCGGATGTACGGACATAGTACCACTATGAGCCTCGTGTAAAATCTTCTCAGATGAGCTTTCGAATTTGGGTACACATACCCTATCTCCGAATAATAAACAACCATCAATCCCCACTTGAAATTCGAATCGCACACGACTCACATTGTGCCCGTTTAACTCGCAACTTTTCATCATTCTTCCGAGCTTCACATATTTCTTTGTAGAAATGTCGGTTTAGCTCTCAACTCACTATGATGAACCATCATCAACCAAAGACAATTGAGCATTCATAGCTCGCAAAGTAAAACAGAGATTTTCGGCTTAAAGCATCAAGAACAACATTAGCCTTACCCGGATGGTAATCAATAATCAAATCATAGTCCTTTATCAATTCAAGCCACTGCTACTGCATCTCAAATTCAAATCTTTCGTGTCATCAAATATTTCAAGCTTTTATGATCGTATAAATATGACATTTCTCACCGCATACAAGTAATGCCGCCATATCTCCAATGCAAATACAATAGCAAACTAACTCGAGATCATGTACGGGTAATTTTTTTCATGTGGCTTAAGTTGTCTTGAAGCATAGGCTATTACTTTACCTTCTTGCATCAAGACACAACCTAAACCATTTAATGAAGCATCACTATAAATAACAAATTCCTTACGGTTCAGTTGTACCAACACAGTGCTTTCGTCAATAAATCTTTCAATCGATCAAAACTCTGCTTTGGCATTCATCACCCACTCGAATTTAACATCTTTCTCGCAATAAACGGGTCATCGGAGAAGCTATCATAGAGAACCCCAGCACAAATCTCCGATAATAACCAACTAAACCCAAGAAACTTCTAACTTCGGATATATTCTTGGTGGACTCCAATTAATAATAGTGAAATTTTATTCTGTTCACCCCGATGCCTTTACTGATACAACATGTCCAAGGAAACCCACTTCGGAGCCAAAATTCACATTTATCGAATTTAGCATAAAGCTTCTTCTCACGCAGGATTTGCAACACTATTCTCAAATGTTCTCGCATGCTCATTTTCATCTCGAGAATAGACTAGAATATCATCAATGAAAACTACAACAAACCTATCTAAGCATGCGATTCCGAATATCCGATTCATCGATCCATAAATACCGCAGTGCATTAGTCACCCCAAAAGGCATAACCGTAAACTCATAATGCCCATACCGGTTCCAAAAGTCGCTTTGCATACATCGGCTCCTTTACCCGTAGAATGTAATAGCCCGATCGGAGATCAATCTTTGAGAATCTTGTGGCACCTTTTTCTTTGATCAAATAGATCATCAATCCGGGCAACGGGTACTTATTCTTTATAGTTACCTTATTGAGTGCCGATAGTCGATACACAATCTCAAAGACCCGTCTTTCTTTTTCACAAATGTAACCGAGGAGCACCCTAAGGTGAATGACTCGGCCTAACAAAACCTCTATCAACAAGTTCTGTGAATCGTATCTTTAATTCTTTTAATTCAGTAGGAGCCATCAGGTATGGAGCTATGGAAATCGGAGTAGTTCTAATCAAATCTATAGAGAATTCCACTTCCCTTTCGTGGCAACCGGGTAACTCCTCCGAAACACATTAAAAATTCGCATACCACCTGCATCGCTTGTATCTTTGACTCGGATACCTTGGTATCGAGTACATAAGCAAGAAAAGCATCATACCCCTTTTTAACATACCTCTGAAAGCAAAGAATAATCGAAATCACATCGGATAATCCTCTGTCGATCGATTTAACCCGAGTAATTCGCCATTCGACACTTCAACACAATATATTTCATTTATAATTTACTATCGCATCATGCTTTGAGTTAACCAATCCATACCCAATATCACATCAAACTCATCAAATGGCAAGAACATCAAATCACCAGAAACAATAACCTCTTACTATCGGTGGACAATTTTTACAAATTTTATCCACCAAAACAGATTGGCCCGGGGGTTCGAGACTTTAACCACAAATTCGAGAGGTTCAATAGATAAATCTTTAACACATGCAAGCTTTATACATATATATGAATGCGTAGAGAACCGGATCAATTAATGCGGTAATATCGGTGTCAAGTAAAGAAAATGTACCAATAATAACATCGGTCGCCGAGGCATCTTCTCCGCACGAATGGCATATGTCCTAGCAGTGCTCGTGTCTCGTGCCCGCCTCAGGTGTCTTTTGCAGCTCCTCGGCTACCACTAACATTACCGGATGGTCGAGATGGTCTACCCTTGAAACTGGATTACTCGGTTTAGATATCTGTTCCACTTCTTTTTCACCCTTTCTCGGACAATCTCGAGGAAATGGTCAAAAGAACCACATCGGTAACAAGCCCGCTCTTAAATCGACATTCACCAAAATGAGCTTTATTACAATATCGGCATCTCAAACTTAGGGTACCAACACCGCCAACACCGGTCAGCGATGGAGTGGAAGGTCTTGGATTAATGCGTTGAGAACCTCGTTCTGCTCTGAATACCAGTGACCGAGGTAGAACGATCCGTGTACTTCGCAATTTCTTTTTGGCAGAAAAAACCGAGATTTTCCCATTGGTCTTTTACTAGAAATTCGAGCTTCCTTCTCTCACTGTTTTTTCTTTGCTCAATTCTTTCGCTTTATAAGCTCGCTCGCTAATATAGCAAACTCTCGAATTTCAAGAATTCGATCAATAGCTTAATGTCTTCATTCAACCCTTCTTCGAATCTTTTACACATTTGACACATTGGACCCATTCTCGAGCATATTTACTCAACCGAACAAATTCCCTTTCATACTCGGATACCGATCTATTACCCCTGTTTTCAAATTTCAAGAAATTCTTTTCTTTTCGATCAAGGAACCTCTGGTGATATATTTCTTTTTAAATTCGTTTTGAAAGAACTCCCATGTAATTTCTTCTTTCGAACAACTGAAGCTTTAGTATTCCACCAATGGTAAAGTTTGTGTCTTTTAGTAGTGAAACAAACACATTTCAAACATTCTTCTAGCGTGCAAGATAATTCCTCCAAAACCCGAGTAGTATTTTCTAACCAAAATTCAGCTCTTTCGGGATCATCATCAATCGCTTTGCTCAAATTCTTCTACCCATATTTTTTCGGATTTTATCGACCGGAGCTTTTCCTTTTTCTCGACAGATTCGATGCACTGCACTCTGTGGAATCTCGGGAACCGGTGGAGGAGCGGGGAGGGGAGCTTGAGTTTCTTTGCGCACTGAGGTTAGTTCTTATGTATTGAGTAAACCATTCATTCATCATTTGAAAGAAGGCTATCTTTGCCTCCTCCCCCTGACCCTCCTGCACTGGACCTTCATCGCTAGTTTCTTCTCTTTGTGTCTTTGGGCGGAGCATGACTCCCGACCTCCTCCAGATTGAACTCGGTCGGATGACATTACTATAAGAAAAATACAATTTAAGCGGTGAGGAGATATCACACTATCAATAATAATTTAAATGGCATGTATAGCTAATCAGATTTGCTACATCGGTCCTAGAACCAAGCTAAACCGTAGCTGACGATACCAACAAATGTAACACCCCCCCACCGTATTCGTTATCGAGAATAAGGTACGAGGCATTACGAGTTTACAAATTTTTTTTTTTTTTTAACCAAACCATTCTAATTCAACATATTTTCAAAATAAAATTCATGTATATTTATAAAATAACTTCAACACATAAGCCATATCGGTGGCTAACCTTATATTCATTTCATATTAACATTTATTTTATTAAAGCTTATACATGCCATTCATTTCCAAACTAAAATTTCTTTAAATACCGAAAATCTTTGGGGTTGATAGTGTGATGAGTCTCCCACCGATTCGACCTCAGAGCTCTTAACACTACAAAACAAGGGAAAGGAAAACAGAGTAAGCACTTTGTGCTTAGTAAGCCCATGTAACAAGAATTATACTTACCTAATATTTTCAATACAATGTAATAAGCATTCATATATCCATTCAATGCATTAATACCCTAACATGCACAAGCTCAACATTCAAGTTAGTTCATTAATTTCCATATATCAATAATATACACACCATGATTGATGAGCTCATCAATACTATGATTTTCATTTCCTCGTTATTTTTCCATATTTATCCCGTTGAATTACTCGAAATTTCGATGGATTTTCAGAGGTACACTTTTGTGTACAAATCGGTCCATCAATTCATATTCATGTGCGCACATTTTCATTTGAGAGAGCACACTCGCGAACCTCATCTTTACAAAGAGGATTACAGTCCAGCTAAATCCTGTAATATAAACTCATAGAGTATTGTCGGGATTACCAGTCCAAAGCTAAATCCCTCGCAACGACAATTACTCTAATGAGCTTGGATCTGAATTACGTCCAGGCTAAATTGGACCCTAATTCGGATTACCCGTCCAAGCTAAATCCATTTTCCACATATTCTTCGGGAGGGCTATATCAGGATAGGATCACCCGTCCAGGGCTAGATCCTTTTTACCGTCAATTCCTTTTCAGAGATCCATCGAATTTTTCCTTTCATTCAACCGGGATTTCTTCCTTTTTTATCAAATATACCAATGTATCATCAATTTTCATACAATGAACATTCAAATTATATTCACATCAATAACATACATTTCAAGCATTTAACAATATAATTCAAGTTACATGAACTTACCTTGATATTAGTTCGTTTATAAAATCTACTAATCCGGGACTTTTTCCTTTCCTCGATCTAGCTTTGTATTTGAGTTTTCCGGATCTAAATAAATAAATCCAATCATCAATTCAATACATTTCATGTTCACATGTAGCATTTTCTATAATTCTATTATTATTTTTAGCTTATTCAAAGCTGTCTACTTGAGTCACAGTCACTAAATTATTTATTTCTCGAGCTACAGAGCTCCAAACGAAGAACCGTTAATTTTCCCTGAAACTAGACTCACATATCTTCTTCTCATAAAATTTTCAGAATTTTTGGTATGGCCAATCAATACCAGATTATTCTTAAAGTTTCCCCTGTTTCACTGTTTAACTGTTCTGACCTCTCTTCACTACGAATCAAATTACTCTTCATACAGAATTCATATGACCTTCTTATTTATTTCATTTGAAAATAGACTCATTCAGGATTCTAAACATATAAAGTTAAGTCCCTAATTATTTTTCTCCAATTTTTTATGATTTTTCAAAGTCAGAACAGGGGATCCCGAAATCCCTCTGAACCAGTCTTACAAAAATATAAATATCTCAAATTACAGAATTCCTTTGCTTTCCGTGTTTCTTTCATATGAAAATAGACTCAATAAGCTTTAATTTCATATCTCATTCAACTTCTAATTCCACTTATACGAATTTTAGTGATTTTTCAAACTTACTCTACTGCTACTGTCAAAAACTGTTTTAGTGCAAGCTGGTTATTACCATTTTTCCCCTAAACTTTCAATGAATGATAATTTCGTCCCTGCTCAATTAACCTCTCAATTGAGCTTATTTTTCTCAATTAACACTTTATAACCTTTGGAAATCATAATTTCAGTAATAGACTTTAATTCCAAACACTTTCATAATTAGGTCCCAAAAATCAATTTCTATTGAAATTACCTAATAAAATCATCTCTTAAACGAATTAAGGCTTAAATTTCATGCTATTTCATCATAAACTTACATAAACCAACCATGGTGGCTTTCAATTTCATCCGTGAAATCAAAGACTAATGAATTTAATGATAGGACCTAGTTGTAAAAGTCTTTAAAAACACAAAATTACAAGAAATAGGCAAGGATTCACTTACTTGGTGCAAAAATTATGATATACCAGCTTAGATACCCCTCCTATGGCGTTTTTTGCTGATGAGAGTGAAGAAAAATGAAGAGATTTCTAGATATCCCTATTTAGTCCTAGTTTTATTTAGCAAATTTTGTTATTTTCCCATTTTACCCTTATTTCTCCTTATTTTCTTGCTGATTTCATACCTTTGCTGTCCAGCCCAATTAGACCTTGGGTCTATTTTCCTTTAAGCCCTCTTTATTTTATCATTTAAACTATTTAATCATTTTTCATAATTTTGTATTTGTTACAATTTAGTCCTTTTCATTTAATTACATACTCAAGCGTTAAAATTTTCTAACTAAATTTTAATACCACATTACTAACATTTTATAAATATTTATAAAAATATTTCCTACTCAATTTTATGAGATCAAGGTCTCGATACCTTGTTTTTACCCAATTCCTTCAATAATTCCTTTTTCTAACTAACCACTAAATCGGTAAAATTTTTCTATCGATATTTTAATACGATTTTCCTATCATATAAATATTCATGCAAAAATATTAAAATAAATTTCTCTTTAAATCGGATTTATGGTTACGAAACCATTGTTCCGATAACCTTGAATTTAGGCCATTACCTAATACATTATTGAAGCATGTCCTAAGACAGTCCATGTTTTTGCATATAATAACAGCAATACAAATATTTTAAACACGTTTTAAAACAATATTATTGGAATTCAATGCCAAATGGTTTTAGCAATTGGGTTGATTTCTCTTAATTATTATTTTAAGTTTTTATTGATAAAAGAATTTAAAGCATTTTAATTAAATTATTAATGTGTCATATTAATTAAGTTATTGTGATAATCTATTCTTTAGTTGGAATGTTAGATGATGATATAAATATGATGTAAAATATATTTAAAGTAAATGGATTAAATTTAAGGATAGCAATGAAGGGATGATGAATTGATGAATACATGTTAGTCAAATATTTTATATGTGCCCACCTCAATTTGATTTATGCTGGTATATTTGAAACAAACCATCCAAGGTCTTGAGCAAATCCTCAGAATGTGGCAAACCAAGGCTTCCTCGCCTGCCCAGTTCTGTTGATTCTGCAAGAAATTATCACCTTCCCATTCAACTTTCCTAAGCCCCATTTCTTAGACAATTTCCAAACCGTCTGCTAATGCGGATGCTGGATGCTCTATACTCACTATTAAAAAAAATCCATCTCACACCTGCATTTCAGAAGAAAAAACAAAACTCCAGACCTATTCGAAATACATTAGAGGATTCAAAATTTGTCGTTCTTAATCAAATTATAAACATGTGTCTATCTACAACATTAACAGCACGAATCAATTGTTTACCTCTCAAAATTAATTGACATGTTTGTTTTTAACGTATCAAATTCAAGTTATCTATGAGGTAAATACACACATGTTTACAATTTAATTAACATATTTTAAATATGCTTCAATAAAAATAATATATTTTAAATATGCTCCACATCACGCACCTAAAATGATGAATCGACGGAAAGTCTTAATCAAATGAATTAACCCTAAACAATTAATAAAGTAATAGCTAATCTTCATGCGATTGGTTAATAAGTATTTATAGACATACAATGTTTAAAATTAGCCTTAACTCAATTTTAACCCGTAAATAGGAAGATAGAATGTGCGTAAATGCACTTGAACCCACAATTTCTTGCACCGATAATAATACCAATATTAACCGAGCTATAATTTAATTTGCAATATAATATTTTATTAAAAAAAAAAAGAGTGGACCTAAAAATTCCTTGAATTAATATTGCAGGAATGGTTGGTTGTTAGCATTGTGTAAAAACACCAAGTCATGTATATGTACCCACTTAATTAAGTAGGTCCAAATTAAGAAGTTTCCCCTTTATTTCCTCTAAATTATATTTTAGAACACCCAAACCACAATAATAGTATTGTTCTTTTGACTTTAAACATGCATTAATTTCCAAATTTAATACTCTCTTCTCATTTTCTAACCTAACCCACAATTCAATCTCAAAGGAATAAATATATTCCAAAATTGCAAGGCGTATATATTGTGTAATTGGTATAGAATCTTCTACATAAAATAATAAAAAATAAAATTGATTGAATAATTATGAAATGATAAAAAAATTAGTAACAATCTTTTTACTTGATTTCAACTTTGGATTCGATTCATGGAAAATCCTCAACCTATCCCCAAATAGATAGCTTAAGAATAGCTTATTCCATAATAGGTTTCAACAACCCTGACGGTATAGATTAATTGAGTATCCAAACACATGGCGATAATGAAAGAAAAAAAAAAATCAGCAATAAGCGGTAAGCGGTATTGAAAATAGAAATGGTTGTGAGAGAGGAGAGAGAATATTGATTAAGAAGGAAACGGCAAATCTTTCCACTTTCTTAGCTCAGATACATTGCATGTGGGTTATTTTAATGTGTATTGTCGCATACCCAAATCTCTCTCCTATCATCATAAAATCCATCCCTTTTTTTCTCTTTGCTCATCCATCTTTTCCTTGGTCTTCCTCCACCCTTTCCATTTTTCTTCTTCTCTTTTTTTTTTTTACCCTATTTGATAGGGTTTTCATGTCCTTCTAGCTCCAATCCATCTCATGCATTCGTGTCTTCCAGCTACATACGTTGACGTTTTAGCCTTCTTCCTTGTCGGGTCTCTCTTTTTTCTCTCTTTGGAGGGTTTTTGGGCGGCTAACGGTGTAGATTTCACCTTCCGGGGTTTTTTTGAGCTGTACCCATGTCAAAGCTCTTTTCTTTTAGTGGTAATTTCTCCATCTTTGCTAGTTTTTAGCTTCGTTTTTTTTGTGTGTGTGGGTATCTTTGATTTCGTTTTTGTTCAACTTGGTTTGTAGATCGGATATGATTAGGTTATACTTTATTTCAATATGGAAAAAGACTAGAGTTTTGAGAACGTACATGGTAGCTTAGGGTACTGATCTTTGTTATTATCGTGAAATATCATTGATGATTTTTATAGCTTTTGATATATTCCCAATTTGATTTTTACAAAAGGGTCCTTCTTTGGTATTTGGTTGATTAGGTAAAGTTTGAATTTTGAGTCTTGATTGTGAATTAGTCGGATTCAGGTTGACCTAGTGGAAGAACTCCAGTTGACTTTACGTTTTCTAGTTGCGGATTTTGTTTCTTTAAATACCCAAGTTCGTGAACGGGTTCTAGTTGTAGATCAGGCCGTGAACTGTCTAATTTATGGGAGATTTTGATGTTGCAGAGGAGCTACGTGTGTTTCTTACCTGGATCTATTTGTGGTTTTATGTTTCTTTCATGTTGAGAACAATAGAGGGGTTTTGGTTGTAGATCTGGTCTATTCTGAAGGGATCAGCTAAGGTTTAAGGTTCAGATGACTTTCTTTTGGGTTGTAGGTTGATTTTTCTGAAATATATGGGTCTGTGGGACTATATTTGAGATGGATTTATGAGTTATAGGTTCAAATCCCCATATAGTTCATGGATCTTGTGGATTTGCATTTATGGGGCTTCATATGAACCACTGGAGTCGAAAGTTTGGCCTCTAAGAAAATATTCCTAGGTTTCTTTTCATTATCTTTGTTTTGTTCGAAATGATATTGGTAGAGATGTGGTTTTTGAAAGTTTTTATATGGTCAAAACAACTTGATTTCTTAGCTGGATTTTCTTATTTATTATCGTCTTGTGTACTTCTCTTTTCTCATCGATGTTTTCTTATCTTGGTTTTCAGGAACTGATGATTTTTGCCCTGGGGGGTCGATCTACCCGAACCCCAAGGAATCAAGTCTCTTTTTGTCCCTTGGACGTCATGTGGATGTATATTTTCCCTCTCGCAAGAGGTCCCGCATCAGTGCGCCTTTTGTTTTCTCTGGAGAGAGGTTTGAGCAGAAGAAACCATCAATTGAGGTTCTCCCTGATGAATGCTTATTCGAAATTTTCAGACGATTACCTGGGGGCCAAGAGAGGAGTTCCTGCGCTTGTGTCTCCAAGCGTTGGCTTACAATTGTAAGCAACATCTGCAGCGATGAAATCAGTGACAACAAGATCACCCAAGCATTGGATCTCAACAATGAGAGCACAGATAAGAAGGGTGGAGATGTTTCTGAGGTTGAAGATGAGGATGTTGCAGGTGGATACCTCTCTAGGAGTTTGGAAGGGAAGAAAGCAACAGATATTAGACTTGCCGCTATTGCTGTTGGAACTGCTGGTCGTGGAGGATTGGGCAAGCTTTTCATTCGAGGAAGCAATTCCAGTTGTGGAGTGACTACTGTTGGCCTGAGGGCCATTTCTCGTGGATGTCCTTCTCTGAGGGTTCTTTCCTTGTGGAATTTGGCTACTGTTGGAGATGACGGTCTTTGTGAGATTGCTGAGGGGTGTCACCAGCTACAGAAGCTTGACCTTTGCCACTGTCCTGCTATTACTAATGAGTCTTTGCTTGCCCTTGCAAAGGGCTGCCCTGATTTGACTGATCTGACCATTGAAGGTTGTGCAAACATTGGAAATGAAGGTATCCAAGCAATAGCTCGCTGCTGTCCCAGCCTAAAGTCTGTTTCGATCAAAGATTGCCCCCTCCTTGAAGACCAAGGAATTGCAAGCCTTTTGACTTCAGCCTCATATTCCCTCTCAAAAGTAAAGCTTCAGGCCTTGAACATTACCGATGTCTCTCTAGCCGTTATTGGACACTATGGCAAGGCAGTGACTGACCTATCTCTCACTAGCCTTCCAAATGTGACTGAGAAGGGCTTCTGGGTTATGGGTAATGGTCATGGGCTACAGAAATTGAAGTCTTTCACTGTTAAAGCCTGCCGTGGAGTGACAGATTTGGGACTTGAAGCTGTTGGCAAGGGTTGTCCGAATTTGAAGCAGTTCTGCCTCCGCAAGTGTGCCTTCTTATCTGATAATGGGTTGGTGTCTTTTGCCAAAGCAGCAGGTTCACTAGAGAGCTTGGAACTTGAGGAGTGCCACAGGGTCACCCAATTTGGGTTGTTTGGTTCTCTTATTAACTGTGGTGCAAAGTTCAAATCTATCTCTCTTGTGAACTGCTTGGGGATCAAGGACCTAAATGTAGGATTGCCTCCTCTACCACCTTGTGAGTCCCTTCGATCGCTGTCTATCCGTAAATGCCCTGGGTTTGGTGATGCTAGCTTGGCTGCGTTGGGGAAGTTGTGCCCTCAACTGCAGAATGTGGAGTTGAGTGGGCTTCATGGAATAACAGATGTTGGGTTTCTCCCATTGCTCGAGAGTTGTGAGGCCGGTTTGGTGAAGGTTAATCTCAGCGGTTGTCCTAATTTGGGTGACAAAGTTGTGTGTAAGATGGCTGATTTGCATGGTTGGACTCTAGAGATGCTGAATCTTGATGGATGCAAGATCAGTGATGCTGGCTTGGTTGCAATTGCAGAGAACTGTCAGTTGCTCAGTGATCTCGATGTCTCCAAGTGCCAAATAACCGACTCTGGAATTGCAGCTCTTGCTCGTTCTAATCTGATCAATCTGCAGATCCTATCTGTGTCTGGTTGCAATCTGGTCTCCGATAACAGCCTGCCATCACTTGGAAAATTGGGTCAGACCCTCTTGGGGTTAAATCTACAGCAGTGCAAGGCAATCAGCAGTGGTGCTGTTGACCTGCTAGTGGAGCAGCTATGGAGGTGTGATATCCTTTTCTAAACGATGTTGCAGTATGGGATTATCAACAACTTGGGTTTTGACCCTTCGAGAAGCTTCAGAATAGCCTTTGCTTGTATTAGCAGTTTGTGTAGTTTTTGGGTCCATCAGCTATGGGTCTTCCGTTGTCTGGTACTCAGTCCCCTTTTCCAGGGAATACGGCCATTTTCCTTTTTTCTTTTTTGCAGGTCTCTTTGCATCAGAGATCTGTTACCAGGTTTTGAATCCCAATAATGGGTATTGGTTTCTTCATGGCCGGAGTTCCCTGAGAATATAGTTGCTGCTGGGTTCCGGATTTTAGGGAATCTTTTCTTCCTTCCTCGTAAAGGTTTTAGTCTGCTGGGTTTCTGGTGTTTTTGCTTAGCAATGTTCATTTCTGCTTGAGCTAAGCTTTTTGTTATTTGTTACCGTCTTTCGTCCATCATAGTTGGTTTTACCGAGTCTCCCACGTTTTTGAACTCAAATGTTCTACACGTGATGGTTGGGTCTTTTTCTTTTCTTACAGTGGCGGAATGAAGATCTCGAGTCATTGTAGTTATGGTTCGCTTTTGGCAGTTCAAAGTGTGGTGTCTAGCTTTCATGGGCTTTGGCCATGGCAGCAGTTTATGTAGTCTGCCATGACAACTCTTGGAGTTGTTTTTGTTTTATTTTTACCAAGCCCTAGTTTTGCTGGTTTCACTTGCTCTGAACTGCAGTTTGTAACCTTTCTGAACAATGTGAGTAGCATTAAATCTGCCATTGGCGGTCATGCATGTATGTTTCTGTGCCATAATTAATAAAAGTGATCGAAGTTTATGTATGTAAAAGCTTCATATTAATCTGCTAATTTGACTGATCTATCTTCCTATAAATTCTGTTGTTTCTGAATGATCTTAACTTCATTTTCCTAGCATGTTAGAAGAAATAAATAAAAATTCTGAAGAAACTATTAATCTGTCTAGATGATTAAAGATCACAAGTCTACATTCAGCTACAATAGATCAAAAAAATAAAATAAAATCTGGAGTTGTTGGAAACAGCATCTTATAAAGTGGGAACATGATCTTTCTTTATCAGCTATAGTTCAGCATCTCAATTATATAAAGTTTGACTTTGTGGATTCCAATTAGTGTATAATCACAAAAAAATCTATTTATATATGGTTAACATTAGCCCAAATGCTACTGTGAAAGATAAGATAAATGCAAAATAGTTTCTCATTCGTCGTCTTATTGATCTGTCAAATCTTGTACAAGAGAGAGAATAAAGGATTGCTCCTTCAGCTGGGCCTGATATGGGGGTCTTCAGTCATATACAGACACAGCCAATATATGGGGTCGAATAAAATTTTAATAATTAAAAAATTAAAGTCCCTTATATTCATATTTTAAGTATATTTTACATTATATTTAGATAAAAAAACATCTTCTATTAAGAAAATGAGATGAAATGGATCAAATGCTTAACTCAAAAAGTCTTGCTTCAAGACCTAGCCTGATTCGAGCTAAGGTCACTTGTTGGACACCTAATCACTTCAAAGAAATTATGTAAAATTCACTACTTGTTCCTATAAATTCCAGATAGACACTCTGAATATTAAACGTATCAGAGTTATGAGTGAACTATTAATTTATAACGCAATAATTGCAGCAAGTACGATGTCAGACAAATGACTGACTTTGCAAATTAATTTGAACAAAGAACCAAACATTGCTTGTATAATCCGGTAAAACCATACCGTTCCCCCAAAAGAAAATTAATAGGTTAATGACCATTCTGAAATTTACAATCATAGGATACTATAAATAATGCCCCTGCCTTCCAAGCATGAAATGGAAGTCAGATTGATTGCAGCAGGTTGACTGATGCTCAGTCTGCAAAATAATGTAGGCCCTAATTAAAGCATAAACGAAAAGCATATTTACAACTTTAAAATGGACATAGTTCACAAAACAAAGTTTCCATTCGGATTGGACAAACCCCAATCGATCATGGATCCTCAAACCGCAACAGACTCCAAAATTTCCGAGAATTAGGAGGGCAACTTGGTGAAGGAGGATTGACATACAGTGGTTCAAACAGGAAAGCAGGAATCTAACTACAAGCCCAGCAACCTTTGCAAGTGACACACGAAACAACCAAAGCTGCTGAATATAGAAGGCAACATTAACCCATGATGTAGAATTTTTCGTGCTTGATTCATTGATGATTTCAGTCTTTAGACATCGTTATTTATGCAAAATGAGGTCAAGAGCTTTGTATATGAACATCCACTTCAAACCATTGCCTTGCTTGGTGCTTCGTGTAATCGGCTATTGTACCAAGTCCACATAACCTCACTCTCCAACCATTGGCCCTCGATCTGTGTCAGCCTGACTTTCACCTGAATCAGCTCTAGAAACTGTCTCCTGCTGTTGCGATAGAGATAATTCCCCATTTGTCACATTAGATGAGGTGGCCTTCTCTTCTGTCACTTTAGATGACACTGAGGCTATCTTTCCCTCGGTAGTTGCTTTAGATACAGTTGATCCCTGATCGAGTGCCTTTGATGCATTTTCCTCATTTGTTGTACTGGACAAACTAGTCTTCTGAGAAGGCAGTTTGGGAAGAGATTTCCGTTGTGGCTTCTTTAAACGGACAGGGGAAATTACTTTGGCAGAGCTACCTGGATGTGCTTTCTCATCCAAACTTAGCCGGCCTAATTGGTGGCCACTATTGCTGTTACCATCAGAGTCCAAAGGAGTTGTGCTTTTTCTTCGACCAAGCTTTGGAGATTTAGCTCTTGTTGTTGGTAGCTGCATCCAGGCAATAGAAAAAAGATCAATATTGCATATCCTGATAAATCCAATGCTCCCATATGAAACACAAAATAGAAATAAATTTGAACCATGGTTAACATGTGTATCATCCAAAACAATACATCAAATATATTATAGAATGATGAATCTCCACACACTCGGGAAAGGATAAATAAAGTGGTCTTTGAGATGAGGAATGGGCCAAAGCAACTTAAAGCAGTTCAATTCAAAGTTATACATTCAGAAGTTCAACCAAAACAGATAAATGTTGGTCGAAATAAAATCTCCTTTGACGATACTTAAAGTGAAGTTGGACTTCCTATAAAAATAAATGAGTTAACAACTTAAAACATCGTGCAAAAACTAGGATATTTAGGATAATAAACGTTTGGCTACAATGTCTTAACATAAAGTGATATTACTTGGCACCATTTACAAGTCATGTGGACTGGTACAAGGTTGCTCCAAGGAGAGATGTGGCAACAACATGACATGGTCTAACAAGGATTGACCAATAGCCACATAGTACCAATAAACAACAGAAAATATGGGGAAAAACATCTTAGTTTGCATCTTCCGACATAACATACAGAAAACTCAGCCCTTCAAGATCTACCTCATGACAGTAATATACCAATTTTATACTCGATGTCATTGAGAAAGGTTTTCACTAATTACAACAACATTGATTTAATTGCTAACCAGTTCCAAGTTGTTACAAGCTATATGTATCAGCTCCAACTAACAATGACAATTGACATAGAAGACGTATGACTTGCAAATCGACAATCTAAAACAGCATTTTTCAGAAAAGAGAACAGCTCTTGTAGAATGATGAGCAGAGACGTGCAAGTGCCTGAACAACAAACGTGTACAACGGGGAAAGGTGGCGAACCTAAAGATAAAACATTGAAAGTAACCTAGGCAGCGCCATGTTCAGCATTTCAGCATTTCAGCCCTACCCTTCCCCCCACCTCAACCCCAAAAGGAAAAGACAAAAGAATCAAAGGATATGATAAACATGCCATTGTCATTAAACTTGAATTACAGCAACAAATTTTCCTATGCTAATTTCTAGCATTTTATACATCAGAACATTCAACTAACCTTCTTTATTTCCACCTTAGGAGGTGAAGGTTCCTGATAGAAGCTTGGCATTGGCGTTGCTTTAAAGTTCAAACTCTTCCTAAACATCTTAATCTCAGCTTCTTGAGTTTCCTGGCAAAAAAATGAAATAATATTATGATAAGGAAATCATTCCGGACCATAAGTCATCACTATCACAAAATAATACCTTGGACTTAGCTTGCAAGTTGTTCTTTTCTATTTTCCTCGCATGAATCTTTTCCTCAAGTTTAGAGTAGAACTGCACAAAACATTGTTGGAGACTTAAAAGTTAAGTAAAAGCGCTGCAAGAATACACAATATAAATCAACAATATAAAATAAGCACCAACAAATAAGCACCAACCTCTTTCCTTTTTTCAGCCCGTTCATCACACTTGAAACTGAATCCATATTTTGGAAGAGTACTAACCCTACGAGGCTTGGCATCAGTTGCAGTGGGGCTTCCATGAAGCAATTAAGGATAAACATAAACATGGTAAATTGAAGAACAGAAACCTATAGAGTACAGTTTGAAGGGAACTCAAGAACCCATTTTAACCCACAATTCCAGTAACAAAAAGTTCAAACTAAAAAAAGGATACGAGGACTCTGAGTCTCCTTCAGATTTTGTAAGAGGCCCTTTCTTCACAGGCTTGAGATTGGGTTTCTCCCTGTAAAACAATAGAACAGTTCAAAAAAGTTCAAAAAAAGGAACGAGAAGAAATTGAAACATATGCACAAGTAGCACATACGTGGTTCCTTCAGACGAGGCTGCATCAGACTTTTCAGATTGCTTTCATAAGAAGATAGAGGAAAAGCAACGATCAGAAAGGCAGGAAAAGTTATTAAGAAAATAACAACAGAAAACGATCACAACAGGAAATGAGTAGTACTAGTATGAATTCTAACCTTAGATGCATTGGCTTGTCTTTCACTAAATGGTCTGTTTTTATGAGGCTGATTCAGACCTGAACTTGTAGCAACAGAACCAGCACTTGAAGCTATTAATGGCACATCTGCACTTTTTCCATCTTTGTTTTTCTTCACTAAAGCAGAAGAAACACTTCCAGGACTAGACAGCTTCTCATTCTTGGTCTTGCCTTGAACTTTCTGAGGTTTGGATTGCTTCATATTATCCTCTATTTCCCCTTCCTAAGAATACAGACTAATGGTAATTAATAAAAGCACTCAAACAAAATGTTCAGACTTACTATACTACCTCAGAATCAATCAATGCATTGCTTTCAACGAAATCATCGGAGTCTTCTCCAGCTTCCCCAGTTCCTACATTGTCATTCATTCCATTCTGCGAATAAGTTTTGATGGTTTCCTCAACACTCCCATTCACATTATCTGAACTACTATCATCTCCACACAGCCGAAGTTGTGGATAAACACCATTCTGATGGGCAACTTTAAGCCCAACCGAAGACAAAATATTTTCTGAATCCATCACACTATGACAAAAATGAAACAAAGAAAATGGTAAGCCTATGCCCAAACAATGCAAAAGGAAATCACGTTTTCACTGATTTAAAAAATTTTCAAACCCTAATGTCAATACAAATTTCAATATTTACTAATTTTTGTTGGTCTATGTCTATCCACGTATATCTATCCTAACATCAAAAGATAAATTAGGGCTCCTTTTGGTTAAAGCTTTTGCTTTTCTCGATATATGTTTAGTTTTCTAATAAGAGATAGCTACACTATTCAAAAAAGAAAAGAGCCAAAAAACAGCAAATTAGATCTATATTTGCAGATAAACAGCAAGGGAAAAGCAAACTGAAAACTTGCTTTGAAATTTTTAAAAAGCGGAATCGAATCAGTCAAAAACCGAGTAATAGAAGAGCAAAGCACCAATGAGTACAAAGATCTCCAATGCCACCAAACAACTATCACTTTCGCTTCACATGTATAGGAATCAAACAAACAAGAAATTCAAAAAAAAAAAAAAAGAAAAAAAAAAGAGAGAAAGTTTTACTGATTTTGCTTCTTACCTCGTAAAACGTGCGATAAATCAGAACTCCAAGAAGCCGAGAAGAAGATCAATGCGAGAAATTAGTAAAATAAATCCAAAGGATCTGAGGAAAAGGAAGCTAGTAACATAAACAGTAGAGATTAGAGGATCTAAGCACCTAAACAGGAAGATCTTCAAAATTATGTTTGTTCAAAAATAAACTTCAAATTTATATTGAGTTAAAATTTAATTGGAATTTGAACTTCTGTTTTTTCCCCTCTTTTCTTGAAAGCTGAAAGTTGTTTCATACGAGCGGCTTTCAAATCCATTTCCAGATAACCCTCCATTTCAAGCGAAAATGACCACTCCCCCGGCAAAATACGGTTACCAAATACGTTTTTTTAACGACTACCAAAAACAATACGGTTTTCACTTTTCATACAGTTTCTTTTTTCTTTATAACCGGAATTTTGGAGAATAACGGACTGTTAAGTAACTAAACCCTGTTCCCTCCCCCTTACCAGAAAATGTATTTTTTCGGTCACAAAATAAAATATGCCGTAATTTATATTGGACAAACATTACACAAATTAAAAATTTTAATTACAAAGTGTTTTTCGTTCTTTTGTTTTGGAAAAAAATAAAATATAATTTCTTAACTTTGAGGACACTTTAATAAGTATAGTACAATTGATTACATCAGTTAAAAACCAATTAGTCAACCTCAGAGTAATTCGCTTTGCTTAATAAACTGATAATGCAGAAAAAAGAAATGCTTTTAAGCCAAGTTGAGACAAGATAAAGAATTTTGGTTATGTTTGGTTTTTTTCAACCTTGTGTATCATTACTAATTCGTAGATGATCTCATTGTTGAAAATTGCAATATTTTTAATAATCCTTTTTTTTTCCTCCAGTCACCTCTGATAACCACCAAACTAGAAGAGTCGTAATCAAAACTAATAAGACTTAAAACTTGTATTAGCTAATAGCTGGTATTACAAAATTTTTTAGTAATAATCTAACGAATATACAGGCCAGATGAGACGCTAAACATGATACATCATACAAATCTACGGAATAATTCCAGTAAACTCTCCTATTTAAGCCATTGTTATCTTGGACCAGAAAGCCGCACGGCTGAAAGATAAGCATCACTGTTGCAGTCTGATGGCCCCGAGGCGGAGGCGGAGGCCGAGGATGTGCCCTCTCCGCTCGTGGTCATCGATTTAAAGAAACTTGAATAAAGGCGAGATCCTAATGGAGAAGACATTGGTGGCTTTGTAACAGGGGAGAGACCCTCTAGCATTTGAATAACTTTGGTCATTGATGGCCTTAAGTGCATATCTTCTTGTATGCACCATAATGCAACTTTGATAGCAGTGTAAACTCTCTCATCTTCCCCTTCTATATTCAGCCTCGAATCGAGGATATCTCTCAGCTTCCCTTCGTCTAACATCTTGAAAGCGTAGGATGGAAAATAAGATTTCTCTGAAGATTCTCCCGGATCGAAGTTTTTTCTTCCGCCGATGATTTCGAGCAGTAGCATACCGTAGCTGTAAACGTCGCTCTTCTCTGATATCGCATAGTTTGTGATCCACTCAGGTGCAAGGTACCCTCTGGTGCCCCTTAGAGTGGTGAAAACATTGCTTTGCTCTCGAGTCATTAGCTTTGCCAAGCCAAAATCCGAGACTTTGGCTAGGAAGTGGTCGTCAAGCAATACATTTTCTGGCTTTATGTCGCAATGCACAATCTTTACATCACAATCTTCATGGAGATAAGCTAGCCCTTTCGCCGTTCCTACTGCAATATTGAATCTTGTTCTCCAATCCAGCAAGGGTTCTTCTCTGTTTCTTTTGAAGATCCATTTATCTAAGGAACCATTGGCCATGTATTCGTAAGCAAGAAGTCGATAGCTTCCTTCGGCACAAAAGCCTTTCAATCTCACCAGGTGAACATGATGGATACTGCCGATAATACCGACTTCAGCTCGAAATTCTTTCTTTCCCTGCCCGATGCTTTCCAGTTTCTTCACAGCAATTTGAGTTCCGTCCGCAAGAGTTCCTCGGTATACTGAACCAAATCCTCCATGCCCGAGCTTAACCGAGAAGTTATTTGTAGCAACCCGGAGGTCATTGTAAGTGAACCGAGTAGGCATCCCAGTTAAACTCTCCAAGAAGATATCCTCTTCTGAAGAATCATCAGGAGATCCTGGAACTTTTTTCTTTTTCTTGTAGTATCGATAGGACACAAAGAGTAAGCCCAAAATAACAAGAACCGTAGAAACTACTATAATCGCAACATATGGGAAGCTTTTGTTGCCGCCTCCATTCCCTACACCATTTGCATTGCTCGACATTTTGACAAAAACAACTAAATTAGACGGCTGACTGGAGTTTTGGAAGCCACCAACCTGGTCAAAAAGGAAACAGTTCCTCGAGCTGTTGTCATAGAACGCAACCATGCAAGAACAATTACTCATGCAGGACGCTTTGCAACCATCCATATTGGTTTCCGATGATGGAGAAACGTAGTCGAGTGCAAAATAATTGAGCCCAGTTCCGGCATCTACGAGGCTTACAGATTCCTTTCTCTCACCACAAGGAGAGGTAATACCTGTTTTACACGAGCCCGAACCAAGCGCCGATGGACACTGGCACTTAGTCCTGTCCGAAGGTGCTGAACAAACAAAATATGGCTGACAAACTTCTGGTGTACCACAAGGGTCATCTGGAATCTTTATTGATGATGAAGCCCTTCCAGCATGGAGATTGAAGAAAGATATAACGCCATCATTTCCCAGCACTGCAATCCAAGTGGCATTTGCATCATTAGGGTCTGAGATTTTAAATTGCCACAACAAGACCTTGCTTTCATCAAACAAACTCCATGAATTTGTATCAATAGTTGCTAAAGTGACCTCTCCACCGTTTTTATTAATGTTTTTGCGCGCGTCTTTCCCCATGGACCAATATGGCTGCGGAGTCGAGTAACCGGCCGAAAGGATCATGTCGCCAGACTTGATCTCGAGAATATAGCTTACGTTAGTACTGGAGCTAGGATCGCTTATAAGTTTCATTCCTTGTCTAAATTCTTGGTCCGAAATAAGGGTATCTGTGGGATGAGCAAAACTCTGCCACATTACTTTGCCATCATCCCCTTGCAAAACCAAATTTCCCGAATCCTGCAACACCATTGCAGAAACGCCTTTGCCACTGGTATTTGTCGTCCAAACAACATTCCCTTCTTTCTTTAATAACACGTTGCCGTTTTTGTCAAACACAAAGAGGTCAGAATGTGAAACAGGGGAGCCCCTGTTAGCGGTCCAGATTACTTTCGTAGTATCAATGTGCACGACAACTAGCAGAAACAATGTGACATCCGAGGTAGTTGTAAAGCCGAAACCAAATGCTGAGTTGTTAGAGACAAGAAACAACCCGTCTTTGTCGATCCAATCCATTTGAGCGCCTTGAAAACCCGGATCAATCGACCCAGTACTTCGAATGCCAGCCGTACAGATTTCTGAGAGAAAAAGGCTAGACAGTGCAAAAAAGCCCAGGAAACGAATAGAATCCCCACTTTCCATTACAAAACTCCGAGCTGATAGTCAAAACAAAGAATCTTCTTAAAGCAGAACAACAAGATAACCCCCGAAAGACCCAAAAAGAAATGAAATGAAATGAAGAAAGACAAACAGGGTTTCTAGGCAAGCATAATTTCTGGGTTTCAGGAATTTAATCCATTAGGCTCCTCCCAAAACACTATTGGCAGATCTTTGGCACAAAGTGACAACATATTGCCTGGACCACAAAATTTTAGCCATAGAGGAAGCAAATTTGAAAATATAGACCCATGAAGCTACTATACCTAGTCCTAGTCCTATTAGAAAAGAAGTTTGGATTTTAGAATACGAAGAGAAAAGAAAGTAAAACAATTCAGGGTGGGAAACCAGTTAATGGTTTTCACAGCTCAAAAGGAAGAAAAAGAAAACTGATTAACTTCAAGCAAGACATACCTATGATAGGATCAAAAGAAAGGAGCAGAATCAGGCAAGTTGACAAACTGATGGGCACTCCTCATTCGACCATGAAATGGAACGAACAAAAGGACCGGACCGACTAACTAGAACTGATGGATGCTCTTCACCTGGCCATGAAATGAAGCTTTTATTTGGATAAACACAGACGGTGGTAAAAAGAGAAGCAAATTCATAACTGTTCCCCAGTTTATACCAGCAACAATTATGAAGAAGATAAAGGTCAAAAGGGAGAGACTGAAGAGAGCATAGAACATGGGAATAAAAGGGCAGCTCTCTGCCTCTCACCTCATTTTTTGTTGGATGAGATTTGCATAAACAAGTGGATTTGTAAACATGGGTCTCTGGCTTTTTCCTAAATCTGTTTCTGCTTCTGTCATTGAGTTGAAGAGAGATCTGAGCTGCCTTTACATCCTTTTCAAGCTGTTCTTTTTTTTTTTTAATTATTTTGTGTTTTCTAGTGCTTTTTTCTTCCAAAGATGATATAGAAAACTGTCAAAGAAGTATTTAGCTTTTTACATGGGGTGGGGCTTGGTTGATAGATCCAATAAATGCATGTAAGAAAATAAATTGCAGAAAATTGAGAATCCAATTTTTTCTTTTTCCATGAAAAAAAGACGAAGAACCAGTCAAAATTGTTTGTGCAACAAAAACATAGGGTGGAACCCTGTTGGCTGGCTGTTCAAATTATAACACTACAAATAAGTATCCCAATTAACCAAAGTTCCCAACTTAAAAAACATTACTAAGAAATTGGCTGTTTTTTTACCATTTTCCCCATATTGTCACTAAGCACTGCGAGTCTTTGTTTCATTTACAATATCATAGTAAGTTTTGAATATTAAATGGATTTCACTTTATTATATTGTATTTTAGTAAAATTTGAAAGACATGTGTTACTCTCTTAATATTAAAACATCGAATATAAATAGGGGTCTCGTATATTTAAGAGGGAAGAGGGGATGGGGACAATTGGTTGGTTTGATTGTATTTTGGGTTTATTAAATTGAATGATTAAAGGGTTGGGTGGTGACTGGTGAAGGAAGTTAAATGGCAATAGCCGATTGGGACATAATTTAATGCCAAGTGGGAAACAAAAGTTAGGAGGAAAGGCGTCAAATGGTCAGAGTACTCTGTTTTTTCCCACCCAAAAAACTGATGCCCCTTGCTTTGCGTTAGCCAGGATGTCAACAAGGTGTGGGTCCCTAAACCCCTAAACTTCTTTTACCTCCCATCCAAACCAATCTTCCTATTCGGACTATTTACCGGAAAAATACTACATGTTCTCACCTATTATATTTTAACTTCTCCATAAAAAATTAATATCGAGCAAAATTATCTCTCCATTAAAATTTGGTATTAATATATATAAGGTATTTATTCATTTATATTCTTATTTCAGTTTTCAATAACTGAATTCGACCAAAGCTTATTCAAATCTCAAAAAGTAATCAATTAATAAAGTGAAAGAAATCTAGCCTTAATGTTCTTAGTCTAATAATGTAAAAGCTACTAAATGACTATAATATATTGTAATTACTAATTACTGAATAATAAAAATCTAAATTAATTGCCTGTAAATTAAATGTTAGTCCAAAAGCAAAAAGAAATTCAACAAATTAATCCCAACTGCAGCAGACTTTGAAGCTTTTGCTTGAATCAATCGAATTAATGCATATGGATAGGATTAGGAAGCAAATATTTATAGGCCACTGCCTATGCCTCGGCAATTAGCACACATCACATGCAATTAAATATAAATATAGGTTTCAAACTTTATTCCATTACAACTTGACATATTGTAATTGTCACATGACCAAAAGTTTACTATGTACTAAAAACGAATTTTATATATATAATGATATCCAAATGAAAATTAAATAATAATAATAAAAGTCACTCAGAAAAAAAAAATCATAAAGCCGTTTTATTGCTATAAAAAAAAAGGCAACAAAAGGGGAAGCCGCCATGAAATTATTAGGTTAATTTATAACATATTGGTGAGAAATTAGATTAAACCTAGGATTAACAAAAATGCAGTGATACATAAAAACGAAGTGGAGTTAGGTGGAAAAGATCCTACCATCCATTGATATGGATGAAAATTATGAAGAAGATCAGCTCACAAATTTCAAAACAATTTACTCGGTCGTTGCCTTCTTCAATTGTAAAACATATAAAACTTTTTTTAAGTAATTTAAAGGATGCGATATAAAGTTGTGGTTGGTTACTATGGCATTGAAAAATAAGAACCAATACGGTTTATTATATGCATTTTCCTACTTACTTTTAACCCAATCTTAATTTGTTTCTGCCTCTTCTACACGTCTCCCACTGGATTAAATTTCACAGAATTTAAATCATTAAATTTATTATATTAAATATCACAACATATCGTCTTAAACACTAATTTACCTAATCTCTTAAAAACAGCAAAATCTTTCTGATGTATACAAGTTGCATTTTTTTCATCCAATATTGCTTTCAGCTTTTAATATACATGTAATAGTCCTACTAAAAGTTCTGATTGGAAATTCGCTAATAGTTTATTGCTGTGGTTGGTTTAATCAATTTATTATATTAATTAATTATTTAAAAGTATCGATATGTGTAAAATATTAAATAAGAGCATAATATATTTTATTGATAAGTATTTATTTGTTTATAATACTTTTAGTTTTTATTGGATGAAATTATTGAAATAAACACTATTACCAAGGAGTTAAAACATTCATTATGTAAATTAATTAGTGAATATTTTTAAAAATTTAAATAAATAAATTTCTTAACTTCCTTATTTGTAAATATTAACCTTGTGAAAATTGATAAATATTAATAATGTTTCAATGTAATCGTAAACTATATTGTTGATGATAATTATGTCATGTTCTTATTATATAAATCAGTTATAATTAAGTTTTAGAGCATGTGACAAAATGAGCAATTTTCGTGCAAGTATGATAAGATATGCCACTCCATATATCTCATTCACAATCAGCTATGAAAAAAATTATTTATCCCAACCTTTTTTTGTTTTGAAGGTTTTAACTCAACACATTTTTGCAAACCTCCACTAACGAAACACTATAATTAAAAGGTTTGACTACTCAATTTTTCATTTGTGCCTAAATCAACTATAAAAAAACTCAAAACTCTATTACCAAACGCTCCAAAACTTTAGTATTTTAACTGTTTCTAATTGAGACTTGAAAAGAAAAAAAGATTTATTTCTATTTGTTTTTCAAAATTGCATCGCCGTTATATATGCATGTGGAGGGGGATATAATGGAAGCCATTTAGAGCTTTCGATTGTGCTAAAAATAAATTGATTGATGTCAGAGAGATAACCATAAATGTTAGTACCAACTATGTATTAAACAATATATATTTAGAGCTCATTTAATCAACACATTAACTAATTACAATTAATAATGGGACCCCAATACTGTACTCGCCGGTTGCCGTACCCCGTCGTTGTCTCTTCCATATGATAACTCCATCTGAAATACAATGGGGGCGATTTTCACTTTTGCGCTGCTAATTATTAATCATTTTAATACCGTCTAATATTCCACTGCCATTCATTCAAATCATTATTTGCTGAATTACGTTCCTGCTCTTACAATACTGTTATTTCTCACCATATTCTAATATATAAGTTAGTAATAAATTAATTTTAATTGGTATTTATTAACCATCTATATAGCTTGTTTTTGAAAAAGATGAATTTTTTTTTTTTTTGTTTATTTTGAAAGGATCTTATTTTTTTATAAGAGTTTTTACTCATATTTCTAATTTCAAGTTTAAATCTGCATTAACTGCTCTTTATTTCATGTCTAACTATTATAATATATATGTAATGAATAACTCATTTAATTGAGAGTAACCAAATGAATCATTAAGGTTTACTTTTTCTTTTTTTTCGATTTGACTCTTATTCTTTTTTTAGCTAAATTTAGTTATTTATATTTTTAAAAATAGTCAAATAGTTTTTTTATAATAAAAATATTGATTAAAGCATTAAACTTTTAACGATGTTGGCATGATAATCCACATGACAATTTTTGATATTGTGGGTGAAAAAAAAAAATGTAATAAATATATTTATTAAAAATTATCATAAAAATTAAATGATGCTCTGGCTACAATAGTAATGTTAATTATTTATCACGCATAGTGCTCTCAACTTAAATTTTATTATAATAAAATTTTTATTGATTTATTATATATAAAAAATATTCTAATAAAAATATTAACTTAATTTGTAAAGGATATTTAAATAATTTCATAATTTTTTCATCGTAAATCTAATATATTTTTATAAATTTAAAATACTTCCTTTTAAAAAAAATTTGATTTCTTTAACCACAAAAAACTACCCGTATTAATGAGATTGAGAATAAAAGTGAAAAGTTTTCCATTGACATAGGCTGGCTGTCTGCAAAAATGAATACATTAGGGTAGCTTGCCACCGGTGGGGATTTTGCATGGACATATACAAGGATGTTGATACTATGTCTCGAATCTCGAAGGATGATCAATGTAGCCACACGGCAAATAAACATCATTTCATGGGTTTCTCACATGGAAATGCAGCTCTCATCTTCCAACCAATCTTAATTTTGGGTTTTCCTTGAATTTAGACATCAACTCGGGACTGGGAGCACAGCAGTTGCTTTAAGTTGAGTTGCATGGGTTTTTGTCTTTTGCAGAGTTTAAGGTTAAAAATGCGTCATATATCACATGCACTCAGCTGATCGTGCATGTATATGGCAGCTTGTTGGGAATCCAATAAATTACCATGTGATGTATTCTCATCATATGTTTAAGTCCAACAACGGCATATTAAAAGTAAGTTATGGTGAAGAGTCAGGTTAATCAGTATAAACACCAATTAAGGAGGATGACTAAATAACTGGTTTTTCGAAATCGAAATATGATTTTTTATTCATTTTTAAATCGAAATCCAATTATTTATTGCTTTTTATTTTATTTTATTTATTATGGACATGCAAATCTTTGACAACTCTTTTCTCCAGATTTCCCAACCAGTCAATCATCAAGAGAAATAGTCTTCGAAAATCGGAGAGAAACATAGCACGTGAATAATCTCTCTTTAATTTATATTTAGAACCACCATGAAAATCCTTCTAGAACCTCAAATGAAGTCATACGTAATTACTCATTGAATCATTTTTTTCCTTTTTCTTTATCTGTTAATTTATATTCAAAACGAAAGGTTGATTGAATAATACAACATTATGATTTTGTTGTAATTTCAATATTTAGTTTTGAGTAACACAAAAATTCCATACTCCCGGAAACATATTTTCCATTTAAATTAAAAAAAAAAATTTGCATGGATCATGGTCGTGTCAAAATGACATCACATCTTGATCTAGAAAACTTTTAATGTAATTCAAACTAACAATGGCCCCAGTTATATTTTAAATCATCAGCACAACTAAAATAAAGATAAGTGAAACCCAGATGATATATTTTATCTCATATATACATAAAATATTCAATAGATGCAGAGCTAGTAGCGTTGAACCAGGCATGATTAGAAGGTCATACCGTTGGGGACTGAGGAAGGTGGGCTGATGGTAAAGATATTGTTTTACTTGTCTTCAAAGAAAAGACTTTACCCCTCTTTTTTCCGTAGTGGATGTGTTTGAAAAAAATAAAATAGAGATGGTACCATCAGAAAAGTTATTGCATAAAAATAAGCATTAGGTAACCTTTTGAAACTTTCAAGTTTCAACTAATAGGATTATAAGGGTCCAGTTAACACCTATTAGCACTAATTAACCAGGTTTTATAGTTGTGATCATCATAATGATCGTATATGTATGTGTGTTGAATTTTGGTGTCAATTAGGTAAGCAAGATGTTAGTGGAACATCGTCTCAAATAGTTTACCTTTTGTTTTCAATTGAAATTGCTCTACTTTTACATGATATGTTTGTTTGTTTGACTGAAAATAGTGTCTGAAAAATAATATTTGAGAAATGATTTATTTTTCTAAAAAAGTTAATACTTTTTGGTGTTTGAATAAATTTATATAAAATATTTTCTGTTGTATAACAGAGTTCTTAAAAATATTTCATAAAACTGTTTTTAATGAAACAAACATACAGAGTTCTTAAAAATATTTCATAAAACTGTTTTTAATGAAACAAACATACATTTGAAATTTTCTTATTTTTTTCATTGTTTAAGAGCTTATTTTATATCTATAAATTTATATTTCACATTGTTTAGGTTCATTACAAAGTCATTTTTTAGTTACATGACTACCAAGTAAGTATTTTTTGGTTGAAAATGTGACAAAAAAAATTTAACAACTGTCAACAAATAGACTTGATTTTCAAATATAAAAAGTAAACTGACTAAATTCTTGAAATTAAAAGTACAGAAACTAAATTAATTTTTTTTTGAAGAGTACATAGACTTATGATATATTTTAACTTTTATATTACAAAACATTTCTTATTAATATATATATAAATTGTAATAAATATTTATTATTAAAATATTAATATTGAATACTTTCAATAATATGTAAAGAGTATTATTTAAACGTATTGTTTTTAAAATTTATTATTAAAATAAAATTAAAATATTAAATAATTTATTAAAATATAATTAAAATAATTTATTATATGACTAAATATTAAAAAATATAATATTTTAATATTTTTAAATATTTTTAAAAGTAAAAATAAAATTTATTATCAATATAATAATATTAAACTTGATTTAAGTTATTTTACAAGAAAAGAAACTTATTTTATATTGATCTATAAATCATTTTCTATAAAACAAACACAACACAAAAAATAATTCGAAACCTCTTCCTTTTAAGTTGAATATGTTTGAGGTGTGGCCCAATGATTTAAAACACCCAGACCTACTGACTTTTACTTGATTTTTTTGCAAAGCCCAATGCCCATAATTGAAGCACGTGACCGCAAGGTATCATTTGCGGAACTTAAAGCAAACATTTTCTTGAAGGCACGTGGATTCATCGTCAAACAAGGCTTAGCTTCTCAGTTGAATTGGTTACAAAAAGACTAAACCGTGATTCGTGAATGGATGTATGTTTTGATTGTAGTTAGTTTAACTCACGGGTCGGATTCGCTGTCGGTGTTTGACGTTGCAATTCTCGACAGGCTTTCTCAACTTCGCCTCCAATGAAAACTAGACAAGTAAGCCAAAGAAACACTACATCACGTGTCTACAAGACGGATTTTTTTTTTCTTTCTTGACCGGCGACTGCGGCTTGATTGATTTTTCATTATAATAGCTTTTTTCTTTCCTTCCCCCTTACTCTCCAGACTCTGATACTATACTTTAATGTGTCGAATATGAATACCTGACACGGATACAATATTTGGTAATAAAGAAATGATCATACATAGAGCAGCAAATTATGAAGATGTCCCCTCTACCAGCACCAACTCAGAACTGGATCAAACATGTTCCATCATAAATAAGAGAGTCAAATGCATGAGTCTTCTGAACCAAGTGTCCTCTGAATAAAGAGGCAAAGCAGGGAAATAAATATCACTTTCCTTTGATGACATGTGAGACACTCAAAATCTACCCGTTGAACTCCCAGCAAATCCCACTAAGGAAGTTTGATCTTTACTCAAGGGTTTAATCTTTGATCAACAGTTACTCTCATGAAAAAAATAAAGAAGCAAAAAGGTGGCAAATTTTACCTTGAAAGATGCCCAAGGTTCCTAATTGCAGACTCGCATTGATTAAGCGACAAGAGTCGGTCGTTTTAAACCATGATGTCGAGAGAACCTCTGTTCCTAAACTTTTTAAAGACAAATTTAGATAAACAGAAAGGTTCATATTCTCCACCACATTCAAGGTTTTTAAACTTGAAACCAAGAAAAAAGGATTAGAATCTGACCCCACCATTGGCAGGAGACAGTACACATCCTTCACAAACAGTAGCCACAAACCCACTACTTAATCCAAAGAAAAGGCAAAAGCAGTGCTCATCAGTCATCCATTCGTGATTTCGAGCCTTCCTAATTAGACCAAGTATGAAGGGTCCACATAACAGTCATCAAGAATATTGACCCCAAAATAATACTGGTTAGATTTTTGAACAGAGACCTCTGTCCCCTACTCATACAAACACTTTTTTCTTCAGATTTACATTTATTAGCATTTGGTCTACTTCTTAATCAAATAAAATCAGGCATGTTGGCCACTGATAACATTTTGCTTCTGCTAATAGATAAGTTTAAGAACTAGAATTTAGAGAAAAACAGCCACTTTTCCTCCAGGATAATATTAAAGTCGACGTGTCACAACCACAACTAAGCAGAATTGATCACACAAATATTCTTATGCTTTTTCCAGTTAACTGTTTTCAAGGGTGTGATTTGCCGTATATATCATGGAGCAGACAGATGGAAAGATATATCAAAAGTGAACATAATAGGGTTATATTTCTACAAGCAGCAACATGGAAGACAACATTCTTTGTACGTTGCAGTTTCAAGAGTCTCGTCGGTCAGTTTGTTGGTGAATCCCTCATTTAACTCAACTCATTCAATATTGCAACTTACATTCTTGCAACATTTTAACACACTGCTCATTAACATATAACTTCAACTACAAAAAGATGGCGAAAAAAAAAAAGGGGAAAGAGCTTCAGGAGATCGTACTCACCAAGACGATGTCAATGGTCTAAAGGACACTCTAGGATCCTACACGCTTCATTCTTCCAGTTAATTCGCTGCAAGGAAGCTTTGGTGACAAACAAAATTGCTGATCGACTGGTGGACCATAAATTGTCTTTCGCTTGCTCAATGTTGCATCTACATTCATATGTCCACCTTCAAGATTCCTTTCGTTTGAATACGGGTTCAAGGGGGCATCTCTGTTGCTCCTGGGTAAGGAAGATAAACTTTCATCAACTGGGGGTGTCAGATAACTGAACTTGTTCCACTCTAGAAAGGTGGAATCGGTGTTTTTAATTTCCTTGTGCCTACTGTTTCCAGCACTCAGGCAAGGTGTTGAGAGAGGGCCCAGCCGCAGTGATAGGTCACAGGGAATTTCATGTGGGTTGTTAGAAGTATTTCTAACATCTGTTTGGTTCATCTTATTTGAGGAGTCCACATCCGGAGAGAAGAGACTATGAATGACACCCATCATGGCAGGCTCTATTGTGTTAGAAAATGACTTTGGTGAGATTCCATAACCATGCCGCTGTTCTTCAACTTTAAGGTTGTTTCCATAGAAAAGAGGATAAACTGAATAGGTATTTGGAGGATGCTTCTCTACATTACTAGCAAGACGACTAGTGTTTGATGCAAAAGGAAACTTGTCAGTGCCACGGTTACTGTTCTGAGCAATGTGTTTCTGAGCTTCAGAGCCCATATCCGTCATGTTCACGGTTGTGTGTTTTAGGAAGCTGGAATAACTAGCCATGCAATGTGAATTAGTTATGAGATTTCCTTGAGTAGTGCCCTCTGCTTTTTGGCTAAGATAAGACCTTGGACTACAATTCCGTTGGCTCCGCAAAGTCCTTCTCGCAGTGCAGCCCAAATTAAGAGCAGCTAACCAACAATAAATAAATCACATATCAGGAAAATGGTACAATTTCTGAAGCCAGTGATGTTCATGATTGAAGTCATAAATTACCCCATAAGCAACAAAGAACCAATTGTAAATATGCATATTTGGACTCAAACAGGGGAAATTAGTCACAAAAGTGGAAGGGTACCTTCAATACAAGGTTGAAGAAGCTCTCCAGTTTCAGTACTCTCATCACGTCTAATGATTGTGTTAATGGCATCATTTGTTCGATCCCAGAGGGTTTTAATGTCCATGTACTCAGCCTATGCAATAAGACAGATAAACAAAACCAATCTCATCCCCTCCCCTAAAGAAAAATAGTAATATGACATGTTTGGTTGGCTTCCTAAATATACAGCTAACTTGAAGGTGACGTATTATGAACGTTTTAATTCATCAATTAGCAAAACAACAGAAAATATCATGATCAAGGCTTGTCCTTTTCATTTAAAACTTAACATAGCAGAGCATAGGAGGATATAAACAGTGGCCAAAAGGTGAAAAAATTTACCTCAGAATTGGCTTTGGAATACATAATTTCTTCTGCTTTTAAGACAACAACAGGGAGCTTCTCTTGCCATTCCTTGTTCTTCTTTGTTGCTGAGCTATGAATCTCATTTACAACTCTAAAGAAATCAAATACATACATATAACACAAAACCAGTCACAAACGAAGTCTACAGAGCAGAAATACATTTAAATGAAAGAAAAACAAAGTAAGAGAGGGGAAAGACCTGAAAATTTCCTGAATGAGAGAACCCCTCATGGGTTGGTGTCTATCACTGTGCCAAGCTCTTCTCTCACAGACATAAGGTCTTGGACCAGGTCTAGGCATCTTCAATGATGAAGAAGAGAGAAGAAGAATAAAAAAGAAACCCTTGGCTTCTTCGAAGAGAAGTAAAACAAAGGCTTTGCCAAGTCGGGCTGTATAGAAAAACTTGTTGGTAGCTCAACTCAAGCTCATGCTTTTTGGTTTTCCTTTTTCATTCACTGAACCCCAAAGCAAAATGCAGTACTGTAGCAACCAAAAACAATAGCAGTGAAAGAAAGAGAGAGAAATAAAAGAGACTGGGAGAGGGCTTCCTTTTTTTCTTTTCTTTTTTTTTTTCTCTCTTCTGTCACAAACTCAATCATTTCAAGGAGGGTTTAATTGATGAGTCTTGGTGTGTCCCCCACTCATCCACATGCCTGCTTCCCCCAGCCCCAAGAGTCTCTCTCTCTCTCTCTCTCTCTTTCTTTCTTCCTTTTTTTTTTTTTTTTTTTTTATAAATTGCTTTCTAATTGTTTTTTTTTAATTTTAAATTTGGCTCCTTTTTACTGTATCTGCTTGTCCTGACCATACATACAAATACAATGGTAGTGGTGGGGGGTAGTAGAATTGGTAAACATTGTCACTGTCGGTGGCATATATCTATGTAACCCCAGCCTCTTGCACCCTGTGTCCTCGCTCTGTAAACATTTGCCTATCAACAGTCTGGCAAAATTTCTATCACAATTCACACGCCCTCAACACCAAAAAGATGGTGGCCTGCCCCTGGAGCCTGGACCCATACTTAACCCTGCAAACATGCCTGCCCATTGTCGTGTCTCATGCTAGGCTTTGACCCCCACTCACTTCACCTAATCCATACAAAGTATGTAATTAACATGATATCCTTTTAGAGATAGTAATCTAGAACATTTCATGCCACTCAAACAATGATCACGTGTTTTCAGTCTCACCTTGCATACTTTTAACCTTTCTTGAAGTTGAGGTTTATAAATATAAATGGAAGTAACATGCGCCGGCACTCTTAACCATCAAAATATGCTGGTGAAAATCTTTAAAGAAACTTTATTCACTAAGGGCACCCACCTTCCACAAAAGTATTAACTATCATATTCATTTATGCTTTTCTTGGCAAACCAAAACTTTCAACCGGATAATTAAATTAAAGGCACTGTACCTTTCAACAACTTTATACTCAAATTATATTACTCATACATACATACATACATACATGATATATCTTGACATACGTATATATATATATTCAATTATGTGCATGTTTTCTTTTTCTGTGAAGATGTAAAAACTAGTATAGGAAAGTGGTAAAGGAGCCCACACTGTATAAAAGGATGAGGAGATCGATGTTTACTTTAAAATAGCTGATAAATGTCTCTGTTGCTGAAGGTAAAGGCACCTTCTATTTTTAGCTTTGTACTTTTGTAGTAGCAGTTACTGCCACCAGCACTTGTCGGCTCGACCCACTCCATCACCCCCTTTTGTTCCCTTTCCTTTACAATGGATTACTATTACCATCCATAAAGCTTTTCAAGTGTGTGAAATGAAACCCATCATATTTCAGGATCAACATGTCGCATGTTTCAGGAGATAAATATTTAATTAGATATGCAAATTTCGCATCTCTTTGCTTATGTCAGACTTACAAATTGTAAGCTTTACCCAATCAACCAACATCGTCACAATCACTTTATTCATTCAAGAAGCTAAAAATCTTCTTGCCATGTCTTCGTCTCTAGGCAAAAACAATAAAACATATTTTTCCAATTTCTGTCGAGTTTCATGTTTTCCGAAGTTGAACCCATTAGTATCAAAGTTCTTGGGCCTGGCTGTTAAAAGTACGATATGGTAAAACAATATGGAAATTCACTCTACTGCTTCTCCGGTTGAAATCCCATTGCATTGCGTTATTTTTTTTGTTCTTTTTTGGCAAAAATATCCATTTGATTCAAGAAATTAGGAAACGGAATTAAGGTAAGAGTTCGCTGAAAGTTTCTGTTTGTGAATGATCTTCCAACATGTTGAAAGATGCTATGTTTATTGGGTGCCATTAAGTGGGAAAAATCATCTGTCCTTTAGTACCAAAAGACCCACACACAACAAGAGCTGATTTCTACGTGGCCTGATTAAGACAAGGTAAGTTAAAAGATGCCAATGAAATGGTGATTTTACCAGGCTCTACTCTAAAGATTGTGGAAAATGCGGGTCATGCTCTTTAATTGGGGGTGTTAGGGAGAATATGTGGACTTGGTACCCTGGCACGTCCTTTTCTACCCACCGTCCCAAACAAAGACAACATAGTTCTTTTCCAATGCTATTAACATCATGATTCTTGACTTCAACCACTGTTTTGATTTCAACTCCATTAGCTTGGCGGATGTTTGATTGCTGCTTTATTCACTTGATTTTTTGTTTATAAGCTCACGTTAACCATGGTCCCATGGAGCACCTAGGACACAACGGTCGACGGTGATGCCTAAATTCTGCGTGGACCACCATGTAAGTGTCAAATTTTGATTCCCCTCGATGATAACCAGGCTCAAACACAGGAGAATTTTACAAGTCAATGGGGCCTTAAAAGTTAAAAACTGTGTATATGCATTTAATGCCTCCCCTTCTCCAAGATTTCCTCAGTTCCAAAGCCAGCACAACTAAGCAATTGCAGTGAAAGGGAATGTTCCAGGTAGAACAAAGTCCTATCTATATTATAAATTACAACTACAACTACAACTACAACAGCCTTTTAACTACCAGAAGGAGGAGAAAACCCAGAATTCTAATGTGCATTTCAATATATCATTGGGGATTTCAGGTCCTTTTCATTTCTCTCTCACAATTATTGCCATGGTGACAATTTGTAAGGCTTGACTTCTACAATCAATTACCGGATTCTCATCACATGTCAATAGGATTTCCGGGCAGCTTAAGTTTAAATATTACTTATTTAAACAGAACAACTAAATTACAAAGTATTGAACTAAAAGCGATTAATATGGTCAACTATATCATCAGTCAAGTGTTAATCTAAGACAAACATATTCTACCAGCATACCTTGTCATGTAAATGTCTACGAAATTAGATGAAACCTCAAAGCTGAGGAGTAGTATAGACAAGAATGTAAAGCCCACAAATACAAGCAGTGATCCAAAATAGCTTCCAAGATCAACAAATCAGGTATTCTGGTTTAGAAGCTTAAATATTGGTATAACGCATTACAAAACACAGATCTTTCGGATCAACATAGAGGGCCATAAACAGATGCATGCATTAACATTGCAATAAACCCAAACCTCTCTCTCTCTTTTTTGGGTCAATTCACCAACTAAATTGAAACCAATGGCAGACCTAACCAGGAAGAAATGTTAAAAGTAGACATCATAATCTACAAACAGTGAGGGAGAGGAAAACATTTTGGTTAATCAAGCCCAACAAAGTTGAACAAGTTTTAAATTCAATTAATATCGAGTTATTTCAAATGTCTTGAGAAGAGAAAAAAACATTAAAGATATGAATGTCAATAATATTCTAATATTACAAAGCAAAATGAGACATTGTAATCGGATCATGAATCTCCCCACATCAAAAATCCCACAATAAGTATTTGAACCCAAGTCTCCTCTCTCTTTTCTTCTGATTTTTTTGCACAACTTGAGGAACATCATATCATTTCAAAAGAAAAGCAGAGAAAGATAATGCGAAAGTAGGCAAAGAACAGTCATTGTAAGAAAATCAGTAACGTGTGTAGTAATACCCGGGCGGTGGCCCCATTCCATTAACAGGTGGCATTCCATAAGGCATCACTGGCATCGGTCCAGGTCCATAATATCCAGGGTTGTTAATCTTGGCCAAACTAGATTGACCTTGCATTCCATCCTTCGAATATTGCTGCCATACTTGCTGTTCCTGGACAAGTAAATGTTGCTTCTTTTCCATGTCAGCCATTTGCACATATGAAGGAGGTGGAATGCTCAATGACGCAACAAATGGGTCTTGATTGACATTCTGAACTGTTCCATCTGGTGCAGGAAGAGCTAAAACCGGTGTCTTCCCTGGCCCTGGCAATGCCACACTACTGGCACTCCCCCCACTTAACTGACCAGTGCTGACATGCTGCCTTACTATTCCCTGATCATACATGCCATTCAACAATAATGGATCGAGCCCACCACCCAAAGCTGCTTTTTGCCTCGACAAATTACTAGCTGACTCAAACAAAGCCAATTCCCAATCTGCCTTCCCTGGTTCAGCAGCTGGGGTTTGCCAAGCAGATGTCACTTCGGGCTGCCCATTTGATGGGATAGCTTCCAATGATCCATTACCGTTATTTGCTGCAGGACCATTAAACAAAGCCAAAGCAAATTTGTTTCCCTGATCATCGGCTGTGACAACATCATCCCTCAAATTCACTAAATCCTCCTGGGGTTCTGGAGGCTTAACAGGCTCCGGCTCTGATGGTGGCAGTGGTGGAGCATAATTCTCAGGTGCAGGTAGCGCCTTTATTTCATTCATATTTGGTTCAGGCTCTTCCTCTTTAGGTGGAGGAGGAAGCTCCTTTCTCTCTGGACTCATTGGCTTCTTAGCTCTATCCCTCACAAATTCCTCCAATGTCTCCAACAACTTATCTGTAATCCTCTGCACCTCAGGATACTCCGATGATCTAGCCACACCGATATCCTTACACCAATTATAAAATGCAATCAACTCATCAATCTGCTTTGCTGCACTCACATATGCATCAAATGCCTTAACACAATCTGGGTACTCCATATCAAAAAATCTATCAAGCAACACAGCCAAAACCTCACAAATATCTGCATATAACTGAAAACTTTCTTTCACAACAGGATACAAAGCAATCAAGATCATCCTACTATTCTTAGCCAACCCTGTAGGCCTACAAGACAAGAACCGATCCAACAACCTCTGCAAGTGACCCATCTTCCCAAAAATCCTCTCAGGCTTCATTTCCCTCAATGGGGTCACTGTTTTCTTCTCTTCTCTCCCATCTCTCCCAACTGCCTCACTCATGTCACCAAAAGACCTCGTTCTCCTGGTCATCCCGTAATTACCATACCCATTATTATCACCTCTGAAATCCCCATAATCATACTCATACTGCCTTGGTGGCGGTGACCGGAAATTGTCTCTCACGCTGTATCTATCATCACCATTTCCATGACTACTTCCCCCAGAACCACTGCCACTGCCTCTTTTCCTATCGAAAAGCATCAATTCAAGTCTTTGATCTAAATACATAGCATAGGTTCTTACAAAAGCAGAATGATCCCAAGAGCTCGAGTGAGCCTCATCTCTAAAATCCGACATATTCAACAACCTCGTACCTTTCCTCGTAGCATACAAGATCTCTTCTTGAAACACCGGATCTCCATCATTCATCAGCCTGTGAACAAGCACCAGTGCTTTGAGTGCCACGATCCAGTCACGTGTCTTCCCTAGCCGTTTCGACACAGCCGACACGCACGCGTGAACGTATCCGCGTGAATACGAGGTCAAATTCAAGATTTCTCGTATGTATTTCTCGTCAGCTGGATCGTCGTCGTGGCTCGTCGCCTTCACGACCGCCACCTCGAGGTCCGGCGCCATGTTGCTCGCTACCTTGGCTATCCCAATGCTCGTTTGGTCCTTAACGGCCCCGATCGCTTTCCGAATCGTGCTCGACGACATCTTTACCGTTTGATTTCACCAAAATCACCTCCCTCAAACTGATCTAGCGGTAGTTTAGTTATATTTTCAACTTTTCAACTCCAAAAGTTAAAAAAAAAAAAAAATCTAAACAAAATTAATTAACAAACTCTAATAAAGATTAATTAAATCGTTAATGAAGTCTAACTTTAAACGAGGAAAAAAAGACTTTGTTTTACATAAAATACCTCCTAGATCTGCGGTGTAAGGAGAAGAAGAAAGCCGGTCAGTCAAAACGGCGACGAAGCAGTTGACTTCGTTCAGCGAAGAAGCACCAGAAAATCGACGACGGATTCTTCTTATTGTAAGAAGAAGCGGTGGAGAGATGAAGACCGTTGAGATGGAAGTAATGGAAGAGATCTGGCCGCTATCTCGGCATCATGTCTCGTCTCGTATCTTGTGTGTGGTTGAACTTGGAAAGAAAACTGGAACGAGAGATTGGGTTTCGATTTTTAGATGGTTTTGCGGGAAATTATTTAACATTTGCAATTTGCAAATACTGTCTACGCGTACGGTTTACGGTGATACCGACATTTTTCCTCTTAAAGAAACTGTTGCTCTTTGGGTAGTGTGTCAAGTCGGGATCCGTATGGGTGTATATGGGAATTTCTTTTCTTTATTTTGGTTCTGAACTCTGTAAGGGATTTGAATTTTGTAGAAACTTATCACTACGTTCATTCTATTTTGGTTTTCTAAAATGTGTTCCAAATTTAATTAATAATCACAGCCAATGTATTATAAATTGGGAATTTAAAGATGTTCCATCCACACTTTACTACTTTATTAAATAATTGGTGGAACCAACCATCTTTTCCTCTTCTTTTTTTTTTTTTTTTTTTTGGAATACCAACAATTTTCTTTATAAAACCATTGTTCCAATGAAAATGACAAGAGAGATTTATGTGCATCTAACATGCACTGTTTGGTGCATATACTTTTCAGTGAAAGAATTTATATTGATTTTTTAAAAATATAAAAAGATATTATGGGTGAGTAATCTAACTTTTGTTGTTGGGCGTCCAAGGGGAGTTATATTTATGACCGAACTCAATCATTTCTTTTTCTCCAAATCGATTTGTTCATGAAAATAAGTAGTTTGCCCGGTCCAGTACTTTGATGATTCAAACACTTCATTTAAATTCAATTATAATTTACATATTAATAAAATATTTTTAAATTTTATTTATTGAATGCAATAATGAGATATATTTCATTTAAAAAAATAAATTTAAATATTAAATAAAATATTTTTAAAAAATTAATCATGAATCTTAAACCTAAATCTATTAAATAATTATAAAAAATATTAAATTTTTTTAATATTAGATAAATATTAAATTCAATAGAATTCAACTAAAAGGGAATATAATGAGGAAATAATGAAATCAAATCGTGATACGAATAGACTCATATATAAATATACATCGGCCTAAAATATTATTTGATAAGTTAAAAAAATTGAAAAGATAAAATTTTATAAATTTTAAATTTATATTATAAAATTATTTTGTGTATCAATACTAATTTATATAACTTTACATTTTATTAATATAATATTTTATATTATTTTAAATAATTTTAAATAAAAGTTAAATGTAATAATTTTAATATTTATTTAAAAATAAAATAATTTATATTAAAAATAAAATAATATGATGATTAAACGTATTTAGAAAATTAAATGTTTGAATTTCAACAAAAATTATAATTTTATTTTTTAACATATTTATATTGTTAAATATTAAATTATCTGGCATTCATTGCAGACCTAAAATATAATTTTACTGTCACTTTATGATAATCAGAATATGGATCATCATTTACATTATTTTATTTTAATTACCATATATAACGACACAAGGAATCTGTTGGAAAAAATACATATTTTTGGAAGCTTTGAGACATAGTAAATGTGGAGATTTAAATAATAAAATTATGATTTTATATTTTATTCCGTGAAATCTTTATAATGGTATATTATAAGCTCAAAATGGTTAAGTGGTGAATAAAAAAGTGATGTTCAAAGTAAGCCGCTCGTGAATTATGATGAAGAAAATGAAAAATTTAATCCCACACTGGTTAGATATCAAGTATAGAATACAATTATATATGTGAACTAGCTTAATAGTTATTGAATAGTTGAATTAATACTTTCTTATGTGCTAGGTTGGTGTAAAACCAAACCTCTCGAGTTTGGGCGTGCATGAGCAGTATGTGAGCAACAAAAAATATTTATGTCTCTTGTGACTCCTTAATTTACAGACACATTTTGACTCTAAAATTTCGAGATTTTTTTTTTTTTTTTTTTACATTCCAGTGATAGATGAAGGTAATGCTATTGTTTGTTGATCATTGCAGCTGTGCTAATGTCGTACTCATCTTGTTCTTATATCTTAGGAGACAGTCGATCAACGTTTTTCTATTTCAATCTAATTTTATTTTCTATTTTTCAGTTTTTATATATATACTCATGCTTATATATTGTCCTGATTCGATATTATGAGTTTAAATAAATCTTTTATGTTACTGGTATTTTACTAAGCAACACAATCCTCTTTGTTGTTAGTAGCAAAAACTTGCGTATCAGCTTGCCTAGAGAAAAGGCAAAAAGAATGTATATATATTAAAGAAGTGAAAATATAAAAGCTTCCTTTAGATTTTTATGGAAGCTTCTGGTTTAAAACTTTAAATCCTTTAAAAGCAAAAGGAATTTAAAGGACCACCATTGTTAAGGTGAAAGACAAGACAAAAGGAGAGGCCCAAATATAAAACACGAAGCTCAACCCAGAAGTTCTTATTTTGATTTTATTTTATTTACTTATACAATATAAAAGTAATTAGGATATTTATTTTATACTAAACTATATTCAAGGTCATTAAATTATTAGTAAGTTTATATTTTAATCATTCAATTTTAAAATGTCACAAAATGATTATAAAACTATTCGAAACTTTTCATTTAAGCTATTGACTATTCAAAATTTTTTATTTTAGGTTTTTCTTTTTAAAGTCCATCTAACGAGGTCTAAGTGACAATTTGACAATTAATATGGTGAATTATTTCCCATCAACAAGTAAAACATAATGAAAATCCAAGTCGATCTGGTGATCAGTGTTGAAGATTATAGAATAAAGCTATTTGAATTTTGACTTGTATATTCGTAACATCCAAAATTATTTTATGAAAGAAAAAAACTAAACTGAAGAAGAGAATGGAAAGTGAGCTTTCGATTGGTGCAAGCAGTATGAACAAAGAAGGTCATACAACAACAATTTTAACAGTCTAGTTACTTAAATGAAAGCTTTTGACTAGTTCATTGGCCATCTTGTAATTTTTTGAAGTTGAGTGACCAAAACGTAAATTTACTAATAGTTTAATAACCTTAAATGTAGTTTACCCAATAAAAAATTTCTTTATTAATATTCTTAAAAAGACATTTAGGGATGGCAATGGGGTAGGGTAAGGCGAGTTTTTACCTGTCCCGATCCCGATCTAGACTCTTAAGAAAAAAAAATCCAGCCCGAACCCAAACTCAAAATTTTATAGATGACCCGACTTTGCCCCTAGCCCGAATTTAATTTAATTATTTTATTTTGAAGCAAATAGGATTAGTTTTATTGAGTTTAGACTTAAAACCTAATTTATTTATTTATTAAAAGCAACAACTTAATATATATTAGGGGTATTTTTGTAAAAATATCAGAACAGGACGGATTTACCTCAAACCTGACCCACTTATTTTTCTAATTTCATCTTACCCAATTAACCCCGAATCCGATCTTTCAAAAAAATAACAATTTATCATTTACTAAGGGCTTAAAATTATTGAATTTTAGCATAAAAAGTGTGCCCGAACTCAAGCATTTGATTCTATAAGCATTCCACTCTTGAAATGTGTAGGACTAAAGTAAATTCCTCCTCTTTTAAAAAGAACCCAAAAGACAAAGGAGAAAAGAAGAAAAAAAAAAAGAAAGAAAGCACTCAAATAAAGATTCTAGTGGTACCCTTTTGAACAAACAAAGTGAGGATACAATCTTAATTAACATGAAATCCTGCTTAAGCTAAGCTCAATTAATACATCAAATAAAAGCAAGCTAATTGGAATTAATTATTATGCTTCAATCATCTTTGTTCTGCCTTGGCTAGCTTAGACTATTATAGTGATATATATATGCTTTCACACTTCACTCATTTTACATGTTTTTTTTTTTTTTTTTTTTTACAAACTACGTACTTATTGGAAGGAACAATTGATATTCAAAGTACTAAAGTTGGTATAAACCAGTAAATTTTGCTTATAAAAGTAGATTGCAAATCCATCAAACTCCAATGTTCAACCCCAGTTCCTCACTATCTCCATTCGCTGCACACTCCTAACAAAATTTCTGCAAAACCAACATTAATTCATCCAAATTTAGACACACTATTCATAAATTCAGTTTCAACCTTAACTTGCGTATGTATTTAAAATTCGGTCCAATATGTTAAGTTGATTAAAGTTCTTTTTTATGAGAAGATAATGTAAAAAGGTTTGCAAATGTTTATAAATGGCGGATAAATTTATGTTTTTTTTTCTTGTACTCCTTCCATGATTACTATTATTCGCAAAGGTTGCTTGTAATAAGAAAACTAGAGTAAGGGACCAAGAAAAGGAAGGAAAAATATTCTTACTGCCATGGAATATCGCCTGCAATCAGCCAATCTCCTTCTTTGTCCTGGTAGGTGAGAATATAATCATCTTCATCACATTTTTTGTCTGTTCATGACAGGAAAAAGAAAAAAGCAAGATGAATATTGAGATTTTTGGTATTCTTTTATCTTTTGAGGAATTTATGTATATAATCAATGACTTTACCTTTGGCAAACATGGTGATCAAGGAGTTGGTAAGTGATTGATAAGAGTGATAAAGCTTTATATCAATCTTTCTTGTTATTGCTACTCCTTCCATCTTCACCTTAACATAAATGGATCTACCATTTTCATTCTCTGCAACCCTGTTGTTCTCAGCCCTTCCAACTCGGTGCTGCTGCTGCTGCTGGAATATTTTCTTCCTCCATGTTTTAATGGGTGGCCACCCCACAACTTGATCATCTTCCTCTGCGTCGTTCCTAGTACAATCCAACACCCAAACTTAATTAATTAACTATTGATATAGTTCATGTCTTTTTGGGCGGTGGGAATCAATTAAAAGAGATACTTACTCATCCGTCGTTGAAAAAGTTGCTTTCTTTTGATCCTTGTGATCTCCTTCCTCGTTTGGCTGACCACTCCAAAGAAGCAAAGGCTTTGTTCTACACTCTTCTGTAAAGTTTCCAAAAGCCTGCTCGAAACTGCGTTTACTTTTAACGCAATCTTTGTCAGCGAAACAACCAGCAGCCTTGTTCCAAGCTTCCAAACCCCCCATTTCTTTGAGCTGATCAAGTCCATGGTTGTTCAAGTCGAACCCCTTTATCATGTTTGGAGTTGGGAGAGCAAGACCAAGTTGAAGCTCCATTTTGATATTGGATTCGGAAAATTTAAAAAAAAAAAAAGAGAGAGTACAAATTAACAATGTTAAACCTATTAAAATATCAACAAAAGCTGGAGAGATGGGACTTAAAAGCGAATGGAATTCCTGCTTCAAACTGGGGATGTATTTGTATATATATGGGAATGAGAGAAAAAGAAATTGACCTGTGTCTTGTGGAAGAGAGGAAGTTAGTGACAGCATGGAAGTTGGGTCGGCAAAAAGCCTAACATTGATCCGGACAGGTAAGGAGAGGATGCACCAACGTGCCAGAACCACCTAGCCCGGTAGGTTACTTCCAAGTTTTCACCCTTTGTTTATGTCCCCACCAATTACCAAACTGACCTACCCTTCTCTCTGCATCAAACTGCTTAATTAACTGTAATCTAAACAGTCTTAAACCTAAAATTAAGTAGCATTTGCAGCATTGAAAGCCTTTAACCAGAGGAAACTATATATGCCTGTTGATTATTACCAACAAATTAATGATTCTTGATGATGATGTCTTTCAGATTAGAGCTCTTAATTCTTGGATTATGTCTCTTAACAGAATCACATTAAACCAGGCAATTTTGCAATCATTGTCATGTCTTTTATTAATATTATATTAGTAATTTTCTCAGTTCTGGTGAGATCATGTGCTTTTCTTTTTTTTAATAATGAAGTGAACTTGAGAGTGGTCATTTCTAAAATATAGTCCGTGCACATGAGTTCAGTTTCCAAACATGTACCAACATGTCGGCAGACGATCCTGAAACATATCATGATGCATGAACTCTCTCATTTTCAAGAACATCCATGATAATGGGGGTGTTTTAAAACATTCTATTCATCGTCTTCTTGGTAATGATTTTGATATTAAACTCTTCTTCCCATTAAAATAATCTCGATTCTTTTTGTCGGAGTTGCATTCTACAATCGTAGATCAATAACAGGAGAGAGAGAGGAATGAACTTAGACAAGTTTGCCAACAGCATATTATACGTTTGGTATGTGTTTTTTTCAGTTTCTTCGATCACATTCAGCCCATGGTGGGGTTGGGAAATGGGGGCGTGAAGGGCTTGTTTGCGGAACATATGGAAAGGGTTCCCTTGTGAAGTTCACGTGACGTCTACTATAGGGGCTCGACAAGTTAGCCCCCGCCACTGCTGGGCACAATACTTTGGGCTAATTTTAACACACTTCAAACCAGGTGTAATCCTATTTCTTCATGATCAGTCCCATCATGATTCAATCCGGTTTGGATCATCATGCTCGTGTGGTGGAACCCAAACCACCATATTGTACACCTAATTTACTGTCCCTTTAGCTGGCACATATATTCTCCTATAAATTTAAACGCGTTGTATTTCTAAACTTGGTGAAATTGTGAAGGATTTTGACCACCTTATGTTGGTTTTAGTTGATCAAAACCAAAGCTATGTGCTGAACTGATTGGATGTTGTTTGAGCAAGTGGATTACAAAATGGTCAATGGCAAGCATCAACAAAAGTTTATTTAAACTCGCTTAACTAATTGCACTTTGTCAAGTCGATTGATTTGATTAAATTAGGTTAAATCAGTCTGTTGTTGGTTATCAATTTTTATAAATATGCAGATTAATTCAACTGATTTATTTTAATATATAATAAATAGATTTTTAATTCACTACTATTCATGATTTATTTTTCATACTTGCAACGAATTTAAGAGGGATAAGTAGAGGTCTTAACTTCCCTCCTGAAATGAAAAAAATTATCATATAAGTACTTATTAAATGAGTAAATTAAAAATTAATTTATGATAAAATTACACTTAAGCCTCCAAAATGAAGAAAATTATGTTTAGTCCCTTAAAAAATAATGAAATTATAAATTAATATATTGTAAAATTATGTTCTTATCTGTCAAAATCTTATTACTCAATTCTATCTCCTAAAAAAATTTTTGCATTCACCCTTGCATACTCGAATGGAAACTAAAGAGAAAAAATTGGTTTAACCGGCCAAACTTACTAATGTTAAATCAATTTAATTAGATCGATTAAAGTAGGCTAATTAATCAAAATGCAAAGTCAATTTATTAAATTTATTTTTTAATTGAACCAGCAAATTGCTCTCGTGAAAGAGCAAGTTTGGATTCCACCATTTGTGCCGCTTGCAGTTGCTTAAACTTTTACGGTAAAAGTTAAGGATTTGCGTGAAAGAGTATAATCAATGTTATATATAGATATCAAAATAACTATTTATCTAACTGTCCAATAAAATTACGAACACAATGAAATCGAGAAGAGGCAAAGGTCCACACGCTAGGAAAGCAACCATTTATGTTTGCTCATCACTCAAACAAGGTCCCCCTACGAGAGATCAAAGCATCCCCTAACCAATAACAGCTCTTTAAAGGAGAGAGACAAACCCTTTCATTTCATTTCGCTGTTCATAGTCACTCCAAGAAACCATGTCCCCTAATTTCCCTTCTAAACTCAACTATTTCAAACGCACACGTGGGGGACGGCGGGGTCGCATTATCACCTTATCTTAGAGGGTACATTTCCATTGTTAAGGGTTAGTACTAGTGCCCTTATCCAGGCAGGCTGTAAGCATCCAATGTGCTATAAATGTGAAAGCGACCCTGCCTCTAGTCTTTACACTAGGTTTCGACTCACCCTTTTCTTAGCTCTGTTTAATTCAAAGTCAAGATTCAAAAAGATTAGGCAGTAAAAGAAAATTTTGAACTTCAATTTGCATCATTAGGGTGTTTGATCTTCGACAAGCAGCCGCAAAGACTGTCAATTTCTTGTGGGGGTGTTGGGATACAAAGCAAAAACAACATCATTTCATTTTTGTTTTTGAGTAGATTTGGATCATCCTAATTGCTTGGTCCGTTTAGATTAATTTCGTGTTAATCTTGTTTACATTTACCCCTAACTACACTCCATCCGGCTTGGCTGCGCGAAAATATGAAAAAATGGAAATAGTAAAAAGTATTAAGGAAAATAAATAAAATTTGAGTATCATCTACACTAAAAATTTAAGTGAGGAGAAGAAACGAAATGAAAAATATAAAAGTATGTAATTTATAATATTATATATATATATTTAAAAAAAAAACATTTTTTCTCTCATTTTTTCGGTTCTACAAAATAAAAAGGAAATATACACTTTATATCTGTCCTACCAACAACCAAAGAATAATAATAATTTTTAAAAATCTTTTAATTTTTTTCCACTTCTTTTAATTTTTCATCTTTCAATTATTTTGACCAAACCTAAAAGTCAAATTTCTATTATAATTCGTGATCATTGATCATTCATTTTTTTAAATATTCGATTAAATGTTCATATTCTGTGTTTTTGCTGTTTTATTTTTCAGAATTGAAAAATAATTGGAGGTCAAAATTAAATTTTATATTTTTTCAATAGTAAAAATGTAATTTCATTATTTTTATAGTCTATAATTTTATAATTTTTTTAAAAAATAAAATAAATTTTTATTATTTTTAAGGATCTAAATATAATTTTAACGTTACTAATTTTAAATTTCATAATTTATAAAAAGATTAAAATGGAAAATTTTCGATTTTACGAGTATCCATCCAACCAGCCCTAACTTCGCCACTAAATAAAAACCTTGTATACCAAATTTATCTCCAACACTCCTGCACTAAAAGCAAAAAGTAAATTATTGCAAAATAAAAATTTCAAGTCACTCTAGAGCTTACGACGAAAATAAATTTTGCATGGGGATCAAGTCGTGCATTAGCAGATGGGATGACGAAGATGTTGTTTTTATGGGCTCAAGCAGAATTTCATTCCTCTCAAACTATCCAATACATAGCCCAATGTATTGTAGGATGAGAAAATGAGATAAGCCCAGTTTCTCGAGTTGCTTAACTGTCTTATGGGGTAACATGATAGAAAGAACCTCTATATGTGAATAGGCGGCTTACTGTATACAGTTAAAATATTTATAATCCTCTCTGACTGATAGTTTAAATTCATCTATAAACCAATGTCAGTCCATCTCAATTGAGCAATCAAACACACACAAATTTGATACTTATCGCAATCAAGAGCAAAAGAACTTGATTGTGTATCATTTGGTATATAATTCTCACCATAACCAGAACAAACATAACTCGGATGCCCAGAAAACGAAACAGCAGGCTCGTTTGCCCAAATGTTAATCCCCAATGGCCTGCAGTTATTTTAACTTGTAGCTTACAAAACACCTTAAAGGTGATTTGTTGAAGTAATCGCTGTCATGTCTTTGTAGTCTTCAAAAAAATTTAACTTGCAGTTCAAGGAAGATTATTCATCCCTTTCGCCTTGTAGCATCGACTTAATAAGCGGAACCAAAAATACAATTTTGCCACAAAATCAATCATCTGTTTTCTCAATCCTTGATTATTGATTCCCTCTTAACAAATCATCAAATCTGTCTTTAATTTTGTTATGATTGCGATTTCCCTCTAAACAAAAGTTCCTTCTTTTCTTTTCTTTTTTCTTTCTAATATTTATTTAATTTTGATAATTTAAGTTTTAAAGATACAGGACGATACATTGGTAATCAAATCACTAAGAACATGGAAAAAGAAAAGGGAAAAATGTTATTTTTATATAGAGTTATTTCAAAACAAATTTACAAATTAAATAAATAATTATTTGATTCAAAACTTGTAAATTTTAACATGAAAGTCCCTTTTATTAAAGGAAACAAAAAGGCTAGTACAAAAAGTTTATTAATTATGATAGTCATTAAAAATATTATTGTTAGTTTATATCTGTTCATCAAAATTTAAAAAAAAAGAAAGATTGGAAGTTAGTATTGTTTTTAGGGATATAAGCTTTGATTGAAGCTCTCTATTGACCAAAATATTGGCTAATTAATAAATAAGTTTTGTTAATCATTGGTCTATAATTTTATTTTTTATTTTTAATATAACTTAAAACAAAATTTAGAAAATATCATTAAAAACCATAACAATTATCCACTTTGGGCGATATTCGTGATTTTCTTTTTCTCCCATTTTAGATTCCGAAGCAAAAACTGCTCACTTTCTTGCCCACACTCTTCACTTTCCCTTCAATTTTCCCACTAATTATTTGTCAAATTTCCGCTTTAAATATCTCATAGATTCTCCTTTTTTTCCCTCCCTCATCTTAATTCGTCGATAACTCAAAACCGTACTCTTTCAACTGTTATCCTTTTAGAAGCCGATCGAATCTGGTCTTAGTTAAGGTAAGTTCTACTATGAAGCTTGTCTCTCCAAGTATGGTTATTCATCTGCTCCATCTCCTTTTATTATTGTTGTTATTTTTCATTTTTGGGTTCTTTTAGGAATTGAAAACGACTTTTCTTCGGTTGATTCCTTGTGCAAAGGAAAAAAAGAAGAAACGAATGAATGAATATAAAAGAAGAACAAAATTAAAAAAAAAAAAAAAGTTCGATCGGAATATTCTTTTAATTTTTTTTTTGGTAACTTATTATGATTCCTTTTTCTACTTGTGTTGACGAAGTTTTATTAATAATTGGAGAGGAAAAAAAGCTAAATTTATTCTTTATTGTAGATTACCGTAAACAAGTACCACCTTAACATATCACTATTCTTTAAGATCGTATTTGATGCTTTGTGAATTCATGGTTTTAATATCAGTTAGCATGTTTTATGTTTTTCCTTTGATGGGTATTTTCTAAAGGTTTTTCTTTTTTTTTTTTTGGGGGGGGGGTTGAAGGAATGGCTGGGAAAGTCGTTGACGCTCTGTCCGCCAGTTTCTCTGAGTATGACTTCATTGAAGGTGATGATGAGCAACCTAGAACCGTGGTTTCAGCTTCGAATATGAGAATTCCAAGGATTGACCCTTCAGTATTGAAACTTAGGCATAGAATTGGGAGGGGGCCTTTTGGCGATGTTTGGTTAGCAACTTATCATCGTTCGACTAACGAATATGATCATCAGTACCATGAAGTTGCCATCAAGATGCTGCATCCAGTTAAGCAGGATGATATGAGGACTTTGCTGGATAAGTTTGATGATTTATATTCCAAGTGCCAAGGTGTGAATAATATTTGTTCTTTTCAGGGAATTTCTATTATAGGTGGAAAGGTGGGTGTTGCAGCTAATATAGATGATTTTGATTTCAAGATGAAAGTTGATTATCTTGTTAAGAAATGAGTTTTGTTTTCTTTGCCTGCAGATATGTATTGTTATGAAATTTTATGAGGGGTCCATTGGTGATAAAATGACTCGCCTTAAGGGAGGAAAGCTTCCGTTGCCTAACATTTTGAGGTGATGTACGCAATAGATGGAAGATTATGTCTCTTTCTTTTTATTGTTAATGCTTAAGATAGCAGCTGAGTAGTGAATTTACATTTACTGTGTCTAATGTTTGCAGGTATGGAATCAACTTAGCGCAAGGGATTTTGGAACTGCACTCGCAAGGGATTTTGGTTCTGAACCTTAAACCTTTTAACTTTCTTCTTAATGAAACTGACCAAGCTGTTCTAGGGGATATTGGTATTCCATATCTACTACTAGGGATTCGATTGCCCAGCTCAGATATGACACACAGGCTTGGAACCCCCAATTACATGGCTCCAGAACAGTGGCAACCAGAAATAAGAGGTCCAATATCATTTGAGACTGATTCGTGGGGATTCGCATGCAGCATTGTGGAGATGCTCACTGGTATTGTTCCTTGGCATGGGAAATCAGCTGATGAAATTTATGACCTGGTTGTCAGAAAACAGGAGAAACCACTTATTCCTAGTGGTCTTCCTCCTGCAGTTGAGAAAATTCTTCTTGGCTGCTTCGAGTACGACTTAAGAAGCCGTCCTTTAATGAAAGACATATTGCATGTGTTTAAAAGGTAGGCATCTTTTATGTCTATATGGCAGTTTAAGATAGAAATGAGGTCTGATCTCTATAATATGCAGTGCAGTGGAAATTTATCAAAGCTTCCCATGTAACAGCAATTTTAAATGACATTGTTGATTGTTCATATGTTGAGCTAATTGATCTCTTGTTCAGCTCAGAGAATGGAGGTGAAGATGATGGGCGTTGGACAGATCTTGGGAGCACAATCGTATCAGACAGAAAACATAGCACCACTGGCTACACAGAGTGGTTTCTTTCAAAGGATCATTTGCTAGTGGGTGACACAGTGCGTTCCAGAAAGCCATCTAACTCCTGCAAACCTGAAAATATGGATGTCCCAGAAGGAAATGTGGTGGGTGTAGAATATAGCACCGATCGAGATGGTTTTGTTTTGGTGAAGGTTCATGGTATTCACGATCCGTTAAGAGTTAATGTTTCGACACTGGAGAGGGTTACTTTTGGCTTAGCAGCTGGGGACTGGGTACGTTTGAAGGAGGAAGACAAAAGGCACTCGCCAGTGGGTATTCTTCATTCCATTGACCGTGATGGAAATGTTGCTGTTGGGTTCATAGGATTAGAAACCCTTTGGAAGGGAAGTTCTTCACAATTTCAGATGGCGGAAACTTGCTGCATTGGTCAGTTTGTTAAGCTGAAATCTAATGTGCTTAGTCCGCGCTTTGATTGGCCTCGTAAAAGAGGAGGTATGTGGGCTACTGGGAAAATTTGCTGGATCCTACCAAACGGATGCCTTGTTGTCAAGTTCCCAGGTAGATTAACCTTCGGAGAGGAACACAGCGATTTTTTGGCTGATCCAGCTGAAGTGGAAGTGGTTTCCTTTAAGAATTGTCCAGGAGTGGTGAAAAAGTATCAACATCTTGAGGATTTTCACTGGGCTGTGAGGCCACTCCTGATTGCATTGGGTCTATTTACAGCAATGAAGATGGGATCATTTGTTGGAAAGAGAATTGGGAGGTCAAAAGCGAAGCGACAGAGCACTGCGATTCATAATGATGTCCAACATATGGATCATGCAGGCAGTGGCAACCCAGCATGGCTTCCACCTCCCGTGGCAAATATTCTTTTTGGGGAAGGTGCTGCTCGATAGTTTCCTGGTCCACTCCATATACCCAAGAAGCATCTTCTAACTCTGTTGATTTACAGTAGGAAACTGTTACAACTATAATTGGTTATTTACCTCAAACATCTTATTGTAAACATCTCAATCATCTATAATCATATTTTAGTGCATACTCTCTTAATCTTGTGATTATTATAGTATGTATATGCTTTCTAGAAATGTCACTGAAGTGCATGATCTAAATGGTTTTTCCTTCGGCCTTCAAATAAATAAACAAGTGGCGCAGTTTAAGTAATAGCCCTTTCATCCAGTTTCGATGATAAAGGGAGCTCAAATACCCCCTGTATTTGCAACAGAATTGCTCAGCTTGAGATACCATCGTTCAAAAAAGACTACATATTATTGTGTAAATCTGCGTTCAGAAAAGGCTACAGAAATTACCACCCCACTGTCTGCTGCTGTAATTTAGTCGCACCGGCTTTCAGCTTCTCTTTAAGTTTCCAAATGCTCTTCTTTCTCTTGAATGGCTTCTTGGAGTCCTTGAAACTCAGTGGCTTCATTCAGGAGCTAAAATTGTTAACCTTCATTTTATTCTTTTGATCTTCCTTCCCAGACAATGCATAGGCGAAGAGCAGCAGAGAATCCCATGTTTTAGCTCTTGAGAGCACATTATATATAATCTTTTTTTTTTTTTTTTTAACTTGAACAAAAACCAACCCCTTGATCCTATGAGCATTACAAACTAAACGTTGACCTTTCATGTTGACTTCAGCGTCGACAAAACATTTGCGGAGCTTCTATGTCACTGGTGCAGCTGATTACGACGTCATTGTATGAAGAGATCACACGCGTAATAGCTTGGACCCTACGATGGTTCCTGGAATGGATCGATTTAAAGCACTTGAAACAATTTTTTTAGAGAGATCAAATACTTAGCCTGAATTTGGCATTTGGGCAATGCCATCGCTGTTTTGAATTTGGAATAGTTGGTTTCTTAATAACTAAAATGGCCCCTTGCCTCAGCCCACCTCTAATGTAACGGGCTCAAAAATAATCTATACCGAGTATTATTCAATTCATGCATTTTCTTCCTACTCAAATTCCATCTTTCTAATCCAAAAAATAAAACCTCATAGACAAATAGTAGATATCAAAATGCAATCTTTTCCAATCTTAAGTTGTCTTCTTTCTTTGGTTCTGCGAACATTTTGACTTTGAACAAAAGAGGGTTATAGATTTGTATGAAGTTGAAAACAACTGAAGCTAAAGACAGGAAAGACAATAGATTTTTGTTGTCATTCAATACACAAGAGACTGTCGTTATAATGATTATCATTAAACATCATTATCAACAACCCTATATCGATACTAAGAAATCATCTTCGGGAATCTCGTTATTTAATTTGTGATTATCTTTTATGAAAACAGAGGGCCCACAACCAATTCTCTCTAAGTAATTCCGAGCTGTCTGCAGCTATACGGTGAAAATCGAATTATTATATTAGTAGCTGATTAATTTAATATGATTAAGTATTTCTCATATGTGAAATTAAATAACATTAGTTGGATAATGAATTGATTTGAATAGAGTGCAATTCGAAGGGATTGAAAATCAAATGTTTGGATCAAACTGTCAGATAATCATAAGCTGTAAAGTGTTGTTGAAGATTTGCTTGAGGTTAGGTATGTTTAAGCATCCCTCGATGTTGAAACGGATAAACTTGATCACACTAGGGAATTGGATGATAGTACGAGGTCCATGCCCAATTAACTTTTCAAGATCACGCTATATTTGTGGGTCCAAAAATATGATTTTTTTTTTATTTTCTTTTGAATATCTGTTATTGACATGGAAGGGGAAATTAAGATTCGCTGTAATGCAGGCATTGCCGACACCGTATTTATGTCGACACGACAAGAAATCTGAAAATGAATCACGAAGCTGTTAAGTCTACTTAAGTTGCATACGCCAATTTTTTTCTGATATATTAGGGTGAAAAGGGGGAATAACACAACGCTATTGTTTCTATACGACGGTTCAACAAGTTTATCGGTTCTTACATGTAAACAGTAAATATGTCTTCCTTACAATAAAATGAAAAAAAATATGTAAATTAAATTTTTTTTTTGTTTGGGTAATGTATAATTATATGGTAAAGACATATTCACACTATATATCCACATATTAAGATGTTCGAATTTGAGTGGATTTTAAGAGTAAACAATTTTAGACCACCAAGTTAAACAAGGGAGTTCAAAACTTAAATAATTTATATATATTATTTTAAGTATTTCCACGAATGAAAGTAGTTTTATAATTTTTTTAATTTCATAATAATAAAAATATTATTTTTTCAAATGATGATGTTAAAAACACAATTTATATGGATGGTTTGTGCTAGTGAATCACATTATGAGGATCTAAAAAAGTCACTAAGATGACAGCAATTTACACAATGAATGGTGGAAAGCTATTGTATTTGGAAGATTATAGGAAGGAGATTTTTTTACAGAGTAAGATTTCTTGTCTTTCTTTTTATCTGATGAGGGATATTTATAAGAGAATAATGGTTGAGTTTAAGTCATAATTATTGAGTTACCATTCATTTTAGGTGCGATGATATGGTAACATGTATCAACTTAGGGCACTGTTCAATTTGACTTGAATGAGACTCGACATAGTGTGTGCAGAATGAGACAAATTAATATATTTTTGTAAAAAACACTTCATGGTATATTTTCTTGATATAATGCATGGATAGATGTTATTTATGCTATGAAATGCATGGCTCCCCTAATGATGTCTAGGTGATGTTAAGAAGAAGGAGGAAGTTATGTATTACTAGGTTTTTTCGTGCTACACTATTGAGTCATTTCTTAAAATAAAATATAGATTTTTTTAATTTATTTTTTTAACTTTATAAATAGTATTAAAAATTTTAATTTTTTAAATGTCAATTAGGGACATATTATGACATATTAAACCTGTCTGTATAATTTTAAAAAATTACTACTTATTAATTATAAATAAAATATATAAATAAAACCCTAAATTCTACTGCTTAAGGTAAATATATAACACTGTTAAGTCATTTCTTAAAATAAAATAAGAACTTTTTTTTTTTAGTGTGAACTTTTTTTAATTCTAAAAGTAGGGTTAATTTTTTATTTTTTTAAATATTAATTAGGGACATATGACGATATATTAAAATTATCTGTATAATTTAAACTGCTCGTTAATTATCTACAAAATAGATAGATAGAAATGTTGAAAAATTTAGTAATATTATTTACTTTTAGTGAAAAGTTGAAACATAAATTTTTTTAATAAAAAGTCAATAAGAGAAACTACTTAAAACAAATATTATTGATAAAAAATTAAATATCCATGATAAGAAAATCGGAAGTTCAAAAAATAAATTTTAGAAAATAATGTTTATATTGTAAATAAAATCAGTACCAAATATATTTTCATATTTTCATATTCGAAACAAGTTTTTATTTTTATTTACCACGTGTTTTTCATATTTTAAAAAATAGAGAATAATTTTTTAAATAAAAAAATTAGAAACGAAATAGAGCCTTAGGCCTTGTTCAATAACTTAAAAAATAAATCAATTAAAAATTAAAAGTTTTGGTGATTTAAATTTTTTAATCAAATAATAGAAATTTCATTGAAAAATTGTAAAAAATGATAAATAAAAAGGAGTTCATTATCACTTAATATAAATTTTATTCAATTTTATTTATATATTTTAATATTATTCTTTAAAAAAGTTAAAATTATCAAACAATTTATTTATATTTCATAATAATTTTAAAATACCAAAATAAATTTAATACTTAAATTTTCAATCCATATTAAACCATTGAAGTCAAACCACACGGTTAACAATTTTCAATTTTCGCTGAATAAAAAAGATGAAATTTTGTTGGAAGAAGGGAAAAGAATAGGGAAATTTCGAATTCCACTAAAATTTCGGACATAAGTAAATAATGTTCTAAGACAACGTGACACGTGGTAGTTGAAAGGAGGGGGACCAGAACTTATGTACATGCGTTTGACTTTGTGTGAAGATTTGGAAAAGAAAGCAAAGGTTAAAGAGAAGATCACGCATGATGAAAATTGAGGGTGGAGATGAGAAGGAGGAGTTACGTGAGAATATCAGGAGCGTTGAAAAACAAGGGTGTGGAGAAAAACGTAGATGGATGAAACGATACTGGTGAAATGAAAAGAAGAAGAAGAAGAAGAAGAAAATATCAAAGAGGGCGATGTGAGAGAGTCCATCAAAAAATCGAAAAGTGTTAATGATAAAATGTTATCATGTTTTTTCAGTACAACTCGCGTGCGCATGAACAGTTAATCCCGTACGTCCATTTTTTATTTTTGTGGGTCCGTCATATAAAACTGCGGCACACGCTCATTCATCTGCGCGTTCAATTACCATTTTACAATTTTCCTTAAACAACATATTATTCATTTTGTTTACATTAACGACATGTAGAGTTTTTATTATTTTTTTATTTATATGAAAAAATATAATTTATTTGAATTTTAAAAATGGGAGAGTTCATGTTGATAAAAAATAAGATGCAATCTGTTGTAATAAATTTACTGGGATAAAAATTGAATATTAAAAATTCTGCATAAATATTTTCTTTTTCATGTAATTTTAATTAGGGAGGACAAACGGTCAAGTAATGGTAAAATAAATACCATTTTCAAAAATAAAATTTTAATGTGCTAAAATTACAATTCAAAAGTGGGTGATAATATTGCACACATAAAATATGATGAAGTTGGCAAAGCTAAGAAAAATATCTAAACTAATTATTTAATTGATTTAAATATGATTTTTTATGAAAGATTTAATATGAAAATTCAAGTGATTAAAGTTTTAAATAACTGTATATTTGATAAATTAAAAATTTAAAAGATAAATTTTATAAGTGTTGAATTTATATTAGAAATTTGTTTGATAGGTTAGTAAATATAAGTATTGAATATAATTATATTTTTTGATAAAAATAAATATTCATTTTAAAAGGTTATTTATTTTTATTTTTAATCTTATTAGCATAATATTTTATATTATTTTAGATAATTTTTGATGAAAGATAAATATAGTAATTTGAATATTTCATTTAAAAAATGATAATTTGTTTAAAAACTTTAATAAAATAAATTTGGCTTAATATTTTCTACATTATTTGAAAATTAATAAGTAGCTACCTATTTACTTATCTTATTCAATACATTTATGTTGAAAATTTTATATTTAATAAAAAATATAATGATTATCAAACACATTTAAAATATTATATTTGTTATTTTTTTCGATATTTTCAATGAAATAAAAAATTTTAATATTTATCAAACACATTGTTATTACAACAATGAAAAGAATGTGTATTGATGTTTGTTTAAGTAGGGCTTTTCTAAAAAAAAATACGGAAATATGCACTGTATATATATAAATTAAATCAATAAAACTGATTTAAAACTCAAATATCTCATGCCATAAAGGTCACATTCTAATGTTAAAAACATGTGTTAAGCAAAGATTCATGAACACGAATTTAGGCTTCGTGCTTCACGGGAATTCTTTGGAGTGTGTTAATTACGTACATGAATTGAGAGTAGTGAAAGCAGTGCGATTGTATATGATGACGTAACCCGTATCTACCCTTGGGCCCACGATATTAAAATAATAATATATGGTCAAATAGGGAAAAGACAAGCCCCTAGATTACCAATCCATCTACGTGGCAGTATTCCACTGCGGCTAAATAAACCCCACCACTTTCTAGAGCCCCACATCAAAGCTGTTAAGATCCCTCCATTATTCCACGTGTATGGCCCATCTCCACTCATTCACATTATCCAACTTGCCACGTCATTTCTCCGTGATAGCTTAGGAAATGTTTCAATAAATTTTCCAATGTAATTAATTTATTACAAATTTTAATGGTTTTGAAATTCTCGAAAAAAAGAAGATATTATGTGATCCTTTTTATGTAATTAATTTATTATTATAATAAACGAATAAAAAATTATTAACATAAAAAAGCGTTATTAACAAAATTATAATATTAATTTCTAATAATATATATAAATTAAAAGGGACCACTTACCTCGGGGACAACTTCCAAAATCTGAAAAATCTTCTGCGACATGATTCTCTGCCAATCAGTAGCCGTCAATTAGTTGTGAATGACGAAAATGCCCTTACCTCGTTCTTCTCAAAAGGCTGAGCACGCTGGGGTTAGATAGAAAGAGAAAAGTTTACTGTTCGATGCTATTTATGGTATTTTATTGATAAAATTACCATGTCATATTCAGACAACGTCGATAGAAAGGAAAGTTGTTTTAAGGCTGCGTTTGTTTGTTCTTTTAATACGTTTTTGTAATTGGTAATTGTAATTTCATAGAATCTTCCTTTTTAGATTAGGGATAAAAAGATAAATAAAAAAAGTAAACCTTGGTTTTGAGAGCCTAAGATTAGATACACTGACAGAACAGTATAAACATCCAGAAAATTAGATCTTCTATGGAAGATTGCATTTTCCTAATCCTACTTTCACCTCCCCGCGCGTGCAAATTTGCGAGTGCAAGACTTTTAAGTCAACAGCTGATTTGAAAGTTCAAAATGCTGCTTATAATCATATTTATATTAAAAATTTTGTTGATTTTTTTTATGAAACCTTCAAGGCAAAAATAGCCGTCAATACAATAGTCGTCCGGATTTGGGCTTCGACTTTCTTAGTTGACAAATATTCTTAAAAAAGAAAACAAAAAATGGTAGGACAACTAATTGTCCGAAAACACCAAAAAGAAAATCTTATCATATCACGGAAACTACAAAATTTCAACCTTTATTTTTTTTTCTTATTCTACACGTAAAAAAGTCAATTTTGCGAGAAGTATTTTTTTTTGAATATTTAAAATAGTTAATGGAAAGTGAAGTTTTGATCATTTAAATCAGTAGTGTACAACATTTATTGAGCATATCAGATTCGAAAAGCATAGGTAAATAAACACGAGGTGGAGGAAGGAGGACATGTTAAAAATTTAAAGGCATTAAATATTGAATTCAGATTCGAAATCAAAAGAAATTTAATGGGGAGCATGAGTAATGCGTGAAGCGCGTGACACACATGCTTTGAAGACAGCGTGATAAGTAACAGTGAGTTGGAGCAATGGTGCCTGGGTCTGGCCAACATAAATAGACAAAAGATTATAGTATTTAATGCACTTACCTTCTCTCTCTCTCTCGCTCGCTCACTCACACTGGGGGAGAAAAGATTTGATCTTTTAGTGAAGTTTTAGGAGGGAAAATCCAAAACAAAGAAGAAAAAAACGAAAACCTTCCTTAAAGTGTCCGATTCATTACTGGACTGACCCATATAATAACCTCTTTGTCTTCGGTGGTTCAGCCATTGAAGAAACGAAGCAGAAGAGAAAAAGAAAATTAACAGAGTTGGAAGAAAGAATGTTTGCAGCGGAGAATGGACTCAAAGGGGACCCGAGGCTACAAGCCATATCTGACGCCATTAGAGTGGTTCCTCACTTCCCAAAACCAGGTTTTCTTTTTTATTTCTAGCTGTTTTTCTTTTGAGTTTGGGCTTGATTTGTTTGAGGAACTCTACTTAATCGGGTCTTTTGTTTGTTTGTATGGTTTATAGGGATTATGTTCCAAGACATAACAACGTTGTTGCTGGATCACAAAGCTTTCAAGGATACCGTCGACATATTTGTCGATCGCTACAGAGACATGGATATATCTGTCGTTGCGGGTACTCTGTATCTTGTCTCTTCTTCTCTAAACACCCTTTTCTTTTCTCTTTGTTTTTTAATAGTGAAAACTGCAAATTTTGTCTCCGTGTTTTCTGCTTGTACTTTTATTTTATAATAATAATATTTGTATTTTTCTCTTTTAGAAAAAAAATGTTTGCCTCATGACACTGGTCTTCAAAGCTCTACTCTTCTTTTTCTTTCAACTCTGTAATGTAGAAATGAAGATCACTGTAAATTAATCTCCTCTCATTTTCTTGAAGCTTTTTTTAAAAAATGGGAGGAAGGCTTTGACTGCCTACATGCTCTTTGTCAACACTGTGCTGTTTTATTCTCAACGATTTTCTTCTAGCCAACCTGCCCTGCTCTATGCAACCACCCTTGGATTATGTGGCCGGAATAATTTAATTCAAAAAAATTCCTCATATATTTAGTGATCATACTAATTTACCAACCATGAATTATATAAATATATGTTGGATGCCGGTGTTGGATATGAATGTGTTTAGTACTGTTATCAGTTACTTTTCTTTAATCCTGAGATAAATATTGCAAATTTACCTGCAGGAATTGAAGCAAGAGGATTCATGTTCGGTCCATCAATTGCCTTAGCCATTGGTGCAAAGTTCGTTCCTCTGAGAAAACCCAGGAAGTTGCCAGGTACTAGTATGATCTTTTGAGTTTATCAACCAGGACAGAATGGAGTCCAGTCGTATATGTTCTGATATAGATACGAAATATGATTTTGCAAAAGCTATTAAATACAAAATTTGGCCCTCTAATTTAAAATCTCTGATTATTATAATGACTTATAAGTAGTATATTGGACATAAGATGGAGATAGTGCTGCTGAGTTATTCCATTCACTTCTTCGTTTGTCGATATTCGAAAAGTGAAACAGCTATCTCATTGTGAATGAAGTTGATCCAATCCATTCGTTTTATAAAGAAATTAGTGAGGCATGTGGGTATCTAATATATGTTGTTTTGGGAGAAAATCAGTTGAAATGATTGAAGGGTCAACGATTGGGTGGGGATGGGGTGCCTTTTCGAGAAGAAAATTACTAATTAATCAAATGATTGTTTTCTTGTGCTGTCAATCACGAATGCATATGTAATCTGAAATAGTCTGTAACCCAAAAAATCAAATAACAAATTAAGTATTGAACTGCTATTAGATTTTTTACGGAATTTTAGTGGATTTGATCACTGTAGAGTTTAACATCTTCCCTCTTTATCAATCTTTTTTTTGAAAGCAAATTTATTTTAATGTAATGTAAACATTATGTTTGCTGTATATAGGTGAAGTAATTGCTGAAGCTTATGACTTGGAGTATGGAAGTGACTGCTTAGAGATGCACGTTGGTGCTGTTCAACCTGGTGAACGTGTTATAGTAATTGATGATTTGGTTGCAACGGGGGGAACTCTGTCAGCTGCCATAAGACTCTTAGGTAAACTTTGAGGCTTTTTTCCCCCAAGTTTATCGATGATTATTATGCGTAGTATTAATTTGCGGCTGCTGTTTATTTAGAACGCGTTGGTGCTCAAGTGGTCGAGTGTGCATGTGTTATTGGACTCCGCGAGGTCAAGGTAAAATCCTTTTTCCCGTTCGGGAAAATTGTGATGAATTGAATGATATCTAGAGGATCAAACATTGGAGTTTGAATCTATATTTAGATAATGTACTGTGAAGTTTCGAAGAGAACTAATTTCTTCCATTTCTTTACTGCTTTAAAATACGAAGGTTAAGGGCATCAGGTTGATTTTTTATGTTGATTGTTATCATTTTTATTTCAGGGGCAACGTAGACTTAATGGAAAGCCACTTTATATTCTTGTGGAGCCACGTGAGATAGATGGATGTTATTAAGGTATTATTATTTTCTTTTAATATATAAGAATCGTGAAATAGAACGGTATGCATACAAACATTCTTTATGCATGGATGAAGAGTGAAAACCGATCAATCTGTTAGGATTTTTGGTGATGAAAATATGATAGTTCTTGAAATTGATGGCGTTGTATCTGATACATGATAGACTGTGTCTTTGCTGTTTTGCAGTTAATAGTGATGCATGAGCAACCTTTGGTGGTTAATGTCTCCTGGCCAAGGGCATGTGGTGTCCTCGTATGATTCTTTTTTCTTGTTAGAGTTGTGTATCTTTGTCCTTAGGCCTCAATTTATGTTCCCATCCACAAAATTATGAACAAAACATCAATGAAGAAATGCTGTTTCTCCATATCGATTAGTTTCCGGCCGCTATGTTTCATCTCCATTCTATTTTACTCGCACTTTTTTTTTTTCTTTAAATTACGTGTTTGTTAGGTAGAACGAGGAGGCGATATAATATGAGCATGGGTTTATTTTCTCAATTCTAGGGGTCCACTAACTCTTTACAAAAGTGTCGCTAGGGATAAATCGTAAATAACCCCCCGACGGCTTTGTGCAAAACTCAGAATACAGTAGTGTGTTGTGTAAAACGGGGCATCTTCCTTGCCTTACATATTTACCGGTATAGGTGGAATTACAAAATTCACATGTAATGTAATTAAAAGAGGCAGCGTGTCATTGATTACTACAAACTGTGTCCTGATGCACGTTGTGGGAATTGCCTTGTGTTGATATGATTGTAAGTAAACAATTGATGATATGCAAAAACGAGAAATAGATTGAAAGGGCGTCTCAGTGTTTAATCTTTGAAGCATCTCTCGATGAATTATAGATAATATCGAATTGGTGAGTATATTGCTTTTGTCAATGTTTTGGCACATATTGGTACCGATATGCTAGTGTATTAATTAGATTCAATATCTTAGTAAATTTATATGTAATTTTTAAAATGTAGAGCATAAAAGTTAAGATATTAAAATTTTGTATTAGAAGTACTGATTGGTATGCTTCACTACAAGAGCAAAAATGAATCGAAATCTTGGTCAAAATGAAACTTCCATTATTTGGCACCAAGTACAATGTTGTCCGTACCACATTAATGAATTGCTTGAGTTGGTGCCTAGAGCCACCTTTTCATATACAAACAATCAAGTTTTATTTGCAAATTTAGGATTGGTAATTTTATTATTCATTTCATGTTACCATGAATTAAAAGGGAAAGCTTTTGAAGCCTTAAGTTGTAACTTAGTGATTGGATTTTTTTTTTATTTTTGTTTTTTATTATGAATACTTTGTATTTGAATTATCGTTGTATAGAAAAAAAAACTTTGTAAAAGCTAAATGCTTTTTTGAGAGTACAAGAGGAAGTTTTTGAAAGAGCTTTGGATGGGAAAGATCATTGTGAGAGTGTGACCTTTAAGGCTTTTCTTATTTTGTGTACGGGCCAAAAACTTTTTGTGAGCTTTGTTATTTTAGCTAACCCACTAATTAATTTCAACTATTTATATTTATTCGGGTTTCAACCTGTGTTTATTTCCTTGATTTTGAGTTCATGAAATATTAGGTATGAACATATTGCAATGAGTTAAGAGTAGCTTCACCTATTATGCATATATTTAGGTTTGAGTTTATTTTGAATTTAAGTTACAAACACAAGAAGTTAGTGTAAAGGTTTGATTTTCAATGGTATCAGAAAATACAATTTTGGAATCTTATTTTCATAAATTGAGTCCGTAAATGTTAAATATGAATATTTATGAAGTTAGTATAAAAATATGAAATTGAAGCTCAAATGATTTATAATTAAATTCTAACTTTTCACCTATTAATTATTAACTCGTTTAGTATGAAATCATTTCACTATAGTATTGTGGTTGAGCTCTCCTCAATGACATACAATTATAAAAGCAATTATTCAGTACTCATCTAATGACATTGTCATAAGTGTGTTACCCTCATAGGATATCATTGATCTCTTTGGGATAATATTCGTTCTCCCAATATGATCCTATTTTATCTCATGATAACTATTACACTTTCCTTCATGAAAAGTCAATCATTATCAAATAGTGATCAAGTCATTCATCATAAAGACGGACGACTCGTGGACATGTTTATTTTTCATCAACCATGTAATGCTAATGAGAAGATATCATTTACCCATATTTTGAGCTATAAATTTCACTGTTGTGAATGACGCTACATACTATAGAAGTCGTACACCCAATGCACCAGGCTTTAGTTCCTTATCTATTTGAACTCAGACTTTTACTTACATCAAAGTGTACGAGTCACACATACATAATCCGTCATCCACACAGGATTTTGGTATGCCACACTATGAATGTTACAAGTGAATAAATTCGTAAACGGATTCAGGATCTATTTTGCTTGGGTCATGTCTAATGTATTGTCAATCCAGTCAATCACCTTTATGTCTCTATCTTTTGAGAGTCATTCACTCCGATGTCTATGACAAGACATCTCCCCAATTGGACTTAATAGACTACATATTAGCCTTTCAATCGATTTGTCTATTTCCAATTAGACTAAAGACATGTTTAAGTTCGTCTACTAATACAAGTTATCTTTCCGTACTACGATTCGACCATGTAATACCGCTTAGTATCTGTTTAAACAATAGACAATCAATGAGCAACATTTGCTTGTATTTTGCTTTGCGTATAAAATGTAGCACCCCTAACCCCGAACCATCACCGGAACAGGGTTACGAGGCATTACCGGACATATCAGACAATTTGCAAATATAAATTTTGTTTAATATAAATTTGTGACATTTACGCTTATTAATATATAAAACCCCCTGTAAAATAAATCGTATTCTTTTCAATAATTAACCAATTTAACCAATTCATTTGATAAATTCATTTTCTATTCTAAATACCTTCTAATCAAACTCAATCAATATAATACCAACTCAAATTTATCAAAATATTAGTTAGATTAAAATAAATATACTCCTTTCATTATAATTCTTAAACTTGTAATACTAACATTTTTAACCATTTACATTCAAAACATAATAACATTTATACACAACCTACGTACATGCCACATTATAAAAAGGAAATATACATCACCAAAGGTTTCTTTGAAGTCGGGTCCGGCTTCGGATCTTTGGTTCGAGATTTGACTTCTACAACTGCGCACGGAAGAAACTGCACGTCTGTTGAGTATACATATACTCAAAGTGGTATTACCATAATTCAAATTATAAACATAATAATCATATCATTAAATCATATAACTTTAATTTAACTAACCCAATTCAAACATAAGTTTATCATTCTCAATATACTCATACAATTCAAATTTAGCTATTTAACAATTGAAATAATACACAATCATGTTGAGCCATTATCCATTTCTTGAACCAATGATTCATACTTTCTTTTCTCATGCTCATATTTCAATCACATTTTTCAGTTCATGTTCTATTTTCGCATTTCTTCCAATGGCTCAACCATTTCATTTTATTCAATTTAACCTTTTCTTTATTTACCCCTATTAATGGACTTCGGACCTTAACGGATACAGATTCCAACCCAACACTCCGATGCGGCACAATGTGTGCCTTGCGGTAACGATATCGACACACAAAGTGTCGAATCGATAATGATAACGATATCGATATTCAACACACAAAGTGTTTGAACTCAGTAACGTATGATAACGATGATATCGACACACAAAGTGTCGAATCGTAATGATAATGATAATGATGAGTCGACACGTAAGTGCTCGATCGATCGAGAAGCCGGCAAAATCCCGTACTCTTCCATGTCCTATGGCATGCCAATTATATCCGACTCGCCCGACTAGTTAATAGGGTATTTCAGCTTCTCAATTTCATTTTCATTTTCATAATAAATTCAATTTCAATATTAATTACACTTTTCCATATCAATCCGGATACAATTCAATTTCAATAAAAACACTTACCTTATAATTTACTTACCATATCCATAAATTAATCTAATATTTAATGAATAAATAAATAGCTTGAATTATAGTAATACAAACCCGAATTTGCTTGATTATTCCTCGGTAACCTTCTCCTTTCCTTTATGGGTTGATGCCTCGAGTTCCTTTTTAGCTACGAAAATAATAATTTACATTATTAATTACAACATTAAATTACAATAAATAATTGAATTTTATTCAATTTCTACTCTTCCTCTTCATTCCACATCTTTTATACACAATTCTATTATTTACTTATAAGTTCTTTCTAGGCTGTCTACCTGAGTCATTGTCACTAAATCATCTATATCTGGAGCTACGGAACTCCAAATTAAGATCCGTAAATTTTTCCCGAAACTAGACTCATATATATTTTTACTGTAAATTTTTCAGAATTTTTGGTATGGCCAATCAATACCAGATTATTCTTAAAGTTTCCCCTGATTCACTGTCCAACTGCTCTGACCTCTCTTCACTACGAATTAAATTACTCTTTGTACAGAATTTAGGTGGCCTCCTTGTTTAGCTCATTTGAAACTAGACTCATTAAGGAATTTAACCATATAAATTATGTTCCAAAATCATTTTTATACAATTTTTAATGATTTTTACAAGTCAGAACAGGGGATCTCGAAATCACCCTGAACCAGTTTCACTAAAATTTAAATATCTCACAATACAGAACTTATTTGCTATCTCTGTTTCTTTCATATGAAAATAGACTCAATAAGCTTTAATTTCATATCTCACTCAACTTCTAATTCCATTTCTACGATTTTTGGTGAATTTTCAAATTTACTCTACTGCTGCTGTCTTAAATCTGTTTTCTTATGACTTATTTTGCAATTAAATCCTAGTTAAGTTTACTTATTTTCTTAACTTAATTCATGCTTGATTCTACTTAAATTCCTTCCATATTCAACTTGATTACAAAATTTTCAAAATAAACCCTAATTTATAATTTCTTCCAAATCAATCCCTATAATACAAAACTTATAGCTTACTTTACAATTTAATCCTTTTACTAACTCTAACTTAAATTTCATTCAATTTAACCCCTTGTTCATCTTTTTCTTTAACATAAACTATACTTAAAAACCAATAAACTCTCAAAATATCAACTTAGTTTCATCAAAATCTTGCTTTAAAGCTTCTAAAACATCAAAATTAAAAGAATAGGACTTGATTGACTTACCTTTTAAAGTTTAAAACCTTGAATCTTTAGTTTTTCCTTTTTCCTTCTTTTTTTCTTCTTTCTTTCTGCTTGTTTCATGTATGCTCTCTGTTCTTTTCTGTTCTTCTTTGTTTCTTTTTTTTATTATTTCATTTACTATTTACTTTATTATATAATATAATATTATATTAATATAATTATTTAATAATATTAATAATATATTTTAACACATAAAATCTCAGATTTTTTTTTAAGCTTATGCCGCCTCAACTTATGCTAAATGACATAATTGCCATTTTGGTCCTTTTTATTTTCTTTTAATCTACAATTAGACTTTTACTCCTTATTCAATTTGATCCTTTTTCCTAATTACTCTCAATTAAGCTAAATTCACTAAATAAAAATCTAATTAAGCACACTACTAGACTCATAATTACTCCTAATGATTATTTACTAACTCGATTTACTAAGACGGAGGCCCGATAACACATTTTTTTTTTTCTAGTGCCCACGAATTTTGGTCGTTACATTTCTCCCCTTAATAAATTTCGTCCTCGAAATTTTACGAGAATAGGTGAGGATATCTGTGCTCTCATAGTTTCTTCAGGTTCCCAAGTTGCTTCTTCTACATTATGGCTTCTCCACAATACTTTTACCAAAGGGACTCGTTTGTTTCTTAATTCTTTCACTTCTCGAGCTAGTATTTGAACCGGTTCTTCTTCATATGACAAATCCGGTCTAATCTCAATGTCTTGATAGAAATAATATGAGATGGATCCGATCGATACCTTCGTAGCATGGAAACATGAAAAACATTATGAATTTTCGTAATTAGGAGGTAAAGCTAATCGATAGGCAACCGGTCCGATTCTTTCAATTACTTCATATGGCCCAATGTAACGAGGACTTAATTTTCCCTTGCGACCAAATCTCAAAATTTTCTTCCAAGGTGATACTTTTAAAAACACTTTATCACCCACAGAATACTCTATATCTCGTCGCTTTAGATCTGCATAAGACTTTTGTCTGTCAAAAGCTACTTTCAACCTGTCTTTGATCTTTTAACTACTTCTTACATCTCCCGAATTAATTCCGGTCCAACAATCTTTTTCTCATTCAACTCTGTCCAACATACCGGTGATCGACATCTTCGACCATATAATGCTTCATATGGAGCCATTTGAATACTAGATTGATAACTATTATTATAAACAAATTCAGCTAATGGCAAGTATCGTTCCCAACTTTGATTCAAAGTCAATAATGCAAGCCCAAGCATGTCTTCTAAAATTTGAATTACCCGTTCGATTGTCCGTCGGTTTGTGGATGAAATGCGAAGACTAAAATTAAGCCGAGTACCCAAAGAATCATGTAATCGCTTCCAAAATCTCGATGTAAATCGTGGATCTCGATCGGAAATTATAGATCTTTGGAATGCCATGCGATCTCACAATTTCTCGGATATATACTTCACAAGAAAGCTTCAGTAAAGACCAATCGATCCCGATTGCTATGAAATGAGCGAGACTTAGTAAGTCGATCAACTATCACCCAAATGGCATTCTTTTTGCTCTCGTGCGGTGGCAACCCCGTAACAAAATCCATAGTAATACTATCCCATTTCCATTCGGGAATACTAATAGATCGAGTAACCACAGCCGATTGCACTGATGTTCTCGCCTTTACTCGTTGGCAAGTCAAACATTTCTTGACATATTCAACTATATCTTTCTTCATTCCCCGCCACCAATAGTGCTCCTTAAATTACGATACATTTTTGTTCCACCGGATGCAACATAAAAAGTACCATCGTGTGCTTCTTGAAGAATCATCTTCTTTAATTCGAAGTAGTTGGAACACAAATCCGATTTTGAAACCTCAAACAATTATGTTCATCAATACTAAAATTTTCGATTGTACCATCTCGAACCATTTCTCTTTTCTTTAATAATTTGACATCTTCCATCCGAAATTTTGCTTTAATCTGCTCTAACATCATTGGCTTAACCTTTAACTTTCACTAACAAGCTTCCATCATCATTAACACTAAGCCGAGCAAACATTGCTCGTAATTCAATCATGACTTTCCGCTCAATGCATCGCCTACCACATTTGCTTTTTCTGGATGATAATCTATAACACAATCATAATCTTTTAGAAGCTCGATCCACCGTCTTTTGCCTTAAATTTAAATCTTTCGTGTGTGCAGATATTTGAGACTTTTATGATCGTGTAAATGTAACATTTCTCGCCATAAAGATAATGTCTCCAAATCTTTAAAGCAAAAATTACTGCAGACTAGCTCCAAGTCATGTGTCGGGTAATTACGTTTCATGCTTCAATCTGTCTAGATGCATATGCAATAACCTTTCCATTTTGCATCAATACACAACCCAAACCACTCAAAAAGAAGCATCATTTGTACACAATAAAATCTTTTCCGACTCTGGTAATGTTAATCCGGTGCCTCTCTGTCAACATTTGCTTCAAAGTCTCAAAACTATTTCGCAATGATCATCCCGGATAAAAGGAACATTCTTCGTAGTAGTTTAGTCATCGGCATTGCTATTTTCGAGAATCCATTTACAAATCTTCGATAATATCCGGTAAACCGAGAAAACTACGTACCTCGGACACATTCTTTGGCGCTTTCCATGAACAATTGCTTCGATCTTGCCGGGTCAACTCTAATCCCATCGCCAGATACCACATGTCCTAAAAATACCACTTGCAGACAACGAATTCACATTTACTTAATTTCCCATACAAGCTGCTTTTTCCGCAGAATCTGTAAAACCTTTCGAAGATCTTTGATCATGTTACGCCTCTGTTTTTGAATATACCAATATATCATCAATAAAAACCACCACAAACCGATCTAGATACGGCTGGAAAATGCGATTCATCAAATCCATAAAAGCGGTGGAGCATTGGTCAATCAAACGGCATCACCCAAAATTCATAATGGCCATAACGAAGTACGGAAGGCGGTCTTAGGCACATCACTTTCCTTCACCTTGGTGATAATACCCGGATCTCAAATCAATTTTAGAAAATAATGAAGCTCCCTTGGTGATCAAACAAGTCGTCTATACGAGGCAAAGGATACCGGTTCTTGATTGTCACTTTGTTCAAGCTATCGATAATCAATGCACAACCGCATAGAACCATCTTTCTTTTTAACAAACAATACTGGAGCTCCCCAAGGTGAAATACTCGGTCGGATAAATCCTCGATCTAATAAATCTTGTAATCGCACCTTCAACTCTTTCAATTGATGGCGACATTGATGCGGAGGTATAGAAATTGGTGTATGCACTGGATACACATCAATAGCAAATTCAACCTCTCTATCGGTGGTAAACCGGTAGTTCTTACGGAAATACATCTCGAAACTCGCATCTGATCTCTAATCGTTGCATTGGCTTCCCCACCGAATCGAATTAATAACATATGCCAAATACGCTGAACAACAACCTGCTTTGTAATAACTTGTTAGCTTTAGTAGCTGAAATGATACGTGTCGAACCACTTTCGTAATACGGATGCCATTCACTTCATTCTGTCCCCATTTTCTGCCTGAATACTAAACCTCTTTTTATAGCAATCCAAAACTACCCCATGTTCAGATAACCAATCCATACCCAAAATGATATCAAAATCGCCAAAAGGCATGATCAGCAAATCCACAGGAAACATTTTATCATGTATTATTAACGGGCACCTCAGGCATACTCGTCTACTAACACTTTGTTTGTCCCAAAGGGCTAGACACCTCTATGAAAACTCTAGACATTTTGATTCTAACTTCCCGATTCAACTAATTTTAAATTAATATATGAATGTGATGAACCCGGTCAATTAAAGCATAAATAGGCTCGAATACAATAAAAATATACTGTCACCACATCGTGAGCATTGCCTTCTTCACGGGTCCGAACTCACGTATGCTCTGGGGTGGTGCTCTAGCCTCTGATTTGTTGTGTAGCTATATCATCGCCTCTACTAGCTCCTCCTCTCCTCGAAACAAAACCTCCTCTAGACATTCCTCTACCTCTGGCGATCGATCATCGATCTTTGAGATGTGGTAGGTGTACTACTCGAGTTTTGAACAATCTTTAATAAAGTGTTGGTCGAGCCACAACGAAAACATCCTCCAATTTTCTTCCAGCATTCACCAAAATGTCTTTTTCCACAATAGTTACATTCGGGATATTCATTTTTCCGGGGTGGAGCTTTTACACTACCCGTAATAACACCCAATTTCAATAGTGTCGAATAGTGATTCGAGATTACTAAATCGATTGAAAAAGTTAGAAAACTTTGTTAATCGATAATTATAAGTTAAGTGTGATTTTAGAAATATTTTAAAATTAGTGAATTTTGTGAACTAAAAGAATTAATTAAAAAAAAGATTTGGGCCAAAAGCGAGGTATTGAGACCTCGAATTCATCTGATGAGTCATAAATATTTCTAAAAATATTTATGGAGTGTCATTAAGTTATTATTAAAGTTTAGTTGAGAAATTTTAACGTTTGGATATGTAATTAAATAAAAAGACTAAATTGAAAAAGGTGTAAAAGTTTTATTATAGATTAAAGAAAGTATAAAGGACCAAAATGGCAATTAAGCCATTTTATTTAGTTGAGGCGGTTATTGTGAAGAAAATCTGAGATTTTTTTATGTTTAATATTATATTATTATATTATTATATTATTATATATAAACAAACAAATGGAAAGAAAAAAAGGAGAGAAAGGAGAGAATTGAAACAGAAAAGAAACAGAGAACAAGACGAAAGCAGGGGAAAGAAAGAAAGAAAGAAAGAAAAAGGAGAAATTGATGATTTAAAGCTTGGATGTTTAATAGGTAAGCTAATTTAGTCCTTTTCTTTTAATTTTGATGCTTTATAAGTTTTAGAACAAAGTTTTGATGAATTTAAGTTGAAGTTTTTGAAGTTTTAAAGCTATTGAGTATAGCATATGATGAACAAAAGATGAATTAGTGGTTTAATTGAAAGAATTTGAAGTTAGAATTGGGTAAAGGATTTAATTGTAAAATAAGTTATAACAAAACTGTTTTGGACAGCAGCAGTAGAGTAATTTTGAAAAATCACCAAAAATCGTAGAAGTGGAATTAGAAGTTGAATGAGATATGAAATTAAAGCTTATTGAGTCTATTTTCATATGAAAGAAACAGGGAAAGCAAAGGAATTCTGTAATTTGAGATATTTATATTTTTGTAAGACTGGTTCAGAGGATTTCAGGATCCCCTGTTCTGACTTTGTAAAATCATAAAAATTGGAGAAAAATAATTAGAGGCTTAAGTTTATATGTTTAGAATCCTGAATGAGTCTATTTTCAATAGAAATAAACGAGAACATCATATGAATTCTGTATGAAGAGATAATTAATTTTTAGTGAAGAAGGGTCAGAACTGCCAGACAGCAGAACAGGGGTAACTTTGATAAATAAACTGTACTAATTGGCTAAACCAAAAATTCTGGAAATTTTATGGGAAGAAGATATGTGAGTCTAGTTTCAGGAAAAATTTACGGTTCTTCATTTGGAGTTCTGTAGCTCTGAAAATAAATAATTTAGTGACTATAACTCAAATGGACAGTTTTGAATATACTTATGAGTAATTAATGAAATTATTGACAATGTTACTTATAGCATGTTATATACATTAAGGATGTGGAATGGAGAGGAGGAGGAGGAAAATATGTATAAATATTTAGGTAGTATGGCTAATTTGAAATGTTTTAGGCTCAGGGACTAAATTGAATAAAAGTAAAACTTTGTGATTAATTTTGTAAAAATGTGGAAATAACCAATTTGCATGAAATGAATTATTTTATTATTTAAAATTGTAAAATTGAATGAAATTATTAATTTAGATTAAGATCGACTGAAAAATCAATGAAAATAGAAAATTTCCAAAGTGCCCCTGAATTTTGATATTTCTGCAAAATTTAGTGAGTAAGTTCGTGTAACTTAATTATGTAATATAAGGGAATATAAGTTGATTGTACGTGAAATATTGATATGATGAATTAACTGATTTATGTTTATGAAGAAGAGATAATTGAATGATATTTTTCATGATATGTAAATATGTGATTATCTTTAATATGTTAATACAAGATAATTAAGTATGTTTAGATGAGTAATAAATTTATGTAAGACATGACGAGAAAAATAAATATGTTTAAGGGACAATATGTTTGAATTTGATTGGTTTCAAATATAAATGCTAAATGAAATAAAATGTCTGATAAATAAATTTGTAATTCCGGTAATGCCTCGTACCTTATTCCGGGATTGAATACGGGTAAGGGGTGTTACATTTAATGGTATCAGAGCTTAGGTTTAGTCGGTTCTCGGACCAAACGTAATATATATATGAAGTCTAGAAATGTATGCCATTATTAATATATAACTTAAAATATAATGTGATATCTCCAGACTTTGATGATATTTGTATCACTAGTATTCAAACTTTATCACTATTATGTGTAATTTATTAATTATGTGTGGTAAGTATTTTATGGTAAGTATTTAGTAAAATGATAAATTTAAGATTGGGTACTGAAAATTGAGACTGATACTGAACTGAATTATGGAATACTGAATATTATTTTGTGTACTGAATTGAATTGTGAAGTTATTGAATATTGTTATGTGTATTACATTAAACTATGAAATTATTGATGTAATGAATTACTGCAATACTGTGAAACTGATTGAAATAAGAAGTGAAAATAGAATGAACTGGAATTTAGAAAGTTATTTAAATTACGAATTGAATTATGAATTATTTGAATATTTGAAGGTAAATTAAATAAAGAAAATATGTGAGTAATTGAAATGTATATTGATTGGAAAGTAATTAGTGATTTTAAATTTGATTGGACAATAAATTAAAAATACGAATTGAATAAAAATGCATTAAATTATGAATATGTGTAAATATATGAATCGTGTATTGATTGAAAAGTGGTTGGAATTGAATCGAATTACAGGTTATATGTGAATATTTGAAATATGTATTGGTGATCTGAATTTTATATCTTGATTAGAAAATGGAAAAGTGAATTTGAAATAGGAAAAAAAATGAATGATTTGAACACCCTATTAACTTATCGGACTAGATTGGATACAAATGGCATGCCATAGGATTGGAATTGTTCAGGGAATTCTTCGACCTTGAGTCGATGAGGCACTGGGTGCCAATCTGGTTGGATCCGCGTATCCGCCAAAGTCCGAGTCTTGTTAATAGGGGTAGATATGAATATTAAGTGAAATTAAAATGAGAATTGATTTCCTATTAACTTGTCGGACTAGTCGGATATAATTGGCATGCCATAGGATATGGAAGAGTACGGGTTTTTGCCGGCTATCGATCAGCACTTACGTGTCGACTCATCTTATATCATATCGGCATCGATTCGACACTTTGTGTGTCGATATCGTTATCGTTATCGCATTGCATTCGACACTTTGTGTGTTGAATATCGTCATTATTATTAGCATCGATTCGACACTTTGTGTGTCGTATATTGTTCTTATTTGCAATTCTGATTCAGCACTTTGTGTGTTGAATATCGACATCGTTATCTTATTACCGATTCGACACTTTGTGTGTCGTATACTTATCTATGTGTACCGTTAAGGCACAATGTGTGCCGTCTTGGTGTGTTTGGGTTGGAATCAGTGTATCCGTCAAAGTCCGGATTGTTAATAGGGTGAATAACTAAAATGAGAAAAACTAAATAAAATTGATCGATTGAACTATTGAAAATATGAGTAAGAAATTATGAGTTGAATTGGAATCGAATTGAAATGTGAGAATTGAAGTATGAACTTAAGGTTCATAAATTTGCTAAAATATCGATTTATTGATAATGGAATCGATTGAATAAATGAAATAAGAAAATTGAATGAATTTGACCGATTGAATTATTGTGATGCGAAAAAGTGGAATTGTGAATTAAAATTGATATATAAAATTGAAAACTTGAACCAAAGGTTCATAAGTTGATTAGATAATATAGATGATATATGATGCTATTTGATGAAAGACTATTGTTGAGGTATGAAATTAAAGTATAAATTAACACACATGACTTATATTGTTACATGTTTGATGTCTATTATTTAATATTAAATGTTAAATTTAAATTATGCATACAACAAGTGAAGTATGAGGTAAGTGTTATTATTGAATTAAATGGAAATTGAATTAAGTGATGGATAAATATTAGTATTGAATTGTATATTAATGAGAAAGTGAAATTAAATTTAGTTGTGAATAAATTGAAGTGAAATTGAAATTGAAAAAAAAAATGATATGTGAAGCACATAATAAGAATTATTAGTAAATTAAGAATGACTAGTAAATTTTGAAATATGTTACATATATGAAAGAAAGAAAACATATAAACATACACGTTTTTAGTACAATGGTTAAATTGTAAAATATGTAAAAGCATTATGTTAAAATTGTAAAAGGGACATGCGTGCATAATGTAATTTATCCAAGTAAATGAGATTAGATCTACTAAGATTAGTGGTATACCATTAAGGGACTCTAGCGTATTCTCTGATAATAACACTTTGGTACTCATCAAGTGCTATCTGATTAATAATACATTTCTATATTTGTTTCATATATCCTAAGTGTTCTGTTTAATCTATTGGCATCTTATAAAAAAAAAAAAAAAGAAAAGAAAAAGAGAAAGAAAAAAAAAAAAAGGTAAGTAATTTTCGTTATAAAGTATGGGTAAGTAATTTTCGTTATAAAGTATGTTCGCAATATTGAATTAAAATTAATTGCAAACTGAAATGATATGGAATGGATAAATGATAAACTAGATAAATATGTGCACAAAGGAGCTATAGAATTATAGAAATAATGAAGTTCATGATCGAAATAACAAGGAAATTTCGAGGACGAAATTTTTTTTAGGGGGAAAGAGTTGTAACAGCCCAATTTCAATAGTGTCGGAATAGTGATTCGAGATTACTAAATCTGACGAAAAAGTTAGAAAACTTTGTTAATCGATAATTATAAGTTAAGTGTGATTTTAGAAATATTTTAAAATTAGTGAATTTTGTGAACTAAAAGAATTAATTAAAAAAAAAGATTTGGGCCAAAAACGAGGTATTGAGACCTCGAATTCATACAGTGAGTCATAAATATTTCTAAAAATATTTATGGAGTGTCATTTAGTTATTATTAAAGTTTAATTTAGAAATTTTTACGTTTGGATATGTAATTAAATAAAAAAAGACTAAATTGAAAAAGGTGTAAAAGTTTTATTATAGATTAAAGAAAGTATAAAGGACCAAAATGGCAATTAAGCCATTTTATTTAGTTGAGGCGGTTATTGTGAAGAAAATCTGAGATTTTTTTTATGTTTAATATTATATTATTATATTATTATATTATTATATATAAACAAACAAATGGAAAGAAAAAAAAGGGAGAGAAAGGAGAGAATTGAAACAGAAAAGAAACAGAGAACAAGACGAAAGCAGGGGAAAGAAAGAAAGAAAGAAAGAAAAAGGAGAAATTGATGATTTAAAGCTTGGATGTTTAATAGGTAAGCTAATTTAGTCCTTTTCTTTTAATTTTGATGCTTTATAAGTTTTAGAACAAAGTTTTGATGAATTTAAGTTGAAGTTTTTGAAGTTTTAAAGCTATTGAGTATAGCATATGATGAACAAAAGATGAATTAGTGGTTTAATTGAAAGAATTTGAAGTTAGAATTGGGTAAAGGATTTAATTGTAAAATAAGTTATAACAAAACTGTTTTGGACAGCAGCAGTAGAGTAATTTTGAAAAATCACCAAAAATCGTAGAAGTGGAATTAGAAGTTGAATGAGATATGAAATTAAAGCTTATTGAGTCTATTTTCATATGAAAGAAACAGGGAAAGCAAAGGAATTCTGTAATTTGAGATATTTATATTTTTGTAAGACTGGTTCAGAGGGATTTCGGGATCCCCTGTTCTGACTTTGTAAAATCATAAAAAATTGGAGAAAAATAATTAGAGGCTTAAGTTTATATGTTTAGAATCCTGAATGAGTCTATTTTCAATAGAAATAAACGAGAACATCATATGAATTCTGTATGAAGAGATAATTAATTTTTAGTGAAGAAGGGTCAGAACTGCCAGACAGCAGAACAGGGGTAACTTTGATAAATAAACTGTACTAATTGGCTAAACCAAAAATTCTGGAAATTTTATGGGAAGAAGATATGTGAGTCTAGTTTCAGGAAAAATTTACGGTTCTTCATTTGGAGTTCTGTAGCTCTGAAAATAAATAATTTAGTGACTATAACTCAAATGGACAGTTTTGAATATACTTATGAGTAATTAATGAAATTATTGACAATGTTACTTATAGCATGTTATATACATTAAGGATGTGGAATGGAGAGGAGGAGGAGGAAAATATGTATAAATATTTAGGTAGTATGGCTAATTTGAAATGTTTTAGGCTCGGGGACTAAATTGAATAAAAGTAAAACTTTGTGATTAATTTTGTAAAAATGTGGAAATAACCAATTTGCATGAAATGAATTATTTTATTATTTAAAATTGTAAAATTGAATGAAATTATTAATTTAGATTAAGATCGACTGAAAAATCAATGAAAATAGAAAATTTCCAAAGTGCCCCGAATTTTGATATTTTCGCAAAATTTAGCTTGAGTAAGTTCGTGTAACTTAATTATGTAATATAAGGAATATAAGTTGATTGTACGTGAAATATTGATATGATGAATTAACTGATTTATGTTTATGAAGAAGAGATAATTGAATGATATTTTTCATGATATGTAAATATGTGATTATCTTTAATATGTTAATACAAGATAATTAAGTATGTTTAGATGAGTAATAAATTTATGTAAGACATGACGAGAAAAATAAATATGTTTAAGGGACAATATGTTTGAATTTGATTGGTTTCAAATATAAATGCTAAATGAAATAAAATGTCTGATAAATAAATTTGTAATTCCGGTAATGCCTCGTACCTTATTCCGGGATTGAATACGGGTAAGGGGTGTTACACTACCGGTGGAAATAGTAATCTGTTTTCCTCTGTTTCCGTCACCTCTATCAGATCGAAAGCTTGATCTCCAACCACCTCTGAATTCTCTAGATCTTTTTGGTAGTGGATTTGAACTAGTTGCTCCTACTCGTTTCCTGGTCAATCCAACTGTTTCTGACTTTTTATCAAGTCCCAAGACTTGCTCTATCATTTTGGCCCGTTCGATCAAATCAACAAATTCAGTAATTCGCTGGGACACTAATTGTAGTTTTATTTCATCTCTTAATCCCCGTAAAAACCGTTTACAACTATCAGCCTCTGTTGGAATATATTCTGAAGCATACCTGCTCAATCTAGTAAACTCTCGATCATAATCCAATACTGACATATTACCCTGTTTCAACATTAAAAACTCTTGCTTTTTCTCTTCAATATACATTTCCCCAATATACTTCTTTTGAAATTCTTTTTGAAACAAATCCCAGGTTACCTGATCATCCGGTAAATGTCTAACAACAGATTCCCACCAGAGATATGCTTCCCCTTGTAACAATGATACAGCACATATCAGATTCTCTCGGGGGGTGCAATCTAATTGTTGCAAAACTCTTTTTGTTGATTCTATCCAATTCTCAGCAATAGACGGATCAAGACCTCTTAGTCCCGAAAACTCCGTGGCACCATATTTTCTTAACTCTTTAATCGGGGCCCGTCTAACCGTAGGTACTGATGTAGTAGCAGGTACAGTTTCCGCTACATGTTGCAATGCATCGGCTATAGCTCTTAATGATTGTGAGTTATCTCTTTCTCTTCTTACATTAGGAGGTTGGTTATTTAACTGATTTCTGATGAGGTGTAATGATTCGATTTCTTCAATTTCTCGATTTCAGTATGCATTTCTGTTCAACATCATACATTCTTTTCGTCTCGACATTTTATCTATAAAACAAAATCAAATAAATATATATCGGCATCCAAAAACCCGACTCAAACCGACTCAATAGTGGCATGTACTTCTAGACTCACTTTCGAGCCCGATTTGGCGAGAATCGACTAAACTGGCGACTCGATACCAATAAATGTAACACCCTAACCCGAACCATCGCGGAACAGGTTACGAGGCATTACCAGGACATATCGGACAATTTGCAAATATAAATTTTGTTTAATATAAATTTGGCAGCATTTACGCTTATTAATATATAAAACCCCCTGTAAAATAAATCGTATTCTTTTCAATAATTAACCAATTTAACCAATTCATTTGATAAATTCATTTTCTATTCTAAATACCTTCTAATCAAACTCAATCAATATAATACCAACTCAAATTTATCAAAATATTAGTTAGATTAAAATAAATATACTCCTTTCATTATAATTCTTAAACTTGTAATACTAACATTTTTAACCATTTACATTCAAAACATAATAACATTTATACACAACCTACGTACATGCCACATTATAAAAAGGAAATATACATCACCAAAGGTTTGCTGAAGTCGGGTCTGGCTTCGGATGCTGGTTCAGTATTTGACTTCTACAACCTGCGCACGGAAGCAACCGTACGCTGAGTATACATATACTCAGTGGTATTACCATAATTCAAATTATAAACATAATAATCATATCATTAAATCATATAACTTTAATTTAACTAACCCAATTCAAACATAAGTTTATCATTCTCAATATACTCATACAATTCAAATTTAGCTATTTAACAATTGAAATAATACACAATCATGTTGAGCCATTATCCATTTCTTGAACCAATGATTCATACTTTCTTTTCTCATGCTCATATTTCAATCACATTTTTCAGTTCATGTTCTATTTTCGCATTTCTTCCAATGGCTCAACCATTTCATTTTATTCAATTTAACCTTTTCTTTATTTACCCCTATTAATGGACTCGGACCTTAACGGATACACGGATTCCAACCCAACACTCAAAGACGGCACAATGTGCCTTAACAGTGATAAAGATATCGACACACAAAGTGTCGAATCGTAATGATAACGATATCGATATTCAACACACAAAGTCTTTGAACTCAGTAGCGTAACGATAACGATATCGACACACAAAGTGTCGAATCGGTAATGATAACGATAATGATGAGTCGCACGTAAGTGCTGATCGATAAGCCGGCAAAATCCCGTACTCTTCCATGTCCTATGGCATGCCAATTATATCCGACTCAGCCCGACTAGTTAATAGGGTATTTCGGTTCTCAATTTCATTTTCATTTTCATAATAAATTCAATTTCAATATTAATTACACTTTTCCATATCAATCCGGATACAATTCAATTTCAATAAAAACACTTACCTTATAATTTACTTACCATATCCATAAATTAATCTAATATTTAATGAATAAATAAATAGCTTGAATTATAGTAATACAAACCCGAATTTGCTTGATTATTCCTCGGTAACCTTCTCCTTTCCTTTATGGGTTGATGCCTCGAGTTCCTTTTTAGCTACGAAAATAATAATTTACATTATTAATTACAACATTAAATTACAATAAATAATTGAATTTTATTCAATTTCTACTCTTCCTCTTCATTCCACATCTTTTATACACAATTCTATTATTTACTTATAAGTTCTTTCTAGGCTGTCTACCTGAGTCATTGTCACTAAATCATCTATATCTGGAGCTACGGAACTCCAAATTAAGATCCGTAAATTTTTCCCGAAACTAGACTCATATATATTTTTACTGTAAATTTTTCAGAATTTTTGGTATGGCCAATCAATACCAGATTATTCTTAAAGTTTCCCTGATTCACTGTCCAACTGCTCTGACCTCTCTTCACTACGAATTAAATTACTCTTTGTACAGAATTTAGGTGGCCTCCTTGTTTAGCTCATTTGAAACTAGACTCATTAAGGAATTTAACCATATAAATTATGTTCCAAAATCATTTTTATACAATTTTTAATGATTTTTACAAGTCAGAACAGGGGATCTCGAAATCACCCTGAACCAGTTTCACTAAAATTTAAATATCTCACAATACAGAACTTATTTGCTATCTCTGTTTCTTTCATATGAAAATAGACTCAATAAGCTTTAATTTCATATCTCACTCAACTTCTAATTCCATTTCTACGATTTTTGGTGAATTTTCAAATTTACTCTACTGCTGCTGTCTTAAATCTGTTTTCTTATGACTTATTTTGCAATTAAATCCTAGTTAAGTTTACTTATTTTCTTAACTTAATTCATGCTTGATTCTACTTAAATTCCTTCCATATTCAACTTGATTACAAAATTTTCAAAATAAACCCTAATTTATAATTTCTTCCAAATCAATCCCTATAATACAAAACTTATAGCTTACTTTACAATTTAATCCTTTTACTAACTCTAACTTAAATTTCATTCAATTTAACCCCTTGTTCATCTTTTTCTTTAACATAAACTATACTTAAAACCAATAAACTCTCAAAATATCAACTTAGTTTCATCAAAATCTTGCTTTAAAGCTTCTAAAACATCAAAATTAAAAGAATAGGACTTGATTGACTTACCTTTTAAAGTTTAAAACCTTGAATCTTTAGTTTTTCCTTTTTCCTTCTTTTTTCTTCTTTCTTTCCTGCTTGTTTCGTATGCTCTCTGTTCTTTTCTGTTCTTCTTTGTTTCTTTTTTTTTTTATTATTTCATTTACTATTTACTTTATTATATAATATAATATTATATTAATATAATTATTTAATAATATTAATAATATATTTTAACACATAAAATCTCAGATTTTTTTTTAAGCTTATGCCGCCTCAACTTATGCTAAATGACATAATTGCCATTTTGGTCCTTTTTATTTTCTTTTAATCTACAATTAGACTTTTACTCCTTATTCAATTTGATCCTTTTTCCTAATTACTCTCAATTAAGCTAAATTCACTAAATAAAAATCTAATTAAGCACACTACTAGACTCATAATTACTCCTAATGATTATTTACTAACTCGATTTACTAAGACGGAGGCCCGATAACACATTTTTTTTTTTTCTAGTGCCCACGAATTTCGGGTCGTTACATAAAAACTATTTGAAGACAATAATACAAAGTATATTAATTTAATTCATGAATAATTTTATTAATCAGTCTGTTTAAAAAAATTACAAGTGTATATTGACGAAAATCCTACACTTAGGGCACCGAATCCAACATTAGGATTTACCACAAATTAGTTGGCATAGGTTAAGGGAAATTAAACCCTAGGATTGAAGACCCTAAGAAGTAACTTAAGTAGTTAAGGCCGAAATGATATTCTACTTAGCACCACTTAATCTATCCCGGTTTAAACTATCAAGTCGAAAGATGAGTAGGTTAAATCGATCAATTAATTTAGTTATAGGCCGAAAGGTATTAATAATTGTTAGCTAATTTGTTAAAACGTGAATTTGAAGTTAATCATGAATACATATACGAGTTAATCTTATGTTTGTTTACATTGGTTGAAATTCAATTGTTTATTTTAGCATATATTTTATGTTATTTTATATTTAATTATTATTTGTAATGAAGTAATATAATTAGTACGTAAGTAATATTTAGACTTAATCGTGTGATTATTTGCAATTTAGTTTAGGCAAATTTTCATTAGGTACGGTGCTTAGAATACTTCCTCATGTTTGGTTGTAACACTTTCTATATTACAAATTAGCCTATACATTTATACATACCGCACTTTATATCCATCTATTTAATTGTATATTTACAAGTCACCACGCACACACGTGGGAGTGCAGTCAGTTGGCATACGACGAATATTCTGAATTTAAGTTTGTTCTTAATTCGAATTATTTGCTTATATTATATAAGAAGCAAGAGTTGAGAGTTTAAGTTAAATTTCAAATAATTTCATCTTCACTTCTACTTATATTTAAAAAAAATCATTTTATAAGAGACAAAATTTAAGGATTTGTTCATGTTTTAAAATATTTTATATATGCCGCTTTAATTGAAATACTAAACAATTTTGACGTTCTAAATTCAAGTGTTATGATTTTTGTATTTATTTTAGATTTAAATTGTCTTTTTATAGATTTATACAGAAAAACAAAAATACACTCATAAAAATATTTGTTATTTTTTAAATAAAAATATTTTAAAGATATTTCTCAATTTAATTGGTGTCAATAGTGTCCGGTTAACTTGTAATATCAATTTAAGTAGACATTTTAAGTTAACTAATCATATGATAGAAGTAGGGTGTGAGTGAGAGAAATAAAAAGTATTTAAGCAATATTTTTTAAAATAATTAGCGACGAGATAATAAAAAATGCAATCCCTATATAATCCTACTAATATATTACTTTTTCTATATATTTGTTTAAAATGAGTTTGGTGTTAGATTAATTTGTGTGACTAAATTAATGAAATATTTTTATTAATTTTTGGTAAATTAATGAAGAATTTTATTTATAGTATATTAGTTTTGTTATATAAATTAAATTTATTTATTTAGTTATATCATTATTTATAATATTAATATATTAATTATGTTACATAAATTTAATTTTTTTTCCAAATAAATTCAACTTATTTATATTATCCAAACTGAATTGACATTTGGACTTCTATTTATTCATAGAATAGATATAGATAAAAGATTTAAAAAATAAAATATAAAATCGTTTGTGAAAAAATGATGGAAACACAATCATAGTGGAGAAAGAGCCAACGAGCGTTCCTTCCTTCTAAAAGAGAGGCGAATCACTCTCGCAGTCTCCTTTCCCCCTGTCCCGTCTTCTTACCCCATTGCCAAAAGTTTCCAGCTTTCATAATTCCATTAACTTTCTAGTTTCTAATACTAATTCTTTGATTACTTTACGCTTCTAATATCAGCTTATTAATTGGACTACAAAGTTAAAATGAGAAATTAGATGGGAGCGTTATTGTTTTTCATTTTCTTGAATGATCTGTAATTTCATTCGGCTTCTATCAATTTAATCAACTCACAATCCATTATTCTTGGTTGAAAAAGGAGTTCTCTGATCGTGAGGAGAAAAGGTACTGTGTTTTGAATACGTTGGTCGAAGCGATCTACTGAAGAAGTCAGATGGCGATACTATACGCTCTGGTTGCTCGTGGATCGGTGGTGCTGGCGGAGTTCACGGCGGCTTCAACAAACGCGAGCGCCATCGCCAGGCAAATTCTAGAGAAAACATCAGGAGACAACGACATTAACGTTTCGTATTCCCAAGATCGATACATCTTCCACGTCAAACGCACCGATGGACTCACCGTTCTTTGTATGGCTGACGAAAGTGCCGGAAGTAAGTACATTACCTTTCTTTTTTCTGAAAGCGAACTTATATTTGACTAACGCGACATGCTTATATTTCAATTTCAATTGCTTTGTTAAGTGTTGTCGATTTGTTCCCGATTAAAGGGAAATTGGACATAAAATTAAGCGATTGAGAGAAAGAAAAGTAGAAGTTTTATGCTTGGTCGGCACTCAAGGGTTCCATTAAAAGTTCAAATGTGCAATTTCAATTCAAGAATGGGGAAATGGTGAAAGGTCTTTTTCCTTTTTGGGTGGTTGATCATATCGTTAATGATAGCAATAGATGCCATATTCCGAGAAAGTAACACTCATTTTCAGCTTTTGAGGGAATATTTTAACAAATCGAGAATTCAGGGTTAGAATATCCTTTTGGTTTGCAATTACTTTATGATCTCTTCTTTGTAAAAAAACTCTTCTTGTCCAGTGCTGAAGATGATATATATTCTTGGTCATGGTGGATGTGTCTATGGCATCTTTTGCAGGGCGAATTCCTTTTGCATTTCTTGAAGACATGCATCAGAGATTTGTCAGGACTTACGGCGGAGCTGTTCTTTCAGCTCTTCCCTATGGCATGAACGATGAGTTTTCAAGGGTTTTGAGCCAGCAAATGGAATATTACTCGAATGATCCTAATGCTGACAGGATAAATCGATTAAAAGGTGAAATGAGTCAGGTAATGCTTCTAATTAAGTCATTAATTCTATTATTCTAAATCTTCTAGCTTCTCATTTGATGGTCCGGGCATTCAACTTGCTATTGTTGTTTCTTGTAACATGATAGGTGCGAAATGTTATGATAGAGAATATTGATAAAGTTTTAGAGAGAGGTGATCGCTTAGAATTGTTGGTTGATAAAACTGCTAATATGCAAGGAAATGCCTTTCGCTTCAGAAAGCAAGCGCGCCGTTTTAAAAACACTGTGTGGTGGAGAAATGTCAAGCTTACGTACGCTTTTCGAACTTTAACCCTACTTTGTGTGTTTACATGTCTTGCATTGAGTATGGAAGTCTTAATTTGCTCCTTGAAATACATAATAGAGGGTAGGATAGATGAATCCATCACTTACTACTCACTTGCTTTGAATATTGCAGGGTTGCGCTCATAATAATCCTCCTAATTGTTGCTTATATCGTGACTGCGTTTGTTTGCAAGGGGCCCATGTTACCATCCTGTGTCTAAAACGAGGTCAACAGTTTGAGATTCGAACATGTTCCGCAGCCCGGTGCTTCTTTTTTCCATTTGTCTCCGTTTTTGTTTGCTTGTTTCTAATCTCTGCTTGGGGGATATATGTGTGGATGTTTCTGTTTCAATTTCCTCTGCAACGAGTCGTATTTACGTTTGTTCATTGAACTTGAAGCTGGTTGGTATTTGTATTTTGACGAAAGTGGCTTGATGACTCGTATTTATTCAAGATTATAAATTTTCTTTTGGGTGAAAGTTGTTTTTGCTATATTCATTGTTGTTGTGCGGAAGCGTGTAAAAGAGTATAATTATTGTACTGAAAAATCACACTGAGTTCAATTCCTAGGAAAGAGAGGTGGATTACGAGGATCACTTAAGTACCAGATCTTTCCTAGTCAGAATATCCCTCTATCGTAATTTAATAGCACAATAAATAACTACAATCACACTCACAAGATATGAAAAATAAATAATAAAGAACACCAGAATTTTAACGAGGTTCGCAAATTTCGCCTACGTCCCTCGGGCACTACCAAATATATTTCACTCCAAAATTACAAGTGAAAATATACAAATAGGGAGAGAGAACAATGCCTTAAGTAGAGAATGGCAAATGTTGGGATGAAGAAAATGAGAAATGGTTAGGCCTATTTATAGTTGAGGTTCAAGGATCAATCTTGCAAAGTACCTATTCAAATAGGGACCAAAATTGCAATTATCCCATGTTAAATTCAACTTTCAACTTTTGGTGCCTAACTTGATACACTTTCCACACTTTTTACAGCCCCCATCTTTGACTTTTCAAAGATGGGCTGCTGCCAATAATCTCCACCTTGAAGATTTGATTAGAATAATCTTATCTTCACACAATTCTTTTTGCCTTTGCCAACAATACTTGATAGTGCCTTCTTCAACTGTTAAACTTGCAGGATATTGATCAAGTTCAATCAATGTTCGAACTTGGTTGCTGTTACCACATTGGTCATCATATCTGCGGGATTATCTGCAGTCTTGATCTTTTGAAGATGAATTTTCCCCTCATCAATAATTTCCCGCACAAAATGGAATCGTACGTCGATATGCTTTGTACGTGCATGATAGACTTGATTCCTTTGCTAAATGAATAGCACTTAGACTATCACAATACACATTAATATGCTTCTGAACCAATCCCAAAGTTTTAGCCATACCTTGTAACCAAATAGCCTCCTTTCTGACCTCTTATTTACTGACCATGTATTAAACACGTGGTTGATAATGCAACTGTAGACTGTAGTGTAGACTTCCAACTGATTGGTCCTCCAGCAAGTGTAAACACATAACCGGTGGTTGATCTTCGTTTATCCAAATCACCGACATAGTTAGAATTAACGTACCAATAACATCTTCACCAAGTGTATTACCCTGCTCGAACAGTAATCCAACGTCCACGGTCTTTTGAATATACCATAGAATCCATTTCACAGTTTGCCAATGTCCTTTTCCAGGATTATGCATATACTTGCTCACTATACTAACTGCTTGTGAAATGTCGGGTCTTGTACACACCATTGCATACATCAAGCTACCCACTGCATTGGAGTACGAAACTTGCAACATATATTCTCGTTCCGTATTCGTCGAAGGAGATAGTTGTACAGAAAGCTTGAAATGAGAAGCCAACGGGGTACTTACAGGTTTTGTCTGCTCATTCATGCCAAACTTGTAACAGCCCGATTTGAGCCTCGTCGGAATAGTGGTTTCGGGACCACAAATCCGATAAAAAAAATTAATATTATTATATTTTTATGATCTACAATTTTATGAAATGATTTCGTAAAAATTTCGTTTGAAAATTTTGGTGTTTGAGCACTCAATTTAGTCAAAAGGACTAAATTGTAAAAAGTGCAAAACTTGAGTTCTAGAAGCTAGAGGTATCTAATTGCTATGAAATTTTAGATTGGAGGTCCTTAAAAGGTAACTAGACCATTGGTTAACTTGCTGGAAAAAAAATGGACATCAAATAGGTGAAATAGAATATTTTTAAGTTAAGGGCATTTTGGTCATTTGGTGATTAAAATGAGTTAAAAACAAAATTAAAAGCCAATTTTTGCTTATCTTCTTCAAGTAGGCCGAATTTTTCAAGGAAACACCATAGCTAGGGTTTATTCAACTTCTCAAGCTCATAGTAAGTGCATCCAAGCCCCGTTTTTAATGTTCTTTACGTTTTTGGAGTTAGGTAACTTGATTTAGCTTATTCTATTAATAATTCATGCTAGGGTTCATATTTGGAAAAATACCCATAGGTGAAATGTGTTTATTTTGATGTTTTATGATAGAATATGAAGTCTGAAATTATGTTAAACAACTTTTGCTTAGTGATTTTAAGTGAAAACGAGTAAAACGGCTTGATCGGTAAAAATACCTAATGTTCATAAGTACAATTTAGAGTGAGAATTTGATGTTGCCATAGAAGGGAAAAATAATCAGCATGCCATAAAACATAAGAATAAGGGATAAATTTTAATTTCCGAGCTTTGGGGCAAATGTGTAAATATGTAAAAGTTTAGGGGCAAAATTGTAATTTTGCTAAAGTTAAGAATTAGGGACTGTTTTGTTGAATGTGAGTATTAAATAAGCTAAATTTGCTATTATAGATCAAGAAGAACGAAATCCAGAGTTAGATCGAGGAAAGAAAAAGATAGAGGATTAAAACGATATAGTTGATCGTATTTTGTTTCGAGGTAAGTTTGCAGTAAATAAATGCAATATTCTATTACTTTACATTTAATGTTGTTAAATTTCAGCATTTACATATTTATTCTGTAAATTTATTATTTAAAGACTCAATTATGAATTGTGGAGAAGCAATCTCGAAAGTTAGGTTGAACCTTAAGAATGTGTAGGATACAAATGTCATGACATTAGGGTTTAAGGAAATCATGTAAGACCATGTCAAGACATGGCATTGATATGTTACTATAAGGCAAAGGTCCCATGTAAGACCATGCCAAGGCATGGCATTGGTGAGTTCATAAGGCAAGGATACCACGTAAGACCATGTCAAGACATGGCAATGGTTAAGTTTCATAAGGAAAGGTACCCGCGTATCCTTAGTATTCCAAGTGGTTCAACGGGAAAATTCAAAGAATATACCAAAGTAAAGGTAAGGCAAGTCCAAGCTAAAAAGGTAAGGTAAGATAAATTTATGTTAAAAGGTAAGGCAAGTATACAAGTTTTAAGTATATTGAGTTAAAAGCTTAAGTGATCTTGATAAGAAAAACATAAGATAATTCATTAAGAATGTTGTTATCTATTTACATGTAAACTTACTAAGCTTTATGCTTATACCCATTCTTTATTTTTTTTATAGTATTACAAGCCAACTCGGGAATCGAAAGGACGTCGGAGATCGTTACACACTATCAAAGGATTATATCGGTATTTTGTGACTCGAACGTTTTAAGTTATGGCATGTATAGGGACTTAACTATCTTGTGTGTATAACCTTATGATATGGCTTAGGATTGGCTTGTAAATGTATGGTAATGATTAGCTATTAAAATGGCTAATGAAGAGTATGTTTTGGATATTATGTAATGCCTAGTTGGTAATTATTAGAAAGAAATTATGTAAGTATATGCAGGGGAATAGTTTGTACAGCAGCAGTGACGTGATTTTAAAAAATCACCAAAAATAGTAGAAATGGAATTAGGTTGTGCATGAGATATAGAATTAAAGATTATTGAGTCTATTTTTATATGAAAGAAACGGTGTAGGAAAAAGAGTTGTATATTATGAGATAATTGATTTTTAGTGAAGAGAGGTCAGAACTGTCAAACTGTGTAACAGGGGAGACTTTAACTAATAAACTGTACTAATTGGCCAAACCAAAAATTCTGGAAAAATTATGGTAAGAAGATATATGAGTCTAGTTTCATAGAAAATTTACGGATCTTAATTTTGAATTTCGTAACCCGAGTTATAGTCAATTTAGTGAACATGACGCAGACGGATAGTTTAAATTTTTATGCCCAGAACTAGTAAGTTAAGTCTAGTAATGCCTCGTGCTCGACTCCGGCAACGGTCTCGGTAAGGGGTGTTACATTTATTAGGTCAAGTGGTTTTAGAAAGTGAGGTATCAGGACCTCGTTTCTATAAAACGAGCCGTAAATATTTTTATAAATATTTACGGAGTGTCATTTATTAAAGTTTCGTAGAAAAATTTTAACGTTTCGATAGCTAATTAATTAAAAAGGACTAAATTAAAAAAGGTGTAAAACTTGCTAATTATAAGAATTAAGTGATTAAATGGTTTAATTAATAAATAAGGAAGGACTTAAGGAATAAATAAACCTAAATGAAAAGTTGAGGTGGCATATGAAAGAAAATAATAATAAAATAAAGCCTTTAATGGAAAAATTGTAATTTTTTGGAAATTAAAATGAAACAAATTGAATTTGAAGTTTTCTAGACAATTCATCTTCTAATTTTCGGCCAAAAACAAACACAGAAGAGAGCTTAAGCTAGTTTTTCATATTTTTACTTCATATTTTGTATAAATTGATGAATGGTATTATTTATTTATTCTATTGTTGGAATTGAATTATTGTTGGAATTATAATATTGAATTGGATTTCGGTTGCGAAATTTGAGTACATTAGTATTTTGGTGTATGATGGTATTGGAAGGAGACAACGACATTTTTCCTAAGTAAACCGGGGTCCAGCATTTGTTGCGAACTCTCGTGTTTTACTTTCTGTTCAGCTCTTATGAGCTTCTGTTCAGCTCTTATGAGCTTCTGTTCAGCTCTTATGAGTTTCTGTTTAGCTCTTACGAGCTTCTGTTAAGCTTTCGAGCTTCTATTCAACTCTTATGAGTTTCTGTTTAGCTCTTACAAGCTTCTGTTCAGCTTTCGCTCTTACAAGCTTCTGTTCAGCTTTCGAGCTTTTGTTCAACTTTTATGAGTTTCTGTTTGGCTCTTATGAGCTTCTGTTCAGCTTTCGAGCTTCTGTTCAGCTCTTACGAGCTTCTGTTGGTGTATTCAGGAAGACTAGCTCTTATGAGCTTCTATTAACGATGTACTCTTATCCGTAAGTCGTTTTTCGAATGGAAAAATTTCGATAAGGTGATTTATCTACTGAATTTGAAAGACATGTTATTCATTTTTATATTGATTTGAAAACAGATGTATTTATTAATAGAAGTTATGAATGACAGGAAATTGTCAGTGAATGATAGGGAAATGACATGGATGATTTTATTTATTTGACTTGTTATAGTAGGTTCGGTAAGATTTTTGTTTAAATCGTCGAACTTACTAAGCTTCATTAAGCTTATTTGTATTATTTAATGTATTTGTAGATTTTTAGAAAGTTGGACGATCGGATCGGAACTCAAGTCACACTATCCAGCTTATCTCGGTAGTTTTTTGAAACATTAAATACAATTTATATGGTATGTATAGGCTTTTGTTCGATTTTGATCAAAATTTAGCTTATGTAAATATTATGAATAATATTTTGTTTATATAACCAACATACATATTGATATGAAATTAAGGTATGAGTGTGATGTTAGTATAAGTGATATATATGTATATAATTGAGTTAAAGTGAACCTTGGTAGATAGGTTAATTACGTAAGTTTGGATATTTGGTTGACATGTTTTAAGTTGTCATATGAGGTGCCTAAGGGCATTTTGGTTGTAGGTGATGATAATACATGTTTAAGACATAATTTTAACTTGTGTTGAAGGCCTTGTTATAATTGTTGATGTGCAATTTTTTGAGGCTAGGTTGGTGTCAAATTGGGTGAGAAATGTGGCTTAAAAAATGGCTCGTCCACAAAGGTAGAGACACGGACGTGTGTCTTAGCCGTGTGTGACACACAGCCAAGTGACATAGCTGTGTGTCCCCTGTATCTTTTAAGAATACAAGTCAGTATGCTCACACGGCCTAGCACATGGGAGTGTGACTTGGCCGTGTGACCCAAGTCAGAGAGTTACACGAGTTGAGACAAGGCCGTGTGTCCCTATTTCGAATGCCCACACGGCCTGAGACACGGGTGTGCCTCTTGACCGTGTGAGTCACACGGCCGTGTGACCTCTGCAGTGTTGAAATTTTTGAATAATTCTAAAAAATTCTCTAAGTTTCCAGTTTAGTCCCGAATTATTTCTAATATGTATTTTAGGTCCCGAAGGCTTGTATGAAGGACAATATGTTTAATTTCAATTGGTTTCAGAGATGAATGTTATATTATATGAAATATCTGTTTATTGATTTGTAAACTCAGGTAATGCTCTATAACCCTATTTCAGCGACGGATATGGGTTAGGGGTGTTACAAACTCACACATCCAACACTGGTTTATTTCACACTTGTCCAGACACAACACATCGACTCATTTGTAGTAGAGACAACTTACCGTACATAAACCACATATCATGGAAGTGTCATAACTCAAATGAAGTAAGAAAGAGCTCCCTGACAAGCTTCAGAATATAATTTACTCTACTGATCCTTTTCCTGGATTGCTTAAACCTTCACTAGCTTATTGACCAATAAGCTAGTACTTAACAAAGGCGTTTTGACTAGCTACTAGAACCTCCTTCATCTTCTCTAATGAAGAGACCTTAAAAATTTCCAGACTCAAAAAAGAACGCAGAGAAAAACAAATGTGAAACATGCCAGCTATTGGCATCTTTATATAGCACAAACAGCAAGGACAAAGCTTAAAGGAAAGGTCAGAAAAATCCCACTATAGCCCTTGAAACCCGATAATAGACTTGCCTAAAATTTTGAAACCTTATCATTTACCAAACATAACTACTACCACTAATAAACTTAGTGAGTAGTGACATATTGCTTGCACACTAAAACAAGTCAACTAAACAAATCATTCAGTTACCTAAACATATCAAGCTGTCATCTATAGTACTCTAGTTCAATTCCAACTAGGTCTCAACTAAACTCTAACAATACTAACTAAGCTGTCGTTTTCATGAAAAACAAATCTATTTATCTATGAACTAACAAGTTCGCCCAAAGTATCTGAGGTTGACGGATTGTCTCACAAAAGAGTCCGTCAACCTAAGAATTCGTCAAATGACGTATTCTAGCGAGGCATTTCGCAAATGGGCGTACTGTTGAATCTACGCAATACACCATCTAAACACTTAACGGATAATTCACCAATCTCATCATTTTCTACCCTGGCTTACTCAACTATACGCCAAATAACATATCGATACGGTCTACGCCGGGTAGGCTGTTACAAAGGATTTGAACAAAGAACTTGATTCTCCAACATAACAAAAAAAAATGTAAAACCAAGAATCATAAATCAAATTCAAAGCATGCCATAACCATTAATGTGAGCATTAAAATCATATAATTTGAATGCATCTACAAGTCTATGTTGCTTGCGCTTGATAATTTCAACTCAAGAAGTTTTCAAACTAAATTGCCTTATCGAAGTTATAGACTGCCATTATTCAACTGTCTCTTGATCACATCAAATCCTTTTAATCCCAAAATGCCAATATAAGCATCTACACAAACAAAAGGCAACAAATTTTCTTTGTGAGGGAAAACCTTAGGTCAGCTCCGCCCCTGTCATTATTCATTGTAATAATAACAAGGGTAAACTATTAAGATGGTTATTCAGTTTAAAAAATAACTAGGGTAAATGAATTGCGTACCAAACCAAGTGAATCAATATCCTGGCCACCTTTTTTGCCTTACTGAGCAAACCCATCTAATTACTTGTATAATAGAATATAGAAGAGTTAATATATATCAAGATACTTCAACTTTTTACTTTTTGCCACATGTCAAAATATAAGGTTGTCACATTTCATTATGTTATTGGTTGTCAGAACCACTTCAACATATTTGAATGGTATTAATTAATTACCTAAAGAAAAAAACTAAATTTACTTATAATTTTCAAGTTTAGATACTAGATAAGTGTAACATACCAAGTATAAGATGCCAAGTTCACGGAGATATATATATATATATTAAGCCATTACATGATTGACGATTTGGGGCCTCGACAGTTCCTTGAAATGTTGATGTGAGGAGACAACGTTGCCCAAATGGATGGGTCACGTGCAACTCGACTAAGGCCCCATTCATGATGGGCCCAAACGGAGGTGCACACATCCTAGGCCCAGTCGGACTAAGTAGTCAACCGAACAGAAGATGTGGAAACGACATGAGGAAACTATCGGCTGCAGTGGATCATGATGAGATCAATATTCACAAAAATCGCACTGGAAGGTGCAGGGTAAGGACGGTGCGCCCTCATTGTCCCCGACCCGAAGAGTATTCCTCCCCCTTACCCTCTCCGTTCCTTTCTCTCTCTAAAAACAGAGCTCAAAAGCATAAAAAGGAACATAAATTTTTTTTTGTTATTAAAACCAGCCTTCGCGAGGGAGATAGAAAACCCCAAATAAAAATATAAGAAAAAAGGAGAGCGGGGACAATGAAGCAGAGCTCATCTGAAGCAGTCTCCTCATCGTCTTCTTCCTCTACGCCCAGCGGACCTGACCAATCACAGCCCGCTACCTCAGCATCAGTACCTGAAAACCACCACAACCACAGCAATAGCAAACCCTTGGCATCGATATCGGCGGCGGATGACTTAGCTGGTGCGGTGTCGAGAGACGGCAGCGGTGGGGCCCAGGAAATGGTGACCGTCGATCGACGAGGAGAATACTCGGCGGTCTGCAGATGGACGATTAATAATTTCTCGAGAATCAAAGCTAGGGCACTGTGGAGCAAGTACTTCGAGGTAGGCGGTTACGATTGCCGTTTATTGGTGTATCCAAAAGGGGACTCCCAGGCTTTGCCGGGTTACATATCCATTTATCTCCAAATCATGGACCCGCGGGGTACATCATCGTCTAAATGGGACTGCTTCGCCAGCTACCGCTTAACCATCGTCAATCTAATCGACGATTCCAAAAGCATTCACCGTGATTCATGGCATCGTTTCTCAAGCAAGAAGAAATCTCACGGTTGGTGTGATTTCACGCCTTCTTCTACTGTCTTCGACCCCAAATCAGGTTATCTCTTCAATAACGACGCCGTTTTGATTACCGCCGATATCTTAATCTTGAATGAATCCGTTAATTTCACACGTGATAATAATGATGTTCAATCTTCATTGTCTTCTATGATTTCGTCTTCTGTTGTTGCCATTCCCGTTTCTGATGTTTTGAGTGGCAAATTCACTTGGAAAGTGCATAATTTTAGTTTGTTTAAGGAGATGATTAAGACACAGAAGATAATGAGCCCGGTTTTCCCAGCCGGGGAGTGTAACTTGAGGATTAGTGTGTATCAAAGCTCGGTTAACGGGCAAGAGTACTTGTCTATGTGTTTGGAGAGTAAGGATACGGATAAAATGGTTGCTTCCGATAGGAGTTGTTGGTGTTTATTCAGAATGTCGGTGCTGAATCAGAAGCCAGGGTCGAATCATATGCACAGAGACTCGTATGGGAGGTTTGCTGCGGATAATAAGAGTGGGGATAATACCAGTTTGGGATGGAATGACTACGTGAAGATGTCGGATTTTGTTGGGCAGGAGGTGGGGTTTTTGGTGGATGATACTGCTGTATTTAGTACTTCATTTCATGTGATCAAGGAGTTTAGTAGTTTCTCCAAAAATGTAGGGTTGATAGCAGGGAGGACAGGGAGTGGAGCAAGGAAGTCTGACACGTATATGGGGAAATTCACTTGGAAGATTGAGAATTTTACAAGGTTGAAGGATCTGTTAAAGAAGAGGAAGATAACAGGTCTTTGCATCAAGAGCAGGAGATTTCAGATTGGAAATCGAGATTGTCGTCTGATTGTTTATCCTCGAGGTAATGCGAGAATCATTTTAGATTTTTTAGTAATGAATTGGATTTTGTGCTCATTTTTCTACAGACAAATGGAGTCTGCTATTTTAAGTTTAAGGAAGTGATTAGTCTTGCAATTTGCATTTTTTAAAATTATTATTGGATTTAACTACGAGATGGTTGCATGCTTATGGTAATTGTCCACCACTAAGATTTTCATTTTAAGTCCAATTAGTAATTTGTTAGCTTAAGGCTCCATGATAATTTCATATTTAACTTGTTTGAAAACGTTTTGGCTTTATTTGCACCTTGCTTAGGTTTCCCTTAGGATAGGGTGACAGATTTTCTAGCTGTCATTTGCTTCTTTTGTTTTGCCTCAAGAGACAGGTATATTTAACCCTTGTAATCTATTTTGCCATCAGTCCTATTATCTTTTCATGTAAAACAAGGTGGCTTCTGTCAGAAAGTGAACTGATTGAATTTTTCTATGGGCTCGATGGTATCAGGGCAGTCTCAGCCACCGTGCCACCTGTCTGTGTTTCTTGAGGTTACTGATTCACGAAATACTTCCAGTGACTGGAGCTGTTTTGTAAGTCATCGGCTGTCAGTTGTGAACCAAAAGCTAGAGGAGAAGTCAGTTACCAAAGAATCTCAGAATCGCTACTCTAAAGCTGCGAAAGACTGGGGTTGGCGTGAATTTGTGACGCTCACCAGCCTCTTTGATCAGGATTCTGGTTTCCTTGTTCAGGATACTGTTGTATTCTCTGCAGAGGTTCTTATTCTGAAAGAGACATCGATAATGCAAGATTTTAGTGATCAGGATACTGAGTTAGCAAATGCTGTTCCTCAGATAGAAAGGGTTGGAAAGAGAAGTGCATTCACATGGAAGGTGGAGAATTTCTTATCTTTCAAGGAAATCATGGAAACCCGCAAGATTTTTAGCAAATTTTTTCAAGCTGGTGGATGTGAGCTTCGAATTGGTGGGTAATTGTCTCCTGTTAACTCTCCATTTAGAATGCCCATGTAGTTGGCTCTCTTGATTAATTGGTTGTTTCTAATGATGCAGGTGTGTATGAGTCCTTTGATACCATTTGTATATACTTGGAGAGCGACCAGTCAGTTGGTAATGACCTGGACAAAAATTTCTGGGTTAAATACAGAATGGCTGTAGTGAATCAAAAGAACCCAGCCAAGACCGTCTGGAAGGAATCTTCGATTTGTACAAAGACATGGAATAATTCTGTTTTGCAATTCATGAAGGTATCAGATATGTTAGAAGCAGATGCAGGGTATCTTGTGCGAGACACTGTTGTTTTTGTTTGTGAAATACTGGATTGCTGCCCTTGGTTTGAGTTTTCGGACCTTGAGGTTAGTCCTTTTTTGATCTCTTCCTTTCATGTGTTGTTTGAAATTCGCGAAGACGAGTTTTCTCTATATTGAATTTTCTGATTCAGAGTCAATTCTTCCGGACTTTCCATTTATATGAAACTTGCTTTCTATTGCAAAGGAGTTTTGGTACAGGAAAGGGCATTTCTGCTGCATGCCCTATTAAAGTTTTATCAGTTTGCCCTGAATTTTGTGTACCCAATTTTGGCCAGATTCCTTTAAATCACTCTTTCATGTGATGTTCATTACGTTCCCAAACTGACTACTTTGACAAAAGGGACGGGGCTAGTAAAAGCCAATATATGTGTATGCATAATATCTTTGTATTTCCAGGATGGAATGGCATTATTTTCTTAATACATTTCTAGTTAACTAATATCAGCATTTTGATGTTTTGTTTTCTTTACTTTTGCCAGGTTTTGGCTTCTGAAGATGACCAGGATGCTCTAACAACTGATCCTGATGAACTCATTGATTCTGAAGACAGTGAAGGAATAAGTGGGGACGAAGAAGATATCTTTAGAAACCTTCTTTCCCAAGCTGGATTTCACCTTACTTATGGAGATAATCCATTGCAGCCACAGGTCACTTTGCGGGAGAAGCTTCTCATGGATGCTGGGGCAATTGCTGGTTTTCTGACTGGACTTCGTGTTTACCTGGATGACCCAGCCAAAGTGAAACGTTTGTTGCTTCCAACTAAGCTCTCTGGTAGTGGTAATGGAAAGAAGGCTTCGAAGACTGGCGAATCTTCACCGAGTTTGATGAATTTGCTAATGGGGGTAAAAGTTTTGCAGCAGGCAATTATTGATCTACTCTTGGATATAATGGTGGAATGTTGCCAACCCTCAGGAATAGCACGTGGTGATTCTTCAGATGCAAACTCTAAACCTTCTTCCGATGGTGGGGAAGCTGCTAGCCCACTGGACAGTGATAAGGAAAATGGCACTGTGGCATCTGCTCAAATTCCTACGAACGAAAGGTTGGATTCTTGTGTGGATGATGGTAGCACTGCCTCTGCCGTGCAAAGCTCTGACATGAATGGGATTGATATCTCTGGAAAAGCTATACCTGGACTGCCTATTTCTCCACCAGAGACTTCTGCTGGGGGTTTTTTGGAGAATTCCTCACTTTGCTCAAAGGTATAATAATTCATAAATATAGTTGAACTGACTTGATTACTAGTCATGTATTAACTGCTTGAACTAATCAAATTTCCAGACCAAGTGGCCTGAGCAGTCTGAGGAGCTTTTAGGGTTGATTATCAACTCATTGAGAGCCCTAGATGGAGCTGTTCCACACGGATGTCCGGAGCCAAGGAGGAGGCCCCAGTCTGCACAAAAGATTACTCTCGTATTGGACAAAGCTCCTAAGCATCTGCAACCTGATCTAGTTGCATTGGTGCCTAAATTGGTAGAGCATTCAGAGCATCCACTGGCTGCTTATGCACTTCTGGAACGACTTCAAAAGCCAGATGCAGAGCCTGCATTTCGAATACCTGTAAGATAGTCTTTGTTCAGGACTTAGCTTTCTTTTACTTATATGGTATATTTGGGATGTCAATAGGTTGTGCTTTTGTAGAATTGAGGAGTTTCTAAACATTGCCTCAAACTTGAATGCAACTCCTTTCTTTCCCAAATTTGTTTTTTTTTTTTTTTTTTTTTTTTTTTTGGGGGTTATAATTCAGTACCTAATCATTAGTTTGTAAATTAATGATTCTTCTATTTCAGGTATTTGGAGCTCTCAGTCAACTAGAATGTGGCAGTGAAGTGTGGGAACGTGTCTTATTTCAATGTTTTGAGCTTTTGACAGATTCAAATGATGAACCTCTGGTTGCAACAATAGATTTCATCTTTAAAGCTGCATTCCAATGCCAGCATCTTCCAGAAGCAGTATGATATACTTTCTCGTATCGATGTTGTATTCTGCATATTAGCATTATTCCATGAAGCATATATAATTCCTTTTTTTCTCTTATGTAGGTTAGATCTGTTCGTGTTAGGCTAAAACGTTTGGGCGCTGAGGTGTCACCTTGTGTTCTTGATTTTTTAAGTAAACTTGTAAATAGTTGGGGAGATGTTGCCGAGGCCATACTAAGAGATATTAATTGTGATGGTGATTTAGTTGAAAATGTCTCGGGTGTGGCTTCTGCGCTCTTCTTGTTTGGTGATAATGGAGCCACTTCTGAAAGACCGCATGCAGTGGATGAGCAGGCTTTTTGTGCTACTCATCATTTTTCTGACATTTATATCCTGATTGAGATGCTATCTATACCTTGCCTAGCTGTTGAAGCATCTCAGACGTTTGAGAGAGCTGTGGCTGGAGGAGCCATTGTAGCTCAGTCTGTAGCCTTGGTCTTGAAAAGGCGTCTAGCTCAGAGGTTGAGTCTTAATTCCAAATATGTTGCTGAAAGATTTCAGGTTGCTGATGCTGTAATAGAGGGAGAAGCCAGTGAGCAGCTTAGAGCTCAACGGGATGATTTCACTTCTGTTCTGAGTCTTGCCGAGACCTTGGCACTTTCTAGAGATCTTCGTGTCAGGGACTTTGTGAAAATGCTTTATACAATATTATTTAAGTGGTATGTAGATGAGTCCTACCGAATGAGGATGCTAAAAAGACTTGTTGATCATGCAACCAGTACTACAGAAAGTAGTAGCGAAGTAGACTTAGATTTGGATATTCTTGTTATTTTGGTTTCCGAGGTGCAAGAATTTGTCAGACCTGTGCTAAGCATGATGCGGGAAGTTGCTGAGCTTGCAAATGTTGATCGGGCAGCTCTTTGGCACCAGTTATGTGCTAGTGAAGATGCAATTATCCGCACACGTGAAGAGAGAAAGGTAGAAATGTCAAATATGGTCAAGGAAAAAGCTGCTTTATCCCAGAAATTAAGTGAATCTGAAGCTGCAAATCATCGGCTAAAGGTTTGTTTCTTAAACTTATGATAATTTTCAGTTGAGGGACTCCTCTCGCATATAATATCTTTTCTGGAAATTTCTAGAATTAACACATTTTAAAATTGACAGTCTGAAATGAGGGCTGAGATTGATCGCTTTGCTCGGGAAAAGAAGGAACTTTCTGAACAAATACAGGAGGTTGAGAGTCAACTTGAGTGGCTTCGCTTAGAGAGAGATGATGAAATTGCAAAACTAACTAATGAGAAAAAAGCACTTCAGGATCGTCTTCATGATGCAGAAGCTCAGCTCTCTCAGTTAAAGTCTCGGAAACGAGATGAGTTGAAGGTGCTTTTGATGGTTAATCTGTTGCCTCTTTGTACTTCTCCTCTTGTTCTGCCTTGCGTCGATGGAAATCTTAGTGCTTTATCTGACAACTGTTATGTATCTAACAGAGAGTAGTAAAGGAGAAGAATGCTCTTGCTGAAAGATTGAAGAGTGCTGATGCTGAACGGAAAAGATTTGATGAAGAATTGAAACGGTATGCCACCGAAAATGTGACTCGCGAAGAAATTCGTCAGTCACTTGAGGATAAAGTTCGTAGATTGACCCAAACAGTGGGGCAAACTGAAGGTGAAAAGCGGGAAAAAGAAGAGCAGGTAGCTAGGTGCGAAGCATATATTGATCGCATGGAATCAAAGTTGCAGGCCTGCCAGGTTTTTGTTTCATCATAGTTCCTCTACTTTCTATTTAGTTATATTTTAATTTGAATTTCTAGGAGGTTTGTAACTATTTAGTGGCAAGAGCTGGATGGGGTTTAATATTGGACTTGCCATTATCTATCTTTTGGTTTGAGATGCCTAGTTTGCAAATGAATCATCAGTTTTCTGGGCTGTCACGGAAAGTTGTGAGCTTAGAAAGTCTAATTGAATATATATTTGTTGTGTTTGCAGCAATATATTCACACCCTGGAAGCCTCACTTCAAGAAGAAATGTCTCGACATGCCCCTCTCTATGGTGCTGGACTGGAAGCTCTATCCATGAAAGAGTTGGAAACATTGTCTAGGATTCACGAGGAAGGGCTGAGGCAAATACATGCCCTCCAACAGCATAAAGGCAGTCCTGCTGGCAGTCCACTTGTGAGTCCACATGCTATTCCACATAATCACGGCTTGTACCCTACAACACAACCACCGCCGATGGCTGTTGGAATGCCACCATCCTTCATCCCTAACGGTGTAGGTATCCACGGTAATGGGCACGTCAATGGAGCTGTCGGGCCTTGGTTCAACCATGCTTGATTTCTAGGGCTATATGTTCTTTCCCCATAGAGCTGGTTAACATCTCTCATTTCTCCATTTGACGAGATGTCCTATTTTTGAATTCTTTTTATTTCCTTTTTTTGGCATTTTTGCTGCTAGAACTTTTGGAAGCACATCACTGAGAAAGAAATAATAAGTGGGGGGGCGAGGCATCCCATTCCCCAGTAAAGGAAAGGGTTGTGGGTAGCATGCGGCTGATTGAATGTCTGCATTTCAAATAGAACTAACAGTTGGAAAATGCCATTTTACCTCTATGCTTCTTATTTGTTTTTATTTTTATAGAAGTTAATCACAGGCTTAAGAGAAGTTTTGATGATGACTTTTTTATTCATTGTTTCTTTATCCTGGCGTTTTATTAATTTGATTGCTATCAATTTTAGTTGGTGTTGGAGGAATCACGTGACTGGTGACATGACATTTTTTGGGTTGGTTTTGCATGGAAACGTGACATTTTGGATCCAAATTTATAACCTTCTGAATTTCGGATCTTATAATCCTGAACATTTAAATGTTGTTCTATATCTCAACCCAATTTCTATGAAAATCCCTTTTCTTATAACTGAAAAAGAAAATTCATAAATCCAATATTTATTCACTTACAACTGATTATATTATGAAAAGCGGTTTGTGATTTTTTCGATTCGAATTCAACTTTAATCACCTTAAAGTTCGAGAAAAGAGAATAAAATAAGGTTCTTTTTAATGACACGATCTTATATGAAGTGCAAGATAAACCCTTCTGTATTTTATACTTGTTTACAAAAGTCCTGTCTATTTAAATAGTCGAATCAGTCCTCAACAGGTAAATCTTATCCTATATAAGCATATATATCAGAATTTGCAACATACAAATTTTTTTAATTATTTTTGTTTTTTGAAAGAGATTTTTTCAAACTACAATTTAATTTAAATTGAAATCCAAAATATTAATTTATTCGATTTCTTTAATAATTCATAATAAAATATTATCTATATGTTCACTTCATTAATAACGGTTTGTATCAAAATGTTTAATTAATTTGGGTTATGAAATTGTTGTCTAAAAATACATTTTATTAATATTTTTAATTATTTTTTTATAAACTTGTTAAATGTTTTTATTTTAATTGGGAATTGCTTACTAGAACAAGGTAAACTAAGGGCCCCTTTGGTTCACCGTTTGCCTCCAGTGTGGTGAGATTGGCCTAAAAAATTGCTCACCACCTTGACTGCTGTGTCTTGTTTGGTTCACCGGCAAGGTTCAGTGAAAATTCATCTCCACCGCACTGGTCTGCTGAAAATCAACTGGGAGTGTAAAGGTCAGTGAGCAGTTGGTGTTTCCCTCAGACAAAAATACCCATACTTTCCATATGCAAAGGGAACTCTACTTCCCCATTTTTTCTTCACTTTTTGCATGTTCTTTGATCCGTTTTCTCCCATGGAAACTTTGCTTACGAGATTGGGTTTCTCTTTCTTCCTTCTTTATTTCTTGGTCTCTTGCGATCTCTCTTTATCTTTCTTTCCGGTGGACAATTATCTCGTCAATTGTGGCGCCTTGCTGGATACCACCGTAGATAATCGTCGCTTCTTCTCCGACTCGTCCAATTCTTCTCACTCGCATCTCTCTTCACCTCAATCGTTCTCTCTTTGTGCTTTGGAACTTTCTTTGCCAGTCCGCCTCCGATCTATCACACCGCCAGGGTTTTCAAGGCACCGTTTGTCAGCCTCGTCGACTATGGTTCTGGAGTTTGCTCACTGAAAACTTAAATCTCACTCGTTAAACTCTTTTTTGCCTCTTAACTTTCTTCAGTCCCTAATGATGAGACATTCCGATTTGTCTTCCCTTATTCGACTCAACATCGGTAACTCTCCCACGCTTCCTACCATCTCTACCGATTCATTTCAATTCAATCGATTAAAGTTAGAAATTTTGTTTCATGGATTCATTATGTAAGAGAAACCCGATTTTCTATTGGATTTTTAGCTCGGATATTGACCTAATTCGAACACTTCGATTGATTTTTCTTTGAATTGAGTTTTTGTTTTGATAGAGAAATTAAAATTCATTTACGAAATAATTCATATTGGAGTTCTCGATGTGAAGAAACTTTTTTACTGAGATAGTCATATTTCTTGATATTCTTGCAGGATATGTCTTTGTTGATAGGGATGGTAAGCATTTTAGGCATATTCTAAACCGGTTAAGGGATGGTGTTGTTCCTACATTGTGATTCGATTATTGAGCTCATACGAGAGGCGAATATTACCGATTACTTGTAAGCCATACCGATATTCTTTGCTTCTACCATCCACTTCTACTTTTATATATAATTTCATTGCTTTTTCTTGCCAAATTCAAGTCACTTAATGACATTTCCTAGAAGCTATCTAAGTTATCTGGTCAAGCATTATAGTGCTTTGAGATTCTACAATTTATTTTACTGCCTTTAGGCATGCTCAAGGGATCTGTGGTTTGGGATGTGGGCACTGATTCAATATTACCATTAATTTTTCATTGCTTATTTTGTTAGGTTAGTATGTGGATCATAATAAAAAAATGAAAAATGGAAAAGAAAGATATGCTTCACGAGTCGCTTTAATGAACATCATAGCATTATATTCTATGTTCTTTTTCTTTCTAAGTATTAATTTGTTAGTTGCAATATTTTTCAGCAAAGCAAAATGCATACATGACAATATATTATATATGGTGCTTGTCTATTCTTGTGATCATTTATCCTGGTTTTCAGGAATGACCATGTGAAACATTACTCCTCTGGCTTCTTACCCCTGTCGTTTGCGTCTTCATGTTGTTTAAAGATGATGCTTGTTTCGGACAGAATAGAATGTAACTCTTGTTGACATTTTGTTCCATAACGTTATTTTGTGTATATAATGTCGTGGGGTGATTGAAGGAATCAATTCTATTCTTAACAAGAGGAAGGATGATGAAGACTCTTGTGCGGAATTGACGTGCATCGATATCATCAAGTGCATACAATCTGAAAGAGTTAGATTTTGAGGAATTGATCTTTCTGGTCTTGATCTCTCTAAGTTGGTAATTGTTTCGATCCCAAGTTTTCTTGTTAAAATTCTTGGTTTTCTACAGAGTAGAATCACGTCGGGAAGTGTAACCAAAAATCTTTGCTAGATTTTGCACTTCTTTTCATTGTTTTCTTTTGTACTTTTATTCTGCAGGATCTTTCATTTGTGGATACATTTTAATATTTTATTAAATGATTTCATAAATTCATTTATTAAAATATTTATAATACTTTCATTTTAATACTTTCATTTTAATACTTTCATTTAAAATATTTATAATACTTTCATTTTAATACATTTTAATACTTTCATTTAAATTGATTATATAATTTATTAAAATATTTATAATAAAATATTAGAAGATACATTTTAATATTTTATTAAATGATTTCATAAATTCACATACTTTAATAATTTTACATAAGTAAAATAATTTAAAAACAACTATTATATATCAATTCTAATATGATGTCCTTAATGGTCATTTTTTATTTTCACCTCACCGCTACAGCTGCGTTTGAATCCAAACACACACTCCACTGCTGTTTTTAACCTCACCGCTACAGTATCCAATCTCACCGCTACAGTAACTAATCTCACCGCCACCGCTGTTTTTAACCTCACCGGAGATAAACACACCGCCCATCCAAACTAAGCCTAAGTTGTAACAGCCCAATTTTAATAGTGTCGGAACAGTGATTCGAGATCACTAAATCTGACGAAAAGTTAGAAAATTTTGTTAATCGATAGTTATAAGTTAAGTGTGATTTTAGAAATATTTTAAAATTAGTGAATTTTGTGAACTGAAAGAATTAATTAGAAAAAAATTGGGCCAAAAACGAGGTATTGAGACCTCGAATTCATAAAGTGAGCCATAAATATTTCTAAAAATATTTATGGAGTGTCATTAAGTTATTATTAAACTTTCGTTAGAAAATTTTAACGTTTGGGTAGGAAATTAAAAGAGAAGGACTAAATTAACTTACCAATTAAACTTCCAAGCTTCAAACCATCAATTTCTCCTTTTTCTTTCTTTCCCCTTTTTCTTCCCCTGCTTTCGTCTTGTTCTCTGTTTCATTTTCTGGTATTCTTCTTTTACTTCTTTTGGTTTATATATATATATAATAATATAATAATATAATATAATATAATATAATATAATAATATACTTTTAAAAAATCTGAGATTTTCTTACGTTAACCGCCTCAACTATGCAAAATGGTAAAATTACCATTTTGATCCTTCATAATTTATTATACATGCTTATTTTGTTAAAAATACGAATTGAATAAAAATATATTATACATGCTTATTTTGTTAAATAATATAGAAAGTTTATTTGATTACTTTTTTACATATAAATGTTATATGTTTATATGAAATCAATTTGAGAAAGAAAGGAGAGGACCGAATTGAAGGAAAAGGAAAAGAGAAGGTTAAGGAGTGAAGGAAGAATAACATATATCATTTCAACCTTTTTGTTGTAAGTACTACAAGAAATTCTAAATTATTCTTTATTTATCTTTTTTCGAAATATTTATGTGAATTCTTTAAATATATGAGATTCAGCTTTAATGCCCAAGTAGACGAAATTTAGAACTACTGGGATATTAAGGAACATTAGCACGTTAGTGCTCTCTGATATTAGCACATTGGTGCTCTCCGATATTAGCACGTCAGTGCTCTCTGATATTAGCACATTGGTGCTCTCTGATATTAGCACATTGGTGCTCTCCGATATTAGCACGTCAGTGCTCTCTGATTATTAGCACGTTGGTGCTCTCTGATTATTAGCACATTGGTGCTCTCTGTTCACTTGTGCATCATAATGCACCTCTCAGTATCTCATTCCGTATATCCAGGTGTGTTCTATAAAGTCTACTTTGGGCTAAGAAAGTGAAATGAGAACAAAGTGAATCATTGAATTATATAACTTGATTAGGAAATGGAAAAGTGAATTTGAAATAGAAAAAAAAAAATGAAATGATGATTTGAATACCCTATTAACTTATCGGGCTAGATTGGATATAAATGGCATGCCATAGGATTGGAAGTGTTCAGGGGATTCTTCGACCTTGAGTCGATGAGGCTTTGGGTGCCAATCTGGTGTGTTTGGTTGGATCGCGTATCCGCCAAAGTCCGAGTCTTGTTAATAGGGGTAGATATGAATATTAAGTGAAATTAAAATGAGAATTGATCTCCTATTAACTTGTCGGACTAGTCGGATATAATTGGCATGCTATAGGATATGGAAGAGTGCAGGTTTTTGAAACATCGATCGTGCACTTACATGCCGACTCACATTCTTATCTTTATCGTTATCGATTCGACACTTTGTGTGTCGTATATTGTGTACTCGTTAAGGCACAACAATGTGCATCTTGGTGTGTTTGGGTTGGAACCAGTGTATCATCACAAAGTCCGGATTGTTAATAGGTGAATAACTAAAATGAGAAAAACTAAATAAATTTGATCGATTGAACTATTGAAAATATGAGTAAGAAATTATGAGTTGAATTGTGAATCGAATTGAAATGTGAGAATTGAAGTATGAACTTAAGGTTCATAAATTTGTTAAAATATCAAATTATTATTATTGAAATCTGTTGAATAAACGAAATGAGAAAAATCGATTGAATTTGATCGGTTAAACTATTGAAAGTATGGAAAAGTGGAATTAGGAATTGAAATGTAAATTGAAATTGAGATATGAGATTGAAAACTTGAACCAAAGGTTTATGAATTGATTAAAAATAATATAGATGATATATGATGCTATTTGATGAAATGCTATTGTTGAGGTATGAAATTAAAGTATAAATTAACACATATGACTTATATTGTTGCATGCTTGATGTTTACTATTTAATATTAAATGTTAAATTTAAATTATGCGTATAGTAAGTGAAGTATGAGGTAAGCGTTATTGATGAATTAAATGGAAACCGAATTAAGCGATGGATAAATATTAGTATTGAATTGTATATTGAAGAGGAAGTGAAATTAAATTTATTTGTGAATACATTTAAATGAAATTGGAAAAAAAAAAAAATGATATGTAAAAGCATTATGTTAAAATTGTAAAAGTGACATGCGTGTATAATGTAATTTTCCCAAGTAAATGAGATTAAATCTACTAAGATATTAGTGGTATACCATTAAGGAACTTTAGCGCATTCTCTCGATAATAACACTTTGGTTCTCATCAAGTGCTATCGATTAATAGTAAATAATAATACACTTCTATATTTGTTTCATATATCTTAAGTATTCTATTGAATCTATTGGGCCTCTTATAAAAGGTAAGTAATTTTTATTTATAAGGTATGTTCATAATATTGAATTAAAAATGAATTGCAAACTGAAAGGATATGGAATGGATATAAATGATAAATCAGATAAATATGTGCACAAAGGAGCTATAGAATTATAGAAATAACGAAGTTCATGATCAAAATAATAAGGAAATTTCGAGGACGAAAATTTTTTAGGGGGAAGAATTGTAATGACCCAATTTTAATAGTGTCGGAACAGTGATTCGAGATCACTAAATCTGACGAAAAGTTAGAAAATTTTGTTAATCGATAGTTATAAGTTAAGTGTGATTTTAGAAATATTTTAAAATTAGTGAATTTTGTGAATGAAAGAATTAATTAGAAAAATTGGGCCAAAAACGAGGTATTGAGACCTCGAATTCATAGTGAGCCATAAATATTTCTAAAAATATTTATGGAGTGTCATTAAGTTATTATTAAACTTTCGTTAGAAAATTTTAACGTTTGGGTAGGAAATTAAATGAAAAGGACTAAACTGAAATGAAAGTAAAAGTTAAATTATAGATTAAAAGAAATTATGAAGGATCAAAATGGTAATTTTACCATTTTGCATAGTTGAATGGTTAACGTAAGAAAATCTCAGATTTTTAAAAGTATATTATTATATTATATTATATTATATTATATTATTATATTATTATATATATATATAAACCAAAAGAAGTAAAAGAAGAATACCAGAAAATGAAACAGAGAACAAGACGAAAGCAGGGGAAGAAAAAGGGAAAGAAAGAAAAAGGAGAAATTGATGGTTTGAAGCTTGGAAGTTTAATTGGTAAGTTAATTTAGTCCTTCTCTTTTAATTTTGATGTTTTATAAGTTTTAGAACAAAGTTTTGATGAATTTAAGTTGAAGTTTTTGAAGTTTTAAAGCTGTTGAATATAGCATATGATGAATAAAATGATGAATTAGTGGTTTAATTGAAAGAATTTGAAGTTAGAATTGGGTAAAGGATTTAATTGTAAAATAAGCTATAACAAAACTGTTTTGGACAGCAGCAGTAGAGTAACTTTGAAAAATCACCAAAAATCGTAGAAGTGGAATTAGAAGCTGAGTAAGATATGAAATTGAAGCTTATTGAGTCTACTTTCATATGAAAGAAATAGAGAAATCAAATAAGTTCTGTATTATGAGATATTTAAATTTTAGTGAAACTGGTTCAGGGTGATTTCGGGATTCCCTGTTTTGACTTTGAAAAATCATAAAAATTGGAGAAAAATAATTAGGGGCTTAACTTTATATTTTTAGAATCCTGAATGAGTCTATTTTCAAATGAAATAAACAAGAAGGTCATATGAATTTTGTATGAAGAGTAATTTGATTCGTAGTGAAGAGAGGTCAGAACAGTCAAACAGTAAAACAGGGGAAACTTTAAGAATAATCTGGTATTGATTGGCCATACCAAAAATTCTGGAAAAAATTATAGTAAAAAAGATATATGAGTCTAGTTTCAAGAAAAATTAACGGTTCTTCATTTGGAGTTCTGTAGCTCCAGATAAAAATAATTTAGTGACTATGACACGCATGGACAGCTTAAATATTCACATAAATAAATGTTAAATGATATAAAATTTTTGATAAATAAATTTGTAATTCCGGTAATGCCTCGTACCCTATTTCGGTGTCGAATACGGGTAAGGGGTGTTACATAAGTTATTTAGAAATAATATTTTCTGAAACATATATTAAAATATTATTTCTAAAAAAATTGAGAAAATAATTATTTTCAAATTTTAAAAATATATTAAAAATTGTTTTAAAATTCAATTTATGAAAAAAAATTTAAAAAATTATATTTAAAGCAATTTTTTTTAGAAATCTAAATATAACTTGAGGTAAACTACACTAGTAGTGACTCGATTATCGGTAATCTTTTTAGGCTAACTAATGTTGTTGTAAAAGTAAAGAATTAAATTATGTCAAATTAAAATATAAAGACTAAATATGAAATATGAGCATAATAGAGGATAAAAACTTAAATTTTACGGTTATAATTATAATGAAAAAAAAAGTAAAAATAGAGAATTGAATCATATCAAATTAAAATATAAAGACTAAATCTCAAATATAAGTATAAAAAATATCAAAACTGAAAATTTATCATTATAATTATAATTTAAAAAAAAAAGTTGACGCCCGCATAAATCCCTTAGGGCTTTCCTTTTATATAAATAATTATAATTACAAAAAAAAAATGAAGAAGAAGAAGTTAATGAACGATATTAAGGGCAGGCCTTTAAAGCTTTCATTTTATATGGAGTCGTATAAATATACGTCGGAAATATAAATCTGTGTTTAATGACTTAATATTAGTTATACCATGAAACATACAATGAATACAAACAATTTGTTAAATATAATTTTTGTAAATAGCAACTTAACTAACACTTAAAATTATGGCTTCTATTTTAATTTCCTTTGTAGTTTGAGTGGGAATGTACGTGCATTAAGTACAAGTTTCAAACTCAATGAGGTTACAAATTTCCAATCACGATGTTCGAAATTGCCATGTTAAGCGGATTCATCAAGTATTCCGGTAAATTATTGAACCTAAAACGATAGAGAAATAAAAATAAAAAATCAACTTGAGGCATATTGCTTTCTCGAATGATGATTTTACATAAAAATAATTTCCAATGAAATGTAAATATATATATATATGAAAAAGAAAAATTAATCCATCATGCTATTGGTTTAGTAGTTAAGTTAATTGATCATAAATGCAAGTTGAATATAAAAAATTTTATTCTAATTTTCTTAAAAACATAATTGCGTTAATATGAAAATCCCTCTCGCTCAAATAATTATTTTAGAGTTATTTAGTGCCATTGTTTCACTTATAATCTTAGTTGTATTAATGATTAGATACCAAAGCAGAAATTAGAATTTTCATTCATTAAGATTTGTTCTGTTTGGGTAATTAGAATTTCATCACAAATGCCGTTGTAAATAGGGGTGAGCGTTCGATCGAATCGAATGAAAAAATTTCGAGTTAATCGAGTTGACGAATCATATTTTATCATCCTAATTTGATTTGAAATTTTCTCGAATCGAGTCGAGTGAGATGGAATTCGAATCGAATCGAATCGAATATATTTGTTCGAGTTAAAATTTAAAAAATAATTTTGGGTCCTTGTAACCATTATCACCCATCGTAATAAAATTTGTCCATCTTAACCAAATTTTTTTATTAACTTTCATCACCAAATAATTTATTTATTAATCTTTTATATACGGGTTAGCTTCTTTGCTTGCTTAGTTCTTTCAATTATCTTGATTCTTGTCACTATGTATTTTGGAATTAAAAAATATATTAAATGTAAAAATGTGATTTTTTAATAAAAATTATTTTAAAGATAAAATGTGAAATTGATACCAATATAAAATTTTAACACGAATTTTTTATAGCATAATTAATAATTCAATTTTAATATAAATATTCAATATGACTAAACAATTCAATAATATAAATAATATAAAATGTGAAATTTAATTTAATAATATAAATAGTAGATATAAATAAAATTATTACTATTTATATATAGTGATTTTTTTGGATAATTTTGATTTTTATTTGAGAGTAAAGGGTGAGAAGTAAAAGTTTAGGGGAAAATAAAAGTTTTGGAGAATAAAAGTTTGAGGAAAAATAAATAGGGAGTAAAATTTTGAAGGGAAAATATTAAAAAAATTGAGAGGAGATGGGTTTGGGGTAGATGGGAGGTAAGATGAGAAGGGAGTAAAAGTTTTAGGGGAAAAGTGGGAGGGAGTAAAAATTTTGAGGGAAAATAAAAAGTTTTGAGGATTTTTGGGAGTAAAATTTTGAGAAAAAGTAAATGGGAGAGTAAAATTTTGGTGGGAAATGGATTTTGGGTAGATTGGGGGGTTGGGAGGAGGGAGTAAAAGTTTTGGGGGAAAGTGGGAAGGAGTAAAAGTTTTGAGGGAAAAGTAAAAAAGTTTGGGAGTTTGGGGTAAAAATGTAAAATATTATAGTTTGATATTCGAATTATTCGAGTTATTCGAATTCGAAAACTCAACTCGATTCGAACTCGAAATTCGAAAAGAAAAAATCGAGTTGACTCGAATAACTCGATTAACTCGAATAACTCGATTCGTTTAACTCGAAATTTTAATTTTTTTTCGATTTTTCGAATCGAATCGAGTTTTGGTCACTCCTAGTTGTAAACCACTTCCTTTTTTCCGTGTGAAATTAAACGATAGAGGATATTGAGGTGTTGGGGTCCCGAGAGTTGTTCAAATGGACGGGTCACGTGCATCTGGACTAAGGCCCAAAAGTAGGTGCACACATCCATAGCCCAGTCAGATTAAGTAGTCAACCGAACGGACGGCAGTGGATCTTGATGAGATCAATATTCACAAAAATCGCACCGGAAGGTGCAGGGTAAGGACGGTGCGCCCTCTTTGTCCCTGACCCGAAGCGTATTCCTCCCCCTTACCCTCTCTGTTCATTTCTCTCTCTAAAAAACAGAGCTCAAAAGCAGAAAGAGGAACATAAATATTTTTGGTTATTAAAACCAGCGTTCGAGAGGGAGACAGAAAACCCAAAATAAAAATATAAAGAAAAATAGGACAGGGACAATGAAGCAGAGCTCATCTGAAGCAGTCTCCTCATCGTCTTCTTCCTCTACGCCCAGCGGACCTGACCAATCACAGCCCGCCAGCTCAGCATCAGTACCTGAAAACCACCACAACCACAGCAATAGTAAACCCTTGGCATCGATATCGGCGGCGGATGACTTAGCTGGTGCGGGGTCGAGAGACGGCAGCGGCGGGGCCCAGGAAACGGTGATCTTCGATCGACGAGGAGAATACTCGGCGGTCTGCAGATGGACGATTAATAATTTCTCGAGAATCAAAGCTAGGGCACTATGGAGCAAGTACTTCGAGGTAGGCGGTTACGATTGCCGTTTATTGGTGTATCCAAAAGGGGACTCCCAGGCTTTGCCGGGTTACATATCCATTTATCTCCAAATCATGGACCCGCGGGGTACATCATCGTCTAAATGGGACTGCTTCGCCAGCTATCGCTTAACCATCGTCAATCTAATCGACGATTCCAAAAGCATTCACCGTGATTCATGGCATCGTTTCTCCAGCAAGAAGAAATCTCACGGTTGGTGTGATTTCACGCCTTCTTCTACTGTTTTCGATCCCAAGTCAGGTTATCTCTTCAATAACGATGCCGTTTTGATTACCGCCGATATCTTAATCTTGAATGAATCCGTTAATTTCACACGTGATAATAATGATGTTCAATCTTCATTGTCTTCTATGATTTCGTCTTCTGTTGTTGCCATTCCCGTTTCTGATGTTTTGAGTGGCAAGTTCACTTGGAAAGTGCATAATTTTAGTTTGTTTAAGGAGATGATTAAGACACAGAAGATAATGAGCCCGGTTTTCCCAGCCGGGGAGTGTAACTTGAGGATTAGTGTGTATCAAAGCTCGGTTAACGGGCAAGAGTATTTGTCTATGTGTTTGGAGAGTAAGGATACTGATAAAACGGTTGCTTCTGATAGGAGTTGTTGGTGTTTATTTAGAATGTCGTCGCTGAATCAGAAGCCAGGGTCGAATCATATGCACAGAGACTCGTATGGGAGGTTTGCTGCAGATAATAAGAGTGGGGATAATACCAGTTTGGGATGGAATGACTACATGAAGATGTCAGATTTTGTTGGGCAGGAGGCGGGGTTTTTGGTCGATGATACTGCTGTATTTAGTACTTCATTTCATGTGATCAAGGAGTTTAGTAGTTTCTCCAAGAATGCAGGGTTGATAGCAGGTAGGACAGGGAGTGGAGCAAGGAAGTCTGACACGTATATGGGAAAATTCACTTGGAAGATTGAGAATTTTACAAGGTTGAAGGATCTGTTGAAGAAGAGGAAGATAACAGGTCTTTGCATCAAGAGCAGGAGATTTCAGATTGGAAATCGAGATTGTCGTCTGATTGTTTACCCTCGAGGTAATGTAAGAAACATTGTAAATTCTTTAGTAATGAATTGGATTTTGTGCTCATTTTTGTACAGGCAAATGGAATCTGGTATTTTAAGTTTAAGGAAGTGACTAGTCTTGCATTTTGTTTTTTTTATTTTATTGGATTGAACTACGAGATGGTTGCATGCTTATGGTAATTGTTCACTACTAAGGTTTTCGTTTCAAGTCCAATTGGTAATTTGGTGGCTTAACCTTCCACGCTAAATTCATATTTAACTTGTTTGAAAATGTTTTGGCTTTTCTTGCGCCTTGCTTAGGTTTCCCTTAGGGTAGGGTGACAGATTTTCTAGCTGTCAATTGCTTCTTTTGTTTTGCCTCTAGAAACGGGTATATTTAGCCCTTGTAATCTATTTTGCTGTCAGTCCTATTACCTTTTCATATAGGACAAGGTGGCCTCCTGTTTAGAAAGTGAACTGATTGATTTTTTATATGGGCTTGATGGTATCAGGGCAGTCTCAGCCACCGTGCCACCTTTCTGTGTTTCTTGAGGTTACTGATTCACGAAACACTTCCAGTGACTGGAGCTGTTTTGTAAGTCATCGGCTGTCAGTTGTGAACCAAAAGGTGGAAGAGAAGTCAGTTACCAAAGAATCTCAGAATCGCTACTCTAAAGCTGCGAAAGACTGGGGTTGGCGTGAGTTTGTGACTCTCACCAGCCTATTTGATCAGGATTCTGGTTTTCTTGTTCAGGATACTGTTGTATTCTCTGCAGAGGTTCTTATTCTGAAAGAGACATCGATAATGCAAGATTTTAGTGATCAGGATTCTGAGTTAGCAAATGCTGTTCCTCAGATAGAAAGTGTTGGAAAGAGAAGTGCATTCACATGGAAGGTGGAGAATTTCTTATCTTTCAAGGAAATCATGGAAACCCGCAAGATTTTTAGCAAATTTTTTCAAGCTGGTGGATGTGAGCTTCGAATTGGTGGGTAATTGTCTCCTGTTAACTCTCCATTTAGAATGCCCTTGTAGTTGGCTCTCTTGATTAATTGGTTGTTTCTAATGATGCAGGCGTGTATGAGTCCTTTGATACCATTTGTATATACTTGGAGAGCGACCAGTCAGTTGGTAGTGACCTTGACAAAAACTTCTGGGTTAAATACAGAATGGCTGTGGTGAATCAAAAGAATCCAGCCAAAACTGTCTGGAAGGAATCTTCGATTTGTACAAAGACGTGGAATAATTCTGTTTTGCAATTCATGAAGGTATCAGATATGCTAGAAGCAGATGCAGGGTATCTTGTGCGAGACACTGTTGTTTTTGTTTGTGAAATACTGGATGGCTGCCCTTGGTTTGAGTTTTCAGACCTTGAGGTTAGTCTTTTTTGGATCTCTTCCTTTCATGTGTTTTAGTCTTTTTTGGATCTCTTCCTTTCATGTGTTGTTTGAAATTCGCGAAGATGAGTTTTCTCTATATTGAATTTTCCGGTTCAGAGTTAATCCTTCTGGGCTTTCCATTTATATGAAACTTGCTTTCTATTACAAAGGAGTTTTGGCACAAAAAAAGGGCTTTTCTGCTGGATGCCCTGTTAGAGTTTTTATCAGTTTGCCCTGAATTTTGTGTTAACTTGATCCTTACCCAATGATACATGCTCGGATGGGGTGAAATTTATTAAATTTCATTCACCGAAGCTGCCAATTTCACCATGGGCCTGAAATTGGGCCTTGAGACTTGCATCACCCAATTTTAGCCACCTTCTTTTAAGTCGCCTTTAATGCAATGTTCATTACGTTCCCAAACTGACTACTTCGACAAAAGGGGTGAGACTAGTTAAAGCTAATATATGTTTAGCCATAATATCTTTTTATTTCCTTGAAAGAATGGCATTTTTTTCTTAATATATGTCTAGTGAACTAATATCAGCATTTTGATGTTTTGTTTTCTCTAAATTTGCCAGGTTTTGGCTTCTGAAGATGATCAGGATGCTCTAACAACTGATCCTGATGAGCTCATTGATTCTGAAGACAGTGAAGGAATAAGTGGGGACGAAGAAGATATCTTTAGAAACCTTCTTTCCCAAGCTGGATTTCACCTTACCTATGGAGATAATCCGTCGCAGCCACAGGTCACTTTACGGGAGAAGCTTCTCATGGATGCTGGGGCAATTGCTGGTTTTCTGACTGGACTTCGTGTTTACCTGGATGACCCAGCCAAAGTGAAACGTTTGTTGCTTCCAACTAAGCTCTCTGGTAGTGGTAATGGAAAGAAGGTTTCGAAGACTGATGAATCTTCACCGAGTTTGATGAATTTGCTAATGGGGGTCAAAGTTTTGCAGCAGGCAATTATTGATCTACTCTTGGATATAATGGTGGAATGTTGCCAACCCTCAGGAGTAGCACATGGTGATTCTTCAGATGCAAACTCTAAACCTTCTTCCGATGGCGGGGAAGCTGCTAGCCCACTGGACTGTGATCAGGAAAATGGTGCTGTGGGATCTGCTCAATTTCCTACTAACGAAAGGTTGGATTCTTGTGTGGATGATGGTAGCACTGCCTCTGCCGTGCAAAGCTCTGACATGAATGGGATTGATATCTCTGGAAAAGCTATCCCTGGACTGCCTATTTCTCCACCAGAGACTTCTGCTGGGGGTTCTTTGGAGAATTCCTCACTTTGCTCAAAGGTATAATAATTCATAAATATAGTTGAACTGACTTGATTACCAATCATGTAATAACTGCTTGAACTAATCAAATTTCCAGACCAAGTGGCCTGAGCAGTCTGAGGAGCTTTTAGGTTTGATTATCAATTCATTGAGAGCCCTAGATGGAGCTGTTCCACAAGGATGTCCGGAGCCAAGGAGGAGGCCCCAGTCTGCACAAAAGATTACTCTCGTATTGGAAAAAGCCCCTAAGCATCTGCAACCTGATCTACTTGCATTGGTGCCTAAATTGGTAGAGCATTCAGAGCATCCACTGGCTGCTTATGCACTACTGGAACGACTTCAAAAGACACAGGCAGAGCCTGCATTTCGGATACCCGTAAGATAGTCTTTGTTCAGGATTTAGTTTTCTTTTACTTGTAGTATATGTCAGCTGTCATTAGGACATGCTTTTGGAGAATGGGGGAGTTTCTGAACATTACTACAAATTTTGAATGCATCTTTTTTTTTCCCAAATATTTTTTTTTGTTATAAATTTATTATCTAATCATCAATTTGAAAATTAATGATTCTTCTATTTCAGGTATTTGGAGCTCTCAGTCAACTAGAATGCGACAGTGAAGTGTGGGAATGTGTCTTATTTCAAGCATTTGAGCTTTTGACAGATTCAAATGATGAACCTCTGGTTGCGACAATAGATTTCATCTTTAAAGCTGCATTCCAATGTCAACATCTTCCAGAAGCTGTATGATATACTTTCTCGTATTGTTTTTTTATTCTGCATATTACCATTCTTCTGTGAAGCATAACTCTTTTTGTTCTCTTCTGTAGGTTAGATCTGTTCGTGTTAGGCTAAAAAGTTTGGGCGCTGAGGTGTCACCTTGTGTTTTTGATTTTTTAAGTAAACTTGTAAATAGTTGGGGAGATGTTGCTGAGGCCATACTAAGAGATATTAATTGTGATGGTGATTTAGTTGAAAATTGCTCGGCTGTGGCTTCTGGGCTCTTCTTGTGTGGTGAAAATGGATCCACTTCTGAAAGACCACATGCGGTGGATGAGCAGGCTTTTTGTGCTACTCATCATTTTTCTGACATTTATATCCTGATTGAGATGCTATCTATACCTTGCCTAGCTGTTGAAGCTTCTCAGACGTTTGAGAGAGCTGTGAGCGCAGGAGCCATTGTAGCTCAGTCTGTAGCCTTGGTCTTGAAAATGCGTCTTGCTCGGAGGTTGAGTCTTAATTCCAGATATGTTGCTGAAAGCTTTCAGCATGCTGATGCTGTAATTGAAGGAGAAGCCAGTGAGCGGCTTAGAGCTCAACGGGATGATTTCACTTCTGTTTTGAGTCTTGCCGAGACCTTGGCACTTTCTAGAGATCTTCGTGTCAGGGGCTTTGTGAAAATGCTTTATACAATATTATTTAAGTGGTATGTAGATGAGTCCTACAGAATGAGAATGCTAAAAAGACTTGTTGATCGTGCAACCAGTACTACCGAAAGTAGTAGTGAAGTAGACTTAGATTTGGATATTCTGGTTATTTTGGTTTCTGAGGAGCAAGAATTTGTCAGACCTGTTCTAAGCATGATGCGGGAAGTTGCTGAGCTTGCAAATGTTGATCGGGCAGCTCTTTGGCACCAGTTATGTGCTAGTGAAGATGCAATTATCTGCATACGTGAAGAGAGAAAGGTCGAGATGTCAAATATGGTTAAGGAAAAAGCTGCTGTATCCCAGAAACTAAGTGAATCTGAGGCTGCAAATAATCGGCTAAAGGTGTGTGTCTTAAACTAATGATAATGTTCAGTTCTGGGACTCCTGTTGCATATAATCTTTTCAGGAAATTCTTAAAATTAACACATTTTAAAATTGACAGTCTGAAATGAGGGCTGAGATGGATCGCTTTGCTCGGGAAAAGAAGGAACTTTCTGAACAAATACAGGAGGTTGAGAGTCAACTTGAGTGGCTTCGGTTAGAGAGAGATGATGAAATTGCAAAACTAGCTAATGAGAAAAAAGCACTTCAGGATCGTCTTCATGATGCAGAAGCTCAGCTCTCTCAGTTAAAGTCTCGGAAACGAGATGAGTTGAAGGTACTTTTGATGGTTAATATGTTGCCTCTTTGCACTTCTCCTCTTGTTCTGCGTTGGGTTGATGGATATCTTATTGCTTTATCTGACAACTGCTATGTATCTAACAGAGGGTAGTAAAGGAGAAGAATGCTCTTGCTGAAAGATTGGAGAGTGCTGAAGCTGAGCGGAAAAGATTTGATGAAGATTTGAAACGGTATGCAACAGAAAATGTGACTCGCGAAGAAATTCGTCAGTCACTTGAGGATAAAGTTCGTAGATTGACCCAAACAGTGGGGCAAACTGAAGGTGAAAAGCGGGAAAAAGAAGAGCAGGTATCTAGGTGCGAAGCATATATTGATGGCATGGAATCAAAGTTGCAGGCCTGCCAGGTTTCTCTCATGAAAGTTTCTCTACTTTTTGTTTGGTCGTCATCTTTTAATTTGAATTTCTAGGAGGTTTGTAACTATTTAGTGGCAAGAGCTGTATGGGGTATAATATTGGATTTGCCATTATCTATCTTTTGGTTTGAGATGCCTAGTCTGCATATGAATCATCATTTTTCTGGGCTGTCATGGATAGTTGTGAGCTTAGGAAGTCTTACTGAATATATATTTGTCGTTGTGTTTGCAGCAATATATTCACACCTTGGAGGCCTCACTTCAAGAAGAAATGTCCCGACATGCCCCTCTCTATGGTGCTGGTCTGGAAGCTCTATCCATGAAAGAGTTGGAAACATTGTCTAGGATTCACGAGGAAGGGCTGAGGCAAATCCATGCCCTCCAACAGCGTAAAGGCAGTCCTGCTGGTGGTCCACTTGCTATCCCACATAATCACGGGTTATACCCTACAACACAACCACCGCCAATGGCTGTTGGCCTGCCACCGTCCTTCATCTCTAACGGTGTAGGGATCCACGGCAATGGGCATGTCAATGGAGCTGTCGGGCCTTGGTTCAACCATGCTTGATTTCTAGGGCTACATCATGTTTTTCTGCCCCATAGAGCTTGTTAACATCTCTCATTTCTCCATTTGACGAGATATCCTATTTTTTATTTTATTTTTCTTTTTTTGGCATTTTTGCTGCTAGAACTTTTGGAAGCACATCTCTGGGAAAGAAACAATAAAAAGGGGGGGGGGGGGGGCAAGGCATCCCATTCCCTGTTGAAGGAAAGGGTTGTGGGTAAGCATTCTGCTGATTGAATGTCTTCATTTCAAATAGAACTAACAGTTGAAAAATGCCATTTTGCCCTGTTTGCTTCTTTTTATTTTTTATATTTATTGAAGTTAATCAGAGGCTTAAGAGAAGTTTTTTTTTTTTTTTTTTTTTTACCATTCTGGAGACTTTTTTATTCACTGTTTTTCTTATTCTTGCGTTTTATTAATTTGATTCCATCAATTTTAGTTGCTGTTGGTGGAATCACGTGACTGTTGACATGATTAATACTCGACTGGGTTGACGATGACATGTTTAGGGTTTGTTTTACATTGAAACCAGACATTTTGGATCTAAAAACCCCATTTTTAACCTTCTGAAGGATCCTTTACTGAAATATTCACTTTTTTTTGTATTTTATAAATGTTTATTCTATATTTCAATGCCCAAAATAGCTCTGTGACCGACCCAGTTTCCATCTAAAGCCCTTCTCATATAACTGAAAAATAAAATACAAAAATCCATTGTTCAGCCACTTATAATATAATATAATATTGTATATACTTGCTTCGGGTTCAATCCTTGGACTTTTACTTCTCTCAACGTGGCCATATAATTATTAATAATTTCAAGGATACTTTTATGATTGAAAATAATAAAAAAGTGAAATTGTCCATGGTTTACGAGTGAGATAATTGATGTTAAAAAGTAGCATTACTTTCGCACTACCCAAAATCATTTACATCTTTAATTAACTAACTGTAAGTACGGATTCTGATTCAAAGATATTTGACCATTGAGTAGTTTGTGATTGGATACTCAAATACTAGTTCAGTATTTGTTGTTTTATGTTTGTTTAATACAATAATACAAATAAGATTTTCAGAACAAATTGAGTACAAACAAAGTTTCTTTTGTTTATTTATATTATGTTTAGTAAATTGTTTAAGGTTCCTTTACTTTTTATTATTATATAATTATTTTAATTACTTTTTATGTGCTTATTTTATTTATAATATAAAATTTAATATTTATATTTGATTATTTTATATTTAAAGAATAAAATATATTTTTGTTTATTGTTTATTTGTTTAATATTCATGAGTTCAATTATGTATTTATGAACATTCGTTCATAAACATGTTCCTAAATAAGTTCATTTAATTTAAAACCAACATTAACATATATAATTTTAAAATTCTAAATCAACACAAATTTTTTAAATAAATATGATTTTTTTTTTCATTAATTCAAGCTTCTTCATTTATAGTCCTAATATTGTGAAGTAAATGAAAAAAAATATCGGTCCTTTATCTTTCTTTCATATATAGTTTCTTCTTATCAATTTAATAATAATAAACTTGTATATAATTTATATATTAAAAATGCATAAATACAAACCTCCTTTGTGTATGTCATACACATATATAAAATATAAATTTGACGAACAAAAATATTAAATTTTAAAAAAAAAAAGTAAGCTGGAAGAAAACTAGTACGACGTAATGTGAAATGAATTAAGATCTATTACTATTGGGTCTTGCATTAATTCTCCTAACCCATATTGAGTGTAATATCATGTGGAACACATCAAATCTCTTAGGAGGTTGGTTTAACATAAAATGTCGGCGCACAACTATCACACCCTCTTGAAGTTTCTGATATTTTTCTTCTGGAATTGCTGATAAAATTTCTTTCAATCTAGGAATCTTCGTTGTTTCCACCTGTACTGAGAAAGCCTCCCACCGCAATACATCACTGAAAGGTAAAACATACTTATCTGACAAAATAACCGGCACGCATCCAGAGTATATGGCCTCGACGATCCTTGGACTGGCAACTTCATACCCACTTGGGCATAGACAAAATTTTGATTCGAGCATGTAAGAGTAATAGTCTTTGTTTTTTGGGAGGTATTCATAGACCTGCATGTCATTGTCTCGGCCTTTCCAGTGTTGGAGGAGATATGGGCGGATTGGGCCGTGAAGTCCGCCGGCGAAGAAAGCAAAATATGGTCGAGAAGCATTGGGCGGAGGTGGGTGGATGAGTTTGGGGGATAAGTAGCCACCGATGAGGCTGATTTCGGGGAGGCTTACATCTTTTTGTGGATTGAAGCCTTCGGAGATGTTGGCATTGCACAACACGCGAATTGAATTGTTGTAGAGGAGTGAGTTGCCTTGTGATGCATGGGGCCCCTAAAAAAAGAAGCATGAAATGAGAGTTTTTTAATTATTTATGACGTATTTCCTGATATTACAGATGTTTGGCCAGTTATATAAATGCTTCTAATTTAATTTCCCGAAATTAAAAAAAGAAAAAGAGAAAAACGGGGAAAGAGAAATTCACCCAATCATGACAAGCAAGCATGAAGTGATCAGCGCCATGAGTTCGATTCCAAAATGGATACTTGGTGGATATCACTTTCACATAATCAGAAACAAAGTGCTTAAGAGGAGTAACATCGAAACTCAGTGGCGTATAAATGTACTTGACCATCCAGGCGACACTGAAGGGCATGAAGTAAACGTGAGCGCGTTGAGGATCATTTGTCCTAAACCTCTTAGCTCCATGCTCCATCTCGTGTATGAATCTACCTTCTATCGTGTATATATTTTTGCATGGTCCGTCGTGGACTATTGGCAGCTCTCCCTCAGTGTACACGTAGACTTTGAATCTCCTCTCCATCTCTACGTAACTCCTGTATGAATTATTTGACACAATAAATTGGTATCATCTAAAATTTATTATTGTCATGATTTGGACACTCAGTCCATGATTAATTAGATATAGTATATGAATACAAGCAAAATCATCATTAGAGATGTTGCATAATGACATAGGACATGCATGATGAAATGTCAAGAAATTGAGATCTTATTCTTTATGAGTATATATACTCGAAAATGCGTAAAAGACTTTTTTTTTTCCTCTTAAAACTCGAATTCCTAAATCTTAAATTTATGTTTAAGATTGATTAAAGAGACTTTGAGGCCTCTTCTCTTGTCATATTCGCACCAACTTTACTATCAATAACGACAGCACAGCTCTTTACTACTGCCGTATATATTATATTCTCACATGTGGAGTAATAATTTATCAAGCAAATTGAAATTTTTGTTTCTTGGACAACTGTCTGAAGCACACCATATCTCTAACCAGCTCCAAAGCCATTGATCATTATTATCTTGCATATCACATAACCCGCCAACACACACATGCATATAGTTATATAATATGTAGATATAAAATATAGAAATAGATTACATTAATATATATAAATAGATAGATTGAATAAAAGGAAAAAAAAATCAATTTATGTTTTTAATATTTTTAAAATATATGATATAATAAAATTAAATTAAATTTAAAATATAAATTTTTTATGTATTTTCAAATTGAGGACAGCAATTACTTTCCATATGTGTAAAAGCAATAGCGCCGCTTTTTCAGTAGCTAGCTATGATAATACGGTATCGGGTGTAGTGGAAAAGAGACTTGAGTGCGGTGGCGAGTGCGCAAGTCTTCATTTCATTTTAATTTCCCCGCCTTGGCTTCAGTCAGAAGAAAACAAGTTCTCAATTCTTCAACTCTCTTTCCATTATACAAAAATATAAAGGTAGCCAAATATATCTATAATTAATTTACTTTACCCGAAACCTCTTTTTAGTAACCATATTAACTAAGAAGCATAGCCTAGGTTAACTAATTCCTCCATTTATTATTTTTCTTAAAAGCAAAGAAGAAATTAATCAATTCTTACTGATAAAATGTGCTTGGATTACGATAGACATCTCCAACGGGAACGTCATTGTCGTTCATGAAAGAAGCCGTCCTGACGATCCGAGCTATTGCCGCCGAGCGAATTGAAGCTCGAGCTCTAGCTAGTCCTTGTTCTAACACTTGTTCTTTGCTTAGTTTCTTCGTTTCTCTCTGTAATAAAACGATTGACATATAATTAATAATATTTCATTAACAATTTATGATAAAAAAAGAAAATCGGAACAAAATTGAAGTGAAAGATGGAAGCAAATATTAGGATCTCGCTTTAAGATCTTAATTTCCAACGTTTATCATCAAGATTCAAAGTTTTAAATAACGGCTTTATTTCTCGATCTGTGTCAGAGAGAGAGAGAGAGAGAGAGAGAGAGAGAGAGAGAGAGAGAGAGAGAGACTATAAGAGTGGTGTTTCGGTTGAGGTGCTGATGATCATCAGTTGATCCGCTGGTACCAACGGCTCTGATTTGATCAGAAGTAGAAACGATCAGTCTCTGCAACTCAAATTTTGGTCCAGGTGATTCAAGAGTTGGATTAGAGAAATTCATGAAGGGATTGAAGTGATCATAGTTAAGGAAAACCACAGGGATCGTGAAAACACATAAGCATAACAAAATGAAAGCGGACACTGAATATCTATAGTAACTCTCCATGTTGGGAAAGCTCTTTTAATTTTCAGTTAGAAACCGTGTGTTTGGATAGTGCGATTCCTTTTTCTCGAGAAAATTATGAAGGAGAAAACGAGGGAAAACGGCAATTTCTGCAAAAATAAAATTAAAATAGGTGTGGCGGGTGGAGAAAGAATTAGACTGAAGAAGTAGTGCAAATGTTTTAGTTTAGCCTTCCTTTGTATGGCCCTTCTAAATACCCGTTTGAGGGAGTGGTCAAGTTACTTATTTGGCCATGAAACGTTGGATTAAACACCACGCTAATCAAGCATAGATAATTCTGATTGTGTTTGCGTTTTGAGCGTTATTTACTTTCAGGTTTCAAGATTCAGTTTTTATGATTTTTTAATCCTCTTTAAAGGGGTTTTTCCACGTTAAATTTGTGTGTTCAATTTCTTAATTTATTTCACTATTTTTTACTTGTTTGTTACTTAATCGGGTCGATCTCTAACAACAAATAACAATATCATAATTTTGTCGATTGAATTTTAACTCAGTTTGTATAAGCATTGTTGCCAATGCAAGAGGACGTGGATTTGAATGCTTTGAAATGCATTGTCCTTTTATTTATAGGTTGAAGAGAGACTATGATCAAGATTTCTAATAAGATTGTTAAAAAAAATCATAAATTCATTATTTTTAAAAATAATTTTTAAATAATTTTATAAATCAAATTAATGTTATGTCAATTTAATTAGTCAAATTATATATAAAATATAAATATATAGATAGAATCAATGGATGATCAAAATTATTGTCAACAAAACACTATTCAAGTTTTTGTTCTTTTATCATTTCATAGATAATTCAATAAACTAATTAATATACTTTCATTAATTTTTAAAAAAGAAATACAAATAATAAGTTGTAATAAATATCTTATTAGAAATGGGATGTTAAAAATTAAATTTGTATGAACCCATGTGATAGCCTGATGTCAAGGTTGTTCACAGTCCAGGTGTGGTTTGAGTTCGAGTTGTGCTAGTCCCACTAATTGTTCGGACTTTGCATAATTCACAAAAAAATTAAATTTGTATTTAGTAAATTAGTAATGTTTTATTTTTTCTACTCTATAAGTTTAAATTAGAAAAAAATGTTTTATATATACATCTTTTAATTTTCTTACTACGTTTTTTCTCTTTTAAAAAATAAAATACAAAATTTCAATTATTATAAAATAGTACATATATATATATATATATCATAATTGCCATTTACATTAAGCATATTAATCTGATAATCTTCGGTTAAGCCTCCTAAGCCATATTGAATGCATCACCATATGCATTATATCATATGGTTTGGCTGGTCGATTAAGCACAAAATGTCTTTGCACCTTGAGGACCTTCCTTTGTTTTTCCAAATATTCTTCCTCAGAAATCCCTTGCAGTATTGTTTTGATTTCCGGTATCTTTGCGATGGGAACATAAACGGAAAATTTACTCCAGTCAAGGACATCGCTGAACGGAAGCACGTAGTGGTCGGAAACAATCACCGGAACACAACCGGAAAGTATCGATTCTACGACTCTTGGGCTTGCCACTTCGTACCCACTAGGGCAAAGGCAAAACTTACTTTGGCTTATTAGCTCAGTGTAGTTTAGGGTTTTGGGGAGATATCGGAATACTCGAATATCGTTGTCTTTTTTCTCCCAGTATTTGAATAGTATTTTTCTCACGTCCCCGTGTTCGCCGCCTGCGAAGAAGGCTAGGATTGAACGGTTGTTTGGGGGTCGGTTCTTTTGGGATTGTGCAAGAGCCCCAAAAGGAATGTACACTTCTGGCATTGAAACGTCTCTTTCAGGTTTAAATCCTTCAGAGGAGTTGGCATTGCAAAGAACTCTAATGAAATTCTTGAAAAGCTTCGGGTCCTTAGCTGAAACATCCGGTGCCTGAAACAACCAATTCTCTACTTTCATGATTTCGACATAAAGATGAACAAAACCGACAATATATATTATGTACGGTAAAATATGTACCCAATCATGACAAGAGATCATAAAATGATCGGCTCCATTGCTTCTGTTCCAGTAGGGATATCTGGTGGATACTATGCCAATGTAGTCCTTCACTATGTGCTGAAGGCGCTCACGAGAGTAATTCGTATAAGGCCTGTAAACATACTTTATAATATTCACGACGCTAACAGGGAGGAAAAATGCAAGGGCTTCATCGGGGCTTCGAGCTAAAAATGGTGAAATATCGCTCTCAAGTTCATCAATGAATTGACCCTCAATTGAGTATATATCATTTACTGGACCATTATGAAATAACGGTAAATCTCCTTCCTTGTATGTCCACACTCTGAATCTCTTCTGCATTTCAATGTGGCTCCTGAATATGCATCGAAAAGATTTACATCAATTGATTATTAACTTTTAGTAAAAAAGAAAAAGAAAAAGAAAAAAGGAAACATGGAAAGTAAAGTTTGCGATTTCGTGTCCTTGGCATGTTTGACAAATGAAGGAATATATCATGTGACCAATGAATTGAAAATGGAACTGGTAGTTTTCAATTCGTTGTATGCAAAGCATCCTTAAATTAATAAACTTGGGACCATCTAGAAATCGATAGTGTTTGGAGTATAAAAGAATATAGAGACTTCAAAACATTGACAACGAAGAGATAACCGACTTATTGATTGAGGGAAGCAGAAAGTTATGAACCCTATCTTCTTTCTATTATACTATCAAGGCTATACAGTCTTCAATGCAAGTTCTTCTGTGTGCAAATCACAAAAGGGCAAAATTCATTGGAAAGGTTCTATTTTCAGCGTTTTGTTCGCCATACCCTACCATTTATAGGCTTTAAATCAATGGCAATCTTAGCCGTTCTTTTTTGACTTTCTACTATTCCAATTGATGATCTCATACTTATAGGGGTAATATCAATTAGATGAAATATAACCATGATTCTACCTTTAAGGATCCTGCCCGATTTATGGCCCAATGCAACTACATGCAGAAAATTAAACTGAACTTGCATTAATAAGCAGTAAAGTTGCAAGTCACTTTCCTACTGGTTCTTCTTCATATGATTCAAAAACTAATGTCTTAAAAGCCAGGCTAAGGTAAAGAAGAAATGAGTAGGATGTTTCTTAACTGATGAAACGCGTAAGGCTTTCTATAAACTGATCCCTTGGGAACGTAACTCTCCGGCCTGTTGGAAGTATAACTCCGAGACCGAGATGCCGCTCGTATGGCCTCTCTTGCCATCGCCAACTCTTCTTCCAAGACCTCAATCTGGCTCTTCTTGTGCACCTGTTAACACAAAATAAACGACACAAAACTTCAAAAAAAATAAAATAAAAAACTAAAACCCACCATTATGCTTTCGTTATACTAGCTTACATCATTATGAAAATCAGGAGCAGAACTAATTGGAGTATGAGAGTTTGAAATGTCAGAATAATTTTCTCGGGAAACCTTAGTGTGATTGGATATAACAGAAGAAAAGGAGTAGAGACGGTAGTGGTGATTGATGGAAGTGAAGAAGAGAATAAGGAAGATAGAAGGGTATACGAAGAAAGGGATGGTGCAACTCGGATCAGCCATAGAAATGAACAACTGACTGCAGTATTGGTCTCTGTGGCCTGTGATATAAAGTCAAGTTCTTATTTATACGAAGAAGCAGAGGTTTAGTGAATCACTAACACTCCTTTTTCAACAAACATCAAATCTCTCTGATCTTAATTAGTTATGTCTGCCTTCTAATCCTTAAATTTTCAAATCGCAAACCGTCACACCTTTTAGTTATTTGCCAAGTCACCTTATCCCATGGGCTTTTGGGATTTAGAAATTTTCGTCCATGTTAATAACTAGATTTAGCAACATATACTGCATGTGGGTGATAAATATATATAATTATTTCAAAAACTGAGTTAATAATATAAAATTAATGTTAATAACATGAATTTAATTGAAATACTTGGTGTTGATGACCGTATGATCAATATGTAGTTAATGAGAATTTTTATAGATAGCCTGTACTCTTAGGTGGTAGTTAAGGTGTTCAAACGGTTGGTTCGTTTAATATCCAAATTGAAATACTATTGATCGAAATATTTAAAATGGAAAAATCTTTTACCTGATTTTTTTTTAAATTTATTAACCGAATTAAAATATTTCAGTTAATTTGATCGGTTAACCGAATTATCTGGAATTTATATATTTTTGTCTTATGATTAAAATAAATATAAAACATATAAAAATACATTGCTAATGTTTATTTTCTATTATTTAATAGTTCAAAAAACTTAAAAAACTTTAAATGAAGGTGAAAATAATAAATAAGACATTAGAAACACTACATAACTTTTGCAAGTGAACAATCAAGCACTACATAAGTCTTGAAAACAACAAATATTTCAGTTAATTAGTTAATTCGGTTAATTATCCGATTTTGAACCGAATTAACTGGTAACAGAAATTTAAAAAAAAATCATTAACTGACTTTTGATTGAGTTAAATTTGACCACCGACTGATTAAGTGAACTAAATCAATTCGATCGATTAATTCGATTTTAACCGAACTGTGAACAAAGGCGAGATTATTTTTGTAAATAAAAAAGTGATTTGCACGTATATAGTATTAATAAAAACGAGGTTATCAAATTGTTAGCAGGTGTGATTTCTTAATAGACAATGGCTAATGCAATAATTATGTTTTTATTTTTTCTCCGCTCCAATCAACAGATAATTATAATTAAATAATGATTAAATTCAAAAGATCAATCGAAATAATAACACTAAACTGAAATCGTTAAGATTACAACTAAAACAATATAATAAGGAAACCTTTAAATTTGAATAAATAATTTTTTTTACATAAATAAATAAATAATCAGTTAGGCGTGCATGAAACGGGAAACAGACATTGATGATTTGAGGGGAACAAACTTACAAGTGGCAAATGAAAGAGAAATTGTTGGGCCACTTCCACTGTTTAGGTCCTATAAGAGCCCAAGAATCAGATCCCAAGGTCCAAGTTCCGCTGTTTAAGCCTGGACCTTTTCTATTTAACTACTGTTTCTTTTTACTGTTTTAAGCAGTAAAGATCAAACTCGTTTCCGTAGTTTCTTTACTACAACTAACAACACCCGGATCCAAAATTTTCGTTTAGCTTCTTCCTCACTAGGAAAAAGCTCTTTCTTACGTTGGCTTCAAAAGGCAATCCCAGAAAATCCAAATATATTTTCACCTAGATTCATTACCTGGGGTTGTAACAAAACTAAACAAAATTATGGCTTTCTTTTTCGGTGTGTTCCTTGGAATTTCCATTGGCATCGGGTTGATCATTGCTTTTGCTCGATATGGGAAAATTCGATCCACTCGTCGTACTGATCTGGTATTTCCATTTCATAGAAATCAAAATCCAGCTTTTTACTATCTCTTTCTTTCATTTCCTGACGTACATTTCATTTCTCTTGCTTTCATGCACGTAAAATTTTCCCCTTTAAGTATGGGGGTATGAAGCAAATAAATGTGTTTTTCTGATGGTTAACAAACTACTGGGTTTTGGTGACACATTATGTTAGGCAAGGACGATCGCTGCATTTGCAAGGTTGACAGTGCAAGATTCAAGAAAAATCTTACCACGTCAGTTTTATCCACCTTGGGTTGTCTTTTCTCAGCGCCAGAAGTTGAGTTAGATCCATCATTATCAGATTATATATCTATCTCATGTTGTTATCATCGAGTCGCTACTAATATTAGTTTCTTTACAAATACAGTTAGGTTGGCTTAACGTCCAACTTGAAAAGATTTGGCCATCGGTTGACGAGGTAATTGTTTATTTTTAACTACTAATGTTAGTTACTCAGTGTGTATATATATATATATATATCAAAGGAGAAGCATTTTTATACCTTTTTCCTATGATGGTATAGGCAGCATCAGAGTTAATAAGAGCGAGTGTTGAGCCAATTCTTGAACAATATACACCGGCTATCTTATCCTCTATGAAGTTTGACAAGTTGACTCTTGGTACGGTTGCACCACAATTTACAGGTACATTTTTGTTCATTACAACTTTGTCTTCTGTTAATATTGAGAATATCTTATATAATAATAGTGTATCAGTGAATCAAATGACAATTTGCCAATATTAATTCTTTAGGTATTTCAATCGTTGAGAGCGAAAGTGGTGCTGAGGGAATCACAATGGAGATGGATATGCAGTGGGATGGTAACCCCAACATTGTGCTTAATATTAACACCAAACTCGGTGTTAGCCTGCCGGTGCAGGTAACCTTTACTTATTATTCATGCTTAAAATTTCCTTTCTTGATTGTAATGTTAAATGTATTTGATAGAAACTTCTTCTTCTTGGTAAAAAATGAGCACATTTGCTTTAGATGTGTATATTTGTAAGTACTATTTGTATTAAGGCGGAGGGAATCTGTTTGATGATATTCATCCACCTTGCTAAAGTCCATCTGTTTTCGTGTTTAAAATTTGATGGTAACAATACATGGGCGTGCTTTCATTATCAGATATGTCTGGCTTACTGTATCCATAGCTTTCATGTTTATGTATTTTCCTTGACACCTCTTGGTTTAAACTTGTTCATTTAGGTAAAAGATATTGGGTTCACTGGGGTTTTTAGGTTAATCTTCAAACCACTTGTTGCTCAGTTTCCTTGTTTTGGAGCTGTTGCCTATTCCTTGAGAGAGAAGGTAAATAGCAATAATCTTGTTAACATTACACTACATTACCAACTTGATTGACTATATATTTGTGCTCCTTCACAGCTTATGCAAAAAATACAAGCTGAAAATATTATTTGCTGTAACGAAATAACTCATCAATGCTAGAAATATGTATATTGATATCGTGATTTCTTTATATGCTTCTTCCTACAGAGAGATCTTGACTTTACACTAAAAGTTATTGGAGGTGATCTATCATCAATACCCGGGGTTTCTGATGCCATTGAGGTGTGGAGAAACCCTTTTCCCCATATTTTCTTGTTATTTCCCTATTATTTGTATATTGTGTTGATTAAGGCCTTTGAAATATATATTGACTTGAAAAATATGGAGGCAAAATAAACGAGTGCAAAGTTAACAGTAGATTTTCCAAGATGGAAGTGAACGACCCTGTTTGTTAACAATCATTTGTGAGCCAGAATTTCATGATAGTTTACATAGAGAAGTATTAATTGCATTGAATTTTTCATGAGTTCTTGAACCACTGAGAGTATAAATTATGATAAAATGTGGTTCTAATGAACTGATTTTACAGTTCTGCACTGACAGGAAACAATCAGAAATGCTGTTGAAGATTCTATAACATGGCCTGTCAGGAATATTGTACCCATATTACCTGGGGATTACAGGTATGCTAAGCTGGTCAAGTTTCTTTCTACAATGAATATTATTCAAGAGTTTAAGCACCTATAATCATTAATGTTCTGTGATTGTCCTAGTGTAATGTTGTGACATGACAACGCTGGAATCTGAGTTCCCAAAGAAATACCCTATTTATGTTTACAGAAAAACTAAAATCTCAAGCGCTTATTTTCTTTCTGATTTTCCTAGTGATTAGCTCTTGTTTTTCTGTGATTATACTCTTAAGTCTTAACCCTTTACCAGTGATCTGGAGCTGAGACCAGTTGGAACATTAGATGTGAAGCTTGTGCAAGCCAAGGAACTAACAAATAAGGACATCATTGGGAAATCTGATCCTTTTGCTGTCTTATTTATACGTCCACTTCCAGATAAAACGAAAAGGAGTAAAACCATTGTACAATACTTATCATCTACAAATGATGTTTTAACTCTATAGTTATTCAGGATTGATGTTTTAACTCTATAGTTATTCAGGATAACCAATTGAATCCAATTTGGAATGAGAACTTTGAGTTCATTGTAGAAGATGTGTCCACTCAACACTTGACCATAAAAGTCTTTGATGATGAAGGGGTTCAAGGTGCTGAACTCATAGGCTGTGCTCAATTAGCATTAAAGGAGCTTGAGCCCGGTAAAGTGAAGGATGTATGGCTGAAACTGGTCAAGGATTTACTAGTCCAGAGAGATAATAAATACAGGGGTCAGGTGGGGATCCCTTTTCCTTCTGTTTACTTTTTTATGCTTGCAACACTTGCATTAACAAGATGAGCTCATTTTTCAGAGTCAAAGAGACGAAACCATAGATGATATGTTAATCCAAAACGTGATCAAACATTTCTAATTTAGAGACAATGTTTTTAAAGTTTGCCTTTTATCAATAGTAACTGGTATGAGTCTACAGATTTGAGGAAGTTAAAGGCAATTTTCATCCACAGGGACATTGCCACCATGAATTGGAAGAATGATAGCTGTAGAATTTCAAGTTTTCTTGAAAGAAAACCATACATGCCACTGAAAAAACAAATTAATGTCATTAAGAAGAGAAAATGTGGTTTCAGTGTTTAATCTTTTAAAATAATTCTCGCTCATAACTTTTCTCTCCTGCATCGGTTATGAAGTTTATATTTTACAAAATCTTAAACAACTTGGATGTTGCAGTTCCTGGTAAATTTCATGATTTCTTTCCAACAGGTGCAGCTTGAGCTCCTTTACAACCCTTATGGCACAGATAGCACCTTTAAGAATCCATTTGACGCTGATTTCTCATTGACATCATTGGAGAAGGCCCTTAAATCTCCAAATAGTGAAACGGAAGCTCTTGCTCCTGAAAAAGCGGGTCAAAAGAAAAGAGAGGTCATTGTTAGAGGAGTACTTTCAGTGATAGTTATATCAGGTGAAAACTTGCCACCAGTTGATTTTAATGGAAAGGCAGACCCTTTTGTGGTCCTCACAATGAAGAAATCCGAGACAAAATCCAAGACAAGGGTGAGCTGCTTTTAGGTTTTCTTTTGTTTTTGGTCGGTGCCTTTTTGGCTTTCACATTCAAACATTTCCCTTTTCTCAGGTTGCTAATGAGACCTTGAATCCAGTTTGGAACCAAACCTTCGACTTTGTAGTGGAAGATGCATTACATGAAATGTTAATCATTGAAGTCTGGGACCACGACACTTTTAGGAAGGTAAACTCTTACTGTAGTTTCAGTTGCAACTTTTTCTCTATTTTTGTTCCCTTCTGGCTGGTAATTCCCCATCAATTTATGGCATCCTTGCTGAAATAGAATTCCACTAAATGCTCAAAAAACCCAATACATCACCAAAAAAAAAAAAAAAAAAAAAACTGTTTGACATGGTGTTGCTTCCCACATAAATAAAAAACTGTTCATCACCATTTGCAGAAGTGACAAAATAGAGATCTGGATAGTTGCTGGAGTTTAAGTTTTGTTGCTTTAATCAGGGTGTTTAGGCATTGCTAAAACAATGTTTCAGGAAAAAATTGGAAGAATCGTCATGACACTCACTAGGGTGTTATTAGAAGGGGAATTTCAAGACAATTTCACAATAGATGGTGCTAAATCAGGAAAGCTTCATCTCCATTTAAAATGGAGCCCTCAGTTAGTATTCCGTGACCGTGATACTCAATGAAACATAAAATTCTTCAGACCAACATCCTTGGCATCTCCTCCCTGGCACTGATGAAGAGATGAATAAAATGCTTGCTAATTTTCAAGCTATGTAAACTAACATCGAGGAAATGGATATATGGATGTCAGCCTGTTGTTTTCTTCAGTGTAGATCGTCATGAATTTTCTTTTCTATTTAAGCTGCTAGAAATTTTGCTTAAAAACCATCCGGTTATATATGGTAGAAGTTAGTGCATTTAAACAGATAAAAGAAAAGTGAATGCTCAATACATCTTAGGCAAATCGGGTCGATTTCTCTGTCATGTTACTTGGTAGCAACGACATCATGACAATTACAATGTTACCCATCGACGGCCCATTTCGAGGGTTTCGGCCCTTTTTTTCCTTGGCTTGCTTGAACACTTAAACCTTCTTATTCACAATAAATTAGGACTTGTTTGTATAAAGAAAATAATTTCAATTGATAAATTGAATAAAACCCAGGTATTTTCAGTGTGTCAAGTAAATGAGTAAGCTCATGTATTGTATCTGTTTTTGTATTATTGTGTTTAGGGTTGGTCCACTACCATCAGCGAAACCAGTAAATCACAAACAACAAATTGGATTGAAAGGACAGTAATTTGTTGATAGCTAAGAAATTGAATTGAAACTGGAATGCGTGTGGAAACAGTAGAAGGTTCTCGCATATGTTAATAGTGATTAGGATTTTGTCCCCTTCTTTTCTTTTTTTGTGATAATTATGAGGTTTTTGCCCTTGATGAAACTAATTGAAGGTTTGGTCATATAATTATATGTATGGACTGGTAGTTGGGAGGTTCTCTCAGGTTCTTTTCTCCCTTCACGCCACATGCGGTAAGCTTCGAATCTGAGTAGTATCCCTGAAAAATGGATCATACATCAAACCAAGACAATCAACAGTTATTTTCACTGCTAACGTCCCTTCAAAAAGCTTCTAAAGATCTGCAGAAAACCCCCATTTTTTCAACACATGAACCCCAATCCACCCTTGAACCTTTATTACACCTTGAAAAGGATGCGAACCCCATACTTAGCAACGACCCTCATCTCTCCAAGCTCTCTCAGCTACTTTGCAACCTCAAAACCCTGCTTGAAAAGCTCCAAAAATATCAGGGTTATACCCTGCCTTCCATCCTCAGACGCCAAATCATCAACTACAAGATTTACCAAGTTGCTTATTCAATCGATACTGAAATCCAAGCCTATTTCGACCGACAAAGCGTTCAAAACCTTGTGGAAACACTAGAAGGTTCGGATGACGAGGATGAGAAAGTGAAGGTTTTGGCCGAGTTTGAGAAGCGTTTATCGCAAGGTTTTGATAGTTATTTTCAAGACTTAATTTTGAAAGCCAAAGTGTTCTCAATCCTTGAACTTTTACTTTGTGATTCATCATGCTCTATAAGAATTCAGGACCAGGTAGCACTAGTAATAGCTTCATTGATTAGATTCAATAAAGATGTTTTTGTGGGACTGGTGCTAATGGGTCCAACTGTTCGAGCTTTAATATCAATGCCATCTTGTTGTTCGATTCGAGTTCTTTCTTTGCTAATCAAGTTCATTAGAATCCCTTTGGTTGATGAATTAGAAGCACACAAAGAAATCCCTAGAATTATAAGCCTTTTAAGCTCGGAAAATGTGTCAATTCAAGTTGGAGCCTTAGATTGCATACTTGGAATCGCGTATTATGGGAGAAGAGAAGCCATTGAAGCAATGCTCGAAGCAGGGTTGGTTGAGAAGCTGGTGAAGTTGCAGAGATTAGAAAAGCAATCCAATGACGATGAAAATGGAACAAACAATGGAGGTGGTTCAAAATCAGACTCAAAAATGGAATGCGATGAAGAGGGTTATGTTGGTAACTGCCCATTTGAAGGTTGTGTTGCAAGATTTGCTGTGCAATTAGAAGCAGGAGAAATGTTAAGTAAAAAGGAGAAGATAGAATTCAAGCTAGAAATTTTGAGGAGGGTCAGAGAAGCCTCTATTTCTGAGGCAGAGACTGCTACCATTGTTGCAGAGGTACTATGGGGTTCCTCCCCTTGAAATTAGATTTGAGGCGTAGGCTTTTTTGTTTAGTTCAACAGATCTGAGGCTTAGTTAGAGCTCCTGCTTAGTGATTTGAGGCATAGGCTTTTTTGTTTAGTTCAACAGATCTGAGGCTTAGTTAGAGCTCCTGCTTAGTGATTTGTATTCATGTATTTTAGTTGCAATGATTGTTTCAGGATATATGAAACATTGGCAAAATAGTTTTCGCCAGGAAAGTCGAGCATGAAATACTTCCAACATTGCGAAGATAAAAGGAATCTCATCTTACAATTGATTCTTTTGCTGGAAACCAGTCATTCCGAATTATATGGTTAAGTGTTACAGATTCAGCTCGACATCTTAAAAGGCAGATTACTTTCGCTTGCCTTTAACGTATTTTAAGTAACAATATTCTTGCCAACAACTTATATCAAATCGAGAAAGATTCTGCCAACTAATATATACGAAGAGGCATTGCCGAAATTACCAGAGAATCAAAACTATAAAGGCTTTTTTTTTTTATTCTCTCTTTTTGTTCTTTATTTCAAGTTTTGCAGAATTCTCCTGAGAATCATAAGAAGTTATTCATAAACCTAAGGTGAAACTGATTTCAACTAAAAACCTAAACATAAATATTTTGGCACTTCCCTTGTAGTTCAGTTGAGTAAAAAAAAGGAGGATTGTAACTTCGAATGCATAAGCAACTTCACTAAAAAACGAAGGCTAGAAGAGGCAAGGAGAAGAAAAAAAAGAGAAATGACAAAAATATTTCTAACATCAACAGTCAATAACCGGTAGGGATTTCCTTCCTGAATGAATTTAGTCGGTCAAAGATCAGGCAGTGCCTTCCTTTCATCCCTCCACCTTCTCACCCATCCCATTTTTACTGAAAAAACATTAGACATTCATCAGAAATTACCAAGCGTCCTGTTGGAATCAACAAAAAGCCATAAGCTGGAGCATGGTTGGAAGCAACCACATGCGCAGTACCATATTTAAGGTGGTGATGCATAGATGAAATCCTGAAGGAGCAAACTCATACAGAAGAGGTTAGGAGAAAAGAATTGAAGCAAAGATTACAATGGTGCTAGAACCGTATATTAGGAAAATATCAAACAAGTCTGATTTCCAGAAATTTCACAATGTTCCCTACCCTAATTTAGACAGACACCTTTAGTCCGTAACTTGAATCGGCTCATTCTAACTTCCAACTACACCATACCCCTAACCTCAACAAGACAATAAAAAACAACAAAATATTCAAGCTCATTTTCGCTTTTTAGCCGGTGGCTGAAGCTCTTCCTCTTCATCCTCGTCTTCCTCTTCTTCTTCTTCCTCCTCTTCCTCACCATCATCGTCGTCATCGTCGTCATCATCCTCATCCTCATCATCCTCGTCTCCACTGGCACCATCCCCATTGGCCTCGGGTTCATCTTCTGGATCTCCTTCATCTTCACCAGATGCATCCTCCTCATCTGCATCTTCATCTTGATCATCTCCTGCTTCATCTTCCTCATCCTCATCCTCATCATCCTCGGTGTCACAGGCATCCTTGTTCTCAGGACTAGGTTTTCTCACTGCATGAAGCTGAGCAAGCGGAAACCTGAAAAAGCAAATAGACCAATTTTCCCAATCCACGTATAAAAGAACAAGTTAAGAAAGATGAAAAAGACTGCAACTAACCCTGTATATGCTTCAGGCTCTTTGATATGGCTATCAATTCCATCAGGCAGACTTCCCATCTGGGAAAACAACAAACACTTGCTGAGAAGAAAAACAGAGTTCTTCCAAGTGCAGTTCGTGAGTATAGTGTAACAGGTAAGCAGATTGTCACATCAAAGGACACCACTTCAGGAACAGGAAAATGAAATTTCCCATTGCCATATGAATCACAAATAATATACTTTTAAACCAAATGACAAACAAACAAGCATTCTTGCACCAAAACACATAAAAAAGGAAAAACAACACGACAAACAACACAATGAAATTGTTCTTAATCTTAAAAGGTAATCGCTTGCTCTTGATGTCATTATCACTCCATATCAAATGAACCAATGCTTTCAAAGTCACAGTGTCTTCTATAATCTTTTCCTCAACAAAATCCTAACCAAATTCTTCCTTAACATCCTACCATATTACATGAGAATTAAACCTATTAGGCAAATGAACAAAATCCCCAGTCCAAAACAAGATTCGAAACAAAAGCAGCATTGAAGCTAAAAATTGCAAATTTCTAGATTCTAGAAAAGTGAAACCAAATTATCATAGAAAATTTGTCAATTTCGCAATAAATTCGGGGGGGGGGGGGAACCCTTATAAAGCATTAAAGCAACCACCACTCAAAACTACTGACCCAGAAAATTAAATTGCAACTTAAAAAATGAAGGTAAATTGAATAGCAAAAACAAATTATACCACCATGAGTAACCAAGCGACAGACTTTGTAGCAATAATGGCGGACTCCACAACCATAGCTTGCAGTGCAAAGCCCAATAAACTGTGCGAGAAGTAGAACCCATCGTTTCGGGTCAGACTTTCCATTTGCGTGATGTTTGACATATCGTAGACTGAGAGAAGTTTAAACTACAAAAAAAGCAACCCCAAATGAAGAGAGAAAGTTAAGAGATTGAATTATGCTTTTCGAATTTTGGGGGGTTTATGTTAGGGTTTTGGAGATATTATTATTATCCACATGGTTCTAGAAAGAGTGCTTGTAAAGAGACCGTGGGTCTCGAAGTTATGCATAACAGCTAAAACTGAGACCGTCCGATTTCTTTGATTTGTCTTTATACATGGACACAATCATCATATATGTGATTTGGATCAAGAGTGATTGCCGTTGACTTTGCTAGCGTGATTTATTATCTTCGACCATATAATAGTGGGCATTTATTACATTTTCTTCCCTAATTTTTTTCTTCTGTCGGTTAAACTTTGGGTAACCCAACAGATGAGCTTGTTAAATTAATTTTCACATTTATCAAACATTAATTTTGAATCTAAAAGATTTTTAATTTAATATTTTTTTTCAAAAAAATTTATCTTGGTCACGACCAATGTGTATGATGAAATTGTAACAAAAGAAAATACCATTTTAGAATGAGAAAAACAAGTTTCATATAAGAACTATAGCTGTCTATCGGGTTTTAGTTACAGGAGTAAATAACCTAAGTAAATAACCTAAGTATACATTGGTTTGAAATATTAGCCCTGGGGTTGGGGTTTGGGTTGATCCAAGGCTGCAACTTGAGTAGAAATGGTACTTGTGGATCCATTCTCAATGCGTTGAGGTTGGGGCACAACATCCCATTCACCTTCAGACTCAAGTGGTTCAAACACGTAAACGCTGCCATCAGTTAGGCCTATGGCAAACTGGTTGGGTTCTTGGGGATGTGCAGCAACCACAAGCGGATAAACAGTTGAGCTGCAATGGATGAACAGAACACACTTGTTAACATGGAAGCATGTTTTTATGGTTGAAGATCTCACGAAACACATGATTTTAGGACATCATTTGAAAACTTGTTAACTTGCTTATCACTGCCATGGGAACAATAATATGTTTGTCATGGCTGCACGTGCTTCAGATTCTCTGTGAATCAAGGCCAATGACAAGCACATCTAGGGAGATATATTAATTGACAAAACCAGTCATTGTTAAGTACCTGGCATTGGATGGGAGATAAGCGGCGGGATTTATCTGGCGTTGTAATTGAAGATTTGAGGCACCAAATATGCGCACTGTTCCATCCACGAAACTGGTGTACATTAACTGGCTATCACATGAAAACGTTGCATGGGAGATTGATGCTGAAGCTTCTCCTATAGCCAACTGAAAAGACACATGGCATTCGGTTTTACTGCAATTTCTTTATTTGTTTATTTTTAGCTAACAAACTACTCAATTTGCATATATAGACATACCTGCTTTATACACTCCATTTTCCTCATGTCATATATGGCAAGTTGAGTTTCGTTTACAGCGAGCAACTGTGTCTGGTCCTGGTGAAACTGTATCTGGGTGTCTGACCTTGCTGTAGGTGTCCTTCCTGCTGGAGATTGCAAATAGCATCCATTCTTCCTTTCCCAATTATTCAAGTCCCACACAATGATCTGTGTAAATAAGTGCATATCTCATATCAAGCTATAGTAAAACCTAGTAAGGCATCTAGCTAGAAGTTTTTGTACATATGCATTTTAAGGGGAAAAAACTCTACCTGGGCATCAGCTCCAGAAGAAACAAGTATATTCAACAGAGGGGAAAAGGCAAGACCAGTAATTCTCTTAGAGTGACCCCTAAGCTTGCTCTTGACCTCATCTAGACGAACATTGTAGATGTAAACTGTGGAATCCTCCATGCCAATAGCGATTATATTGTTATCTTGAGGATGAAAAGCAAGATTTGTAGCCACAGGGGGTGGAGACATGAAAGTTACCATTTTCTGTAGTTATCCAACAAAAATATGAAGCGGTTAACAGAAACACAATACTTTGGGATAAGGCTTTTTGTGTTGTATGACAATTTTTTATGTTTCAAACTATACAATTCTTTAAAACCATAGAAGATTATCATCTTTCCTGAAACAATACCTTCCAAAACTTGGAACAAACTTAAGCTCTCCTTAACCCAAAATTTTACCTAAACCATTGTAGGTAATTGGTACCAGGATTGAAAAAATTACCTTAAATGTCATCATGTTGAACAATGTAATTTTGCCTCCTGATGCAGACATGACATAGGAGTCGTTCTTGGACAATGCAAAACATGGCACAGTTTCAACAGGGTTACCCTCGATCAGATGATTGGTCATTAATATGCCTGATGCTGGTTCCATTAGTTGAGGGGCAACCTTTGTTGTGGCCTAGACCACAAAAAGTTCAATAGAATATAACCAATTCATATGTTAGCACTTTCCTGTTCATTAGGCTCTTCAGTTTAGCAGATTCGTATGATAGAGAGGAGATTGCTTTACCTTCCCACTCAAATTGAGGTCATTTTGCGGCCACTTCCACAGTAAATGAATAGCATTAAATGCTAATGCCAAAATGGCATTACCTGTATAAGTATAAACCAACCTTCCGATCTGAAGCAATTAACAAAAAGAAGCCTATGAGAAAATTATGGCTACTACAAGGAAACAAACGGTTCATTAATTTCTGAGGAAAATAACAAGGCATTAATTCTGATGGTTGACTCCACCAGTGATTCAGGTATTACATCCAATACTTTCAAATATTGTCCCAAGAAATATCAATAAAATCAGTAAAAGTGAAAAGAAAAAGAACTGAATTAATAGTCGATCAATATAAACTAAATCATTTAAAGTGATAAAACTTTGATCCAGCGAAAATCATACCTTATCTGCTTCGAAATGAGCTGAGAGTTTGAGTGAACGAAATTGAGCAGATGTGCTAATCTCAGTGACCTTGCCTGCTTTTACTGGGTTTACTTCTTCAGTTGATTTCGGTTTTGTATCCTCCGGCTTTCTTGAGTCACCATTCTAGCAAATGCACCAATAATATTAGTTTTAAAATTTTATTCAATATACTTGAATGGACCTAGATTCAATCATGTGAAAGTTGAGATGAGATAAGGAAAGAAGAAAGAGAAACAATACCAAAAGAAAAAGTCAAGAAGAGGATTTAAAGGCTGAAGTTCATATGCTAGCAAAATTGCGTAAGGTTGTGAAGGAAATGAACCTCAGGTTAATCCTTTTGGTAAAACATTTTCCATCGACTAAAATACACATTAAGGAAAGAATTTGAGAATCAGTTAATTACCTTAACTGGAGCATTAGATGGAGCTGGTCTTGGAGCAATATGGGAATGAGTTTCATATGTACGCATTAATCGAAGACCATCAACTGTTGCCAAAATCTTTATTTTATTATCATTTGCAGAAACAGCCAACAAGGAGCCCTCCTTGTTGAAGCGGATACGAGGACTTGCCTTAAATCAGAAAAAGTAAATCAGAAAACTGAACCATGAATCATATGGTGCAATATATGTATTCTTTTCATTCAAGCATTTATACACTACCTACATAAAAGAAAAATAAAAATGAACTAACCGGTAATCCTCCCTCGGCATCAACAGTCATTAAAAGAATGCAATTTTCCATGTCCCAGAATTTAATTGAATAATCATCACCAACTGCCAAGAAACGATTCTTGGCAGTATCAAACTGAACAATTCCCAAAGAACGTTTGTGAAATCCTTGGTAGGTTCTCTTAACAGTACCTTCATTTTCATTCCATTCGACCATGTGTGACTCCCCTTCTTTCGTGGTTCCACATGAGAATAACCTACGCAGAGTTCAAAGGGGAACCCAAATTTTCTTTTTGCTCACAAGACAGAAAATGATGAAAAAGCCATTTGTGAAAATATATGAGTTCCTATAGACATACCTTTTTCCATCAGCACTATAGGCCATTGCAGCACAGGAGCAACCAGGAGCATAATAATTGACCCTGGATCCCATCGTGTCATATAACCAGGCCTTTATCTTGCCATCCACTGATGTTGAAAAGAAAAACTGAAGAACAAAATCATAAGCCACACCATTCAAATTAAGGAAAAATAAATCAGCAAAATCTGCGTATCAAGCAGAGTCCTTACATGGACATTTTCTTTGTTATGAGGACAGACAGAATGTACAGAAGCCTCATGACCTTCAAATGTGTACATATTAGCGCCAGTAGCTATGTCCCACACCTAAACTCAAGAAATCAGTGTAGAAGATCTATTTTTCTTCATATCAATAAAGAAATAACTATTCAATCATAACTAACCTTGATGGTCTTGTCATCACCACAAGTAATAACCGCAAGTTGCTTATAGGGGTTACAGAATGCTAGATCATTTACAGCACCAATATGCGAGTCAATCTAGAAATTTAAAGTAATATTTTATTAGGAAAAAAAAATACTGATAAACTTCGATAAATTGTAGGAAAAAGATACAAGAACACACCTCCAAATGTTGTCGAATATCATTCCCTCCAAAATAAGTGTACAACTGCAGCATATGTTTAGAATATGCAACTCCTGCTTGGAAAGAAAGCAAGGTACAGTTTATGAAAAAAGTAATTGGTAGGAAAGATGGAAAGCATAATTTTTCTTTCCATAGGTGTGCTTGGTAGGAAAGATGGAAAAATGAAAAAAAAAAAAAAGTACTTTTCTTTCCCTCCATTGCTTGGTAGAGTTGAAAAATGAAAAGAAAGAAAATTAACCATTTGAAAAAAGCATAATTTTGAACTAACATAAACATCTTTCTCATTTTCTCTCCTCTCATCTTTCCAATTTGGAAGGATTGATTTTTATTCATTAGGATGGAAAATATTCATCTCTCCTATTTTCTTTCCTCTCACTCCTCTTTCCAACCAAGTACACTCAAAATTTATTTTCTTTCCACTTTTCCACCCCCCCACCATCCCTCCACTTTTTCACCCAACCAAGCACACCCTAAGGTAATGTCATATGTTCAATCTCACCAAACAAAGAACCATCAGGGCTCCATAATATACGCCTTACTGAGACAAATGGATCTTTGATCAAAGCTGCCTGCATGGCAAAAATCATTTTTGAATTGAGTTCATCTTGGAAAGAAAAGAAAGGAAACAGCTATAATCTTGTTATATTCTTTTACTAATTTTCAAATGAAACATACATACCTTTAATGTCATAGAACTTGCTCCAATATCCCACACCTGAAAGTTTCTCGAAACTAACTTCTCTCTAGAACTAACTTCCCACAAACTTATCTCCCCAATGTTTGTTCCAGCTGATATAACATCATATAAGGAAACACTAATCACAATGAAGCCAACCAAGCAAAAGAATTATCTGAAATAGTGATCATCAAAGTAAAACTAACCCAGAAGGAGAGTTTGTTGAATAGGATGGAAGTCCATGCTTGTGGTAAGTGATCCTTGGTTCAACGTGCGTGCAACAGTCCTCGGCAATTCTTCAGTCATGTTAAATTGCAAACCATTCTGAGAGGAATTAATACCTGGTGGCATTATCTGGCGAACATGAACAAAAGTTTGAATGTAAGTAGGTTATATCTGAACAAAGTGTAATAATGCACTTAGAGCTTAATTCACTCACCCTGTCAGGAACTGCACTAACCCTTGGCTTTGACATATCAGAATCGACAAGACCCTTTGACACTGCAGCTAGACCGCCCCAATAGAACAGATGTGGAAATCAAAAATCAAACGTACAGTCTTTAGCTTGAAAATATAACTGAATCCTTACCGGGATTTGACGGGCCACCTAGGCTACCTCCTCCAGAAACTACTGGGTGATTCATGCTTAAAGGAGTTGTTAGCCATGCACTTAAAGGAGCTTGAACTGATGTTGATGCAGGTTGGAACGGCTAACAGAGGACAAAGAGTATGAAAATCTTCAAATATTTTGTGAAAATCAGCAAAAGATGCGCAGAAAGCCAAGTCAAGCCAGTTGCTTATGCTTACCCCATTTGCAGACATTGGAATGAAGCCTTCTGTTCTTTGTGCAGAAACCATAAGCTGATTGCTTGTGGCTAGTTGTGTGTATGGATCAGTAGAATTTCTACAATTGTGATCCACCATAAGAGTTCTTATATCAGGGTTTTGCCTAGGATTTGCACAAAGGGAATGTTGCCAATTTAAGCTGTCAGATGACAATCAAAATTAGTTCACCTTTTATTAATGAAAAACATTTCTAGAAATCCAAAAAAAAAAAAAAAAAAAATCAATATCTGGATACCAAGTGCTACTGTCTGAATCCTCACTCAGCTCAACAGTAATTATGATTCCATCAAAAAGAGAACAGTCTTTCATTTTGATCTTCAAAGAGAAATTTACCTTTGATTAATGAGCATCCGTAACCTTGAAGTTTTAATGTTAGGGAACTGCAACTTGTCACAAAAAAGAGGATTTGCCTCAATCAGCTTCTTGAGCTCACCCAACATAATTGTTCTTGCTGTCTTTGCATCTCTATAAGTTGATAATTGCTCATTCTCCCTGCAGAAACTAAGAAATTTGTTAAAGTCCGCCTAATGGCAATATTCTTTGTGTTTTAACCAACAAGAAACATCGAAACTTGAAAAACTTCAACAGATCATATACCTAAAATTATCTAATGTTAGGAGCTGAGTGATTTCCCTGAACAAGTCCTCGTTAAAAGAGGAGAAAACTTTAAGATCCTTGGCAAGAATTTCGACAGCCATGGCCCTATCATGCCTGATCAATGTAAATATCATTAAAGCATAGAAATGATAATTCAATGAAACTGTCAGCAGAGAAGATAATCAAACTGTAAAATTTATTAAAAAAATCAAGAAGACTATTAATTTTACTTGTCTAAGGCCTCAAGGTATTTTTGCTTGCGGATTTCGAAAAATATCTTCATGGAATAACGGTTATCGTCGACTCTTGTGAACCCAGAAAGGTACCGCTCAACCTCCTCCCATTTTCCGCCGAGGATCAAGTCCTCAAAGTACTTCATGCTGAAAAACAGACCTGATTCCTTCTGGAGGCTGTTCAAAACATTGAACAAAGGCATATTAAAGCAAACTAAACAAGTCCTAAAGTCAAATGGAATGTGAAAAAAAGTAAATATTTATAGTAATGCATTGGGTGTTTGGGTTGAAATTTTACATGTGAACAGTTTCCTTGAACTTTTCTTCATCGAGAAACTGTAGGATCAGGAAGATTAGGTCTCTGCTAAGCGAAGTCGTCATTGGAACTAAACCTTCTTTTATCTCTACGACGTCCAAACCAACCTCAATTAATTAAAATTAAAAAGAAGATTAGAGATTCTCACATAGGACAACTTTTTTTAAAAAAAAAGAGACAAACCGACAACAGTACCGCTTCTTTTCCGTTTTATTTATTTAATTATCTGCCATGAATCATGAAACAAGGAATTCAAAGTTTGAATTTTTACTCTCAAATTCTGGGTTAAAAACTTGATAGAGACCAAGAAACAAACACCAAACGGTGATGGCACTTTCAGATGAAACCAAAACATCAAAAGTCATTTGCAAAACACAACCAAGAATCGAGAACCAAAGGTTGTAGATTCAAACTTATGAGGAAATCCCAGAGGACAAAAGAAAACAATAAATTTTTTTTAATTTGAAAATATTACAAACCCAAATTCGAAAAAAAAAATTATGGGTTTTTCTTCACCAATCTAAAACAGTAAAGTAACTTTGGTGTGTTGAAATTCAAGATGCTATAAAGTAGAATGTATAGAAAAGAGTATGTGAACACAACTTCATGAGGAGAAAAAAACAACTAGAGTTGGAAAAAAAAATGATGAACAAAGAGCTTACTCGCATCAGCAGAGAGAAACTGAAAATAGCAGAGCAAAATCCGAAAAACAAAGAACTGGAGCTTTCTCTCCTTGATCTTCTCTTTTTCCAAGGGATGCCGCTTCTTGGGTTTCTTTTCTAAAAGGACTAAGGCATAAGGGGATTTATATAGGGGGCAGCAGTTCCGAGGATAAGTAGTTTGACTTATCATGATAAGCGAATTTCCCGTGATAAGCACATTCTAGTTCACAGGTGCTGAAATGTGGGTCCCTCTGACAAAAGCTCAGCCAACAGCTGTCTTAACTTTGTTAAAAGATGACAACAAGCAGTTGAGTTGTAATTTCCATCTCATTTCTGAGTAAGTGAACTGCACTCGCCAACAACAAGCAGTTGAGTTGTAATTTCCATTTCCACCTCATTTTCTTACTTCTTAGTGAAGAAATAAAAAGTTTTACGTCAATTTAAACAAAGTATTTACTAATTAAAGCTAAATCACATTAAATTATTTGATTAAAGGGAGATTAGGTATGAGTCACTCTAAGTCTCTTAATAATTTCTCCTCGCTGTGAAATGAAAAAAATTAACTCAATTTAAATAAAAATTAAAAGATTTTTTTATAATCACATATTTCTTCAGATCAATAATAAATTCAGTAAAATTCTCTCTTAAGAACAACAATTTTATATTTTTTTTATATAAAATACATATAAAATATTAATGATAATTATATAAAGGACATTTAACCTGTTATTTATTTTTAAATATTTAATATAAATGATATATTAAATGATCTTTAAAATAATAATTTAACTATTTTTTATTGGTGTATATAAACGCCTAATACTCTTCAGTGTGTAAGTTCAGTGGCTGAGAAAGCGAGTGAGAACGACTGAGTCCACTTTGGTCAGTGCAATACATGACTCTGACGTGCGGACAAAATTAAAAGTATCTTCTTTTTCTGTGGTCCAATGCGGAAAATAACGCATTAGTTCCAAAGTTACGGACAGTGGCACAAAACTTTCCTCCCTCTACCTTGTTAGAACTTGGAAAGATGCACTCTAAATAGGAGCAATTTGCTCAAGTTTTTTTTTTTTTTTTTTTCAATCGTGATTTAAATTGATTCTTTTATATTAATTTTTTGCTTTGAGTTTTTAAATTTATTATTTTACTTTATGATTTTTGAATTTTACTGGACAAAATTCCAGAAAAAGTTCATAAATATTTTTAAAAATTAATAATTTTTTAAAAATTTTAAATTATTTTACTATTTTAAATATAAATATTTATCTTTATATAATAAATAATTAAATTTAATTATAAATTACATAAAAACCAAATTCAATTCGGTTTCGATTAATCACGACTTTTTAATTTGTATTTCATAAACTATTTAAACACCTCTGTTTGGATAATTCATTTTTTTTAGTTTTTCTTCTTATCCCTATTTTAAATTAAAAAAATTATTTTGATACCAACGTAAAATTTAACTTTCATAATTTCATAGAATTTATAAAAAGAAACATCGAAATTTCATAAATCACATTTCTAAATAAATTAAAAAGCAACAGTTCATAAGATATATTTATATATTTAATTTAAGGATTAGTAATTGATGTTTTATTAATTAGATTTTATATTTTTAATAAATTTTAATTTCATAAGTAAAATATATATTATTACATTTTTTTAGTAATTAATTTTAAATTTGTATACTCTAAAAAGTATATGTTGAATAGTTTTTCATACAATAATTACTTCTATCATAAACTCTTAAAGTGTTTAATGCTAACATTAAAGATCATGATCCAAGTTTTGATTTTTTTTTTTTTTCAAAATTTTAATGATAAAAAAATAATTTATTTGTGCATAAGAGAAATAAGAAAAGAGATTGAAATTAAATAAAATTTTATCACTTTTTTTCTTCTAGGGCTATTTTGAATGCCCAATAAGTTGATTAGAGTGTTTAATTAAAGAAAATTAAAGAAAGTTCAATACTTCTAACTGGTTTGATAGAGTGTTTGGGTAACATAACCCAACTTAGAATATTGTATGGTGTGTTGCAACTTGCACCCTTTCTTTCCCACTAACAAAACTATATTTTATTATATATTTAATATAAGCTTATTAGAGTAAATAACTACGTAAAAATAAAGAAAAATAGTATTTGAAACAATCATGTCAATTTTAATAAATATTTATATAGAAATTTTGATAATTTATAATTATTAACTTTACAAATGCTAAATAATTTCATATTTTCTATTATTTACAAATTTTAATATAACTTAATTTTTTTTCGCATACTTCATCTTATTTCCATAATTGGAATCGAATCTAAACAAATATCTCGATCACTAATTTTAATTTTATTATTGTAATATCAAATCTTAAAATTGTGATAATTAAATCGTTTATACAATCAACCATTTTTATAACAATTACATTTTATAACAACATTTCATTATAACAGCTAAATTTGTTGTAGAACAGATTTCTTATGTTTTATTTTTATCCTCTATAACAATTGTTCATCTATATAAAATATGAAGTATACTCTCTATTAAATTAGTTCTCTGTAATAGCCTATTGTCTCAAATTTTCGTAAAATTAATTTTATTCATAAGTGAAATAAAAAATAAAATATTTAGTTAAGATATTATTTGAATAAAATATTTAAATTTTATATAAAATATGTTAACTATATTTTATTAAATGAAAATATATTTATAAACTTTATTAGTGTAACAGCACAAATTTGGGTCTAGTTGAAACAGTAGTTTCGAGACCACAAATTTGAAAAAGAAAATTTTATTTTTATTATATTTTTATGGTCTACAATTTTACGGAAATATTTCGTAAGATTTTAGTTAAAAAAATTTGACGTTTGAGCACTCAATTTAGTCAAAATGACTAAATTGTAAAAAGTGCAAAACTTGAGTTCTATATATTAAAGGTGTCATATTGCTATGAGTTTTAAAGTGCAGGCCCTTAAAAGGTAATTAGACCATTGAATAACTTAATGGATAAAAATCGGCATGAATTGGACAAAATTGAAAGAAAAGCCTTAATGGCATTTTAGTCATTTAGTGTTTTAAATGGATAAAAAGACAAAATACAAGGAAAAAAAAAATCTGCTCATCTTCTTCAAGTTACTGCCGAAAATTTCTAGACTCCATGGCTAAGGGTTTCAAGCTTTTCAAGCTTCATAGTAAGTGCTTTTGAGCCCGTTTTTAATGTTCATCGTATTTTTGAAATCCGGTAACTTACTCTAGCTATTTCTACCATTAATTTGATCTAGAGTTTAATTTCAAAAATTGACCCATGTTGAATAATTGTCAATTTTGATGTTTAATGGTAGATTATGCATGTTTATGAGTAGAGGGACGATTTTTACTAAGTGATTTTCGTGAAAACGAGTAAAACGAGTTAATCGATAAAAGTTGTTATTGTTCATAAGTATGTGTTATAGTAAGAATTTGAAGTTGCAATAGAAGGGAAAAATGTTCAGCATGTCATAAAACATAAGAAAAAGGAATAAAGTTTAATTTTCGAGCCTAGGGGTAAAATCGTAATTATGCAAAAGTTTAGGGGCAAAATTGTAATTTTGCCAAAATTTGAGTTAGGGACTGTTTTGAGTAGTATATTAATTAAATAAGTGGAATGTGATGTTTTAGATCCCGAAAAATGAGATTTGGATGTAGAACTGGAGGAAAATCGAAATCGAGAAAGTTGGTAAAATGGTCGTTTTGGCATTCGAGGTAAGTTTGTGTGTTAATAATAATGCAACATCGTGCTTGAATTGTAATTTTCTATTGATATGACACAAAAAGGACGCTTTTGAATAAGTTTATGAGTAAACGATTAAATTGAAATGTGAGCAAAAGTAAGAAAGCATGAATTCATTATAAAATACGTGTTTATTCTATTAAATAGTACAGGAAATTATTTGATTATTTTTAACATATAAATGTTATATGTTTATATGACATTCGAGAAAAAGAACAGGAATGAGAGGACCGAATTGAAGGAAAAGGAAAAGAGAAGGTTAAGGAGTGAAGGAAGAAGAATTTATATCACCTCAACCTTTTGTTGTAAATACTACAAGAATTTTAAATTATTGTTATTTATCTTTTTGGAAATATTTATGTAAATTATTTAAATATATGAGATTCAATTTAATAATGCCCAAGTAGACGAAATTTAGAACTATCGGGATATTAAGGAACATTAGCACGTTGGTGCTCTCGATATATTAGCGCGTTGGTGCTCGATATTAGCACGTCCGTGCTTTCTCGATATTAGCACGTTGATGCTCTCGATATTAGCACGTCGGTGCTTTCTCGATATTAGCACGTCGGTGTTCTCGATATTAGCACGTCGATTGTTTCTCTTCGATATTAGCACGTTGGTGCTTCTCGATTATTAGCACGTCGCTGTTTCTCGATATTAGCGCGTCGGTGCTCTCTCGATTATTAGCACATTGGTGCTCTCTGTTCACTTGTGCATCATAATGCACCTCTCGTATTTGTTTCGTATATCGGTATGTTCTATAAAGTCTACTTTGGGCTAAGAATGTGAAATAAGAACAAAGTGAATCATTGATGTGTTAAGGTAAGTTTTATACCTTATAAAAGATAAGTTAAATTTATTTAAAGCAATGCATAGTTGAAGAGAAACTACATGTGATGGTGTGATGACTAAGTGTAATTGAAAACGATCATGTTATGAATAAGTGCAAGTATGCATGTGACCAATTGAGAAATGTGGCAAATGTACGTATGAACAATATGTTCAATATGTAATCGGAAATTTGAAAGATTGGTATAAGCACGTGATGAACACAACTAAAATAAAAGAGAGCAAAAGTTTACAATAGAGCTGCTTTGGACAGCAACAGCTACGTGAATTTGAAAAATCACCAAAAATAGAAGAAATGGAATTAGAAAGTGAAGGAGATATGAATTGAAAGCTCTTTGAGTCTATTTTCATATGAAAGAAATAGAGTAAGCAAAAGAAATGGAATTAATGAGATATTTAAATTTTATTGAAACTGGTTCTGAATGAATTCGTGATCCCCTGTTCTGTCTTTGAAAAATTATTAAAAATTGTATAAAAATAATTATGGGATATGGTTTATATGAATGGAATCCTGAATGAGTCTATTTTCAAATGAAATAAATAATAAGGTCATATGAATTCTTTACAAAGAGTAATTTGATTCGTAGTGAAGAGAGGTCAGAACAGTCAAACAGCGAAATAGGGGAAACTTTAAGAATAATCTGGTATTGATTGGCCATACCAAAAATTCTGGAAAAAGTATAGTAAAAATATATATGAGTCTAGTTTCAAGGAAAATTAACGGATCTTAAATTGGAGTTCCGTAGCTCCAGATATAAATGATTTAGTGACAATGACTCAAATAGACAGCTTAAGATAAACATGAGAAAATGGTGGAACTATGTGTAATTATGATTGCATTATCTTGAGAACTTGTTGTGAGGATTTGTCATGTTGAGGCCTTGATAAAGCTACAAATAAGTTGGGAAAGTAAGAACTTAGCATTATTTATGCAAGTTATAACGGGTTAGTAGTAAGCTAAATTCATTGCTAATGCTTATTATTTTTACATGTGAACTTACTAAGCTTTATAAGCTTACCCCTTTTCTTTCCCATGTTATAGAGTCCTATTAAACAAGCCCGGGTTGGAGGTCATCGGAGATCGCTTCACACTATCAAGTTATCTATGGGTATCTTTATTTATAAATGATTTAAGTTATGGCATGTATAGGGACTTGACTAAGTCATTTTGTAAATGTGTTAAGTAATTTGACCAAATGTATTGTTAAGTCCGGTAATGCCTCGCACTCGGTCCCGGCATAGGATACGGGTAAGAGGTGTTACATTTATTGGTATCGAGCTATAGTTTAGTCGATTCTCGGACTACCATAGTGAGTGCGAGAGTCTAGCTATACATGCCATAATGAATCATGTGATAGTGTGACGATTTCCAACTCACGATGTAAACTATTTTATTAGACAGATCGTGCATTTCAACCGAACTAAATTTGATAGTGCAAACAATATATTATGATGAGTTGAGACTCGTAAAAAGTAAGAGTAATAGTTTATGATGTTTATGTGATGATGAATAAATTGTGGATAAAAAAATTCTTACGAAATATGAAAAAATGAGACGAAATGAAAGTTTACACTATGATAAGTGTTCATGTTGATTTGCATTTGTATGATGCTATTAACTTGTGAAATTAAGTGAATGTTATGAGTATTTTCTCATGCAGCTCCATGTTCTGAGATTTTGTCATTTTTGTTTCCTTAATAAATTATTGTTCAAAGTATCAACCGTGAGATATCAGTTGGAAATGTTCTATTGATGAAAATGGTTTCTTATTATTATTAAAATGCTTAGAATGATTATAATTTTTGACTTGATGGTGAGAGTTCTTTGATACAGTTACCAGAGGTATAAAAATTGTGCCTTAGTATTGGTTGTTATGGAAATTTGTGTTTAAATTTTTCCGATGATCGAGATGTATTGTTTTTCACTAAGGCATTATCTACTAAAGTAATTGAGAAGTTAGTCTTATTATGGCAGCATGTGAATATGTCATTATTGGTGGGCTGTGTGCGATACGACAGTATTTATTATTATTTGTAGGTTGTGTGCGATACCACCGTATTTATCATTATTGGTGGGCTGTGTACGATACTACCGTATTTATTATTACTGTTGGGCCGTGTTCAAAACCACTGTGTATTCGATATTATTCTAAAGTGCTCATCGGGAAACTTTGACAAAGTGAAAATTTCGTGTGACTATGTGATGACAAATGCAGAGTATAAGTGCATGTAAATGTGAGCAATGTTTATGATATGCATTTGGAATGTGGTAAGACTTGAAATGAGTAAGTTTATATGTAAATGATACGCCCTTTTTACTTATGTTTTTACATATTAATGTATCATATGAAAGATGAGTGAATATTATTGATATTTATTAAAATGATGGAAAGTGAGGAAATTTCCAGATGAATCTTTGAAAGAGACAAAGGATACGGATGAATACCGTGAATATGTGTTAAATGACCTACAATAACTTCAGTGCTGTGATGAAATTTTATGAAAATCATCCGGGTTTTGCAATGTTATAGTTAAGGAAAAAGTTAATATTGACTAATCGACTCGTTCGGGGTTCTTATCATATGAGAATGCTAGTTAATTTCAGTGATAGATGAAAGCAGTGTTAATATGTTTGGGTCGTGATCAGTTTACTCTATCTTTTCTGGTATTCTATTAAAATGAATTGATAGAAAAGAAACAGTAACATTCATATGATGTTGAAATTCAGTTTCCACTGATTGTTATTCGTGAAATGTGTATATGAAAACTATGTTGCTTCATTATCGTTCAAAGGTGCTTATAAATATTATTTTCCTTCGGATATTTTTTGAGAATTAGTCAAGTCGGTATTATTTCTCTTATGAGCTATATTCTCGGACTTCTAATACGGTATCAAATCTTGGATCTCCTTATCTCGATTTCTTATTGACTTTATTTTATGAACTGTGCAAGAGATATTTCTTTCTTGGAAGTAATCATACTTATGTGAGTATGAAATCTAGTTTGATAGTGAACATACAATGTTATTATTGTCAGATGTGTAAAGACTAAAAGTATTGTTTATCGATGTGACTGAGAAGTTAGCCTTGAAATGGCACTACAATTTTAATTGTCAGAGAGATGCAATTCCAATGTGATTCAGTATTTTAAGAAGTAACAGTAAAATGAATTTTATCAGATGTGAACTATCTTTAGATTTCGGGAAAGAAATCAACATTGATAAAAGAGTAAATGAGTGAAGGATCAAAGTGGAATCGCACTATGATTGTTATTTTCGAGTAATTTTATATATCCCAATGAGTTAAAACGAGATTTTTATATATCATTGAAATCGTATAGTTGATTTAAGGATCATCGATTCGTAACCGGAAAGAATTGTAATAGGATACATGTTTGAGTTATCATAGCAACCGGATGAAAATAGTTCCTTTAGAAGGGCATCTGTGAAACAAACCAAGACCAATTCAATTATTTAGTCTAGATAGTTAATAGGTTTGAAGTGTATTTTGATACAAGAACGTGAAAATGGTAGCTTGTGCTTGCACTTAGTTAATAATTGCATGAAAAGAATCTTATGATGTGAATTAGATAGTGATTATTATTCGTAAATAATGATGCTTATTCCATGATTTTGTGAAACTTAGAATTTTGTCAATAAATGGTAAGTTAGAAGTGTTCGAAAAGAACTAACTTCCGATTCGTAACTACAGTCGAAACCGACTATTTATATGTTGTTTCGAGACGGAATTTGTGTACCAAGAAATCAATTATAGATTATCAAAAATTGCATACGTAATTGAAAGGTAAGAGTATTGAATCGAGATGAGTGTCAAGTGCTTCAAAACATTTCATTAAAACAAAAAAATCATCTAGGTAAGTAAAGATAGGTGAGTTGTGGTTCATCAAGAGTATGAGATTATTGATAGAATAATGCCAATTACTTATTAGTGGGATTTTCAATGTCGAGAATTTAAGAAGATTTGTGATATGATTTTTATGTTCATGATAAGAGAGTATAGTTACGAATCTTAGTTTAAGAAGTAAGATGTTGAGGATGCCAAGACTATACGAGAAGCTAAAAGTGACTTGTGAAATTAAACCTAAATCCATTAATCGATGAGATTTTCGAGGAGGACGAAAATCCCTAAGAGGGGAGAGTTGTAATAAAGACAAATTTGGGTCTAGTTGAAACAGTAGTTTGAGACCACAAATTTGAAAAAGAAAATTTTATTTTTATTATATTTTTATGGTCTACAATTTTACGGAAATATTTCGTAAGATTTTAGTTAAAAAAATTTGACGTTTGAGCACTCAATTTAGTCAAAATGACTAAATTGTAAAAGTGCAAAACTTGAGTTCTATATATTAAAGGTGTCATATTGCTATGAGTTTTAAATTGCAGGCCCTTAAAAGGTAATTAGACCATTGAATAACTTAATGGATAAAAATCGGCATGAATTGGACAAAATTGAAAGAAAAGCCTTAATGGCATTTTAGTCATTTAGTGTTTTAAATGGATAAAAAGACAAAATACAAGGAAAAAAAAATCTGCTCATCTTCTTCAAGTTACTGCCGAAAATTTCTAGACTCCATGGCTAAGGGTTTCAAGCTTTTCAAGCTTCATAGTAAGTGCTTTTGAGCCCGTTTTTAATGTTCATCGTATTTTTGAAATCCGGTAACTTACTCTAGCTATTTCTACCATTAATTTGATCTAGAGTTTAATTTCAAAAATTGACCCATGTTGAATAATTGTCAATTTTGATGTTTAATGGTAGATTATGCATGTTTATGAGTAGAGGGACGATTTTTTTACTAAGTGATTTTCGGTGAAAACGAGTAAAACGAGTTAATCGATAAAAGTTGTTATTGTTCATAAGTATGTGTTATAGTAAGAATTTGAAGTTGCAATAGAAGGAAAAATGTTCAGCATGTCATAAAACATAAGAAAAAGGAATAAAGTTTAATTTTCGAGCCTAGGGGCAAAATCGTAATTATGCAAAAGTTTAGGGGCAAAATTGTAATTTTGCCAAAATTTGAGTTAGGGACTGTTTTGAGTAGTATATTAATTAAATAAGTGGAATGTGATGTTTTAGATCCCGAAAAATGAGATTTGGATGTAGAACTGGAGGAAAATCGAAAATCGAGAAAGTTGGTAAAATGGTCGTTTTGGCATTCGAGGTAAGTTTGTGTGTTAATAATAATGCAACATCGTGCTTGAATTGTAATTTTCTATTGATATGACACAAAAGGACAGTTTTGAATAAGTTTATGAGTAAACGATTAAATTGAAATGTGAGCAAAAGTAAGAAAGCATGAATTCATTATAAAATACGTGTTTATTCTATTAAATAGTACAGGAAATTATTTGATTATTTTTAACATATAAATGTTATATGTTTATATGACATTCGAGAAAACGAAAAGGAATGAGAGGACCGAATTGAAGGAAAAGGAAAAGAGAAGGTTAAGGAGTGAAGGAAGAAGAATTTATATCACCTCAACCTTTTGTTGTAAATACTACAAGAATTTTAAATTATTGTTATTTATCTTTTTTGAAATATTTATGTAAATTATTTAAATATATGAGATTCAACCTTAATGCCCAAGTAGACGAAATTTAGAACTACTGGGATATTAAGGAACATTAGCACGTTGGTGCTCTCTGGATATTAGCACGTTGGTGCTCTCGATATTAGCACGTCAGTGCTCTCTGGATTTTAGCAGGTGATGCTCTCTGATATTAGCACGTCGGTTGTTTCTCGATATTAGCACGCCGGTGCTCTCGATATTAGCACGTCGGTGCTCTCTCGATATTAGCACGTTGGTGCTCTCGATTATTAGCACGCCGTGTTGCTCTCGATATTAGCACGTCGGTGCTCTCGATTATTAGCACATTGGTGCTCTCTGCTCACTTGTGCATCATAATGCACCTCTGTATTTGTTCTCAGATATCCGGTATGTATTCTATAAAGTCTACTTTGGGCTAAGAATGTGAAATAAGAACAAAGTGAATCACTGATGTGTTAAGGTAAGTTTTATACCTTATAAAAGATAAGTTAAATTTATTTAAAGCAATGCATAGTTGAAGAGAAACTACATGTGATGGTGTGATGACTAAGTGTAATTGAAAACGATCATGTTATGAATAAGTGCAAGTATGCATGTGACCAATTGAGAAATGTGGCAAATGTACGTATGAACAATATGTTCAATATGTAATCGGAAATTTGAAAGATTGGTATAAGCACGTGATGAACACAACTAAAATAAAAGAGAGCAAAAGTTTACAATAGAGCTGCTTTGGACAGCAACAGCTACGTGAATTTGAAAAATCACCAAAAATAGAAGAAATGGAATTAGAAAGTGAAGGAGATATGAATTGAAAGCTCTTTGAGTCTATTTTCATATGAAAGAAATAGAGTAAGCAAAAGAAATGGAATTAATGAGATATTTAAATTTTATTGAAACTGGTTCTGAATGAATTCGTGATCCCCTGTTCTGTCTTTGAAAAATTATTAAAAATTGTATAAAAATAATTATGGGATATGGTTTATATGAATGGAATCCTGAATGAGTCTATTTTCAAATGAAATAAATAATAAGGTCATATGAATTCTTTACAAAGAGTAATTTGATTCGTAGTGAAGAGAGGTCAGAACAGTCAAACAGCGAAATAGGGGAAACTTTAAGAATAATCTGGTATTGATTGGCCATACCAAAAATTCTGGAAAAAGTATAGTAAAAATATATATGAGTCTAGTTTCAAGGAAAATTAACGGATCTTAAATTGGAGTTCCGTAGCTCCAGATATAAATGATTTAGTGACAATGACTCAAGTAGACAGCTTAAGATAAACATGAGAAAATGGTGGAACTATGTGTAATTATGATTGCATTATCTTGAGAACTTGTTGTGAGGATTTGTCATGTTGAGGCCTTGATAAAAAGCTACAAATAAGTTGGGAAAGTAAGAACTTAGCATTATTTATGCAAGTTATAACGGGTTAGTAGTAAGCTAAATTCATTGCTAATGCTTATTATTTTTACATGTGAACTTACTAAGCTTTATAAGCTTTACCCCCTTTCTTTCCCATGTTATAGAGTCCTATTAAACAAGCCGGGTTGGAGGTCATCTGGAGATCGCTTCACACTATCAAGTTATCTATGGGTATCTTTATTTATAAATGATTTAAGTTATGGCATGTATAGGGACTTGACTAAGTCATTTTGTAAATGTGTTAAGTAATTTGACCAAATGTATTGTTAAGTCTGGTAATGCCTCGTACTCGGTCCCGGCATAGGATACGGGTAAGAGGTGTTACATTTATAAATAACAATAATTTAAAATTCTTGTAGTATTTACAACAAAAGGTTGAGGTGATATAAATTCTTCTTCCTTCACTCCTTAACCTTCTCTTTTCCTTTTCCTTCAATTCGGTCCTCTCATTCCTTTTCTTTTTCTCGAATGTCATATAAACATATAACATTTATATGTTAAAAATAATCAAATAATTTCTGTACTATTTAATAGAATAAACACGTATTTTATAATGAATTCATGCTTTCTTACTTTTGCTCACATTTCAATTTAATCGTTTACTCATAAACTTATTCAAAACTGTCCTTTTGTGTCATATCAATAGAAAATTACAATTCAAGCACGATGTTGCATTATTATTAACACACAAACTTACCTCGAATGCCAAAACGACCATTTTACCAACTTTCTCGATTTTCGATTTTCCTCCATTCTACATCCAAATCTCATTTTTGGGATCTAAAACATCACATTCCACTTATTTAATTAATATACTACTCAAAACAGTCCCTAACTCAAATTTTGGCAAAATTACAATTTTGCCCCTAAACTTTTGCATAATTACGATTTTGCCCCTAGGCTCGAAAAAATTAAACTTTATTCCTTTTTCTTATGTTTTATGACATGCTGAACATTTTTCCCTTCTATTGCAACTTCAAATTCTTACTATAACACATACTTATGAACAATAACAACTTTTATCGATTAACTCGTTTTACTCGTTTTCACCGAAAATCACTTAGTAAAAATCGTCCCTCTACTCATAAACATGCATAATCTACCATTAAACATCAAAATTGACAATTATTCAACATGGGTCAATTTTTGAAATTAAACTCTAGATCAAATTAATGGTAGAAATAGCTAGAGTAAGTTACCGGGATTTCAAAAATACGATGAACATTAAAAACGGGGCTCAAAAGCACTTACTATGAAGCTTGAAAAGCTTGAAACCCTTAGCCATGGAGTCTAGAAATTTTCGGCAGTAACTTGAAGAAGATGAGCAGATTTTTTTTTTTCCCTTGTATTTTGTCTTTTTATCCATTTAAAACACTAAATGACTAAAATGCCATTAAGGCTTTTCTTTCAATTTTGTCCAATTCATGCCGATTTTTATCCATTAAGTTATTCAATGGTCTAATTACCTTTTAAGGGCCTGCAATTTAAAACTCATAGCAATATGACACCTTTAATATATAGAACTCAAGTTTTGCACTTTTTACAATTTAGTCATTTTGACTAAATTGAGTGCTCAAACGTCAAATTTTTTTAACTAAAATCTTACGAAATATTTCCGTAAAATTGTAGACCATAAAAATATAATAAAAATAAAATTTTCTTTTTCAAATTTGTGGTCTCGAAACTACTGTTTCAACTAGACCCAAATTTGTGCTGTTACAATTAGAGTTAGTATTTAAATCTTATTAATTAATAATGTTATTAATATATTATTATTTTTTTAAAAATTAAAATATAATTTAAATCTTAAATATTGTTATATTTATCTCAAATGTTATTTTATAGGTATAACACTTGCCTTTTTATAAAATCTAAAATTTTGAAAAATAAAAAAGAGAATGTCAACCTCTTAGAAAAATGTATTTACGGTAATTTCAAAAACAAATTATTTGAGTGACTAAAAATTATTAATTAAAACTCATAAACTAAAACTCAGCGAAAGAAATAGCCCTACCAAACATAGGATTAGAAGTTTGAGAGAGGAGGAAGATGGCTGCTGAGAAGAGGTCCTTTTCTTAATCTTCCAGTTCTGCAATGATGAAAAGGTAAGTGGGTGTTAGTAGTTTGCATGTGCTTAAACAGTCGCATAGCTGAAAAATTTTTTGTGTCGGAATTAAATTGTATATTTTTACAATAGTAAAAAATATAATTTTATCATTTTAATAGCTTACATCTTTATAATTTTTAAAGGATTAAATCAAATTTTTATCATTTTGAGGGAGTTAAAAGTGTAATTTATCATTACTAATTTAAAATTTTATAAATTATAAAAGATCTATCATTTTGAAGGAGTAAAAAGTGTAATTTTTCATTACTAATTTAAAATTTTATAAATTATAAAAGATCTAAATTAAAATTCGCTCCCCTACACTCCGCTACTGTTCAAATACGTATGTAAGCTACCATTTTCCATGTGTTGAAATTCAGATATCTTCATCTATATCTTCCACTTTTAAGATTTAACTGATTTGATTAAATAGGCTTGAGCGTGAAACTGGATGGAGTATTTTGAAGATATGGTATTGAATGCAAAGTTGGAGGCTGGGACATATCTTTCTGGTTTCACAACTGTAGATGACAGTCGGTACTCAACCAAGATTTATTTTGAAACCAGAAAGCTGAAGTTCCTTGAGGCATTAGACAAGTAAGCAATTCAGTTTAAGAATCCAATGGTTGTGCCAAGGCTTTGCATGTCCTGATGAAGGACAAATTTGCAATGATGATCAATGACCTCGCAGTCAGAAAGCTTGGCTCTGTCAAAGAATGATTCATATCCATTATCATCACCAGGAGGGATAGTTTCCCTATTCAACATGTTTGACATTTAAGGCTACCTGAAAATTTTAGTGCATTATGTAGATCCACTTATATTTTTTTGGTTGACCTTAAAGCACAAATAGTAGTTTATTAACCCAATTTGCAATTTTCCCTTTAGTACAAACTAATCGATTGAGTAAATCAGAGTCTCCTAACTTTCTGGTTTCTACAATTTATGGAATTATATTGTCCAAGGCCCCTAACACAGGCCATCTTCAAGACCACGTCACAACGCCAAACCTTCTAAATAACTTCATAAATAGAGAAAGAATCAAGACACCTTCTAGGACGAATAACAAGTACACAATTTAACACCGAAACAAACTGAAGCAAATCAGCAATTTGCAGAAACAAAAACCATTATTAAGTCTCAATCTATGAACAAGTAACCCACCAATTAATGGGTCTTGCAAAATGCATGTAATTACGTTTTATATTACATATTAAATCAAATGAGTTTGAATTGCCATTTCTCGCACCAGAGAGAATAAATATTTATTTATTTATCTATTTCACATCTTCAAGCATCCACCTTTGCTGCTGCAGATGCATAACTTACACTACTGTCTCTCGTAGTTTTGCACTGACTTGATTGCTCGTAACGGAGGAACTTGATCTTTATTCTTGTTGAACTGTTCCTTAGCATCTGAAATAGCCCAAGATAAGCATGATCATAAAAACATTTTTCAGAGAGTAACGGAACTCAAATAACCAGTCTGCAAATAGGCTTAATGGATAGTGTTTAAAGGAATGAATTATGAATGTTTCTTTTATCAAAACCCTTTGGATAACTCTGAAGAAAGCTTTTTGAGGCGCTTACATGAAGGAAAACACTGATTGGATGGCGTCCACAGATAGTGTTGTCATACTCTGACAGATATTCCTTGAAGGCGTCTGCATCTCCTGTTTCTATTATATCCATGCCCATCTTGTCTAAGGCTTCTATTGATTTATGTATGGCCCCATACTTCTTGTCATAGTGTATGTAGTTGAACCTGACACCCAAAGCAGATGGTAAATATTTCCGAGCCCCAAAAGAAAAGCTTTTCCAGGGCATATCATATAAAAGAACCAGGATAAAACCATTGAAAAATAAAAGTTCTTTAAAAGAAATAATGCATTCATACTTTTCACAGGTATGGACTATGGAGTGAATAAAAAAACCATCTATGAACCAGCCGAATAAGTGGTGTTTCAAAGTAAAAGTAACATTTCATATAACCAGGATAGTATAAACAGTCTACATCACACAGCTTCCTTTTTAGGGGGTTAAGGAGTGGGATAGGTTGCCGGTATGCTAAAAGATGTAGCTAATATACATGCAAAGACATCTTGTGCATTCACCACAAAGATGAGATTTATACTAAATAAAAGGATGATATTTATGAATACAGAAAGACTAAACCCAACATACCTAGAACCCCAGTGACAAAAATCTGATGATACTGAGAAGAAATTTTGAGGATCATCTATATATTTGGCCAACAACTTTCCGTACATTGCTTCATTTTCCGCACTAAGAGCACCAACCAAAATTGGTACAACTTTCACTGGATGCCTATATCACCATCACCAAAAATCAGCTTAAACTAGAACGAAGTGTAGAACACTACTTGATAATCAATATATGTTTAAAAATTACCCCTCAAATACTTTTACAAGATAAGGCAAGTGCATTTCCATGCTATGCTCAGCTTCGTCAACACGAAGATTCATCAGTTCAAATTTTCCTGTAGCTTTCAGCTCTTCGATGACTGAAAGATGAAACATATATTAATCAAGTTTTGCATGGAGGACAAAGAGGCTCAGGGATTTGAATATAGTAAGCACTACAATTAAAATTTAAAAAAAGAAAGAAAGAAAGAAAGAATAGCAAGCCATTCATCGAGGGAAAAGAAAAACCAAACCAAAAGCCCCAGTCAATCAGCTCAACAAAATATAGAACACATTTTACTGGACTTGTCAACAAAGCTAATCTGACATGATAAGTTAAGAAGAAAGATGATATTTAGCTTAATGCAAACAGACATCACAGTTCACCTTCCAAATCAATAGGTAGGTCCCCTATTGGTGTCTTGTATACTGTAGCAGTTGACAGAGCACATTTTGGAGTGTAATAATGGTGAGATGGACCAAGAAGGAATACCCGAGAACTGCGCTTGTAAATTTTCTCACACGTCAGTCAGTTTTAGCAACAAAGGAAGCAGATAAAGAAATTAGTTTTGGTTCAAATTGTTCATATGTTCAGAACATAACATTTGAACAAAATTTGGCTCAAGATATGATTAACGATTCAAAATCAATAAGCACATTTCCTGAGAATTGAGATACATTATGTGATATAAAACTATAGTAAATCAAAGAGGAGAAATATAACAAAAAGGCGCACATGTTTGTTGGGTCTATATTTCCGAAAGCATAGGCCGCAGCACGACCTGAATATGAATAACCTGCATGCCTGAGTTTCAGAAGCCACCGTCAAACCATAGACAAGAGAATACATTCAAATTTTAGTTAATGTTATGAAAGAAAGAAACAACGAGGTGACAGAAAACTTACGGAGCAATTACACCTCTTACATCAGAGGATTTAGGCAAGCCAGCCGCCGTGATCCATCCATCAAGCTCTTCCGCCAATTTTTTTGCTGAGAAAAATAGCACACATTTAGAAAGTCAATTGTTTAGCATTTAAAAACAAAGCAATGTTTGCATAGCCAAGAAAAACAGTATGATACTAACTAAGTACTCTTATCGATTACATTCTCAAACATTAAAAAAAAAAAAACACTTAGTTCTTAGAAGTTTGAATTACACCTAAAGCCTACTAATACAAGTTGAAACTATCAATGTTTTCAGCTTCGGAAGAGCAGTTCATTGAGTGATATTGTAATTCAACACTTACATTATTTAAGAAATAATAATTTTCAGACTTTCCTAAGAGATGACTAATTCATTGCAGAAATGACACGACTTAAATTGACTCTTTCAAATTACTTAGCTTAGCTCTTCAATCCACATTGTTTTATTATTTTATTTTCTCGAATTAAGCGACAATTTTAGTTTCGACTTGATCATTCGTAAAAGGGTAAGCAAAGGGTAAGCAAAAAACATGAGTCGGAATTAGATAATGAAAATCGTTAGGGGTTTGGAGGGAACAAAAGAGCGTTAAAGGACTTACGGTTATCAGTGTACCAAGATCCTGCATGCGAAGCTCTTCTGACTCTTTCCATTGAAAATCTAGTGAAAGCCCTAATTTGATCTTCCGATCGGAATTTGGATTAAGACCAGGAAACGTTTTAGCGGTCGCCAAAGGACGAGAGAAGGGAAAAAAAGGCTTTTTTTTTTTAAATAATAATTTCAAAAAGCGCTCTCTCTAGTCTCTAACTCCACTAATTCTGGGAATTTATGCAAAGCGTAATGAGAGAAGAATTCTTTCAACACGTTAACTTCATAACTTAAGCCGCTTCCGGAATTGTTAGGCTATGTTTCAGCTCCATTGCTCCTCATGGTCCTCTTGTATCTGGGTAAGTTGGTAATTGAATATTTTATGAAATTAGTTTATGGATCGAGTTATTTAAATATGGGCCAAAAATAATAATTATATTAATGCACTAACGCCTCCCTAGTTAGAAGTATTACAGTTTTAATATATCTCTTAATACATTATAATTTTTCTGTCTTTTATAAAATAATTAAATTATAAAAATATCATTTATATATTTTTAGATTAAATTTCACTCTCATAAGGTTTACTTTTTAAAAAAAAAAAAATTCTATTTTGCGGATAAAATCATCATGATATTTTAAAAAATTGTAGATAAAATCATTTTAATTTCTTGAATAATTATATCTTGAAAGGTCAACGCTCCTCATCTATTGTTTTGGTTCTTTCTCTTTCTCTTGTTATTCATCAAAATTTTCTTAATAAATAATTATTAAATTTAAATATTAGTTAATTCATATTTTGAAAATCATTGAGCAATGATTTTGAAAAAAGAATCAAACTCTAAGTATTGAATTTAAATATTAATTGACTCATATTTTGGGTTTTGAAAGTTGTGTTTGATCTAAGTAATTTTAGAGCAATCGAGAGTCGAACTGGAAATAAATAAACAAGAACCAAATATATGGTGTACCCATTCATTTTAATATTTTGGAACAAATATTTTTATATTTTGCAATTGAATTCCTCAATTAAGATTTATGATATACCGATGGTAAATTTTTAAACATGATGGGTTAATGGACAAAATTGATACTTAGATAGAATAATACTTATATTTTATTTATTTAACACTTTAACCAAATAAAATAACATATATTGATTTACATGAATAGCATAACTATAAATAGCCCAGAGCAATTACCAAATCAAACATTCATAACAAGCAACGGTAATTGCGACAAGTTCATTCAACCGAAATCAATTAACATACGATTTTAATTGTTATGTTGTCTTCGAAAATAGAATATTGATATTATCATTTATTTCATTTTAAATTGAATCACCAAGCAAATTTATATTTCATTAAAAAAATAAATTACATTATTTTATTTCAGCTCGTTTAGTTCATTTTATAGCTCAATTTGTTCAATTTAAATTTAAAAAGAAAAAGAAAAAAGAACCACAACATTGATGAAGTGATTTACACAAATCATATCCCAAATTTCCATGATTTTGGTTCTGAAATGTAACATACATAAAACAAAACAAGTATAAGATTGACATTATAATTTGAATATCAGAAGGTTACAAGCTACAAACATGTAGAAATTTGGTATAAATGATGACCTATAATCCTATCTGAATAAAAAAAACAAACAAGATGATCTTACAAGTTACAACCAACAATTATTTATATGATCATTGATGAGCCAATCAAATCATATACCACTTTGCAAATTACCATGTGAAAGAAAAATAAATTCCCCAAAAATTGACAAAATGAATGAATGAACTAGGCTTCATGCCCAATCACAAATTGCACCTTCCAATATCAAACTCACAGTTCACAAGCTTTTGTTCTTTGCTGCCATAGCAAACAACCAGCCACACACACAAAAAAAGTCCATGGACAAAAATATAAGACCTGCAATAACACAAAAGATCAAACACCATGGTCATCTTCAGTCCGATCAGCGATTGAAAGAAATCATATATCAAACAAGATAAATAGCCACATGACCCAAGGGGGAAAAATAGGCTGAATGATCGGCTAATATAGAACCAAAACATAATTTCAGTTTGTGTCTGATGAAAACTATTTTTCATACTGTGATTTTAAAACAGAGTTCGTATTTTATAGATAAGTATATCACATCAAAGAATATTAACAGTTATAAGGTAAATGGTCATCATGGAAATTGTTGATAAAAGAAGTTGAAGAGTAATAAGCTTTACCTATCTTAGTAGCACAAAAACACTGATCTTGGAAAATGAATTAAATAGAACCGAAGCACTTGTCTAGTGCCCCGAAAGAATACCGATTCAACAGAAAACTTAAAAATTCTCTAAGATAGAAAGAAGCTTTGGAGCGCGGCGACGGAACAATGGTTCTAGCCGGAATGATGGAACACCAGTCTGCCACCTTTTTACATCATACATTTCATTCCATGCCTGTACAATCTCATCAATTTTGAAACCTAAGCCTGCAATAAAATGGGGAATTTCCTCCTAAGCAAATTTTCCTAAGAACAAAACAAGTGAAGTAAGAGAAGTTTACAGATGATTCTGTGTAGATACCTTCTGATGCAGTCTGGTTCGAACAGTGATTCTTAATCATAACGGCTAAATCTATTGGAGAAGCTCCAGCAAGTTCAAATTTCTCAACTGCAACCTCCAAACATTCCTCCCAAGTTGGCAACCCAATCTTGTATTCCACAACGGAACGCTCATAAAGTAAGGTGCCCCATAACAGGTATATCTGTGAACTCATGTTTGCAGCCTTCTCAGCAGCTTCCTCAGCAAAGACATCTTTAAACAGCCCATCTAACCCCATTTTCTGCAACTGGGTGTTATACTTATCAATTTTGGAGAGTCCATTTAGCCGTTGCTCCTCCATTTCCTCCCAAATCTGCATGCCCTTCTCCATGCTGTCCTCTGCCTTGTTATAAAGCTTCAAGACCTCCTCAGAAGGTCCACTTTCTAAATTAATCTTGCTAGCAACTGCATGGTACCAGTGGAGTTTTGCTTGCTCAAACTGCTGTTGCCCCAATGCAAGAAGACCTTCATGAAAATCTGGTTTAATTTTCAATGCTTCCTCGTACCTCTTTGCCGCCAATACATATTCTTTCTGTGCCCACTCATACGCAATCTTCACCTGGGCTAACATAGATTCCCTTGAACCGTCATCTGTTAAGATGACATGTTTCCTTGCCCTGGACAAGTGAACATTTCCCCAATTGAACAATGCCAGAGCTGCCATCTCTTGGAACTTATCTGCAGCGATTTCAAAAAGCTCCTGCGCATCTTCACTTGTCACAGTATCAGCCATTGCTTCCGAGTATAATCTCATCCCAAGTTCATGAAGATCCAAGTACGAATCAGAATCAAACCCGACATGGTTCTTGAAAAGTAGTGCAAACTGGACAATCCAATCTTCCATAGAGTTTCCTTTTATAGCTTCACCATTCTCAACAACATCACTCAATTTCTCTTCACCCTTCACCATGTCCTCTTTACTTACTCCTTCATAAGCTGGTTCCTGGTCTGGACTAACTTCAACAATAAAGAACCTTAGTGATCCTCCTGATAGACCACCGACTGATTCAGCTAACCTAAGATCATCTGTTGAAGTCATCGTAACCAGATCACCCTCTGGATCCATGTATTTCACAAGAATACTCTGCAGGCCAGGAAACCTATCTCGAATAATATCCCTCACCAAATTAACAGTACAATTCACAGGTAATTGAGCCCACCTAATATCATCCCCGAACACCAACTTCACCGTCTTTGTAATCGCTTTTTCTTCCTCAACAGTCTTCTTCTCTTCCTCAACAGTCTTCACAACAATCTCTTTGTCCTTGACCTCCTTGACAACACTAACCTTATCCTCCGCCTTCTTCTCTTCTGTAACGTTATCATCAGTCTTTTCATCTTTCTCAACAAACTTTCCTTTGTTTTTCTTCTTCTTCAACTTCTCTTGCACCACTTTTCGCAACCGTGAAGCCCCGGAGGGATCATTATCAAAGAAACCAGGTTCATTTTCATTAACAGTAACTCCCTTCTCATCCATAGCCTTTTTCACGCTGTCTAAAACCTCCAAAGCAGACGAATTATTGGGTTCAATGGTTAAAACATTATAAACGTCCCTATAAGCTAAATCCAATCTATTCAAAGCTTCATAACACCTAGCTCTTCTCAACAAAGCTTTGGTGTATTTAGGAGAAACCTCTAAAGCCAAATTACATTCATTAATAGCGCGAGGGTACTCGCCGAGACCCAATTGCATATAACAAGCAGCCATGTTGCTGCGCAAATGAGCGACATCGATATGGGCTTTAGGGAGGAGGTTAAGGGCTTTTTCGTACTTTAACATCGCGCCTTCATGGTCGCGTTTCTGAAAGAGTCGGTTACCTTCTTCTTTAACCTCTTGGGACATGTTGATGAAGATTGCCGTGTCCTCATCGAAAGCTTTGGACGTCCGATCAGCGGCGGCGCCTTTGTTCTGCTTGTTGGCTTCCATGACTTTCTTGCCTGTTTCTTGAAACTTCTTCTTCCCGGTTGGCTTCCCCATTTTCTTGGATTGAGGGAAATCCCAAAACAAGAAGAATAACAAAGAAAAACAATCTGATAATAATAATAATAATTTTTAGGAACTTGTAATATAAAAGAGGAATATTCTTTCTTATAATATGCCGATCATGGGTGTTTTATTAACGGCAGCAGAAATGGAAATTGAAAGGAAGAAATTTGTTATTAATATTCATTTTAATCTTTGTCTGATTAGGGTTAGGCTGTCAGGACGAAAGGTCAACGTGTTTTTGCCAGGCCAAGATAATCTCCTATAGTCAACCAACTTTGAATATTTTATTTTTTGTTCGAACAAACTTCCTGTATACAGGCTTTACTTTTATGATATGAAGCCCGATTTTCTTAATAAATCCAAGCCCATATTACTATTAATCAATGTGAAACCAAACATCATGGGCTCATGGCAAAGCAAATTCCCCTCCAAAACAATTTCTTGCATCTCATTATGCAAGTCTTTTAACATTACAACATAAAATACAAATCCCACACATTAAATCTAACTGACATTGCCAGGCTCATTTACTGTACCAGTAATACAAGGCCACTAGTAGCTGCAATAACTTGACTGAATACCACTTTTGAACCTGGATTCTTTGATGAATGGCGAGGATTGGTTACAACATAGAGCCAATACAGCATTCCCGTCCCAGCAAAGTGAAGAAAAAAACTTCTATCAACACTCAAGAGTCTTTGTCTATTTCAGCACCCTCATTTATCTGCTTTGTGTAAAGGCGATGGCGTCTCTCTCGCCCATATATTACCCAGAAGATTAAAGAAAGCATAACTGCTGTTGATACCATTACCAGCCCTATATACACCCATCTACTATATCGCCGTAATCCAGGGCAGTGTTCTACATAAACGCCTGTAAAAGTTTCCCTCACGAATGTGCAGTCTTGTAGCTGAACGAGGAAAGGAGCATAATTGTACAAAGCAGAGCCCACATTCACTGCTGCTGTCATCTGGTCATACAATGCCGGGGTTATTCGTCCGGTTGTAGTGCATATTCCAGTTGGAGAAACCTGGCAGACGAAGTTCCTCCATACCTGTAGTAAATGATAATGTCTTTAAAATAAATCAATGTTTTTTTTTTTTTTTTTTTATAAAGTAAAAGATAACATCCAAGACCGTTTGCATGTTAATAAAGCATTGATGTTGCAGGGTCTAATGAATTTACCTCAGTTGCATTATCTGCATTTAATTCACCAGCTGTGCAAGTTCGCTCAGTAAGGTCAGCAGAAAATGGATTGCAGAGTACCGGCACCAATGGACCAGATTGATTGAAGTACATGGTTGGAAAGTTTGGTGAAAAATTAATATTCGAAACATTGGTTATGACCGTGTTAATCACTTCGACCAGCTGAGAAGTAACTTCCCTGCTTTTCAACAATGTTTCTTGGGTTGTAGCATTGTCAACGCAAGGCAGTATATCGTCTAAAGCTGTATGAGCAGTGGGGTTTTGCATCCAATCGTGCATTGCAACACAAGTATCTGCTGCCACACTAGCACCTCAAACAAAATATCAGTCAAGTTTTAAAATCCTAAGCAGTAAGTCGTAGAAATATAGGTTGAGCCATGTAAGAACTTACTTATGGAGGACAAGGAATGTACCACAAAGAATGAAAGTTCCAGTGACAAGCAACCAGCCTAATATCACCAGGCTGAAACAGATAAAAGTTTAAAACCCTTCTGTTAAGAAACATCCGCGTTTGAATCCAAATAACTGCGGAGAACCAAATATCATTTCCCACACCATTAACTTACATGTAAACAAGAAGCTGCATCCCGAAAATTGAAAATACTGAAACAAAAAGTAGAATTGCATAAATAAATCGACTAACAAACTGTAAACTTTGGAAAGAAGAAGAAAAAATTCCAAACCATTGGGACTTACACAATCCAAGAAATGTCAATACAAGCATGATAGCAGCTATTACAATAAGAGCCACTCTCCTATAAGAACATTGAAATGCAGCTTTAATGAACAAAGTTTTACTTGGCGTACACTAATATATATATATATAGGTGAATATCAGAATCTCACTTACACAGAATCTAGGAGGTCTCGAATATCATCCGAATTATCCACCGTCTTGTCAGCTAGAGTGCTTGCAGAAGAATTAATTTTCGTTCCTATCTCATCGATATCAGTTTGGACATTAGAAGGTAGAAAAACTTTATCGACTCCGACCTGTTTAGCTGTCGCTAGAGAGTCAGACACATCCTTTAGTTTCCTGACGGTCATATCTGCTTGATTTACGACATATTGTAATGTTTTTGTAGTGCTACTATGAAACCTATCCTGACCAACATATAGGACAATGCAGCCAAGTCTGAAACAGAAAACAAACATTAGCACGTAGAACAAGCATGACATTAATATTCAACATGAAAACGACAAGAGAGAAGAAGATGCATTTACATTGCAGCAATTGTGAACAACACGAGGAATACGAGAGAGGTTGCATAAGCAATTTGGGAATATCCATACGGCTGCCTTTTACAGCAGAAATAAAAGATACAAACAAGCAATAAGCAAAGTCCAAAGCCAACAAACCAGATAGCAGCAATTGCAAATAGGGGAACTGCTGTATAAGCCACAGACTGCACTTGAACAATAATGGAAATGATTAGTCAGGAATCAGGTCATAAATCTTAAACTAATAGGTAGTCGAATACTGCCATGCTTTATTTTAGAATAGAAGGAAATGGTTAGTTCCGATTTATGTTATCTAAAGATTCGTTGAAAGAAACTTGTCCTTTCTTCCCCTAGTTACATTAGAAAGCAAATATTTGTCACGTATCTAAATAACTTAAACTAATAACAGCAAGATACGTGAGATGCACCAGATATCTGTCTATCTTAGGAAGGTTTTACGTTAAAGAATCTATTAGTTGAAAATGTTTGGTAGCATTAATTACTGGTATAAATCTTGGGTTTGGATAAACTTACAGCCCAGTAATGTCGCTCCCTAATATCCCATCCTCCTGTGTATCTCTTGAACCCATTAAGAGGATCTTTTCTGTAAGTCCTTTCAGCAGCCAAAGCAAGGGATGAAGTAGTGACCTCCAATGGCGGCAGAGGTTGACCGATCGGCACCTCAACCACAGACCTCCTTGTGATCCCCCATGAAAGCTCCACCGCACTCTTTGCCTCACTTCCATTTACTTTCCCTGAAAATGAATGTTAAAATAAGTAATAAAATTACAGTCACATTCATTTTTTTTTCAGCCCCATTGCTTAAAAGCGTTACGCATGTACTGTTTCTAGTAAACTTTTCTTGTAGTATTTTTCTTTTCGAAACCAGACAAGAATGAATGAGAAAAAGACGGGGTAGCTGACAGAGAACTGAACAAGTGAAGCACCTGAAGTGAGCTGTTGTGCGAGGGGTGTGGGAGAGAGAGAAACAGAAACTCCATGGGAGAATGTTAAGAAGGTTGAGAGGAAAAGGAATGTGATCATCACAGGAGTAAATGATAGTGAACTCCAAGATAAATTCATCACCATTGTTACTTGGGAAAAAAAAGAGAAATTAACAGCAGAAAAATGACAGAAAATTAAAGAGAGGGAAGGATTAAGGAGAGTACAGTAGTAGTAGTAGTAGTAGTAAATAGTTAAGCTTTGTTGGGGAAGAGCAAGGAAAGATAAAAAGCATTGGATACTTCACAAATGACAATGGCAGACATTTTTACAGATTAAACACTTTGTACTGTCATTCTTCATTGTATTTGAAAAAGGCAATTGAGACAGAAATACCCTTGCGGGTTCGTAAATCCTAATGTGGATTTAGTTTTGTTTTTCAGGTATTACATTTAGTACTGCTTATTAACCTTACATACAGAACTATTCGTTTAATAACTAGTTTGTATAGTTAAAAGAGAATTTAAATTTTAGAAAGGATATTTAAGAAATTAAAAATAATACCAAAAAAATTAAGAAATTAAGGCTACTAGTTTTATTTAGATCAGAAATAATATTTAAGTAACTTAATAATGATAACTCCAAAGTGTAGTGCTCTCATTCAAACATAAGGCGGATTGATTGCTTTGCAATGAATGTGAAAAACTGGTAAAAAAGTGGGCAAAAAGTCAAGGAAAGAAGAAAATGGAATGGACCCAATAAACGCGTAATAAGAGAGCTCGCTGCCCAAGGAAAAGGGATTAGCCTTTGAGTTTGTCCGTGGCGAGTGGCCACCCTAATAAGCACATCATATTTTAATTTTTATGGAGTCCAACTATTGGAAGGAAGGAGACCACAATTTCCGCTTACTTCCTCTTTTTATGCTTGTTCGTGTTCCCCCCTCCTTTTTTCTTTTTTTTAGTAAACTAATCTTTAAAATTAAATTTACGAAATGTCATGTCAATTAGTAATGGTTGTAATTAAATTTGACGAATTGCCTGTCTAATTGCTGATTAGAATATAATCAGATATCCCCAACAAAGAGGGAAACATAACGGTTTGTTTCAGGGGGTGTATTGTGTTGGGCTGTATAAGGCCCAAACATGTAATTGCAGTTCCGCTTTTGCGGGCTTCATATTGTTGTTTAGATTGTTGGGCCCATTCTTTTACAGTAAATACCTAACCACTGACGGATTGAAGGCAACACGGTAGTGACACCAAAATACCAAAAGGCCAAATCCTTTCGCCTTTCACTTTAATCATATCGCGGATGGGTCCATCAGCCATGCATTGCAGCCTTAACTCAACCCACGGATTGGCCACGTTAATATTTTCACTCCTTTGACAAAGCCATTTCTCCTACACTCTGTTTCTAGTTTGTAGTTTCTACACTTGTCTCCGCCTACTTAAGCGGCAATACGGAGTCGACGCTTGATAAGGACAATCCAAGGCAAATATTTAATGCACATATGACTTCTAAAGTTAACCAATTAAAAGTGTATGTATCATCATGAATTCATTTCAGACACATTGGAGTAGGTAATGGGATACTTTGTAAGAAGCTGAGTTTACTTTAAAGTTTAATGTTGTAAACCATCTCAAAACATATAGATTGTGGATTATTATTGAGCAAAACTTAATCGCTTCTTGCAAATTTCAGTTATAGTTTCAGCAAACTGTCAAGCTTCATTGTTAAATAAAACTATACTATATATGTATAGGATAAATTTCTAATTGAATCGGTGTAAAAATTTAATCAACATTAATTTAATTGAAAAATTATTAAACATTTATTTTTATAAAATCAATAGAAATTCATACATAATAAAATTTAAATTCAGAATACTCTATCAAAGCAATTCATTTTGTTTTTAAATAAAATTTTAATAAATATATTATTTACATATATTTTTTCATCCACATTATGAGTGTACTATACCATAACAATGTATATATGTCACAGGCCGTGGATCTAAGCCCATGACGATTGTGTACTGAACTTCCATAGAGGTCAATTGATTAAATGAGACTCATTTGATTCACTTAAAGTTACAATTTGTCAGATTAAAATTCTAGCCACATGACAGACACTTAAAAATAATTTGCTTGTGTTAATTACTTAATTAACCCTGAAACTCTCACACGATTGTTGGTTTTAATTAACACAAAAGCAATAAGGCCATGCACATTCGACAGTTTTTTCGTCATTCACCAGCCAACTAAAGTCGAGTCCTTATCCCTTTTTAAATTTTATTTTCTCGTTGAACCTACATATACCCCTAACTCTCCATCTATTTCAGTATCCTAAAAACCAAATTATCAAAAAGAAAAAAAAAAACTTTGTTTTCCTCGATGGAAAACCAAAATGTACAACGATAGCTACAAATTTTCCTTTTCATCGCCAAGAGAGAGGATTATGGAGAAGATGAAATCCTCGATCTCCTACTTTGGTTGGATGCCATACATTGAAATCTCTGTCGCCATGGGCCAAACAGAGGAGGAGGTGAAGAAGTCAAGGACGCCAAGAACGCCTCACTTAAAGGAAAAGTGCAAAAGCTTCATCTCTAGGATTGGGAAAGGAGGGCGTAAGCAATACAACTCCTCGAATTTCAGTTACGACCGCCTGAGCTACACGCTGAATTTCAAGGATGAGACACACCTAGCCAACGAGCTTCAGAATAACATTATCAACTTTACGTCCTAGCTTCCTCCCACACCTGATAGAGCTCCAGTCATTAAGTCCTTCCAACCGACGCCGGTATCCATAAGGAGAGAACTCTTTGCGCACTGTTGATCAGGAAAAAAAACGGTTGTAACGTCGAGTTATAGTAACCACCCAATAGATATGCACCTAAATATAAAATTAAAATTGTGAAGATATCTAAGGATTGTCAAATCATGCATGCATATTTTCTCGCGTAGTTTTGTATTAAAAAATGTATATTTCAATTTAGACATTTACTTTTTATTTAATATATAAAAAGTTGTGGGAAATTCACATAGCTTTTATAGATTATGTGAATTTCACCCGGAAAAAAAATTTATAAAGTCAACACAGACGATGTTCAACTTGCATCCACATAATCTTAAATCTCCCAATTCATATATCCACCCATTTTTATTTTCTTTAAACTAGTTTAATTATTTAATAAAAATAAAATTATTAAAAGATATAAATACACTTGTAATATATAATTTGTTATTTTTAAAATTTTTGATTTTTTAACTATTTTTTAATGAAATTTGTGTCCAATTAACTTATAATATCAATTTTAACTTAAATATAATATAGATTAAAAAGTATAGAATTATTAAAAGACATGAACATCCATATAATAATTTTTTTATTTTTAGAATGTTATTTTTTAATTAATTTAATGCTGACTTATAACATCAACTTAAGAAATAACCTAAATATGGTATAGATACAGTTAATTTTAAATTTTGGTATTTGCGTTTTGCATTAAATAATTAAAAAAAATATCGTAATGGTTACTCGAATGAACCAAAAATCAATCAAGATAAACTAAATCGTTGAATTGAAACAATTTAGGGAGAATTAGTTTGCATGACCTTGGGTTCTCTTGATTCAATGTTCGCCGACCTCCACTCGATGGAGATGGTTTTCCTTTGTTGTTTGGTGCGTTCTCCCCTCTCCTCTCTCAATCTAGATGGCAGCTAAGGTGTTTGAGGGTCTCTTTAGACCGACGCTGAGATTAAAAATAACACAGTAACAATGAGATAACTTATTGTAGTAGTGAAATTAAACACGATAACAGTAAAATCAAGAACATTTGTGAAACATATGTTTGGATTCAATCACGACAATAAGAGTAAAATAAAAGTAAAAAATAACTATAAAAGACATTAAATTGGGTGTATAAATATCATAAAAGTAAAAAAAAAACGTTAAAACCATATCCATATCAAATAATTAAATATAAAATAAAATAATTTTAATGTTAAAGAATAGTTAAAATATTAAAATTATATATTAATGTTAGAAAATTTTACAATTTCTGTATTAAAGTAATATTTTTTTTTGTTTCTTTTAATAGACTGATTTTAATATATTTACTCTGTTTCACACGATGCCTAAAATTATTCATAATTCTGCAAACTATAAATAAGAAAATAATATACTTTAACACACTAATTGAGCTAACACATAGTTACATTGATGTTTACGTAAAAGGGAATTACATATACCTTTTTTAAATAATTAATAAAATATAAAATTAAAAAGTAGAATGATGTTGGAAAAAGAAAACAGATAAAAAGAAGTAAATTAGGCTGAAAATAAGCTCAAAGATCTAGTAAAAAGAACTCTAGCAAACTATGAACCATAATTGCGTTTGTATCCCTTAAGTGACGAGTTCCTTCAAGGATCGGGTTAGGGTTCATTAAGACTCATTGCATTTCCAAATATCTGAACTTTTTAGTTGTTCCTTGTATATGCGTTTTGACAGTTTCTTTAATTAAATTTAATTAAGTTTGTAGGAAATGAAAATTTACGAAATGAGAACAGTTAGCTTTTGTGCTCACATTCACCACTGATTCTACTTTTATGAATTCGCTGAAGTTTGTCTAATATATGTTGTTGCTTTTGTGGACTTGGAAAAGGAATACGGAGCAGGAGGCAGTCAGTCATATTCTTGGAAAATTATAGGACCAAATGCCCATGTGATGGGACCCACTGTACTGCGACCATTGAATTGTATGTAACAAATATATACCACAAAAATGCCCTTGCCTCAAAAACAAAACCATAATATATATTGCTTCAATTCGTACTGTTGCCGAGACATCTCTAAATGGCAGTACTTAACGAAGGTCACATTTCATTATGGCTCATAAATAGATAAAAGTACGAAGGAGAAGAAGGGATTTAGGCAAATATTATTTGCAAATTTTACTATTTATTAGAAGCCTAAAAAGCTAAAATGATCATAATATGACCGTGAGTTTATTACACAGTAGACTGGCAATATCTTACTATCCTTATTCGCAGATATGAAGAGATAAAATAATAATAATAATAATAATAATGTTCCAATCTGAAAATGGAATTAATCCTGTAAAAAAGTAACAGCAATTTAGTTTCTAAACTAACAGTGTAGCAAGGCCTGCATATATCACCAAACTGGCGTGCCTCGAACTACGCCATACCTTCAAGATCGCACGATTAAATTACAATCTCGTACCCTGTGTTGCCCTTTTTCTCATATTGAAACCAAAAATCTGCCCAACTTTAAAGCCTATATGGTTGCAAATTCAACGATGTTGAGATTGTCTAACCATTTACATGAACCTCTGCTGCATTACTTATTTGCAAGGACGACAAGGCATGCGTTATTTACCTTTACTTCTTCCGTTTGTTCTTCAAGACAGTTGAAGTTGATGGATTGCTATGCCAGTTCCTCTTCCTCTGATTTATGAACCAATTGTTTATTTGTTTTAATTGTAAACCTGTTTCCTGTACCAACTTTGCCTTATCTTCCTCCTGAAAATTTGTTACGTAGATATTTAGGAGTAGTTGGAACAGAAATCAAAGCTTTGATACTATTTTGTGCTTTGGAGGTCGGGAGTTGCATATGCTGAGATTCAAATCTCAGACCACTCGCTGCCACCTCTCGGGTTCGGAGTGACACTTACAGTGGGGTATGGCCACTTGGAATGTGACTGCCACCAAGCTTTTAGAACCGAAGTGGTGTCACCAGGAAGTTTTCCTGCCCTTCTCTTGCGCAAAATTTCCTCCCTTATGTCAACAATCTTCTCCTTGTAACCCTGTTAAAGATTCCACAAGTTTGTAAGTAACCTTTAAATCTCAATACGGTAATCTCTACAATTGAGTACCTGTTTGAGTTCATGTTTGAGTTCTTGCCTCACACGCTCCATCAAAGACCTTTCACTCTCTGTTGGAACCAGAGGCCCAAATCCCAATGAATGTGGACCCTCCATACTTCCATCAAACAAACTGGCATCACTGTCTATTTGTTCTTCATCATCATCATCCGACATTGTTGCACCTGTTCCTTCCCCTGGAGAAACTCCTGTTCATACGTCCAAAACAGATATCAAAAAACTTTTCCAAGTCTAAGCCATATTAATGTACAGCGTAATGCAAATTAATATAGACAACTACCTGTTAAGCTCTGTAAAGATTGCTCAATTTCCCAGCAAGCCATAACCGCTTCCATTGCATGGACCCGAACATGTTGTTGCAGTTGCTCTTTAAATGAACATAGCAACAGAACATAATGTGTCTACATAATCCAGGAGAAAAAAGGGTCACTTCTTTTTTAGCTAGTTGCCTAAGTTAATTGTAATTTCATGTGTGCTAGCAAAATTCCATAATTTGCAAAACATGTGAGAATGATATAGCAAGATTCAAGATAATTAAGCCCAGAAATATATTTCTTCGAAAAGGGTTTAGAAAGGTGGCAATTCATTATCCATTTATAACTACAAAATAATGAATACAAAGAAAGATGCGTGGAGAAATAGCACAAGTTTTTCACATTCCTGAGAATGGGGGTTGGGACTTCCCATTCTTGGTTTTGGAAATGTCCCATCCCATTCATCAAATCAAAAAGAAATAAACGACCTATTCATTTATATCATCCTCATATTTACTCGATTTAAGTCTCATGGCTACCAACTATTTGTAATCAAAGCTGTCCCACTCAGTTTCTTGATCACAAGTTATTTCGTAACAACCACGATTTTATTTTCCTTTGAAACAGGAACAAATTTCCTCTCTAGCTTCCAAAAAGAAACCCCTAATCAATATATGCCTGCAATTGAATTGCAAACTTCGTATTCCAACTTTTTGAATGCACTTGTTAATCAGATATTATCATTCTAAAACTGTGATTTTATAGCTAAGAACCATCGTTGTTATGTCAAAATTTTCTTTTCACAAAGGAGAAAAAATGGACAATATATATATATATCTTTATACAATCCGAATAATGGTTGCATGAACATGGTCATGGCAAAAGGAAGGTTTCTGAAAGATTTGGTTCGGAAAATTCAGATAGCCTTAAATAGCAACGATTATGGAGAACTCAGAGAAGCAGTTAATCTTCTAATTTCTCCACCCAAGTGCCAAGGATAATTTTAAGGGGGAGGGGGGGGGGAATATCAAAACTGGCAGTGGAAAGAATAACAGTATAACAGTTCAAATTTTAAAGAAAAAGTAGGAAAAGTAGTATAATAGTTTCCAGGTACGAGTAATAGTGGAGGAGCATACCATGAACTGATCGAGCTCTTTGTCATCACCAACCAAGCCTTGGGCCCCACCGCCCAGAGCCGAGTACTTAGCCACCACATGCTGTGACTGAGCCAGCTGAGCGTCGATCCGCGGTAGCTGATCCACAGGCGTGGCTATCCTCAGGCACGCCACGTGTGCAGACAATAGTTGCTCGTACAACGGGTGGGCTAGTACCTTCGCCTTGTTCCGTGCATTCTGCCAATTCACAGCCCCATCACCTCCTCCTCCGCTTTCCACTGCTACACCTTCGCTCTTGTTGTTGTTATTCATTGACTCGCTGTTGCTGCTCTTCAATTCTCCCGATTCCACGGCGACCATGGTTTCCCTACCAACTCCTCCTCCTCCTGCTGCCACCGCTGCCACGTCGTCGACGACGCCACTGTGGTTACGTTGAAGAAGCGAAGAGGATGAAGGGGAGAGCCACTGGTTGGGAGCTTGGGAAGCGGAGGTTGACTCGGAAGCGGTTGTAGCAGTATGGAGGTTAAGGAAGTTAGGGTCTGAGAAGTGAGCATGGGGTTGCGGTGGTTGAGACTCCTGCTGGGAACGGAGGAGAGCTGTGTTTAACCAATTGGGAGCTGTGGTTTCCAGTAGTTGGTTCGTTTGTTGTTGTTGGACGGTGAAGTGATGAAGAGGAAGGTCTTGAGAAAGATGGTTGGGGTGAAACGCCATGTAACCCTCTTTACCTTCTTTCTTTTTTCTTTCTATAAAACGTATTCGAAAGAGAGATACGATGAAGAAGCTGATGAAGACGACGATGATTATGAACTCATGGCCTGATTAATTGAGAGAAAGAGAAAGAAAGGGTGGAAAATAATAGTCTCTTTTAAGAGTCTCGGGTTGTGGAGTTAAAGAGATATTTTTGGCATTCCTACTTCCTAGAGAGGGTGTTGGAGAGCAAACAAAGGTGATGGATTTAAGGATATATATTATAAAGGCTTAAGAGAAATGAGGGAGTTTATAAGTGTTAGTTGCTATAAGAAACGTGGTAAAGATCATAAGAGTCCACATAAAGCGATAGAGAGAGAAACTCATGGAAGAGGAGGAGACAGAAAGCTGTTTCTGAAAGAAGTGGTATTCAGGTGAAGCTATTGGCTTTTTTTTCCTTTTTCTTTTTTTATGAAAATGGTGGAGGAGGTTTATTATGAGAGCGAGGGAGCGGGTAGGGAGGGGACCATTTTCATTTTCAGTTTATTTATTTTTTTCGAATAAACCGTTTCATTGTAATGAAAAAACTACAGCGAAATAACACAGGTGTCCCATACAAAAATCACTAATCCAACCACACCTCGGTGAGAAAACCAGTTGAGGACTTCAGTCCGATACAGGACAAAGATCTGAAGGGTTAGTAAACCCTATCACTTTATGATGCAAAATATAGATATCTATTGCTTGAATCATGTCTCCCCATCGACAAGAGCAAAGAGAAATCTCAGTATGATACATTGGCGGTTATCATCAAGGTGAACAGAATCTTGATGCGGCATGTCTCTTTCGAAATCTTTGGCTTTGTAGCCGTAGAAACATCTTTGAAGGTACAACAACAAATGCAATAGACATCTAAAAAATTTGAATCCCTACGAACTCAATTAACAAAATCACAAGTAAACACGAATCGTCAAGGACTAGGAAGGCCAAAAGCCACCGCCATGTGGGGCCTGGTTAAGGCCAAAACCATGGCCGAAACTTCACTCCAAAAGATCGTTCCCCTTCATGCTGGAAAATGACCGATGACGGATAACATGGTAAAGCGCAAAATCAACCGTAGAGATGACGACCAATTGCTTAACGGCCAGAACATACAAATCTCTATAAATATTATTATTTCTAAGTTGTTGAATTAGAAATATTATTCTATATTACCTCATCGAAAAATTATTATTTTAATGTTCTATTCTTTTTTATATAATTACAACTTATTATTGCTAACAATTTCATTTTTTTTATATCTATTTTTTATTAGATGCTACTTGATTGAATATACCTAATTACTTATGTTATTTTTAAACTAGAGTTAAATTTTATGCTGTATTTAACTCTAATACTAATTAGGTGATATCGAGTTCTATTCAATTTAACTTTATTTTATATGAATAAAATTAGTACAAAATTAAAAGGTAAAAAAATTATAATAATGCCAAAATTAAGGTATATTTGTTTTTAACTAATAATTGTAAAATAAATTATAACTATAATTATCACAACTTTTTCTCATATGTTACGCTTGGAGTTTTATTCTAGAAATAAATAATTCTATTTCAAAATTAGTAAAACTTTTTTAAATGATTACTGCAAATTAAATTATAATTATTTTTAAATGTGTAATTATCACAAATTTTATTTTACATCAATTTTTTAATTAATAATTCTAAATTAAATATTATAATTATTTTAAATGTCAACTTAATAATATGATGGAAAATAAAGGATATTTTAATCGGTTTAAAATTTTTTCCAAACTCTCGTTTATAGAAATTATAAATAGATTATTACACTTGTTTTTTTTTTTTTCTATTACTTTTTAATGTGATTTTGTTGTAGGGCAAACTTTTTTGGAAATGTATATGTTAATGATTCTTTTAGTTTTAGAATAATGTTTGCTTGTTAGAAAAACAAAAGATTATTGTTCTTTTTTCTTTCCAAGCTTTGAAAATATCACTCCTCTTATTCCAAATATACAATAGCATTTATGAGATTTAGTTTTGTGAAATTATTAATATAATTATTGATATAACATTATTTTACGTTATTATATTATACATAAATATATTTATTGAATATAAAAATAAAACAATGTATTTATTTCATTAAATATACATACTTGAATCAAAATCAAAGTATCATGTACACATTTGAACCATAATCAAAGTTCTTCGTGCATAATTGCACCAAACCAAAGTTGATGTACCAAATTGTAAATTTGATCGAAGTCCTATACCAAATCATAATTATTTGTTCTTTTTCAATCAATTTAGCATAGAAAAACATTTGACTTTTTGTTAGTAGAATATGAGTGTTTTCATGAAAACCATTCCGAGTGAGATATGCTAATCATTTTCTAATTATTATTGATGAAATTAGAAAATATTAACTAATGTCTAGTGATATTAACAATATAAACATGCCATTAATCCACCTCCTTTTTATTGAAAATAAATATATGATTTATTTTTTGTCTCTACTCTACCAAAATTAATTAACGGTGATCGTAAAAATATTTAAAGACTAATTTGATCTAATTCTTACAGTACATTTACTGATTTTCAACCTAATAAACAAAATTAAATGAACAATATGTATTTGTTTCGAGTTTTTTTTTTTAATTCAAGATTTGTGTTGCTCTTTAATATTCGAATTTATATTCTATTCTTTTGGTGTGTAACGTGTTTTACCATTTATTTTGTGTTTTAAAATATAATTAATATATGTTTTAGAACTTAATAATTTATTGAATAAAGAAAACTATGGCATTTAAAATTTTATTAATGTAATATAATTTAGATATACAACAAAAAAAAGGAGAGGCAATTGAAGGCAAAAAAGTTTAAATGAATTCGCATGGATTTAATGGATCGACAACGAAGCCAAAACAGCAACAGCTTTTAGTAGGGCTTGGAATTATTGAAATAGCGTTCCCATAGGGTTTGAAATCAACAGTAACCGCTAATCAATTCTGGCAGTAGTTATTAAAACTATGATATCAGTAATTAGGGATAAAGTAATGTATTTTTAGAGAACCAAAATGTAATTTTATTATTGTAGTAACTTATAATTTTATAATTTGTAGAGGATGAAATTAATATTTTACCATTTTGGTGAGGTGAGAATTAAATTACAAGTTTTTTGAAGAGGGAAAAATGCAATTATACAATCTATTAACCTACAACATTATAAATTTGAAGGGACTAAACAAATATTTCACCAATATTTGGGTGATCCCTGCCGTCTCTGCTTGTAATAAATAGTGAAAAAGTGAACTCAACCAAACGTGAAGACTAGGCAAAATTCTTAAAAGATATGATAAGGAAACTACGGGGAAAAAGTCTGAAAGAAACATTTGAATGAAAAGCATTGTTGTTGGTTAGCTATAGGAATTCTTATTTGATTTTTATTTTTTTTTTCGTTTTGCGTACGAAAAATGAATAACTCAAGACGCGTAATGCGTAGCGTACGATGCTCGTAAAAGTGCTTACAAACAACAAAGTACATCATCGTATCTAGAAAAACACATTTGTCTTAGTTATTGTGTAGGAAGCATTTGTGTGTTCAAACTCTAAGCGTGCTTTCCATGTCACTCGGTGTTTGGGCGACAAAAGTAAGAAGCTGCCAGAATAGGAAACAACCTGCAGTCAAGGAAGACAATTTGATGTCTTGTAGCGGAAATTTCAGAATTGATTCGGTTTATCAATGGGAGTGTTACCGGTGATAGGCGGTGAGTGAAGCAAGCCTCCTGTGGATTAACAGAGTTGGGAGGTAGCGGGTAGTGGGACCATAATTACGTTGCTCGTATCTCTCCGCCACTAGCGGAACGGTCGTCGAGAGAAGGCGTTTTAATTGGACCACAAGTGGTCCCCAGGTTGAAGCATGCGCCAAGGTTAAAGCGTATCAGGCAGGCTCGTTATTTTTTAGGGGAAGAAGAAAGGACTTGGGACCACCGGGAATTTTGTCATCCCAGGCAGCCGCCGGCTTAATCAATGCAACCCGTATATAGCTGATAGTCCAAAACTTTTTTCTTGAAAAAAAATAGTCGTGGGGCCCGTAAAATAGAAAAAACTGTTCGGTGTTTTATGGAAACTATCCTACAAGGAGGTGAGCTCGATTTTTTTTAAAATTTTTTTTAAGTTATTTGATTTTTCCATTAATTAAATTTTACAATTTAAATAATTTGATTAATTAAATAATAAATTAGTGTAAATATAAAATATTTTTTCAATAAAAATAATATAAAATTTTAAAGTATTTATAAAAATTTCAAATTTTCATAATTTTTTAAAAATTATAAAATTAAAAATCAAAATAATATATATAAAAATGTTTACATTTTCCTTTAAAAAATCTAAAATAATAATTTTAAGGATTATAATTTAAATTTATCATACTAAAATATATTATTTTTCTCTTATTTTGCTTTAAAAGAATTTACTATATAAATTAAAAATAAATTACTCAATTCGATAACGTTAAACTAGATTAATGGCACTAATAGGTATTATTTATAATAAATATTTAACGTATTTTTTCACTTTTTTTTTTTGTGTGTGTGTACCTTTTTTCTGAAAGCTTTTGTTTATCTTTTTTAATTGAAAGTCTACAATCAGTCTAAATATATTGATTGATTTTTTGTGTAGACAAAAAGAAAAGGAGTACCATTTTCTTAGTAGTTGGGATTGGTTGACAATTCATCTTACTTTCGCTGTTTTGCTTTTTTTTTTTTTTTTTTTGTGTGTGTGTGTGTATGTTACTGCATGATAAAGATATTTTTGTTCATATTATGGAATGAGTATTTATTAGTTAGTGTTAAAAATAACGTACAACTAACCTTAAATATCTTCGGTGTTAAATTGTAAATGATTTTTCTTTAAATAGAAAATAGTGATAATCACTCAATTATATAAAAAAATATTTAAAATATTTAAAATTAAAAAAATTACAGTTTAAGCACACATGTTATATATATAGTTTAATCATTTTGATCATTTTCATTAAAATTACATATGATAAGTTTGACATGACAATTAAAAAATTAGCTTAATAACAAAATTAGTCCTCAAAAATTACAAATAGTCTCAATTTTATTCTAATTCTAAAAATTTAAAAAAAGTATATAAATATATTAAAAAATATATTAGATTTTATATTAATATTAAATGAAATAATAATCCTTCCACCTACGTCTCCCCCTCCTCCACTGAATCTCCCCCGTCCCCCCTCCCTCTCTGCTGCTGCAAATTACATTGGCTCCAAAATATATTGGCAGCATTCGTTGTCATGTTGAAAACATGGTCTCTTCGCCAAAAAGGACTGGCCATGTTCAATGATTAATAATCCAAAATGGAGTTGGTCAGTTTTCGAATACTTTAGTAGTTTCAGTGGACGTAAATTTAAGCCGGCACGCAAAATGATGTGGCGAAAAATTCAACGGCGAGGTTATATTATCTTAGAATAAATTTCTAGTTCCAGCGGCAATTATTGGAGGCATGGATTCAATGTAATTTGCTGCAGCAGCAGAGAGGGATAGGGATGGTGAGAGGGTGAGGGACGGGGTGGAGATTTTAATTTTATTTAATATTAATATAAAGTTTAAATTTATTATTATATTTTTCTAAAATGTTTATGTATTTTATATATTTATTTAAATTTTTAAAATTAAGATTAAATTGAAATTATTTATAAATTTTAAGTATTAATTTTTTACTAAAATAATTGATTATAAAAATATCTCACTTCATTTAAGAATTTAAAATGAAGTATGAAAAGAGGAAAAGTTAGAAGCATGGTACGTGGAGCCGTGAAATTGGCAGTGGATAAATATTTTGTGGTTGAGGAGAGTGTATTCCACGCGATTGAAAGAAGAGCTTGGAGGCCTTAACTCCATCAAAAACTAAGCAAACAGTTAAAGTGAATGGTATATTTAACGAATACGTGTCAAACTCCAAACACACAGAAACTGGACAAATCCTGTGAGGCGCGGCCTATATTTCGTCCAGCATCCCATATAATACGATTCACGGTTCCGTAGATCTGTTAAAACAGTTGCATTGACTTGCACGTTTTAGACACGACTGCCAGGTGCTAAAAATTGTCTCAGAAATAATTACTTTGTTCAATGGATAATTATTTTGTTCGTGGAACAAAAGAAATTATAATTAAATTCGGGATGCCGTTAAATATTTTTCATTTTATTTCTGAACATTATATAAAAACACTTAAAATATTGGAGTTTCTTCTTTTATTTCACGGTTTTTTACCAAAAGAGTACAAAAAAATAAAAAAAAATTTAAAATGGTATACGAAATCTATTATGTACCAAAATGGTACAAATGGGGTAGTGCCGCCTCTGCCACTGACACCAAATCTATTATGTATCAAAAGGTGCTTCCTGTGGCATACCCTCAACCACCATTTTCTGTTTTTTTTCGCAGTTTTTTCGAGGTACCTACTATGCAATTTTTCTATTTTTGAGAAAAGGAAGGGAAATGGTGCACCTATCACACCTAACTTTAAATTTGAATAATTTCCTTTTAAGCCCTCCCTATTTATTATTTTCTTTTTATTTCCCTTCAACTCACTATATTGTATTTAAACAAACCATTAATCTATTTTTGTAGTTAAATAAGCCCTTTACTTATGGTTTTTACTCATAAAATTTAAAAATTTGTTGATTAAATTAAATATATATTTTTTATTTAATAAATTATTCTCGTCAAATTTACGTCAACATAAGATGTGAATTAGTTTATATTTTTTTTGATGAATATTCTGATATATTTGAAGGCCAGGCCCAAGCCCAAAGAGGTCCAAAAACAAATTGTCCAAAACCAAAAAACAAAAGCAGGTAAACTAAACAAACAGATAACCACAAGCAAAGTATAAAACAAACTTCTTGAGCCCCACTCCACCGAATCAATAGCCAACAAGCATCAAATATCTGTCGCTTCCCACTAATGCGACTATTGCTCTACTTGCCACCATCAGTAGGCAGAGGATTCAATGAACCTTCCTCTGAGCAGAGCAAACAAACCCCCATATCCATTCTATCACAATTGCATTCTCTCATTCTCCGCCAGGAAAGACACCGGTTCTGGAAAACTTTGACGCCATATCCTAGAGAATTCGCATCGTCTCCCTTCCAGAGCCATCGCGTGAGCAACTCCATTAACATTCCTCGGTACAAATCGGTAAGAAACCTTTTCAAAAGTCAGACCCATAAGAAAAATATGGCGAGTGATGGATCTAATCACTGATCTGTCTGAACCCCTCCTCTTTATGCTTTTAATAACAGTTAGAGCGTCTCCTTCAACAGCCAGGCAACTGAAGCCCATAGTTTTCGCCAAAATCAGCGCCCTTTCGCAAGCCCACGCCTCAGCCACAAACAGATCTGCAACATCAGTAAACAGATAAGTCTCAGCCCCCAAAATATGACCTGTGTAATCTCTGGCTATGATTCCTGAAATTGCTGTATTATCTTTGCTATGAAACGAAGCATCAAAATTTAGTTTTATAAATCCCAACTCCGGAGCCTGCCATTTATCCAGCAAAGAGTGATTGACCTTGTTTTGGAGATTTGAATGGGTTAATATAATGTCTTGTATATAACCCCGCATGAAGCCCAACACCTCTTCAATTTTGAATTTAATCCCTTCATAGGTTAACTTGTTTCTGCGATACCAAAGACTCCAAATAGAAATTGCAATGATGCTTTGCTGTTGAATTTCTGCAGCAGTAAAGAAACGGGCGAAACAAACTTTGGCCTCCCCAAGGTTTTCAAACTGGAGAGTCCTGATCTGGAAGTAGTCCCATACCTGGCGTAAAACACCGCATGACCATACTAAATGATTTGCATTCTCCATTCCTTTTTTGCACAGAAGACACAAAGATTCAGCAGCTAATTTCCTTTTCCCCAAATTGCAATAGTGAGGAATCCAATTGTTGAAAAGCCGCAAACATGTATCTTAATCTTGCTGGGAATATTCAATCCCCATAAATCTTTGTAAAATTCTGTAAAAGCTTCATTATCGTAGATGTTAGAGTTTGTGCTTACTAGAGAGGAGACTAGGGTCCTATACCCACTCCGTACTGAGTATTCTCCTGAACCTTCGAATTTCCACACTACTGTATCCAGTGAGTTTCCTCCTGAGAGCAGGATTGAAAGAATTCGCCTTGCCGTATCATCATCAACCAGTCTTCGAATCAGGTCAGCATTCCAAGTATTGGAATCAGAATGCATTAGATCACTAACAATTGACCACTGTACTCTAATTTCTTGCCCTAAGATCCTGTTTTTCTCCCTTCCAGGAAGCCAAGAATCGTTCCAAATGTTGACACGTTCACCATTACCTATTCTCCACAACATGCCTTCTTCGATCAGATCACGACCACTACATATGCTGCGCCAGGTAAATGAAGTGTAAGATCCGACCTTAGCTACTAAAAAATCAGAATTCGGGAAATAACGCGCTTTTAACACTTTTGCTAAAAGACAATGCGGAATAGTTAAAATACGCCAAGCCTATTTAGCTAGAAGGGCCTTATTGAATAAAAATAAAATTTTAAAACCAAGGCCACCAGCAAACTTCGGTAGACACAACGCATCCCAATTGCTCCAATGAATACCAACCTTCGTTTTGCCGTTTGCCCACCAAAATCTGTTCATTATATTCTGAAGTTGTGTATACAAACTCCTAGGGAAGAGAAAACATTGCATTGCATAAAGAGGAATAGCCTGTAACACCGATTTTATAAAAACCTCTTTTCCCCCCATCGAAAGATATCTTAGGCTCCAACCTTCAATCCTTTTTCGGAATCTGTCTTTAAAATTGGCAAAGGCCCACGATTTTCTTTGACCCACCATCATTGGCAAACCTAAATACTTCTCTAGACTTGAAGCAACCCGAACCCCCAATATTCGTATTATTTCCTCTTTCATCTCATCTTGTACATTGGCTCCGAAATAAATTAAAGACTTATCATAATTAATCCTTTGCGCAGCATTTATTTCATATTCGCAAATAATATCGCGAACAGTGTGAACACCTTCACTTGTGGCGTCGCCAAACAGAATACAATCGTCTGCAAAAAACAAGTGATTAATTGAGATCCTTCCCCTTCCGATCATTGCACCCCTCATACCTTTGCTGTTTTTCGCTTCTTCCAATAGGGCAGAAGATCCTTCAGCACAAATCAAAAATAGATAGGGACTAAGAGGGTCGCCTTGTCTCAAACCCCTAGAAGGAGAAAACCAGTCGCTACAGACACCGTTAAGTTACACCGAATGGGATACTGAAGAGACACATCGCATTACTAACACAATCCAGTCATCATGAAAGCCCAAAGATTTCATCATACCTGCTAGGAAGTCCATTCCGCTCGATCATACACCTTGCTCATGTCAACTTGAGAGCAAAATTTCCTTTTCTTCCACTCTTCTTCAATTTAAAAGAATGTAAGGCTTCATAAGCTATTAAGACATTATCAGAAATAAGCCTACCTAGGATAAAAGCACCTTGGGATTCGTTGATACAATCACCCAATATGTCACTCATCCGATTTACTATTACTTTTGCAATAATCTTATAAATGACGTTACATAGGCTTATAGGCCGAAATTGCGACATATTTTTTGGCTTATCAACTTTAGGAATCATCACAATCCACGTCTTATTAATATCACTAATCTCCCTTTGACCATTCAAGATGTCTAGACAATACCCAACAATGTCCGTACCAACAATGTGCCAGTACCTTTGGAAGAAAATTGATGCAAATCCATCACTTACGGGGGCTTTTAAGGCTGGCATAGATTTCACTGCATTGCAAACTTCTTCCTCAGAAAACGGTCTAGTGAGGTTTGCATTCATACATTCTGTCACTCTTTTCTCACCCAAACCGAAAATACGCTCATCCATACCTGTTTCAGATGCAGCAAATAGCTTTTCAAAGTAGTCCGACGCAATATTAAGCATATCATCCGTCATAGAAGCCTTATTGCCATTCTCATCTTCAAGCTCTTTAATCATGTTCCGGGTTTGACGTTGACCGGCCATCTTGTGAAAGAAGCTCGTATTCCGATCACCATTCTTTAACCAATTGACTTTTGCTCGTTGCTCCCAGAATAATTCTTCGTTATCTGCCTCCAGATTAAGGTCCAATTGAGCTTCAGCAATTTCGGTTAAAATATCATCTGAGATATCCTGTGTATATAAATAATCCAACCGATCCTCCAAGCAGCCCCGTTTCCTCTTTTCAGCCCTTTCTCTATTCTTACTTCACGCTTTCATTTTTTGCCCTAATTGCTCCAATCTATTAGGCATATCTCCACATGCAGCAAACCACCAGTCTTTCACCAGCTCCTCAAACTTTGTCTCTAGGCACCATTTCGCTTCAAACCGAAAAAGACCCTTGGATTCGAACCTTTCCACGCCCATGGTATCTAACATAATCGGATAATGGTCTGAGAAAGAATGCGTCAAATGATCAACCTGAACACCTGGAAATAACTCCATCCAATCGATTGTAGCAACCCCACGGTCTAAACATTCTCTTATATTAGTAGAACTAAATCTACCACGTTCCCATGTAAACTACCGTCCTCGAAAACCGATGTCATTCAAATTGCAAGCATCTAAAGCCATTCTAAAAGCCGACATCTGACTTTTCGACTGACGACGACCCCCTTTTTTCTCAAACGAGCCTGTAATTTCATTAAAATCCCCCAAAACCACCCAGGGAAGATTATTATTGGTACTCAAATGGTTAAGTAAATTCCACGACTCGCTTCGACCCCTAACATTCGGATTACCATAGAACCCTGTTAATTTCCATTTATTCCCGCAGTCAGTGTCATTAACCTCAACGTCAATATAAAATGAAGAGTAACTAATAAGAGTGATCAACGAGTTCCCTCTCCATCCCAAAGACAGTCCACCCTTTAAGCCCATCGATCCAATATCAATATCATTCTCATAACCACATTTTCTTCTGACTATTTCCATTTTTCTTGCACTTAATAGAAACAAAATTCGGGGATTAATGGCTCGCAACTTATTCTTGAGCCTACTAACAGTTCGTGGTCTCCCCAAACCACGAACGTTCCAGCTAAGTATTTTCATTATTCCCGGCTGTTCTGGACACCAGAGCTAACCGATAAAGTAGATAGTTCACTTTCCACCTTAGAACCCATCAAGACCGATTACCTCACCATACTCCTCTGCCGTTTTTTCCCTTCTACAATAGTAATCGTATCATGTTCTTCTTCGCAGCCCATTCCCATAGGCCCGTTGGGTAATTCATTTTCAGTCAAATCCGCCAGAACCCGAGAATTTCCTTGGAATCTCACTTTAGGAAAATTTTGCTGATTGGCTCCTAAAGGAGTAAAGTTTGGATTCACAATCTGTTTCCCCATTTTTACCTCCATATTTAGTTTATATTTTTTAAATAGCTTTACTTTAATGTTAAAATAGCTTTACTTTAGTTTTACTTTACACAATTAACAATACTTCACTCATAGAGCACATGTTTAGAAATTGTAAACATTATGATATACATTTTTGGACTCTTCAAATTTCATATATGCATAGATTTAATAGTTATTATTATATTACTAAGAGTAATTGATATTATATTATTAATAATATCTATTTATATATTTAAACTAAATATTACAAATAATTTAGATATTTAAAATTTATATGTCATATATCATTATATTAAATTATTTAATTTTTTTCTACTTTCCATCATTATGTCTAAAACAGATATTTTAACTTTCAACCGTAATTTTACGATAATAATATTAAACACTTGAAATCAACATATTACACTTTTTTATAACACTTTTTCAAAACAATAAGTATCATTCGTTTTTTTTCAAAATGAGAATAGAGACAAAGTGGCAGATCCAGTCCCTCTGAGTAATTGATATTATATTATTAATAATATCTATTTATATATTTAAATTAAATATTAAAAATAATTTAGATATTTAAAATTTATATGTCATATATCATTATATTAAATTATTTACCAAAATCATAAAAGAAAAAATATATATATTTAATTTAATCAACAAGTTTTTAAATTTTATGAGTAAAAACCATAAGTAAAGGGCTTATTTAACTACAAAAATAGATTAATGGTTTGTTTAAACACAATATAGTTAGTTGAAGGGGAATAAAAAGAAAATAATAAATAGGGAGGGCTTAGAAGACAATTATTCAAATTTAAAGTTGGGTGTGACAGGCGCACCTTTTCCCTTCCTTTTCTTAAAAATGAAAAAATTGTATAATAGGTCCCTCAAAAAAACTGCTCAAAAAAAAAAAACAGAAAATAGTGGTTGAGGGTGTGCCACAGGCGGCACCAAAGGTGCCAGTGGCTGAGGCGGCACCACCCCATTTGTACCATTTTGGTACATAATAGATTTCGTATACCATTTTGGAATTTTTTTATTTTTTTGTACTCTTTTGGTAAAAAAAAAAAGCCTTTTATTTCACTATGGATATACAAAATAATAATTTAGAGTCATAAATTTTTTTTTGGGTATCAGAATTAAATTGTATATTTTTATGATAGTAAAAATGAATTTCATCGTTTTAATAGTCTATATTTTTATATTTTTTAAATGATTTAACTAAATTTTTATTATTTTTGGGGGTCAAAGTACAATTTTACCATTACTAATTTAAAATTTGATAAATTATAAATGACCTAAATAAAAAAATATTCCATTTTAGGGGGCTAGGGCCCCTGCCAGCCCCCTTTGGCTCCGCCACTGTCTATAACCAATATAAAGTTATTAAATTGTAGAGAAATTTTGGAATTATTTTTTTAAAAAAATAATCTTATTATAGGTTCTGATCATATCTGTTCTTTTTGACATAATATCTGGAACTATTCATAGCCCCTTTCGAACTCATATATAGGAGGATAATGCACTTCAACGTGCTTGAACGCACGTCCTTCTGCATTGACAACAATGCTCATGTCAATCGAATTAAGACTCAACCAATAGAATTATATTTTTAAATAATAAAAAATAATGTTATTTAATTCTTTCAATTTCACTTTATATCTTTTAAACTTGGCTTTACTTGATAGAGTGAAATAAAATTAGAAAAATAAAAAAAAAATTGAAAGGTTAAAAAAATAGAAAAATGAAAAAAAATTATTCCATCTATTATTTGATAGAGTTGAAAAATGAAAGAAAATAAAATAAAATATTTGAAATGCATAATTTTGAACTAATATACAAATCTCTTTCATTCTCTCTTTTAATCATTTCAATTCAGAAAGATTAATTCTTATAGGAAAAATGATATCATCCCTACTATTTTTTTTCTCAGTTTTCTTCCTAACAAAACACATTCAAAATTTATTTTCTTTTCACTTTTCCATTCAACCAAGTACACACACGCACACACACACATATATATATATAATGTTTACTTACTCTCATAATTCCTCTCCATGACTTAAATAGGAAAAAAAGTACTATTAAATGCGCTTGAACCCACATTTCTAGTTGATGTAATAGTAAAAATGTAAATTGATTTAATGCTTAATTAAGTTTGATTTTATTTTAAACTTCACAATTAAGAGGTTTTTAAATATAAAAAATTATTTTAACAAAATATTAGTAATAGAAGATAAAAAAATTAAATCAAGTATAATTTAGAAATAGTAATTAATAAAAGTTACATTTTTGAAAAGGGAGTGGAACAAAATGTATTCTTTATATATAAAAAAAAAAAAAACTGAAAAAAGGTATGAGATTGATGATAGGAATATTTGTGAGATTCCAATTTTACGAGAGATATTGAGTACATTTTGGATTAAACAAATAATTTTTATTGAAGGAGAGATTTTTTTATCATTTAAAATTTGGGAAAGAGATGATTGACGTACAACAAATAATTATTTTATTACTTTTATTATGACGCCGCCAACTTAAATAATAAATAAAAATGGTTTAGTCCAAGCCAACTTGGGGGGGTAGCATTTAGTGAAGTGGGATACAATTTATGAAAGATGCAAAGCAATATAGTTGATAGTTGATATTTGGAATATGAACCCAACATGTTAATTGACAGGTATAGTTGAATTTTGGTTTAACTTCAAGCTTGACTAAAAACCCTCATCATTTTCAAGTAAAATGGGGCCGAATAGAAGCAAGCAATGGTTGGCTTTTTCTTAACTTTACACAAGGTGTGGTGAAAGAATCAGTGAATAGACAAACTTCAAATCACCAACCTTGGCTATGCAAAAAGAAAAGTTACTAACATTGAAATTATTAAAAATAAAAAATCTTCAATCTTTTCCCCCTCTTAATGGATCAAGATTGAATGAAAGGAAGACATGGAAGCAACTGTCAAATTTTCGTTACGCGTGACAAAGGGTTATTGTCTTTGCCCCCACCAAACCGATGTGATTTGCAATCATGAGATGGTTATGTTTGGTGCTGAAGATTTATTAGCTTTGCACTTATTGATGTACTCTTTCCAAGGTGCACTTGTCATTCAAACAATCGAGCAATGTTAAAAAGAAAATTGGGTATCTAATTTGGGAGTCGGGACAATTTTAGAGTGGAATTTGGGCTAAAAAAGAAAAGGTGATTGGTTCTTCCAAGAAAATGCTTAATGTTTAATCATTTGGGGTATGTAGCTGTGTTTAATTGAATAAGATGCTCTATTTTTCTTTCTTATTTTCATGACTTTTCCATCATCAATTGACAGGATCTTACCCTAAGTTTTATCGTGTCGCATTTTTAATTTTTGGTTTGGCATTACATATGTCCAATTTTTGGATGGTTTTGATAGTGATGATGATGTGCCTAGACTTGAATGATTTTGTGGCAAGGTAGCTTTCATCCCTTTCTCACATATTGTTCCCTTAGGCAACTGTCCCCCCCCCCCCCTCTTCAAAATTAGGCTTTGTTTCTTCTTCATGGCCATGGACCACAATAAAGCAATCCTAAGCCACTCTTCATGGTCCACAATGCCACTTGCAACTCCACTCTTCATCTCTATAATTTACTCTATGATGTTTTCTTTTTGTTGTGTAAAATCTTACTGGCTCTCAATCATCAATGTAATAGGTACAACTTTTTCTTTTCTTTTTTCTTAATTTTTACCAAGTGACATACATTCATTATCCTTTATTATATTATTATTATTATCAATTATTCGTCGTTGTTCTGGCTACAAATTATAGCTTTCTTTTTTAACTTGAAATACTATTACTTTTATACACCTTTACTGAAATAGTGAAGTAATTTGTTTGGTGTCACACCATTTTTTAGCATGAGGAAAATCAGAGTTTTCATGGTCGACAATTATTGTTGATGAAAGCTGATTTTCGCTATTCATTGATGTTGATGTAACCACACAAACTCACCCACATGGAAAAGCCATGGAAAGAGATGGAATAACAGTAATGTATCTGTTTCAATCTAATTATTTAAATTTTTAGAATGTGTAAAGGTAGAAAATATAAATGCTATTTATCATATTTGTGAACAAACTCACAGATTATCACCAAAGTTTTCTAGGAAAGGTTTCTTCAACAGTGTTTTACGATAGGAAGACAATAAGAATAACTGGAATTAATGGCAAAGAGAAGAGCATAGCGTTGGCTTTGGCTTTGGTATTGGTATCTGAAGTTGAGATGTGTAGGTTTGGCAGTGAAGGACAGGTTCGAAACATTCACATGCTTGACAGAAACTCGGGATAACAAAAATGAGATAAGTTTAACAACAATGAATGATATCGTTGGTGAACTGACACAAGAAGAATCAAACACTATCAAAATCAATATATATAAAAATAACTAAAAACACGTGGTAACTAGAAATGTCGATGTCAGGTTAGTAGGGGAAGAGGAGTACCCGTCGCTGAAAGCTGAAAGCTGAAAGGTTAAACATGTTGGGTAATAATCATAGTTATTTGCCATTTATATCAATCCAAACATGTGAGGTTCAGTGACCCAAATATTTGCATCTGTTAATAACCTGTATGTATATATAATTAATGTAAATCCCTCTCAAAATTATAATTCTTAAGTTTTTTCCTATAATTTCGCTATCTGTATGTTCCCCAGGTCTTTGCATCATCTTCATACACGATTTTCATGTTGTTGTTTTTCTTTTTCTTTTTCTTTTCTTTTTTTTTTTTGGGGGTGGGGTTCATTATCAAGCACAGTGATGCTTCCTTGACCCAATTTTTGGTTTCCACCGTTTAGCAAAAAAACTTAAAAACTTGAAAGGGAGACCAAACAAATAACCAGCTAACGTTTTCAATATCTGACATCCAAAACAGTGTAAAGGTGGTAGCAGGAAAGAACTCAGGAATTCATGTAGGAAAGTTTTTTGTTGGAGGGACCAAAAATGGTTTGTTCAAACAATCAACATAATGTTATTCTCGTTTATAAATTCCTAGAACCGGTAACATCCTATTCGAAAACAACAGGTTCACGTTATCACGTGGCATGCTCATTTTGCAGGCATCATAGATTTAAATTGTCAATAGGAAGTGATGGAATACCATCCAATTAATGATCCTGACAATTATTAGATGATGATGTAAGAACAATATTTGTATTATACAATTTACAATCTTCTTCTACGAAATCTATTACTAGTAAACAAGATTAATTAAAGATTTCTATTGGATCTTGAAAGCCAAATGGAAAACTCTTCTAAAACAACCCTACATTCGTTGTAGCTGTTGGTGCAGTCGGTCTTTTGTTTCTTTTTGTTTTTTTACTTTTCCTTTTGTTTTTCTTCACTTCCGACACGATAAAGTTCCGACCTTGCCTTCTCTTTTTCCGGCTTTTCTTCGACCGCCTTGTTCAAGCTTCCCCCTCTTTTGCCCACGGCATCAGGCTTGGTTTTTCGGCTTCTCACCGGCAACCTATATCCTTTGTATGGCTGGCCTTGCTGCCCCTTTGGTTGGAGCTTGAGGAGCTTAGGATTTGCCGCAGTAGCTTGTTTACGAACAAAAAGATTCGGGCTCCAAAAATGTGCTTTACCAAAAAATATTAAATTCATTTAAAATATAAGCTTGACTCTTGTTCGAATATTCAAAAACCAAGTTCGATTTGATTGATTTTTTAAATATAATACATAAAAAATTAAATTTATATTAATATATAATATTATAAGATAGACATTAAAAAATGTTAAGGTGCATATATATAAATTTATTTAATGAAATATATAATTATTAAATTAAAAATAAATTAATATTTAAAAAAATAGATAAATATAAAATGAATTTGGGTCGGACGAGTTTAGATAAAAATTTTATGGGTTGTCTAAAAATATATTTATCATGCATAAACTTAACCCATGAAAACCTCTGCTCCTAACTAGCTTCTCAATGGTCGAGGATGCATCTTTTTGTGGTTAGCCGCAGCATGTTCTGGCTTCTCTAGAACTCTTTGGGGCTCTCCCTCCCTCCTTTCCTAGCATTGGCGATGGTGGTGTTTAGGGGCTAGGGGTTTGTGATTTATTGGGGTTGAGCTTCTCACTCGTTTTAAGCACGTGGTTCTCTTGTTGTATGTATTTGAGCTATTTTTGTGAACCAGTTTATACTGATCTCTTTCTTAATGAAAGCTAGATGTTTGTCAAAATAAAATTTATACATTCGTCACATTTTTGTAAGTTAATTCGATCACTTATTTAATTAATTACCTCTGAGTGTTTGCGGCTAAAAGTATCTGTAAATAAGAAGAAAAAAAATAACCTTACAATATCAGAAAACATTTTTCCAAAAAAATCTACCTATGTCGAAACATAGAAACTCTCTTCACCTAGCTTTCAACTTTGAAGTGTTAACCAATTCATCTCTTCTAAGAATCAACAGTGGTTTAATCTTTCTACAAATCATAGTTATTGTTCAGCAATTTTACAAGTTTTTAACCCATATAGTTTCCATAAGAGACGCATTTTTTTTATGGAATACTTCTTATATTAGTTTTACCGTTGAAGAAAATTTAAATATGATTATAATATAATGTTCCTCTGTCATTATCCCGCTGTTTCACAGATTCATCGTATTGTGGTGTGATTACAGGTTCTATTTGTCTTTAACCCCACATATTCTTGTTCAGATGGAAAAACTTTATTAATTATCCTAAAAACAACAAAAGGAAGATGAGAACTTAAATCTAGGTACTGTTATTGCATGCAGAATTGCAGAGTTTGTATTTTGTCCGTGCATTAACATATAGGGCACTTCCATTCCATTTTATTGAGCTAAACGAAGTTTTAGACATTGTCTTATGCATTTGATTTGAGGCCATGCACTATTTGTAGACACATGTTTTATGATGCTTTTTCTTTCTTTTTTTTTTTTTTTTTTTTTTTGGTGAAACATGTTTTATGATGCTTTAAGCAATCAAATCTGATCATTGGTACAAATTAATAAATGCTATCTCATACATCTTGGTCGCAAAACTGAAATCCTGGTCCATTAGACCATCTATAGATTAAACTGCGTTTTAGGTGTAAACCAGTGGAGTTCGAAATGGTGAACCAATTGTTCTTCAAGTTCGGCTAGGATTGCAAGTGGATATCGAGGAAACTGACAACACCGGAGCCCAAACCATGAACAATTAGCAAAATGCCTCTAAGAATCCTCTGTGACAGCCATCATGACACAGAAGAGCCATGATATTGATCAACTTGCAGCTGACATTGTACTGCATGAGCGCTGATCCCACATGAGTTGGTTTTGTACTGCTCTGCTATCGAACTTGAAGAAAAATCAAAACATTCAGCGTGATATCGATCCATCATGCTTGATGATTGGTTCTCAAGCCATTTGTTGGGGGGTAGTCCCCCACAACAAACAATTAAGCATTTTCCCCACTACGTAGGGATGCCTCTCAAAAACTCCCTCTTGCTTCAGTTTTAAAGTTTAAGGTACAAGTAACCTTGTCGTTCTCCAGTAATTTACCTTTTGTCTCCTCCATTAGTTACTGGGAATGGATGCCAAGCTCCATGTCTGTCATGTAATGTTAAGTTCGTTTAGGGTTGATTAATCACAATAAATTCTCCATCCATCCTATTTCTCCCAACTTCCCCTTCTCTCTGATGAACATATTAAAAACAAATAATTCATATTCACCACTCAATTCAGTGCAGGACAAAATAAGATGCTAAAGGAAAACATATCTTATACGCTACGATCTAAATATTTAGACACCAAGATGAATTTACAGGGAGTAAGAGTAAGACGTAATTTTCTAGTATCGATGGGCTTAAGTTATGCAGCGCTCAAGTTGCCTTTTAATGCAGCTTTGCATCATGCAATTACCAATCAACAGATTCAGGCCCATAAAAGGAGTCAAAAAGAAAATAATAACATTATTAAATACTATACCCCTTTTTCAATTTGGATGTGTGCTCTCTTCTCAGCTGTAATACATTATGAAAGACAAAATAAGGTGTTATATGAATATTATAATCCGACAAATTATATGAAAATCCGCCAAGTATAATCCGACAAATACTACATATTGGACCAAAGTGCAGGAATAAAAACAAAAAACAGGTTTGCACAATTTCATTTCGATTATGTTAATGGCTTCTTTTTCTTCTTTTTTTTCTTTTACCAAAACACATTACCTCTGTTACTTGCAAAGGCTCCCTATTTCCAATTGCAAATTCCAATCATCAGCTCAGCTAGAACCTTTGGACACTGTCAAAGGAACATCGCTGACAAAAGCTACCGAGTAGCTACTAGCACAAATTGTGGACATGTATACAGCATGTGGTCCAGGAAAAACTTAAAGAGAAATTTGACTAGCCATGAAGATTATATAGAAATAATATCGATCCTGTCCCCGAGTTCCAAATAATAATTGAAAAAAGGGAGCTGAAAACAGAGTTCGTAACAACAAATTTCTGAAATTAGTTTTTAACAAGTTAAAAGGGCCAAGCCATCAGGTTACACCTACAAAGAATCACAGTTATTTTCTATATAAATTCTAAACATCAAGTAAAGAGGGTTTACCCCCAACGAATATTGGAGGAGCTTGGATTTCTACACTGCCCTCAATATCTTCTCTCTGTAGCTGGTCATCTTCTTCTGCTTTTCAAAGGTTGGCAACGGGAGCATGCTCAAACTGTGATTTTGTCGCTTGGCCTGAGTTAATCAACAAACAGTTCATTGCCTTGGCCAGTGTCACTAATTTCCTGCAAGACCACCTATTTCCTCACAACCTTCGGCTGCGAGATGGGAAAAGTAGTCATCTCATCTTTTCAGCTACTCCCACGTAAAGTCTCAGCGCCAGATTCATCTTCAACAGGCATCATATTGAGATCAGGCAGTAAGGCCTTTTCGATATTGCAAGAATCTGACACGGCTTTGCAATCATCAATGGCATGTGAGGGTGAAGTTGACATAACATAGTCAAGAGACGAGGGTACACTTGGATGGGTTTGACAAGAAGGTACTTCCTCAGGTTCATTCTTTGCAGTGCTCAAGTTCAAATCACGCTGCAATAAATATAAGTTTACATCAAACAATGAGGGCAGCAGAAGAGTATTTCCCAATAAAAAGAAGTTAGTTTTGGCCAATTATATGCCTAAGATATTGATCAATGAATTGCCAAATTAGTACGCTAAAGTTATTACAGAGACAATTTGCTGACCTTGATTCTTTTCAAGTTCTCATTCCTGGCTCTCTGTTCTTTGCAAGTAGCACGCATTGATGCTATCTCCTGTTCAACGAATAAGAAAATGACAGTAAGATCATCTAGCTGCAAGCCGCAATCAACAGCACATGATGTTATGTAAAACACCACGACGTAGAAACTTCAGCTCACCTTTTTCAAATAAATACTTTCCTTCACAAGCAGACTCTCCTCTTCCTTAAGTTCAGCAAAAGTCTGAAAAATGACGGATTCTTCCAGTTAATAATAATACCCATGAATGAATCATCTTCGGATTTTCTTTCATAAAACATTTCCCACCAAAAACATGAATCAAAAAGATCAATCACTTTACCTTCTTTCTTCTCGATCTCTTCGTGGTTGTGGTAGTGGTTTCATTAGCAGCAACGCCCTGCAAAACACATCAACTGATCAATATAATTTTAAACGTCCACAGCAAGAACCAACAAATTGAAAAAAAATGCTATAGGATAATTTGGAATACTAGATGGATAAAAAAGAGTAAATTTCAAAAGTGGATAAACAATTGAACAAAAGCTTGTAGATTTAGTGGCGGCCCACCTATAACCCAGGCACAATTAAAATCTAATTTTGATGATGAGTTTTCAAGTGTGTTCCAATGGCGGGTTTGGAGATATTCGTGTACGACAGCGGCGTAGAAATTGGGAAGCCAAAGCCAGTCTACTAACCCAGCCGCTCCTACTCACGACAGTGGACCAATAGTAACGCGGCACGTCACATTACCAAAGATGTTAACACATGATTGAATTTAAAGCCTATATCCATCCATTGTATTTCAACTGTCCAGGTCACGTGACTTTTATATCATATGATCTGTCCTGACGGCAACCAGTTATTGGGTCACTACCTGTGTAAACCTACGCTTCCCAACACCTAATAAAAAATTCACTTCCACCTTACAATTTTCCACAAATCAGACGGTCCAAGATCCATCCTGCGCATAATCATATATGTTGGGGAAGTGTGGAGCCCAAACGCTAAAGATATTCCCATCTCGGAAAAAGGAAAGGTTAAGGCCATGAAAAAAGTAGAAAAGATAAACATGAGAAGAAAACCCCGATAACAGATGCAAGTAGGCAAGTACAGTTACAGATAGTGATGGGGATGCAACACCCACAAAATTCGACCGCACCCGCGACACACCTGATCATTTCTCTCTTCACAAACCAAAATAAAAAAGCTCCATCCGCCTGCCTCTTAACAACATTACACCAAACCCGAAACGCAGACCAACACCCGTCTTTGGTGGACCCTACGTAATTTATTATGACCAAAATGCCCTTGAAGGAGATCCCCTACGGGGAAGTTTCCTGGCTCTTACGGTGTGGAAGTAAAAAGGCTCCTGTTGAGAACTTTTTTCTCTCTCCTGACGAAATTGTCCGGTCTGGTGAGTATAATCTAAGAGGGGTGTACGGTTTGGAAGGGCGAAAGAGTAAATCTAAAAATAGCCAACAATAGAATGACAGGTGACCAAAAACGAGGAGAGAAGAAAACGTCAAAGCAGTTCCAATCTGCTTAAAGTGATGTCCTCGCGTAAAAAATGTAAAATCTTTAAAAACGGCAGGGCATTCTGGTCCAGTGGTAAAAAAATAAGGCACTGCTTGTTTAATGGTTATTTATTTTATTATTAATGTTATCCTGTTAAACGGATGGTCCGAGAGATCGAGTTCGAGCCAAACTGAAAAGTTGAAGATGACGAGAAACGTATCGAACAGGGCAGATTAAATCATTGAATCTCGGTAAGTTCTTGAAAGGGGAGTTTCGCCGGTTGAAAATGAAAAAAAAAAACCGTGCAATCTAGATTCTAGAATACCAAAATCATTGGTTAAACATCACGCGAAAAGAAATAGGAACGAGTAAATAAGGAGATTAAATAGGGGTTCAATGGTCATTTGACCTGAAAAATAGGAATTTTACCCAAACAAAAAAAAAAAAAAGAGAGAAGTGAACCAGTTAGAAAAGAATGTCTCGTCCACGGGATACAAACGGAAGACGACGGTGGTGGCACGTAATTTGACATTCCGTACAGGGACATTTCCGTCAATACCAAGGTATGATACAGCGAAAGATCAGCTCCTGAGAGCTGAGAGGAAAAAAATGAGGGAGTATGTGAAAACAAACCTTGGATCTGGAAGGTCCGGCTAGTGGGGAGCGTAAGACTTGTTTACTGGTCTCTTCAAAGCCATCGGCAGCGGAAGGAGATGCAACGCCGCCGCCACCGCTCCAAGAAAGGGGCGTAGTGGGGCTACGTCTAGTGCTAACGTTGAAATCTCCGTCTCTCTTGGCGTCACACCGCATCAACATAGATTTAGACCTCGGCTGACGTATCCCCCATTTAAGTGCAACCACCGCAGATTTCGGAGCCGGTGGCGCCGCCTGCGCTTGTTTGAGCCTCACCAACAACTCCACCACCACGCTGTCATCCGTCATCGCCGCCCGAACCCACTCATCTTTCACCGTCATCCTTGTCATCATTACCAGCACCAACACCAAACGAAACAAAAAGAAGAAAATAAGAAGAAGAAGCCAGATGGTGACAAAGAGTGAATATGAAGAAAAGATGATATATGGGGTTTTGAAGAGAGAAGCTATTAGGGGTGGCGAGGAATGAGAGAAAAGGGAAAAAAAAGGTTAAAAATGTGAAAGAAAGTGAGGGAAATGGGTGTGGGCAATGTATACATACGATACGAGGGTGCCTTTTTCTCTTCTTTTTTTCTCTCTTTTATTTGATTTTAATAGAAAATAAAATAATAAAAAATGTTCGGAAAGTTGTTTTGTGTGGTGGAGTAGATTCCAGTTATTCGGTTCGATTTCTCGTTTGCTTAATATATAAACAACACTTTACACAACCCTCTTCCCATCTCTCGCTGTTGTTTTAAGAGGGTGGCGAGAGAGAAGAGAGCGATGTGTGTGGGTCTGACTCTGACCTTTATTTTCTATCCTTTATTTTTTTCCAACGAGGAAAAATATATATATGTGGGGTCCAAGGATGACATGTGGAGCTGAAAGGTTTCAAATTCAATTGTATTAGGGTTCTAGGGCTTCGGAAACTGATAAGTGATGATAATCCACCGCCGTTCACTGCCCTTTCCAACCTTGGTTAGCTATTTAACGTTTTCTTCTGATATTTTTAAAGGAAAGGGGCTAACCGGCTAAGAGGTGTTCAAGAATACCCTTTTTGGTCATTATACCATTATTCATGGATGATGAATTGAGTTTGAATAACTATTTTTGTATTTTGGATTAGTTTCATATAATTTAAATAATAAATTATTTTTAAATTTAATTATAAAAATATTTTATTAATTTTAAATGATAAAACAAGCTGAAAAATTGGCTTACAAATAAATTTGATCCTGTGTAAATTGTATATACTATATTCAAATAACTATAATTGAATTATATCTAAACTTAAATTAAATTAGAATAAATCTTATAGAGCTTACGTTTAATTTACATAAAATTATATTTGAATTTGAATTACATAAATCTCATTTTTTCATTAACCCACCAATTAAGCTTAGCTCTATTTGATTGCAATAATTAATAGCATGTTAAATGTATACGTTTTCTAATTTTCTAATAATTATAAATAATAATAATAATTTTTATATTTTTATAAAAAATTATCATTAAATCAAAACGTTAAACAAAATTAGATGTCTACCTTTTCCTTTATTATTATTATCACTTAATTTAAAATTTTCCTTTTCAAAACAGTGATATACGGAAACATCGTGGAATTAAAACTTTTGTCTATCTTTTGAAAATTCATGATAGCCGATTATCATTTCTTTCTCAAACCAAACCTTTTTCAAAAATAAATAAATTTGGATCTTGTTTCAAAGTTCATCGCAAGTGTTCATTACCAATCACGTGATTCATTTTATAAAATGAACTTCCCATGTTGAGGTTTCATGCCTTTCTCGGTTTAAGCTATCATAAAGCCCAATTTAATTTGGTTAAAAGTATTATTTTACGAGGTTAAAATATAAGTCTATATTTTTTATATAATTTGGTTAAAAGTATTATTTACATGAGTCTCTATATTTTTTACATAAAGCCCAATGAATTTTCCATGTGGCCAGTCCGTGCGGGCATTCGAAATAGGGACAAACGGACGTGTCTCAGCCCATATCCGTGCCTGTGTGAGTATATTGACTTGGGTCACACAGTCAAGTCACACGCTCGTATGCTAGGCCATGTATGCATTCTGTTTTGTGTAAATTTAAGACACAGGGGACACACGGTCGTGTCATCTGGCCGTGTGTCACACACATGGTTGAGACACACACCTGTGTCTCTGCCCGTGTGGACGAAAATAAGTCATTTTACAAGCCATATTTCTCACCCAATTTTGTGTCAATTTACAATCAACATTATACATATAAACAAGCCATAATTAGACATCATTAGACAAAATACCTATATATGCCATTACAATCAAAATTAAACCACTCGAAAGTACCGATAAAGCCGAAGAATAGTGTGATATAACTCCGACAAGCTTCCAACCCAATCGAGCTTCTGATAATTAGGTGAAATTACATATAGGCCATCATTAGACAAAATTCCTATACATGCCATTATAACCAAAATTAAACCATTCGAAAGCACCGAGAGAACCGAAGAATAGTGTGATATAACTCCGACAAGCTTCCAACCCAATCGAGTTTCCGATAATCAAGTTAAATTGCAAAAATACCAATATTCAGGGGCATTTTAGAAATTTTCAATTTTCCTCGATTTTTCACTTGACCTTTGATCGATTGGATTTTAAAGCTTAGCGAAACCCTAGCTCTATTTTCATAGAAGCTTTCGGGTGTAATTTTGGGGAAGAATATGATAACCACACCTTTTTCCTTATGTTTTTATTTTAATTTTATTTAATACATCAAATTACCATATTACCCTTAGTTAATAATTAATTTAAAACACCAAATCTATGCCAATTTTTGTCCATCACATTACTATCAAAGAAAGGTTTAATTTCACAATTGGTCCTGTAATGGCCTAAATTCAAGGTTATCGGAACAATGGTTTCGTAACCATAAATCCGATTTAAAGAGAAATTTATTTTAATATTTTTGCATGAATATTTATATGATAGGAAAATCGTATTAAAATATCGATAGAAAAATTTTACCGATTTAGTGGTTAGTTAGAAAAAGGAATTATTGAAGGAATTGGGTGAAAACAAGGTATCGAGACCTTGATCTCATAAAATTGAGTAGGAAATATTTTTATAAATATTTATAAAATGTTAGTAATATAGTATTAAAATTTCGTTAGAAAATTTTAACGTTTGAGTATGTAATTAGATGAAAAGGACTAAATTGTAACAAATACAAAATTATGAAAAATGATTAGATAGTTTAAATGATAAAAGAAAGAGGGCTTAAAAGGAAAATAGACCCAAGGTCTAATTGGGCTGGACGGCAAGGGTATGAAATCAGCAAGAAGATAAGGAGAAATAAGGGTAAAATGGGAAAATAACAAAATTTACTAAATAAAACTAGGACTAAATAGGGATATCTAGAAATCTCTTCATTTTTCTTCACTCTCATCAGCTAAAAACACCATAGGAGGGGTAGCTAAGCTGGTATATCATAATTTTTGCACCAAGTAAGTGAATCCTTGCCTATTTCTTGTAATTTTGTGTTTTTAAAGACTTTTACAACTAGGTCCTACTATTAAATTCATTAGTCTTTGATTTCATGGATGAAATTGAAAGCCACCATGGTTGGTTTATGTAAGTTTATGATGAAATAGCATGAAATTTAAGCCTTAATTCGTTTAAGAGATGATTTTATTAGGTAATTTCAATAGAAATTGATTTTTGGGACCTAATTATGAAAGTGTTTGGAATTAAAGTCTATTACTGAAATTATGATTTCCAAAGGTTATAAAGTAGTTTAAAGTGATAGAATAAAGTGTTAATTGAGAAAAATAAGCTCAATTGAGAGGTTAATTGAGCAGGGATGAAATTATCATTCATTGAAAGTTTAGGGGAAAAATGGTAATAACCAGCTTGCACTAAAACAGTTTTTGACATCAGCAGTAGTCTAACTTTGAAAAATCACCATAAATTGTAGAAGTTGAATTAGAAGATGAACAAAATATGAAATTAAATCTTATTGAGTCTATTTTCATATGAAAGAAACAAGGAAATAAAAGAAGTTCTATATTTTGAGATATTTAGATTTTTGTAAGACTGGTTCAAAATAAATTCAGGTTCCCCTGTTTTGACTTTAGAAAATCATAAAAAAATTGAAGAAAAATAATTAGGGTCTTAAATTTATATGTTTAGAATCTTGAATGAGTCTATTTTCTATAGAAATAAACGGGAACACCATCTAATTTCCGTATGAAGAGATAATTAATTTTTAGTGAAGAAGAGTCAGAACTGCCAGACAGCAGAACAGGGGCAACTTTGATGAATAAACTGTACTAATTGGCTAGGCTAAAAATTCTGGAAATTTTATGGTATAAAGAAATTTGAGTCTAGTTTCAGGAAAATTAACGGTTCTTCATTTGGAGCTCTGTAGCTCGAGAAATAAATAATTTAGTGACTGTGACTCAAGTAGACAGCTTTGAATAAGCTAAAAATAATAATAGAATTATAGAAAATGCTACATGTGAACATGAAATGTATTGAATTGATGATTGAATTTATTTATTTAGATCCGGAAAACTCAAATCTGAAGCTAGATCGAGGAAAGGAAAAAGTCCCGGATTAGTAGATTTTATAAACGAACTAGTATCGAGGTAAGTTCGTGTAACTTGAATTATATTCTTAAATGTTTGAAATGTATGTTATTGATATGAATATGATTTGAATGTCCATTGTATGAAATTTGATGAAACATTGGTATATTTGATAAAAAGGAAAGAAATCCCGGTTGAATGAAAGGAAAATTCGATGGATCTCGAAAAGGAATTGACGGTAAAAATGATCTAGCCGGACGGGTGATCCTATCTCGATATAGCCCTCCCGAAGAATATGTGGAAAATGGATTTAGCCGGACGGGTAATCCGAATTAGGGTCGAATTTAGCTGGACTCGTAATTCGGATCCAAGCTCATTAGAGTAATTGTCATTGCAGGGATTTAGCTCGGGCGCTGGGTCGGTAATCCCGACAATACTCTATTAGTTTATATTGCAGGGGATTTAGCCTGGAGTGGTAATCCCGCTGTAAAGATGAGGTTCGCGAGAGTATGCTCTCTGAAATGAAAATGTGCGCACATGAATATGAATTGACGGACCGGATTTGTACACTAAAGTGTACCTCACGAAAATCCATCGAAATTCGAGTAATTTAACGGGATAAATATGGAAAAATAACAAGGAAATGGAAATCATGATATTGATGAGCTCATCAATCATGGCGTGTATATTATTGATATATGGAAATTAATCGACTAACTTGGATGTTGAGTTTGTGAATGTTAGGGTAATAATGCATTGAGTGAGTATATGAATGTTTATTGCTTGTATTGAAAATACTAGGTAAGTATAATTCTTGTTACATGGGCTTACTAAGCACAAAGTGCTTACCCTATTTCCTTTTTCCCTGTTTTGTAGTGTCAAGAGCTCGGAGGTCGGATCGGTGGGAGACTCATCACACTATCAACCCCAGTATTTCGGTATTTAAAGAAACTTTAGTTTGGAAATGAATGGCATGTATAAGCTAATAAAATAAATGTTAATATGAAATGAATGTAAGGTCAGCCATTGGTATGGCTAACAAATTTCTAGTTTCAGTATGTAATGAGGTTATCTTATAAATTTGCATGGATCTATTTTGAAAATATGTTGAATTGGATTGGTTGGTATGAATTAGTTTCGGCTTAAATATTTGCAGGGAAGATTAGATTAATTATAAAGGGGTTATATTGAGTAAAAAAAAAATTTTAAACTCCGGTAATGCCCCGTTCCCTATTCCGATAATAAATACGGGTAAGGGGTGTTACAGGTCCTTCAATTTAATTAAATTCTAACTAAATAAACTTATTTACAATTTAATCCCAAACTTATTAGGACTAAAAGAAAATTTATTCCAAAAGCTAGTGGAATCAATTATAACACCACCGCTTGGAAACTTTGACCATGGTTTAATTACCATTTAAGTCCCTTTTCCTTTATCAATTACCCATTTAGTCAAATAGTGATTAAATTTTACATCTTTTACAATATAGCTCGATTTATAGAACCGAAGTCTCGATACCTCATTTTCTAAAACAACTTGACCTAAATTATTATAAAACACAAATTATCAATTCAAAAATATTTTTTTTAAATCCCTATTTGACTTGTAAATATTAAATAATAATAGTTATGAGCTTACTTGTCGGATTTGGTGGCCTCGTACCACTATTTCCGACACCACTGAAAATTGGGTTGTTACACCCAACCTGTGCTAGAGACTGATGCCGTGTAATCCAGGGTCACACAGTTGTGTTGCTAGGCTGTGTAACAGACTGTGGCCATATGAACAAAAATTAACCTAAACGTGTTAAGCACACGATCGTGTCAACCAACCATGTGTGACACAAGATCGTGTGGTAGCTTATGTGCAGCCTAATGACCTATTTTATACCATTTGCATACCATCCATTTAGTGACCTAAAATGTCATTTTGTGCCAATCAAACCAACACAAAGAAAATATACTCATTTCAAAGTTAAAACATCAATTCACCTACTTATTTTAACAAATAACCAATATGCTCTCATTGGTACCAACAATTCAATAAACTCAATACCAAAACAATTCATATCAATTCATTTTAATCATTCCACATCATTGCCTATTTCATAAGTATAATACCATTCAAGTTTATGTCATTTTCATTGACTCACTAATTGTCAAATTGGTCTCAACCATTTAGCACAAACAAGTTACATATAAAAGTGTATATACAAGCTAATATGTCAAAACATGATCACCAACGGGCAAAGATTAGCCATCCTATATACATGGCACAAGTAACCAATTTCAAAACATCAAAAGTTTACCAAATCGAGAGACGATAGGTGTGAACTTCTCGCTGATTCGATTGACACGTTTCAAGCGTCCAAAATCTACAAAAAAGTAGTAATACAAATAAGTATATAATTGCTTAGTAAGCTCATACAATATAGTCATTTACTTACCTTGATCAATTTAATACATACAATTCATTATGTATCTCAAATATACCTATCAAGATTCAAACAACAACATCAACTTCTATTGGGTTTCGGTGGGCAATTGGGTGCGGTGCATTTAGCTTACTTTTTGTCTTACGCTACAGTACCTAATCTCACCGCTAACGCTATTTTTACACTAACCGCAGCTGAATGCACCGCTCATCTAAACCCACCCTATAAGATTTTGAGCTTAATCACATATACAACCTCAATTGTTCTCATTTTCATTTCAAACCAACTTATACATATATTCAAATCATATACATGATATTGCTAACATATAATGACATACCATCCCATTTCATTCACAACATTCCCGATGAAACTTCGTAAAAGAACTCAATACACAACTGAAAATAATAGTGTCTGGTTACCTCTTAAAGTTGAACCTTCACAATAAATAGCTTAGCCAAGGCTTAATATTCTTGTATTCTTAAGTTCGTAACATATGCAGTAGCTCGAAACCTAAACCTATATTTTCAAGTTCGCAACACTTGTTGGAGCTCGGAACCTATATCTGTATCCTTGAGTCCACAGCATATGTAGGAACTCGGAACCTCATAACCTCATATACGAGACTGTTACTAATTTCATCACAATTCATTTCACATTATAATACAATTCCAAATCACCAACAATCAATATTAACAAATCAAGTATAACACATTAGCACAAGAATTTAAATTACATTGTATGAACTTACTTGATTTCACCATAAAAGTTTAACTAACAAGGACTAGTCCGTAATTTTGCCTTTTCCTCGTACGTCTTTCGATTGTTGTAGTTCTTGATCTAAAGCATATTTAACTCAATTAACTACTCCAATCATTATTTAACAGTAAACTACAGTCATGCCTTAGCTCAATTTCATTTATACAATAATTCTCTAAATTTTACATTTATTTCAATTTAGTCCCTAAAACCAAAAAATAATATAACTTTCACATTTGAGCTTCGGTTTCTTAATCAATCTCAAATTAATCCTCCTACAGTCCATTAGAACACATAATTTTCATAATTTTCACACAAATTTCAAATTTATTACATTTTAGTCCCTAAGTTCAAAACTATTAACTTTTATTTTACAAACTAATCTATTAACGTATCTAAGCTTCAAAACTAAACAAATAGCTAGAAAATATTCAAGAAAACATTAATGAAAACCTTAACAAACTTTAACGGTTTTGTGAAATTGTAATACCCCTATACCCGGTTCAATTATGCAAACCCGGTATAAGACTATTACATTTGGTGCCAAAACAATTATGGTCAGATACTGTCTAATTAAAACATTTGTATATAATATTTTAACTTACTAACCATTTTTGCTAACATATTTATTGTTTATTAATTCATTCCATATATACCAAAATACTTCAAATAACTGAAAATAGATAAAATTTCAAGAATCTACATTTTAGTCCCTATCACATGGGAACACATTTGAACTACATATGTACATGCCATTTTAATACAAAATATAGTACCTACTTTTGAAGCCCTTGAGGATGTGATGAGATGAGAGATCTTCTAGTTGGACTTCATTTCTAGTCTAATTGTACCTACGCGTTAAAATAAACGCGTTAAGCCGATGAAGGCTTAGTAAGCACCACAAGAATAATTAAATGAGTAAATAATCATAACAAAATATTTTTGTAATGGTCTAAATTCAAGGTTATCGGAACAATGGTTTCGTAACCATAAATCCGATTTAAAGAGAAATTTATTTTAATATTTTTGCATGAATATTTATATGATAGGAAAATCGTATTAAAATATCGATAGAAAAATTTTACCGATTTAGTGGTTAGTTAGAAAAAGGAATTATTGAAGGAATTGGGTAAAAACAAGGTATCGAGACCTTGATCTCATAAAATTGAGTAGGAAATATTTTTATAAATATTTATAAAATGTTAGTAATGTGGTATTAAAATTTCGTTAGAAAATTTTAACGTTTGAGTATGTAATTAAATGAAAAGGACTAAATTGTAACAAATACAAAATTATGAAAAATGATTAAATAGTTTAAATGATAAAATAAAGAGGGCTTAAAGGAAAATAGACCCAAGGTCTAATTGGGCTGGACGGCAAAGGTATGAAATCAGCAAGAAAATAAGGAGAAATAAGGGTAAAATGGGAAAATAACAAAATTTGCTAAATAAAACTAGGACTAAATAGGGATATCTAGAAATCTCTTCATTTTTCTTCACTCTCATCAGCAAAAAACGCCATAGGAGGGGTATCTAAGCTGGTATATCATAATTTTTGCACCAAGTAAGTGAATCCTTGCCTATTTCTTGTAATTTTGTGTTTTTAAAGACTTTTACAACTAGGTCCTATCATTAAATTCATTAGTCTTTGATTTCATGGATGAAATTGAAAGCCACCATGGTTGGTTTATGTAAGTTTATGATGAAATAGCATGAAATTTAAGCCTTAATTCATTTAAGAGATGATTTCATTAGGTAATTTCAATAGAAATTGATTTTTGGGACCTAATTATGAAAGTGTTTGGAATTAAAGTCTATTACTGAAATTATGATTTCCAAAGGTTATAAAGTAGTTTAAAGTGATATAATAAAGTGTTAATTGAGAAAAATAAGCTCAATTTAGATGTTAATTGAGCAGGGACGAAATTATCATTCATTGAAAGTTTAGGGGAAAAATGGTAATAACCAGCTTGCACTAAAACAGTTTTTGACAGCAGCAGTAGTCTAACTTTGAAAAATCACCATAAATTGTAGAAGTTGAATTAGAAGATGGAAAAAATATTAAATTAAAGCTTATTGAGTCTAGTTTCTTATGGAAGAAACGTTGTAAGCAATATAATTGTAAATCATGAGATATAATAGGTTTTGTGAGACAAGGTCAGAATGAATTCAGGTTCCCTGTTCTGACTTTGAAAAATCATAAAAAAATGAATAAAAATAATTATGGGGAGTGGTTTATATTCTTAGAATCCTTAGTGAGTCTATTTTTTATGGTACAAATGAAAACATTATTTTTATTCTGTACAGTGAGATATCTGAGATTTTGTGAAGAGATAGCAGAACTGTCAAACAATGAAACAGGGGAAAATTTAACGAATAAACTGTACTAATTGGCTAAGCCAAAAATTATGAAAATTTTATGGTGTGAAGATATGTGAGTCTAGTTTTAAGGAAAATTAACGGTTCTTCATTTGGAGTTCTGTAGCTCGAAAAATAAATAATTTAGTGACTATGACTCAAGTAGACAGCTTTGAATGAACTATAAATAGTAATAGAATTATAATGAATGCTACATGTGAACATGAAATGTATTGAATTGATAATTAAATTTATTTATTTAGATCCGGAAAACTCAAACACAAAGCTAAATCGAGGAAAGGAAAAAGTTCCGGACTAGTAGATTTTGTATACAAACTAGAATCGAGGTAAGTTCGTGTAACTTGAATTATATTCTTAAATGCTTGAAATGTATGTTATTGATATGAATTAGTCTCGGTTTAAAAAAATTTTGCAGGAAGACTAGATTGTTTATAAAGGAGTTATATTGAGTAAAAATAAATAAATAAATAAATATTGTAAGCTCTAAAGTGAACGCCTCGTTCCTATTCCGATAATGAATACGGGTAGGGGTGTTACATTTGTTGGTATCAGAGCTACGGTTTAGCTTAGGTTCTAGGACCGATGTAGTAAATATGGATTAGCTATACATGCCATTTAAATTATTATTGATAGTGTGATATCTCTCACCGTTTAAATTGTATTTTTCTTATAGTAATGTCATCAACCGAGTTCAATCTGAGAAAGTGGGAGTCATGCTCCGAACCCAGTACAAAGAGAGAAGAAACTAGCGTAGAAGGTCCAGATGCAGAGGGTCAAGGGGAGGAGGCAAAGATAGCCTTCTTTCAAATGATGAATGAATGGTTTACTCAATACATAAGAACTAACCTGTAGTGCGACAAACTCAAGCTCCCATCCCGCTCCTCCACCTGGTTCTCGAGATCCCACGGACTACAGTGCATCGAATCACATTAGAAAAGGAAAGCTCAGGTTGATAAAATTCGAAAATATGGGGTAGAAGAATTTGAGCAGCGATTGATGATGATCTGAGCGGGCTGAATTTTGGTTAGAGAATACTACTCGGGTTTTGGAGGATTTATCTTGTACACGAGAAGAATGTTCGAAATGTGCGTTTCACTACTAAAAGACACGACTTACCATTGGTGGAATACTAAAGCTTCAGTTGTTCGAAAGAAGAAATTACATGGGAGTTCTTTCAAAACGAATTTAAAAAGAAATATATCACCCAGAGGTTCCTTGATCGAAAAGAAAAGAATTTCTTGAAATAAACAGGGTAATAGATCAGTATCGAGTATGAAAGGGAATTTGTTCGGTTGAGTAAATATGCTCGAGAATGGGTCCGATCGGAAGGTGAAATGTGTAAAAGATTCGAAGAAGGGTTGAGTGAAGACATTAAGCTATTGATCGAATTCTTGAAATTCGAGAGTTTGCTATATTGGCAGAGCGAGCTTATAAAGCGTAAGAATTGAGCAAAGAAAAGAAAGCGGGTGAGAAGGAAGCTCGAATTTCTAGTAAAAGACCAATGGGAAAATCTCTTTTTCTGCTCCAAAGAAATTGCGAAGACGGATCGTTCTACCTCGGTCCTTTGGGTATTGAGCAGAGAACGAGGTTCTCAACGCATTAATCCAAGACCTTCCACTCCATCGGTGACCGGTGTTGGCAAGTGTTGGTACCCCTAAGTGAGATGCGATGATTGTAATAAAGCTCATTTTGGTGAATGTCGATTTAAGAGTGGGGCTTGTTACCGATGTGGTTCTTTTGACCATTTCCTCGAGAGATTGTCCGAAAGGGTGAAAAAGAAGTGGAAGCAGATATCTAAACCGAGTAATCCGGTTTCAAGGGTAGACCATCTCGACCATCCGGTAATGTTAGTGGTAGCCGAGGAGCTGCAAAAAAGACACTCGTAGGCGGGCACGAGACACGAGCACTGCTAGGACATATGCCATTCGTGCGGAGAAGATGCCTCAAAGACCGATGTTATTCTTGGTACATTTTCTTTACTTGACACTGATATTACTGCATTAATTGATCCCGGTTCTATGCATTCATATATATGTATAAAGCTTGCATGTGTTAAAGATTTATCTATTGAACCTACTGAATTTGTGGTTAAAGTCTCGAACCCCCTAGGCCAATCTGTTTTGGTGGATAAAATTTGTAAAAATTGTCCACTGATAGTAAGAGGTTATTGTTTCCTGGGTGATTTGATGTTACCGCCATTTGATGAGTTTGATGTGATATTGGGTATGGATTGGTTAACTCAAAGATGATGATGCGAGTAAATTGTAAATGTAAATATATTGTGTTGAAGTGTCGAATGGCGAATTACTCGGGTTAAATCGATCGAGACAGAGGATTATCGATGTGATTTGATTATTCTTTGCTCAGAGGTATGTTAAAAAGGGGTATGATGCTTTTCTTGCTTATGTACTCGATACCAAGGTATCTGAGTCAAAGATACAGGCAGTGCCAGTGGTATGTGAATTTTTTGATGTGTTTCCAGAGGAGTTACCCGGGTTGCCACCAGAAAGGGAAGTGGAATTCTCTATAGATTTGATTAGGAACTACTCCGATTTCCATAGCTCCATACCTGGATGGCTCCTCTGAGAATTAAAAGAATTAAAGATACAGTTACAGGAACTTGTTGATAGAGGTTTTGTTAGACCGAGTCATTCACCTTGGGGTGCTCCGGTTCTGTTTGTGAAAAAGAAAGACGGGTCTTTGAGATTGTGTATCGACTATCGGCAGCTCAATAAGGTAACTATAAAGAATAAGTACCGTTGCCGGATTGATGATCTATTTGATCAAATTGTGAAAGGTGCCACAATATTCTCAAAGATTGATCTCCGATCGGGCTATTACCACCACTGGTAAAGGAGCGGATGTACCAAAACGACTTTTGAGAACTAGGTATGGGCATTATGAGTTTACGGTTATGCCTTTTGGGGTGACTAATGCACTGCAGTATTTATGGATCTGATGAATCGGATATTCAGACCGTACTTAGATAGGTTTGTTGTAGTTTTCATTGATGATATTCTAGTCTATTCTCGAGATGAAAATGAGCATGCAGAACATTTGAGAATAGTGTTGCAAATCCTGCGTGAGAAGAAGCTTTATGCTAAATTCAGTAAATGTGAATTTTGGCTCCGAGAAGTGGGTTTCCTTGGACATGTTGTATCAGTAGAAGGCATCGGGGTGAGACAGAATAAAATTTCAGCTATTATTAATTGGAGTCCATAGAAGAATATATCCGAAGTTAGAAGTTTCTTGGGTTTATTTGGTTATTATCGGAGATTTGTGCTGGGGGTTCTCTATGATAGCTTCTCAGATGACCCGTTTGTTCTTGAGAAAGATGTTAAATTCGAGTGGGTGATGAATGCCAGCAGAGTTTTGATCGATTGAAAGATTTATTGTGAAAGCACTGTGTTGGTACAACTGAACGGAGTAAGGAATTTGTTATTTATAGTGATGTTTCATTAAATGGTTTAGGTTGTGTCTTGATGCAAGAAGGTAAAGTAATAGCCTATGCTTCAAGACAACTTAAGCCACACGAAAGAAATTACCCGGTACATGATCTCGAGTTAATTTGCTATTGTATTTGCATTGAAGATATGGCGGCATTACTTGTATACGGTGAGAAATGTCATATTTATACCGATCATAAAAGCTTGAAATATTTGATGACACAGAAAGATTTGAATTTGAGGCAGTAGCGGTGGCTTGAATTGATAAAGGACTATAATTTGATTATTGATTACCATCGGGTAAGGCTAATGTTGTTGCTTGATGCTTTAAGCCAAAAATCTCTGTTTACTTTGCGAGCTATGAATGCTCAATTGTCTTTGGTTGATGATGGTTCAGTCATAGCCGTGAGTTGAGAGCTAAACCGACATTTCTACAAAGCAAATATGTGAAGCTCGGAAGAATGATGAAAAGTTGCAGAGTTAAGCGGGCACAATGTGAGTCGTCATCGATTCGAATTTCAAGTGGGGATTGATGGTTGTTTATTATTCGAGAGATAGGGTATGTGTACCCAAGAATTTGAGCTCATCTGAGAAGATTTTACACGAGGCTCATAGTGGTATTATGTCCGTACATCCAGGAAGTAATAAAATGTATAATGATTTGAAGAAGACGTCTTGGTGGCGGTATGAAACGTGATATTTACGAGTTTGTATCAAGATGTTTAATATGTCGCAAGTTAAAAAGTGAACATCAGTACCTTCGGGGTTACTTGACTAATTACTATACAGGAATGGAAATGGGAAAGAATCACTATGGATTTTGTATCGGGTTACCGTTGTCTCAGGAAAAAGATGCTATTTGGGTGATTGTTGATCGATTGACAAAGTCAGCAGCACTTTATTCCGGTATGTATGGATTATTCTTTAGATAAAGCCCGCCGAATCTGTACATATCCGAGATTATCAGGCTACATGGAGTGCCTGTCTCCATTATATCGAGATAGAGATCCTCGGTTACGTCTCGTTTAGGACAAATTGCAAGAAGCCTTGGGTACTCGGTTGTATTTCAAAGATTGCATTTCATCCTCAGATGATGGCCAATCGAGCGTGTAATTCGGTATTGGAAGATATGCTCGATGTTGTATACTAGAGTTTGATGGTAATTGGGAGAGATATCTACCTTTGATTGAATTTGCTTACAATAATGACTATCATCCGGTATTAAAATGGCTCAGTATGAAGCTTTGTATGGTAGAAAATGTAGAACACCATTATATTGGACAGAGCTCGGTGAAAAGAAGATACATGGGGTTGATTTAATCAGGAAAGCAGAAGAAAAAGTAAAGGTTATTCGGGATAGTTTAAAAGCGACTCCGATCGCCAAAAATCATATGCCGATCTTAGATTTAAAAGAGATTGAATTTCAGTGTCGGTGACAAGGTATTCTGAAAGTGTCTCCTTGGAAGAAAGTTCTCGGTTTGGTCGAAAGGGTAAATTGAGTCCAAGATTTATCGGGCCATATGAAATTATAGAAAGAATTGGACCTGGTCGCTTATCGATTGGCATTACCACCGGAACTTGATAGAATTCATAATGTTTTTCATGTATCTATGCTACGACGATATCGGTCAGATCCTTCACATGTTATTTCTCCGATGCAGTGGAGATTCAACCGGATATGACTTACGGTGAAGAACCAGGTCAAGATATTGTACGGGAAACAAAGGAGCTTAGAAATAAAAAGATAAATTTAGTGAAAGTATTATGGCAAAAGCATGGGATTGAGGAAGCGACATGGGAACCGGAGGAGACAATGAGGAAACAATATCCAAACCTCTTTTATTGGTAAGATTTTCGAGGACGAAAATCCTTAAAAGGGGGAGAGTTGTAATGGCCTAAATTCAAGGTTATCGGAACAATGGTTTCAGTAACCATAAATCCGATTTAAAGAGAAATTTATTTTAATATTTTTGCATGAATATTTATATGATAGGAAAATCGTATTAAAATATCGATAGAAAAATTTTACCGATTTAGTGGTTAGTTAGAAAAAGGAATTATTGAAGGAATTGGGTAAAAACAAGGTATCGAGACCTTGATCTCATAAAATTGAGTAGGAAATATTTTTATAAATATTTATAAAATGTTAGTAATGTGGTATTAAAATTTCGTTAGAAAATTTTAACGTTTGAGTATGTAATTAAATGAAAAGGACTAAATTGTAACAAATACAAAATTATGAAAAATGATTAAATAGTTTAAATGATAAAATAAAGAGGGCTTTAAAGGAAAATAGACCCAAGGTCTAATTGGGCTGGACGGCAAAGGTATGAAATCAGCAAGAAAATAAGGAGAAATAAGGGTAAAATGGGAAAATAACAAAATTTGCTAAATAAAACTAGGACTAAATAGGGATATCTAGAAATCTCTTCATTTTTCTTCACTCTCATCAGCAAAAAATGCCATAGGAGAGGGTATCTAAGCTGGTATATCATAATTTTTGCACCAAGTAAGTGAATCCTTGCCTATTTCTTGTAATTTTGTGTTTTTAAAGACTTTTACAACTAGGTCCTATCATTAAATTCATTAGTCTTTGATTTCATGGATGAAATTGAAAGCCACCATGGTTGGTTTATGTAAGTTTATGATGAAATAGCATGAAATTTAAGCCTTAATTCATTTAAGAGATGATTTTATTAGGTAATTTCAATAGAAATTGATTTTTGGGACCTAATTATGAAAGTGTTTGGAATTAAAGTCTATTACTGAAATTATGATTTCCAAAGGTTATAAAGTAGTTTAAAGTGATATAATAAAGTGTTAATTGAGAAAAATAAGCTCAATTGAGAGGTTAATTGAGCAGGGACGAAATTATCATTCATTGAAAGTTTAGGGGAAAAATGGTAATAACCAGCTTGCACTAAAACAGTTTTTGACAGCAGCAGTAGTCTAACTTTGAAAAATCACCATAAATTGTAGAAGTTGAATTAGAAGATGGAAAAAATATTAAATTAAAGCTTATTGAGTCTAATTTCTTATGGAAGAAACGTTGTAAGCAATAGAATTGTAAATCATGAGATATAATAGGTTTTGTGAGACAAGGTCAGAATGAATTTGGGTTCCCCTGTTCTGACTTTGAAAAATCATAAAAAAATGAATAAAAATAATTATGGGGAGTGGTTTATATTCTTAGAATCCTTAGTGAGTCTATTTTTTTATGGTACAAATGAAAACATTATTTTTATTCTGTACAGTGAGATATCTGAGATTTTGTGAAGAGATAGCAGAACTGTCAAACAATGAAACAGGGAAAATTTAACGAATAAACTGTACTAATTGGCTAAGCCAAAAATTATGAAAATTTTATGGTGTGAAGATATGTGAGTCTAGTTTCAAGGAAAATTAACGGTTCTTCATTTGGAGTTCTGTAGCTCGAAAAATAAATAATTTAGTGACTATGACTCAAGTAGACAGCTTTGAATGAACTATAAATAGTAATAGAATTATAATGAATGCTACATGTGAACATGAAATGTATTGAATTGATAATTAAATTTATTTATTTAGATCCGGAAAACTCAAACACAAAGCTAAATCGAGGAAAGGAAAAAGTTCCGGACTAGTAGATTTTGTATACAAACTAGAATCGAGGTAAGTTCGTGTAACTTGAATTATATTCTTAAATGCTTGAAATGTATGTTATTGATATGAATTAGTCTCGGTTTAAAAAAAATTTTGCAGGGAAGACTAGATTGTTTATAAAGGAGTTATATTGAGTAAAAATAAATAAATAAATAAATATTGTAAGCTCCGGTAACGCCTCGTTCCCTATTCCGATAATGAATACGGGTAGGGGGTGTTACAATTTTAAACTCATTCAATTATTACATATCGACTTACATATAAGTTTCTTCAACTATGCCTTGCTTTAATAAAATTTAACTTATCTTTTGTAAGGTATAAATCTTACCTTAACACATCAGTAATTCACTTTGTTCTCATTTCACATTCTTAGCCCAAAGTAGACTTTATAGAAACACATCGGATATACGGAACATATACAGAGGTGCATTATGATGCACAAGTGAACAGAGAGCACCAATGTGCTAATAATCAGAGAGCACCAACGTGCTAATATCAGAGAGCACCAACGTGCTAATATCAGAGAGCGCGCTAAAGTTCCTTAATGGCATGCCACTAATATCCCAGTAGTTCTAAATTTCGTCTACTTGGGCATTAAAGCTGAATCTCATATATTTAAATAATTCACATAAATATTTCAAAAAGGATAAATAACAATAATTTAAAATTCTTGTAGTACTTACAACAAAAGGTTGAGGTGATATAAGTTCTTCCTTCACTCCTTAACCTTCTCTTTTCCTTTTCCTTCAATTCGGTCCTCTCCTTCCTTTTCTTTTTCTTCAATTTCATATAAACATATAACATTTATATGTTAAAATAATCAAATAATTTCCTGTACAATTTAATAAAATAAACATATATTTTATGATAAATTCATCCTTTCTTACTTTTGCTCACATTTCAATTTAATCCTTTACTCATAAACTTATTCAAAGCTGTCCTTTTGTGTCATAGTCACTAAATTATTTATTTCTAGAGCTACAGAACTCCAAATGAAGAACTGTTAATTTTTCCTGAAACTAGACTCACATATATTCATACCATAAAATTTCCAGAATTTTTAGCTGAGTCAATTAGTACAGCTTATTCATCAAAGTCACCCCTGTTCTGCTGTCTGGCAGTTCTGGCCCTTCTTCACTAAAAATTAATTATCTCTTTATACAAGATTCAGATGATGTTCTCGTTTATTTCTATTGAAAATAGACTCATTAAGGATTCTAAACATATTAATTTAAGCCCCTAATTATTTTTCTCCAATTTTTTATGATTTTCCAAAATCAGAACAGGGGATCTCAAAATCACTTTGAACCAGTCTTACAAAAATCTAAATATCGCAAAATACAGAATTTCTTTGCTTTCTCTGTTTCTTTCATATGAAAATAGGCTCAATAAGCTTTGATTTCATATCTCACTCAGCTTCTAATTCCACTTCTATGATTTTTAGTGATTTTTCAAAGCTAGTCTACTGCTGCTGTCCAAACTGTTTTAGTGCAAACTGTTTATTACAACTTTTTCCCTAAGCTTTTAATAAATGATAATTTCGTCCCTGCTCAATTAACTTCTCAGCTAAGCTGATTTTTCTCAATAAACACTTTATTTTATCTCTTTAAACTACTTTATAATCTTTGGGAATCAGAATTTCAGTAATAGACTTTAATTCCAAACATTTTTACAATTTTATTCTTAAAATCAATTTCTAACTAGATATTCCATTAATTAAACCCCTAATTCATCAATTTGATCCACATAACTCATGTTCAAAAATCTAAGAATTTCCAAAATTTCAACTTGATTCAACAAAACTTTGTTCTACAACTTATAAAACATCAAAATTAGAAGAAATGGGCTAAATTAACTTGCCAATTAAACATCCAAACTTTAAATCATCAATTTCTCCTTTTTCTTTCTTTCCCTTTTTCTTCCCCTGCTTTCGTCTTGTTCTCTGTTTCTTTTCTGTTCTTCTTTCTTTTTCTTTTAGTTTGTTTGTATATATATAATAATATAATAATATAATATATAATATATAATATAATAATATACTTTAAAAAAATCTCAGATTTTCATACTTAAACCGCCTCAACTTTACAAAATGGTATAATTGTCATTTTGGTCCTTCATAATTTCTTTTAATCTATAATTTAACTTTTACTTTCATTTCAGTTTAGTCCTTTTCATTTAATTTCCTACCCAGACGTTAAAATTTTCTAACGAAAGTTTAATACACATTACTAATATTTTATAAATATTTATAAAAATATTTCCTATCATATAAATATTCATACAAATATATTGAAATAAATTTCTCTTTAAATCGGATTTATGGTTGCGAAACCATTGTTCCGATAACCTTGAATTTAGGCCATTACAATTAGTCTTTAGATTATCTAAATCAAGCTCCCGAGATTCAAAAAACATAAAAATTACAAGAAACCGATAAAAAATAACTTACCAATTGAAGTTTGAAGCTAGACGTGAGCTAGGTCTTTTCCTCCCTTTGATGAAATTATTTTTAGGTTGAAGATGATGAATGTAAATTATGTTTTCTTTCTTTTACTTTTAATAATTTCTTTTCGTTATAAAATTAACTAAATAATATAAAACAAACAAACATTTCCATTAATTTTTAAGCTATCTACTATCCATGCTTTAAAAAATATGGCTATTTTCCTTATAAAACCATTTAAACTTGTTTTTACAAACATTTAGTTCATGTAATTCAATAGTGATTAACTTTTGTAGCTTTTATGATTTAGTCCTTTTTTCCTTAATTAATTAGCCAAATGATAAAATTACCAGACCAAAATTTAATACGGCATTTATATAACTTCATAAATACTAAATAAATAATATTTACTAACTCTTATGTCGGAATTGTGGTCCTAAAACTACTATTTACAAAATACAATTGATTTTCAACAGCACGACCCCCAACACATTTAATAGTCTCATTACTAGAAGGGTCCCCAATACCATCAGGAGCCTTGAGTTCCTCACTCGCTTCACCATCCAGGGCCTCTAAACCGTCACCCTAAAAAAATCAATTATACATAAGGGTCTCATTCTCTCAGAATACTCATCCCACTTTAGACCATCAAGATAAAAAATATCAAACCCAATGTCCTTCTTCTCGTAACTTGTAAAACTCTCGATGGGATTGATATCTAGGTTATATAGATAGGTAAGCCCATGGTGTAGTTGCGTCCTCAAAATGGCATTCCTCGTACCTGAGTCTGATGCATTCTCAACCTTCTTTTCAATCTATGACTTGTAAGGGCATGAGCCTGTTGCTCCATTTTTAACTCCTTCTTTTGAGCTACCGCTGCTTGAGCTGTGTCTCATTCAGCATTGTATTTCTTAGCCTAGTCCCTCCAAAACTTGACATCTTCACAATCCTTATTCTCAGCAACCTTTTACTTCTCAGTTGCAACCAGGGCCTTGTCCTCAGTAACCTTAGTAGTATTAGATGACCTATGCAAGTCTATGATAGTCCGCATATACATCTCAACAATAACCATTATTCCTTTAAAGAGATCTTCAAAACTTGCGCACAAAAATTATAGTATGACCAACCAAAGACATTTAATAAGATCACAAGAATAAGAGATTGCTTACCGGGTGGAGCCTGGAGAGTATTTTGTAGAACACTAGGTATTGTTGGTGTAGAAACAACAATAAGAAGAGTAGTGGGGTTAGCAACACCTTTCTTTTTACTCACTACAACAGGAGTAATAGACCTTTTACCATCAAAAGGGGTTTTTGTTGACCTACCCCTCAAATCACCACTGGTGGGGGCCTTCCTCACAGTATCTCCTCCCGTAGTAGAAGACTCCTTTACTAACTCAACCTTCTCCCAAAAATTGGTGTTAAAAAAAAGAGAAAAAACAAAGGAAAGTGAACTTTTTTCCACTCATTTTACTTCCTCTCTTATGTTAAAAAAAAAAAAAGTTATCCAAATAAAATAAAGTAAAAACCTTTCCTTTGAATTACTTAAGTTTTCTTTCTCTTACCTCAATCCATACTATGTAAGAAAAAGCGAATTAGCGATTTGAAAAAATAAAAAAAAAGAAATAAAAAAAAAAAAGGAAAGAACACACAGATTTTACGTGGAAACCCTTTCGGGAAAAAACCACGGGCAGAGGAGAAGAAAATTCACTATGTCGAATTCAAATCAATTACAAGAGGAATAGACCATGTCTATTTATAGGCTTATAAAGCCATATTCTAATAGGAGTGTAGTAAGATTGAAACTCCTTATTCTAATCAATATCAAATAGATGGAGTTTAATAAGGTTTAAAAAACCTTATTCAAAATAAAATAAAAGAAGTGTAGTTCTATAGGGATTCTTCTTTTATTTTATTTTACCATTGTATTTTATTTAAATAAGAATTTGGGTCACTTAATTCTAACAATCTCCACCTTGACACGAATTCTCAATAAACAAGTTCTTCATCGCGAACTCTTAACGAACAAGTTCTCCACCTCTTCCACAAACCCCTTAAGGGTTTAACTTCAACAATGAACACCAACCAAGTCTAAGCAATGCTTAAACTTGGTTATAGGAAATGACTTAGTCATCATATCTGCGGGATTTTCATGAGTACTAATTTTGCTCACAACAATATCACCACGAGCAATAATATCACGAACAAAATGATCTAGAACATCAATGTGTTTTGTTCTCTCATGAAACATTTGATCTTTTGTAAGGAAGATAGCACTCATTGTCACAAAATCTGTGCTAATTTGAAGGTCTTCATTTAGCTCACTAAAGAGTCCCTTCAACCAAATAGCTTCTTTACAAGCCTCGAGAATCGCCATGTACTCGGACCCGATGGTAGACAAAAGCGTCGTAGTTTGCAAAATAGCTTTCCAAGCGATTGCACAACCTCCGATTGTAAAGACATAACGAGTGAGAGATCTTCTTCTATCAAGGTCTCAAGCAAAATCAGCATCAACATACCCAATGACTCCATCTCTAGTTCTTCCAAAGCGTAAGCAAACATCGGTAGTACCTCGCAAGTATCTTAAAATCCATCGAATCGCTTTTCCAATGTTCTTTACCGGGATTCGCCATGTATCGCTAAGCTGCTGACTTGATTGCATATGATAAATCGGGCGTGAACAAACCATAGCATACATGAGAGATCCCCATTGCACTAGAGTATGGAACATGTGACATGTACTCAATCTCATCATTTGATCGTGGAGACAAAACCGATGAAAGTCGAAATGAATTTTGCTAAAGGAGTACTAACAGAGCTTAGCACTCTGCATATTGAACACGCAAAGAACTTTCTCAATGTACCCTCCGACTTAGGTACAATTTACTTGCTTTTCTATCTCACGAGAATCTCCATACCAAGTATCTTCTTTTCTTTGGTCCTAAATCTTTCATCTCAAATTCTTCATTTAGTTGGGATTTGACCTTTCTTATCTCTCCTTTATCTTTTCTTTGCTATCAACATGTCATCAACATAAAGAAGTAGATACACAAAAGAACCATCCTTTGTTTTTCTTAAAGTAAAACACACAATTTATCAAAACTACTTCTTTTAAAATCATGAGAAGTCATAAAGGAATCAAACCTCTTATACCCTTTGTCTTGGTATTTGTTTCAAAACAAGTAAAGAGACTTTTTTCAGCAAGCAAACATAGTCCTCCTTTTACGAGATTGTAAAACCCTCTGGGTTGTTGCATGTAAATATCTTCCTCAAGTTCTCCATGCAAAAATGCGGTTTTACATCTAAGCCCATTCAAGCTCCAAATCTTGCATAGCCACAATACCAAGCAAAGCTCGAATCGAACTATGCTTCACAACTGGGGAGAACACATCTGTGAAGTCCACTCCTGGAATTTGACTATAACCCTTTGCAACAAGCCTTACTTTATATCTGGATTCTTCAACTCCTGGAGTCCCTTCTTTCTTTTTAAACACCCATTTACAGCGAACAACCTTTTTACCTTTAGGAAGTTTCACAAGATCCCATGTTCTATTTTTATGGAGTGATTCTATTTCCTCTTGCATAGCAAACATCCACTTTTCTGAGTCTTCATTTGCTAGCCTCGGAATAATTAGAGCGGATCTTGGTTTGCATCTATATCTTCACCACATTTAAAGCATAAGCAACTAGGTCACCTCAAAGATACTTCTTTGGAGGTTTAATTTCTCTTCTAGTTCTGTTTTTGGCGATAGAGTATTTTGGTGAAGAATCAACTCTATTCTCAATTTTTGTACTGGCTTGAGGAGTTGACTCTGTATTAATCTGATGCTCCACCTGCTTTTGATTTTCTTTATTGGAAGAGTCTTTAAGAGATAAGTTAGGTAGCATAGCAGTTTCATCAAAAACAACATCTCTGCTAATCACAACTTTTCTATTTTCAGGACACCATAACTTATACCCTTTTACACCAGCTTTATAGCCAAGAAAAACACATTTAATGGATCTTGGTTCCAATTTTCCATTATTAGCATGAGCATACGCAGGACACCCAAAAATCTTTAAATCAGAATAATTAGCAGGATTACCATACCATACCTCTTGTGGAGTCTTTTTCTCAATGGCAATGGATGGAGATCGGTTGATCAAAAACATGCGATGAAAGGTCGCTGGCCCAAAACGACTTTGGTAAGTTGGCATTTGACAACATGCATCGAACCTTCTCCATAATCGCTCGTTCATTCGCTCGCAACACCGCTTTTTGTTGTGGAGTATGATGACGAATCAAGTGTCTCACGATCCCTTCCGACTTGCACGAGTTTATTAAACTCATCGAACAAAACTCTAAGCCATTATCGCATGCGGAGGTATTTTATTTGTTTTCTGTTTGTTTTTCAATCATAGCTTTCCAAGACTTAAATGCGGAAAACACATCGCTTTTACTGCTTCAAGAAGAATGCCCAAACTTTTCTAGAAAAATCATCAATAAAAGTTAGCATATAATTGGCTCCACCTCTCGAAGGCACTCTTCTTGATGGCCCCACAGATCGAGAATGAATATACTCCAATGTTCCCTTCGTGTTATGGATTCCTCTAGTGAATCGAACTCTCTTTTGCTTCCCAAAGCGCAGTGCTCGCGAACTTCGGTTTGCAAATTCCTTGCCCATCAAGAAGTCCTCTTTTGCTCAATTCGCCATGCCATTCTCACTCATATGCCCTAGGCGCATATGCCAAAGTTTAGTAATATCATCATCGATAAAGAAGAGGAAGCGGCAATTTGCATCACCAATATGATAGAAACCGCAAAACATATAACTTGGTAGCCTTTCTCGCGCCTTTCATCACAATGAGGAACCTTTGGAAATCTTCAAAATCCCACTTTCACTATGTATTTGTACCCTTTTGAATCAAGAGTACTCAACGAAATTAAATTTCTCTTCAATTCGGAACATGCCGTGCGTCACTAAGTGTTCGACAACTCCATCAAACATCTTAACTTTAATTGTTCCAACACCTGCAATTTTACACGAAGCATTATTTCCCATCAAAACAACACCTTCGGATCCGTTTCATAATTTGTAAACCAATCCCGATTGGGACTCATGTGAAAGGTGCGGCTGAATCAAGTATCCACTCCTCGCTCTCTTTTGAATTATTGTGAGAGGCAACTAGAAGTTCACCATCACCGTAGTCTTCTACAATATCGACTTCACGAAATTTTACGGTTGTTTTCCCCTTTGATTTCTGGCCTCCTTTTAATTTTGTTCGTAGCTTGTAGCACTCAGATTTAATGTGCCCTTTCTTCTTGCGAAGTTACAAGTTTTACCTCTGTTTGAAGACTTTGATCTACCCTTAGATTTATCGCGAGGATTTCGTTCTGTGTCCTTCCACGATCATCATCGCATTCGATCTTGTCTCCCACGAACGATGAGACCCTCTCCGAGAGTCGATTTTAACCACAAGATGCTTCATCTTATCATACGAGGTCAAAGAATCATAAACCTCATCAAGCGTGAGAGACTCGCGGCTATATAAAATCGTGTCTCTAAAGGTTGAATAAGGACGGGAGCAACGAACAAAGCGAGAATCAACCCTAGATCTTCCTTATCATATTGAACCTCCATGGCCTCTAAGTTTGAGAGAATTTCTTTAAACATCGTTAAGTGTTCGTACCTGACGCACCTTCCTCCAAGCGATGAGCATAAAGACGTTGCTTCATATGCAACTTGCTAGTTAAAGTTTTCGACATACATATTTGCTCTAGCCTCTTCCATAATCTTGCGGCGATCTTCTCCTTCATCACATCTGCAAAATTTCATTAGACAAATGCGGATGTAAGCGTGTTAGTGCCTTTCGATCCTTGCGCTTCTTATCTTCCTCTCTGTCAATGTCGAAGGCATCTTATCTACCCCTAACAGGGCTTCCTCTAAATCCATCGTGCAAGAAGCCGCTGCATCTTTATACGCCACAACGCTGAATCGGTGTTGCGATCCAACAGTGAATTTCATACTTCAAAAGACGCCATTACCGTGATCGAGATGAAAAACCGGAAGCTCTTGATACCAATTTGAAAAAATAAAAAAAGAAAGAAAAAAAAAAAAAAAGGAAAGAACACACATTTTACGTGGAAACCCTTTCGGGGAAAAAACCACGGCGAGAGGAGAAGAAAATTCACTATGTCGAATTCAAATCAATTACAAGAGGAATAGACCATGTCTATTTATAGGCTTATAAAGCCATATTCTAATAGGAGTGTAGTAAGATTGAAACTCCTTATTCTAATCAATATCAAATAGATGGAGTTTAATAAGGTTTAAAAAACCTTATTCAAAAATAAAATAAAAGAAGTGTAGTTCTATAGGGATTCTTCTTTTATTTTATTTTACCATTGTATTTTATTTAAATAAGAATTTGGGTCACTTAATTCTAACACGATTAGCTTATATATTTTAGAATGTGGACATTGTTGGATATGTGAAAATATGAAATGAAGATAGTATTTATGAATGTTATATTAGAATATAAAAGTACCCCGAGAATGTAAAGTAAGTTTTTAAAACTAAACTCCTATTCGAAAAATACTATATTCCAAAAAATAATTAAAGTAAATTTTAGCATACTAAAATTACAAATCACATTCCAATATTAGTTGTTGGTTTTTTTATAAACACGTATCCACCCTCCACCAAACAATCAATAAAAGTAAGGGAAATAAATAGTAACAATATATAATGATATGATTAGAGGGGGGAAGCTTAGGTTAGCGCGGCTGACAAGACTGTCTTTCGGCGATGCACGTCTGTGAGTTAGAGGCGCTCTCTGTTCTTTTCTTCTTTTTAGTACTCCCATCCCTTGTTTCTCTGTGGCCTATCGCTACAATATAAGCACTTGCATTCCCATTTTGTCTCTCAGTTGTATTTCCAACTAATTATCACTGTTCATTCTACCTTCGCCTTTTTCATTCCTTTTCCAGCTTTCCATCGCCACTATTCAAAGATTAGATTTCATAGCTTCTCAATCTTAGCTCAAAGAATCTATAATTAAGATACTTTAATAATCGCGGCCACAATTAATTAAGGTTTAGGGGGTGGGAGTCGACGGGCCTTGGGAAGTAAGATCAGCATTTCCTCCATCCCTTACCCCCTAATGATCCAATAAACCAACCAACCCACTCTTTTTTCTTTTCCTTCGCTTTTGGTTCTTTGGGTACTTCCATATACTTGGTTTATCATTGTGGAAGAAAATAGTCCGAATGGAGCTGTCTATAATTGATCAGCCTGGGGTTAAGAAACATGTAGGGTATGTTTCCCCATCCCAAATAATAGTGAGAATATGTAATTATTATTTTAGTCATTATGTCATCTTGCAACTACAAGGGTTTTAATTTCTTCAAAATCTAAATGGAAAAGTATAATGCATGTAAATGTAACTGGAATCCATTTCTAAAGACAAACCATAAATTTAGTAGTTGAGAGTAATTCATTAGGTGGAAAAAAAGAAAAGAAAAGCAGTAGGTAAACCACAAAAATGCATAACCGAACTCTGCATTTTTTTGGACAATTATTGAGGTCGTCTCATTAATGACCCTCACGATTTGCTACTTTGTCCTCTGAGGAATCATTTAATAAGAACATTAAGGAGAGAGCATTTCTCCATATCCTCCACCCTGTTACAAAATTTCTAAGCTCCAGCCCAAGTTGGTGGAGCTTAAATTTATAGACGTGGTTCAATTTTTATTCAGCAATAAAGGAGCCCTGTTTCTGGGACCGGCTTTATCATTTTATATTTCGGGTGGCATTGCACCTCGTGCCAGCCATAAAAATGGGTGCTTCTTGTTTCTTAAGCACCTGGACAGTGAAAACTCAGAGCTATCATATAATAATTTACTGCCTTTCTCCAAAATCTGCCAAATAGAAAACGACAAATGGCCGAGCAGGTTGTTTCACTAGGGGCTTAAAAGCTTGAATTTATGCCATTTTTCCGTAAAAGTATACGAAGATTTTTATATTAGGAGTCAAATTATATTTTATTTTTTTTAAATTAAAAATGAGTGAATTAGTTCATGTAGATTAGATTAAAGAGTTAATTGGTCATTTCTGTTAAAATTTTCGCCTATTTGTACTATTAAAAATTAGCGTGGCTGATAAAATAACAAAACAGTGACACGTGACGTGCCACATATATCACATGTTGACATATGAGATCGGTTTTTAATAGTAAAAATGAATGAAATTTTTAACAGAAGAATTATTGTGCTCTTGAATTTAATACACATAGACTAATTTGACTATTTTTTTTAATAGAGAAACAAAATGTAATTTAACTATTAATATGTAGTGCAATTTTTCATAAAATGTAATTGCAGAAATGAGAAAGTAATAATATTGGGTTATGCAGATATATATCGTTGGGCCTGGTTTCGGCTTTTGGAAAAGTTCATAACTTTCATTTTCTGCTGAAACCATGGGCTTATAAAGGTTCAAGGAATAAAAAATTTAAACCCGTTTTTAAGCTATATTCTGTCTGTATTTAATCAATTTCAGTGTCAAATTCAGTGCTGATTAAGTTGTATACGTAAAAAAGATTTTTTAAGTATAAATATAATAAATTATAATTATAAATACATATTTAAACAACTATAAAATATGTTAAATCAATACAAAGAACAAAGAAACACTAAAAAAACGTACATAATCCGACAAAATCCATATATGACAAAGTAAAAAATACCATAGAAATCATTATACTAAAAAAGAAAAAAATAATTTATGTATATTAAATTAAAGAGCAAAACGATTTGTCTGTTAAAATATTCATCTATTTTTATTATTGAAAATTGATCTCATAAAGCACACATAGCATGTCACGAGTAAATATTTAATTATTCCGTCACACCACTTTTTAGTAATAGAATTGAATAAATCTTTTAACAAAAAAAATTAATTTTACGGAAATTAATTAATTAATTTTTAATTTACTCACATTACAAATATAAAACCTAAAACTTAAAAACTTAAACTTTTGCCAACGATGCAAAATTGATTTAACAATTGACTTACTGTGCATGTATTTGTTTCTGGTCTTTTAATAGGCTCATGTGTCACCCAACCAACTGCTACACTTTAGTGGTCTACGTTCAATAGAGACATTGGGTTTTGACTAACAATATGCCCAAAATTTCGAAACAAACTTGATTATGCTTTTCTTGCATCCTTGTATAAATTTCAACCTCATCATCCACATGATTTTCGCTTCTTGATTTTAATACTCGAAACCTTGTCGGCACAACTACTTGTAGATTTTATTTGGATCATACCCTAAGAATCTTACAATCAAAATGGTCCAAAAATTTAAGCTTTATATACAAGTAGGGTCATTTACTCAGTGTGATATGTTTCTAGGTATTAATGTTGAGCATGTCTAATCCACAAATGTTGTTTAAACGATTCATAATATAGCCATGTGACAACTTGTATAATTTAGTTTTTATTATTGTTAGCACTATTATCATGTTTTAATTAAAAAAAGAAGAAGAAAAGAGATATATAGGGGTCTCATATCCTAACTTAAATGAATGAAATAGCTTTTATGATACCATATAATATGTTTGATGGCACTATTTCATAAATGGGATTGAAGTATTTATTTATTTTACTTAAATTCTTAAAAAGTTAATAGAACAACAATTTAGACCAATTTTTTTCCAGGAAAATTAATAGCATTCTCTGGAAGTGAAAGGAAAAAGACTATTTATATTTATTTATGTAGGGTTTTAACTTTTTAAGATAGTAAAACAACATCCTTTGACGAACATTTTCACATACTAATTCTTAGCATATTTATTAGGAAAGCGTAAAGCATCGAAATTTACAATAAATTTAAGTTTTTTTTTTTTTTTAATTTGCTTTGCTTGAACCTTGTCAAAGTGAGAGTCCCATGAAAACGAAAGAATTCCGTCCTTTTATTTGGGGTTAATGATGTCAAGAACCCTGGGAAAACGACCACTTGCTTTCATGTTGTTTAAACTAATATTTTTTAATAATAGTCTCTACTTTTCAATTCTTTGTTCATTGGCATAATTTTTGACAAGAAGGAAAACCCAAAATTTGTTTTTGTTTTTTCTTGATATATTTTGTTGACGAGGGAATTTTGAACATCTGATCATGCAAGTGGAGTAGAGAAAAAAAAGAAAAGAAAAAGAAGACACTATGAACTGGTTGATGAAAGTAGATCAATGGTATTATTTTAAAAAGGCTGCCCACATGATTGTATTGCGAGCTTTGCCTCTGCCCCCACTCCCAACATAAACAGCTTTGCTCTGCATTCTTTTGATTCCTTTTTTGCTTTTTTTCCCCCTACTTTTCAAGATAAAAGACAGTTAAAAGAAGAGCAACGCAAAAGCCTAGACCCTAGAAACCATAGCCTATACAAGTCTACAACATCCAAATTCCCAAATATAGTCTTTTTCTTTCTCTTTCTCTTGTCAGTCATATTTGAATTGAACCCACAAATACAAAGCCTGGGACTTTGCTTCTATTCATATATCTTTTCTTCATGTTTTCCTGAAAATTTGCTGTTACTATTAACAGTAAAAAGGTATTATTATTGTTTGAAGAAGGAAGAGATGAAGAAGCTTCTGCAGCTGTTTCTTTTCCTTGTTTCACTTATTTTTACTCATGAAAACATGATTGTTGTAGCCGTACAAGGCCCTCTTGCTTCCTCTTTATCCCCCGTTTCATCGCCCTTTTCTAGTCCCATCTCTGCTTCAATGTCTGCCTTTTCTCCAGGTAGTACTACTTCATTTTTGGTCATGAATGTAACTGCCCATTTCCTTCCTCTTTTTTTTTTTTTTTTTTTTTTTTTGTTTCTAGTCTGTCAACTAGTGGACATAAAACACTTGTTTTTTTTTCGACCGGCTAGTTAAACGACGGTCTTATCACAGTTCAAATTTCCATTCGGTGCATTTAATATTATTTTGAATGTGGACAGTGTTCGTTTTGCTTCATGGAAATCTTACCCAGTTTATAAACAACCTTTTTAAAAAAAAAAAAAAGTATTTTTGAACTTGGTGGAAGCTTTCCTTCTTTTGTTGTTTTATATCCTAAAAAAGTTGTATTTTTGACTCTATAAAGTGGTTAATGGGATAGCAGGATTTCAACTGGGAAGTGAAGAACACACAAAGAAGGATCCACCCAACAAAATGTTAATTGCTATCATTATTGGTTGCTGTTCCTTGGGTGCAATTATCTGTTCGTTGTTTTGTTTATGGATTTATTACAGGAAGAACTCGCACAAGTCCAGCACAAACGATGCTAAGAACTCAGGTAACAGCCCATACCCTTTCAGTTTTTCTTCATAGTTCTGGAACCATGAGAGCTTGGGTTTAGGACTGATAATTTCCCCTGCTTCTTCTTTGTGGTCTTAAATTTGAAGATGCTGAGAAAGGGAGTGGTTTGGCACCAGTTTTTGGTAAATTCAAGGCTACGAGGACGGTTTCTAAAGAGGGTTCTGCTTCATTTATGGAGTATAAGACACTTGAAAAATCTACAAACGAGTTTCATCAAGGTAATATTTTGGGTGAGGGTGGATTTGGGTGTGTTTACAAGGCTCAATTCGATGTTGGTTCTTTTGCTGCTGTTAAGAAGTTGAACTGTGCAAACCAGGATGCAAAAAGAGAATTTCAGGTATTATTTTTTATGGAATTCTTTTCTTTTTTTTTTCTTTAAAGAAATTTATTAGTTCCTTTTATGTGTTGAGTTATTGTATGGAATTGCAGAATGAAGTGGATTTACTATGTAAATTTAAGCATCCCAATATAATTTCGCTGTTGGGTTTTAGTAGTGAAAACGAGATGAGGTTTATTGTATACGAATTGATGCCAAATGGTTCTTTGGAAACACAATTACATGGTAACTTTTTTCTCTCCCCTGACTCTCATAAACAACTTAAGAAATCAACACTACAAAAAAATGTATTAATTTTGTTTCTGGAAAATTTTAAATTATATCGCAGGACCTTCTCGTGGATCGTTATTAACTTGGGATATGCGGATGAAAATTGCTTTGGATACAGCAAGGTAAGGCTTTGTTTTAATTTTTCACTTATTCCTCTTAGATAATGAGTATATTCTTTAATAAATTTTAAATGTTGACCAGAGGATTAGAGCATCTGCATGAACATTGCAATCCACCAGTCATCCATAGAGATCTGAAATCATCTAATATTCTTTTGGATTCAGCCTTCAATGCTAAGGTAATAATTATAGTGTAAATCATTAGACCTCCAACACTCTTTTAGTATTGCATTATTATTATTATTATTGCTGCTGGACATTCAGTACTAATGTCCTATATTAAGCGTATTGAAGCTTACATTCTGTCATCATGGCTCCATACAGCTTTCGGATTTCGGACTTGCAGTAACTGATGCAGCCCAAAACAAGAATAATTTGAAGCTTTCGGGAACTTTAGGCTATGTTGCTCCTGAATACCTTTTAGATGGTATACTCTCTGCACTAATTAGCTCTCATTTTCTGATCTCAATAAATATATGGGCTATAAGACAGCTGCACTAATTTTTATTTCTCTTTCATACTATTGGCTTCAAAGGGATCTGGGAATGGCATATCAGCACTCATTTCACTTTCAGTATGAGTGAAATGAAGTTCATAACTCTTTTCATAAGAAGCTTAAATGCATTATCTGGTTTTGTAGGTAAATTAACAGATAAGAGTGATGTGTATGCTTTTGGTGTTGTGCTGCTGGAACTTTTATTGGGAAGAAAGCCTGTAGAAAAACTGGCACCAGCTCAGTGCCAATCTATTGTCACATGGGTAAGTATGCCTTGCTCTTATGTTAGTTCAGGTTAAAAAAAGAAGAAGAAAGAGATTGAATGTTTGAAAAGCCATATTATTATTGAATGCAGGCTATGCCTCAGCTTACTGACAGATCTAAACTCCCTAGCATCGTGGATCCTGTGATACGAGATACAATGGATCTAAAACACTTGTATCAGGTTGGTAAGCTGCTAGTTAAAAAAATGTACTGTGAGTGTCATTACTTGGTTGGAAAACTTGATTTTGATTCTAAAAGCTAAACCCAAATTTGACTTTATTTTGTTGTCTACCGTGTCAGATAAGTCTTACTGGTTAGGTTAGGTAGGAACGAGTGAACTGAGAAACACCCATTCTTTCAGTTTGGAGACTGATTTTCTTTATTTTGCTTAATTTGACTTTGTACCCCTTTAGAATGAAGATTCCTGAGCAAGCAACCACATAGAAAAATTTGTCCATTGTTCTTATTAGGCTTGACTATGCATGTCCTTGGGCTAAATTGTGGTCCTCCATTCTGAAAAAGAAAAGAGGAAAGGTTGTAGCTTTCGGTCACTATCACTAAAGATCTGCTTAATGCTTTGCTAATTACATAGTGGAATCGTGATATGCAGGTCGCTGCTGTTGCTGTGCTATGTGTGCAACCTGAACCAAGCTATCGTCCATTGATAACTGATGTGCTCCACTCGCTTATCCCTCTTGTTCCTATGGAGCTTGGGGGGACTCTAAGAGTTACACAACCTGCAACACCTTAACCCTACAAACTTCCTCTTGTGTGTCGACTGTCTCCAAATCAAGTATTTGATCATTCCATGTAATCCCGGGCTTTGCCTCAATTAAATCACACATGCACATCAGTTCCATTGCCCAGATTTGATGATAATTTATACCGCAAAGTGTAGTCGGTCGAGCTGGTGTGGAGGATTTTCTGATTGTTGTTGATATCCTTTGTAAATTGCACTATATTCGGAATGCTTTCTTTATACAATTTTAGATTCATACAACGATAATTTGAACAAAATTTGGCCTTTGCTGTCCAAATCAATTGAATATGGCTAAAAGGACCGGTAAATCTACAAGGAGCAGATGAGATATGATGATGTAAGCGTTAATTTAATGCATATTAGGTACACCTGCACGGGCATTGGAAGGCAAAAGAAGAAAAAAAAAGTATTTTGTGGAAATTAATGGGTTATTTATTTTATTTTTATGGCTCCCACAGCTACAAAGGTGACGAGATTTGCAACGTAAACGTGTGCATGAATTGCTAATCACCATATTAAATCAAATCACCATAGTGATAAACAAGAGATCTGATTTAATATAGTGATTTGATTTCTTTATCACTATGGGTGGGAATGGGATGTAATTAATAAAAACGGGTTGCATTGATATCACCATTGATGGGATGCAATAAACACAAACAGCAATTAAATGGAATTGAGAGGATATTTTTATAAGATTTTTGATTGACTAATTGCCGCAAAATAAAATAAAATCTTTACTTCTTGTAAAAGAGAAAAAAAGCCCAAAATTTATGGACTCTTATATAGTCTCTGGTTCTAATTCTTATCGTTGTGTCTTTAATTTAATGGCGGCTTTATCTCGAGGCGCACTCTATTTATTTGATTCCCTCCAATATCGTGCATTATTTCTGGAAGGAAAATGGCAGCCTAATCAATCAAGTTTCCTTTAATATGTATTTGAAATCTATTATACGCTGGCTGGATGAGAAAAGACTTGGTTTCCTTGATTGTATTCCATAAATGGATCAAATCCCGGTTTATTCTCTCATAATTGTTGGAGATTTCACCTCTTTTATCTCCGAAATATTAAATTTACTCGGATTTCAGAAGGCATTTTCCTGCAAAATTTCACCCTTTAAGTTCATATCCTTTGGCAAGTTTCAACTTTTGAGTACTGAAAAAAAATGGACCCAATACGCAAGAAATTGCTCATAGCAGCATTTACTATACTTTGTTTTTCATTTACTGCAATTTTATTGTCTTTGGTTTGCTTATGGAAGATTCATAGGAAGAAGAAGAACAATTCAGAAAAACTACTTACTCAGGCTGATGGCCAGAGCCTTGGTATGTCTTATTAGTCAAAATTAACGTTTGATTTGTATGATATTTTGTGAATGTTTTTATTATTATTATGGTCTAATTACTTCATGTTTTGGTAGAAGATGCTGAGAAGGGGGTTGCATTATCACCATCATCATTCTTTGCTAAATGCAATTCATTGAGTACACTGTCACTCAAAGGATTTGCTTCATTTATTGATTATAAAATGATTGAGAAGGCTACTAAAAATTTCGATAAAATCAACATATTGGATGAGAGTGGATTTAAACTTGTTTACAAGGCCATACTTGATAATGGTACTGAAGTTGCTGTGAAGAAGGTGTTTTGCTTAACTAAGGGTATACAAAGAGAATTTGAGGTATTACTATTGAACTACTTTTTAAAACATTTAGAACCCTTTTTTGTTGTTTTTGTTTTTCTGATTATGCTGTAATGCTTGCAGAATGAGGTGAAATTATTGAGCAGATTTCATCATTCCAATGTAATTTCTTCTTATGGATATAGCATTGAAAATGAAACAGGGTTTGTGGTGTATGAATTGATGCACAATGGTTCCTTGGAAACTCAATTGCATGGTACAAAATTTTTCCACCCTTGTTTAAGAACTCTTTTTTTATTTTCTTTACTAACCCAATTCTCCCTCTTGATTTTAGGACCATCTCGTGGTTCTCAGCTAACTTGGCATAGGCGACTGAAGATAGCTCTTGATATAGCAAGGTGAACATTGGGCAGTGAGCTTTCTAGATTTTACTTACTATAATATGATTTAATATCTTGACTTGTTTGCTCAGAGGATTACAGTATTTGAATGAGCTCTGCATCCCACCCATCATCCATAGAAATTTAAAACCCTCGACTATACTATTGGATTCCAACTTCAATGCTAAGGTAAACAATGTCAAATGATGTAAAACAAAATCAAGGGTTTGCATTAAGATATTGCATTGATATTTTGGTGAGCTTTGGTTTCTTTCTCATCATTTGTATGGGATCCAGATCTCAGACTTTGGTATGGCTGCTGCTGTTGTTGCTGGTGGTGGCGGCAAGGAAGGTGGGCTTAGTAGAAGTCTTAACTTTTTGGGCAAAACAGGCCCAATAGCTCCACAATCCATTTTGAATGGTATGCTCGTAAAATTAAATTTCCAGAAACTTTGGACAAGATACTGTAATTACAAAAATTTGTCACATTTGCTGCTACTGTACTATGATCTTGTTAGGTGAGAAGCTTACCTGTTTTTCCAGGTATATTAACAGATATGAGCGACGTTTATGCTTTTGGTGTTATACTTTTGGAACTTGTATTAGGAAGAAAGGCTTTAGAAATGTCGGAAGTATCAGGGCAGGAATGCCTTGTAAGATGGGTATGCCCGCGCCTGCTCCTACATTTATTCGCTGTAAGAATGTCTGGATTTTAGTACATTTAATATTGTCCTTTATGAATACAGGCCAGGGGTGTGCTCACCGACAGACATGTCATTCCCAATGTTGTGGATCCCGTGATCAGAGGCAGCATGAGCGTCAACCACTTAAACCAGGTTGGAGCAATAGCTATCAAAATTTAAACTTGATGCTATCAAAATTCATCCAGACCGAGCTGATATCATATATGCTTACTACATTCAGGTTGGAGTAATAGCTTATCTATGCCTTGAAGACGAGCCAAAATATCGCCCATTAATAACCGACATTTTGCACTCTCTGGTCTCTCTTGTTCCCGTGGGGCTTGGAGGGACATTAACAGTTTAGCCGCGACTCTTTTCAAAGTAGTTTTAGTTTCTGAATTATCTCCATGCATTTGATTCTGAGCTTAATATATGGAGAGGATAATCTACTTGTTTATAAACATCTGCATTTTTGTATGTTGCAATGTGTTTTGTGAGGCGCTTTGTGCAGCACTTAAATCTTTTGCTCTCACACAAAAAATCTATCCTTGATAATCCCAAGATTTAAACAATTATTTAACATATGAAAATAACATTACACAACAAATTATGAAATCTAAATTTCAACAGTTATCTCTATCATCAGTCAGGAACTCTATTGTAGGAGGCAATCTTATAATAAACAACCATGCGTTCTAGATTTGCTGGAAAACTACACCAGTTTCCACATCCAGCAAAACAAACTAGAGGATGCAAATTGCCTCTATCAAAACTTGAAATATATTAGTGTTTAACGCCCGGTTAACCCACGTTATTACAAAATCCTTTTCGTAAAATCACTTCACTTATGGTTTTCGGTTCAAATCAACTAAAATTCCAAGCTACCATCATCCCAGCTTTTCATTAATTTTAACTGACATTGTGGTAAGAATCAATGATGGCATCGGCAAGGTATTCACACTTGGCCAACGATAATCCTGCAAGGGATATCCTTCCATCCTTGGTCATATATACGTGCCACTTGTTGGTCATGTTATCACACTTAAGAAAAAAACCAAATAACCATTAATAAGAATATTGCCTTATGATGCCTCAGAAAATTTATAATATGATACTTCTATTATTGACATGATCCAATTTTAACCAGTCAGGCATCTGAATTTTGAATCCATTTATCATGTTAACTCAAAGGTAACAGTGTTTAAATTCTAATACGTCAAAGGCCTTGCAAAACATGAACCCAACACGAGGTTATAGGTCAAACATGTGGTGATATAGAGAGTGCAATAAATGAGTACTCCAAAAATGACAAAGAAAGGTGAGAGCAAGCTATTACCTGAGCTTTGTTTAAGCCTGTGAATGAAAACATTCCAATTTGCTTAAGAACAAATGACCAATCCTTCCCACTTTTATCTTTGGAAGAAAGACTGTCGAATAATTTGTGTCTCACATTCTTGATTCTCCCAGCCATCATTTCCATCTCCGCATTCCACTCCTTGAAGAGTGCTGCATCCCCAACAATATTGGCAACAATCCTAGCCCCATGAACAGGAGGATTTGAGTACATTGGTCTAGCAATTCTTTTTAGTTGGCTCTTAACCCTGAAATAGACAGACAGAATAGAACACAACCCTTAAACAATATATCAATTACCATCACAAGGACTAGAAGCCAGTATTAAATTATGTGTAACATGCGACTCATTTGAATTAATATTCATTAGAGCACTTGGTGAAGGAACCTAGGATGTGAAAAGACAATAATTCAATGGTTATAACTTTGCCAACAGATTCACGATGCAAATTAAACACAACCATCAATTATTTTCTGTAAGATTAATTCTTTATGTATCAGAAAGCTAAGAGTGTTAAATATGACAGCATATTTAAACTTGAACACAATCTTACCATTGTCAAGAATGAAGGGAAATTAATATATCCCTGCATGTAACACAGCAAAATTACTGAAAAATAAAAGAAACCTAGCTACATGACCTATTCTTGATTTGCATGCATTTCTAGTTGTTAGCTTAATTGACGAAAAGGTTCACTACATAACATTCCATGATGTTAAGTACAACTGCACCTTGCAGCAGCATCTGGTGATGAGCAAACGACATTAATTGCTCCAATCCTTTCTGCATAAAGGCCAAGATTTTTACTGTATGATTGAGCAGCAATGACCTCCATGCCACGGGCCACAAACATCCTCACAGATGCTGCATCAGCATCAAGGCTTCCACTTGCAAACCCCTATCACCAAAAGTAAATAAACGAGCTCTCTAAATATTATCTTTACCAGAACTCTATATTATGGTACAATTTTAGACCACAACCTTCAACCAAGTTTTATATCAGGCAACTAATACCTGGTATGCAATATCAAAAAATGGGATATGGTTCTTCTCTTGGATAACATCTGCAATTATTTCCCACTGTTCAGGGGTTGGATCAATACCAGTTGGGTTGTGAGCACATCCATGAAGAAGAATAAAAGATCCCTCAGGAGCTGCCTGCAAAGTGCAATTTAAGAATAAATCCTTTGAAGGGGAGAGATGATATTGGTATTTTTTCTTGTGAGCTTTTTAAGGCAGAAGATGACCTTGATGTCTGCTATCATCCCTTCAAAATCCAAGCCAACTGTTTTAGGGTCATAGTATCGGTATTCTGACCATGGGACCTTAGCATCATTGAAAATGTTCTTGTGATTACCTGACACAGTTTTATTAATGATTAGAATACATACTATTGAACAAATTTCCAAGCTAAGCTTAAGATGGTAAATTACCCACCCCACGTGGGAGATGATATCAGAACTTCTCCCCCGGGAAAATATCGTTCTATAAGCGCAGCAGCCAGTCGAAGTGAACCAGTCCCTGAAAGCCCTTGAACTGTTGCAACCTGTTAAATTAAATACATACATTAAAATGAAACAAATTCAAATTTCTCAAACTTTTCCTTAACAGCAAAATTCTTAGGTACCCTTTGTTGCTTTATAACTGGGTTGTCTGCTCCAAATAACAAATCTACTGTCACCTTATTGAAAGCGGCCAAACCTTCAATCGGGAGATACTACATGTGAAAATAGTTTACATTTTAGAAACCTTAAAGGAGATGATGATTTCAGTTATATATGCTAATTAGTAAATTAAGTTACCTCCCGGTTTTCCCCCTTCTCCAGTAGAAGTTTATCTGCCTAGAAAACGGACAGTTTCCAGAATAAAAATAATTTCAGCTCAATTTATAACTGTTGAAGAAATGAATACTCACACATGACAGCAACAAGCAAAGTAAATTAAAAGCTATGTCAATGAGAACTTAGAGGGTGGAGCAGACCACCACTCATAAAATTATATGAACTATTAACTACTTTAGGAAAGAACTCACTAACCTTTTTAACCACATCAAGGACATAGGGCTGTAGCACTTCAGTTCGATAGGCCCCAACTCCAAGGTTGAGTTTCAACTCATGGTTGTCTGCTTTGAAAGCTTCAGAAACCCCAAGAATTGGATCAGGGGGAGCCATTGTTATACCTTCAAAACGAGACACATTGGAAGCGACAACCATTGATATTCGACCAAAAGACTGCAAACAACCAAATAACTCGGATGAAGATGCAAAGAAAGGGAAAAAAGAAAGAACAAAAATCCCAGCGGCCCGCAGTCGATCTATGTAAACCCTCCAACATAAGTGGATTACTACATACATAGATATAGGAAAAACTCCAATTATAATTACTTAACTACACGGAGAGTTGATCTAAAATTGCGAATGGAACAGAAAATTATAGGAAGAAAAAAGAGTACCTTTGTTTTCATGAAGGGATTGTTTTTCTCTTTTTTGAAGCACAAGCTGGTATTTCTAAGATTCAGTTTTCCCTGTGAAGATATCTTCCCATTTCTCAATAACCAAACAGTAAGTAAAAATAAAAACAGAAAAGAAAGACCAAATTTTGAAGAAAGGGATCAGAAATACCTTTTCAATATCATGAGAAGAAAGTGAAGCAGAGGGAGTTGCAGAAGCTAAAGAGAACACCGATGAAGCCATCTGGAAATCTAACAACAAGAATGTCAGTCAGATGAGTAGTTGATTGACCCCTAAACTTTAACAATGTGAATTTGGGAAGGAGAAAGGAGATGAGTGGGGTTGGGTTCGAAAGGAGGTGAGCTCTCACATAAGAACGATCTTAGACAAATAAAGAGGCGATGAGTTCGAAGCGAAAGCTCGTGATGATCAAAATTCAAAACTGGATCTATTTATTATTTATTAAGCTAAAAAAAAATTAGTTAAAACCGTGAAATGGTGTTGGAATCGGAAACCGCATGCGTGCTGTCACTAGCGAGATTGTGATTTGTGTAGGGGTAACATATCGGTCATTCACGAAATAGTTGTAGTAGACTTAACAGTGGGGCATAGTCATTTGCCACATGTCATTTGATGGACGGTTATATCGTTCACCCGACTCAGATCTGAATGGTTCAAGATTGATGATCGTGTCCGATGATGGATTCATGATGTCTACAGAAACAACAAACTCCAAATGTTAATTGGCACAATGACTGTTTTTTACGCCCTTTTTATTTCGATTTGTTATTTGATATACTGGTGAACGGGATTAAAATATAACCATACATCTCATTTATTTATTTATTTTTAAAATATCAAATAAGTACATTTGGTGGTTCCTTTATGAAGAAAATATCACAATAATTGAATAAATAAAAAATCCTAATCTGGGTTTTCTTTCTAGTCTAAATCAGTGAGCTGTTGGAATTGGAATCCATAGGATATAGAGACCGTGTGCTCTGATGATAATTTGATATATCGTGACCTGACTCAGACATGAATGGTTCAGATTTGACGATGCTGTCTGATGTTGGAGTCACAAAAACTACTATAAATGTCTAATCTGCCACTGATTCATACGTGGAACTGATGACGGTAAGCATCATGCAATATCAACAACGATAAAATGCCCAACATCTGTAACCAATGACCTCTCTCAAGTTTCTCACAAAATAGCTACTGACAATGCACCATTCATCAATAAAGAACACAATGCCATCTCTGGAGACGTCATTTTGATCGACTATGATCATTCTCATACTTCACCAGACAAAAGAAACTGAAACAAGCGACCATGATTATGCTTAAATCATCCTAGAATATCCCATGATTTCCTACTCAAAGCAAAACTTAAATCTAGAACTCTTTAAAAAGAACTCATATAGTTGAAACAAAACCTGAATTCAAAAGATTATCTTTAAACCTAACCCATACAAGTTCCTCACACAAACTGGAATTTACTTGATATAAATACAAACCCACAAGTTGTGTATAATCTATTTCTTTAACTGTAACCAAGTAACCTAAAATTAGTCACAAATCAAGCTACGAAACACAAACAACAACCAAGAACCTCAAAACCCGAGCTTTGTACGACGCCAGTGCCTGCGCTTTGCATTATACCTAAAAAAAACGATAAAAATTAAAATCCGAAAAGAACAACTAGCAAGAGATCAAAAAATAAAAATAAAAATAAAGGAAACCTGATGGTATTATCTGTGCGCATTCGGATCCAGTGAGGGATAGGCCTATTTTGCCTCTTCTTCTTGGCCAACTTCTTCTTTATTATGAATGTCTTGTGCGACGGCTATTCATTTCGGTTCCATTTACCAAAATCAACATCAGATTAAATCAAAGAACTAGTGTCAAAAGGAAAAATATCAAACCAAACAATCAGCATGTATATTAACTCATAAACTTATCACAAGATAGAGAGAAAGGAAATAATATCAAAGTACCATTTTGGTTTTCTTCTTCTTTCGATCGGCTGCTCTGCGACGACAGAAAAATCCCTGATTATAAGAAAAGAGAAAGAACCCTGCGAAGACGGTATTGAAATCGGCCAAATTTATAGGAAGACCGAGTTTGACCGCCATTAAATTTGGGGCTCCGAATACTAATGCCCTAGCTCAATTCGTAAAGAGAAGTATATTATTCTTCCGAAGAGGCCCAAGAAATGTGAAGAAAGAGAGAAAAAAAAAAAAGTTGTTGATACAAATGGGCTGAAGATTCAACTCAAATAATCCGATTAGAGATTGTGCGCTATATTCCAGTGGATGGGCTCTAAGCCTAAAACAAATGGATCCTCAAAGATATTGCAAAGCCCAAAATCTTGAAAACAAGAAGGATTTGTTTTTTATGTGCTGTTATAGACCAGATTTGTACACCATATAACCTTACAATATCACCTCATTAAAACTCTTTTAATACTTCACTATAAATCCTTACCAGGTACCATTTTACGTGCTTTTAGGGTTTTACCATGGATTGAATATTTTGATTTAATTTGTATTATTAATTAGAAAATTATATTATTGGTTAATTTGGATAGGTTTTAGAGTAATATTTAGCTATTGATATTTTGATTAGTAATCAATCTTTGTGAAATTGATATGTTATACTATTTACGTGTGCAATTTTCGATCAACAATCACATGAATAGCTTTTAAGGTAATCAAAATATTATTGATAATGTTACAACTTGCCACAAAACTCGCATATTCACATAATCAAATTAGAAGACATGTTAGTCATTCATTTTAATTGGCTGAATTTATAAAATCACCTTTAAGAATTAAAACTAAAAGAAATATATTAGGACTCGATTCGAGGAATACATCATCGAAAATCGAACCATATCACAAATAGCTTTCATCATCAAACTTTATTGGAGTTAATAAAATTGTGCATTTAATTCATCCCACCTTAAAACTTTAAGTGATCACTTCTCAAAAACGACATCTCTAATTGTATACATAAACCACGTAAGCGAAAGCTCTCACCGTGTGGAAAAAAGCAATAGCCTCATCTTTGATTGTTTGCTCATCATAGCATCAATCCCCATTGTTCACTCTTCCAATTTTGTTTCCTGTGAAAATATTTTGCGTTGTTTTTGTCAAATTCTAGTCAATTTTTGTTTGAGGTAGTAACATTTTTAATTCCAAGAGCAATAATGTACTTCAGTTCTTTAATTCGCTTCAGTTTTCTATTAACTCATATATTCCAAATTGTAATACATTTTGATGAAAAACAAAACATACAATGAACATGGCATGAATATAGCATAGTTTTTATTTTTAAACTCTGGCTTGAAAGATTAATATATCTATTAGGAAGAGGAAGAAGTGGCAAACAAAGCAACACATGATCTTTCCAATTAAATACATAGTTAATTGCAATACATATAGCAATATTCCTATTCCAGCCACATGATTTTCTTCGATCAACCATCACGCATATGAAGTTTAACTTGCCAACACATGTGCTTCTGCTTCATCAATCACCAACTTCTTTTTGTACCTATTTTGGAGCTACAAATTTTTTAATTTATGTTTTCATTTCTCCACTAACTTTCTTGTCTTTCTCTCTTCCTTACCTTGCAAGTTAGTTTGATTCAATATTTTGGTTGGATTTGGCTTTACACTGTGATTGGAAAACAAAAATAAGCAATCTCAAGTGTTATTTTTAATTATTTTATCATTACACAAATAGCATAATTCTAAATGGATGTTCAAAACAATATTTAAGTCTATTGTTAAATATATATATATGTTTGTTTAAATTCATTACGGTAGTAATCAACGTATATATGGTAGCTAAAAGGGTCAGAGAAACAAAACAGTGACATGATCACATGGAGATTATGGGATATCATTTTCATGTCAAAACTAATGATGGGATAAGTGGTATGGGGTTTCCAAAAAATTCAAAGAACCAGCCTGGCTAGCTGACTGCCTAAATCCCTTAGACTGCGGCCTGCTTCATGAACAAAACATATTCCTATCACATCATCTTCTTCCCCTTTTTTCTTCTCATCTCATCAACCCTAATCAAACTAAACCACACTCAAATATAGAGAATAAGAAACTTGTTTCAATTTCCCACGTTCACAGCTGTGAGCATGATTTAGCAGTCTCTAATGGTAATTGGATATGTATAAACAAATGTGATTAGGAAAATACATAAGACAAGGCAAACAATAAATGTTTGAAAATGATGGGTGCCCTTATCCCAACAAATTTTTTCTCAAACAAATTCTATTTCGTTCAATCAAGTGTGTGAGTGGGCGAGTTGAAGAGAAAAGAAGCTGTGAAAATAGACAGAAGCGTAGGTATTGTCAGTTAATAGGGTGGGCGGCTGAGGCATCACCTTGAGAAAGATTTTATGGATACCCACACAGGTTGGATATGAAACGACAACCATATCCATCACCTTTCATCACCCATGTTTTATGCTTTCCTTTTTTGAATTTTCTTCTTTTTGGATTCATCTTAATGCGCGTCTGCGCTGAAGCGTGGGTCCTCTCATTTTTTTCTTTCTTTCCAATTCAGGCCTTAATTAATTTACCTCTCATTTCATATTTTGACTTCTCTGAATATAGAATTTATAGGTTAGGTTTAGCTGTAAACCAAGTGTGAGACCAACTTTTTAAATGTTTTTCTATCCAATTACATGCTGTTTTGCTGCTGTGGCTTCTTTTTGTGTTTGGATCTGTGAAAGAACTTGCAATTGCAAACGTCTGTTTATTATATATACATATGTGCTGTTCAAAATAAATAAAAAAAGGGGTCTATTTTTGGATATTTAGGGTTAAATTGAAACAGGTAAGAGTCCAAAAATAGAGCATAAAAACAAGCACCAAGTTGCCAACATTTGCTCAAGAAATGTATGAAAAAGTTAAAACACGACCCTGTCTTATTGTATCATTTGGTTATTCATGAATCAAGCAAATTAATGAGTTAAAAATAGAGGCTAAGAGAGAAGCAACCCGAGCAATGCTTGCTTGCTTACTTGCTTGCAACTGTCTTTCAACGTGCCTTTCGCTTTGCATATTGGTATCTGCATTAATAAGCTTTTTAATCATAGTCACACAAAACATAAAATTTTCATCCGTTATATATGTTGAAAGAAAGGGGAAAATCCCAATATCTCTAGGATTTAAAAGAAGGGGGGGAAAATTGAGCTGATAAATAGTGAATGAGAGAAAAAGGATGAAATCATTTAGATTTGTATGGTAATTATGGCAGTCCAAGATTCTTCGATTCATGCATCCAACATAGGATTGACTCAATCATTCCAGGCCTAATTGATGCACAGAATATTTCATTTAGGCAACAATTTGCTTTGCTGGTTTTATTACATAAAAATAATAAACTGCTCAAACTTCCACATGAAACACCAAATGGTTGCAACAACATAATAATACGAAATTTTTAAGATTCTTTAAAATATTATCATCACAAAACTGTCTAATAAAAATGGTTTTTGTGATACGTTGAAAGATTTTTTTTGAGTTGAAACCAAAATTATAAGCTTTTTGTATTCTCTGTTGTTTTGTTTTTATGGAGCAACTTGTAGTTTCTGCACTTCAGTCAGTATGATCTGAATTTAAGAATCTATGGGGATTTGACCTTAGAATTTCAATATTCTAGAATTATTTTTTGAAACAAGATATATTGTTATAATAAGTTCATAAGCATGTGAATTGAAGTTTGAAATTTCGCTTCTATATATTTATTCAACAATCATCACCAGGCAAATGTAACTAAATAGGTAGATAAAAAAAAGAACAAAAGATAGAAGGCCCTTGAAACTCTGTGGGACCCGCCAATTTTTCAAGTTGCATGACAGTGGATTTCCCCATGTCTGTCCTCTACAAAAAGGCCCCTCCCCTCCCCTCCCTCCCTAGCATCATCACTCTCAGCCGTTAGCTCATTCAGGCATTTCCGCAAACACTTTCTCAAAAGAAACGTTTCTTTTACACTAACATGGCTAGACCGCAACAACGATATCGAGGTGTCCGACAAAGGCATTGGGGTTCTTGGGTTTCTGAAATTCGCCATCCTCTTTTGTAAGTTAACTTGAGTTTCGTGAACCCTGAACATTACAGCTCTTCAGGCATGGGTTTTCTGTTCCTTATGGGTACTAACAGAAGCGTTTGGTTTATGCAGGAAAACTAGAATTTGGCTGGGAACATTTGAAACGGCAGAAGACGCGGCTCGTGCCTATGATGAAGCTGCAAGGCTTATGTGTGGACCCAGGACTAGAACAAACTTCCCTTACGATCCCAATGCACCTCAGTCATCATCATCCAAGCTGCTCTCAGCAACTTTGACAGCTAAACTACATAAATGCTACTTGGCTTCACTTCAAATGACCAAACAACAATCAGTGCAGGAGCCAAAAAGTGAGCCACCGACTTCACATATCATCACAAACAATGGCATTGCAGATAGAGGTAGTGGGACGGGAGTTCGCCTGCTGGAGAAGAGACCATTGACAGTTCAAGAGACAGAGGCCAATTGGGTTGTCAAGAAAGCTCAAGTAGAAAGAACCCAGCCGTTCAAGTCTCTTGAAGAGGATCACATTGAACAAATGATTGAGGAACTGCTTGACTATGGCTCCATTGAAATATGCAATGTCTAGGCCAAACCTTTCTTCTCTTTTCTCCCTTTCACCGGTCAATGAAAAGTTGGGTTGAGGTTGATAAACTGTGTTGCCAAAGCAAACATTGGCCTTAAGGAGTTAAGGCTGGCTTGGTCTTTTACATTTTCTTCCATGCCAATGGCATTGATTCGCTAATTTAACCCATTCTTCGCAACCTTGAACCTTCCCACATATTATTTTCCAAGTGTTGTAGATCGTCTCTGTAGGTTCTAGTGTCTTACCTTGTGATGGTGTACATTAAGTTCTGTTATGATATATGTTACTATGTTATTATCACCTGCTCTGTCTCTTACTATTCAGTCATGGATTCGGAGGATGAACCGTAGGAGTTTTCTCTTTTCATTCTTCTCTCTTCTGCTAGCAATGTTGCAAAGTCTTGTATGATAAATTACTTTCATTGCTTTATTTTCACAATTCAAATGGACGTAGCTATCTGCCAAGATTAGGCAAGTCATGCTAGTGTTTTTCAGAGCAACAATAAAACCGTCATCTTTTGTTTATTTTCAAGGTTTCCACACCAAACGGTCGAGCTACACGCCCATACCAATAAACAAAAACGTAGCTGTCATAGGGTTTTCCGTGATGGGCGGATCTTCTTTTAGTAATTTTTCTTCTTTCTTAAAACGTGTAATTCACAAGGTTTTAGTATAATATGATAGAAACATCTCTGCCTTTGTTTCTTGGCAACAGTCTTTTGCAGTTGATGAGGAGTCATTAACATGACTTACTCATCAAGAGTTCGGACTTGTGAAATACTAATGTTTTGGAAATTAATCAATGATCATCAAATGAACATTATTGATTCAGAACAAAAAACTAGAAAACTTATTAATGAAGAAAATATTACATGCCATAAGAGGATCGCTCAAAAGTCAAGGATTTTCACAAGTTTTAAGATGCTTTAGCAATGCACATCATGAAGCTCCCTTGTGAGGACCATGGATGATGAAATGACTGACCTTTTTTTTCCTTTGTTAGGTTTGAAAGGGAGGGATTTTTTTGGGGGGTTAGGTTCCATTTCAACCAAGCGCAGGCTTTTAGCTGGGGATTGCCGCTGCTAACGATAAAGGAAAGGGACACTGAATGTGATTGAGTGGGTATTCTAATGATTTTAGTAGGCCCATCTTTCATATCCTCTTCTCTCTCTCTCTCTCTCTCTCTCTGATGATTTTCAGGTCAAGAAGGCATGTTAATTATCTTAGGCATTATGATCATCAGACATAGCTTCGGATCCTGTCAAGCCAAACCCACACTCACTGTAAGACAAGCAAATTCTTTACTATCTTCATTCCCCCACACTTTAATCTCCACATAAAGTAAGCTGGCAAGCACTTCCTACCATTATTCTAAGTTTATCAAACAGTATAGCTAAAAATGGTAGCCTTTTTCACTTTCTAAATTTGGTAAGACAACAAATGAAACAACCCCATGAATGAAGAAACAAAACTAGAGCATTAATTTAAAACAATAGTTTCTAACTGATGTAGTCTTAAAGCATAAGCAGGGATTCCCCTGCTTTTTTGGATATAGAGAGACCATTTAACTTGATCCAAAAGAAAATAAAATCCCTTGTAAACAGCTCTACGAGCAATATAATTCAACCTATTTTTCAAAGATTAAGTTGCATGGATGGTTTATTTTAAGTATTAAAAATGAATGTTTGCTTTTTGGTTCTTGGTGTGTAGTCTCCATCAATGAAACTTCATGATGGTTCACCTGTTTGGGAATTGATTTTGCTCCCCACAACCATTAAAATAAAGTTGTTTTTATTCTCATTATATTGTTCTTACTTTTGATTCAGCAAAGGTGATTAAATCATGGCATGATAGTGAGTTTACTATCATTAAAAGTTTGAACTTTTGTCACCTTTGGCCTCTCGACATTTTTAACCTGACCTACCAATTTCCTTATCTCAATAAACTTGATGCAATTCCCACCAATTACAGCATTGCCCTGCTACAATCATTTTCATATATTGCTTGGTAAACTGCTTAGAGAAAAAGAGTGTAATTGCACTTTATTATGAACTGATCAATTTGCCGGATAAGTTTGCAAGTTAGCTCTTTAACTTATCTATCTATATTAAGAGTAGTAGAATCCTATTTTACCCTGACATTTCTGTATATGTATGTGTTGTATAATCTTTCAAATCAAAGATTTGAGTCAGTTTTGGCTCCTATGGGCAAGTTCAAATTTCATACAAGTACAATAATCTGGCAACCTGTATGAAATTTGAACTTGTCACGAGCCAATACTGTCTCAAATCTACTAAAACTTAGAAAAAAAAAGAAATGTTGAAACAGTTTGGCGAGTTTTAGCAGGATGGTCTGTTATAAGATTTCTAATCAAAGAGTTGATGCCAAATGGGCCTGTTGGTAATTGATGTTGAAAAGCAAGTTCTGAGTTGAACATAACCGAGTTTGTCTGGTCAAATAAGTGGAGTGCTCCATGTTACCAACCTAGTAAAAAAAAAAAAATCGTACAAACTCAAAGTGAAAGGTTTGCTTTGAATCACACATCTTAGTGAAAAAACGAGGGAAAACACAAGAGTCAAGGATGAGATCTTCCTTAGAAGAAAAGTGGTCAAAAACCAATCATGGTGTACAGAATCTCGTGAGGAACTGTTGGGGATAGAGGCAATCATATGGCCTTAAAACCCTTTCCAGAAATCACCCATTATTAGTGCTGAGATTGTCTTCCTAATGGGGTATTATCTTCATTTTAAATGCGGTGTAGGAAGTGAGTCATGCAAAAATCCAAAAGGCTAAAACATATTTTTCAAGAGTGCTACCAAAAGGTAGTTGGCCTACACCCTGAAAAGGCCAAAAACTACTTTCAACAAGTTCTGGAGCATGAACTCTACCTTTAAAATTTCTCAAGGAGAAGCTCATCTTTTTGTATGTACTTGTAGGGCCTATAACATCATGGTGCAGTGCATGCCATGCCATGGCATGTCATGGTCTTCCCCTTTTCTCCATTCTGTTCACATGGATGGTTATGTGAATGCCAACATGCATATGGTTCAGCTCTTAAATCTCCATTTATTTATGTTAAAAAGACAAGACAAAAAAGAAAGAGGACCCTCTTGTTCTTCTTCCTTTCCATCCTTCATTCCCTACACCGCTTCTTACTCTTGTCTTTTGCTCTTTTCCATTCATAAATCATGCTCATATTTATTATTAAGAATCTTTAATGTAATTAATTATGCATCAATTGATTGTAAGCATCATTTTCTTCACCTAGTGGCATCACAGCCAGTATCATTGAAGCACTTATATTGAAACCTCTCTTAAGCAATACCTGCCCTGTAATCTACTATTATCAAATTTCAATTCCCTGAAAGACTTAATGAAAAATACAACCGACAATAGTTCAAATGTTGGATTTTCAATTTCAATGGTTTGATTAGATTCCATTTTGATGGTGACTGCTTTTTTCTATAGCATTATTAGCACGGTTCATTTCAATCAGTTATCAATGACTGCAATACAGTATAGTTGAAGATGGTAAGGAAAATCGGAGGCATGTCACTTTATAGATGATTTTTCAAGATTAGGTAAACTGTAAACAGTTTTATGTTAGCTTGGCAGGACATAGGAGCGAGCCATTGATGAAGAATGCATTGGGGCACATTCTTTTTGCTGATTCATTTGCTACCCCACTATCAGACCAAGCAAGAGTTACTTTAGAGCTGACAGAAAACACTTTGTTTCAGCTCCACTGCCTTGTCTTAATGTCCAGTCCTTAATGGTATATTACTAATAACAGCTTATCTTTCAGCACATTATAAAGACATGTTTTGGAAGTAGCTAACTGCTACTCCAACAGAACACGGATGTGTAAGTTCTGACAGCTATTGCCACTGTTTAAAGATGTTAAAAGAAAAGGATGAGATTAAGTGATAAATTGTTGAGAGAAAAGACATACTCTAGTTTACCTTAGACCCTATGCTAGAAGTGATATTCTTTATCTTTATACAAATGATTTGCCATTAATTAATACAGCAAAATACTAAAAAAACCAGTCATGGGCTCATGGCATGGTGCCTAGTTAATGCCTGAATGGGTGGCCCGGCCTGGTATAATAAGTCATGATTGTGGATAAGGGCTGACAGCCTTTCAGTAAGGATTATATCTTCCAAGTTCAAACCCACTTTCGGATGTTAAAGTTGGGCTCAGCCTTATTTCCCACTGAACCAGACTAGTAGAGTTCACATGCCAGATAAGTCGCCTTTGCTCTTTACTGTACAACCCCAACATGCTTTGGAATCTTGCAGCATAAAATTATTTCTGTCACAAAAGAAAAACAGAACATTATATATGTTCAGAAAAATAAATTATGCTAATGAATAATTAAGGAGATTTTAATTTAAAGTGTTATCAAAATAAAAATTAGAATTTTTTTGGTGTTTTACATGTTGTCCATATTCAAGGTTCATAACTGCCTCTCTTAATAATGTCACTTCTAATATTTAAATCTACATCTCCTATCGAGAATGCAATGCATGTTAATGCTACACCCAACACTTGTTGGTAATAAACCTCTAGAATGGCTAAATATAAATTTAGCATATACTAAAAAAATGCATGGTATTTGAAGAATATGAAAAAAAAATCTAGGGGGCTAAACATAAATATTTTAATAAAGATGCTAAGGGCTGAGAAAGAGATTAAAATTCTAGAAGGGGCAAAACATAAATATTCCTTTTCTGAATGGAGGTAGGTGCCAAGCCCCCCTTCTGCTGCTACGCCCCTGAAAAGATGGGCTTATTGCCAAGGGTTAAAGCCAGTTCCAACATTTGCAAAACTTGGGTGATTATGTGTTCTTAACACATGCAAATATGCAATAATATAGAAAACGGAGTTTAATATAACATTAGGTTTGTTGTTAGTCCCTATACTTTGATAAAATTTGAGATTTAATTTGAAATTTTTTATTAGACTATCCTTATATGATGTGGCATATGATAAAGCAAAAAATAAATATGTTAAATTGATAAATTTTAGTAGAAATTACCAATTGAAAAAGTAATAAGATTGAGTTTTTTAACTTTTAAAATACAGGGACCAAATATAAAATTCTATGCAAGTACAGGGACTAGAAGCAGACTTTAACCATAATATTCTCATGAAATTGTAAGATTAAAATTTATAACCATTTCTCAGTTTAGCTTTAGCAGCAGCCACAGTTGAAGAATAAAAAATTTGAGGGCAAGCCATGTATTGGTCAATAGTCATATATTGGTGGAATCCCAAATCTTATTGATGGAAGAGTTCAATAGTCATATATTGGTCGCTCGCTCGCTCACTCACTCACCAACTCCATTGTTATGGGGATCAGAAAGATTGAGAAACACCCTAATAAATTAAAGTAGTTTTGACTTAATTAATAAGCGAGAAATACAAAGGCATCTGTTGGGTAGTGTAGTAGCTGGCATATGTAGCAGCAGGAACAAGAGTTTGGAGAATATTTAGGTAATGAGTTAGCTTTGAAGTTTGGATGTATTATATTAAACTATCATATACAGAACCTTCCCTCCTTTCACAAATCAGTAAATTAATTATCAAGTTAGCAGGTAGCTAGGTTTTTCGTTCAAAACGATTGTTGAACCATTGTGTGTTTGATGTTAATATAAATAATTTTGAGTTTCTTTTTTTGCCCAGCAAGCTGTTTGGTATGAACAAAATTCACAAGGGATCTTTTCATTTATCTTGGGTCTGTGTTTCTGCTGCAAATTTCTTCTTGGGTGGGGCAGAAATAGATTCAACTTTGATCATCAAAGTGTTCAACGCCTTTACTTGAGTCTTGTGGTCAACTTTCTCTCTTCTTTACTTGACAATTTACTTTGACAAGCCACCTGGTTTAAGTCTTCTACACTTCAATCGTTAATTGTTCCGTGGATTAGTTAATTTGTATAATAAAATCCCTTCAAGTTTCCCAATGATCCAGGATTCAACTTCTCACTTGGGAAAAGTAAAGAGTTTGGATGATTCTTTAATTTTAGTTTGGGTTAGTTACCTTGACTAACAACATTCCTAGGCTCAAAAGGAAAGTGAATTCTTTCTTTGCAAGAATTGAAAAGTCAGTGGCAAAAAACAAAAAGTGCTTAGAACTGATCAAGTTTATCCCAAACTAGTAACGTTATATTAAAGGGTCAATTTAGACATCCAACTGTATCAATCCATGGGATGCAGGCTGCCTGAGTTTTATGACGCGGTCTAATATTATATAACATCATACATACATCTTCCGTCCCGCACACATTGACTTGTTATTTACAACTACGTTCCTACTTCCATGTTGCTTCTACTTGCTTTCTTTTCTTTTTCGGTTCATCTGATTTTTGAGTTCGTTGGTCAATTTTGCCTGTTAACTGTCATTGTATGGTTTAACCCCATTACAACACTAATTTATGGCAATCTGCTGAAGAGTGAAATGAAACCACAAAATTAAGAGTGGAGTAACATTGTCGATTGATCCACACTCATGCTAATATCCGTCAAATCAGTTGCGGATTTTTGGTGGAAAAGTAGGTCAGTTTGAGGATCTGCCGAAGAGAGACGAGCAGACCTAACACCGCCTAATGCAAATACATAAATAATTAAATAAATTAGGTCTTTTAATTTTTTTCGTACATAATTTGTTAATTTATCCAAATTTATAGCGTTCAATAAAATAACGTATCATGTTTTCATGATATCATATTTTACCAGATACCTAAATGAAAAAAAAATCATAAATAAAATGGTCTGGCACAGTAAAGATTCTGAAATTTTGGTTGGATAGCATTTGTTTATTACTCGTGCAGGATAAGAATGCAGTATAATGAATGTGATAAAAACCTATCAAGTGTAAAGTCTAGGGATAACTTTGGATATAATAAAATCAAACAAGTCTTGAAACATTTTCCTGGAAACTTCACCGACTCCAGCAAATTAGGCCGTGGGAAATTGTATTTTGGTGAAGGAAGGATTGCACATTTACAACCTAAAAGGATATAAAAATAAATAAATGGGCCAACACAATTGCAAGTACATGGATTTACCAGCTGTCCGAATTAAAAGCAAGTAAGGGACGCGGAGCAACCGAGGAGACAATGCCAGCTTCGCTGGTAGAGTTATCCGGTAATGGCTAGAAATAAATAAATACGATGATTGGCTGGGACACGGCTGCTTCTTACCTTGCGGACCATCATTTCCATCACTCCATTTTCGATGACCCTACTTCACTTAGCAAATGTTGTACAATTAGATGATCTTTTCTTTAATGAAAGAGCAAGTTATCATCCTCATAGCAGCAGGTGTTTAAATCAAACAGTTTGGGATGTCTGTTTAACAGCTTTTTTAGATATGTTTGGTTGACAATGTAATGACATTATAATTTCTTATGTTATGTTCAGTCATACAAATTGTTATTACACAGTTATGTGATTTATATTTAAAGAAAATATTAATTACTATGAAAAACCATTAGTATGATAAAAAAATTTCTAAATAAGTAACAAAAATTAAAATCAAATCATCATATGTATTAAGTTAGTGTAAAAAGATAGTTGATAATACGATTACTAAAAATAGCAAAAAAATAAACATCATATTTAATTTTATCTAATTATTTTAGTGTTCCATATTTATTAGGTTATTCCCTATTTAATATTTATTTTTTTTTTGAATAAAAGATCTGATATATTAGAAGGCCAGGCTCAAGCCCAAAGATGTCCAGCAACAAGAAAGACTAAAACCAATCAGCAAACAGTCAGCCTAAACGGATGACTACAACTAAAATAAAAAACAAACAAAATAAAACACCTTGAGCCCCACCCCACCGAATCATAAATCAACAAGCTTCAGATATCAATCGCTTCTCATTAATGCGACTCTTGCTCTACTTGACGCCAACAGACATCAGAGGATTCAAAGAACCTTCCTCTTGGCAGAGCAAAACAAACCCCCAATCCTTCCGATCTCGTCTACCGCTTCTCTTTCTCCACCATTTTCGACACCGAGTCTGGAACACCTTGACTCCATATCCCAGAGAATCCGCTTCTTCTTCCTTCCAGAGCCAGCGTATGTGCAACTCCATTAGCAGTCTTTGGTACAAAACGGTAAGAAATCCTTTCAAATTCCAGACCCATAAGATAAATATGGCGAGTTATGGATCGAATTAATGATCTGTCTGAACCCCTCTTCTGTATGCTTTTAATAATTGTTAGGGCGTCTCCTTCAACTGCTAAGCATCGGAAGCCCATGGTTTTCGCCAAAAGCAGCGCCCTTTCGCATGCCCTCGCTTCAGCCACAAACGGATCTGCAACATGAGTAAACAGATAAGTCTCAGCCCCCAAAATATGACCTGTGTAATCTCTGGCTATAACGGCTGAAATTGCTGTAAGATCTTTACTGTGAAACGAGGCGTCAAAATTTAATTTTATAACCCCCATCTCCGGAGTCTGCCATTTAATCTGTAAAGGGTGATTAACCCTATTTTGAAGATTGGAATGTGTTAACAATATATCCTGTAGATAACCATGCATGAATCCCAACACCTCTTCAATTTTGAATTTAGTCCCTTCATGTATTAACTTGTTTCTGTGATACCAAAGGCTCCAAATGGATATTGCAATAATACTTTGCTGTTGAATGTCTGTAGCAGTGAAGAGACGGGCAAAACAGACTTTATCCTCTCCATGGGTATCAAACTGGTGGGTTTTAATCTGGAAGTGAGCCCAAACCTGGTGTGATACTCCACACGACCATACCAAATGATTTGTGGTCTCCCTTCCTTCTTTGCACAGAGGACACAACGACTCAGCAGCTAATTTTCTTTTCGCCAAGTTGCAATAGTGAGGAATCCAATTGTTGAACAGTCGCCAAACATGTATCTTAATTTTACTGGCGATATTCAACCCCCATAAATCCTTGTAAAATTCTGTAAAAGCAGCATTATTGTTACTGTAAGGATTTGTACTTACAAGAGAGGAGGCAAGGGTCCTATACCCACTCCTTACTGAATATTCTCCTGAACCCTCGAATTTCCACAATACTGTATCCTGAGAGTTTCCCCCAGATAGCGGGATAGAGAGAATTCGCCTTGCCGTATCCTCATCAACCAGTCTTCGAATCAGGTCGACATTCTAGGTATTGGAATCAGAATCCATTAGATCCCTAACTGTAGTCCACTGTACTCTAATATCTTGCCCTGAGAACCTGTTATTCTCCCTTCCAGGAAGCTAAGAATCGTTCCAAATGTTGACATGTTCCCCACTGCCTATTCTCCACAGCATGCCTTCTTCGATCAGGTCACGACAGCCACATATGCTACGCCGGGTAAAAGAGGGGTAAGATCCAACCTTAGCATCTAAAAAATTAGAATTAGGAAAGTAACGCGCTTTTAACACTTTCGATAAAAGGCAATTTGGATTAGTAAAAATACGCCAAGCTTGTTTAGCAAGGAGGGCTTTATTAAATAAGAATAAATCTTTAAAACCAAGTCCGCCAGCAACCTTCGGTAGGCACAACGCGGTCCAATTGCTCCAATGAATACCGGTCTTCGTTTTACTGTTTGCCCACCAAAATCTGTTCATTAAGTTCTGAAGTTGTACACACAAACTCCTAGGGAAGAGAAAACATTGCATGGCGTAAAGGGGAGTGGCCTGTAGGACCGATTTTATGAACACCTCCTTTCCCCCCATCGAAAGGTATCTGAGGCTCCACCCATCAATTCTTTTCCGAAATCTGTCTTTGAAATCAGCAAAAGCCCTCGTTTTTCTTCTACCCACCATCATTGGCAAACCTAAATACTTCTCTGGACTTGAAGCAACTCGAACCCCCAAAATTCGTATTATTTCCTCTTTCATCTCATTTTGTACATTAGCTCCAAAATAAATTAGGGACTTATCATAATTAACCCGTTGCCCAGCATTTATTTCATATTCACAAATAATATCACGGACAGTTTGAACACCTTCTCTTGTTGCGTCCCAAACAGAATACAGTAGTCTGTAAAAAACAAGTGGTTTATTGATATCCGCCCCCTTCCGATCTTGACACCTCTCATTCCTCCACTATTTTTCGCTTCTTCCAATAGAGCAGAAAATCCTTCAGCACAAATCAGGAATAGGTATGGACTAAGAGGGTCACCTTGCCTCAAACCCCTAAAGGGAGAAAACCAGTCGCTATTGACCCCGTTGATTTGCACCGAATACGATACTGAGCATACACATCGCATTACTAACACAATCCAATCATCATGAAAGCCCAACGATTTCATCATACCTGCAAGGAAGTCCCATTCCACTCTATCATACGCCTTGTTCATGTATAGCTTGAGAGCGAAATTACCTTTTCTACCACTTTTCTTCAGTTTAAGGGACTGTAAGGCTTCATAAGCAATTAAGACATTGTCAGAAATAATTCTCCCTGGGATAAAAGCCCCTTGAGTTTCATTGATACAATCACCCAGAATGACACTCATCCGGTTAACCATAACTTTAGCAATAATCTTGTATATGACGTTACATAAACTTATGGGCCGAAATTGTGGCATATTTTTTGGCTTAGCAACTTTAGGAATCAGTACCAGCCACGTCTTATTGATATCACAAATCTCTCTTTGACCATTCAATATATCTAGACAATACCCAACTGTGTCCGTACCAATGATGTGCCAGTATCTTTGAAAGAAAATTGTTGCAAAACCATCGCTTCCGGGGGCTTTTAAAGCTGGCATAGATTTCACTGCATTGCAAACTTCATCCTCAGAAAACGGTTTGGTGAGGTTTGCATTCATATCTGCTGTCACTCTTTTCTCAACCAATTCAAAAATACGGTCATCCAGACCCGCCTCTGATGCAGCGAATAGCTTCTCAAAATACTTCGACGCAATCTTAAGAATATCTTCCGTCATAACCGCCTTATTGCCATTCTCATCTTCAAGCTCTTAAATCCTATTTCGGGTATAACGTTTGCTAGCCAACTTGTGAAAAAAGCTCGTATTTCGGTCCCCATTCTTTAACCAGTTAACTCTTGCACGTTGTTCCCAATACAACTCTTCTTTATCTGCCTCCAGATTCAGGTCCAGTTGAACTTCAGCAATTTCGGATAAAATTTCATCTGAGATTTCCTGCGTATACAAATAATCCAAACGATCCTCCAAGCAGCCCCGTTTCCTCTCATCAGCCCTAGCTCTATTCTTACTCCATTCTTTCAATTTTTTTCCTAATTGCTCCAATCGAGTAGGCATATCTCAACGTGCAGCACTCCACCAGTCTTTTACCAGCTCCTCAAACTTAGGCTCAAGGCACCATTTCGCTTCGAATCGAAAAAAGCTCTTAGATTCGTAATTTTCTACACTTCTGGTATCTAACAAAATCGGACAATGGTCTGAAAAAGTATGCGACAAATGCTCAACCTGAACACCTAGAAATAACTCCATCCACCCAATTGTAGCAATCCCTCAGTCAAGACGTTCCCTTATATTAGTAGAGCGAAGTCTTCCCCGTTCCCATGTAAACCACCATCCTCGGTACCCAATGTCATTCAAATTACAAGCATCTAAGGCCTCTCTGAAAGCCAACATTTGATTCTCTGACCTCCGGCGACCCCTTTGTTTCTCAAACGAGCCAGTAATTTCGTTGAAATCCCCCAATACCACCCAGGGAAGGTTATTATTAGTACTCAAATGATTAAGTAAGTTCCACGACTCTCTTCGGTTCCTAACATCCGGATTACCATAGAATCCTGTTAATCTCCATGTGTTCCCGTAGTCGGTGTCATTTACCTCAACGTCGATATGATAAGAAGAGTAACTAATAAGAGTGATCAACGAGTTCCCTTTCCAACCCAAGGACAGTCCCCCCTTTGAGCCCATCGAACCAATGCCAATCCCATTCTCATAACCATATTTTCTCCTGACCATCTCCATTCTCCTTGCACTTAATTTTGTTTCAATTAGAAACAAAATTTAGGGATTAATGGCTCGCAACTTATTCTTGAGCCTGCTAACAGTTCGTGATCTCCCCAAACCACGAACGTTCCAGCTAATTATTTTTATTGTTTCCGGCTGCTCTGGATCCCAGAGCTAGCCGATAAAATAGATATATCACCTCCCACCTTAGAGCCCATCGAGGCCAATTCCCCTCCCATACTCCTCTGTCACTTTTTCCCTTCTACAATGGCAATCGGATCATGTTCTTCATCCAAACCCATTTCCATTGGCCCATTGGATAATTCAGTCAAACCCACCAAGGCCCGAGAGTCTCCTTGAAAATTCATTTTTGGAACATTTTGCTGATTTGCTTCTAGACGGGTAATTTTTGGATTCACGATCTGTTTCCCCCTTAATTCCGCCATTTGTCCCCTAAAATTTCTCCCTACAGATGACGATTTGCCAATCTGGGACTTTCCAAATTACCCTCCCATCTCGAAGATCCATCAGCATCCCGCAGCCATCTACTCTCCACCGTTCTTCTCCGTCTTGGCTCAACACGCAAAGACAAGTCCCAGCCGAAAACAATGTTGCTGGCTTTAATTTTTATCCGGGAGGGACAAAAGCTTTCCCCATGGTCCAATCTACCACAAATAAAACAAAACAGACTTAATTTTTCATATTTGAACCGAGCGTAGACTGTCAACATTTGGCCAATTTGGACCTTCTTTTTGCGCTTTAATGGAACAGTAACATCCAAAGCAATACGAATTCGCATGAACATCGTGATCCCTAAAGAAATAGCAGAAGTATCGTATTCAATGAACTTACCAGAAAAATCCCCAAACTGTTTTGCCATCGATTCTGTCATCAGGCCCGGTGGTAAGTCATGCACTTGCACCCAAAACTCTATAACATTAAGCGATAAGGACGCTGGGTTCTCTCCATTTGGAATTTTTTGAATTATAAGTAAGTGGTTATTAAAAAACCATGGGGTTCCATCAATAACCCTTTGCAGATCAATTTCATGAAAAAATTGAAAAAGATATTTCTTCTCTCCAAGATCCGAAATGCAGATTCCTCCAATTGGGTGCCATAAATCTGCCATCGTGTTTCTCAACAAAGAAAAATGTACTACGCTATCCGTTAAGCATCGACCAACCAAGCAGTACCTGTAAATCCTTTCCACCGCATGCCCATCCTCAAGAAGAGCGTCTTCTTCCTCATCAATAATACTCAGATTCGCCAAGTTCTCCTCCATTGTCCACCGCCGATCAGAGAAAACAACAGGGAAACACCAACTTCTTTAATAGTTATGGGGGCACCGCCGTTAAACTGGTACGACCAAGAGATCCTGAAACACCTAGGCTGCAATCTTAAGACAAGACAAACAGTCAACTTGCTAGAGTAGATCTGAGAAGAAAAAACTTGCCAATAGGCAGACAGAGAAAACGTGCCAAAAGGCAGACAATCACCGAGATTACTCGGCTAATTTTTTTTCCCTATTTAATATTTAACATAAACATCTTTTCATTAAATATTAATCCTTGATCTAGTTCTTTATTATCTAAACCTAAATTTGTATCATTGAAATTATTAAGATCTCAGTCTTCCATGTACTCCTCGAAGTATGAATTATCTAAAATCCACCTATTAATATAAAATGTGCAACATGTTAGTACAATCCAACATTTTTTTTTAAAATATATATATTAAAGTGATGTTGTTAACATGAGAAAATATTTTTTTAGAACTACAAAGGTCCTCTCAACCACATTTCGAAGGCTTAAATGTTTCAAATTAAAGAGTTAATGAGTCGTCTTTAGTGCTTATGTCTAACTTAATTATTTCAAATGATACCATACAATATATGGATTTACGGTGCAAATAGTTTGTAGTTTTAATCATAAAAACTTATATAAACTTAATTTAGAAAAAAATCATGCTAGGTTATTACCATTTTATAATATGTAGATAAAGTAAAAAATATATAATATTTATAATATATAGAATTTTGTATAAACTATCTAATAACTTTCTTATCATTTCTTATAAATAATATAATTTTTTTCATAATTTTAGAAAGCCATTTTTTTACAAATAGGTTTTGATAAAAAAATTATAATAATTTTTAAAAATAATATATAGCATGGACACATAAATAAATTATGTTCATACGTCTTGACCATACCTTTTTATAAATAAATATATTATAACATTTTTATGATTTTTTATATAATTTTTTGTTATAACTTTAAGAAATACACATAAAATATTTGTATAATATAATTTTTAAGATTTATAATATAATAAAAATTTTACCATAATTATCCCAAATACCCATACCCAACACATTCATGCTTATAATATCAAAATTTATAAGGTAATATTGTATATAAAGTAATTTTTAAAAATTAGATTTGGTTGTAATTACCTGCGTAATTACTTTAATTCACATCCTCCTCTAAAAATTAAAAAGCGTATTTAAAGTGCTTTAATTACATTTATTCAGTAAGCGCCATAAATAACCATGATTATCTAAATATTCCGTAATTAAAATCAATTATATTAATATATATTCGTCATGTTTTCCAAACTTGCGGTCTTATTCTAAGCGTTGGTTTGGACCGTCGAAATAATGCCATTTAGTGGCAAAATCTATCCTGACCCCTCCAAACGATGGAGGAATGCGTTTGGATTTAAGAATATGGCCTTCATTAGGTTTTTTAGAGTTTATAAAAATAAAAATAGACTGCACATGTTAGCTTTTAAAAATTGTATTTGTATAACCAGGAGCGAAGCCAGGGGCTGGCATGGGTCCGCGCCCTAAAATATAAAATTGTTATTTTGGCCTTTAAAATTTTAAATTTTAAATTAGTAAAAGTAAAATTATAATTTGGCCTCCTTAAAATTATAAAAATTTAATTTAATCATTTACAAATTATAAAAATATAAACTATAAAAAATTAAAATTTTATCCCACTCTCATGCAAATTTCTTCTAGCTTCGCCCTGGTGTATAACCATACCAAATATTTTACGTTGACTTAGAAAGAGGTTTGAAGTCGGCATAGAGAATGAGGGTAAATTCACGGGCTTTACTGTTATTGTTCATGGTAGATTCATTCAACCCGCTTTGTTTAAAAAGTAGAAAGAAAATTTCTTAGTAATTCCCTATCTCGTCGACTCAACAAGGCTTGCTAACTTACGTGGCTACAAATAGAGAAGAGTTGGCATAAATCAAACTTAAAGACATAAATCATATTTGTTTTATGGATTATTTTAAAAAATATGTAATAAATTTGGATTGACCTTGGTCAAACTTCAAGAAACATTAATTTATTTGTTAATTTACTGGCGATTCCTTACCATAAAAATGTATTGACCTTAAAGAATGGTATTTAATATGGTACTGTTTGAGTTGATTAGTGTATTTTCCTTTTCCAAAATAATCAGGTTGGAAAGTGTCAAGTCTCCACCCCTTAAAACCCCCACCCTTCCAAGGCCCTGCCTCCAATCCATCTAAAAACCCCTTGATACCTGAAGCTTCCTTTGGCACTATCTCAAACCCAACAAACCATGTCGCTCCAATGCCACCACCATTCTCCTACTTTCCCTTCTTGCTTTAGACCTTGCGCCAACGCTGACAACAACTTCTTAGCACCTCCTCCACCGCCGCCACCGCCGCCGCCGCCACCACAATCCTCAGGTAAAACGAATCTTGCTACGAGTCTCTACCACACAAATCTAGGCCTTTTTTCCCTTACTTGGTCCCGCTCCTTCCTTGGTCACTCCCTCCATCTCCACCTCCATCCTGCCTCTCACTATTCTTCCTCTTCTCCGCTCTCTCTCCCTGCCTCCCTTTCCTTCTCCACCCTCCATTTTCACCTGCATATCAAACCTTTTATTTTTTGGAAGAAACATGGACATAAGAAACTCAGCAGCGCCACAGTCCCTAATGTTCAAGTCTTCTGGGACTTCTCCAGAGCTAAGTTTAGATCTGGGTCTGAGCCCGACTCTGGATTCTATATTGCTATTGTTGTTGATGGAGAAATGACGCTTCTCGTTGGTGATTCTGCCAAGGAAGCTTATGCCAGAGCTGGAGCTCAAAGGCCTGGGAAAAGCCAATCTCTCGTTTTGAGAAGAGAACACGTACTTGGCAATAAAGTGTACAACACAAAAGCCAGGTTTGGAGGCAGAAACAGGGAAATTTCCATTGAATTTAAGGCCAGCGAGGATGGAAAGCTATGTTTTAGCGTTGATAACAATAGGGTATTACAAATAAAGCGACTTAAGTGGAAATTTCGAGGCAACGAACGGATTGAAGTAGATGGCGTCTCAATACAAGTCTCCTGGGACGTGTATAACTGGTTGTTTGATCAAGATTTGAACAATGGGCATGCTGTTTTCATGTTCAAGTTTGAGAACGAAGGCTCTGAAATTCTTGAAGGTGATTATCAGCAAGAGGGGGTTGAAGAGGTAGTCGGTCCTTTCAACGAGAAGAATGGGGTCGTCTTGTGGCAGCAAAGTTCATGTAATTTTGGCGTGAATGGAATCGAATGGAAAAAGATGAGGAAAAGCTTCTTGCGAACTGCAAGAAGCTCATCCTCTTCTTCCATTTCGATGTCTTCAGCTTCATCAGCAGGCAGCTCTTCCGTAATGGAGTGGGCAAGCGTGGAGGAGAGCGAGTTAAGTGCTCCTACTGGCTTCTCATTGCTTGTCTATGCCTGGAAAAAGTGAAGGATTTTTCCTTGTCCTGATGCTCTCCTACATTACTTTTAATCTTTTGTTGATAATGTCGTTATTTGATTCCTCACTAACCCCATTTGTTCTTGAACATAGTACAATAAGAAGATGTTACAATAGGAGAACAAAATTATAAAGAGAGAGAGATTTATACATAGATAGATCTAATCCTTTCCCCTTTGTGTTCTCGAATGAGATTAATTTGTTTACGTGCTTCTATATGGAAATTATTGCGATTGTTAGTTTTGTTGGAGCCCCTGGTTGTAATCCATACATGCAGATTCAATGAGCAGAAGCTATTGTTTCTTAATTTTTCTGTTCATGTTTACTGTTTCGTCCTAATGCTTTCATTGCTGTAATGCATGCCTTTTCTGCTTTTCCCCTTTCCTTGTATATGTCAAGTCTTTGCTGTTATGATTGGAACAGTAATTGTAATGGGAAATCTCCAAGTTTCCAATCTTGGAGAAGGTGCAAGTAAGATGTAGATCTCGTTTTGCTTTAAATGAGCTTCCTTGGGGATGCGTGTAAGAACTAATAACCAATGTTTTTGGATCCTATAACAGCCCAAGCAACCCTCAATAAGGTTGACTAGACCCTGTCTCCGATCCCTCAAACTGCAAGTTTCTTCATTGGTCCGTAATCTTAAACCTTGAGAGGATTGGTGGAACCACAAACAAAGAAAAAGAAAAAAGAGTAGTCGTACAAGATCGAACGGCACTCGAAGGAGGTTGGAAATGGCCAAATTGTATAGTGTTTTGATTGTTTGTCTGACAACATGGCTGTCTTTGTTTGTGGAAACTGGAAAGCCAATCTGGTTCGTTAATTTCAGGCCACAGATTTTCACCTTGAAAGGGGTGTTCTTTTTTCTTTTAAATAAACCAAGACTTTTTTAAATGAGATGAGACTATGCTAACTTTATCGGGCGGGACTCGGAATTAGGCACAAGTTGAGATCACTTGTTTGTATTACGGTTTTAACTTAGGCGCGTCGGTAATAAAAAAGTTTTGTTAGGCTGTGACTTTTCTTGTACTTTAGGATTAGGTGTGAATTTGTTTATCCATTTTATAAATATTGTTCTGCTCTGGGTGGTTGAGTTGAAGGGGGAAAAACCTACCTTTTAGTACCCGTTTCCATATTTATCTATTTGGCAAACCCTAAAGATAATAAAACCCCAAGATTTTTTCTCATTTTCCAAAGAAAGAGATGCCAAGTATAAAGTATTTAATCTAAGCAAATCATTGGGAACATCATAATATTTTAGTAATAAAATATAACCTTGATGCTGTTGTTGGGTTTCTCTTTTTAAAGTTATATTACACTTGCCAACTGTTCGAACATCAGCAATAACATGGTGAGGTGGGTTCAAATTTCCAACTCAACTCCAAACTGTATTGAAGTACGATCCAAAAAAATGAGACCCATCCTTACAGTGGAATTCCATATATTTGGGGGCTATTGAACATAAATTGTTGCTGTGGAGTGTGAGACACCCGGGTTAAGGTCGGAAAACCATGGATCTTGCCTGTTTTGGGGATTAAGGTAGCTGGACTTAACTGGCATCCATATATTGCTCTTTTACAAATCATTTAGTCCTTAAAGTAGGAAACAGAATCTAAACAAAAAAAAAAAAAAAAACCCATTACCTTCCTTTTCTTGCAAGCTTTAATTGGCTTTTGTAAATGACTGGTGAACAACTGAAAGTTAGCTCCAATCATTTGACAAAAACCCCTCAATTAGGATATCACTTACCAAAATGTAGGAATCACGCACAATATTATTATTACTATTATAATTAGGAAGGACATAGTTCAACTTTGTAACTATCAGAAATCAAGCTGTTTCACCCATTCAAATGGATGCATTCATTTGACGTGGATTTTATATTCAATGGCATTGCCAACTGTTCACATGCAATTAGGATAGCCATTGACATCATCGACTTTCAGTTTTTTCTTGCTTATGGCGACCAAGTGCAAGTTGAACCATATCCACCATATACCAACCAAACCCACAGTACGTTAGTTGAAAGTTTGAAAGCAATATATAAGATACCATAATAATAGAAAATTCATTCCCAAACCATAAAGTAAAGATGCAACGTATTTAGGTACACAACAATGGACAAAGAACATTGCATCATGAACACACTAGTAAAAATGCCATATCATCTTAAAATGAATACATTTTATTATTATTAAAGGTCATATTATCAGGCTTGGTTGATTGCAGAAATATGGGCTTTTGACATTGAATCTGCTTGAAGCAGGATGGGCTGTTGGATCAGGATTTTCAAGCCTTAATTGCAGTCTTCATCCAACAATGAATTTTGAAGGGAAATGGAACCCGGGAAATCGGATGTAAATATTTGGCTGCTTATCAGGATTTCAAATGGGGGATACATCTTACAACCACCTCTCAACACTATATTATGAAGCAATGGTTTCTTAACATTTAAATGATTATTTTTTTACTCCAATTTGTAAACAAATTTATAAGAATTTAAAGTTTAAGAAGAAAAATAATTTTTTTGGTAAAGATTAAAAAGAAAAAGAAATTCAACATATTATAATTTTGATCTCCATTTATTACTACTATTTTTTCCCCAAAATTTAACTTTGCTTTTCCTGATTCGTTTAATCTTTTAAACCCTAATCTTAAAAGCTAAAACCCCATTTCATTGATTCGGGAAACTGAATTACCAACAGTCAAACTAAAAATGGCTCGCTTCATTCCAACAGCTCAAAGAGCATTTATCTCTGCTGCTTCGAAAACCCTAACTAATGGCAGCCAATCACGAACCGCATCTGCATATTCACTACTCCAATTTCATCCCTACGCAACCTCCCAAACCCACAAATCGCCTTTCACAGCCAACATCATCAGAATCCTAAGCAACGAGATCGAGTACCAGCACGACTACGCTCCTCCCCATCAGGTAACTATTTATTTCTATCAAAGCAATTTGCACCCAAATTTTATTTCATTTCTTTTCTTCACAATTTATGTAGCCGGCTACGAGTTTCAATTCATTTACGGTCCAAGACCGACCGGGAGAGAAGTGGATGACAATGAGGGGAAAATACGGAGAAAATGAAGAAATTAAAATTGAAGCAACTATGTTTGACGGTTGTGTTTTTGTTCCTAAGCCTGGAGAAGATAGCACTGGGGAGAATGTGGTTCTTCACATTAGCTTGCTTGTTGATATTTCCAAAGGTCAAGGTTATCCTGATATGGAATTTTTGTGCTCAGCTTGGCCTGATCATTTAGAAATCCAGAAAGTTTACTTGCTAAATCGCGATAAGACTATTATTAACCCTTACATGGGACGTGATTTGAGGAGGTATGTTATGAGGCACAGCTTGCAAGCTTGTTACAATTTCTATACTTCCTAATGTTAATTGGCAAAGTCAACAGTGATATTTTGTTTTGATGTTTTGTTGTTGTTTCAGGAAAAAGAATAGGAAGCTTCAGAGGACACTTGGTGATTACTTGGAAGAAAGGGGAGTAAATAATAAACTCTGTGTTTTCCTGCACGAGTATATGATGAATAAGGATAGGATTGAATTGATCCAGTGGTTGGGAAATGTCAAATCCATTGTGCAGAAATAGAACGAGGTTTGCTTATAAAAATTTGATCTCTGCTTTCTAGTTTTTTTCCTGCACGAGGTTCATAAGATTTCTGTTTAGGTTCCCCTATGATTTGTAGCAGCCTATATGAAACATGAAATACAAATTGATTGACCATATTTTGGCATTGGACTGTTATTCAGAGTTGTAAAGGTAAGTAATCTTACTGGTGCAGGTAAAAATAAGTTTATGAGGATTCTATGCATCCGCCAACTCTCTCTTTTAGAGCTTGGATATGTTGTTAACTATATTTTTGGGTCTCAGAGTAGTGAACAACCTTTATTTTGGTGTTCTAGCAACCCTTGCCCAGTAATTGCAATTGCATTGCTTCATTGTGTTCCTCAAGTAATGCATGATGTTTGCAAGACTCAATTCTAATGTATGCATATGAAAGGGTTGGTAATTACTGAAAAGACAGTAACTTCAAAATAAAACTAACTGAATTATTGCAAACCTTCACCTTGTAAAGGAAAAAAAAAAGGGTAAACTATAAAATTAGTCACTTTTGTTTACCTTGGATTACATTTTAGTCACTTATGTTTGAAACGTTATGTTTTAGTCACTTGTATTATTGTTTTGTTACGAAGTGGTCACTCTACTGTTAAACTCTGTTACCTGAGTCTTACGTGGCAGTCCAAATGGGTTTTAAATGCCAACTTAGGTGTCCTATGTGACAGTCCAAATTAAATCTATTTAATTAAAAGCCTATTTTCATTTCAGCAACTGAACATCCAAATTGGCATTTGAAATTCATTTAGACTGCCACATAGGACTGCTGTTAGGGAGGTAACAGAGTTTAACGGTAGAGTGGCTACTTCGTAACAAAATGATAACGTAAGTGACTAAAATTTAACATTTCAAACATAAGTGACTAAAATGTAATCTGGGGCAAACAAAAGTGACTATTTTTGTAGTTTACCCAAAAAAAAAAAGAACAAAATGTATCAATTTCTGCTAGCAGGAAGCTACATTATTTCTTGAGCCATTTGATGGATACAAGCATGTGATTGAGTAACCTTTGGCCTATTTTAGGACCATTAACTAAAAGTGCTGCAATTTCCATCAACTCTCACTTGGTGTTGCAGGGCTTTAAAATGTTGAAAGTAGCTTAGAATTGTTCTATATTAGGTGCTTTGTTGGTTTAAGACATAATAAATTGCTGATTTCTTCTTTGCTTTCTTGGTTGTAAGGAAATTACACTGGTGATAAGGCCATGTATGCTCCATTTATTCTTTTGATTTATGCAAAGGAGGTGAGTTCAATGTTCATTTCACGGTGGGGATGTTTTATAGGTGTTAAATCGTCAAAATTTGCTCATGAGTTTGCATAGAATTGCGCCGCTGATGATAAATTGGCTACATGACATGGTTTTTTTCTTCACTTTTTTCTAGTTTCTTACAAAGTAGGCCAAGATCTAAGGAGAATTTGCAAGCTTGAGGATCAAACTCCAATCTTGCTGGTATTTGTCAAAACAGATGAACCATTTGGGTCCTTTTTTTTTTTTTTTTTTCATATTAAATGGTGGTGATGAACATGTGTCTCTAAACTCGGGTGGGACTTTGGGTTGAAAAATGATGACATTCAACTCTTTCGAACCACCATTTGGTTAATGTTGTGAAAGTTGAGACGTTGGTACCAGGCATGCCCCAAAGTTGTACAGTGGACCACTAATCTCCTCAGATGTTTGTCTGATTTGATCTGAACTATTAGTTTCAGAACAAAGCTGCTTGCCATCCCGATCTCCCCACCAATCAAAGATTATTTATATCTAATGTCGCTGTATAATTAAAACTGAGCCGTCAGGTTAGCTTGTTTCGACCAATAAAGCAAGAATCAATTTATCCGAATAAAACAAAAAATATAATAAATTTGTTTGCTTTTTAGCATTTTATTATCATAAAATCAAATCTTTTTTAGATCTTGAGGGATTAGTTAGTGGAGATGACACAGTACGACAAAATCATAGTCGCTGACCTCAAATCAACGTTGTATTAATTTAGTATTTATCTTGGAAATTTGTGTTACAAAAAATGTGAAGATGAGAAAATGTATTTTAAAAACCGAGTCATTATTGATATATTTTTTGCGGAATCTTTTAATTTTACGTGTAATATTATGTGTTACAAAACTCCATGAAATTTTAATTTTAGAGCTGGAATAGATTAGTTGGTTAGATTTAAAAACCGGTGGCTTTACCGGATTAAAAAAAAAAAACGAAAATTGAGTTCAAAAGATTAGTGTTGAATTGATTTATGAATTTTTTTTTATATTATTGAATTAATGGCCCTAATTAGAAAATACTCAAATTATGCCCACAACAATATTAAGCAGGTCCTAATTAGAAAAGTCATGGTTTTGTTTTTTGTTGTTGTTAGGAATATGATTACATCTTCTAAATTTAATGTAATTATTGGAAGATTTTCATGTTATAGTATTTATTTTATTATGATTTGAAACGAAAGAGACTGTGGGAATCCATTCCTCCAAGACTTCTTGAAGTGAATTTCTGGGTAATTATCTGTCAATTGAAACTGGTCTGGGATCCAAAACTTTTTTCGATTCTGGAAGTTGTTCCTAATTGGGAAAATTCGCTCTGATTAACAGCTTAACCAAAAATAGGATTTGCAGAAAATGATTAACAGTTCCAACTAAGGAAAAAAAAAAAAGCTAAAAAAACTTCTCTATTATAAAAATATACATGACAATTGCTACAAAAGAAATTAAGAGTAAACTAAAATCTTAACTGGAATATATAAATAAATATATATATTCTCTTAAAAATAATACTAAATTAGAGCTTGAGGGATAGATCAACCTTTTGCATCTCTTCCTTCTTAGGCTTCATACTAGCACCAGCAGACCACCAAAAATTACTCGTCACTTCATCAGCTGGAGAACCCATCATCATCCTCGTTATGCTAAATTTACCGACATTTGCTCGACCCGATGGTCCTGCTCCTGTTGCATGGTGGTTCTCCATTGATAATTTCCCTATAGCCGGTTGTTGGTCTATTGGAGGCCTAGACCAACTATGGTGTCCATACGCATTTCCGAAACCAGTTGATGAAATATCAGAAGAAGGTTTATGGATCATTGAATGCACCTGAATCCCCAGAGATCTATTATACGAGCCGTGCATCGGAAGAGAAGCCAAGCTAGAGTGGTGGTTGTGGTAAAAGTAAGGATGGCCGAAAGCTGTAGCTTGAGGTCCTCCCCATCCCATCCTTTGCCCTCTTTTCACCAAAGTCCTCTCTCTTTTGTGGGCATTTTGGTGGCCTCCAAGAGCTTGTGAACTGTAGAATTTCCTTTGGCAATAGGTGCAGGAGAAAACTCGTTGCTCACCATCTGTAGCTTGAGGAGTTTCTGGTTCTGGTGCTGTACTGTCGGATGAACCTGCTGTGTTGAAGGAATCAATAAGGTTGAGTTCTTTATTGAACCCACCAATATCGTCACACTCACTTGTGGTTAGCTTTAGATCTAGTTGGAGACTGGGTTTTGCTGCTTCTTGTTCTCCATCTTTGATGACTTCATTTGAAGCTTCTGGTATAGAAAGGACACATGAGGTAGTCTCGGAAGCACTAGGCTTTTTACTCAGAGATTCCATAGGAGGAGTGTCTACCACACGCTCAGCTATGTTGTTGGGCAGACGATGAAATGTTTTTGTTGATAACATAATAGAATAAAAATCTTCTTTTTGTTGAAGACAACCTAAATGCTTTTTGTGTGTGCAAATAGTTCTATGTAAACAACAGTGTTTTCCCTTTATTTTAAAAAAAAAAAGAGAGAGAGAGAAAAGAATGGTAGATTTCTTTTTCCTTTTATCACTCACATGGAAAGCTAGCTTTATTTGGAAGTCCACAATGTACTTGTTTATATCAGAAAAAAGAAAAAAAAACAATCTAGTTTTGCTTTCATCTGATCACTACATTACTGCTTTTTTGACTACTTTCTGATCAGTAATCAGTGAACAATATTGTTGTTATCCCAGGGGTACACTCTTTTTTTCAGGTTTCATAACTCCCTGCAACACCATCAGCCTCATGCTGCACTACAGTTCCTTTTTTGTTAAATACTATGCTTTGCTTTGAGACTGTCAAAAGCAATACTTGCCTTGAATTACTATGGTAGACTAAACATGGGTTTTAATAGTGTCGTACGTATTTTTTATAGTTGTTGCCATATATATACACACATTTGAATTCAGGTCAAAAATGGCCAATCATGGGTATCTATCTATGTACAGTAGACGACACCACTCTCCTATGTACTTCAACTCCATCAAACAGAAGGACCATGTCCCCAGCCAGTTACTTTGAACGTGGATCTTTACACATTTCTTGGATGTTTTGCCCCACTCTTTCTGTTGCTATTATTATCGAAAACAACTCACAAACTCAAAGAGCGTTAATGTGATTTGATTGAATGCTAATTGGGGGCATTGGTGGGGAAGGGGAATTGCGACCCCTTTATAATAATGTACATGGTTTGAATTTTATATTATCATTTAAAATTTCAAACCATCATCAAATATAAATATATACGTGGGTTGTGAATAAAGTTATTGGAGAGTAGAACACAGTGCGTGAAAATATATTAGGGGTCGGGGCCGGTGACAAATGGCCGACAAACAAATGGTGAAGGTGATGAGCCCTCATGGCATATACTAGGGCCATCTTATTGGTTAAACCATGAAAGAAAAAAAAGAGAGCAAAGGATTGATTAATTGACCCTTGAGATAAGCATAAGTTTACTTAATTATTATGAGAAAGCAAGAGTTATTTTAACCAAACCCCACAAAACAAGCCACATGATTTTATAGGCTAATAAATAAATTCAGTCGTATCTCTTTTTGAGATTTCTTTGTCTGCCTTTCTATAATCTACATTTAAATAAATATCACTTCCACATCATATATCTAAACAGATCTTCAACTACTTTTAAAACACCACATCATACTTCTCCTTCTTCTCCCACCCAAATCCATCACTTTTTATCTGAAAAACAAGACAAATAAAAGAGGACAAATGCAACAAAATAGGAAGCAAACAATCAATTTATTAGGTTGTTGGTCTTTTTCCAGAAAGCAACTCCATGGATTTAAAGTAAAACATGAAGAATTGAGTTAGGTTCTGGCTTTTTTATCTTTAGAGTGTGTGATTGATAGATTCAAATCTCAAACACTAGGTTGCTGTTGGCTTCTGATATACTTTGGCTCTTTCACTTTTCTAAAATTGGCTGCTTCTAGTTAACCACTTGCTCCAATGAATTTTGTTGAACTACTTCAAACACAGTACGCAATGTATAAACGGAATCCTCCAAAATCCAAACACAACAGCAAAGCAACATAGGTTGTCGGTATTTCCAGAGTTCATGCACCCTTTAACTTCGTGCATTCAATGGTCAAATCAAATTTCCTTTGTTCTCTCCTAACTTAAATCTATATTTGTTTGTTTCTTGTCATGATTTGCACATTTGTCCAAGTTTCTAAATCTTTCCCTCTGCCTCTATCATGACCCCCTTATATCCTGTTTTCCAAAGTTCAAGTCCATGACTCACCCCCAACTCCACACTGCCCCATGGGTTAAGTGTTAAAAAACTAACTATTACTTATACTAGATATAGTTTTTATATTTTAATTTCTTTGAATTTGTTAAGTTAGATTTTATTTTTATTATTTTTTTGAAAATTAATCCATTTATTATTAGGGCTTGAAAATCACCGGAGAAGTCCAAATTAATCCCAAACAAAATTTAAAGTAAACAAGAAAAAAAAAAAAACATAAAAAACAAACCCAAAAAGCAATTGTCTTCTCCACCCAGCAAATTCCAGGCTCTTATCGCATCAAAGGTCCCCATCAATAAACGGCTAAGTCTTCCAAATCCGACAATGAATCGCCTGGAAAAAAGGAATTAGTTGAGACCGTCATCCATATTTCAAGATTTTCTCAACCCAATCGTTGCTACAAAGAAATGACTATGGAGGTCGACTGGATCGTTGATCAGAATCAACCACTTCCACAACTTTCAAAGGCGCATCTTCAACCCACAACAAATCTGCTTCATTTCGCAAACCTTCAACAGCCATCGCATGTGCTGCTCGATTACCTTCACACGCAATAAATTGGATTCTGCAAGAATGAAAGTGCCTCGCCAAATTCTTCACATCCTAGGTAAAAGGTCTTGATTCCGAGTAGTCCTCACTTTATTATTGAATATTTTGAACAATCAACCTTGAATCACTCTCGAGAATAACCTTTGTAAATTCCAAATCCAGAGCAAATTGAAGCCCATGAAAACTGCCATTGCTTCGGCAATCACTACCGAACGAGTTAGGTGATGACCCTTGAACCCTGACCCCATTATAAAACCTTGCATCAACATTAATCTTAACCCACCCTTACGGAGGGGGCATCCATTTAACCATGGATCTTGGCTTGGGATGCTTCAGATTCAAGGCGCAACCCCCATACTCCAATCCCAAACCCCTAATGAAGGTAACAATCTCCTCTACACTCTGCATCTTATTCTCATGAACATATTTGTTGCGAGAGAACTACAGTGCCCAAATTGCATTGGTAATCTCACCTTTTCTATCATTATTTGAATTTTCCAACAACCAACTCAGCCACTCTTTAAAATTGGAATTTGTCATTGAATTCGGCCACTGAATATTTAACTTGGACCAAACTTGTGCAGCAGTCAAGCAATCCCGAACAGTATGAGTAGATGACTCAGAAACTCATGTTCATAAATATTGACATTTGTTATCTATGATCAGCCTCCTAAAATGTAAGTTCTGATATATAGGGATAAAGTTTTTCACAAATTTCCAAATTAAAATGCAAATTTTTGATGGACACTTTAAACATATCTGTTTGAACAACTTTTGCTCATTGATATTGATATTTGGAGGGTCCAAAAGTAATTTATAACCACTTTTCACTGAGTAGATGTCTGAACTTTTTTTAAACCAAACTATTTTATCTGCTTGGTTGGTAGTAGGAAGAGGAATACTCACAATCTGATCAGTTTCTTCCTCCGCAACAATCGAATAAATAATATCATTATTCCATCGATTAAGATTCTACAAAATTAAAGTAGACACTCAATCCATTCCAGCCACCTTATCAGTAGTAATAAGTTGTTGATCATTCCCGCACCCAATAATCTTGCCAAATAAAGAACTAAAAAATGAAGTCAAAACAAATGAAAAATCACGTGCATTGCTCTCCAGAGTTGGCTGATTATGGCTTGCCTACATCTTATCGAGCTCCTGCTGCTGCTATAGCCACATATTTAGATTGGGCTAAATCTCATATGTTTTGATTATCATAGAAAACGGGATAAGTTCAGTGGTATACTAATGTTAATGGGGTTGGGGGCCTGGATATGCAGACAGAGTTAATTCTTTGTGGACTCCTAGACCGGGTACGATGATGCTTGGTCCAATGTGGAAGGTTCAAGGGCTTGGATACATAAATGATTAAGGTGAGAATTACACGCATTAATTTATATATTTTCCGGACCATTTAGGTCGTGTTGCTATCTTGAAACGTTTTTGGCATCAAAGTCCCGTAACTTCACGAAGAAACACAGATTTATTGTTATTCTATCAATCAAGTTATGAGTAGGCTGTTTTTCTCCATGGTACCTTTTTGTCATGTGACCTTCTTACGGAGCAAGGAATCTCAAAGATTTTGCACCCAACATAAATCATCTATCTATATATATTTTTATTATACTCTAATCTCTATATATGGACTATATTTATATGTTTTGTTTCAGTAAAAGCTGGAAAGGAAAAAAAAAAAAAAAAGAAAAAGAAAAAGGCTTGGCGTTACCATGCAAAGTGGGAAGGACCATTTAAATATATTTTGACATGAGATTGTGAAATAATGATAAAACAGTTTCGTTACATTTATCTCTTGGTTTGTCTACCATCCTCCAAAACGTGGATGGATGGATGCTGGTATTCCTGATTTTAGAGGTGGTTGCCTACATGGCATCCGAGTATATATTTCAGAACATGTTTCGATACTTGCATTAAAACCAGTTTTGACTTAAATATGAACAAATGTTATTCTGCGTAGTTAAAATGAGCATAACCGCATAAGATATGCACTAAAACAAGACCAAAACTAACTTCGATTCCTTTTACTTAAAGAAAAGAAATTCAATTTTAATCCTACATTAATAAAATTTATAAATGATGAATGATGAATGGCAAAAAGGAATAAAGCTGAATGAGCAAAATGTAGTTTCAGTCCATCAGTTGTGTGGGGAAAAAGAAAGGGGAGGGTTGGTAGGAAAATGAGGCAAGTGCAGTTAACCAAAACAGAAACAGAAAGGTGGTTCATTGTTTGTTAAAAAGCTTTTCTGGTATGCGCTGCCCACAGTATCATTACTATATTATTTCAACTTGTAATAATAATAATAATAATAATCACTGATTAGTGGGACAGTCGTTGTCCGGTAGTCTTTGGAAGCATTCTTATGATCTTCTAATCTGGATTAAGTTTAAGTTTTGATCCTTTTTTTATTATCTCCATGTGAATGAATTTCATTTCAATTTGGATGAAAAGGAAGATTATGTTTTGTTGTCTTTTGTGTAGTGATCTCCACGAAAATGGCGCAGTGGCCATTCATGCAAAAATTCTAGCTTTTGATCATAGTATGTAATATCTCATATCTCAATTATTCACTTAGAAAATTAAAATGAAAGTCCCTAAAAAGTATACAAAAAAGGTAAGCAAAGATTGATTATTAGAATAAGATTAATAAATTAAAGGATAAATCAGAAAAAGTTGAAAATATAACAGCCTTATACATATGGCTGAGGCAGGAGACGATCACTTTATTTGGTCACAAAGCAAAGCATGGTCTCGCGTCGCGTGTCTCGGTCTCAAACCATTGTGCTCCCCTTCCCCGACATACTCACTAAACTTGGAATTTTTATTTTTCTTTTGTTTTGAAAATACAACAAATTGTATTATATTATTCTTTAAATATATTTATCTCATCTGAAGGGCTCCATAAAATGGAAATTTTTTTATTTAAGTCCTTTATAATTTATAAAATTTTAAATTAATAATAATAAAGTTACACTTCATCTCTCAAAATGATAAAAATTTAATTTAATCCTCTAAAAATTATAAAAATATAAACTATTAAAATAATAAAATTACATTTTTACTATCATAAAAATATATAATTTAATTCACCCAAAAAATTTCTAACTTCACCCTTATCCACTTTTATCCCTATATCATATTTCTCAATCCGTATTCTAAACCTAATCCTTATTATAAATAATTCAACAAAAGAAAACTTACTATAGATTTAATCCCTACCAAAAAGCTTTGTGTTTTTTATTACCACATCAGCCTTCTTTTCAGTCTCATCTACATTCAAACAAATATTTTTTCAAAGACACTACTACAACAAAGTTTACTTCCAAAATCATCTGTATTTTTATCCCTTTCTCACATAAATATAAACCATAAAGATTCATTATTTCTTGTATTGTAATGTTCTTTTAGGAATTTTTTTTCTCTTATATTTACTGATAGTAGATTTAGAATAAGTAAACAACGTAAGAAAGCAAAATTAAGCAAAATTCATTATTTAATGACTTATTAATGAAATAAATATATATATATGAGAATCAAATGTTAAATTTTATAATCACTTATTATCTACAATTACTCTTATTTGCAATTGTGGAGTCGTGGGTTATTTTTTATTAAATTTTGGTATTAGATTCTCTACTTTACCTAAGTTGTGGGTTTAGTATATTTATTTTTATTTGATCATTTTCGGTCTTTTTATTTTTAGAATTTGAAAATTTTAGTCCTAAGTAAATGATAACTATTAAATTCATTAGGTTAAGTTCTGTTGTTATTAAAATTTGATGTACCGAATATATTATCACATATGTAATGCTATACCTGTTTGTTATTTTAACATATTACTCACAAGAAATCAATTAATAGAGTTATGGGCTATTGTTTGCATTAAGACTTAAAATTTGAAATTAAAAAAATATAGTCACTAAGAATGATCTAATTGGTGAATGTAGACTCAATCTATAACTTTACGCATAATACAAGACTAATGACATAATTTAACTAAACGTATTTAATTGTTACCATTGGGTCAAGACTAAAATTTCAATATTTGAAACATGCAGGGTTTAAAATTGATCAAATTGAAGTACATATACTAAATTCACAATTTACATAAAATACAGGGTTTAATAGCAGAATTTGACCATTGTTTTTTTTGTAAAGGAGAAGTTAGGTTGAATAGATTTTCATGTACTAAACGCAAATTTTAAATGAATGTCGAAGGGTTTCTTTATAAAAAAAAATTAATAATAATATTCTTATTCTAATAAAAATTAGGAAGAGGATATGAAATTTAAAAAAAAAATAAAGAAAAATTCAAAAAATTATTCATAGTAATTGAATTAATTTCAGAGAAAATTCAGCTTTCACAGTTAATTACCATACTTAATTTAGTTTCCATATTATATTCTTTACTCTCACTTTCACATATTTAGAAAGAACAGAGTTTGCCATTTGTTTTTCACATCCTGAGCTTACTAATCACTTCCTATCCTTATCTCTCCTTCTAAATTAACCCGTTAATGACAATCCAAACTTGTTCCCTCACTTTCTCCGTGTCTCGAATTTCCGTGGTTGTTAGTTTCTGGGTTTTGTTCCAAAACCTCGAAACATTGTGTTAATTTTGTCAAATAGAAAGAAATACAAGCAGTAGAAAATGAGAGTAGAGCGAGTAATCAGTGACGAAAATGATTCGTTTCCAGTTGGTATGCGTGTTTTGGCAGTAGACGATGATCCAACTTGCCTTTTACTGCTCGAAGCCTTGCTTACTAAGTGCAAGTATAATGGTTCGTTTTTAGTTCATTTGACATAAACCTCACTTTTGTTTGGGTTATTGGTTTTGTGATTTTTTTTTTCTGTTGAGTATTCCGTTAAAGTGAAATCTTTGTGATTTAATTCAATGTAAAAATCTAAACAAAGATATCATTTTTTCCGGTTCTCTTCGATTTTGTAGATAGCCATTAGACTCGGGTTTTTTTTTGTTTTTTTTTTTTTTAAAATGAGGTTCTATTCTTGATTTGGTGACATCGTGTTATTTAATCTCCCATAACTCGTACATTTGGATAATGTTTCAATTTTGGATTCTGTTTCCACGAATCCTAATTCAATCTTTTTATTTTGCTATTTTTCATTTATTGATTCAGTTGACTGTACGTATGGGTTTTAAATCTTTGAAAATGTTAGTGTGAAAATTCTGTAATTTGCAGTTACCACCACAAGTCAGGCTATCACAGCATTGAAGATGTTGAGAGAAAACAAGAACAAGTTTGATTTGGTTATCAGCGATGTCCATATGCCCGACATGGATGGTTTTAAGTTGCTTGAGCTTGTGGGACTTGAGATGGACCTGCCTGTCATAAGTAAGCTAGTAATTATACTCTTTGGGCTTCTTTTACATTCTTTATGCATTTTTATCAAGTGTTTACTATTTGAAACTAAATGCTTATTCATAATTCCAAAATTTGAAGGTTTTGCATAACATATGATCAATTACCTTTTTTTTAACCTTAGCTAATTAAAAGTCCATTATAGTGCTGACAATTCATGAAGTTGCTAATTAAAATTGGATCTTTGTTTTAACTAATGGTATGATAAAATGCCTTCAGTGTTGTCTGCAAATGGTGATACCAAGCTTGTGATGAAAGGGATTACTCATGGGGCTTGTGATTATTTGTTGAAACCTGTTCGAATTGAGGAGCTACAAAATATATGGCAACATGTAATCAGGAGAAAGAAATTTGATAGGAAAGACCGGAATGGTTCTGGCAGCCAAGACAAGCCTTACATTGACAGCAGTGAGGCCGCAGGGTTAGGAAATGTTGATCAGAATGGGAAGTTCAACAAGAAGAGGAAGGACCAGAATGGAGATGAAGATGAGGAGCGTGATGAGAATGGACATGATAATGAGGATTTGTCAACCCAAAAGAAACCTCGTGTTGTTTGGTCAGTGGAGTTGCATCGCAAATTTGTTGCAGCAGTTAATCAACTGGGCATTGAGAGTATGTTCTTAACTATTACTATTGTTGTTTGTTGACTCCCATGTTGATCCATCATTTTAAATTTCTAGCAACCATTATTATTATTATGATGATGATTTGAGATGATATTCTTCATCTGCTTGAATCCCTGAACTTTCACATTCTACTCCTAACATTTATTATTCATGTTTCACCAATCAATGCCAATGCTTGGGTTAAAGATTCCTTTTGGGGAAGATTCAGTTCTAGGTCCTCTGGTTTATTGTTTCATCTCACGGGAATTTACTTATGCATGGAGCTTTTAGTTAACTTCTTATGTGATTGTAATGCAGAGGCTGTACCTAAAAAGATTCTAGAATTGATGAATGTTGAAAATCTTACCAGAGAAAATGTTGCCAGTCATCTCCAGGCACTATTTCTTAACCTAACTGACTTAGTTACTGTGATCCAAAACATACCAGGAACCTAACTATTTCCTTTTTTGTGGTAGCAGAAATTTAGGCTTTACCTGAAAAGAATCAGCTGTGTGGCAAACCAGCAAGCCAATATGGTGGCAGCCTTAGGCAGTGTAGATTCTACCCATTTGCGGATGGGGACTATGAATGGACTTGGGAATTTCCATACATTGGCTGGACCTGATCAGATTCACAATGCAGCCTTTAGATCTTTCCAACATAGTGGTGTGCTTAGAAGATTGAACACACCTGCTGGGGTAGGTATCAGTGGACTTCCTTCTTCAGGATTGGTTCAATTAAGTCCGGTTCAAAACTTGGGAAATACCAGTACCAATCAGAGCAAGTTGCAATCTTTTGTAATTCCTGGTAACCATAATGCTAATATTCTACAAGGGATGCCAATGTCATTAGAATTTGATCAACTGCAAAATAACAGGGCAGGTAGCCATGTTGGACAGTTTCCATCTGTTGATAATACAACTGTTTTGCCCGTTTCCTCCATTTCTGGCAGTTTAATAGATGCAGGCTGCTCCAATAGTCCTCTTCTTGGTGTTACTAGCAACCCCTTGTTGTTAGAGGGAAGCTCGCAGCTGCCTACTTTGCATGCTAGTAATTTGAGAGACAGTGTTTCTGGCTTCCCCAACAGGAGCACCTTGTCCGACTTTGCTTCCATAGCTCCTGCTTCCAATGAATTACATGGTTCAAAAGCAGATATACAAAACCAAGCATCCCCAATCAGTTGTAATGCGGGGAAAATAATCAGTAGTGCTCCTCAAGACTGGAATGCCCCAAAGAAAGATGCCCCTTACCAATCAAATGTTCCAAGTTGTTCAATAAACTCTTTACGGGCTGTTAATGGTGATATGGCTCAGTTGGGCCAATGCTTGGATCAAAATAACCCAATTTTCAACAGAAACGTGGGTTTTGATTTTGTTGATCCCTTATCCATCAAGTGTAGTGAAGGTGAAAACTTAGCTATGGAACCATCAGTTATTGAAAAGGAAGGGTATCTTATGGTCCAACCTAGCCGACAGGGAAGTTACATTCCTGATAATGAAGGTGAAAACTTTGCTATGGAACCATCGGTCATTGAAAAGGAAGGGTATCTTATAGTCCAACCTAGGCGACAGGGAAGTTATATTCCTGGTAATCTTGGCTCATTGGAAGGTCTGGCTAGTGCAATGACGAAACAGGTAAGCATAATCACATCTATTTCTTGTGGTAGTTTCTTCTTTAGCTGAAGCTTGAATTATATTTTCATAGTTTTGGCCATCAAATTAGCCTGTACTAAAGATACTCAAGGCTATGAACCTTATGAACCTCTCCAATTTTACTGAGATGGTATTAGGACTTACTAGCCTTCATGTATCGATGGACATTCATTTTACACTAAAATTATGCATTGGTGAATGAGTAGAAAAGATCTCTTCTAATGAAATGTTTCTTAAATCGAGAGTTGATCTTTTCCTTAAACTCATCATCAATCCTTCCTGTAATATCTGGATGTTTATTAACGTCTATACTATTAGCTTTGGTGAATGAGTAGAAAAGATCTCTTCTAATGAAATGTTTCTTAAATCGAGAGTTGATTTTTTCCTTAAACTCATCATCAATCCTTCCTGTAATATCTGGATGTTTATTAACGTCAATACTATTAGCTTTATAGTTACTCCAAATGTCTGTCATGGTTTTAACAGTTTCATTTATTCCACCTATCATTTTATTACATGGTTTCCTGATAAATTCTCTCATTTTTTAAATTTAGAAAGAAAGTTCTTGGTCTTCATCTTTTAGCAGTTTTAAGTAAATCTCTTGTTGTTTTCTGTTGAATATTGGTCATCAGTAACAATATCTGCGTCAAAGATGCATATACGATTTTGACCATTTAAGTATAAAATTGGGGTATTATCTTTGTTTCTGATGCAGGACCATGATAAAGGGAAACCAACAGATGGTGATTTTGGATACAATGATTATTCTCTCAGAACGTGAATTTGAGATTAGAATGTAGACGCACTAACAGCGAAAGAAGTATCTGCATTGCATGCCTTTCTCTTGATAGTTTTGCTTCATGTAACTGATGACTAATCTATCTGTTATCTTATTTCCTCCTTTTATCAGCCTTGTCGTTGTTCTTTTCTTCATTATTCCTTGCAACTTTTTGCAGTTTTTTTTGTGTAGTGTTATAGCCCAGTTTTTCTTGCTCAGACAAGTTCCAACTTCTGCAGCAAAGGCCTGTCCAATGTTGTTCAATGAATAAATATTAATTGCTTATTTCCCCAAATATGCATGTTATGGAAGATTTATAAGGTTTGCTTTGTATTAGTACAAGCTTTACTTCATCTTTTGCACTTGCAATGTTCATAATTAAAGATTAAAATCGGATTCTTCAATTAGGACCAAATTTGCTAGTTGAAGAAATGAGTGAACTTTATTTCTTAGAAACAACAATAGCATTCGAAATATCATTCTCAGGACATAGTGAAGTAAGTAAATTATCACCCGTTATGCACTTCCCCTTTTAAACAAAGAAAGATGGTATAAAATTATTGTGGGATAAAAGTCGGAAATTATTGCATATTGGTGAGGAAGTAGTGAGAGAAAGCATTAAGGGATTGAGGAAGTAACCCAATCCTCATATCGACGCCTCTGGAATCGATGGGATTTTGCATAAAATAAGCAACCTGTGGAATTGGAGAAAGCAATGGAGACACATAGGCTGCTTCTCCGTGAAGAAAATCAATCTTGTGGAATGACATCCTAGTCCAATCAGAGACAAGGGTGAGCTCATTCAGTGGAGGGAGAGTGCCCTGAGGCCCATCTAACGCCTGGTTATATGCAATCACATAGTCGTTGCTAATCGAACGCTTGGCTTCTTTTATCTTGTCTACGATATCTTCATGGCTTCCTGCCTCCAGTTCTTCAGCTGTTAAGGCAGCAGAGGCTAATACATAAGCGTTGCCACTGAAGCCTTCTGGCAGTGGTGGCACCGTCTTCTTCCTTATGTCCACAGCAAATTGCAAGCATACCATTGATCCTTTCATCACTCCTAATGCCTTGGTTCTTGCCTGGAGTCCAAAAACCAAAAAACACTAGTTCATTATAGTATAAGTGCACATTACCTGTGTAAATAGCATATGATCATCTGCATAAAATTGAACCATCAAATTATTGTGCGTACATGATTTAGTTTTTGTTATCAAAACATAAAATTCTTCCTGTGGGTGCGCTCATTCTAGTTTTGTCTCTATAGCCTCATGGAGGATTGAAAATTTTACACTCAATATTATGATGATTTATATAGCATAAAAAACTAGGAAAGACCGATCCTCTAAAAACTGAAATAGGTAGTTAAGAAATTAATTTACCTTCCATAAGTGAGCAGCAAGCAGCTCAAAGGATGAACATGAAAAGCTGCCACTCCTCTCACCAAAGACCTTGCTTTTTAAGCTTTCTATCATTGCACCACTGAGGTGGAATGTCTTGAGAACAAGATTAGAGTTCCCCACATCAGGGAGTTTTCCGGATCCAAACTTCGTATCTGGACCACAAGTTTGACCACTCATAGCCTGTTTTATCAACTGGTATAGGTGATCTATGGCTACAGCCCTTGTGGCCGAGCTCCCACTTTCAGGCAAATTTTTAATCCCCGGATTTTCCACTAACAATGCCCCCCTCTCATGCACAGGTTTGTAAAGCTCGGTGCCTCTCTTTTGTTTCAAAATAGCAGAATTAGAAGCCCATGCATGGAGAAAATCATAGGTGGCTGGTCCATCAAACAAAGAGTGGCTCGAACCAATACCGATTGAATAGCCTCCACACCCGAACCTGGTAACCTACATCATTTAACAAGTTGTCCAGTCTGCTAAGTCCTTCAATATAATGCTATAGCTTGATGAATGGAACCTAACTTATCAATAGGGGGAGGAAATAATTAAAATCCGTCGAGGCAGGACATCAGGGAATTTCATCTCAAGATTTTTGTTATCAGTTAAAAAATGGATCGAAACATATATATTTATATATATATATATAAACTCACCTGAGCAACAACTAATGGCATCTCCGAGAAGTTGCCATGAAAATCAGGCTTGTAAGCCAGATGCTCGAAGAATTCATTGTATTGAGAAAGATCTCCAAGTTCAATGATCTTAGCACTGGTAACTGCCTCCACTAGAACTGCACCATCATTGCTGCACCAAAGGTTAAGTTTACCATCACTCGGGTTCAAGTTCAACCTACCTGCAGCTGGATACCAAATCGAAAGAGTCTCTTCCAACCCAGATTTTAAGCAACTAAAAATTGAATCCAGAGACAGGTTCTGGTATGCAGCAGAAGATTTGTAAAAGAAAACCACGTACATTAGCAGTGGACACTGCCTGTCCAAATTAGACAGATGGATCGTTTGTGTTGGATTCAAGGATTTTGGGAGTACGGAAACTGTCTTAGTAACCCGAACAGTTGGATAATTCTCATCATGTTGGGTGGCCATGGATGTTTCTTTTGTTGTTGTGAGAAACAGAAGAGGATGACAATGTACATTTATAAAGAGAAGAGCTTAGATTCCTAGGAGCCAACCTATATCTCTTTACGGATTTATTTTATGTTGTTTTTATGAGATGGGGAATGGTTTGTAGTGCTTGCCTTATATTAAACTAATGCTTTGCATGGTACTGTGTTTGTTCTTTTGTACATATAATCGCCGACTGTATTATCTGGCTCGCACTCCCAAGGGATTGATGCTGACCTACTATACCTATTATATATATATACACTCCGAACTCTTGTAAAAACATCAAATGATGGGCCCTGAATGTCTATAAGATGAACCCTTTGATACCTAGCTAGAATGTAATGAGTAAATTAGGGTTTCTTGGGCTATCATTTTCATTAAACACAAGTAATTAAAAAGACGAAGAAAAGAACAGGTAAGTTAACACATATATGTATGTTGTGTTTTGGAATTGTTAACTGTTATCACCATTAATGTGTAATGATAAGTGAATGATTGAGAGCAAATAACCGATTAACCATTTTACGCATGAAGAAGAGCGTGGAAAGCAAAAGGCAGCAGGAAATCCCTACATTTCAATGAGCTTTCGTTCGGTAGCATAGTTAAATAATAACGAGATTCTATACACATTTGGACAATAATATATATACTAGTAAAATCAAAGTTAAAAAGAAAAGTAGAGCAGTTGATTGGAGAGAAAGAAAGGTAGTAGATGGAAAAACAGGTTGGCATGTCATGAGAGGTGTGGGGGTGTTGCTGTTGTAAGAAATAAGAATAGCAAATATATATCAAATTAAGCATGCGTATATATGAACCCCTGACTTGTGTCTATTTGTCTCCACTTTTCCAGCACTTTGCCTCATTTCCAGCTTTGTTTATTTTCTCCCCCCATCCACCCTTTTCATGATTTCTTTCCGCTATAATCTGTCACTGTGGATTCAGTCTTAAAATGGAATTAAATATTTCTTGCTTCCAGCTTAAATAGATATGTTGTCTACAAATGACCAGTGCTTTACTGAAACTAGAATACGAGTGAAACATCGTGCTTGCTACTGTATTGGTTATGATGGACTTCCAATTTAAGTTAATAATTAAGACTTCTTTGAACTAAAGCAGATACATGTACACTCTTCTACTCTTATATATATTAATTAATGTATCATTTGTACTTTAGGCCGCATACTATAGATATTATGTTCATTGGTTTGCTTCAAAGTTTAATTGGTGAACTAAAGATTTGTTGAAAGTTCAAACATGTAAAAAGGCAAATAGTACTAACTTATTAGCACTGCTTTAAGCAACAGAAACCTCACTTTTGTTTCCTTGGCACCTAATTTTTATTAGGTTAAACTAGTCACTAAATTTTCATTTTTAGGATTTTACAAATTCCGCATTACCGTTCGGATTTCTTTGCAATATATATAATTAATCTTTAAAAAATAAATGAGTGACCAAAATAAAAAACTTATTAAATTTAGGTTACTAAAATGAGCGTATAATAACATTGAAATAATGGGGTGACCAAAATGAAAAGTTAATAAAGTTGGGTAGCTAAAATGAAAACAGCTGTTAACTGTAATACCCAATTTACAAAATTTTTATGTACATACTGAAAATGAAAACTTATGAAAGTTGAATGATCAAGTATGTAATTTACCCTTTTTAGTAAAGTTAATTTGCTTTCTTCTTCGCAGATATGCAGAAGTGGCCAACATGCGATCTTCTCAATTATAGGATTTAGATTGACTGAAGTTAGATTTTTCAATCTTTAGAGGCAAAAATTAAAAAAGTACATACCAGAAAACGTGGGATTGTGTTTGATTGTGTTTTATTATATGAATCTTGTATTATAATCCTAACAGATTAATTAAGTGACAGATGACCAAACGAGGATGCTTCAGTTGTGTCTTTTTTGTATTTCAATTGTCTGGTTCGTTTTAAATTTTTATTTTTATCCCCCCAAAAAAATGAACATTTAGATTTGATTTAGAACTGATTAATGCCTGCAAAAAAATCCTTTGAATACTACGCCATCTAACAGTTACTTCCGTTTTCACTGTGCTTTGCCGCAGTCTGTGGATTACATGGCGATTTACTTCTCTGTTCTTTTTGTATCCAGGCCCGAATCTTAATCCACGAATTAGATGCTATCTTAAAGGAGGATCCGGCCCTGTTAAATCCATGTCAATTTCTTATACAGTAGCAGCTTTCTGCGGCTCAGATTCCATTGGTGAGTCCTCCATCTTAATTTCGTCTGTGATTCCGTCTGTGGAGAGTACAGGCTGCTCTGAAATACGAGGATAGGGCTCTGGATGAATCCAAGATGTGTCCCCACAAACTTACTTCCGTAAGTTCTTGGGAAAACCAAGAAATCTGTTAATTAAATACCCGACTCCTGATCTCTCTTGCTATAATTCTCCATTTCCACTTGATCTTATATGTCCAAGACCCTTCAAAGAGAATGATGTTACCTTATTGTAATGCTGAGACAATTATAATCGACCTGCATCATCGCTGCAAAATTTTCTTCTGATGCTGCATAATGATAATTTTAGTCATCCCTCATCAGCAAAAGCAAAATAGGGAAAGAGAAGTGACCACACAACCATTCACCACTACTCTTTAACCAACACAAATAAAGCACGTAAATTCGATTATGAACTATATCCAGTCTATAGATCATTATCCGGTTGTCTTTTCAGGGAAACAACCTATGGTTAAAAGGAGGAAAATTTGCTTTCTCCCTGTGATGGATTTAATTCGTCTTGTATATGAGAATGACGTGTGATAAATAATGAACAAGAAATAACCACCCTAAAAGTTTATGCTGGAAGGACCTGCAGCTTACCGATTATATCTAGTAGAAGGGATCCCTATAGACATTTCATTTGACATTTCTGCAACCTTGTCTCCCTTCTCTTGTTCTCATCCTAAGACCAAAATCAAGGATGAGAGCAATTAGTTAAGTAGGGAACCATTTGCAAGCAGCATCTAATTTGAATGTTCATACAACAGCTAACAACCAGACATAGCATTGGACAATATGCTTGTTTTTCATAGATTTAACATCGAAACAGGGAGTTAATGCCACAAGAATACGACAGCATAGGAGTATGCAACTCTTACGTATTCTAGTTCTTAAAAATCAAGAGGTAAAATACTTTTCAAGATTGCTCAAAGAACCCCGTCACTCATAGCTATAGAGAGATGACAAACAGGTTTGTTATGCCCACACTAAAACAGATAATATAGTTTTTCGAAAGGATCCCCAAAACAGAATTTCTCTTTTCCAAAGACTAAGCACAAATTAACACAAACGAGGAAATAGATGAAGAGGATATCTCAAGTGAGATGCCAATGGTTCAAATTATTATTGAAACACTAACTGCATAATTTATACATGACTTTCAACTAGAACTAGAATAGAAAACCAGTTAAGGTTTCAGTTACAATGCAAGCAAAGGAGATAAGCTCACAACTAAATTAACAATCATTTTTGCCAATGTATACAATGAAAATTATAAAGTCTCACACTCAAGTAGTCTACATTCATTAACCTTTTCCCAATTATTATTTTTTCTTTCTAATTAGTAGTCTGTCCACTTTCGACCCCTAGGCCATACAGTACACCTGCATATTTCTCAGTGGAGCCATTGAAAAAGTTATCTCTCAACTTCCTAAACGTGCACGATGTGAGCAAACTATCGGAGCCAGCTTGATGACACACACCAACTCTTTCCACTTCCAACAACTCAGCAAGCTTGTTCAAACCACCGTGCAGGCTATTGCAAAACTTCATCATATGCTTGATATCGTACAACATGGGAAAATACATATTGATCAAATCAAAGAATCCCGCTTGATTATCGGGCAAACTCCTGCATGTCAATAGCTTTAGCAAATACCCAAAGTCATATCCACTATGAAAAGTTACCCAATGCACACTATCATTCAGCACAATCCCGGAAGACATCAGAAGCTCGCCGAACCGCTTCACGTCAATACCCTTCTCATTGTTCTTCTTAAAATCAATCCCGCACTGGCGCAACAACTCAATGGAATCACTAGCAAAGATATCTTCGCTTATATTGAACTCGCAGAAATTGAATTGCCAAATGCAAGAGCTGTCAGTTCCACAAGTGGGAAGGTTGCCATTCTCATCCGAGAAAGTGAGCCCTAATTGGATCAACTTCAACATATCCACGTTATCTTTCAAAGTTTGGTAGTTATAATCACTGATATTCTTGAAAGAACCAACAGGACGTAGAACTACACCCGGGAACTCAGTATCCATAGCTACATAATTATAGGTATCAACAATTTCACGGATCAAAGCAAACTCTTCTTCTAGATTATCGTTCCAAACTTCTCGAATATGAACTGAATCACCTTTGGGCAAAATCGACATTTCCAGTAGACCAAATAAAAGACAAGCACATCCAAATTCGAAACCCTTGAAAATTGAAGCTCCGAGTTGAGTTCCGGAAACGGTCGCGTTTAGATGCTGGGAGCAGATCTGAAAACAAGGAAAAAAGAAACAGATTTTGAACTTTAACCTATGGGTGTTGGTAACAAACCCTAGAACCCAGAAAGAAAGCGAGGAAGGAAACGAGATCTAACCTTGAAATTATGAAATCGGGCCTTGGAAGTAACAGATCTAGAGGTTGTGAACACGGTGAGTCGAGAAATTTCGGTCAACGAGTAAAGGGAAAAGAGGAAAACGCGGACGAGGCTTAGAGGCCTTTTACGACTGGGGTGTCATCTTAAAGGCAAGGAAGGAAGGAAGGACAGGGATGTACAAAGGGAAAGGGAAGGACAATGTCAAAAACGACGACGTTGTAACTTGAAACTCATTAATACGACATCGTTCTGAGGATGGCTTTTCCAGTCTTAAAAAACCTGCTAAAATAGGAAATATTTTATTCCCGCATGACTGATGATGAGAGAGAACATTGTATTTGTAGTGATATTTATATAATGGAGTTAGGACTGTACTAGAAAATAGCATATATCCTACCACGTCAGTGTCCAAACAAACCTGATGTTTTATTATAATTATTATTATTTTGTAACAGATTTCTTTTATAATGAATTGACTCCCTAAATATTCCTTTTTATTTACATTTCGTCTTTGTCAGTACTGTTAAAAAGAATATTTTTGTAAACAAATAAGTTCACATTTTTTTATCTTAAAACCAATCAATATTACGTGTGCAGGATTTACCGTTATTGGTGTCGTGAATAACATGTGGTTTGGGAAATTGACAAGTCAAAAATGTGTTCCAAGTCCCTTTACAAGAGCCCACAATGTTAGTAAGCTGAGTGGACTGGACCAGATGTTTAGGTGATTGGTTAATGGTGGAATTAAGGTGACGTGTATGGGGCTCAATTTTTTTATCTAATACTGCTTTCATTTCTATTTCCGCCTCTATTATTCGGCTGAAATTCATTGCATGTTCGCACCATCCTATTCACTTGCGTCTCTTTCTATTCAACAGTTAAAAGGAGTTATGTATTATTGATGTGCATTATTAAAGCCATACAATACATGGAATTATTTATTCCATTATTTCCTGGCCAATTAGCAAATCTGTTCTAATTCTTATTTATACGTAAATTAGTTGGACAAAAAAAGAACTATAGAAATCAAAATTTGGTAGGAGCATGTATTCGATTGAGTCAAATCGAGTAAAAAATTTCGAGTTAATCAAGTTGATAAATTCTATTTTTTTAACTAAACTCGATTTAATCAATTTAAATAAAATTTGAATCGAGTCAAATCAAATATATTTATTCGAGGTAAATTAAAAAAAATACATTCATCAAGAACTTAAAGACTGCATGCATTGTTGTTCAAAACAAAGGGGTCCAATAATCTGTATTTCAGACACGGTTTCAAGAGTTATACATTGCATAAGTTTATTTGTAAAGGTAAGATAGATTGCTTTGTAACAGACAAAACAGAACCATGTCAAACTTCGACAAAATAGATTTAGGAACTAAAGATGCCATTTTAACTCAAGTTTAATTGCTGTCTTATTTGGTTGATAACAAATGCAAGGTTACTCAAATCACATGCTTGTATCCATCAAATGGCTCAAGAAATAATGTAGCTTCCTGCTAGCAGAAATTGACACATTTTGTTCTTTTTTTTTTCCTTCCCAAGGTGAAGGTTTGCAATAATTCAGTTAGTTTTATTTTGAAGTTACTTTCTTTTCAGTAATTATCAACCCTTTCATATGCATACATTAGAATTGAGTCTTGCAGATACCATGCATTACTTGAGGAACACAATGAAGCAATGCAATTGCAATTACTGGGCAAGGATTGCTAGAACACCAAAATAAAGGTTGTTCACTACTCTGAGACCCTAAAATATATAGTTAACAACATATCCAAGCTCTAAAAGAGAGTTGGCGGATGCATAGAATCCTCATAAACTTATTTTTACCTGCACCAGTAAGATTTCTTACCTTTACAACTCTGAATAACAGTCCAATGCCGAAATATAGTCAACCAATTTGTATTTCATGTTTCATATAGACTGCTACAAATCATAGAGGAACCTAAACAGAAATCTTATGAACCTCATGCAGAGAAAAACTAGAAAGCACAGATCAGATTTTTATAAGCAAACCTCATTCTATTTCTCCACAATGGATTTGACATTTCCCAACCACTGGATAAATTCAATCCTATCCTTGTTCATCATACACTCGTGCAGGAAAACACAGAGTTCATTATTTACTCCCCTTTCTTCCAAGTAATCACCAAGTGTCCTCTGAAGCTTCCTATTCTTTTTCCTGAAACAACAACAAAACATCAAAACAAAATATCACTGTTGACTTTGCCAATTAACATTAGGAAGTAGAAACTGTATTATACAAGCTTGCAAGCTCTGCCTCATAACATACCTCCTCAAATCACGTCCCATGTAAGGGTTAATAATAGTCTTATCGTGATTTAGCAAGTAAACTTTCTGGATTTCTAAATGATCAGGCCAAGCTGAGCACAAAAATTCCATATCAGGATAACCTTGACCTTTGGAAATATCAACAAGCAAGCTAATGTGAAGAACCACATTCTCCCCAGTGCTATCTTCTCCAGGCTTAGGAACAAAAACACAACCGTCAAACATGGTTACTTCAATTTTAATTTCTTCATATTCTCCGTATTTTCCCCTCATTGTCATCCACTTCTCTCCCGGTCGGTCTCGGACCGTAAAGGAATTGAAACTCGTAGCAGGCTACATAAATTGTGAAGAAAATAATTGAAATGAAATTTGGGTGCAAATCGTTTTGATAGAAATAAATAGTTGCCTGATGGGAGGAGCGTAGTCGTGCTGGTACTCGATCTCATTGCTTAGGATTCTGATGATGTTGGCTGTGAAAGGCGATTTGTGGGTTTGGGAGGTTGCGTAGGGATTAAATTGGAGCAGTGAATAAGGGTGTGTAAAATTCGGGTAAAATCGAAAAAATTCGATTACTAGATCGAATTTGGTTAATCGGTCGGTTAACCGAATTTTTTTAGTTTAATCGAAAAAATTAATAAATAAAATTATAATATATAAATAGTCCCTGTAAACTCAATCTCTAAACTCAATTTAAACTCAAATATCCAATTCAACCCAATCATAAAAATTACAAATAATTTAATAAATAAAAATAAAATTCTAAAACTAAAACTAAAAATTATTTAATCTTTTTAATTATGTAGTGATTTATTTCGGGTAATACGGTTAATTCGGATAATTCGATTAATTTTTAACCAAAAATAAAAATCATATACCGAATTAACCGGAAAAATTATAATTCAGTTAGTTTTTTTGAAAAAATTTTGATTCGATTAACGATCGATTAATTCAATTAATGTTATTTCAGATCAATTAACCGATTAAACACTCCTAATAATGAAGATGCAGATGCGATTCGTGATTGGCTGCCGTTAGTTAGGGTTTTCGAAGCAGCAGAGACAAATGCTCTTTGAGCTGTTCGAATGAAGCGAGCCATTTTTATTTTGACTGTTGGCGACTTCAGTTTCCCGAATCAATGAAATGGGGTTTTAGCTTTTAAGATTAGGGTTTAAAAGATTAAACGAATCAGGAAAAGCAAAGTTAAATTTTGGGGGAAAAATAGTAGTAATAAATGGAGAACAAAATTATAATATGTTGAATTTCTTTTTGGTTTTCTTTTTAATCTTTACCAAATTCCAAACCCTTAAAATTTGAAGCTCCGAGTTGAGTTCAGGAAACGGTCGCGTTTAGATGCTGGAAGCAGATCTGAAAATAAAGAAAAAAAAAATCAGATTTTGAATTTCCAGCTATGGGTGTTGGTAACAAACCCTAGAACCCAAAAAGAAAGCGAGGAAGGAAACAAGAACTTTGAAATTATGAAACCGGGCCTTGTAAGTAGCAGATCTAGAGGTTGGGAACACGGTGAGTCGACAAATTTCGGTCAACGAGTTAAGGGAAAAGAGGGAGTGAAGGAAAAACGTGGACGGGGTTTAACAAACCTAGCCTTGTGAGCATAAATTTGTAAGTTTCCTTTTGAGTGGCATATACGGCTGCTTGCTTGCTTATATGGGTGGGCGTCATCGTTGTGGTAATGAAAATTTGAAGTTATATTGACGATTGTTTCAAAAGATTGGAGGGGGAAATATTGTTCCATCCAGAAGCAATGGTAGACAGTGGCGAGCTTGAGGATAGACATCGAACCAGTGTATTGTAGAGGTAAACCATGCAGTGAAGGTACAGTATGGATATATATATTGAGGTACACGGGAGCTACATGATGTGATGGTGTTGGGTTGTTGATGAAGCGGCAGCAAAGCTACAGATTTGAATGATTGGAGAAGGAGAAGTAAGCAACTTAAGGGATGCATGTTGGGCCTGGACGAACAACCTTTTATTTTCAATTGCAGATGCCCAAGAAAGGAATTTCTTCTTATAAACCGTGGGCCTTGAATATGGCAAGAATTAATTGGACTGTCGTACACACTAGTGGGCTTTTATTTCAAAAATAACAGGGAATATTATAATTATTGGAAAGTAGTAAAAGAGAATTAGGGTTGGCTGGGGTTGCCTATGCCAATGCCACATGGACTTTTTTGGGTCGATCCAATGTCAGAGAATAAATGCGGCTACTTTTCCAAAGTCCAATCCCCGTTATGTATATTTAACCAAAAATATAATATTTGTATACGTTTAGAGCAGGTGTGGAGTGAGAACTGAGCTCACAGTAAGCCTCTTTTGATGATATCAAATGAACGGCACCAGATGAGATGACAGCAGCTATCCCATTGCATCCTTTTACACACTAACAATACCCCTTTGCACGTTTCCCCATTTCTCTTTTATTATAAATCAGTAACAATTTTTCACTAAACAAAACATAAAAAAACACATTAAATATAAACGCACGATGGCTTCCCTTGTAAGCCTTTCCTCACCCACTTTACTTTTATCGCTTTCCTATTTTATTTTTTATTTAAAATAAATTACAATGTGTGGATTGAGTCTTACGCCCATAATTTTTTCAAAAATCCCCTGATTGTTACTACCTTTTTATATGCATTAACAAAATGTACGTAATATACTACTATTTTTAATAGATTTTTTTAACTTTATAAATAATGTTTTACGACGTTTGATAATTTAATTTATTTTTTAATACTTAAAGATTAATTAACTTCATTTGTACTTGTCTTATAGCACATTCATTATACATAAGTGCAAAATTTTAAATATATATAGAAATTTTTTAAATATTAATTACTTTTAAGGAAAAAAATATATATACATAGTTTTTAATAAAAACAATTCAATGAGAAAATGTAGGGAAGTGTTTTTTTTAAATGCTCTTTTTATTTTGAATATAATAAAATTACTATTTTCATTTTAACTAATTTGATTTTTATTCATTTTTTAGTGTTTTTCTATGATTAAGTTGATATCACTTTTATTTATAATATCAAACTCAAAAGAATTATATGGGTATAAAATTTAACTTATTTGATATTTTTACTAATTTGAAAATCTTGATTGAATGAGTGTCACTCTCAATCAGGTCACTAACTCAATTAAAAAGTTACATGAGTGTCTTTTTGTAATTAAAATAAGTAAATTTAAGAGAATTTTATTACTTTCACTTAAAAAGTCAATAAAAATATGTATATAATGGGATTTGAATCTACACCAATTACATTAGTAAAATATTTAATTTACCATTAAACTAAAACTTTATTTTGATATTTTTATACATTGCAATTTTATGATGCACACTTTATTACCTCCATTAGTTGTATATTTATACTTATCATTATTTAAACTATCGACTAAGTTGATGTCACCAACTCGATTAGGAAGTTACAAGAATTTTTTATGTAGTTTTATTATTTTAGAGTGTTTTAGTCTTTTCACTTTAAAAAAAATCAATAAAAATATACACATGATGAAATTTGAATCCACGTAAATTTATTATCTTTACTAGTTGTGTATATGAATAATATATTTAATTAAATTGATGACAAAAAATTATCTTGATATCAATTCAAGATTGATCACATCATAATATCTATTTTTGTATTTTAATATCATTTATTTAATGTGTTATTATTAATTAATTTTTTATACTATTTTTAAAGAGATATTTATATTTCAAATTTATGATTTTGTTATGAAAAATTTCCAAATTTTGACAGCGAGGAAAAGGAAATATACTAGTACAGGTGTACTTAAAAAAGCAAAACCGATCTAACATAAAAAGTAGGCACTCAGACAGCCGTTAACGCTATCCAAAACACCCCGTTTGTTTTAACGGTGTTTTAATTATATGTTCACCGTAATAATTTTCTTTCTGACATATGCAGATGTAGTTATAAATAAACACACCGAAAAAAGTAAATATATAAATTCTCTATTTTTGAGCTCTGTAAAAAAGTGAATAAATTATTAATAAAAAACTAAAATAAATAAAACAGAGTGGAATGATTACGAAGAATTAGCCCTTCTTCTTCCTCTTGTTGAATTCCACTTCTCTCAAAGCCAAAGCTCTATTCTCTTTTTCTTTTGCAAATGTGAAGCTTATTTTTTTCTTTTGCAATAAAGAAAAAGAAAAATGGCCAAGTGTCACAGAAACTACATCGGATCCATAGCCTTCGGTCGCCCTTCCACCGCCACCAGTAGTACCGGAAACAACTTCAGATTATGGACGGCCTTCACCGGCGCCGCATTCCGAAGAAAAATCTTCGACGCAGTAAGCTGTGGAGCAAGCTCCCGCCACCGCCACCAGCTCATGCAAGAAATGCTCAACGACACTGGCTCTCAGTCTCAACCTCCGCCACCCACCACCACAATGAAGTCGGTGTTGAAAGAGTTCAATGATCCGAAAAAGGCAGAAAAAGTAGTAAAGAAACCCAACAGCAATGGCAAGTCGGAGAAGCTAGCCGATCTCTTGAACTTAGTTGAAACTGAAACTGCTGCTGAGACTAAGAGGAAAGTGGAAGCTTTGGAGGAATTGAAGCGCGTGGTTAAGGAGTTGCAAGTGGAAGACAAAGGGAGAAACGTACAAGCTGCGAGTAGAGTCAGGTCTCTTACTAAAGAAGACTCAGAAGCCAGAGTGACTTTGGCCATGCTCGGAACCATTCCGCCTTTGGTTGCAATGCTTGATTTTCAAGATTCTGATTCACAGATCGCTGCTATCTATGCTTTGCTTAATCTAGGAATCGGAAATGACGCGTAAGTTTCCTAAATTTGCCATTTTTCTTTTTAAAAAAAAGTTCTTTTCTGAGTTTAATAACAAGCCCTTTTCTAATGTTTTTAATCTTAATCTAGAATTTTTGATGGGTTTGTTGCCAATGTTGGTTTTTTTTTTTTTTTTAATAAAGAGAGAAAATAAAAATGCCTGAAATGATTGAAGAGAATTTGGTCGGACAAGTCATTTTCCATGTTTTTGCTTGCATGCCCTGTTATTTTCTTGAAACAGATCCGGATTTGTAGAATAATGCATTTAAATTGTCTTTAATCTGATTAATTTCCTTTTTCTGGGTACAGCTTTGCTTTTTTGATTTTGTTACTTAAAATATAGTTCTTTTATAAAAACACTGTTGCAGGAACAAAGCAGCCATTGTCAAAGCAGGGGCTGTGCATAAGATGCTAAAGCTAATTGAATCCCCAAACGAGCCAAACCAAGCAGTTTCAGATGCGGTAGTCGCAAATTTCCTTGGCTTGAGCGCCTTGGATTCAAATAAGCCTATCATTGGATCTTCAGGGGCTATCCCTTTCCTGGTAAAATCCCTCAAGATTTTGGACACAAACAGCAGGTCTCAAGCCAGACATGATGCTCTTCGAGCTCTTTATAATCTATCAATCTCCCCATCAAACATATCCTTCATCTCGGAAGCTGATTTGATACCTTTTCTGCTGAATGCCTTGGGGGACATGGAAGTCAGTGAAAGGATTCTTTCCATTTTGAGCAATGTAGTATCCACTCCAGAAGGTAGAAAAGGCATTAGTATTGCACCAGAAGCATTCCCGATTTTGGTGGACGTGTTGAATTGGACCGATTCGCCAGGGTGTCAAGAGAAGGCATCGTATATTCTTATGGTAATGGCACATAAAGCATATGGAGATAGACAGGCCATGATCGAAGCTGGCATTGTTTCATCATTGCTTGAGCTAACACTTTTGGGTAGTACATTGGCTCAGAAGAGAGCTTCTAGGATCTTGGAGGTCCTGAGAGTTGACAAAGGGAAGCGAGTTTCAGAAAATTTCGGTGGGAACATGAATGCAGCTGTTTCGGCTCCAATTTGCGGCTCTTCATCATCGTCTTCAACAAATCTGAACGGAAAGGAGTGCTTGGTGGAAGAAGCAGGCATGATGAGCGAGGAGAAGAAAGCTGTTAAACAGTTGGTCCAACAGAGTTTGCAAAACAATATGAGGAGAATTGTGAATAGGGCCAATTTGCCACAAGATTTTGTTCCATCAGAGCATTTCAAGTCACTCACAGCAAGCACGACTTCAAAGAGCTTACCCTTTTGACCCCAAAAAAATGAATTACCTACCACCTTCAGCAATTTGCAGTGAATGGAGAGTGAAGAATTAGAAGCCTGTAGCTTTAGTCTTGTTTCAACACCCATTGTTCCTTCTTTTTTTTTTTCCTTTTAATTTTAGTTTTTTTTGTAGCTTTTGTCAATGTATGATATCGCCGTTGTCAATACTCCATCATAACCTTTGTAGAAACCGTTTCTTTCTTTTGGGTTGAGTTCAAAAAAAAAACTCGCAAATCCATGGTGTGTGGGAAATGTGATCGATCTGATGTGATGAGCTCTGCTAGCATTAAATTTAATAAAAACAAACCTTTGGGGATCCGAATAGTGAAAGAAGCATGAAGTCATAAATGGTCTGAATGACGAAATATGATCCAAGTGATCCTTGGTTGTCAGTGGTATGGCATGCAAAAACAAGAAAATCTAAAGGTTGATTTAGTCAAGTTGGATTAATGGTGTAGCCAACTCAGTCCCTACCTCCCTATAATCAAGGTCAAGTCGTCACTTTCAACCCCTTCAAAGGTACAGCTTTGTCCAAAGCCTTGGCCCTACGCCTTTAATCTCCCCATTTATTTATTTTTTTCATCTCACACACCGCCTGTGCTGTTAAGCAAAGAGGTGTCGGTCATTTTCTCCTGTACGTAAAACAAAGGATCATTCTTTGCAATTTCCATCTGGGAATCTCTTCACCTTTGTCAGCATTACTTTTAAAAAAAATAAATTCTAACTCTGACCATATTTCATCGGGAATCTCTAGATTTACAGAGTCGAATTCAAGCTATTTTTGCATCGGTGATGGGAAACATTTCTATAATTTATCTTCTGCATTGACATTGTTTACAGAGCCATATTATATTTTTTGACTTCTAATCTATTCTCAAGTTAAGATCAAGAGAAGGGTTAATAAATAAATGGGAACACAAGGAAGAAGAATCTGATCTGTTAGGCTGAAATAATAAATAAGTTATTTGCATTTTCTAATTTCTACCCTCCAGATGTATTTTATTCCTTGGATGCTCATTATTGATTACTAGTTACACCAGTGGTCTTTATTTACCTATGGCGACTTAAGCCACTCTTGTTGTCTCATCTGTGGTGCTTGAAATTGAGTTTTGTTGTTTGATTTGTATATTCTATATGGGAAATTATGATTTTTCACGAGGCTAATGAAAAATTCAGACTTGCCGTTTGTCCTTTCTCTTTCATTTCTTTATCAGCTCATTTTCCTTTTCTCTAAACATGGCCAAAATTCTTTGACATCATAATAACCATGTCCATTACCAATACCATAGATTATTGGCTAAGACAAGAAACTTCATTAAAAAGGTAAGTCATGTTTGGGGACTGAAAAAATAACTTAAAAAGGTACAGACTTTCACAATGCTTTTGGGTTTAGTCTGCACTTAGCTGCATCTAAACATGTATAGTCTACGAAAGACAAACTTAGTCCAATTGATTCATACAAACACACTTAAGAAGTAACACCTCATAAATCTGACTCAGAGATGTGAATCTTAGCATCTTGGCTTTGGACTATTACCACTTCTTTAAAAAAAGTATGACATTCTACATCATGATTCATGGCTATATAAATCACAGGCTTTTTAGTTCAATGACAATGGTAAAGTACCAGACTTTGGTGTAACTGTATTCTTATAGTTTGTCAATGACAACTATAGAAGACAGAGTTGCAGCTGTAAAGAAAGACAAAGTTAGAGAAATACTAAATACTTCATTAAGAATCTACCGTGTTCTGTTCACCAATTGCTTAGCAAAGACAGGAGATTGAATTGAAAACCAGCTTCAGAAGCTTAACATTCCAATTTTAACGTTAAAGACAAAGGATACTAACGAAACTTGAAATGCCTTCCGGGATGATAGTAGTAGTACTAATTTTAGGTCCATATCAGCCAGTAAATGAGCTACTGTGGGTGCAGTGAAAGCATATGTATATAGTCGATAGATCCAAACACGTAAATGATTATCTATGATCTTTTGTTTCCTGCTGCAATAACTGACACCTTTCTTTCCTTTCCCATAAACATACGACTGTAAGAAAAATAATAATGACTGAGCTCTCTGAGAGAGTGTAAAAAGGACATGAGCCGTGGGGCTGCCTTTTGTCAACCACTGTTGAATATATACTTTGCCGTGAATAAATCTTCGATAATCAACTCTTAAGATGAACCCCACCTACACAGGCTATACCATTATTATTACAGCCTTTACCTATCCAATCCACTAGATGTTCAATTATTCATTGACCTCCTTTCCCCCCCTCATTTAACAATTCTTTTAAAGGATTGTTGATTATATAAAAACAGAATCGCCTCTGGTTTCCTTTCTTGATCACTAGTGATTACAGCATTATTGATAATATTAGAATTCGCAGTTTAACTAAAAAGGTTTATGCTTGGATTATGGTGATTAGTTTATTCATATTTATTTCCCAGCACTCGATGGGAGAAAATCTACTGTGCTAGACTTTAGACAGGCAAGTATGGGGTGTTAATAAAGTTATGGAGCTTTTCATTTAAATCATAGACACATGCATTGATCATCCCGATAAGATGTCGGTGCTAAATTTTGAGATGCAAATATGGGCATTGGTCAAATTTTATTTTTATGTATAAATTTGGTTGATGGAAACAGATTTGGTTCGGCTTCAGTTATGAGAATTTCTAACAAAGTGGGTGAAAATGGTTTTTCATGTGTTAATGGCAGATCTTGAATGTGGATCGAGCGAGGTACATTGTTTGGTCATACATGAATATTGAATATAAGGGGGGTGGAAATTGGCATTAAATAGGGGACAGTGGACACCAATTTTTTGTGCCTCACCTAAGTTTAGTTATTGGTTCATGTAATGTTGGGGCCATCTAAGATTTTAATGATTCATATGTAAAGGAGCCATCCGATGGTAACCACGTTTTCAGCCTAGATTTATGGGACTTTTAAAAAAAAATTCACAATACAAATCAGATTATTGATTGTAAATATTGAGATAATTAATTGTGTTAAACTCAATTATTGATTGTGGACCTCTTTTTCCCCCTAATGTCTTGGATTTTAGTCATTAGAAATGAAATATGATGTTTAGTTATAAGACCCGAGGGATAAAAAGGGTTAGGTAGGCAATGATTAGTTTGGAATCCATGGTATATGTTGCTGCCATGATATTAAATGCTGAGGATAGAGAAATGGAACGGGTCTACTTTTCATACAAAATAATAAAAATTAAGTTTTATTTTAGTTAGTATTAATATTATTATCAATATAAAAAAACGTAAATTTGAATATATTAAAATACGTTATTATCTTATTTAAAGATTGAATCGTAAGACTACATTCATATTAAAGGAAATAAGTCAAAAAATATATATAAATCAACCATATAATGAACATAGAAATTTTAATGGAAATCCGTCCCTCCTTTGTGGGGCACATTATAAGCCCAATTATTCATTTCAACCGGGCTGACTTTCCACTTCTACCCCTCAACTTCTTTTCTTTGGCTTCTTTTTCCCTTTATTTTAACACTCCTACTTCATGTTTTTGATAAACTGCATCGATCAATAACTTCAATTAGTTTTTGTAATTATTTAAAAGTGATAAAAATATTCAAAAAAAAAAAAAGAGATAAAATTTATTATTTCAAATTAATCCTCTATACTTGTTTCATTTATCTTTAAAATTCATGCTCTTTGTAAAATAAAAAAGATAAAAGAAAAGTTTTCTTTGAACAATGTACTATGATTCTCTTTCGCATTATATAAAAGAGGTTGAAGATAAAGAAGTAAAGATCGAAGGTACCCCCAATTACAGGCTTTTCATATTACCAAGTGGACCACTCTCAACTCCATTGTCAATTGCATACATACATACATACAATCATAGCAACATATAGCTTATATGTAGCCTGGAAATTGTTGTTTATGATTTATGAAACCAAAGAAAAGAAAAAAGAAAAAATGGGAAATAGAAAGAGAGTGAGCAATAAAGGCTAATGATTATCAAAGCAACCATCTTTATACAAGGATTCATGTTAGTCCACAAAAGCTTTAATACGAAAATGGAGACTTTTTATACACATGGGAATGGGGACTACTTTTAAAATCTTAGGACCATTTTTATTTCCTCCCGATAAAGTTAAAGATTTGGTCGCAATATTAGGATGCAAATACATGCGCGTGGGATTGACAAGAAACAACGAAATAAAGCAGGGCAGTTTGGTTTAGAAAAGCTGAAGAGAGCTTTTGAAAGGTTAATCTCATACCCCTCTTATGCCAGTATTTCTGTAACGTAAATTACCCATTATATACTTTTATTGTCCTTGCTAGGTTTTTTTTCTTCTTTTTTGGTTGATTACAGCAATCTTTCCTTCTCTAAAACATAAAATCTTTCAATTTTATCTTTGTATTTTTAGCTAACAACACCCTAGCTTGGTTGATAAAAGGCAAAAATTTTGGATTTTTAGTACACATTTTCGAGACCTATCATGCATAATTAAAATGTGTGGACCTCCAAGTCTCATCGTGAGTTGTGAATGTGTGTATTTTAATTCAATTAGTTAATCTTAAGTCTGGATCGATCCAGTTCTTAGTTTGATTCTTTATTTTAATTTTTAATTCGTTTGTACAATAAAAATTTAATTATATATGAAGTGATTATTTGGACATATATTTATACTTTATTTTAATTATCCTATAATTGTAAACTTAAAAAAATTAAATATTTACAGTATTAATTTATTTTATATAAATATTGATATGTTTATGTACACATATCGTGTTGATGCTATTTCTATAACATGTGTACTATTCTAAATAACTTATCATGATAATTGAATTTAGATAATAATTTATATCTTCGTGTTGTAATTTTGTTGTGCCTATATTCATCTTACATTTTATATTTTATAGTTTATATACATACATATTGGATATATTAGGCAAAGAAACTAAATTAGCTTAATCTAACGAGTAGCAACAATGTCGATTGAGTCTTAATTTGATTGGCATGAGTATTGTTGTCAATATAAAAGGATGTGGGTTTGAGTGTACTGAAATATATTATCCTTCTGTCTATGGATTGGAGAGGGACTATGGGTAGTTTTATTTTAAAAAGAGTATATATGATTAGAAATTATCATGATATTATTCAAAAAAAAAATCATAAAATGAGTTTATTTTCTTTGTTTTCTTCATTTTCAAGATATTAAATAAAAAAAAGTTAATTTAAGATTGCTTATTTCCTTCTCATTAAAAATATATATGTTTTCATGTAGGATTGTGCTGGTGATATTTTTCTATTATAATAATATTTTAAGTATTCTATAATTTTAATTGTTTATAAGTTGTTTTACGTGAATTTAGACGCGTTTGTACATTTGTGTCATATTAAAAAAAATTGTAATATTATGTTTAATTTATTTATTTTTCATGTTGGCTTTGTGTTTTACAATTATGTTTAATGTTATGTTTTTTAATTCTTTTAATATTATGTTGATGTCGTTTAATCATGTTATGTATAAAATTGTGGTCGGACAATAATTCTCAAATTTGTGTCATGCATATCATGCTTCAATGAAAATGCATATCTGATAGCTCCCTTCGACAACCTTTTCTAGTCTCCTTCGTGTATGGCAGTCCTAATAGTCAGAAGAGGAAGCATTTATGGGAGGTTTTGCAAAATTTCATTCCGATGGATGGGTCCCCGCGGGTGCCGATTGGTGACTTTAATGCCATCCTTTCCCCTAGTGAGAAAAAAGGTGGACGTGTTTTAGGCAAAAGATGTCATTTCTTTGGCAATTTTATGGATTCCGTCCAACTTCAAAATTTGGGTTTCCGAGGGTCCCAGTTCACTTGGCAAAGAGGGGGGATTGTTGAGAGATTGAACAGAGCTATTTGCAATATTGCTTGGAACGCGAATTTTCCGAACTCAATGGTGACACACTTACCTCGGCTCAAATCTGACCATTGGCCTCTTAAATTGTCTCTTTTACCTGAGGTTCATTCATCAAAAGGACGTCCGTTTAGATTTTTAGCTGGTTGGATTGAACATCCATCCTTTTCGAATTTTGTTAAAGAGAATTGGAGGATGTCTGCGAGCATGTCGTCCCTACATTCCAAGTTTATTGATCAGGTTAAAATATGGAACAAAGAGGTTTATGGTCATATTTTCATTAGTAAAAAGCTATTGACTCTTAAACTAGAGCTTATTGAGTTTGAATGGGATAAAACTAATTCGGAGTTTCTTAAGCAAATAGAGATGGATGTGAGGGAAGAATTAGAAATGTGCTTCATCATGAAGAAATTCTTTGGAGGCAAAAAGCGCGTTGTAACTGGTTAGTTTGGGAGACCGCAACACAAAATTCTTTCACTCACGCACATTGAGGAGACGCAAACATAATAGAATTACTGCTTTGAAAAATGGCTTGGGAGAGTGGATCATGGACGATGATCAACTGAAGCTTGAAGCAGTTAACTTCTACTCTAATTTGTATGGCGAGCATCCTGGGCCTAGGAGAGATTTTCCATCTGTTGCTTTCCCATGCATCAAAGATGAAGATTTTAATTTTCTTAACAGACCAGTTTCGGATGAGGAAATTAAAGCAGCTCTTTTTGATATGGCACCCTTGAAGGCTCTAGGAAGTGACGATTTCCATACCTTGTTTTATCAGAGTCAGTGGGATCATGTTGGCATTTCGGTCTGGGTTAAGAAGGTCTTCAAAGGGAAAAACATTGATTCGGATTTGAATAATTCTCTTATTGTGCTTATACCCAAAACCCAAAATCCTGTGGAGTTCTCTCTGTAACACCCCTTAACCCCAAACTGTCACCGGAATAGGGTTACGAGGCATTACCAGACATATCAGACTATTTACAAATAATTCACAAATAAATAACATTTATAGTATAATTATTAAATAAGTCCCTATAATAGACTTTCAAAGCCCAAAACATTTATTAAAAGTAGAATGAGACTTATTCAAATTTTCTAGATTTTTTTTTTTAAATCATATAAAAATTTCGGCAGCATTTCTACTTATTTTTACCTAACTCCCCCTGCAAATTCAAACCCAAAACAACCAATACCAAATTTATCATTTTATAACTTCATATCATTTTCCTCATCCAAAACATTATAATCATTTATATACAACCAAAATCATTTAACTTTATGTATGTTTATAATTCATATAACTATCTAGTACATGCCACTTAACAAAAAGGAAGAAATTCATCACCAAAATCTTCTTGTTGGAGTCGGGTTTGTTTTGGATGCTGGACCGGATCCGAAACTCTAATGACCTGCGCACGGAAACAACCGTACGCTGAGTATTTCATACTCAGTGGTATTACTATAAATCAAAATTATTTAACATTAATAAATTACAAACATCACCATAAACTTTATAAATTATTAAAACTAATTATACATAATTATATATATATCACTTCATAAATCTTAAATTCACATTTCATTTAACACATACTAATTCAATTCATGATTTAACACGTACATTCTTTCACATACCTTTCATTTTAATACATTTTCCACTTTCTAATTACTAAACAATTTAAATACTCAAACATATTCACACTTCATCTCAGTTTCATTCATGTCAATAATAATACTTACCTTATAAATTACTTACCATACATATGAATTTAAATATAACATTAACTAAATAGTAGTTTGAATTATAGTAATACAAACCCGAGATACAAGTTTACTCCTCCACGATCTTTTCTTTTCCCTTGGATGTCGATGCCTCGTTTTCCTTGTTAGCTACGAAAATAATAATTTACATTATTAATTACAGCATTAAATTACAATAAATAATGAATTTTATTCAATTTTTACTCTTCCTCTTCATTCTACATTCTTTATACACAATTCTATTATTTACTTATAAGTTCTTTCAAAGCTGTCTACCTGAGTCATTGTCACTAAATTATCTACATCTCGAGTTACTGAATTCCGAATTAAGATCTGTAAATTTTATATGAAACTAGACTCATATATCTACTTTCCATAAAATTTTCAGAATTTTTGATTCATCCAATAAGTACAGTTTATTCTTTGAAATCACCCCTATTCTGTTGTCTGACAGTTCCGACCACTCTTTGCTAAAATTTAACTATCTTTTTGTACAGAATTCAAATGATGTTCCAGTTTTTTCTTCTAAAACTAGACTCATCAAGGAATCTAATCATATAAATTATATCCCACAATTATTTTTTTACAATTTGTAATGTTTTCTACAAGTCAGAACAGGAGATCTCGAAATCACTCTGAACCAGTCTCACAAAAATATAAATATCTCAAAATACAGAATTTCTTTGATTTCTCTGTTTCTTTCATATGAAAATAGACTCATTAAGGTTTAATTTCATATCTTATTCAACTTCTACTTCCATTTTTACTATTTTTGGTTATTTTTCAAAGTTACTCTTCTGCTGCTGTCCTAAAACTATTTTCTTATAACTCAATTTACAATTTAATCCTAATTAAGTTTACCTATTTTCTTAACTTATTTCATGCTTTGATTCTACTTAAATTCCTTCCATAATCAACTTGACTATCTAATTCATAATAAAACCCTAATTTATAATTTCTTCCAAATTAATCCCTATAGTAGAAAACTTATAGTTTACTTTACAATTTAATCCTTTTACTAATTCTGCGTAGATTTCATTTAATTTAATCCCTAATTCATCTTTTTCTTCAACATCAACTATACTTAAAAACCTAAAAACTCTTAGAATATCTACTTAGTTTCATCAAAATCTTGCTTTAAAGCTTCTAAAACATCAAAAATTAAGAAAATAGGACTTGATTGACTTACCTATTTAAACTTCAAGCTTTAAAATCCCTATTTCCCCCTTGTTATTTTCTTTTCTTCTTTCTCTTCTCTGTGTCGAGAGCTTTCTGTTACTTTCTTCTTTCTTTTTTTTTTTTTAAGCTTTTGCTTTTACTTCTTTTTAGTTCTTATCTACTTATTATATTATAATAATATAGTATATATCTAATATAAAACTATACACTAATGATATACATTATAATTTAATATAATAAAACAATAAAAAATCTTAGACTTTCCAAATGGCTTAATTGCCATTTTAGCCCTTTTTGCTTTCTTTTAATCTATATTTAGACTTTCACTCTTTATTCAATTTGATCCTTTTTCCTAATTACTTTAAATTAAGCTAAATTCACTAAATAAAATCTAATTAATCACATTATTAGACTCATAATTACTCCTAATAATTATTTGCTAACTTGATTTACTAAAATGGAGGCCCGATAATACACTTTTTTTCCGGTGCCCACGGATTTTGGGTCGTTACACTCTCAGCTCCAGCCAATTAACTTATGTTCTGTCCTTTATAAGCTGGTTATTAATCGAGTACGATGGGATTTCATTGAGGCATCGCTCCAAACTGCATGTATTCCTGTTTTTTTACGTAATGTTATTATGTCTGCAATTTCTAGCTCTACTATGCAGGTCTTGTGGAATGGTGTCCCAACCCAGAAATTTCGACCAGCTAGAGGTGTTCGTCAGGGATGTCCTTTATCTTCCTATCTATTTATTCTTTCCATGGAGTGGTTAGGTCTTAGTATCCGTAAGGCTATTGATGTTGGTAATTGGTCTCCTATTAAGCTGTCCCGTGGTGGCCCACCGTTATCTCATTTTTTCTTTGCAGATGACTTGATACTCTTTGGTCATGCATTTGCGATTATTTGGGACATCGGATTAATTCACGGAAGACTAATTTTTTTTTTTTTCAAAAGGTGTTGATGATAACTTGGGAGAACTTTTCAATGGTTTCTTTGGTTTTCAAAAAGTTACTAATTTGGGACATTACCTTGGAGTTCCACTTCTACATGACAAAGTCACTAATAGAACTCTGAATTTTGTAGTGGAAAGGGTTCGTAACAAATTATCTAGTTAGGATGCCAGTCAGCTCTCTTTAGCTGGAAGGGTTACTTTTGCACAATTTGTTCTTCTTTCAATTCCTAGCTACTTCGTGCAGACAATGATGGTTTCAAAAGGTATCTGTGATGAGATCGAGCGCATTGTTCGAAAATTTGTCTAGGGAACTCATAATGGCAACTTAAAGACAACCTTGGTCAGTTGGGATTCGGTGTGCCAGCCCAAGTCTCACGGAGGTCTTGGTCTCAAATAGTTGAAAGACCATAATACCTCATTCATGATGAAGGTTGGTTTTAACATTATTTCTAATACTAATGCCCTCTGGATTCAGGTGCTTCGTTCTAAATACAGAGTCCCTAGTGGTTTACCTGATAACTTGTCAATGAATAGGTGTTCCTTCTTATAGAGATCCATCTTTAAGGTATGGCCCTTCATCCGTGAAAACCTGATCTGGTCAGTCGGAGACAGAAGTAGCATCAAGTGCTGGCAAGACCCTTGGGTTCCTAATCGTGCTCCCTTATTTAAGTTTATCCCTTATTCTGCTAACCCTTTTCTAGATTGTTCCCTTAATAGTATGGTTGCAGGTGATGGCTCTTTAAAGTTAGATATTTTCAGGCCTTGGATTCCGGAGGAGATTATCAACAAAATAATAGGTGTCCCACCACCGCATCCTTCGTCAGGTCCGGACTGAATTATTTGGGGCGCTGCCTCAACTGGCTCATTCTCTCTCAAAAACGCCTATGAGAAGATTCGTGTAACACCCCCTACCCGTATTCGTTGCCGGAATAAAGTACGAGGCATTACCGAGGAGTACGGAACACTTACAGACAATTTAAACCATTTATCGCTCAAATACTAAAATTAATTATAAAAGTTTCTTTAATGGACCCTTAAGGTCCAAATCATGCATTAGGATCGGGTTGGGACTAAATCAGAATCGTATGATTTTTTCGCAAAATCCCAAAATTTATTTCATTTACAAGGGTCCCACGCCCGTGTGTCTGGGGGCACTCCCGTGTGGCATGGTCGTATGGCTCACATGGCCGTGTCTCTGAGGCGTGTAACTCTCTGACTTGCATCTATGAAGGAACTCGGGTCACACGGCTTTAGTACACGCCCGCGTTGCTAGGCCGTGTGGTAAAGTTAATTTTCACAAATAAGGCTATTTTCCAAACCATATTTCTCTCTCATTCGATTATTATTCTTCACCCACATTTAATACATACAAAAACCAATTTAAGATATTCAACCGAGCCTTATACTTAATAGTTAGTCGCACACTTCATATAATTAACAAGAAACGTATATGGGCTCAATTCTCATTAAATTTCTCTTGTACTTATACTTTTTCACATTATGTATTCATTTAACATATAACAATCATACATCTGTATTTCATATACATTTTTATAACAATTTCGTTTAGAATTCAGATTATTTCATATTAGAACTCTTCTCATTAACTCATTTGGAATATCAATTCATACGGATAATACACTCAAGGGTGTATAAATATATAATCACAAGTGAACTCATTCGTCAACCAAGTTCTATGTTCATGTCTAATCAACTTGTATTTCCTTATATCACATAATATATACCATGATTGATGAGCTCATCAATGCCATGATTTCCATTCCCTTTTTATTTTTTCATATTGATCCCGTTGAATTTTTCGAAATTTCGATGGATTTTCAAGGTACACTTTAGTGTACAAATCTGGGTCCGTCAATTCATATTCATGTGCACACATTTCCATTTCAGAGAGCACACTCCCGCGAACCTCATCCTTACAGTGGGATTACCAGTCCAGGCTAAATCCCCTATAATATAAACTCATGGAGTATTGTCGGGATTACCAGTCTAGGCTAAATCCCCTACAACGACAATTACTCTAATAAGCTTGGATCTGAATTACCAATCCAAGCTAAATTCAGACCCTAATTCGGATTACCCGTCCGAGCTAAATCCATTTTCCACATATTCTTCGGGAGGACTATATCAGGATAGGATCACCCGTTCGGGCTAAATCCTTTTTACCGTCAATTCTTTTTCAGAGATCTATCGAGTTTTCCTTTCATTCATCCAGGATTTCTTCCCCTTTTATCAAATATATCAATGTTTCATCAATTTTCATACAATGAACATTCAAATCATATTCACATCAATAACATACATTTCAAGCATTTAAGAATATAATTCAAGTTACACGAACTTACAATTCGATTTTTATACCATAACGATAATCTTAGTTTCATAATAAATATTTGAAATAAAACATTATATCATTTCTAATTCAACGTTTATCGATTATAATCGGGCATATGATCAATTTATACACAAGTCATTCATATATTTTCCTCCTCCTCTCCATTCCACATCTTTAGTATAAATAACACATTTGTAAGTAACATTATCTATAATTTTTCACTATTTATTTATGCAAAAACTCAAGCTGTTCATCCGTATTATAGTCACTAAATTATTTTTATCTTGAGCTACAGAACTCCAAATTTAAATCCGCTAATTTTCCCTGAAACTAGACGCACATATCTTCTTACCATAAAATTTTCAAAATTTTTGATTTAGCCAATAAGTACATTTTATTCTTTAAATTTACCCCTGTTCTGCTGTCTCACAGTTCCGACCATTCTTCACTAAAAATTAATTATCCTCATACGGAATTCGAATGATGTTCCTGTTTATTTCTCTTGAAAATAGACTCATTCAAGATTTTAAAGATATAAATTTAAGCCCCTAATTATTTTTCTCCAATTTTTTATGATTTTCCAAAGTTAGAATAGGGGAACCCGAAATCATTCTGACCTTGTCTCACAAAACCTATTATATATCATGATTTACAATTTCATTGCTTACACCATTTCTTTTATAAGAAACTAGACTCAATAAGCTTTAATTCCATATTTTATTCATTCTCTAATTCGATTTCTACAATTTTTGGATATTTTTCAAAGTTAGACTACTGCTGCTGTCCAAAACTGTTTTAGTGCAAAGTGATGATTTCCATTTTGCCCCAAATTTCACAGTTCATACAATTCAGTCCTTGTCCAATTAACCCTTCAATTGGGATAATTTTTATCAATTAATACATTATTCTATCATTTTAAACTACTTCCTAACCCTTGAAAATCACAACTTTATCATTAAACCTTAATTCTAAACTCTTTTACAATTAGGTCCTAAAACCAATTTCCATCAATTTTACTTAATAAAATCATCATATATCAAAATTAAAGCTTCAATTATATATTTATTCATCATATACTTTCAGAACTCATCCATAGAAACCTTAAAAATTATCCATAGAATAAAAATCTAATGACATAGTAAGTTAGACCCAATTGTAAAAGTCCAAAAACATAGAAATTTCAAGGAGAAAGCAAGAATTAAACTTACATGAAGCTAGAGTATGAAAACCAGCTTGAACCCTCTTTCATGGCTGTTTTTGAGCTGATGAAAATGAAGAGAACTCTAGATATTCCAATTTGGTCCCATTTTTATTTAGCAAATTTTGGCAATTTTCCAGTTTTGCCCTTATTTCACCCATTTCTTGATTTTTCTCAGTTACTGCAGCCCAAAATATCTCCTTTAGGCTTATTTTCACTTTAGGTCCTTTCTCATTTGACAATTAATGTAACACCCCTATCTCGTGTCCGTCGTCGGATTAGGGTTAAGGGCATTACCTGACAGATCGAAAACTTTATCAGACAATTCGTAAAGTAAATCATCAATTACAATCATAGTGTCCCTTTTGTAGGTCATTGAGACCTAAAACATGCTTTAAACAGGGTCGAGACTAAACCGAAACACATACAGAAATTCTCAGAAAATTTAAAACTTTTCAAAGTATCAGGGGTTACACGCCCGTGTGGGCAGGCCGTGTGCCTCCCACGGCAACTAGACACGCCCATGTGTCTCCCCCGTGGTCGAATCTGACTTGGCTCCACGGCCACCAAGCACGCCCATGTACCTTGGCCGTGGTCGAATCTGACTTGACCACACTGTTACCAGGCACGTCCATGTGCTAGGGCCGTGTACTCTTAATCAGCTACTGACTTAGCCCCACGATCACTAGGCACGCCCGTGTGCCACAACCGTGTGGCAAAATAAGCCATTTGCAAGGCCAAAAATGCCACCCACCTGGGGTCATAACCTACAAGCAAATACCAATACAATCCATGCACATTTAACAACTATGAACATGCCAAAATAACCATTCAATCTTTACATTCAAATCTATTACCATTCATACCAATTTACAAAACTAAAACTCATATCATCACAAGCATAACTCATTCAAATACTTACCCAATAACTTGACCATTGCCAATGTCATCTAACCATACCAAGATATGCATCACATATCATATTCATTAATGCATATTGCCAACACATAACTATCCAACTCACATGGCTAAGTTTACTTCATATTCATATACAAATATCTAGTCTATACATGCCATATCTAGCTATATACATTTCCAAAATGTACCAAAACAAGGTAAGTAGTGTGATGACGATCCTTGACGATCCCGAGCCTTCAGTAGCTTGGACGATCTATAACACAGAGAAAAACACACACACATAGTAAGCTTTCCAAAAGCTTAGTAAGTCATATACAAATAAACATAACATACAATGAATACAACTAATTCAATACATTGGTACTTATAGTTCTTATATCCAATTCATCATATGATCTTTGGCACTTTTGCTTATACAAAGCATACCACAACTTCTATTCATACATCACATAAGTAGTTAGCTCATTCAAGCATAATTTCACATATCATCTCTTGAATCCATTATGCATAACCATCTTAGTAAGATCATATAGATACTTACCTTGTACATACACTTAGTGTATAAATCAATGTACCTGAAACGGATTTACAATTCACATAGTCATTCGTATCACATACTTGCCCGTTGAACCGTTAGGAACCTAATAAGATACAGAGAAAGCTCGGAATAGTCGTACAATGCCAATGTCTCAGACGAGGTCTTACATATACTCAGATATCGATGCCACTGTCCCATACAGGGTTTTACACGAATCAATACGATGCCGATGTCCCAGATATGGTCTTACACGTAAATCTTATATCGATGCTAACGACCCAAACGTGGCCTTACTCGATAAACAGAACAGATACCTATGTCATGACATAGCTAATCCTATCTATTCCTAGGTTCGTATGAGAATTTTCAGACATTGTCACTACGTCGACCTTATCTCGAAATTCATGTACAAATCATATCATAAGCATTCATCGTTAACAATAGTCATATAAACATACACATTTCAATACAAATAAGTTTATTTGCATGATGACTTACCTTAGATTCGATTTAACTGAATAGAAAGGGCTATTCGGTTATTTTCGTTTTCCCGCGATCTAAGTCCGATTTCTTCATCTCTCGATCTATGCATATTCAGAATTAACCCTTTTATTCACTAACTCATTCAATTCAATCCAAGGACACACATTTAGTGCTATTTGCAAATTAACCCTCACATTTGCATAATTTATCAATTTAGTTTATTTTTCTCAAAACATCAAATTCACAAAAATTATCACATACTCATGCTTAGCTGGATGTTCATACATCTCATACAAGCCCATATTTTCCATCAAATTTACAAACTAGTCCCTCACATTACTACTTTCTCAATTTAGCCCTATTTAGCCAAATTCATCAAAATTTCAAGAACAAAACATGTTCATTTAACTCATATCTTTCATTTATCATCATACAACATCATAAAGCTTACCATTTCCTCAATGGCACAACTCACAAATATCATCAATACACAAAATTGAGATATGGGCTTGATAGTAGACTAAGCAACAATCTCAAAAACATAAAAATCATCAAAATCCAAATCCAAATCATACCTTACAATGGCCGAATAACCTAGCTTCTTTCTCCTTTCTTTTCTTTGATATTTTCGGCACTCATAAAAGATGATAACATTCATCTTTTCATTAGTTATTTTATTACAAACATAATAATGTTTATTTTACCAAATTAGCCATTTAATGAACATTTAAAACAATTATACAATAAGGGCATATTCGGCCATCTACCATCCACTATCTTATAAGTGGTCTAATTGCCTATTAAGGCCCCCTCTTTTAAAAGTCGTAACATAAAAATGATTTAGCAAATAACATGCTAGTTTTGCATTTGATGCAATTCAATCCTTTTATCAAATTAAACACACAGACAGATAAATTATCTTACGAAAATTTAACACATGCTTAATCACTTATCAGAGACACAGAAAATAATATTAAAATATTATACGAATTCGGACTTGTGGTCCCGAAACCACTGTTCCAACTAGGGTACAAACTGGACTGTTACAATTAAGCTATTTAATCCTTCTAGCAACTTTTACACCTTTTTCAATTTAGTCCTTTTTATTTAATTAACCACCCAAATGTCAAAATTTTCTAACAAAATTTTGATACTACCTTATTGACATTCTGTAAATATTCATAAAAATATTTATGACTCAATTTATAACACCGAGATCTCGATACCTCTTTTTCTCAATTTCTTGACCAAATAAATCTTTATAAAATACAATTTACTATTTTAAAAATATTTTAAAAGCTACATTTGGCTCGTAAATATTAAATAATATAATATACGAGTTCATTTGTCGGATTTGGTGGTCTCGAACCACTATTTTCGACATCGCTAAAATTTGGACTATTTCAGTTTGCGAAGACATTTTCAATGTAAAAGACCGGATTTGGGAATTACCATGGAGGTTTCATGGTCCTCATCGGATTAGCTTTTTCATTTGGTTGGCTTTAAAGCACCGTCTTTTAACAAATTCTGAGAGGGTAAAACGTTGCTTTGGGAGCAGTAGTGTTTGTAGCCTTTGTGGTCATGATTATGAAGATGTTGTGCACATATTCAGAGATTGTAATACTGCCAGACGCATTTGGGACAAGCTTATTCCACAACAAAACCTTTCTGCTTTCTATTCTGGATCTCTTTTCGATTAGATGAGGAGTAATCTTCAGAGCCATTTTACTTCTCTAGATGGAATCGATTGGCCATGTCTTTTCGGGATTACCGTGTGACGTATTTGGAAGAATCGGAACCTGTTCATCTTCCAAGGTATTACATGGAGTGTTGATGAAATTATTAAAATCTCTCACAACTGGGCAAAACAATATTCATCCACTTTACAGTTCTCATTTCATAAAGCACGAGGTTATCTTCACAGTTGGGTGAGTTTGAGCACTGATGGTTCGGTAAGATTTGATGAAGGCTTTGCCACAAGTGGTAGATGTGTGAGAGATCATAATGGTGAGTGGATCATCGGCTTCACTAAATATTTGGGCAATTGCACTGTTTTGGAGGCAAAGCTTTGAGGAATTCTTGATGGGCTAAATCTTATCCTAGATAGGTGTCTCGAGAGAATCCTAATTCAAACTGATAGCATTGAAGCTATTAATGTAATTCTGGATGATTCTTCTGGGAGCTCCAATTTTGCCTTAGTTCGAAAAATTTATCTTATCTTGAGGAAGATGGAGCAGTGGAAAATTTAGTATATCCCCAAAAAAGAAAACTTAATCGTTGATAATCTGACTAAATCTGTTCATTCTAGGAGAATAGGCTTAAGATTGTTTGAAAATACTCCTCTAAGCTTTTACTTTGTATCTTTTTTATCACAAAAAAAAAAAAAAAAAAATTGGAGGGCTCAAGATTTCATTTTTGCGGCTTCATGCATGTTGATAGAAATGGGAAAGCCATTGCTCATGAACTAGCCAATATTGAGCGGAAGGAAATGTCCATTCAAATATGGATAAAATTTAAGTATTTCTCATGTTCATTTTAGGATTTATAAATATTAATATTATTAAAATTTATAGATGCCCCTCTCAATAATGTTGTCTTGGGAAATAAAGTTGCTCTACCGAAAAAATTATATATAATTTATCATAAAAAGGGGTATATCTGATTAGTATCATCTCAAGGTACAAAACCATGCATGATAGGGTATCTAGCAGAAAGTTGTTCTGCAAAACATACTTCTGATTTAGTAAAATGACTATAAGCTACTAAAGCAAACAGGCACCAGTCACCTACAAATCCAAAATCCATGCACCTGCTTTCACATTGTAGTAATCTCCAAAACATGTATACTACTTGCTTTCAGTAATGGGGAGGTACACACCCTCTGCAGCCAACCATACATTATCAGCACGCTTTTCTCTAACGCCACAAACCTACACCATAACGTGAAATGGTTTAACATACTAACAAATAACAATGACCAGCTCATTTACCATTAGCAGAGACTCATGTCTAGCAAGCAATAAAAGTAGGCTTTTACACTCAATGTTGAGTTAACTAGCAAGCATCAAATATTAGTATTGTAAAATATGATGGAAGATGAATATGTTCCTTAGAATGGAGTTTAAAATCAAGAAAAAACACTTATTGATATATTTCCATTCTCACCTCTTGCTGTCCACCAGCTATTCTGGCGTATTTCTTGTCGTGACTATGCAGGTAACCGCCAGTGTCAATATGTTGAAGCCGAATCCTTTGATCCTGCTTCCAAGTCTTTCCACTTCCCTCAATCAAGAGCCTGATAGGATCCTCATTAGCAGGAAAAAAACAAAAACAGGGAAGTTAAATTAAGAAAAGAAAAATATATGCCTCACCTCCAATAATCGCCGGTATCCGATTCTGATTCTCCTCCAAAGCAACTGACCTACAACCAAACCCCAAAAGGGTAAAACACTATCTGTAAGTCTGAATGAAGATAAGAGACCTAGAAGTTATGATTGGCTGTTGAAACATGTGAAAAATACCTCGAGGTTTCCGGATATTGGGGATGCATGCAAGTGGCTATGCAGCCATTTTCGGGTCCTCATGTGTTGCAACCTAATAATTGCCCCATCGGGGATGGTGTCTCCTTGTTTAGCAGATGTATCGGGTGGAGGCCTAACTATCTGCAAAGCATAGTCCCAAATGGAAACATTCATCGCATCATTAAACCAGAAATTGACTGAAAAATAAAAGCAATTAAAAATTACCAAACCTGAATTCAACTTTCAAAACGATTTCAATCTTCAACAAGAAAGAATAGTAGAAATGAAACAAAGGCACTAGCCAATTGGAATACAGTTTAGAAAACTTTTCATTTTCTTCAACCATACACGATAATATAATTGCATGGTTAACTAGGGATTGAAACAATTTACAAACAAGCATGTTTACTATAAGCTTGGAAAAGTTCATTGATCCACTATATTAACCATCAACAGAGAATCTGATTGCAGCATGTAGCTAAACAACAACACAAACATTAGCAGAACAAAAATTCAACTTTCGGAAACTACTGCGGAAGATCAAGCAGGCAAGATAAAGAGGGAGTACCCAGTAGCTGTTGGAGTCATCTACATTAGGAAAGCCGGTGACAGATTGCTGTCCACTTCCAGAACCATATGGCACCTCGTGTGAATGAAGCCTAAATTTTGTTTTCTCGTGCATCAGCTTTAAAACCGTCCCATAAGTAACCTGTTTCATTTATTCAATTTAATTAATTTATGAAACAAGGAACAAGGAAAATTTTTGAAATAAGTTAAAAAGGATTTTTGAAACCTGGACGTTTTGGGAGGAGGAGGAGGAGGCGGAGGAGGCGGAGGAAGGAGAACCTTGATCGAAATCGAAAGTGAGGACGAGGAAGAGAGCAAGACCAAAGAACCCCATCGCCATCAAGAACAGCAATCCGATGAACCAATTCTGTTGCCAAAATGGATAATCGACCTTCAGATCCTTCCTCAAATGTTCTCTTTGCTCAGCTTTGCTCGGACCACTACTTGTTGCAGACGACGAAGACGGTTTCCTACGAGAGACGGCTTGCGACCCCGATGACGCCACGGTGGAGGAAATTTGTTTCAGGTTCAACGGAAAATTAACTTCTTTGTCTTGTGAAATGGCATTTTAACGGATCTGGCTGGGAAAGATGGGATCATATGCTCTTGGGAGGAAGGGGGAAGAACACTAAGAAGTTGGAAATTTTCTTCAACGGGTGACACGTTTGAGTGACATGATTTTCTCCAATAGGAACGTGACGTTTGGAACAGTGATGACGTGGAGGGTTATGGGTGGGTGGAATTGGTTGTTAAGTGAACCCCTTTTCGGGTCGAAATCGGGTCTTCTAGGAAACTTCCAAGAGAAAAGGATTTCTTTTATATTTATTTCTCTACTCCAGTGAACCTTAGCTTCGGGCTCTATTTGGGTTTGGGCTTTGCTTATCAACAATAAAATTGTGAAACTCCAAACCGACGAATCTTTGTCCCATCTCTATTGTACAAACATATAACGTTAAGAGCACGCCAAGTTGGAAGAATATAACGTTAGAATCCAGTCTACCAAAGGGTACATTCTGTTAAAATGGCAAGTTATTCAATTTTTCTGACGCATCTTGTGTTGAAGTGTCGAGATACAACGAAATGGGACATATTTTAAGTCACCTACCCACACTGCCTCACTTCAACTCCCAAGTGTATGGCCTCAAATTGAAAGCGATCAAAATTTACACCTCAAACAAAGTCGTCTCCCTATAAAGCTTCTCTTGTTTTTCTGCGATTTTTACTGATGGCAGGAACAGGGGTGTTTGCTGAGCTAGTTGATGGAGATGGTGTGTTCAAGTATTACTCATCTGGGGAGTGGAAAAAATCATCTTCAGGGAAGTCGGTGCCAATCATCAATCCAACCACTAGACAGCCTCACTTCAAAGTCCAAGGTGATATAACGATTGTGTTTCACTTTTTCCTCACTTCTTACTTCATTGATGATCACTTCAAAGTCGACGCTATGGCATGAACTTGATCGTTACATATCTTCAATTTTTTTTTTCTTTCTACATGATTTGGAGCAGCGTGTACTCAGGAAGAAGTAAACAAGTTGATGGAGGAAGCTAAAACAGCTCAAAAGTCATGGGCTAAAACTCCACTTTGGAAAAGAGCAGAGTTGCTTCACAAAGCAGCATCTCTCTTGAAAGAGCACAAGGTTCCCATTGCAGAGTGCCTTGTCAAAGAGATTGCAAAACCAGCAAAGGATGCTGCGACTGAAGTGAGTTCAAATCACCTTTGAATTGTTGGTTTCTTTAGCATGCTGTAACTATTTTGGTGGTATACCGTTTGATTTAAATAGGCGGTAAGGTCTGGAGATTTGGTGTCATACTGTGCTGAAGAAGGGGTCAGGATACTTGGTGAAGGGAAATTTCTGGTATCTGATAGCTTTCCGGGGAATGAGAGGACCAAATACTGCCTCACTGCAAAGGTAATTTGTTTCAGATCATGTATACGCCCACTGCTTTCAGGTTCCACATTTTGACCAAGTGTTGCTTTCATGATAATGAAACTGTCATGATTTCTTTTTTCTTGCTGGCCTATTTTGGTTGAGAACTGAATGCTTCAATTCCATATTTCTTATTTGGGACATGCAGATACCTCTAGGGGTCATTTTAGCTATTCCACCCTTCAACTATCCCGTCAATCTTGCTGTTTCAAAAATAGCTCCTGCGCTTATTGCTGGAAATTCTATTGTGCTCAAGCCTCCAACCCAGGTTGGATATAACCCTTGCTGATTCATATAAATCTTCTTTTCATTGCAAAATTAATAGTCAAGTACGCATTTCGTATACCATAAACCATGCCTCTCAGTTATAACTGAATAATGGGACAAGTTTTTCTGGAAACTACTTCCAGGGTGCTGTAGCTGCACTTCACATGGTACACTGCTTTCATTTAGCTGGTTTCCCCAAAGGTCTGATTAGTTGTGTTACTGGAAGAGGTTCGGAGATTGGTGACTTCCTTACAATGCACCCCATGGTCAACTGTATTAGGTATTAGCTTAATTACCTTGAGATGATGTCCTCCCTAGATATCATTTATTGCCTTTCATCTTGATTGAATATTATAATTTGCCAACAACAGCATTCTGGAACTGCATATGCTCGTGATACGAAACAAAGTAATGATCTTGTGGAACTGTATCTGCATTGTCCTGATGTTATGATTTGTGGATTAAATATATTCTGTTGTTGGTATTTAAGCACCCTTTCTAGTCGCAAACTAATATAGATACAGATCCAAGTTCCTTTTATTCGCATGTTAATTTTGTCTACCATCATGCATGCATGCCTACTCAGCTTCACTGGTGGAGACACTGGAATTGCAATTTCAAAGAAAGCAGGCATGATACCTCTTCAGATGGAACTGGGTGGAAAGGATGCTTGTATTATACTCGATGATGCAGATTTAGATTTAGCAGCGGCTAACATTGTGAAAGGAGGCTTTTCTTACAGGTGAGAGAAATCATTATATGAGTCCTTCCATTTTGATTTTAGGTCGAGTATGGTTGCAATTAGCATGATGTATTGATATTGAACAATTTCCTTGATGTATTGATATTGAACAATTTCCTTTGTCATTTATCAGTGGTCAAAGGTGCACAGCCGTGAAGGTCGTGTTGGTCATGGAATCTGTGGCTAATGCCCTTGTAGAGAAAGTTAAAGCTAAAGTTGCAAAATTGACAGTGGGGCTACCAGAAGATGATTCTGACATCACTCCGGTTGTTACGGAATCCTCTGCTAACTTCATTGAAGGATTAGTCGTGGATGCCAAACAGAAAGGAGCTACATTTTGCCAAGAGTACAGGAGGGAGGGCAACCTTATATGGCCACTATTATTAGATAATGTTCGTCCTGATATGAGAATAGCATGGGAGGAGCCATTTGGTCCCGTTTTGCCTGTTATAAGGATTACTTCAGTTGAAGAAGGAATTCATCATTGTAATGCTAGCAACTTTGGCCTGCAGGTATAATTCTTAAACCATATTTTAAATGCATACACTTTCACTTAAAGTTGTTTAAGACTTAAGAAGTCAAATACATACTTGGGGGTTGATTGGAATTGCAGGGTTGTGTCTTTACAAGAGATATAAGCAAAGCAATTCTGATCAGCGACGCAATGGAGACTGGTACAGTTCAGATCAATTCTGCTCCGGCACGTGGACCCGATCATTTTCCTTTCCAGGTGATTTTATTTTATGGTCATTTGCTCCTCTCTGATGCATTTGCTTTCCCAACTCTAAAAGTTTATTTCTATGGCATCTTAACCACCTACCGATTAACAACTTAATCGTTGAGTTTGTGGCAGGGTCTCAAGGATAGTGGCATTGGATCTCAAGGAATCACCAACAGTATCAATATGATGACGAAGATCAAGACCACCGTAATTAACTTACCAACACCTTCCTACACAATGGGTTGATATGAAAAATTTTCATAAATTCGACCAATGAAATAATGCACTAGCTTGTAAAGTCAACCAACATTATGAGCTTATGTGTTTGTTGTCTGTAGGAAATGAAATGAGTAGTAAGACTATAACTTGCATAAGTTGAAATCTTCCAACTTCCAACTTTGTTAATCCACCTCCTTTTTCTCTATTATTTTCTTTCGATTTGCAATTCTGCATAATTTATTATTTTTCCTATTTGTTTCTGGTAATCAGAATTATACTTGCAAAATCTATAATTCAAACATAGAAAAACCAAACCTTTTTTCATTGCCTCTTCTTTGTATTGGTTTTTTTTTTTTTTTTACCATGGAACCTATCACAAGGAAGTTGAGCCTTTTGAGAAATATTTTGGAACGTGCTCTTCTCTTTGGTGTATTCGTCATTGTAATCCGATTCACTTACATTGGTACTATCAGCGGTGAATCCTGCAATCTCAGTGACTTGCTTTGTCTCGTTGCCACATAATCTCGACCCCATCATCCTTAACACCAAAGCTTCCGCTATCGTTGGAAATGATACTGCTCCCTGATTTAATCCGCATCGCCATCTCTATACCACAGAAGATTGGATTAAGATTGTCCATTTCTATTCTTCAATCTTCAAAGATTTGATATTTGAAGGTTATCTCCTCGCCTCACACTAAGTCTCTCTGCATAGAGACTACTCTTGGACAGGAAGTTTTCGCCTTGAAAAAGGTTGGAGTGGAGGACTTAATTGGAATTTTCAATAAAGCGACCAAACCTTTGGTTATTAAAGGAGAAGGTCATCAAGTACCATTTGACTTCATATTCTCTGGCGGAGCCCGCCTCGACATATCAGCTCAACCATTTGATTTGCATCAGAAATTGCTCGAACCTTGAAACCTGAAGGGTTTGCAGTGCTCCACACCAAGGTTAATGATACATATAGTTTTAATTTTTTTCTTGATTTATTCAATTCTTGTAAATTAGTTGAAGTTTTTGAGATTGGTGGCTTCAATCCATCAATGCCTTAAATTAGAGAAATTGTATTGAAAAAAGAGAATGAAATTCTTAACCATGGGTATAGGGAGATGCTCGACGGTGATTCTGATAATACGTGCTTTGTTTAAGGTCGTAACAGCAAAGTCGTTGATTGAGGAAGAACCCTTGAAGCCATGGATTACCTTAAAAAGAAACATTAAGAACGTAAAGTATGTTGGAACATTTTCAAAATTTATAGTTTTCCAATAACTATAAATGAATGGGTATAATTAATTAAAAGATTATATCTTTTGATTTTTTGAAAAAGAATTATAATTATTTAAATAATATTATTTGAATAGTTATAATTAAATGAATAATAATGTTTTTATTTTAAAAAAACATTATTATTCGGAAAGGTACCTATTGATTAAATATGTCTCTATAAAGAGACATGAAAATTCCTATAAATAGGAATCAGATTTCATTTGGAAAAAATGAACAATTCTAATATTCTTTCTTTCTTCCTTCATTTTTTAATATTGTTAGATTGTTCTATAAAGTATTACTGCAGAAATTCTTTATAGAAATTGGTTTTCTTGTCATATATTGCTCAGTGTGTAGTGGGCTATTCTCGTCAGTGCAAAACGCAAATAGCCATTGGCTTCATTGTATCCTCGAGGTTAATTTGCTTGGAACTCGTTTGCACACCGAAGATAGGTGGGGGCGAATATAACCTTAAAGATAGTGATTTAATACACGCCTTGGAGCCTTGTCCTATTTCTTCTTCTGTTCGAGTTTTTGTTCGTGTGTTCGAGATTTTCCTCACCGGAGTTTTGTACTAACAATTTTAAGGTTATAGTTCATAATGACTACCGCAACTCACGAAAGTGGAACACTAAGGGAGTTGGCTTCCAATTTTGTCAAACTTGATCGGTTTGATGGTGGCAATTTCCGACGATGGCAGAAAAAGATGCACTTCTTATTATCAACTTTGAAGATTGCATATGTTTTGGATACCCCAAGAGACCGAGGAGACCGAAAACGATTCTCATTGCTTTGCAACCCGAGAAAGACAAAAATGGGACAATTTGATTATATGTGCATGGGCCACATATTGAATGGTTTATCGATGGTTTGTTCGACACCTACCAAAATGAGGTCACCGCTAAAGAATTATGGGACAAATTGGAGACAAGATACATGACCAGAAGATGTTACAAGTAAGAAATTTCTTGTCGATCGTTTCAATAATTATCAAATGATTGATGGTCGATTCTGTTATGGAACAATTTCGTGATATTGAAAGATCTTTGAATCAATTCAAACAATATGATATGAAAATGGATGAAATGATTGTTGTATCCTCCATAATAGACAAACTTCCTCCATCTTGGAAAGACTTTAAAAGAAGTCTAAAACATAAGAAAGAGGAAATATCTCTTGAGGCTTTGGCAAATCATCTTCGTATTGAAGAAGAATATCGAAAGCAAGATCGAATCTAAATTCAGAAAATGCCAAAGTGCATGTTACGGAGGAAGTCTGGACTACTAAACCATTCAAGAGAAAGTTCAAACGGTGATAGAGCACCTAAGTTTAAAAAGAAACAAAAGGGCTCATGCTATCATTGTGGTAAGCGGGACATTTCAAGAATGAATGTCGATTCTTAAAGAAGAAATCATCTTCTAAGGTGACAATAACGAAAAGTTTGTGGCAATGATATCCGAAATTAATATGGCACAAGATGATAATACATGGTGGATTGATCTTTGGAGCAACCAAACACGTGTGTAAAGACAAAAGCATGTTCACAAAGTTTACACAATGTGAAAATGACAATGTCTTGTACATGGGAAATTCTTCCACCGCAAGACAATCAAAGGCAAAGGGTGCGTTGAACGCAATTCACTTACGGAAAGGTTTTAACCTTAAATGATGTATATTATGTACCGAAGTTAGAAAGAATTTAGTGTGTCGGAAGTCTGTTAAATAAGTTTGGTTTCAAACTTGTTTTTGAGGCGAATAAATTTATTTTATCTAAGGGAGGAATTTTTGTAGGAAAGGGTATATGTATGAGAGTATGTTCAAACTAAATATTATCAATAAGAATGAAAATACTATTTTCGCTTATATGATTGAATCTTTTTGTTTATGGCATTATAGATTAGGTCATTTGAATTATAGAAAATTGAATGACATGTATAAGTTAGATTTAATTCTGTTTTTAATAATAATATTGAAAAATGCAATACATGTATGTTGACTAAAATTACAAGAAACCCTTTCCCTAAGGTTAAAAGAAAAACAAAATTGCTTGATTTAATACATAGTGATTTATGTGACATGCATAATACTCCTACATTAGGTGGAAAGAAATATTTTGTTACTTTTATTGATGATTGTTCTAAATATTGTTATGTATATTTATTGCATTCGAAAGATGAAGCGCTTGATAAATTTAAAGTTTATAAATCTCAAGTTGAACTTCAATGTGAATCATTTATCAAGTGCTTAAGATCGGATAGAGGTGGAGAATACTATAATCCAAGTTATTTTGAATCCACTAGATTGTCCATCAAGTTTCACCCCTTATACACCACAACAAAATGGTGTAGTGAAAGGAAAAATAGAGTATTAACTGAAATGGTAAATTCAATATTATCATATTCGGGTCTTGGACAAGGTTTTTGGGGAGAAGTCGTTTCTTCTAATGACTTGTCATATATTGAATAGAGTTCCTAATAAGGAAACTAAAATAACTCCTTATGAACAATGGAAGAAAAGGAAACCAGACCTTAATTATTTGAAGGTTTGGGGTTGTAGAACTATTGTCAAAGTTCCAACACCTAAACGTAAAAAGTTAGGTGAAAGAGGAATTGAATGCATATTTATAGGATATGCATATAATAGCAAGGCATATAGGTTCATGGTAATTGAACCAAATGATTCAATTTCAATTAACACTGTTATTGAATCAAGAGATGCTATTTTTGATGAAAATAGATTTAATTCTATATCAAGACAATTACAGCCACAACAATTGATTCATTCTTCAAATGAGAATGAGATTCCATTGAAACAAATTGATAATAATGGTGAATCTTGTCAAGAATTAAGAAGAAGTAAGAGGATTAAAAAGGTCAAAGATTTTGGACCAGATTTCATGATGTTTCTTGTAGAAGGAAAAGGTGAAAGTATATACAATAAGATACCTTATTGTTACAATACTGAGAATCGATCCTATTACATTTGAAGAGGCAATGAAATCTCAAGACTCGCTTTTGGAAAGAAGCAATAAATGATGAGATGGATTCAATAATGGGAAATCAAACTTGGATCTTAGTTGATCTTCCACCGGGTTCCAAACATATAGGTTGTAAATGGATCTTCAAAAAGAAAATGAAGGTTGATGGAACCATTGATAAGTTAAAAAGCAAGGTTGGTAGCCAAAGGTTTTACACAAAAACAAGGTATTGATTACTTTGATACCTATGCTCCAAAGAGCAAGAATTGCTACAATTAGACTCTTAATATCACTTACATCTATATATAATTTGGTTATTCACCAAATGGATGTTAAAAGCGCATTTTTAAATGGTGAATTGGAAGATGAAGTGTACATGGAACAACCGGAAGGATTTGTTGTTCCGGGACAAGAGCATAAGGTATGTAAGCTTGTTAAATCTTTATATGGACTTAAACAAGCACCAAAACAATGGCACCAAAAGTTTGACAATGTCGTTTTAGCTAGTGGCTACAAAATAAATGAATCAGATAAGTGCATATATAGCAAATTTGAAAATGGAAAAGGTGTCATAATTTGCTTATATGTAGATGACATGCTTATTTTTGGCACGGATTTGGAACAAATAGAAAACACAAAGAAATTCTTGTCAAACAACTTTGCTATGAAGGATATGGGTGTAGCAGATGTTATTCTTGGGATTAAAATAACCCGAGATGAAATCAGTATAGCTTTATCACAATCACATTACATTGAAAATGTGCTTAAAAAGTTTGATCTTTTCAATCAGTATACCAAAGATCTACACCCATGGATCCTCAAATAAAATTAGTATCTAATGCTGGTAGGAAAATTGATCAATTGAAATATGCAAGTCTAATTGGTTGTCTTATGTACATAATGACTTGTACAAGACCGAGATATTGCATATCTTTGTTGGGAAATTGAGTAGGTACACAAGTAATCCAAGTAATTTGCATTGGCAAGCATTGAATAGAGTACTTAGGTACTTAAAGAAAACTATTAACTATGGATTGTGTTATAATGGATATCCTCCAGGTTTTAGAAGGGTATTCGGATGCTAGTTGGATTACAAGTTTGGAAGATCATGCATCTACTAGTGGATGGATCTTCATTCTTGGTGGAGGAGCCATTTCTTGGGGTTCCAAGAAACAAACATGTATTCTTGATTCCACCATGGCAGCAGAGAATTTATTGCATTAGCCGCTGCATCTAAAGAAGCAAAAAGGTTAAGGAAATTGGTTTAATGATTTACTTTAATGCCTTAACCAAATTTAACTGTTTCTATCCGTTGTGATAGTCAGGCTACTCTAGCAAAGGCATATAGCCAAATATATAATGGGAAGTCTAGACACATTGGATTAAGACATAGTTATGTCCGACAATTAATCTCGATGGAGTGATCACTATTAATTATGTGAGGTCAAGTGAAAATTTGGCGGATCCTTTGACAAAAAGTCTTGCTAGAGATGCGAAGAAAAAAGGACCTCAAAAAGGGATGGGACTCAAGCCCATTAATTAGAGTCACCCATGATGGAAACTCGACTCAACGCTTGGTATAACGTCAAGTCTTGAGTTCAATGAGATAAAGTACATCATTAGTATGTGACTGTTAGCACTATAAATAAATCCATCCTAAGATTAAAGTGCTAGGTACCCGTAATGATAAGGGAAGGATGAGTAATGTACTCTTAATGGACCCATAACATAAATATGTTAGAGTGTTATAATTACGGGAACACTTTTGATGGGATCTACCTATGTGAGTGGAAGTGTGGCCGCTTCAGGGGCTCAAGGGCTTGGCTCGACAAAGACTCATGAAAAGAGGACACAGACACATGGCCATAATAGTGTCCCTAGATATTATGCATTGACCAATGTTGAAATCATTGTGTGAGATGTGTTCGGTTAATCAAATGAAATAGTTGGTTCAAAGCTTAGTCTACCATGCAATTTCGATTAACTTTAACATGTTTTCACTAAGTGAAGGTTCAATCGTAAGATACCTTCATTTATGCAAATTGATTTCAAGAATATCAAAATCTAAAATATTTTGAAAATGGGGAGATTGTTGGAACATTTTCAAAATTTATAGTTTTCAATAACTATAAATGAATGGGTATAATTAATTAAAAGATTATATCTTTTGATTTTTTGAAAAAGAATTATAATTATTTAAATAATATTATTTGAATAGTTATAATTAAATGAATAATAATGTTTTTATTTTAAAAAACATTATTATTTGAAAGGTACCTATTGATTAAATATGTCTCTATAAAGAGACATGAAAATTCCTATAAATAGGAATCGATTTCATTTGGAAAAAATGAACAATTCTAATATTCTTTCTTTCTTCCTTCATTTTCTAATATTGTTAGATTGTTCTATAAAATATTACTGCAGAAATTCTTTATAGAAATTGGTTTTCTTGTCATATATTGCTCAGTGTGTAGTGGGCTATTCTCACAATCAGCAAACGCAAATAGCCATTGGCTTCATTGTATCCTCGAGGTTAATTTGCTTGGAACTCGTTTGCACACCGAAGATAGGTGGGGGCGAATATAACCTTAAAGATAGTGATTTAATACACGCCTTGGAGCCTTGTCCTATTTCTTCTTCTGTTCGAGTTTTTGTTCGTGTGTTCGAGATTTTCCTCACCGGAGTTTTGTACTAACAAAGTATTTGTCATCAATGGTAGATATAAGTTTCATATGTTGATGTTGGGACTAGGAGTTATAGTTCTAGTATTGGAAGTTGGTTTATGAAACAATATCCCAAACAAAATAAAGCCTTTCAGGTCTATGCTATTGAGGCTGATAAAGTTTTTCATAACCAATATGAATGAATAAGATGGTTACATTGTTGGTCATTTGTGGCATAAGTTAGAGTAGACCTGATTATGGGTCAGATATTTTTAATGCAAAATTTTAAGCTTGTTTTCAAGGTCTCGGGCTCGGCTTAGCCCGAAAAATGGCCTAAAATTCTACCTCAAACCCAACCCAGATTACAAATACTAAGCTCAACCTGTCCGGTTCATATTAAAATTTTTTAGATTATTTTTTATATAAAAATAATTTAAAAAATATAATAATCAAATACGCTAAAAAAAATTAACATAAATGTTCCCCAACAAATTGAAAATACATTAAACAAAGTTACTTAAATAACACTAAAATAGTTGCAACTTAGCGAGCAAATGCCTTTTAAATTAAACAACACTTATACAATATTCAAACAATACTAACAAGATAGTAGTAACAATGTAATAGCAAAATGATAACAAAACAGCAACAAAATAGTTGATTTGGGTTGGGCCAAGTTCAGCCCAAAAACTCTTACCCAATACTCAGTCCATTTAGAAAATGAGTCTTATTTTTGTCCAAACCCTTTTTCGGGCATATATTTTCGTCTAAACCCTCTCATATTTTGAGTGAGCCTTCAAGTTTTGACGGGTGACTTAACCCATGATCAAGACTAGTTAGAAATGAGACATTGTCGTTTGAGATTAATTGCAATCCTAAACAAGAAAAGGTGAATGAATTAAAACACAGCCGCATAACTTGGAGAAATCATCGTGATGTTGTGACTTTCCATGCATGCTCGTCATGTCGTTGTCGTCACATTTGTTTGAGGTTTCGTCACTTGTCTTCACGTCGCGACGTCACCTCTGTTTTACCTCTTATTCAGTAAATCGTCAAACGTCTTCCTAAATACCTGCAAACGTCTAATAAATGCAAGACACACCCCCACATATAAATTTATTTTTGAAAGTGTTTAAGTGGATTAAGAAAATATCATGTATTTTTAATTGATATTTAAAATCTTTAAAATTAAATGAATAAAAAACATGATCTTTTAATAATAAATAATGTTTTTAACTATTTTTATTGTAAAATTTCCTACCATAAGTTTATTAAATAATGTTTTTTTGAAGAAATAAATTTATTAATTAATAATAATACATGCATACTATGTATATGTATAAAATTACAAGACATCGGGGTTGATTGATAATCGTTTGATTGCCTTTTCAAGGGTGAGCGTAATATTAATTTTCAAAAATATCTTAAAAATGTTTTTTAAAGGTGTGATTTAAGGTTTTAAGTATTTAATACTTTCATAAAAAAAGTGATTTTTAGTTGAAAAATAAAATATCGATTTTAAATATGTATACTCTAAATAAAATTAAGAATATAGGTATACAATGAGATTCGAATTTACGTCAAATGAACCACTTAACTAAAATTATATCTTAATGTTTTTTATAACCAATTAGCAGTAAACAATTGTACATGAATGAGGAGTAAACAATTACTAAATAACTAAGGCCCCGTCAATTATCTTTTTCATGTCAATTATGTGAAATGTCTAAATAAAAAAGAGATTTAATATTCGCTCCCTAAATAGCTTCTAGAACGAAAGAGAGTTCATTTAATCACGTTAAAATTGATCGCTCTCTTCCCGAGGAACATACCCATAAGGCACAAGTCATAATTGATCTCAGTCGCTTGGACATCATCGGGACCCAACGTCGTGCTAAAAGCCGTTGGAAATCTAGCTCCGTGATAGCAGGCCAAAGCAAACACAACCGAGAAAAATAAAACCTAGATGAACCAAAGAATTGACTGCGCAATAGCGAGCATGCACCATCGGTATAAAAAACTTGGTACTTACAAAAGGCGTAAATAGTCGGCAAAGGCAATACCTATAGTATTATTATTAATTCTTTAATTACTGCAAATTCAGTTCTTCTCAAATTTAATAGTGGATAAATTGATCTCTCTAAAAAATAGAATAATTTAATTTTTATCAATTTTAAAAGTAAATAATTAAGGATAATTAATCACAACATTAATATTTCTCATATGTTGTGCCTAATTTTATCTGATATAATAATAAATTATAACCTCGATATTTAAATATTCTATCAATTTAGTCTTAATTCAAAAGTAATTATTTCAAAAAAAAAATGTATTTATTAAAAACTTAAAAAAAATCAAAAAGAATATATAAAAAAATGTCGAAACCATTTTTTTAAAGACAGGAATCGAACTTGGGTTTTGAAAATAAAAACAGGAGTCGCCACCGACCTTTTATTAGGTGTGATCGGGTCACCTATAAATATTTTGGTCTACGAGTTTTAGAAAATGGGCTCGGGAGTCGGTTACGTGCGAGAAATGATTAGCACCCTCGTCACGCCCAAAATTGGTACCAAATCGATTAATTAGTATCTTGATGTCAAAAATTGAGAATTGAGAATGAGTTTAAAAATACGATCATGTGTTTTTAATATTGAACACTTGAATGAATTCGAATCGTCATTAAAAGTTGTCTTTGAAATAACGAAATGCTATATCCAGTAAGTTAGGACATAGCACCCTAGATCATTATCATTGCAAAATCCTTATCTCAAGGTAACGAGATGTCACAACCAGTAAGTTAGGGCACAATGCCTTGTAGCCTCGAGAATAAGCTTTTATTTTAAATCATTTCGGAAATTCTTATCTTGAGGTAACGAGATATCACACCCAGTAAGTTAGGGCACAACACTTCGTATTCTCGAGGATAAGCTTTTATTTTAAACTTGTGTTCTTTTTGAGGGATATTTCGTCATTTAGGCTAAACGAGAAAAATCGAAACTGTAATACCCCTATACCCGGTTCAATTATGCAAACCCGGTATAAGACTATTACATTTGGTGCCAAAACAATTATGGTGAGATCTTTGTCTAATTAAAACATTTGAATATAATATTTTAACTTTCCAACCATTTTTGATAACATATTTATTGTTTATTAATTCATTCCATATATACCAACATACTTCAAATAACTGAAAATAGATAAAATTTCAAGAATCTATATTTTAGTCCCTATCACGTGGGAACACCTTTGAACTACATATGTACATGCCGTTTTAATACAAAATACAATACCTACTTTTGAAGCCCTTGAGGATGTGATGAGATGAGCGATCTTTTAGTTGGACCTCTCTCCTAGTCTAATTGTACCTCACGCGTTAAAATAAGCGCGTTAAGCGGTGAAGGCTTAGTAAGCACTACAAGAATAAATAAGTGAGTGATCATCACAAAGCATTTTAAACTCATTCAATTATTACATATCTACTCACATATAAGTTTCTTCAACTATGCCTTGCTTTAATAAAATTTAACTTATCTTTTGTAAAGTATAAATCTTACCTTAACACATCAGTAATTCACTTTGTTCTCATTTCACATTCTTAGCCCAAAGTAGACTTTATAGAACACATCGGATATACGGAACATATACAGAGGTGCATTATGATGCACAAGTGAACAGAGAGCACCAATGTGCTAATAATCGAGAGAGCACCAACGTGCTAATATCGAGAGCACCAACGTGCTAATATCGAGAGAGCGCTAAAGTTCCTTAATGGCATGCCACTAATATCGATAGTTCTAATTTCGTCTACTTGGGCATTAAAGCTGAATCTCATGTATTTAAATAATTCACATAAATATTTCAAAAAGGATAAATAACAATAATTTAAAATTCTTGTAGTACTTACAACAAAAAGTTGAGGTGATATAAATTCTTCTTCCTTCACTCTTTAACCTTCTCTTTTCCTGTTCCTTCAATTCGGTCCTCTCCTTCCTTTTCTTTTTCTTCAATTTCATATAAACATATAACATTTATATGTTAAAAATAATCAAATAATTTCTTGTACTATAAAATAAACATGTATTTTATGATAAATTCATGCTTTCTTACTATTGCTCACATTTCAATTTAATCATTTACTCATAAACTTATTCAAAGCTGTCCTTTTGTGTCATACTCACTAAATTATTTATTTCTCGAGCTACAGAACTCCAAATGAAGAACCGTTAATTTGCCCTGAAACTAGACTCACATGTCTTCATACCATAAAATTTCCAGAATTTTTGGCCTAGCCAATTAGTACAGTTTATTCATCAAAGTCACCCCTGTTCTGCTGTCTGGCAGTTCTGACCCTTCTTCACTAAAAATTAATTATCTCTTTATACAAGATTCATATGATGTTCACGTTTATTTCTATTGAAAATAGACTCATTCAGAATTCTAATAATATAACTTTAAGCCTCTAATTATTTTTCTCCAATTTTTTATGATTTTCCAAAGTCAGAACAGGGGATCCCGAAATCCCTCTAAACCAGTCTTACAAAAATATAAATATCTCAAATTACAGAATTCATTTGCTTTCCCTGTTTCTTTCATATGAAAATAGACTCAATAATCTTTAATTTCATATCTCATTCAACTTCTAATTCCACTTCTACGATTTTTGGTGATTTTTCAAAGTTACTCTACTGCTGCTGTCCAAAACAGTTTTCTTATAGCTTATTTTACAATTAAATCCTTTACCCAATTCTAACTTCAAATTCTTTCAATTAAACCACTAATTCATCTTTTGTTCATCATATGCTATATTCAACAGCTTTAAAACTTCAAAAACTTCAACTTAAATTCATCAAAACTTTGTTCTAAAACTTATAAAGCATCAAAATTAAAAGAAAAGGACTAAATTAGCTTACCAATTAAACTTCCAAGCTTCAAACTTTCAATTTTCCCTTTTCTTCTTTCTTTTTCTCTTTTTCTTTCTTTCTTCCTTTTCCCTGCTCTCTGTTTCGTTTACTTCTCTGTTTCTTCTCTGTTTCTATATCTTTCTAGTCTTTTTCCTTTAGTCTATTTATATATATAATAATAAAATATAATAATATAATAACATACTTTATAATTAATATCTAATATATATATCTATATCCATATATACGTTTTTAACTAAAAAATCTAGGATTTTTTCAGCCTCAACATTTAAAAATGGCATAATTGCCTTTTAGTCCTTTATACTTTCTTTTAATCTATAATTAAACTTTTGCACCTTTTTCAATTTAATCCTTTTCTCAAATACTTCTAATTAAGTCAAATTCACCTAAATAAAACCTTATTAAACACACAACTAACTTCGTAAACATTTTTAATAAATATTTTATGAGTCCGTTTACTAAAAATGGAGACCCGATAACTCATTTTTCAATATCCATACTTTTGAGGTCGTTACAATTCTCCCCCTTTTGAAATTTTGTCCTCGAAATTTACTTAAAAAGAGATGAAACTTTGAATTCTTATAGTTTCTTTCAAATAAACACCTTGATAAATACCTTATCAAACAATGAGAATATTTAATATCCCGAGCGTTTTAAATCCACAATTGATTTACATTTGTCGAATCTGTCTTTGTTAATCTATTCGAATCACCTTTACTTTTCTTCTGTTTCCCGGATCAAATCAACCCCATGTATCTTCTTTCCATCGAGCTCTCTGTCCAATATAACGGTGTTCTACATGTTCTACCATACAAAGCTTCATACGGAGCCATTTAATCTTTGGATGATAAGCTATTATTGTAAGCAAATTCAATCAAAGGTAGATACCTCTCCCAATTACCTTCGAACTCTAGTATACAACACGAAGCATATCTTCCAATACCGAATTACATGCTCAGATTGGCCATCTGTCTAAGGATGAAATGCAATCTTGAAATACAATTGAATTCCCAAAGCTTCTTGTAATTTATCCCTAAGCGAGGCGTAAATCGGGGATATCAATATAATGGAGACATGCACTCTATGTAGCCCTGACAATCTCGGATATATACAGTTTAGCGATTTATCTAAAGAATAATCTATACGTCTGAGGAATAAAGTAAGTGATTTTGTCAATCGGTCAATAATCACCCAAATAACATCTTTTTTTTCTCGAGAGATAATGGTAACCCCGATACAAAATCCATAGTGATTCTTTCCCATTTCCATTCCGGTATAGTAATTGGTGGAGTAACCAGAAGGTACTTGATGTCTACGCTTTGACTGTTGACATATCGGACATCCGGATACAAACTCGAAATATCACGTTTCATACACGCCACAAGTACATCTTCTTTCTAAATCTAACCAACTCTCTCTCAAATTATCCATCAATTTGCGAATGAAATCTTGTCTTGAAATTGAGTTAAGTACTCAATAATTTTCTGTAATTGTTTTGAGAACCCCAAAGTGAACTATAATCTCGATCAGAAATTATCAATACTAGAATACCATGAAATCTTACAATTTCTGGAATGTACATCTCCGCAAGTTTCTGAAGCCATCAATCAGTTCTGACTTTATAAATAATCAACTATCACTCGTATAGCATTCTTATAAGTTATTAGAAATCGAGAAAGTGAGCAGTAAATTGTAGATCTTTGTCAAACATTTCACTGATCGATACTCCATATAGTTTGCCAATTTCATAGACTTATATCTCATCTCCATCCCAGTATCTTTACTAGCTGTAATAATTCTGTAAACACCAATACCGGATATTCAACTAAAATTAATCCTTCATCAGACAGTAGCAATCGAATATTTATTACTCACAGAGCGAACAATTATTTTCCCATTCAAATCATCTACAACTCTATTTATTTTTCCCCGTATGATAATCCATTATCACATCAGGATATTTCAATAATTCAAATCATCTACTATGCCTTTCTTCATCAAAATACAATCTAATCCACTTAAATAATTTCTTACGTGATTGATGAACGAGTGATGCTTCAATTATTAGAACTTCCATCTACTCAAAATTCTCGCTAGTATTGATTAGTCCATTCAAACCTGTGTCTCTTCTTGTAGTATTCTTATCATTGATATAGCTATCATAGAAAATACTTTCACAAAAATTTAAAAAAAATCCCAACACTTCAAATTATCCCAAGTCCACAGTCATCAAATAGATAAAGCCATAGTACTGTAATAGATCTCACATTTCAATAATATAAATGGATCAATACTTCAACTTCAATGGTGCTTTAAAATAGAAGAAGAAATCCAAGAGTAGTCTCAATAATAACAAAGTATAATAATACAACTTCTATAATCTAAGATCCATATCACCGAGCTCCCATAATTGAACCAAGATTTATAATGATAATATATATATTTACCTTCTATCAATGAATACCCCTTCACAGATGAATCATATTTGATAGATAGGATCAGACTATAAAATAATAAGAAAACCAAGGTAGTGGAATCCCAGATGTGGCATAATGAAATCCCAGATGTGAAGCTATATTGAATTTCCAAGAATAAAAACCACATTTAATGATAAAGAAATCGATAATATTCCAAAGAAAATCCGGAAGAAGAATACCATTTATCCTCACTAGAAACGATTATGATAAAGATAATGCAAATTGCGTATATGTGCGAATATCAAGCGATAGAAATAGAAAATAACTCCATATGAATCGATCATTAAGTCTTCTATCTAACAAAACAAATTAGAAAATCCAAAGAAAAATAAAGCGACCGATCAGAATCAACCGAACTTCCATTTTAACGTTATGATTCCAAATTTTCTACACAATGAAAATCACATCGAGCGATTGCATATACTTACAAGATAAAAGAACATAAAGAATACCCATATAGAATACGGAAGAGATCATTGTAAGATACCCAACTATAGCAGCTGTATTCGAATATTTCTGCAATTCCATTACTAATCCGTTAACATATATAATTATTAACAGTCCCATATCATTCACTTCACTCACAAAGCTTATTCGAAAGAAATTTTCAGATTAACCCATTCTCAGTAGTTACCATATCCGAATAAATCCATTTTTGATAAATGACTCCTTTTTTTAATAGTAGCACTGTGTATCCCCAAATAAATTTTCAGAAAAGAAATCTGATAAATTCACGTTCATATTCAGCAACAGACATGTGGTTCTGCTTCAAATCCAGAAATTCTCTTTTCTTCTTCTCAAGATAAAGTTGACTCACAATTTCTTTTTAAATTGGACACAAAGGAATTTCAATTAATTTTCTCTGCAGAATGGATATTCATAACAATATTCCACCATTGGTAAGCCTCACCCTTTAATAAAAGATACTGCACATTTCAACTTTTCATCTCTTGTATCTTGCAATTCTTTAAATATTCTTTGATTGTTCTCTAACCATTCTTCAAATTTCATTTGGTCATCATCTTTCTTTCTTTAAACTCATCAGTTTCACACTTTTGAACTAAATCATTATAATTCTTATCAATTTCACTATAAATATAACTGTAACAATAAGGGGGTAGAGATCGTAAGGCCTCATAATTTAGCTTCATGTATATACTCATATAACACAACATTTATCATTTCTTACTATAAGACATTTATCCACATCTTTTCAAATTCTGTTTCATCATAAGTAACATTTTACTTAATTATTTGAACATCACTTTGTAATTATCGAAATTATTTCGATTGGAAAACATTTCTTTCTTTAACATTTCCTCTTTCTATACTAAGAGGAAACCAACTCTATTTTATTAAATTCATAAATTCCAGTATACATCACAAAATCGGTATCTTTTATTCTTTCGGAAGACATCTTTAAGTTTCTACAATATTCATAAATTTCACAATTAAATAACTAAATCTCATCTCATCACATCAATTTTTAAAATGGCATGTACAAATAGACTCATACTCGACCCAAGAATTCAGAAAACCTAGGCTCTGATACCAATAAATGTAATACCCCTATACCCGGTTCAATTATGCAAACCCGGTATAAGACTATTACATTTGGTGCCAAAATAATTATGGCCAGATACTGTCTAATTAAAACATTTGAATATAATATTTTAACTTTCCAACCATTTTTGATAACATATTTATTGTTTATTAATTCATTCCATATATACCAACATACTTCAAATAACTGAAAATAGATAAAATTTCAAGAATCTATATTTTAGTCCCTATCACGTGGGAACACCTTTGAACTACATATGTACATGCCGTTTTAATACAAAATACAATACCTACTTTTGAAGCCCTTGAGGATGTGATGAGATGAGCGATCTTTTAGTTGGACCTCTCTCCTAGTCTAATTGTACCTACGCGTTAAAATAAACGCGTTAAGCCGGTGAAGGCTTAGTAAGCACTACAAGAATAAATAAGTGAGTGATCATCACAAAGCATTTTAAACTCATTCAATTATTACATATCTACTCACATATAAGTTTCTTCAACTATGCCTTGCTTTAATAAAATTTAACTTATCTTTTGTAAAGTATAAATCTTACCTTAACACATCGATTAATTCACTTTGTTCTCATTTCACATTCTTAGCCCAAAGTAGACTTTATAGAACACATCGGATATACGGAACATATACTGAGGTGCATTATGATGCACAAGTGAACAGAGAGCACCAATGTGCTAATAATCGAGAGAGCACCAACGTGCTAATATCGAGAGAGCACCAACGTGCTAATATCGAGAGCGCGCTAAAGTTCCTTAATGGCATGCCACTAATATCCCGAGTAGTTCTAATTTCGTCTACTTGGGCATTAAAGCTGAATCTCATGTATTTAAATAATTCACATAAATATTTCAAAAGGATAAATAACAATAATTTAAAATTCTTGTAGTACTTACAACAAAAAGTTGAGGTGATATAAATTCTTCTTCCTTCACTCTTTAACCTTCTCTTTTCTGTTCCTTCAATTCGGTCCTCTCCTTCCTTTTCTTTTCTTCAATTTCATATAAACATATAACATTTATATGTTAAAAATAATCAAATAATTTCTTGTACTATAAAATAAACATGTATTTTATGATAAATTCATGCTTTCTTACTATTGCTCACATTTCAATTTAATCATTTACTCATAAACTTATTCAAAGCTGTCCTTTTGTGTCATACTCACTAAATTATTTATTTCTCGAGCTACAGAACTCCAAATGAAGAACCGTTAATTTGCCCTGAAACTAGACTCACATGTCTTCATACCATAAAATTTCCAGAATTTTTGGCCTAGCCAATTAGTACAGTTTATTCATCAAAGTCACCCCTGTTCTGCTGTCTGGCAGTTCTGACCCTTCTTCACTAAAAATTAATTATCTCTTTATACAAGATTCATATGATGTTCACGTTTATTTCTATTGAAAATAGACTCATTCAGAATTCTAATAATATAACTTTAAGCCTCTAATTATTTTTCTCCAATTTTTTATGATTTTCCAAAGTCAGAACAGGGGATCCCGAAATCCCTCTAAACCAGTCTTACAAAAATATAAATATCTCAAATTACAGAATTCATTTGCTTTCCCTGTTTCTTTCATATGAAAATAGACTCAATAAGCTTTAATTTCATATCTCATTCAACTTCTAATTCCACTTCTACGATTTTTGGTGATTTTTCAAAGTTACTCTACTGCTGCTGTCCAAAACAGTTTTCTTATAGCTTATTTTACAATTAAATCCTTTACCCAATTCTAACTTCAAATTCTTTCAATTAAACCACTAATTCATCTTTTTGTTCATCATATGCTATATTCAACAGCTTTAAAACTTCAAAAACTTCAACTTAAATTCATCAAAACTTTGTTCTAAAACTTATAAAGCATCAAAATTAAAAGAAAAGGACTAAATTAGCTTACCAATTAAACTTCCAAGCTTCAAACTTTCAATTTTCCCTTTTCTTCTTTTTTTTCTTTTTCTTTCTTTCTTTCTTCCTTTCCCCTGCTCTCTGTTTCGTTTACTTCTCTGTTTCTTCTCTGTTTCTATATCTTTCTAGTCTTTTTCCTTTAGTCTATTTATATATATAATAATAAAATATAATAATATAATAACATACTTTATAATTAATATCTAATATATATATCTATATCCATATACACGTTTTTAACTAAAAAATCTAAGATTTTTTTTTTCAGCCTCAACATTTAAAAATGGCATAATTGCCTTTTTAGTCCTTTATACTTTCTTTTAATCTATAATTAAACTTTTGCACCTTTTTCAATTTAATCCTTTTTCTCAAATACTTCTAATTAAGTCAAATTCACCTAAATAAAACCTTATTAAACACACAACTAACTTCGTAAACATTTTTAATAAATATTTTATGAGTCCGTTTACTAAAAATGGAGACCCGATAACTCATTTTTCAATATCCATACTTTTTGAGGTCGTTACAATTCTCCCCCTTTTGAAATTTCGTCCTCGAAATTTACTTAAAAAGAGATGAAACTTTGAATTCTTATAGTTTCTTTCAAATAAACACCTTGATAAATACCTTATCAAGAATGAGAATATTTAATATCCCGACGTTTTAAATCCACAATTGATTTACATTTGTCGAATCTTCTTTGTTAATCTATTCGAATCACCTTTACTTTTTCTTGTTTCCCGGATCAAATCAACCCCATGTATCTTCTTTTCCATCGAGCTCTGTCCAATATAACGGTGTTCTACATGTTCTACCATACAAAGCTTCATACGGAGCCATTTTTAATTTGGGTGATAATCTATTATTGTAAGCAAATTCAATCAAAGGTAGATACCTCTCCCAATTACCTTCGAACTCTAGTATACAACACCGAAGCATATCTTCCAATACGAATTACATGCTCAGTTGGCCATCTGTCTAAGGATGAAATGCAATCTTGAAATACAATTGAATTCCCAAAGCTTCTTGTAATTTATCCCGAAGCGAGGCGTAAATCGGGGATATCCAATATAATGGAGACATGCACTATGTGTAGCGACAATCTCGGATATATACTGATTTAGCGATTTATCTAAAGAATAATCTATAAATCTTAGGAATAAAGTAAGTGATTTTGTCAATCGGTCAATAATCACCCAAATAACATCTCTTTTTTTCTCGAGAGATAATGGTAACCCGATACAAAATCCATAGTGATTCTTTCCCATTTCCATTCCGGTATAGTAATTGGTGGAGTAACCAGAAGGTACTTGATGTTCGCTTTGACTGTTGACATATCGGACATCCGGATACAAACTCGTAAATATCACGTTTCATACACGGCCACCAAGTACATCTTCTTTCTAAATCTAACCAACTCTCTCTCAAATTATCCATCAATTTGCGAATGAAATCTTCATCTTGAAATTGAGTTAAGTACTCAATAATTTCCTGTAATTGTTTTCAGAACCCCAAAGTGAACTATAATCTCGATCAGAAATTATCAATACTAGAATACCATGAAATCTTACAATTTCTGGAATGTACATCTCCGCAAGTTTCTGAAGCCATCAATCAGTTCTGACTTTATAAATAATCAACTATCACTCGTATAGCATTCTTATAAGTTATTCCGAAATCAGAAAGTGAACCGTAAATTGTAGATCTTTGTCAAACATTTCACAGACTGATACTCCATATAGTTTGCCAATTTCATAGACTTATATCTCATCTCCATCCCAGTATCTTTACTAGCTGTAATAATTCTGTAAACACCAATACCGGATATTCAACTAAAATTAATCCTTCATCAGACAGTAGCAATCGAATATTTATTACTCACAGAGCGAACAATTATTTTCCCATTCAAATCATCTACAACTCTATTTATTTTTCCCCGTATGATAATCCATTATCACATCAGGATATTTCAATAATTCAAATCATCTACTATGCCTTTCTTCATCAAAATACAATCTAATCCACTTAAATAATTTCTTACGTGATTCAGATGAACGGAGTGATGCTTCAATTATTAGAACTTCCATCTACTCAAAATTGCGCTAGTATTGATTAGTCCATTCAAACCTTGTGTCTTCTCTGTAGTATTCTTATCATTGATATAGCTATCATAGAAAATACTTTCACAAAAATTTAAAAAATCCCAACACTTCAAATTATCCCAAGTCCACAGTCATCAAATAGATAAAGCCATAGTATCATTGTAATAGATCTCACATTTCAATAATATAAATGGATCAATACTTCAACTTCAATGGTGCTTTAAAATAGAAGAAGAAATCCAATAGTAGTCTCAATAATAACTTGAGTATAATAATACAACTTCTATAATCTAAGATCCATATCACCGAGCTCCCATAATCGAACCAAGATTTATAATGATAATATATATATTTACCTTCTATCAATGAATACCCCTTCACGGATGAATCATATTTGATAGATAGGATCGGACTATAAAATAATAAGAAAACCAAGGTAGTGGAATCCCAGATGTGGCATAATGAAATCCCAGATGTGAAGCTATATTGAATTTCCAAGAATAAAAACCACATTTAATGATAAAGAAATCGATAATATTCCAAAGAAAATCCGGAAGAAGAATACCATTTATCCTCACTAAAAAACGATTATGATAAAGATAATGCAAATTGCGTATATGTACGAATATCAAGCGATAGAAATAGAAAATAACTCCATATGAATCGATCATTAAGTCTTCTATCTAACAAAACAAATTAGAAAATCCAAAGAAAAATAAAGCGAGATCGATCAGAATCAACCGAACTTCCATTTTAACGTTATGATTCCAAATTTTCTACACAATGAAAATCACATCCGAACGATTGCATATACTTACGAAGATAAAAGAACATAAAGAATACCCATATAGAATACCCGAAGAGATCATTGTAAGATACCCAACTATAGCAAATTTGTATTCGAATATTTACGCAATTCCATTACTAATCCGTTAACATATATAATTATTAACGATCCCATATCATTCACTTCACTCACAAAGCTTATTCGAAAGAAATTTTGATTAACCCATTTCTGTAGTTACCATATCCGAATAAATCCATTTTTGATAAATGACTCCTTTCTTTAATAGTAGTACTTTGTGTATCCCCAAATAAATTTTCAGAAAAGAAATCGATAAATTCACGTTCATATTCAAACAATGAGACATGTGGTTACGCTTCAAATCCGAAATTCTCTTTTCTTCTTCTCAAGATAAAGTTGACTCACAATTTCTTTTTAAATTCAGACACAAAGGAATTTCAATTAATTTTCTCTGCAGAATGGATATTCATAACAATATTCCACCATTGGTAAGCCTCACCCTTTAATAAAGATACTGCACATTTCAACTTTTCATCTCTTGTATACTGCAATTCTTTAAATATTCTTTGACTGTTCTCTAACCATTCTTCAGCCTCAGCTGGGTCATCATCTTTCTTTCTTTAAACTCATCAGTTTCACACTTTTGAACTAAATCATTATAATTCTTATCAATTTCACTATAAATATAACTGTAACAATAAGGGGTAGAGATCGTACGGCCTCATAATTTAGCTTCATGTATATACTCATATAACACAACATTTATCATTTCTTACTATAAGACATTTATCCACATCTTTTCAAATTCTGTTTCATCATAAGTAACATTTTACTTAATTATTTGAACATCACTTTCAGAATTATCGAAATTATTTCGATTGGAAAACATTTCTTTCTTTAACATTTCCTCTTTCTATACTAAGAGGAAACCAACTCTATTTTATTAAATTCATAAATTCCAGTATACATCACAAAATCGGTATCTTTTATTCTTTCGGAAGACATCTTTAAGTTTCTACAATATTCATAAATTTCACAATTAAATAACTAAATCTCATCTCATCACATCAATTTTTAAAATGGCATGTACAAATAGACTCATTCAGAATTCTAATCATATAACTTTAAGCCTCTAATTATTTTTCTCCAATTTTTTATGATTTTCCAAAGTCAGAACAGGGGATCCCAAAATCCCTCTAAACCAGTCTTACAAAAATATAAATATCTCAAATTACAGAACTCATTTGCTTTCCCTGTTTCTTTCATATGAAAATAGACTCAATAAGCTTTAATTTCATATCTCATTCAACTTCTAATTCCACTTCTACGATTTTTGGTGATTTTTCAAAGTTACTCTACTGCTGCTGTCCAAAACAGTTTTCTTATAGCTTATTTTACAATTAAATCCTTTACCCAATTCTAACTTCAAATTCTTTCAATTAAACCACTAATTCATCTTTTTGTTCATCATATGCTATATTCAACAGCTTTAAAACTTCAAAAACTTCAACTTAAATTCATCAAAATTTTGTTCTAAAACTTATAAAGCATCAAAATTAAAAGAAAAGGACTAAATTAGCTTACCAATTAAACTTCCAAGCTTCAAACTTTCAATTTCCCTTTTTCTTCTTTCTTTTCTCTTTTTCTTTCTTTCTTCCTTTCCCCTGCTCTCTGTTTCGTTTACTTCTCTGTTTCTTCTCTGTTTCTATATCTTTCTAGTCTTTTTCCTTTAGTCTATTTATATATATAATAATAAAATATAATAATATAATAACATACTTTATAATTAATATCTAATATAAATATCTATATCCATATACACGTTTTTAACTAAAAAAATCTAGGATTTTTTTCAGCCTCAACATTTAAAAATGGCATAATTGCCTTTTTAGTCCTTTATACTTTCTTTTAATCTATAATTAAACTTTTGCACCTTTTTCAATTTAATCCTTTTTCTCAAATACTTCTAATTAAGTCAAATTCACCTAAATAAAACCTTATTAAACACACAACTAACTTCGTAAACATTTTTAATAAATATTTTATGAGTCCGTTTACTAAAAATGGAGACCCGATAACTCATTTTTCAATATCCATACTTTTGAGGTCGTTACAGAAACCCAGTAAGTTAGGGCACGATTTTCCTCGAATTTCCAAGACGCGAAATATTACCTTATTTTTTGAGAATTTTTATTTTTAAAACGGTAGTGGGTACAATATTCAAAAGGCATGTATGATTCGTTTGGATTTAAAAAACGTCGATCTAGGTTGAAATTGTAACACCCCTTACCCGTATTCGACACCGAAATGGGGTACGAGGCATTACCGGAATTACAAATTTATTTATCAAAAATTTTATATCATTTAACATTTATTTTTGAAACCAATCAAAAATCAAACATATTATCCCTTAAAACATATTTATTTTTCTTATTTCATGACTTACTTGAATTTATTTCTCGTCTCAACATATTTAATTACCTTTTATTTACATATTACAGATAATCACATATTGACATGTCATGATAAATATCATTCTCTTGCCGTTTATTCATAAACATATATTAGTTAATTCATTATATCAATATTTCACGTGCTATCAACTTATATTTCCTTATATCACATATTTAAAGTTACACGAACTTACAGCTAAATTTGCGAAATACCAAGATTCAAGGGCATTTTGGTAATTTCCCATTTTCATCGATTTTTCAACCGATCTTAATCTAATTAATAATTTCATTCAATTTAGCAATTTTAAATAATAAAATAATCCATTCCATGTAAATTGGTCATCTCCAACATTTATACAAAACTAATCATAAACTTTTACTTTTATTCAATTTAGTCCCTGAGCCTAAAACATTACAAATTAGCCATGCTAGCTGAATATTCATACATATTTTTCCTCCTCCTCCTCTCCATTCCACATCCTTAATGTATATAGCATTCTATAAGTAACATTATCAATAATTTTCAACATTTACTCATGTGAATATTTAAGCTGTCCATGCGTGTCATAGTCACTAAATTATTTTTATCTGGAGCTACAGAACTCCAAATGAAGAACCGTTAATTTTTCTTGAAACTAGACTCATATATCTTTTTACTATAATTTTTCCAGAATTTTTGGTATGGCCAATCAATACCAGATTATTCTTAAAGTTTCCCCTGTTTTACTGTTTGACTGTTCTGACCTCTCTTCACTACGAATCAAATTACTCTTCATACAAAATTCATATGACCTTCTTGTTTATTTCATTTGAAAATAGACTCATTCAGGATTCTAAAAATATAAAGTTAAGCCCCTAATTATTTTTCTCCAATTTTTATGATTTTTCAAAGTCAGAACAGGGGATCCTGAAATCACCCTGAACTAGTTTCACTAAAATTTAAATATCTCATAATACAGAACTTATTTGATTTCTCTATTTCTTTCATATGAAAGTAGACTCAATAAGCTTCAATTTCATATCTTACTCAGCTTCTAATTCCACTTCTACGATTTTTGGTGATTTTTCAAAGTTACTCTACTGCTGCTGTCCAAAACAGTTTTGTTATAGCTTATTTTACAATTAAATCCTTTACCCAATTCTAACTTCAAATTCTTTCAATTAAACCACTAATTCATCATTTTATTCATCATATGCTATATTCAACAGCTTTAAAACTTCAAAAACTTCAACTTAAATTCATCAAAACTTTGTTCTAAAACTTATAAAACATCAAAATTAAAAGAGAAGGACTAAATTAACTTACCAATTAAACTTCCAAGCTTCAAACCATCAATTTCTCCTTTTTCTTTCTTTCCCCTTTTTCTTCCCCTGCTTTCGTCTTGTTCTCTGTTTCATTTTCTGGTATTCTTCTTTTACTTCTTTTGGTTTATATATATATAATATAATAATATAATATAATATAATATAATATAATAATATACTTTTAAAAAATCTGAGATTTTCTTACGTTAACCGCCTCAACTATGCAAAATGGTAAAATTACCATTTTGATCCTTCATAATTTCTTTTAATCTATAATTTAACTTTTACTTTCATTTCAGTTTAGTCCTTTTCATTTAATTTCCTACCCAAACGTTAAAATTTTCTAACGAAAGTTTAATAATAACTTAATGACACTCCATAAATATTTTTAGAAATATTTATGGCTCACTTTATGAATTCGAGGTCTCAATACCTCGTTTTTATTAATTTTTTCTAATTAATTCTTTGAGTTCACAAAATTCACTAATTTTAAAATATTTCTAAAATCACACTTAACTTATAACTATCGATTAACAAAATTTTCTAACTTTTAAGTCGATTTAGTGATCTCGAATCACTTTGTTCGACACTATTAAAATTGGGTACATTACAAATTCTTCCCCTAAAAAATTTTCGTCCTCGAAATTTCCTTATTATTTTGATCATGAACTTCGTTATTTCTATAATTCTATAGCTCCTTTGTGCACATATTTATCGATTTATCATTTATATCCATTCCATATCCTTTCGGTTTGCAATTCATTTTTAATTCAATATTGCGAACATACCTTATAAATAAAATTACTTTACTTTTTATAAGAGGCCCAATAGATTCAATAGAATACTTAAGATATATGAAACAAATATAGAAGTGTATTATTATTTACTATTAATCGAGATAGCACTTGATGAGAACCAAAGTGTTATTATCAGAGAATGCGCTAAAGTTCCTTAATGGTATACCACTAATATCTTAGTAGATTTAATCTCATTTACTTGGGAAAATTACATTATACACGCATGTCACTTTTACAATTTTAACATAATGCTTTTACATATCATTTTTTTTCCAATTTCACTTAAATGTATTCACAAATAAATTTAATTTCACTTCCTCTTCAATATACAATTCAATACTAATATTTATCCATCAGTTAATTCGGTTTCCATTTAATTCATCAATAACGCTTACCTCATACTTCACTTACTATACGCATAATTTAAATTTAACATTTAATATTAAATAGTAAACATCAAGCATGCAACAATATAAGTCATATGTGTTAATTTATACTTTAATTTCATACCTCAACAATAGCATTTCATCAAATAGCATCATATATCATCTATATTATTTTTAATCAATTCATAAACCTTTGGTTCAAGTTTTCAATCTCATATCTCAATTTCAATTTACATTTCAATTCCTAATTCCACTTTTCCATACTTTCAATAGTTTAACCGATCAAATTCAATCGATTTTTCTCATTTCGTTTATTCAATGATTTCAATAATAATAATTTGATATTTTAACAAATTTATGAACCTTAAGTTCATACTTCAATTCTCACATTTCAATTCGATTCACAATTCAACTCATAATTTCTTACTCATATTTTCAATAGTTCAATCGATCAAATTTATTTAGTTTTTCTCATTTTAGTTATTCACCCTATTAACAATCCGGACTTTGTGGATACAGGATTCCAACCCAAACACCGAGACGGCACATTGTGCCTTAACGGTACACAATATCGACACACAAAGTGTCGAATCGATAACGATATGATAATGATGAGTCGGCATGTAAGTGCACGATCGATGAAGCCGCAAAAACCTGCACTCTTCCATATCCTATAGCATGCCAATTATATCCGACTAGTCGGAGACAAGTTAATAGGAGATCAATTCTCATTTTAATTTCACTTAATATTCATATCTACCCCTATTAACAAGACTCGGACTTTGGCGGATACGCGGATCCAACCAAACACACCAGATTGGCACCCGGTGCCTCATCGACTCAAGGTCGAAGAATCACTGAACACTTCCAATCCTATGGCATGCCATTTATATCCAATCTAGCCCGATAAGTTAATAGGGTATTCAAATCATCATTTCATTTTTTTCTATTTCAAATTCACTTTTCCATTTCCTAATCATTATATAATTCAATGATTCACTTTGTTCTCATTTCACTTTCTTAGCCCAAAGTAGACTTTATAGAAACACCGGATATACGGAGCAGATCTGAGGTGCATTATGATGCACAAGTGAGCAGAGAGCACCAATGTGCTAATAATCGAGAGCACCAACGTGCTAATAATCGAGAAACAGCGGCGTGCTAATATCGGAGAGCACCAATGTGCTAATATCGGAGAGCACCAATGTGCTAATATCGAGAAAGCACCGACGTGCTAATATCGGAGAGCACCAATGTGCTAATATCGAAGCACCAATGTGCTAATATCGGAGAGCAGCCGACGTGCTAATATCGGAGAGCACCAATGTGCTAATATCGAGAGAGCACCAATGTGCTAATATCGAGAACTGACGGCGTGCTAATATCGGAGAGCACCAATGTGCTAATATCGAGAGCACTAACGTGCTAATGTTCCTTAATATCCCGGTAGTTCTAAATTTCGTCTACTTGGGCATTAAAATTTGAATCTCATATATTTAAATAATTCACATAAATATTTCAAAAGGATAAATAACAATAATTTAAAATTCTTGTAGTACTTACAACAAAAAGGTTGAAATGATATATGTTATTCTTCCTTCACTCCTTAACCTTCTCTTTTCCTTTTCCTTCAATTCGGTCCTCTCCTTTCTTTCTCAAATTGATTTCATATAAACATATAACATTTACATGTAAAAAATAATCAAATAAACTTTCTATATTATTTAACAAAATAAGCATGTATAATATATTTTTATTCAATTCGTATTTTTAATTTATTGTCTAATCAAATTTAAAATCACTAATTACTTTTCAATCAATATACATTTCAATTACTCACATATTTTCTTTATTTAATTTAATTTGCCTTCAAATATTCAAATAATTCATAATTGATTCACGTAATTTAAATAACTTTCTAATTTCGATTCATTCTACTTTCACTTCTTATTTCAACTAGTTTCACAAAGATTGCAGTAATTCTTCATAGTTTAATGCAATACACATAACAATATTCAATAACTTCATGATTCAATTCATTACACAAAATAATATTGATATTCCATAATTGATTCGATATCGAGTCTCAACTTCAGTACTCAATCTTAAATTTATCATTTTACTAAATACTTACCTTAAAATACTTACCACACATAATTAATAAATTACACATAATAATGATAAAGTTTAAATTATAATGATACAAATATCATCAAAGTCGGAACATATCACATTATCTCAAGTTATATATTAATAATAGCATATATTTCTAGACTTCACATATACTACATTTGGTCGAGAACCGACTAAACCTAAGCTCGATACCACTAAATGTAACACCCCTTACCCGTATTCGACATCGAAATGGAAGTACGAGGCATTACAGGAATTACAAATTTATTTATCAAAAATTTTATATCATTTAACATTTATTTTTGAAACCAATCAAAAATCAAACATATTATCCCTTAAAACATATTTATTTTTCTTATTTCATGACTTACTTGAATTTATTTCTCGTCTCAACATATTTAATTACCTTTTATTTACATATTCTGAGATAATCACATATTGACATGTCATGATAAATATCATTCTCTTGCCGTTTATTCATAAACATATATTAGTTAATTCATTATATCAATATTTCACGTGCTATCAACTTATATTTCCTTATATCACATATTTAAAGTTACACGAACTTACACGGCTAAATTTGCGAAATACCAAGATTCAAGGGCATTTTGGTAATTTCCCATTTTCATCGATTTTTCAACCGATCTTAATCTAATTAATAATTTCATTCAATTTAGCAATTTTAAATAATAAAATAATCCATTCCATGTAAATTGGTCATCTCCAACATTTATACAAAACTAATCATAAACTTTTACTTTTATTCAATTTAGTCCTCGAGCCTAAAACATTACAAATTAGCCATGCTAGCTGAATATTCATACATATTTTCCTCCTCCTCCTCTCCATTCCACATCCTTAATGTATATAGCATTCTATAAGTAACATTATCAATAATTTTCAACATTTACTCATGTGAATATTTAAGCTGTCCATGCGTGTCATAGTCACTAAATTATTTTTATCTAGAGCTACAGAACTCCAAATGAAGAACCGTTAATTTTTCTTGAAACTAGACTCATATATCTTTTTACTATAATTTTTCCAGAATTTTTGGTATGGCCAATCAATACCAGATTATTCTTAAAGTTTCCCCTGTTTTACTGTTTGACTGTTCTGACCTCTCTTCACTACGAATCAAATTACTCTTCATACAAAATTCATATGACCTTCTTGTTTATTTCATTTGAAAATAGACTCATTCAGGATTCTAAAAATATAAAGTTAAGCCCCTAATTATTTTTCTCCAATTTTTTATGATTTTTCAAAGTCAGAACAGGGGATCCCAGAAATCACCTGAACCAGTTTCACTAAAATTTAAATATCTCATAATACAGAACTTATTTGATTTCTCTATTTCTTTCATATGAAAGTAGACTCAATAAGCTTCAATTTCATATCTTACTCAGCTTCTAATTCCACTTCTACGATTTTTGGTGATTTTTCAAAGTTACTCTACTGCTGCTGTCCAAAACAGTTTTGTTATAGCTTATTTTACAATTAAATCCTTTACCCAATTCTAACTTCAAATTCTTTCAATTAAACCACTAATTCATCATTTTATTCATCATATGCTATATTCAACAGCTTTAAAACTTCAAAAACTTCAACTTAAATTCATCAAAACTTTGTTCTAAAACTTATAAAACATCAAAATTAAAAGAGAAGGACTAAATTAACTTACCAATTAAACTTCCAAGCTTCAAACCATCAATTTCTCCCTTTTCTTTCTTTCCCCTTTTTCTTCCCCTGCTTTCGTCTTGTTCTCTGTTTCATTTTCTGGTATTCTTCTTTTACTTCTTTTGGTTTATATATATATAATAATATAATAATATAATATAATATAATATAATATAATAATATACTTTTAAAAATCTGAGATTTTCTTACGTTAACCGCCTCAACTATGCAAAATGGTAAAATTACCATTTTGATCCTTCATAATTTCTTTTAATCTATAATTTAACTTTTACTTTCATTTCAGTTTAGTCCTTTTCATTTAATTTCCTACCCAAACGTTAAAATTTTCTAACGAAAGTTTAATAATAACTTAATGACACTCCATAAATATTTTTAGAAATATTTATGGCTCACTTTATGAATTCGAGGTCTCAATACCTCGTTTTTTTAATTTTTTCTAATTAATTCTTTCAGTTCACAAAATTCACTAATTTTAAAATATTTCTAAAATCACACTTAACTTATAACTATCGATTAACAAAATTTTCTAACTTTTCGTCAGATTTAGTGATCTCGAATCACTGTTCCGACACTATTAAAATTGGGCTGTTACAGAAATAATATATTAGGGTTTAATTTACAATGTAATGACATAATATAAAAATAATAACGATCATGGAACAATAATACATGAATAAAATACTATACGAACGAACAACATGATATGAAAATACGAACAAGTAAATTATAACACATACAATAATGATGCTCAGGTCACATACACTACTAGAATATTAACATTAATGATCAAACACCAATAAATTAAATAACACATATCGATTTTTTAAAAAGGTGTGAAGCAAGTTAAAACGAATAATATATAAACATAATATTTGAGAAATAATAGTAAATTAGCTTAATATAGATAATGTAAAAGATTTTAAAATCAATAATATATAAAACGATTTTTTTTTATCTAAAAGGAACATCTAAAACGTTTCAAAGTAATTAACAAATGAAATTATTTGAAATGAATAATGCAAATAGTAGTCTAAAATAATTAATATATTCAAAGGATTTTTAAAATGAATAACATGTAATACTATATAAAATGAATAATGTAACAAATTTGCAATAAGTATGTAAAACAGTTTGCTATCATAGGGTTATGGATCAAATTGAAAAAGAGTTAAAAATACAGACCAAATCTAAATAAAATAAAAAAGGGGGGCGCAAGGCCTTAAATCGAACCCGCACAAAGGAGAAAGGACGAACGCGTAAATTTCCCTTTTAGGGCATAAACGCGCGGATCCTGGTCTGAGGTCGGGTCGGGTTTTCGGGTTTATACAAAACGGCGTCGTTTTGGCTATAGAAGCTTTAGCTCAAAACGGCGCCGTATCACCCTTCTATAAATACAAGAAATCAGAGAAAAAAAATATTGTTTCCCCTTCATTTTTTCAAAAAAATCGAGAACTCTCTCGAATCCTCACCCCCCTTTGGTTTTCGTCCGATCGTCGCCCACCGCCCCGTCCGGCGGCCAACGACCCACGGAGATGGGGTTTTAGGTAAGTATTCGCCCTTCTGTTCTTGTTACTGCTTCGTTTATTAAAGATTTGAAAATAAAAGAAATAACAATAAAAATCGAAAAGGTGAGTGAACAATGACAGAAAATAAACCAAAAAAGGGAATCAACCTTGATTTTTTGCTTTTATTGCTAGTCGTTCGTGCTCGAAGAAGTTTACAAGAATGTTTTTCTTCCGTTTTTATAACTGATTTATAGCATTTTTCTATAGTTCTTGTGTTGTTTTTGTTGTTTGTGCCCTCTGTTCTTCTTGCAGGGCATGGGAGCGAGGCACGCGGCAATGGAGGCGAGGCGCCTGGGGAGCACCGATCATCAGTAGACGTGGCCGCGGAGAACAACGCGCCTAGGAGTTGGAGCGACGCGCGTGTGGTCACTGGAGCGGCGCGTGAGGGGACATGGCGGCGGCTTCGGGAATGGGACCTGGGGTTCGAAAGCTCTTAAGGTTGTTGTAGAATTACTAATTTTTGATGGTGTCGGAAATGGTGATATGAGATCACTAAATCCGGCAAGTAAGATTAAATAAGATAGTAATTTAATATTTATGAGTCAAGTGAGAATTTAGAAGAATTTGTGGATTGGTGAATTTAGTGAATTAAAAGAATTTATTAGGTCAAATGGGTCAAAAATGAGGTATCGAGACCTCAAATTTGAAAATCAAGCCATAAATATTTTTAGAAATATTTATGGAGTGTTATTAAGTTAGTATTAAAATTTGGTTGAGAAATTTAAATGTTTGGGTAGCCAATTTAATAAAAAGGACTAAATTGTAACAAATGCAAAATTGCTAGAAGAATTAAATAGCTCAAGTGTTAAAAGAAGGAGGGTTTAAAGGGAAATTAAACCTAAAAGTGAGAAGGTTGGACGGCAAAGGCAAGGAAATCAGCAGAAGATAAGTGAAACAAGGGCAAAATTGGAATTTTTGTGATTTTAATATGTTTATTAAGATAAGATTGAAAATAATCTAGAGAAAAATTCACATTATCTCAGCCAAAACACCATAGGAGTTCTGGAGAAAGCTGGTTTTCATATTTTTACACCACGTGAGTTTAATTCTTGCTTTTTCTTGATAATTTTTATGTTTTTATGACTTTTACAACTAGATCCACTTATAGAATTCATTAGTTTTTGATTTGGTGGGTAAAATTAAAAGTTACCCTTGCTGAGAAATGGAAGTTTATGATGAATTATTGTGAAATTTAAATTCTAATTTCATATTAAGGTGGTTTTATTAAGTGATTTTGATAGGAAATGATATTTAGGACCTAATTATGAAAAAGTTGTGAATTAGAGGTTGGTGTTGAAATTCAGAATATCAAAGGTTGTGAAATAGTTTGTAATGATAGAATAAAGTGTTGATTGAGAAAAATTAGTTCAATTGATGGCTGAATTGAGCAAGGACTAAATTGTAAAAAGCTGTAAATTTTGGGGTAAAAGTGCAATTTCGAAATTTGAAGAGCATAATTTGTGAAGTGAAATAGAAATGAAATATATGCTAATGAGTGAAAATATTTTACATTATAGATCAAGAAACCAAAGAAGAAAGAGGAAAAGAAAAAGTTGCGAGAGTAGTCCCTAAATTTCAAAATCTTCTACAAATCAGTAGGGTAAGTTCATATGGTTGAATTTATATGTTTATTTGTGAAAGATTGAATGATATAATGTGCTGTTAAATATGAATTTGCTGTGGGATTGTGAAAAATATGATAAAATGAAATAATAAATGGCGGTAATTCAAATTAGGAAAACTTGAATTGAGTACGTTTCGTGTTGTGACATGTGATGAATTGTGGATAAGGCCATGGTTAATCCATGGAAAATGTGAAATGTAGGTATGGTATCATCCATCTTTGAGTTATAAAATGTAGGTATGGTATCATCCATACTTGAGATCTGAAATGTAGGTATGGTATTAACCATCTTGAGATATGAAATGTAGGTATGGTATCATCCATCTTGAGTTATGAAAAGTAGGTATGGTATCGTCCATCTTGAGTTGTGAAATGTAGGTATGGTATTAACCATGCTTGAGATATGAAATGTAGGTATGGTATCATCCATACTTTGAGTTATGAAAAGTAGGTATGGTATCGTCCATCTTGAGATGTGAAATGTAGGTATGGAATCATCCATACCGAGTTGTGAAAGCGTGGCACTCGAGCAACGACGTACTCAAATTCGTAAGGCGTTTCCTAATTTGATAAGTAGTAATATAAAATGAGTGAATCAAATGGAAGAGATTGAGTAGTTGTTAATGTTGAGCTCAACTATGTGAAGTATTTTAACAATGGTTGTGGATGGCAGGGAACTTTAGTAAATATTTTGTTATTGTTTTGGAAATATTATGTGTGGTAAGTTACTTTTAAACCAATGAACTTACTAAGCTTCATCAAGCTTACTCGTGTGTGTTTGATATTTTTATGTAGATTGAATTAAAGAGAAGTTGGTAGATCGGATCATCACAGCAAAGCTCACTATCCAGATCAATTCTGGTAGCTTTTGTTTTATGTTTAAAGATTTATATGGCATGTATAGAGTTTAAATGAGATGGAGTAAAGATGTTATAAACTAGTTAACAATATTTTGCAATGAAACAGTTTTTGAATTGCAGCAGTGACGTGATTTTGAAAAATCACAAAAAATAGGAGAAATGGAATTAGAAAGTGAATAAGATATGAATTGAAAGCTCTTTAAGCCTATTTTCATATAAAAGAAATAGAGTAAGCAAAAGAAATAGAAATTATGAGATATTTAAATTTCAGTGAAACTGGTTCTGAATGAATTCGTGATCCCCTGTTCTGCCTTTGAAAAATCATTAGAAATTGCACAAAAATAATTATGGATTAAAATTTATATGTATGAAATTCTGAATGAGTCTAGGTTAAAATGAGCTAAACAATGAGGCCATCTAAGTTCTGTACAAAGAGTAATTTGATTCATAGTGAAGAGAGGTCAGAGCAGTTGAGCAGTAAAACAGGGGAAACTTCAATGAATAAACTGTACTAATTGGCCACATGAAAAATTTTGGAAAAATTAAAATAAAAAGATATATGAGTCTAGTTTCAGGGAAAATTAATGGACCTTAATTTGAAGTTCCGTAGCTCCAGATATAAATATTTTAGTGGCTATGACGCAGAGGGACAGTTTTAAATTTTATGCCGAATTAGTAGTTAAGTTTTGTAATGCCTCGTGCTCGACTCCGGTAACGGTCTCGGGTAAGGGGTGTTACATTTATTGGTATCAGAGCTTTGGTTTAGACGATTCTCGGAACGGATGTGATATATAAAATGTTTGGAAATACATGCCATATAAATCTGTGATAGTGGGATGTGAATGATCCGTTCTAACTATTAATTTTTGTTATAGATTGTAAAGATGTCTGATAGACCTGAGGGTGCTGATCATGAAGAGGAAGTTAATAGTAGAGTATAGACTTCTGAGCAGGGAACAAGTAATAATGTTCCAATTTCTTTGATGAGAAAGGAAGAGCTTAAAAATTTGATTTACGGGGTAATGAATCAGTGGTTTAGTGAAACAATACAAGGAAGAAGTTAGGCACAACAACCTCCTCCCTCCCCCTCTTTGTACCACCGATTCAGCCTGATTGCTCCTCCTTCAATAGATGAATCTATCAAAAGAATACCGATTGAGAAACTCAGAAAGTTTGGAGCTGAAGAATTTCGGGAAGATCGGATGATGATCCGATTAAAGCGAGTATTGGCTAAAGAGTTTGGAGAGAGTTTTCAAGCAGATGATTTGTTCTCAGGAAGACTATTTGAGGTGTGCGATTTCATTCTTGAAAGAAGAAGCGTATAATTGGTGGGAAACCATTGAGGCGATGGTACTGCAAATAAACTTACTTGGGAATTCTTCCAAAATGAGTTTAGAAAAAGTATGTGGGAAGGAGATATTTAGATAAAAGAAGAGGGAATTCCTTGATCTTCGACAAAGGAATAAAGCAGTGTTTGAATATGAAAGAGAATTTGTGTATCTCAAGAGGTATGCTCGGGATGTTGCAAACCGACAGAGGAAGAAATGTGCATTAGATTTGAAGAAGGTGTAACACCCCCTACCCGTATTCATTATTGGAATAGGGAACGAGGCATTACCGGAGCTTACAATATTTATTTATTTATTTATTTTTTTACTCAATATAACTCCTTTATAAACAATCTAGTCTTCCTGCAAAATTTTTTTAAACCGAGACTAATTCATATCAACCAATCCAATCAACATACCTTCAAAATAGATCCATGCAAATTTATAAGATAACCTCATTACATCACTGAAACTAGAAATTTGTTAGCCATACCAATGGCTGACCTTACATTCATTTCATATTAACCTCTACTTTATTAGCTTATACATGCCGTTGATTTCCAAAATAAAGTTTCTTTATATACCGAAATCTTGGGGTTGATAGTGTGATGTGTCTCCCACCGAATCCGACCTCCGAGCTCTTAATACTACAAAATAGAGAAAAGGAAACAGAGTAAGCACTTTGTGCTTAGTAAGCCCATGTAACAAGAATTATACTTACCTAACATTTTCAATATAATGTAATAACCATTTATATATCCATTCAATGCATTATTACCTTAACATTTACAAACTCAACATTCAAGTCAGTCCAATAATTTTTATATATCAATAATATATACTATCATTGATGAGCTCATCAATACCATAATTTCCATATTTTTTTTTTATATTTATCCCATTGAATTACTCGGAATTTGATGGATTTTCAGAGGTACACTTTAGTGTACAAATTGGTCCGTCAATTCATATTCATATGCGCACATTTTCATTTCAGAGAGAGCACACTCCCGCGAACCTCATCTTTACAATGGGATTACAGTCGAGCTAAATCCTGTAATATAAACTCATAGAGTATTGTCGGGATTACAGATCCAAAGCTAAATCTGCAACGACAATTACTCTAATGAGCTTGGATCTGAATTACCAGTCAAAGCTAAATTGGACCTTAATTCGGATTACCCGTCCGGGCTAAATCCATTTTCCACATATTCTTCGGAGGGCTATATCGAGGATAGGATCACCCGTCAGGGCTAGATCCTTTTTACCGTCAATTCCTTTTCAGAGATCCATCGAATTTTCCTTTCATTCAACCGGGATTTCTTTCCCTTTTATCAAATATACCAATGTTTCATCAAATTTCATACAATGGACATTCAAATCATATTCATATCAATAACATACATTTCAAGCATTTAAGAATATAATTCAAGTTACACGAACTTACCTCGATTCTAGTTTGTATACAAAATCTACTAGTCCGAACTTTTTCCTTTCCTCGATTTAGCTTTGTGTTTGAGTTTTTCGGATCTAAATAAATAAATTTAATTATCAATTCAATACATTTCATGTTCACATGTAGCATTCATTATAATTCTATTACTATTTATAGTTCATTCAAAGCTGTCTACTTGAGTCATAGTCACTAAATTATTTATTTTTCGAGCTACAGAACTCCAAATGAAGAACCGTTAATTTTCCTTGAAACTAGACTCACATATCTTCACACCATAAAATTTTCATAATTTTTGGCTTAGCCAATTAGTACAGTTTATTCGTTAAAGTTTCCCCTGTTTCATTGTTTGACAGTTCTGCTATCTCTTCACAAAATCTCAGATATCTCACTGTACAGAATAAAAATAATGTTTTCATTTGTACCATAAAAAAATAGACTCACTAAGGATTCTAAGAATATAAACCACTCCCCATAATTATTTTTATTCAATTTTTATGATTTTTCAAAGTCAGAACAGGGGAACCTGAATTCATTCTGACCTTGTCTCACAAAACCTATTATATCTCATGAATTACAATTCTATTGCTTACAACGTTTCTTCCATAAGAAACTAGACTCAATAAGCTTTAATTTAATATTTTTTCCATCTTCTAATTCAACTTCTACAATTTATGGTGATTTTTCAAAGTTAGACTACTGCTGCTGTCAAAAACTGTTTTAGTGCAAGCTGGTTATTACCATTTTCCCTAAACTTTCAATGAATGATAATTTCGTCCCTGCTCAATTAACCTCTCAATTGAGCTTATTTTTCTCAATTAACACTTTATTATATCACTTTAAACTACTTTATAACCTTTGGAAATCATAATTTCAGTAATAGACTTTAATTCCAAACACTTTCATAATTAGGTCCCAAAAATCAATTTCTATTGAAATTACCTAATAAAATCATCTCTTAAACGAATTAAGGCTTAAATTTCATGCTATTTCATCATAAACTTACATAAACCAACCATGGTGGCTTTCAATTTCATCCATGAAATCAAAGACTAATGAATTTAATGATAGGACCTAGTTGTAAAAGTCTTTAAAAACACAAAATTACAAGAAATAGGCAAGGATTCACTTACTTGGTGCAAAAATTATGATATACCAGCTTAGATACCCCTCCTATGGCGTTTTTTTTGCTGATGAGAGTGAAGAAAAATGAAGAGATTTCTAGATATCCCTATTTAGTCCTAGTTTTATTTAGCAAATTTTGTTATTTTCCCATTTTACCCTTATTTCTCCTTATTTTCTTGCTGATTTCATACCTTTGCCGTCCAGCCCAATTAGACCTTGGGTCTATTTTCCTTTTAAGCCCTCTTTATTTTATCATTTAAACTATTTAATCATTTTTCATAATTTTGTATTTGTTACAATTTAGTCCTTTTCATTTAATTACATACTCAAACGTTAAAATTTTCTAACGAAATTTTAATACCACATTACTAACATTTTATAAATATTTATAAAAATATTTCCTACTCAATTTTATGAGATCAAGGTCTCGATACCTTGTTTTTACCCAATTCCTTCAATAATTCCTTTTTCTAACTAACCACTAAATCGGTAAAATTTTTCTATCGATATTTTAATACGATTTTCCTATCATATAAATATTCATGCAAAAATATTAAAATAAATTTCTCTTTAAATCGGATTTATGGTTACGAAACCATTGTTCCGATAACCTTGAATTTAGGCCATTACAGAAGGGCTTAATGATGAAATCAGAATGATGATAGGAGGCACTGAGATTCGAGAATTTGTGGTTTTTTCTGATCGAGCTCAAAAGATGGAAGAAGTGTATAATAGAAAGATGCAAAGAGAAAGAAAAGGCAAAGAAGTATATAAAAGAAGTTTCTCTAGACCAACTTCGACTTTTCCAGCTAAAAAGTTAAGAGATGATTTTAGTCGATCTGTTACAATTTCGGAACGATCAAATAAAAGTAAAACAACTCAAAGAGATGTCGGAGTGATTAATAAACCAGCAGATTAGTCTTGGTAGTGTACAAAATATTAGAGACCTAGATGCAAAAATTGTGGTAGATTTCATATTGGTGAATGTTGGGAAGAAGCAGGAGCTTGTTATAGATGTGGTGGAACCGATCATTTTATTCGGGGTGTCCTCGGTCATTAAAAAGAAAATAAAGAACAAGGCGAGAAACAAACAAATACTCCTCGAGAAAAGTAGGCGTTCGGGTCAAAGTAGTCTGCTAAGATCGCTCGTTCAGAATGAGAGATATCTTGAGTCCGATCGAAATAAGCGGCACCCGCACGTACATATGCTACTCGGGCAAGAGAGGAAGCTTCTGCTCCAGATGTGATAGCTGGTATTTTCCATCTTTTTAATGATTCTGTGTATACTTTAATTGATCCTGGATCTACGCATTCATATATTTGCACTGCATTAGTGTCAGAAAAGAAAATGACTATTGAGTCCACTGACTTTGATATGCAAGTCACTAATCCGTTAGGGCAAAGTGTGTTAGTTAATTTAATATGTCGGAAGTGTCCACTGAAAATACAAGGCTGTGAATTCTCTGCTGATTTAATGTTGTTACCTTTTCGAGAATTTGATGTTATGCTTGGCATGGATTGGTTGATTAAACACGATGCCATAGTGAATTGTAGAGAAAAGCGGGTTGATTTAAAATGTCGGAGCAGGAAATAGTTTCAATTGAGTTTGGAGATAAAAAGAATGATGTCGAATTATTTCACCATTCTACAATTTCGAGAAATTGATTCGGAAGGGTAATGAAGCATTTTTAGCTTATATTCTTGATACCCGGGGTTCTAAATTGAAGATGGAACAGTTGCTAGTTGTTAATGAGTTTACTGATGTGTTTCCTGAGGAATTACCTGGTTTACCCCTAGATCGTGAGGTTGAATTTCGTAATTGATGTAATTAAGTGCGACTCAGATATCAATAGCTCTATATAGAATGGCACCGGTGAGTTAAAAGAGTTGAAGACGCAATTGCAAGAGTTATTGGATAAGGGGTTCATCGGATAAAGTACATCACCTTGGGGCGCACTGTTTTATTTGTGAAAAAGAAAAATGGCTCGTTGCGATTGTGTATTGATTACAGACATATTTGAACAAGGTAACAATTAAAAATAAATATCCATTACCTCGTATCGATGATTTATTTGATCAATTGAAAGGTGCTTTGCAGTTGTTCTCAAAGATAGACCTTAGATCGGGTATTATCAATGAAGGTTAAAGAGTGTGATGTGCCAAAAGCGCTTTTTCGAACTCGGTATGGTCACTACGAATTTTTGGTAATGCCTTTTGGTTTAACAAATGCCCCTTTGCATTTATGGATTTAATGAATTGATTTTTTTCAGCCTTATTTGGATAGATTTGTGGTGGTATTTATTGATGACATATTGGTCTATTCAAAGACAGAATCCGAGCATGCACAACGCTTGAGAATTGTATTACTGGACTTTGAGAGAAAAGCGATTATATGCAAAATTTAGTAAATGTGAGTTTTGGCTTCATGAAGTTGGATTTACGGGTCACATTGTATCGGTGAAGGAATTCGTGTGGGATCAAGTAAAGTTTATTGATGGTGAATTGGAAAACACCGAGGAATGCGAAGTCGGCGAAGTTTTTCGGGACTAGCAGGGTATTATCGCCGTTTTGTAAAGAATTTTTCCATGATTGCTTCACCAATGACTCGTTTGTTACAAAAGAATGTTGAGTTTGTATGGTCTCGATGAATGTCAACATGAGCTTTGACCAATTGAAGAAAATGTTAATGAAGCTCCAGGTTTGACTCAACCGAATCGGGTATACCATATATTGTGTACTGATGATGCATCTTTAAATGGTTTGGGTTGTGTGTTAATGCGATCGGGAAAGGTAGTGGCTTATGCTTCACGGCAATTAAAACCACATGAAAAGAATTACCCTACACATGATCTTGAATTAAATTGCAATTGTTTTTGCTTTAAAAATTTGGAGACACTATTTATATGGTGAGAAGTGTTATATCTATACGGATCACAAAAGTCCGAAATACTTAATGACTCGGAAGGAACCGAACTTAAGACAGAGACGGTGGTTAGAGTTCTTTGAAAGATTATGATTTGGTTATTGACTACCATCCGGGAAAAACTAATGTAGTTCTTTGATGCACTTAGTCGAAAGTCATCATTGTTTGCACTTCGGTTAATGAATGCTCATTTGGCTCTTAATGAAGAAGGTGTTGTATTAGCGAGAATTGAAAGTGAAACCCATGTTTCTTCAACAAATTGTAAACTGCAGAATGAAGACTCGAAATTGGTATTTAAGCGACAAATGGTTCGAGATAATTTAGATTCGAGTTCAAAGATTGATGATGAAGGTATGTTGCGTTATCATAACAGAATTTGTGTTCCAAACAATTCGATTTGAAGAATAATATTCTTCTACGAAGCACATAATAGTATATATTCTATTCACCCGGCATTACAAAAATGTATGGTGATTTGAAAAGATATATTGGTGGCACTGGTATGAAAAGAGAAATTTTAATTTGTTGCAAAATGTTTGATTTGTCGCAAGTTAAAGCAGAGCATCAAGTGCTAACGGGTTTACTACAACCCATTATGATTCCCGAATGGAAGTGGGAGCGTGTAACAATGGATTTTGTGTCGATTGTCTATGACTCCAAGAAAGAAAGATTCGATATGGGTGATTGTTGATAGATTGACAATGTCAAGACGCTTTATTCCGATCGAGCAGATTTTCACTTGAGAAGTTAGCGAGAATTGTATGTGTCGAGATTGTGAAACTACATGGAGTTCCAGTATCTATCATTTCGCCAGGATCCAAGGTTTACTTCGAGATTTTGGAACAAAGCGCAAGAAGCTTTTTAGGTACAGATTAAATTTTAGTACTGACATTTCATCCTCAAACAGATGGACAGTCAGAGCGAGTGATTCAAATTCTAAAAGATATGTTAAGATGTTGTATACTCGAGTTTGGTGACAGTTGGGAAAGTTATTTACCTTTGGCTGAGTTTGCTTATAATAATAGCTATCAGTCTAGTATAAAAATGGCACCATTTGAAGCTCTTTATGGTCGGAAATGCAAGACTCCATTGCGTTGGTCTGAATTGAGTGAATCAAAAATAGTTGGGGTTGATTTGATTCGGGAAACTGAAGAGAAAGTCCAGGTTATTCGAGATAGTCTAAAAGCTGCTTCAGATCGTCAGAAGTCATATGCAGATTTGAAACGAAGAGACATAGAATATGCAATGGGTGATCGAGTATTTTTAAAAGTTTCATCGTGGAAGAAGGTATTACGGTTTGGCAGGAAAGGGAAATTGAGTCCGAGATTTATAGGGCCTTATGAAATTGTAGAAAAGGTTGGTCCTGTAGCTTATCGGTTGGCTTTACCTCCGGAACTTGAAAAGATTCACAATGTGTTTCATGTGTCTATGTTAAGGCGGTATAGGTCAGATCCTTCACACGTAATTCCTCATACTGAAATTGAGCTTCAACCAGATATGACTTATTCAGAAGAACCAATAAAGATTTTGGCTCGTGAAGTAAAAGAGTTGCGAAATAAGAAAATACCATTGGTTAAAGTATTATGGCATCGGCATGGTATGGAGGAGGCAACCTGGGAAACAGAGGAGTTAATGAGATCACAGTATCCAAATCTATTTTTAGGTAACAAATTTCGAGGACGAAATTTTAAAGGGGAGAGTTGTAATGTGACCTAATTTTTGGTGGTGTCGGAAATGGTGATATGAGATCACTAAATCCGGCAAGTAAGATTAAATAAGATAGTAATTTAATATTTATGAGTCAAGTGAGAATTTAGAAGAATTTGTGGATTGGTGAATTTAGTGAATTAAAAGAATTTATTAGGTCAAATGGGTCAAAAATGAGGTATCGAGACCTCGAATTTGAAAATCGAGCCATAAATATTTTTAGAAATATTTATGGAGTGTTATTAAGTTAGTATTAAAATTTGGTTGAGAAATTTAAATGTTTGGGTAGCCAATTTAATAAAAAGGACTAAATTGTAACAAATGCAAAATTGCTAGAAGAATTAAATAGCTCAAGTGTTAAAAGAAGGAGGGTTTAAAGGAAATTAAACCTAAAAGTGAGAAGGTTGGACGGCAAAGGCAAGGAAATCAGCAGAAGATAAGTGAAACAAGGGCAAAATTGGAATTTTTGTGATTTTAATATGTTTATTAAGATAAGATTGAAAATAATCTAGAGAAAAATTCACATTATCTCAGCCAAAACACCATAGGAGTTCTGGAGAAAGCTGGTTTTCATATTTTTACACCATGTGAGTTTAATTCTTGCTTTTTCTTGATAATTTTTATGTTTTTATGACTTTTACAACTAGATCCACTTATAGAATTCATTAGTTTTTGATTTGGTGGGTAAAATTAAAAGTTACCCTTGCTGAGAAATGGAAGTTTATGATGAATTATTGTGAAATTTAAATTCTAATTTCATATTAAGGTGGTTTTATTAAGTGATTTTGATAGGAAATGATATTTAGGACCTAAATATGAAAAAGTTGTGAATTAGAGGTTGGTGTAGAAATTCAGAATATCAAAGGTTGTGAAATAGTTTGTAATGATAGAATAAAGTGTTGATTGAGAAAAATTAGTTCAATTGATGGTTGAATTGAGCAAGGACTAAATTGTAAAAATCAGAATTTTGGGGTAAAAGTGTAATTTCAAAATTTGAAGAGCATAATTTGTGAAGTGAAATAGAAATGAAATATATGCTAATGAGTGAAAATATTTTACATTATAGATCAAGAAACCAAAGAAGAAAGAGGAAAAGAAAAAGTTGCAGAGTAGTCCCTAAATTTCAAAATCTTCTACAAATCAGCCGGGTAAGTTCATATGGTTGAATTTATATGTTTATTTGTGAAAGATTGAATGATATAATGTGCTGTTAAATATGAATTTGCTGTGGGATTGTGAAAAATATGATAAAATGAAAGAATAAATGGCGGTAATTCAAATTAGGAAAAACGCAGAATTGAGTACGTTCGTGTTGTGACATGTGATGAATTGACGGATAAGACCATGGTTAATCCATGGAAAATGTGAAATGTAGGCATGGTATCATCCATACTGAGTTATAAAATGTAGGTATGGTATCATCCATACTGAGATACGAAATGTAGGTATGGTATTAACCATACTCAGATATGAAATGTAGGTATGGTATCATCCATACTGAGTTATGAAAAGTAGGTATGGTATCGTCCATACTGAGTTGTGAAATGTAGGTATGGAATCATCCATACTGAGTTGTGAAACGTGGCACTGAGCAACGACGTACTCAAATTTGTAAGACGTTTCCTAATTTGATAAGTAGTAATATAAAATGAGTGAATCAAATGGAAGAGATTGAGTAGTTGTTAATGTTGAGCTCAACTATGTGAAGTATTTTAACAATGGTTGTGGATGGCAGGGAACTTTAGTAAATATTTTGTTATTGTTTTGGAAATATTATGTGTGGTAAGTTACTTTTAAACCAATGAACTTACTAAGCTTCATTAAGCTTACTCGTGTGTGTTTGATATTTTTATGTAGATTGAATTAAAGAGAAGTTGGTAGATCGGATCATCACAGCAAAGCTCACTATCCAGATCAATTCCGGTAGCTTTTGTTTTATGTTTAAAGATTTATATGGCATGTATAGAGTTTAAATGAGATGGAGTAAAGATGTTATAAACTAGTTAACAATATTTTGCAATAAAACAGTTTTTGAATTGCAGCAGTGACGTGATTTTGAAAAATCACAAAAAATAGGAGAAATGGAACTAGAAAGTGAATAAGATATGAATTGAAATACCTTTGAGTCTATTTTCATATAAAAGAAATAGAGTAAGCAAAAGAAATAGAAATTATGAGATATTTAAATTTTAGTGAAACTGGTTCTGAATGAATTCGTGATCCCCTGTTCTGCCTTTGAAAAATCATTAGAAATTGCACAAAAATAATTGTGGATTAAAATTTATATGTATGAAATTCAGAATGAGTCTAGTTTCAAATGAGCTAAACAATGAGGCCATCTAAGTTCTGTACAAAGAGTAATTTGATTCGTAGTGAAGAGAGGTCAGAGCAGTTGAGCAGTAAAACAGGGGAAAATTCAATGAATAAACTGTACTAATTGGCCACATGAAAAATTTTGGGAAAATTATAATAAAAAGATATATGAGTCTAGTTTCAGGGAAAATTAATGGATCTTAATTTGAAGTTCCGTAGCTCCAGATATAAATATTTTAGTGACTATGACGCAGAGGGACAGTTTTAAATTTTATGCCGAATTAGTAGTTAAGTTTTGTAATGCCTCGTGCTCGACTCCGGTAACGGTCTCGGGTAAGGGGTGTTACAGTTGTTGGGCCAATTTTGGTTGGGCTAGGGTTAGATGAGTTTGGGCTAAGTTTCTGGTGGGTTGTTAATGGGTCTTGGGGTTTTGGGCTTGTAAAAGGGACATTTGGACTATTTTGTTGGATTTTTATCTATTATTATTTTATTAATTTTTTGTTTAATTGTTTAATCTGGGCCCGGGCAAATTATGGGTGTTACAGCTGCCCCTCTTTGCTTGTTTTCGTGCAACGGGAACAGAGTAAAGACTTTAAAAGACCCAAAATTGCCCGGTCCCTGTTTCCTTTGGGGTACTCTTCTTTGTCAGGCAACTTCAAGCTCTATTGTGACTTATTACTTCGCTCTACTCCATTGCTACTTCCGAGAGATAGGGCCTGTAGCCTCAATCCGCTTTATTGCTTCATCATTTTTGCAATCTTTGGCTTATTTCACCGCTGGTCAAGGCAACATGACTATGGCTTAAATCACATTCCACTATTGTTTAAAGACACAATGTTCGCCTTCGATCTTGTCTCGCCATTGTTTATGGCGACAAAATCTACAATCTTCAACCTCTTCCACCGTTGATCGGTGGCAGTAGGATGACCTTCGACCTCTTTCACCGTTGGTTAGTGGTAATATAACGATCTTTAACCCGTTCCACCGCTGTTTAGTGGCAACAGGACGATCTTCGACCCGTTTCACCACTGTTTAGTGGCAACCGACCAATCTTCAACCCGTTCCACCGCTGTTTAGTGGCAACAGAACCATATTCAACCCATTCCACCGCAGTCCGGTGGTAGTAGGATAATCTTCAACCCGTTCCACCGCTGTTTAGTGGCAACAGGACAATATTCAACCCATTCCACCGCTGTTTGATGGTAATAGGATAATATTCAACCCGTTCCACCGCTGTTTAGTGGCAACAGGACAATATTCAACCCATTCCACCACTGTTCGATGGTAATAGGATAATCTTCAACCCATTCCACCGCTGTTTAGTGGCAACAGGATAATATTCAACCCATTCCACCGCTGTTCGATGGTAATAGGATAATCTTCAACCCGTTCTACCGCTGTTTAGTGGCAACAGGACAATATTCAACCCATTCCACCGCTGTTCGATGGTAATAGGATAATCTTCAACCCGTTCCACCATTATCTCTATGGAACAAAATTTGAACTTGCTACATTATTCTTTGAGGAACCTGTCCTGTAGAATATGCTTTTGGTTAAATAAATGATGAGGATGCTATGATCGGAAAGACTCAAATGCCCCTAATTACATGCACTATGGATGACATTTACTAAAATACAGAATGTCATGAGAATGATGCTTTTTCACAATGATTTGAATGCTCCAAACTATTTGTATGAATGCAGAATGATTCCTTCGTGATACGTCACCCTATCCTTTTTCGGCTGGTATCTTTGGGGATTACCATTTCGGGCCTCAATTCCCCTATGAACCTGGTTAGTTCTGAATATTGGTCTCACTTCAGGTTCTCATAACAATTAGAAGTTTTCAGAGTAGTATGCAAAACTCTCTTGATTTGAATATTGATGGTCCATTAATCGTTATTTTATTGAAAAGTGCTTGGAAAACGTCATCACAAGAGATATTGAGAGTAAGGCTTCAAAATGAATAGATTGACCAAAAGATAAGATTTTAACAAGGTAAATTTTGCTAAAACATGTTATGAAGAAAATAGGAACAAGTGTCCAGATATCACAGTATGAGTTTTTCTGCACAAAACTTCTTGAGGATCCCCTTTTTGTACATGATAGGTGTCTGGCAGAATAAGAAGACTTCCTGGATGCCCCAAGTCGTGACGTTTCTCCTTCTTGTTAATTCGGGTTCCAACGAGACTACTACATGCCTTCCCTCCAATCAACAATTTGAATTGCTTATTTTCGGTTTTCAATTCAAAGCCCCTTTTGGTCACAAAGTGCCATTGGCGGGTTTTTACTTTGGCCTCTCCATTTTTTTAGGCGAAGTATTTATTGACTGAATCTGAGTTCACGGGATTCGGTAGACTTTTACCATCCATCTCTGTCAAGATTAGAGCTCCACCGGAGAAGGCCTTCTTTACTACATAAGGTCCTTCCCAATTTGGCATCTATTTTCCTCTAAAGTCTCTTTGTATGGGGAGAATCTTTTTCAGGACAAGGTCTCCTTCATAGAATTCTCTAGGGCGAACTTTTTTGTTATAAGCCCGTATCATTCACTTTGATACATTTGTCCATGACGCAGGCTCTTAGCCTCTTTTCCTCAATTAGTTCGATTGATCATACGGGATTGAGTCCATTTCGCTTCATCCAACTTTAGTTCGACAAGACCGGAGGAAGGGATTTCAACTTCTCGATCGAAATATTGCGCTCCATTCCATAAATTAAAGAGAAAGAGTTGCCGGTAGAGGTTCTGACTGATGTTCGATAAGCATAAAGAGCGAACGGTAGCTTCTCGTGCCAATCTTTGTAAGTCTTGGTCATCTTTCCCACGATTTTTTTGATGTTCTTGTTAGCTGCCTCAACTGCACCATTCATTTTTGGATGGTACGATGACGAGTTGTGATGTTTAATCTTGAATTGGCTGCAGACCTCCACTATCGTGCTATTGTTCAAATTTAGTGCATTGTCAGATATGATCCTTTCAGGCATCCCATATCGGCATATGATCTCTTTCTTTAGGAATTTGCTGATCGCTGATTTCATGACATTTGCATACGAAGTGGCCTCTACCCATTTAGTGAAGTAGTCAATTACCACAAAGATAAATCGGTGCCCGTTCAAAGCTTTTGGTGAGATTGGCCGAATAACGTCCATCCCCCATATAGAGAAGGGCCATGGAGAGGTGAAGGAGGCACGTGAATTTTATCTCCATAGATCTGACATTTATGGCATTTCTTGGCATAGCTGATGCAATCTCCTTCCATAGTGGACCAATAATACCCGAACCTCATGATTTGTCTTGCCATTGTAAAACCATTAGCATGCGTCCCACAGACACCTTCATGAACTTCTTCGAGGATTTTCTTGGCTTCAACTGCATCCATGCATCTCAGAAGTACCTGATCCTTCCTTCTCTTGTATAGGACTTCTCCATCCAGGACATAATTGTTGGTCAGTCTTCTCAACATCCTCTTATCATTCTCAGTTGCTTGGTCGGGGTATTCACGATTCTTCACGTATCGTAATATATCGTGATACCATGGATGACTGTCTTCTTTTTCTTCTTTGTCGATGTTGCAACAATATGCCGGAGCCTCATAAATGCTCATTTGGATAGGCTTTACTTCTTATTCTTTGTTTACTTTGATCATAGAAGCTAAGGTAGCTAAGGCGTCGGCCATCTGGTTCTCTTCTCGTGGGAGGTAGCAGAAAGTGACGTTGTCAAACTTTTTGATTAATTCCAAGACTAGCCTTCGATAACTGATTAACTTGGGATCTCTCGTTTCCCATTCACCTTTCAGTTGATAGATTACTAGTACAGAATCACCGTATACCTCTAGTGTTTTAATTTTCCGTTTAATGGCCGCACGGATTCCCAGGATGCACGCTTCGTATTCGGCCATGTTGTTCGTGCAATAAAAATCCAATTTGCTAGTAAGAGGATAGTGATCTCCGTTGGGAGACACTAGGACTGCCCCAATTCCATTCCCTACTGCATTTGAAGCTCCGTCGAAGTTTAGTTTCCAATGGTGACCCTCCCTTTGGACCTCTTTTTCAGTGGCTGCCACATACATTACGTCTTCATTTGGGAAATCGAAGTCCAACGACTCGTAATCTTCTAACGCTCTGCTGGCTAGAAAGTCTGCTATTGCACTCCCTTTTATAGCCTTCTGGTTTACGTAGACTATATCAAATTCAGAAAGTAGAATCTGCCATCGGGCCATTCTCCCATTCAGTGCTGTTGATTCCATCATGAACTTGAGAGGATCTAGCTTGGAGATAAGCCAAGTGGTGTGATATAGCATGTACTGTCTCAACCTCCGGGTCGTCCAAACCAAAGCGCAACACAACTTCTCGATTGGTGAATATCTCGTCTTACACTCTGTAAACTTCTTACTGTGGTAGTATATCGCTCTTTCTTTTCTTCCTGACTCATCATGCTGGCCTAGCATGCATTCCATAGAATTTTCAAATACTGACAAATACAATATCAGTAGCTTATTTAGGGAAGGTGGTACCAATACCGGGGGTTTAGACAAGTAATGCTTGACCTTATCAAAAGCTTTCTGGCACTCCTCATTCCATACACCTGAGTTGTGTTTCCAAAGAAGACGGAATATGGGGTCACACTTCTCCGTTAGTTGCGCGATGAATCGGGCGATGTAGTTTAATCTTTCTAAGAAACCTCGAACTTCCCTTTGGGTACGTGGTGGAGACAACTCTTGGATAGCTTTCACCTTATCTGGATCAACCACAATTCTTTTTTCACTGACGATAAATCCTAACAATTTTCCCGACCTAGCCCCGAAGGTACATTTTACGGGGTTGAGTTTAAGCTGGAATTTTCTCAACCTTAGGAACAGTTTCCTCAAGATTTGTACGTGTTCTTCCTCAGTCCTGGACTTTGCAATCATGTCGTCCACATAAATTTCGATCTCCTTGTGCATCATATCGTGGAAGGGAGTCACCATGGCCCTTTGATACGTTGCCCTAGTGTTCTTTAGTCCAAAAGGCATTACCTTATAACAAAATGTCCCCCACATGGTCACAAATGTGGTTTTTTCCATATCTTCAGGGTCCATCTTAATCTGGTTATACCCAAAGAAGCCATCCATGAAAGAGAAAAGTGAATAACCAGCTGTGTTATCCACTAAGGTATCAATGTGAGGTAACGAAAAGTTATATTTTAGACTGGCCTTGTTCAAATCCCTATAGTCCACGCACATTCGTACCTTTCCATCTTTCTTAGGGACAGGTACTATGTTTGCTACCCATTCTGAGTATTTAACCACTTGCAAGAAACCGGCATCAAACTGTTTCCTAACTTCCTCTTTTATCTTCAACAAAACATCGGGCCTCATTCTTCAAAGTTTTTGCTGAACGGGTCTACATTCCTCCTTTATAGGGAGGCGGTGCACCACTATGTCCGTGTTTAACCCGGGCATGTCTTGATATGACCAAGCAAAGATGTCTCTGAATTCTTCGAGTAACTCGATGAGGTCTTGCTTCATTTTTGCGGTAATGCCAGCCCCGATTTTCAACTCTTTTCCTTCTCCGAAGCTCACCATTTCCACTAATTTTTTGTGGGGTAAAATTCATTTTTCGCCTTGCTCTACCATCCTTAACAAATCAGGAGATATGTTACGGTCTTGGTCATCTTCGAAATTCTGAGAATCTTAGGCCCGTATCTCGTTCAAAGGGATTACGAGTTAATAGAGATGTCGCTCATGTCATTGATATCAGGGGGACTGTTAAAAGAGGCAAAAGAAAGCGCGAGACAAAAATCTAAGAATGAATATTTATGTAAGTGACTATGAATGGAGAGTAAAAAGAATGTTTGCTCAAAATATGCATTTTATTGAAATAAAGACGTTTGGACATATGCCTATTCAACAAAAGATCTCTCATTGCTCCCAGGCTTAGAGCAATAAGCGTGTTTCGAACATTATTCTGAATTACTCCTAAAAGCTACAGGAATCTCTTCTATTGTCCAGTTGTTCAAAACACTTCCAGGAGCATAAGGGCGAATCCTAGCTAAATCCCTTCATTCGGTCCCTTCCCCAGATATGGCGTTGATGCTCAAATTCCCCAACATTTCTTCTGCTTCTTCTCTTACTGCCATGCCCTGGTCAGGGTATAAGATTCTCCCTGAGACAAATATTTTGGATAAGGGAGGAAAAGTCATTGGTTCCCATTTGATCTCTTCCTCACCTAGGCACGCCCTTCTTCTCTCTCTTCTTTTCTCTTCTTCTTTCTTCTTTTGTTTCGCGTCTGGCTTGAACCCTAAGCCGATGCGGTCCCGTTTTTCTCTTTGCATCGGCACTTCAGTCCTTCCTTGTAGGTTTCTCCCGAGCCCTCTTCCGGGTAAGGCCCCCTTCCCAATTGTCATTTGGAGGCCCATCTTCGTAGACTTAGATACTTTAGGCGTAGGGATCTTGCTGCCCTCGGGAATGAAGGTTGCGTTGATGAATTCCAATGATCAGAAAGAACACTCTATTGCCTCTTCGTCTACCTCAATGTACGGGGTGCTACTGGTAATGGAAGCTATGATATCTTCTTCAGCGTTGATCGTGACCAATCTTCCTTCCGTTACCAATTTCAACTTCTGGTGCAGTGATGACGGTACCGCCCCTGCTGAATGGATTCAAGGTCTTCCCAGCAGGCAATTGTAGGAAAGTTTAATATCCATCACCAAGAAGTCTACCTCATACGTATTTGGGCCGGTTTGAAGAGGTATATCAATTCTCCCCATGACCTTTCTCTCCGTTCCGTCGAATGGTCTCACAACATTATGGCATGTCTTCATGTGGGAGCTATCCACGGGCAATCTATTCAACGTGGATAAAGGCAACATATTTAGGGCTGATCCGTTATCGACTAACACCCCTGGCAATATATACCCTTTGCAGCGCGTGGTTATGTGTAGGGCCTTTGTAGATCCCATACCCCCTGAAGGTATCTCATCATCATTGAAGAATATGAAATTGTCCGCGCTTATATTACTGACGAGACGGTCTAGCTTGTTGACAGATATATCCCTTGCGACATACATTTCATTTAATGCTTTTATTAATGCGTTCCGATGGGTTTCTGAGCTCCTGAGCAAATCCAGTATCGATACGCGGGCCGGCTGTTTGTGCAGTTGCTCCACGACACTAAACTCGCTGTGTTTAAGGAATTTTAAGAACTCTCTAGCCTCGTCTTCCGTCACTGGCTCATTGACGAGTGTTTCAGGTTCGATTGTTCTTTCTTCCCTTTGCTCAATCGCCACTGCTTTTCCTTTAGCCGCTTCTGTTCTCGTGTTTGGGGTGTAACGCCTTCTACTACGTGTGAAGAAACCCCCATCTCGGTCTTCCTCAGCAGCATTGACTGGATTCTCTTTTCCTAGGATTATTACTTTACAATCATAACTCCACGGAACCCTTTTGTTGTCTCTGTAAGAAGGGGCTACAGGTCTTTGAATTATGACCTTTGGTATAACCGGTGTTCCAGCTCCACTCGCTCTTGGACGTGATATGATTACCGCAGGGTGATTACCCCCATAGACTTTCCTAGATGGTCATTCTTCCCATGCATGGACCTCTCCTTCTTCCAGCCCTCCAATCTCTTCATAGAATTCCACCTCTTTGTTATCCATGAGGCGTTGGACTACGGCCCTGAATTTGGGGCATTCTTGGATGTCATGACAACTCGCAGTATCCTCCAGCTTATTTAAGCTTTTCTCTCGGTTCTTGCGTGACTAGGCCTCTGTTTATCATTTACTTCCAGACCCATCTTAGTGGGGTCTTTATCTCTGCCACGTTCGTCTTTATTCTTCTTATTATATTTTCACCAATCATGTTTACCCCATTATTAGTGTGATTGGGTAGCGGGTGTTCTGCATCATTTAACCTTCACCACACCCATTTGAATGAGTTTTTCTACCAACCTCTTGAAGGCGAGACAATTTTCTATCGAATGTCCCACAATTCCCGCATGGTATTCGCATTGTGCATTTGCATCATACCATTTGGGGTATAGAGGCTATAGGGGCTGTAAATAATGGGGGGCAACAACGTGTGTGTCGTATAATTTTTGGTACAGTTTCCCATATGTAGTGTATATCGGAGTGAATTAGAGCTTCTCCTCATTCGGCTTTGTATTGGATCCCTGTCTGTGCGAGCTTGGATGATCGATAATTACAGTGCCGGGTTGACTCAAAGTGGTTGGCTTATCCCGGGTGCTTACGTTGTTCACGTCACTTTCTCTTTTCTCCGGGGCCATCTTTCTAGGTCCTTCCCCTGCTTCTATCTTGCTGCATCTGATCGCATGTTCTATCATTTCTCCGTACCTCACGACCTCTGAAAAATCCTTCGTAGAACTCCTCAGCATGTGACTGATGAAAAGAGCTTTCAAAGTGTGGAGGAAGAGCGTGGAGGCTTCTTTTTCCAAAAGAGGTGGTTGAACTTGTGTGGCTAACTCTCGCCATCGTTGAGCATACTGCCTGAAGCTCTCGCTTGGCCTTTTCTCCATATTTTGAAGCGTGATTCTATCAGGAGCTATGTCCGCTACGTGGCCATAATGTCTCATAAAGGCTTGGGCCAGGTCTTTCCATGTCTTGATTTGGGTACTGCTGAGCTGATCGTACCACTTGGCCGCGCGACTCAGGCCGGACTTTCCTGGAAGCAGTGAATCAGTAATTTTTCATTGTCGGCGTGTCCCACCATTCGTTGACTGAACATCTTCAAGTGTGCTTCAGGGTAGCTAGTCCCGTTATATTTTTCAAAATCTGGAGTTTTAAATTTTGGTGGAAGCACTAAGTTTGGGACCAGACTTAGCTCTTTGATATTAACTCCATAACGGGTCTCGGCATTTTCTATCGCCTTGACTTTCTCTTCCAACCATCGATAGCGATCTTCTATCTGTTTTGAGGATTCAGCTTTCGTTCCTTCTTTCTCCATCATATCAAAATCTGGCACAATCGGCTTAATAGGGTCATCTCCCGGGTTGGATCTTAAGCCCACTTGGAAATTCATAGGGGATCCTATATGAGCTTGTCCTTATGGAGGCCTAATCGTGATGGATGGCCTCTAAAGATACTCTTCATGCGGTGAAGACACGCATGCGAGTAGTAGAACACGAGAGGAATACCTTCATTCTCCCCTCCAGTAATGATCATGGGGCCTTTTCCTTTTTCCATAAATCCACTCAATAGTTGGGCCATTTGAGCTATTTGAGCCGTCATATTTCTTTGAGACTCCATCATCTTATCCATCATATCTTACTGGACTTTGAATAGCTGCTCTTGCACCTGTGCTTGCACCTGGTCCTGTACCTCTTTCTGGAATTGCTCTAGTCTTTGATCCATTTTCTTTGTTTTAGCGCGAGTGCCGTATGGATGTTTGTCTTCCAAGTTCTTTTTTCTCTTCTGTATATTTTCAGCTCATTAGGCTCTCCCCATGGTCTTAAATGCATATAATACGATGCGATGCGAGTGTATGAAATGCAATACAAATGCATGAAACGAATGCACAAAAGAAAGAAAAGTGTTGATTTTGATTCAGTTCCATTAGATCAACTTTGCTGGAAAACAAATTTCTTTACATAGAGTGGATGATCATACATACGACTTCGCCTTAGCACCTAAATCTTTGACTTCCTTAAGAAGCCAAGCTAGATTTTGGCCTCAATCAGATCCTGACTCATACATTAGACTCAATACGTCAGCTGGAGCTGCCAGGGATTGTAAATGATCGCTTACCTCCTGGACTTGAGCCACAGCTCCGCCCATTACATAATCTCTATTCCTGACCTGTTCTTGAGAATGATGGAACTGCTCTTTCCAGTGTTCATTAAGGAGTTCAGCTTGGAATTCACTGTTTTGTAATGCAGTCTTGAGCTCTTCTATCTCTCTTTTTAGCTCCTCGACCTTGCTTTGGCTGGCTCTTAGTTCACATACCGAGTTACGATTTCGATACAGATGCAGTGATTTTTCCAATTCTGTCGCTCGGGCCCGTAACTCTTCTTTCTCATTCTGACTTTCCAACAGTTTCTTTTTCAGAATGTCTTCACGTACTTGAGCATCTTGGAATTTCTTTTCCTACTGGTCAGCCCTAATCTTTTCTTCTCTGATTTCTTGCCGCCATTGCTCTGACGTCTTGCCTAAACCAGCAGTCCTGATTGACGTGCGTAGCTTCTTGTAATCCGTCTTTAAGTGTAACACCCCTTACCCGAGACCATTGCCGGAGTCGAGCACGAGGCATTACTAAACTTAACTTACTAGTTCGGGGCATAAAAAAATTGAAACTGTCCGTCTGCGTCATGTTCACTAAATCAATTATAACTCGAGTTACGAAACTCGAAATCTAGATCCGTAAATTTTCCCTGAAACTAGACTCATATATCTTCTTACTATAAATTTTCCAGAATTTTTGGTGTGGCCAATTAGTACAGTTTATTAGTTAAAGTCTCCCTGTTACACAATTTGACAGTTCTGACCTCTCTTCACTAAAAATCAATTATCTCATATTATACAACTCTTTTTCCTACACCGTTTCTTTCATATAAAAATAGACTCAATAAGATTTAATTATATATCTCATGCACAACCTAATTCAATTTCTACTATTTTTGGTGATTTTTCAAAATCACGTCACTGCTGCTGTCCAACTATTCCCTGCATATAATTACATAATTTATTTAAAATAACTATCAACTAGGCATTTCATAACATCCAAAACATGTTCTTAATTATAACCATTTTAATGGCTAATCATTACCAAACATTTACAAGTCCATAATAAGCCATATCATAAGGTCACACACATAAAATGGCTAAGTCCCTATACATGCCATAACTTAAAACGTTCAAGTCACAAAATACCAACATAATCCTTTGATAGTGTGTAACGATCTCCGACGTCCTTTCGATCCCCAAGTTGGCTTGTAATACTAAAAAAAAAAATAATAGGTGTAAGCATAAAGCTTAGTAAGTTTACATGTAAATAGATAACAATATTCTTAATGAATTATCTTATGTTTTTCTTATCAAGATCACTTAAGCTTTTAACTCAATATACTTAAAACTTGTATACTTGCCTTACCTTTTAACATGAATTTATCTTACCTTACCTTTTTAGCTTGGACTTGCCTTACCTTTACTTTGGTATATTCTTTGAATTTTCCCGTTGAACCACTTGGAATACTAAGGATACGCGGGTACATTTCCTTATGAAACTTAACCATTGCCATGTCTTGACATGGTCTTACGTGGTACCCTTGCCTTATGAACTCACCAATGCCATGCCTTGGCATGGTCTTACATGGGACCTTTGCCTTATAGTAACATATCAATGCCATGTCTTGACATGGTCTTACATGATTTCCTTAAACCCTAATGTCATGACATTTGTATCCTACACATTCCTAAGGTTCATTGGAACTTTACGAGATAGCTTTTTCGTCATTTCATACTTGAGTCTTTAAATAATAAATTTACAGAATAAATATGTAAATGCTGGAATTTAATAATATTAAATGTAAAATAATAGAATATTGCATTTATTTATCGCAAACTTACCTCAAAGCAGAATACGATCAACTATATCGTTTTAATCCTCTATCTTTTTCTTTCCTCGATCTAACTCTGGATTTCGTTCTTCTTGATCTATAATAGCAAATTTAGCTTATTTAATACTCATATTCATCAAAACAGTCCTTAATTCTTAACTTTAGCAAAATTACAATTTTGCCCCTAAACTTTTACATATTTACACATTTGCCCCAAAGCTCGGAAATTAAACTTTATCCCTTATTCTTATGTTTTATGGCATGCTGATCATTTTTCCCTTCTATGGCAACATCAAATTCTCACTCTAACTTGTACTTATGAACATTAGATATTTTTACCGATTAAGCCGTTTTACTCGTTTTCACTTAAAATCACTTAGCAAAAGTTGTTTAACATACTTTCAGACTTCATATTATATCATAAAACATCAAAATAAACACATTTCACCTATGGGTATTTTTCCAAATATGAACCCTAGCATAAATTATTAATAGAATAAGCTAAATCAAGTTCTGGGACTCCAAAAGCGTAAAGAACATTAAAAGCGGGGCTTGGATGCACTTACTATGAGCTTGAGAAGTTGAATAAACCCTAGATATGGTGTTTCCTTGAAAAATTCGGCCTAGTTGAAGAAGATGAGCAAAAAATGGCTTTTAATTTTGTTTTTAACTCATTTTAATCACTAAATGACCAAAATGCCCTTAACTTAAAAATATTCTATTTCACCTATTTGATGTCCATTTTTTTTTTCAGCAAGTTAACCAATGGTCTAGTTACCTTTTAAGGACCTCCAATTTAAAATTTCATAGCAATTAGATACCTCTAGCTTCTAGAACTCAAGTTTTGCACTTTTTTACAATTTAATCCTTTTGACTAAATTGAGTGCTCAAACACCAAAATTTTCGAACGAAATTTTTACGAAATCATTTCATAAAGTTGTAGATCATAAAAATATAAGAATACTAATTTTTTTTTTAAAATTTTTTTTTTCTCATCGGATTTGTGGTCCCGAAACCACTATTCCGACTAGGCTCAAAATCGGGCTGTTACATTAAGCTATTCAGATCTTCTTCAGCCCTGTCCTTTCCTTTAATTACTTTCTCGACTTCCATCTTGTAGATGTCGACTTCTAGCCCTAACTACTTCTTCTCATCTTCTAGCTGCTCTATCTTCTTTCCCAATTCCCGATTCTTGTTCTCGAAGTCTCGTCTGATGATTTCTAATTTAGATGGGGCAACTCGTAAATGTTCTTCTAAAGGTAAAACGTCCTTTTGGCTTGGCGTGGGGATGTTGTCGTTGTTCCTATGACTTCGCCACCAATCATATTCTGGGGTTGCCATTGGGTTTGCAGCAAATATCCTCATTTTGCGCGTTTGGTTCCAAGCGTTCGTTATTTCACAAACTCTCTTTTTGTAATTATCGTCCTTGTATACGAATTCACATTGAGCTAATCCTTGTGTTGCCGGTATGAACTGCCTTGATCGATACTGCCTTAGTACGAGTAGTGGAGCGTATCCAATAGCTCCCCATATCCCAAGTAAAGGGACCCAGTCAAAATCGCCACACCGGTACAAGATTTCATTTGGGATCAACCATGGAGCCTTCCATTCAACATCTTCGTCTCGTAGATTTCGAAAAATAACCATCCACTTCTCTTCTGAGATGTCGTCCCGCCTCAGTGTGGCCGCTATTTCTTTTAACGAGAATAATTCTCAAAGAAGACTCGACAAGAGACTTTTTCTAATTTCCAAAAGTGATTATGGAACCAAGCCAATAAGAGTTGTACGCAACCGATGAATCTACCTTCTCCCGTTCTCCAACATGTATTCAAGGATCTGAAAGTTTCTGCTAAGATTACTGGGACGGGCATGACCCCTTTGTCTAATCGGTCAAACAAATCTGAGACTGCTTCATCTATGTGCCCTAAGGCTTTGGGAAAGATTACCAATCCATAGATACTAAGAGCGAAGATGTCGACTCTTTTCTTTATATCGGGATGTCCTGAGATAAACTCTTTCAAGCTTTTCCAGGGAATGCACTTATTATCACCCTTCTGCTGACTTCGAACTGCAACCCATTGTTCGCTCATCCCCATGATATTCATCAATTTTCTTACGAAAGTCGAGGCGCTGGTTCTGGAATAAACTCTATTAGGGTGGATCTTCGAGCAGCGAATCAAGGCCGTGTATTCTTCTATGGTTGGCACCAAATCTATCTTTCCAAAAGTAAAACAACTATACGCTGGGTTCCAGAACTGGGTGATAGCTCGAAACAAGTGTCTGTCTATTTTGATGTCGAGCAAGTAGGGCAAGTCACCGTAATTGCAGTAGAATAGTTGTTTAGTGTCGTCATCCCACCGATCCTAGATCTCTTTCATCTCTTGAAGGTCATTTTGGGCCACGTTGATGCGAGTGAAGTCCCGTAATTCTGAAACGTGTCCCTTGGCGGACTATCGCCTTTCTCTCTTCTTTGACCGTCTTATTTCATACTCGGACGGCCGCATTGTCCTCCACTCTATCGAGAAACCCCTTTTCCATGTTAAGCTTTTCTATTCGGTAACTGAATGCGAATTAACACATTTTATGATGAAATGCCATGCAGTACAGCAAACACAAAACGTTAGTATCATATTCATAAAACTGGAAACAAACAGAGAATAACCGAGCACTTTTCAGGTGACCATTAGGGTTTACGTGGCTCTATCTAAGGTGGGCTCCTAAGGTTCGCTATATGCAGCTCGGTTCTAAAGTAAGAGTACCTGAACCAGCGAATTCCTCAATCCTCACCCATTATAGGCTCATATGGATCGAGTTCGGTTCAGGAGGATACATTTCCCTATGGCCATACGGAGGTGAAAACCTCACGAAGACATAGGTACGGATGTATCCCGGAAGCGGTCCACTAGCCCATGCGGAGGTGAAAACCTCACGAAGGCATAGTTTCTCACTCCCACTTAAAGGGTAAAATTTACGAGCCGATGTGATGCAATATGCAGAAACACTGAGATTTAAACCACGGAATAAGCGCATTATCAGGGAAACCATGAAAGCAAAGAATAACATACGACAAAATGACCGAAATTTTAAACTATATTTTCAAATTTTGACCAAAAGACAAGAATTAATCGATTTTTGGCTCGACTTTCATGATGTCCCCAGTGGAGTCGCCAAGCTGTCGAAACCATTTTTTGAAAGACAGGAATCGAACTTGGGTTTTGAAAATAAAAACAGGAGTCGCCACCGACCTTTTATTAGGTGTGATCGGGTCACCTATAAATATTTTGGTCTACGAGTTTCAGAAAATGGGCTCTGGAGTCGGTTACGTGCGAGGAAGGATTAGCACCCTCGTCACGCCCAAAATTGGTACCAAATCGATTAATTAGTATCTTGATGTCAAAAATTGAGAATTGAGAATGAGTTTAAAAATACGATCATGTGTTTTTAATATTGAACACTTGAATGAATTCGAATCGTCATTAAAAGTTGTCTTTGAAATAACGAAATGCTATATCCAGTAAGTTAGGACATAGCACACTAGATCATTATCATTGCAAAATCCTTATCTCAAGGTAACGAGATGTCACACCTAGTAAGTTAGGGCACAATGCCTTGTAGCCTCGAGAATAAGCTTTTATTTTAAATCATTTCGGAAATTCTTATCTTGAGGTAACGAGATATCACACCCAGTAAGTTAGGGCACAACACTTCGTATTCTCGAGGATAAGCTTTTATTTTAAATTTGTGTTCTTTTTGAGGGGTATTTCGTCATTTAGGCTAAACGAGAAAAATCGAAACCCAGTAAGTTAGGGCACGATTTTCCTCGAATTTCCAAGACGCGAAATATTACCTTATTTTTTGAGAATTTTTATTTTTAAAACGGTAGTGGGTACAATATTCAAAAGGCATGTATGATTCGTTTGGATTTAAAAAACGTCGATCTAGGTTGAAATAATATGTTAGGGTTTAATTTACAATGTAATGACATAGTATAAAAATAATAATGATCATGGAACAATAATACATGAATAAAATACTATACGAACGAACAACATGATATGAAAATACGAACAAGTAAATTATAACACATACAATAATGATGCTCAGGTCACATACACTACTAGAATATGAACATTAATGATCAAACACCAATAAATTAAATAACACATATCGGTTTTTTAAAAAGGTGTGAAGCAAGTTAAAACGAATAATATATAAACATAATATTCGAGAAATAATAGTAAATTAGCTTAATATAGATAATGTAAAAGATTTTAAAATCAATAATATATAAAACGATTTATTTTATCTAAAAGGAACATCTAAAACGTTTCAAAGTAATTAACAAATGAAATTATTTGAAATGAATAATGCAAATAGTAGTCTAAAATAATTAATATATTCAAAGGATTTTTAAAATGAATAACATGTAATACTATATAAAATGAATAATGTAACAAATTTGCAATAAGTATGTAAAACAGTTTGCTATCATAGGGTTATAGATCAAATTGAAAAAGAGTTAAAAATACAGACCAAATCTAAATAAAATAAAAAAGGGGGGCGCAAGGCCTTAAATCGAACCCGCACAAAGGAGAAAGGACCGAACGCGCAAATTTCCCTTTTAGGGCATAAACGCGCGGATCCTGGTCTGAGGTCGGGTCGGGTTTTCGGGTTTATACAAAACGGCGTCATTTTGGCTATGGAAGCTTTAGCTCAAAACGGCGTCGTATCACCCTCCTATAAATACAAGAAATCAGAGAAAAAAAATATTGTTTCCCCTTCATTTTTTCAAAAAAATCAAGAACTCTCTCGAATCATTACCCCCCTTTGGTTTTCATCCGATCGTCGCGCCACCGCCCCGTCCGGTGGCCAACGACCCACGGAGATGGGGTTTTAGGTAAGTATTCGCCCTTCTGTTCTTGTTACTGCTTCGTTTATTAAAGATTTGAAAATAAAAGAAATAACAATAAAAATCGAAAAGGAGAGTGAACAATGACAGAAAATAAACCAAAAAAGGGAATCAACCTTGATTTTTTGCTTTTATTGCTAGTCGTTCGTGCCCGAAGAAGTTTACAAGAATGTTTTTCTTCCGTTTTTATAACGGATTTACAGCATTTTTCCGTAGTTCTTGTGTTGTTTTTGCTATTTGTGCCCTCTGTTCTTCTTGCAGGGCATGGGAGCGAGGCACGCGGCGATGGAGGCGAGGCGCCTGGGGAGCACCGATCGTCGATGAAGCGTGGCGCGGAGAAGCAGCGCCTAGGAGTTGGAGCGGCGCGTGTGGTCTTTGGAGCGGCACGCGTGAGAGGGGCGCGCGGGCGGCGCTTCGGGAAGGGGACCTAGGGTTCTGAAAGCTCTTAAGGTTGTTGGGACGATTTTGGTTGGGCTAGGGTTAGATGAGTTTGGGCTAAGTTTCTGGTGGGTTGTTAATGGGTCTTGGGGTTTTGGGCTTGTAAAAGGGACATTTGGACTATTTTGTTGGATTTTTATCTATTATTATTTTATTAATTTTTTGCTTAATTGTTTAATCTGGGCCCGGGCAAATTATGGGTGTTACAAAAAACTTTAGCCTAAAAAATATATATATATAAAAATAAATAAAATGTGTAAATTTTGAGGGCTAAATTAATTATGATACAAAAAATGACAAAAAATATTAATACTACGATCAATTATTATCTTCAGATACTTGTCGTCAAAATTGTTCGGAATTATATTACTCTGATTTTTAAAAAAAAAAGAATAATTTGTTTAATATTGAAATTAAAGTTTTTAAAACTAAACTTTTGATCAAGTTCATAAACATCTAGTTCATAAAAATTCATTGGTAAAAATTCATAAAAAACAAGAAATATTAAATATCTAGTTCAACTAATTTTTTATCCGATTCAATCAGTTCGTATTTCTGAATTAATATTCCTCTCTGAATGATCGATTTTTGATTACCGATAGATCCAATCCATTTTAAACTAGCTTAATTGAGATAGAGGGAAATTCATTTAACCTATAAATATAATCTAATATAATTTTTTTGGACGATAATTTAATATATATATATATATATATATATATATATAAACTTAGTTGTATATTTGTATCGTCGTAAGTTGCATTTTTGGCAAAAAAATGTATCAACAAAAGCCGGAAAGCAAACAGGGCAACAATAAAATCAAGCGGTCTAAAGAACTCCACGAGGTCCCCGAGTCGACAGAATCAAAAGGTGGATTTAAAGCGTGTAATTTAACTCCAATTCATAAGCCCGGCGGAATCCGAGCACAGCCTCGCTGGATTCTCCTTAAAGCGCACAAAAATACACACAACAAAATCGATCAAAGAGAGTGAGGAAAATGAAAAAGCTAAAATATTTAAAATTATAAAATTTATCTTTTACTATGTTCAAAATTTTTTTTTTACAGTATTCCCTCTGCAATTTTTAAATTAACCAAAAAGAAAAAAAAAAAAACCTCACCCCATCAACTTCCGCTTTCTCCTTCCGGGAAAAAAACCCGAAAACCCTAACTTTCTGTCGAGTAAAATCTCCTTCTCCCTCTCTCGCTGAATCCACGTTTCGTTTTACGTTTTATGGCTTTTCGCGTGAATTTGTAGGTTTTCAATGGTGTGAAATCGAGGCCTTAGATTAAGATTTGAAGGATCTGTTTCTGTATATTTAGGTACATAGGATATATTTTGTTCGTAGAGAAAAAAGCTATGACGGCATATGAGAAAGAGCTGGAGCTACAGTTAATGGAGGCTGGAAACAGGCTCGTCGAACCCCCTTCGTCAGTCGCTGAGCTCATCCATCTACTTGACGTAACCCCTAATCCATCCTTTTACTATTTTTCTTAATTTCTTTTTGCTCTTCGTTATTTTTTTCTTATTATTTGATTTGCCTGATTTTATTATGTATGCGTTTTCGAAATTTTTTGTGTGGTTCTTTCTATGCTATTAATTTAGTTGGATTTCCCCCATACTGATCTACTTTTACCTTCTTCTTTTTTCTAAGATTTTCTTCTTTTGCATGGTTTTCACGTACTTATTTCTGCTCTTGTTCTCACTGATGTAAGATTGAATCAGTTTAAAAGTGTTTTCTGCTAATGGATATTGTTTAGCATTCTTCAGTCTAAACTATTGTAATTTATATTTATTTTGGATATATTGTCATGTCTATGTTTTCGAATTTGATGAATTACTGATATGAACGACGTGTTTGCTTTACTAGACTTTAACCGCTAGAATTTCTTTGTTTTTGGATGCAAATGCTATGCAGTAGCTAATATTTGGATGAAATGATACGCAGTTTTGAGATTTCTTTTGAATTCAAAATTGCGCAAGCAGCATTTAAGTGATTGTGTATGTGAAAGTGTGCATTTTTCGTGTCCTTATGTCGCATGTCAGGCTTTAAGTTTATGAAACCTGAGGATTAGTATATAGTATCATTATTTTTTGTTTAGATAATTAAGCACCACCTATGTTTAGCAATTAATTTCTGACAGGCTAGTTAAATTTTTAATAACCAACTTGTGATGACATTGAAAGCGTTGAAAATTAACATAGAAAGGATGTGTAGATATTGTGTAAAAGGATTCCTTGTAAGCAAGGATTTTGTTGGACATATGAGATTACGATTTTATTGCATAAAACATTTATGTTAATTATATATATTTGTAAATATCTAATCTATTTCCTTAGAGGGATGATGCATGGAAATCTGTTATTTTTAATGAATTTCACCTCATCTTGTCTATACCTCTGGGAAGATCTGTCCTGCCAAAATTTTGTGTCCCAACTAAAGAGCTATTAAAATCCACAATGGATGCTTGTAGGATAGAAGTTTAATTCCATACTTGATGAAGTCCTTTATTTTTATGGTCTTTGCAACCTTTTGGTTTTCTTCTGCCCCAGAACTCCATTTACAAATGATAACAATGTCAAAGAAGATTCTGGAATTGTGATATTCCACACAACTCTGTTGCTATTCCATGTAGTCAATTTGAAGTACAAAATTTATTTTGGTTTTGCTCTCCTTATTTCACTAGGTGATACTTTGTGTTGCTTTTTTTTACTGCCAGCTTTACCCTTCCGGTAGGCTTTATTTCTGTTCTTGTGGAGCATTATAGCTGTATAGGTATTTTTTGCACTTTCTAATGATATGTGGGATGATTAATTGTTTGAATTTTTAGGTGCTTTAGCATTCCCTTGTTTTGCCTTACGCTAGTGCTTTTTATAAATAATTTTCACATTGATGATTATTGTTTATTCTTTTCTATCCTCGTGAATATAGCAAGTTGAGAATTGTCTTTCAAGGGTGGAACAATCACCAAGCCAATCAATGCAAAATGCACTGTCTCCATCACTCAAAGCATTGGTAGCAGAGCACCTGTTCAAGCATCCTGATGATGATGTAAAAGTTGCAGTTGCTGCTTGCATCAGTGAGATAACAAGGATAACTGCGCCCGATGCTCCTTATGATGATGACCAAATGAGGGTACGTTGACTTCATTGTTTCAGGATGCTTTGCAGATCATGACCATTTTAAAATCATTCTGTATTTATTGCATTAATACGTTCGCAGGAGGTTTTTCAACTGATTGTGTCATCATTCGAGAATTTATCTGACAAGTCCAGCAGTTCATTCATTAAGAGGACCTCGATTCTTGAAACTGTTGCCAAAGTCAGATCATGTGTGGTGATGTTGGATCTTGAATGTGATGCGCTTATTATTGAGATGTTCCAGAATTTCCTCAAGGCAATAAGGTAAAAAGCGAACTTTTTGAATGGAGAGTACATTCTCTTGTTGTGTTTCACCATTGTTACCCTTCAGCTATTGTCTCCTAGTTACTGTCTGATTTGATAGTTTTATTTTTTTAAGTTTATTGCTTTTGAAATTTTGCTCGTCAGTTTTTTCTCTTGGTCTCTAGTGGATGAACCTCTGCTTTTGCAGAAGCTTCTCTTCTAATGTCAAGTGATGATCATGGCCACTATGAATTTTTAACTATGGGTTTAAAATGATAGACTGCTATATAGGTTTCTGGAGAATGGAGATTATGCTCCCTCTAGAGTGTCTGGATTTAAACCTGTCATTAAGTAGTTGCCTATGTTAGGTAACAAATCTTCAGTTCCTTCTAATCTGAACAAAGTTGGGTTTTTTTAAGAATTCTAAGTTTCTTCAGGGAGCTTCGTCTTGGTCTAGTTTTTAATAGAGTTTGTTTTCATATCAAAATTTTGTCGTCATCCAAATGTACCACTACTTAACTAGAGTATATTACTAGTATGAAAAAGAATAAAAATGGTTTAGTATTCTATGTAGAACGCGTATTCTGATCCTTTATTTTCCTTATGATTCTCTTTGTTTATTTTTTCAGGGATTATCACGCAGAGGCTGTCTTTACATCGATGGTGACTATTATGACCCTTGTACTGGAAGAAAGTGAAGATATCCCTACAGGGCTGCTCTCCCCAATCTTATCTAGCGTAAAGAAGGATAATGAGGTCTGTTGTCATACGAGTAAGTTACTGCCTTTCACTTCTGCTATCTTTGCTTAATTCACCTAGGGTTTCTATTTCCTCTCAGGAAGTTCTTCCTGTTGCTCGGAAGTTGGCAGAGAAAGTGCTTGAAAACTGTGCATCAAAGCTTCAACCATACCTAACCCAAGCAGTAGAGAACTTGGGAATTTCTTTTGATGATTATAGTAGTATAGTTGCTTCTATATGTAGGGCGACAGCTGTTACTGTGGAGCAGGATGATGCTGCTGTTGGAAAACTTGTGGTAATTACCTCGTTTGTATCTTAATGTAACTGCTTAATGTCAAGGTCTTCTGTTTGAGGCAATTATTTGCTTATTTTGTGCTGTGATTTTGTATGAATTTCGACTCAGCATTATTTGCTACTTAATTATACAAAATTTAATGCTTTTTATTTGTATATTTTGTGTGTTAACGCTTTGTTCATGGGCTTTCTGTGGCTTATCTTTTAATTTTTTTCTTTTGTTCAAACTATTCTTCAAATCAACAAGTTTTTGGCTCATGCTTACACCTTACTTATGTCTTCTATTTTTTTATTAACATAACTTAGTCTCCTACTCTCCTTATGCTTATCTTTTTGGTTTGATTTGCTGTAGGATGATGAGAGCATACCAGCAGACACACCTTTGGAGAAGGCAGCCCAGGTTTGCGTGCGGATTCAAGTCCTTTCTCTTTTCTTTTAATGTATTCTGTATTTTTTTTTTTCTTTGAGAATTTAATTCCTGAATTTATCATTTATAAATCTTCAAATTTCCTATCAGGGGGACAAAAAGATTCCTAAAGAAGCAGTTCCAATTGAACAAGTGGCCCTTGTAAATGAAAAGTCTCCTGTGCCAGTTGCTTGCAATGGCATTATGCAAACTGCTGATTCAATCTCTGTAAAGAAGCAAGAGGATGATCACATTGCCGATAAGTCCGAGAATGAAACATCAACTGCTGCTGAACCTGATTTATTGGAAGCTGAGAAAGTGGTCGATCCAGATGTTAAGTTAGAGCAAAGTACCCAGGAAAAGGAGAGGAAATCTGATTCAAAATTAATTGAACCTTCCGACAGCTCTCATGTTGATGAGAAGGAAGTTGAGACTATACCAGATCGTAAACATGACAGCAAGGATGACGCTGGTTCTCCATGTCGAGATGTGTCTGTTGATGGGGATGTATCCTCTGAAAATAGAAGAGAGACAGATTTTCAGCATTCCTCTCCAAAAGCAATTGAGGATAAATCGACTGATGTTGCTTCCCAAACACGAAGTGGTACTGTAGTTGATGATGGTCTTTTCAAAAGGGTATCAAGGCCAAAAAAGAAAGACAGCATAAGCAAGGAGACAACGTCTTCTGTTGATGATGTCTCTAAGAAGGCCTATGAAGGGGCAAGTGATTCAGAAGCCAAATCAAATAGACGACCAGGAAAAAAGGGTGCTACTGTTTTTTCCAACAAGGATAATGCTCCAGTTAGTGTAGATAAAACTAAGAAAGAAAGTGACACTGCAAGTGATTCGGAGGCAAAATCACTAAAGAAGTCATCAAAGAAGGTAGATTCTAGTGGTAACAACTTAGATAAATCCTCTGTAAAGCAACTGGAGGATAAGAAAAGGCGAACTCAGGGGAAAGTTGCTCCTGAGAAGGATGGAACAAAAAACTCAACCAAGAATGATGATGAGGTAATTTCTTTTTGGCTTATAACTTGTAATTTAGCTATTGTAGTAATGTTGATTATTTAAAGCTTTGTGATTTATTTGTTTAGCTGTACTAGAACCTTCAATCAAGGGAATCATTCTTGCTTACTATTGATTTAGGAAGTGATTGGATCTCCAAGGTCAGTGAAGCCAAACAAACAAGATTCTCACGTGGAGGGGACCCCTAAGACAAATTCCAAGAGAAAGCATATGCCAAGTAAAGAAAAAGTAATGTCTTTTTGCATCTTTAAGGATGAAATTTTAGTAGTGGTGTATTGTAGTTTAGGTAGGTTGCATTTAAACAAAGGTGGCATCTATGTTGCTACTATTTTTCATGTTTGTTGATGTACTGTGTTTGTTACTTATGTCCGACGCATATCTAGACATAGATATGGGCCTATGTACTTGCAAGGGGCTTCTAAATACATGGAAAATTTGAAAAAATTAAACATACCTGTGTCCAGCACTAGCATCTGAGTCTGAGAAACACAGGCCAGCATTGTAGGTGGCCTTTAATTATGTTTGTGGGTTTGAACTCTTAATTATTTCTCCATTCTTGCATCTTTGATGATCATTTTGCTATTCACAGGCCATTTATCTTTTCTTGCTTTCTTCTTAATTCTCATATTGGCTTTCTTCTGAATATTCCTGTGATTGTCTAGATTTTTACCTTTAGCTTTTTTTGAAGCGTTTAATTTTAGCCTTTAAAAAAGTTGTCTGTCTTTCATGTTGGTTCCTCATTTTTTTCCTTTGTTTCTTAAGTATTTTTCTTCTTTCACAATTATACCTGTCTAGCAACATGCAGCATTTAACCATCTTTGAGGAAATTTATCTTTCAAGAGCCATTTGACATTAGTTTGATATTTTCACAAGGTTCCAGTTTGTGTGTTTCTTTGGAAACAGTATGCCTGCAATGCTGTCCTTATTCCTTCCTAGAAAACCCACCAATAGAATGCTCTGCTGCACAACTATTGCATTTGTGTGAGTGCTAACTTTTGTATTTTCGTTTGTTGTTTCTTGAGATCATAGCTAATTGTGTTTTGTCTGCAATATTGAAATTTGGAGTAATCCTTTTATTCAACTCTCTTCATGCATGCTGCAGTCTGAACATGGTTGAGGCACTGATATTACATATCATTCTTCTGGAGACAAATGATTTTCTTTTTTATTAATTATTTTCCAGGCTTCTGATTCTATGGAGTATGGTGAGAATCTTGTCGGCTTGAAGGTGAAGGTCTGGTGGCCCAAAGACCGTGAGTAAGTATATATATTTTTCAATTGTTGCAGAAGTGATCCTCTGAAGTAGAAACCATGAATTTTATTTGTTTATATCTTCTTTTTTATGCGTATGCACGTGCAGGCATTTATCTAATGTGTGATTGTGCTTATATATGTTGGAGGCCTCCTCCTTCAAATTTTAATGTCAACAAATTAAAGTTGCTTAGCCTTGAAGCTTATTATCATTATATAAGCTCTTTTTCCCTTGTTTTCTCACACTTGAATCTTTTATTTGCTGCAAGAAAAAAAATTGATAAATGTAAAGTGTTCTCTTTCAAACGTGGAATGTCTGCTAATTTCTTTCTCCCCTTATGGATTTTATTTTGCAGGTTCTATGAAGGTTTTATTCATTCATTTGATTCCTCTAAAAAGAAGCACAAGGTAACACGTCTAATGAGTAGAAATTCATTTTAATGTTTTCTTTTCCTTAGTATGTTACTTGAAGTTTTTCCTCTGACCATTCATGCTAGAATGTATTAAATTATTTTCTTCAATTTTCATTTGTTTATAGGTGCACTATAATGACGGTGATGAAGAAATTTTAAATCTTAAGAGAGAAAAGTGGGCTGTGATTGAAGACGAATCAGGGTCAGATGAGGTGGGGCAGTTCATAAGCAATTGATTTTTTATTTGTTCGTGTACTATGTTGCTAATGTTTCATTGAAACAGGAAGGTGCAGCTAATCGTCCAAGTCCTGATGGTTCATCTGACATGTAGGTGATTCCTATTTGTGATTCTTGAATGTTAAATTTGATTGCACGACCATTTTGGTCCCAGATGGTTCTGTGTATTTTGGTCTTGCGTGATGAACTTTTGCGTAGTTGGCATCTATAGTTTAAGTTGATTCTTTTCCATTATTTAGCATTGTTAGTTTTTTCTGAAAGGTGGAGTTTATTTCACGTGTTATATCTGGTATAAGTTTGCATTTCTGTTTCACATTCCTTGTTTGGGCTTATCTTCTTTTCCCTTGTGATCATTTTTTAGTGGCAGGCCTCAAAAGAAGGCGGCAAAAACAGCTGATCCCTCGAGCAAGAAAGCTAAGATGGATGCTTCACCAAAAAGGTTATTAAATTCTTTCAAATGGAACCCTTGATATGTTCTTTATTTGATTTCTGAAAATCCCAATATTGGATGGTCAGGGGTGGAGGAACTTCATCGGGGAAATCCAAGGGTAGTGCCACAAAGTCTGGTCGCAAAACAAAGGAAGATGCTAAAGTGGATGGGAAATCCAAAGATGGTTCCAAGAGTGTCAGTAAATCTGGCAATGACAGTGTTGCTAAGTCCAAGGATCATAGCACCCCCAAAACTGGCAGTAAACCAGTTGACAATGCTTCAAAAGTAGACAAGAAGTCCAAGAATGAGGAGAGTGGTGAAACACCTAAGTCTACAAAATCCAAGGATGATGGAAGTGCCACACCAAAAGCTTCCTCAAAGTTAAAACAAGACGTTCCAAAGACGGCCAATTCCAAGCAGGAAACCCCCAAAATTTCGTCCCAATCTAAGGGTAAACCTCTTAAGAGTGGGGGCAAATCGAATTCTAATGGCACTGGTAAGTCAAAATCTGGACCGTCAAAGGTGAAAGAAAGTGAAAGCGTGAAAGAGAGCTCAAATGATTCAGCAAAAGTTGTGGGAAGTGTGAAGCGGAAAGCATCGAGTTTGTTGAAGGCGCAGGGAAGTGATTCGAAGTCTGGAAAAAAGCGGCAAAGATGAGTTGAAAGTCGCACCTGCTGCATTGTCAATGCCAAGGGTTGGTTCTTCTCCAATGTGGAACTTGGGGTGAATTGTAGTATTTATTGTAGCATTTGGGTATTTGACGTAGTTCTTAGGTTTGTGGCTAGCAAATATTCGTAGTTAATGCAGTTTATAGTGGTTGTACTTTGTAGGGTTAAGATACCTTTTTTATATAGATATAGTTTTAAATTTTTTAATTTTTGAAAAAAAGTACTTTTTCGACCCATTTTTATTTAGGAAAAGTACTTTTTCTTTCAAACAAGGACTTGTTTAAAAATATTTTTATTCCAAAAATATTTTTTATCCTCAAAATATTTCTTAAAAGTAATACTAAATTGACTCTCAAAGCTGGTAGATGTGTAGTTCTTAGCAAAGTAAGAATCAATGATGATTAAAAATTATAGAGATTTCTGACACATGTTAGATACCACCAAAATTTTCTGCCAAATGTAACAAGGTTCATGGAATTAAAAGGGTCACTACTCTGGTCTAATGGATTGTTATGAACAATAAATTGAGGTCCTAATTAGGACAATATCTAGAAGGGTTATTATAGGAGGGGAACATGACATGTGGTAGACATCTACTAAGAATTAAATGAGTTTATATGAAGGAAAATTTATATATTTACTATTTAGATTTCTACCACAACCAAAGTTTAATGTATTAGATTTAGACCTGTTAATAGGTCGAGTTGTCTGAAAAGTGAGAGGATTTGAGTAAAAATATAGGTCTGAACATGGGTTTGGACAAAAAAAGAAAAAAGACCCATTTAAAAAAACGAGTCAGGTCTCGAGTAAGGCTTTTTAGTCGAGGCCTAGTCTAGCCCAAATATGCAAAAAAAAAAATTATTGCTTTTTCTTGTTATTTTTTACTCTCTTTTTTGTTATTGTTACTTTTTCATTATTTTGCTATCATTTTACTATTGTGTTAGTACTATTTTGTAGTTATTGTTTGGATATTGTATAACTCTTATTTTATTGTCAATTTTGTTACTATTGTAAAAGCATTTGCTTGTTAGATTGCACCTATCTTAGTGTTATTTAAGTATACATATATATTTATTTTCAATTTGTTGGAAAATATTTATTTTAATATTTTTAGTATTTTTTATGTATTATTTATATATTTAAAATTTATATAATAAATAATATAAAAAATTAATATAGGTGGGCCAGACCCGAGTTTTAGCATTCTTATTCGATCCCGGCTTAGGCAAAATATTATGCTCATTTTTGGTCCGAGTCAATTCCAGGCCCAACAAATGGGCCTAAAATTTTTGTTGGGCCTGACCCGGCTCATGGACACCTCTAATTCGATTGTGACAAATAAAACTATCATGTATCAACTCTTAAATTGGATAACGATTAATGAACATCTATCAATAGTTGTTTAAATTTATCTAAGGTTTAGGGTTTGGTTGTGGAACTTGATGCAATATCAGATATTATATACAACCATCGAGAAAAGACATTACATTGCGTGAAGGCAAATTAGTCTTAAGCCAATATGTTATCGGAATATGTTATCGGATCGATTGTTGAATAAATCATTTACTAAATGAGACTTCGTAGAGTAAAATTGTTTTTTAAATTTACATCGATAAAGCTTATATAATGATAATTTTATCTTGTTGAAATGAATGTAAAACATTTGTTGAGACAATTTATTTAAACATAACTAACTTACCAACGCTAATTTACATGAAAATTTTGATCGAATTTAGTACATTCAATGTTTAAAAATTCAAGCAAAAAAAATGCATTGCCTTATAAAGTCAACGCTATTGTACTCTTGTTTGGATATTTGTAAGAAATAGAACAATGAAGTCTTGAAAATCATTGCGTAATTCGTAATTTGTAAAACAATGTTTTATTTGATTTAGTATATTTATTAGCCATTTTTTATAACCACATTAAAGAAAACCAATATACATAAAAACGTAAATCAACAAAGAAATTGCACTAAAAAGAAAACTTATTATTAAAATCATTAATTTTCTTTTTCTCTTTTCCATTTAAAGTTAATTTTAAAACAGAATAATCTCATACGTTGAAGTGAAATTACATTCTATCGTTCACGAGTCGCGCGAATTTTTTATACATCCACTCAACCAAGAAATAGAAATAAAAGTGTTAGAAAGAGACCACTCTCTCAAATTAAATATATATCATCTATTTTTAGTTTAATATAATAACATATAAAAATAATTAATCACGATAATTAATATTTTTTATTTATTGCACATAATTATGTTTAATATGATAACAAATTAAGTTTTCAATGTTTATATATTTTATCAAATTAATCTTAAAAATACATATAAAAACAAACAAAATGTACATATTTTGAGGACTAAATTTATTATTATACAAAAATAATAATAAAATATTAATATAGTGATTAATTATTCTTAAATGCTTACTGTTAGAATTGATAAGGATTATACTATTTTGATTTTTTTTTAAAAAAATAATTTGTTTAATATTGAAATAAAAAATTTTAAAATTAGACCGCTTATTGAATCTGTCATACCACTAATTCATCTTCAATTAAATAGATTATTAAAAATTTATAAAAACAAAAAAAATATTAAATATTTAGTTCAATTAATTTTTTGTCTAATTTAATTAATTTATATCAAATTTAGAATCAATCGATTTTGATCCAATTTGTTCGACCAATCAATTGAGTAACATTCAAACAACCTTAATTGAGATAGAGGGAAATTCATTTTACCTATAAATATAATTTAATATAATATTTTTGGACGATAATTTAATATAATTTAAAATAACTTAGTTGTATATTTGTATTGCCGTAAGTTGCTTTTTTGGCAGAAAATGTCATTTCAGGCATAATAAAAGCCGGAAAGCAAACAAGGCAACAATAAAATCAAGCGGTCTAAAGAACTCCACGAGGTCCCCGCGTCCACAGAATCAAAAGGTGTGGATTTAAAGCTTGTAATTTAACTCCAATTCATAAGCACGGCGGAATCCGAGCACAGCCTCGCTGGATTCTCCTTAAAGCGCACAAAAATACACACAACAAAATCGATCAAAGAGAGTAAGGAGGAAAATGAAAAAGCTAAAATATTTAAAATTATAAAATTTATCTTTTACTATGTTCAAAAAAAAAAATTATCTTTTACGGTATTCCCTCTGCAATTTTTTAATTAACCAAAAAAAAAAACCCTCACCTCATCAACTTCCGCTTTCTCGTTCCGGTAAAAAACCCGAAAACCCTAACTTTCTGTCGAGTAAAATCTCCTTCTCCCTCTCTCGCTGAATCCACCTTTCGTTTTACGTTTTATGGCCTTTCGCGTGAGTCTGTAGGTTTTCAATGGTGTGAAATCGAGGCCTTAGATCAAGATTTGAAGGATCTGTTTCTGTATATTTAGGTACATAGAATATATATTTTTTCATAGAGAAAAAAGCTATGACGGCATCTGAGAAAGAGCTGGAGCTACAGTTAATGGAGGCTGGAAACAGGCTCGTCGAACCCCCGTCGTCAGTCGCTGAGCTCATCCCTCTCCTTGACGTAATCCCTAATCCATCCTTTTACTATTTTTCCTTAATTTCGTTTTGCTCTTCGTTAATTTTTTTTTCCTTATTATTTGATTTGTCTGATTTTATTATGTATGCGTTTTCGAATTTTTTCGTGTGGTTCTTTCTGTGCAATTTAGTTAGTTAGATTTCCCCCATACTGATGTACTTTTACCCTTTTTTTCCCTAAGATTTTCTTCTTTTGCATTGTTTTCACGTGCTTATTTCTGCTCTTGTTCTCACTGATGTAAGATTGAATCAGTTTGAACGTGTTTTCTGCTAATGGGTATTGTTTAGCACTCTTCAGTCTAAACTATTGTAATTTATATTTATTGTGGATATATTGCCATGTCTATGTTTTTGAATTTGATGAATTACTGATATGCACGACGTGTTTGCTTTACTAAGACTTTAAATGCTGGAATTTCTTTGTTTTTGGATACAAATGCTATGCAGTAGCTAATAATTGGATGAAATGATACACAGTTTTGAGGTTTCTTTTGAATTCAAAATTGCCTAAGCTGCATTTAAGTGATTGCATATGTGAAAGTGTGCGTTTTTCTTGTCCATATGTCACATGTCAGGCTTTAAGTTTATGAAACCTGAGGATTAGTATATAATAGATATATCATTATTTTTTGTTTAGATAATTAAGCACCACCTATGTTTAGCAATTAATTTCTGACAGGCTAGTTAAATTTTTAATAACCAACTTGTGATGACATTGAAAGCATTGAAAATTAAGTTGGGAAGGATGTGTAGATATTGTGTGAAAGGATTCCTTGTAAGCAAGGATTTTGTTGGGCTTGTGAGATTACGATGTTATTGCATAAAACATTTATGTTAATTATAGATATTTTTGCAAATATTTAATCTATTTTTAAAGAATTTAACCTCATCTTTTCTATACCTCTAGGAAGATCTGTCCTGCCAAAATTTTGTGTCCCAAATAAGGAGCTATTAAAATCCACTATGGATGCTTGATAGGATAGAATTTTGACTCCATACTTGATGATGTCCTTATTTTTATGGTCTTTGCAACCTTTTGGTTTTCTTCTGCCCCAGAACTCCATTTACAAATGATAGCAATGTCAAAGAAGATTCTGGAATTGTGATATACCGCACAACTCTGGTGCTATTCCCTGTTTAGACAAAATTATGTGTACTCATGATGTCAAAAAAAAAAAGAAAAAGTGATACTAGTACAACTATTCGTTTTCCTTTGGTAGATTGTTTTGTCTGGAATCAATGTCTCCTTTAAATCATCGCTCTAGTTTAGCGTCTCTTAGGGTTTTACTACTTGTTCTTGAGTAGGTGGCTGCTGTAAAACCGTGCATGAATTCTGTTTTAGAATGCCCTAGGAATTTAGTAATGACTGCAGTGTGATTCCAGCGATGATTGTGTGCTGAAGTGTTTGGTTTGTAGTCAATTTGAAGTACAAAATTTTAAGTATTTTGGTTTTGCTCTCCTTATTTTACAAGGGGATAATTCGTGTTGCTTTTTTTTTTTTCTGCCAGCTTTACCCTTCTATTTCTGTTCTTGTGGAGCATTATAGCTGTATAGGTAATTTTTGCACTTCCTAATGATATGTGGGATGATTGATTGTTTGAATTTTTAGGTGCTTTAGCATTCCCGTGTTTTGCCTTACGCCAGTGCTTTTTATAAATAGCTTTCACATTGGTGATTATTGTTTATTCTTTTCTATCCCTCGTGAATATAGCTAGTTGAGAGTTGTCTTTCAAGGGTGGAACAATCACCAAGCCAATCAATGCAAAATGCACTGTCTCCATCACTCAAAGCATTGGTAGCAGAGCAACTGATCAGACATCCTGATGATGATGTAAAAGTTGCAGTTGCTGCTTGCATCAGCGAGATAACAAGGATAACTGCACCTGATGCTCCTTATGATGATGACCAAATGAGGGTACGTTGAATTCATTGCTTCAGGATACTTTGCAGATCATGACCATTTTAAAATCATTTTATGTATCTATTGCCTTTAATATGTATGCAGGAGGTTTTTCAACTGATTGTGTCATCCTTCGAGAATTTATCTGACAAGTCCAGCTGTTCATTCATTAAGAGGACCTCGATTCTTGAAACTGTTGCCAAAGTCAGATCGTGTGTGGTGATGTTGGATCTTGAATGTGATGCCCTTATTGTTGAGATGTTCCAGCATTTCCTCAAGGCAATAAGGTAAAAGCGAACTTCTTGAATGGAGAGTTCATTCTCTTGTTGTGTTTCATCATTGTTATTCTTCAGCTATTGTCTCCTAGTTACTGTCTGATTTGTAAGTTTTTATCTTTTTAAGTTTATTGCTTTTGAAAACATTCTTTTCAGTTCTTTGTCTTGGTCTCTTGTGGATGAACCTGTGCTTTTGCAGAAGCTGTTCTCTTAATGTCAAGTGATGATCATGGCTGCTGTGAAATTTTAGCTATGTGTTTAAAATGATTGACTGCTATATAGGTTTCTGAATAATGGAGATTATGCTCCCTCTAGAGTGTCTGGATTTAAACCTTTCATTAAGTAGTTGCCTATGTTAGGTAACAGATCTTCAGTTCCTTCTAATCTGAACAAAGTTTAAGTGCTTTTTAAAGAATTCTAAGTTCCTTTAGGGAGCTTTGTCTTGGTCTAGTTTTTAATAGAGCTTGTTTTCGTATCAAAATTTTGTCGTCATCCAAATGTACCACTACTTTAGTATATTACTAGTATGAAAAATAATAAAAATGGTTTAATATTCTGTGTCGAACATGTATTCTGAACCTTTATTTTCCTTATAATTCTTTTTGTTTATTTTTTCAGGGATTATCACGCAGAGGCTGTCTTTACATCGATGGTGACTATTATGACCCTTGTACTGGAAGAAAGTGAAGATATCCCTACAGAGCTGCTCTCCCCAATCTTATCTAGTGTAAAGAAGGATAATGAGGTCTGTTGTCATACAAGTAAGTTACTGCCTTTCACTTCTGCTATCTTTGCTTAATTCACCTAGGGTTTCTATTTCCTCTCAGGATGTTCTTCCTGTTGCTCGGAAGTTGGCAGAGAAAGTGCTTGAAAACTGTGCATCAAAGCTTCAACCATACCTAACCCAAGCTGTAGAGAACTTGGGAATTTCTTTTGATGATTATAGTCGTATAGTTGCTTCTATATGTGGGGCGACAGCTGTTACTGTGGAGCAGGATGATGCTGCTGTTGGAAAACTTGTGGTAATTACCTCATTTGTATCTTAATGTAACTGCTTAATTTAATGGTCTTCTGTTTGAGGCAATTATTTACTTATTTTGTGCTGTGATTTTGTATGAATTTCAACTCAGCATTATTTGCTACTTAATTATACAAAATTTAATGCTTTTTATTTGTATATTTTGTGTGTCAACACTTTGTTCATGGCTTTCTGTGGCTTATCTTTTAATTTTTTCTTTTGTTCAAACTATTCTTCAAATCAACAAGTTTTTGGCTCATGCTTACACCTTACTTATGTCTTCTATTTTTTTATTAACATAACTTAGTCTCCTACTCTCCTTATGTTTCTCTTTTTGGGTTGATTTGCTGTAGGATGATGAGAGAATACCAGCAGAGGCACCTTTGGAGAATGCAGCCCAGGTATGTTTTATTTCGTATATTTATTGTCAATTGTGTGATTCTTCTCTGTGCGTGCGGATTCAAGTCCTTTCTCTTTTCTTTTAATGTATTGAGGTTTTTTTTTTTTTTTTTTTTGAGTGTTTAATTCCTGAATTTGTCATTTATAAATCTTCAAAATTCCTATCAGGGGGGTAAAAAGATTCCTAAAGAAGCAGTTTCAATTGAACAAGTGGCCATTGTAAATGAAAAGACTCCCGTGCCAGTTGCTTGCAATGGCATTATGCAAACTGCTGATTCAATATCTGTAAAGAAGCAAGAGGATGATCACATTGCTGATAAGTCCGAGTATGAAACATCAACTGTGGCTGAACCTGATTTATTGGAAGCTGAGAAAGTGGTAGATCCAGACCCTAAGTTAGAGCAAAGTACCCAGGAAAAGGAGAGGAAATCTGATTCAAAATTAACTGAACCTTCTGGCAGCTCTCATGTTGATGAGAAGGAAGTTAAGACTATACCGGATCGTAAACATGACTGCAAGGATGATGCTGGTTCTCCATGTCGAGATGTGTCTGTTGATGGGGATATATCCTCTGAAAATAGAAGAGAGACAGATTTTCAGCATTCCTCTCCAAAAGCAATTGAGGATAAATCGACTGATGTTGCTTCCCCAACACCAAGTGGGACTGTAATTGATGATGGTCATTCCAAAAGGGTATCAAGGCCAAAAAAGAAAGACAGCGTAAGCAAGGAGACAACATGTTCTGTTGATGATGTGTCTAAGAAGGCGCGTGAAGGGACAAGTGATTCAGAAGCAAAATCAAATAGACGATCAGGAAAAAAGGGTTATACTGTAGTTTCCAAAGAGGATAATGCTCCGGTCAGTATAGATGAAACTAAGAAAGAAAGAGACATTGCAAGTGATTCAGAGGCAAAATCACTGAAGTCATCAAAGAAGATAGATTCAAGTGGTAACAACTTAGATAAATCCTCTGTAAAGCAACTGGAGGATAAGAATAGGCGAGCTCGGGGGAAAGTTGCTCCTGAGAAGGATGGAACAAAAAACTCAACCAAGAATGATGATGAGGTAATTTCTTTTTGGCTTATAACTTGTAATTTAGCTATTGTATTAATGTTGATTATTCAAAGCTTTGTGATTTATTTGTTTAGCTGTACTTGATCCTTCAATCAAGGGAATCATTCTTGCTTACTATTGATTTAGGAAGTGATTGGATCTCCAAAGTCAGTTAAGCCAAACAAACAAGATTCTCACAAGGTGGGGACCCCTAAGACAAATTCCAAGAGAAAGCATATGCCAAGTAAAGAAAAAGTAATGTCTTTTTGCATCTTTAAGGATGAAATTTTAGTAGTGGTGTATTGTAGTTTTGGTAGGTTGCTTTTAAATAAAGGTGGCATCTACGTTGCTACGATTTTTCATGTTTATTGATGTACTGTGTTTGTTTCTAATGTTCGAAGCATATCTAGACATAGAGATGGGCAAAGGGGCCTCTAAATACATGGAAAGTTTGAAAAAATTAAACATACCTGTGTCCAGCACTAACATCTCAGTCTGAGAAACACAGGCCAGAATTGTAGGTGGCCTTTGATGATGTTTGTGGGTTTGAACTCTTAATGATTTCTCCATTCTTGCATCCTTGATGATCATTTTGCTATTCACAGGCCATTTATCTTTTCTTGCTTTCTTCTTAATTCTCATGTTGGCTTTTTTCTGATTATTCCTGTGATTGTCTAGATTTATACCTTTAGATTTTCTTGAAGTGTTTAATTTTAGCCTTTAAAAAAGTTGTCTGTCTTTCATGTTGGTTCCTCATTTTTTTTTTCCTTTGTTTCTTAAAGATTTTTTCTTCTTTCAAAATTATGCCTATCTAGCGACATGCTGCATTTAATCATCTTTTAGGAAATTTTTCTTTCAAGAGCCATTTGACATTAGTTTGATATTTTCACAAGATTCCAGTTTGTGTGTTTCTTTGGAAACAGTATGCCTGCAATGCTGTCCTTATTCCTTTCTATAAAACCCACCAAACCAATGCTCTGCTGCACAACTATTGCATTCGTGTGAGTGCTAACCTATGTATTTTCGTTTGTTGTTTCTTGAGATCATAGCTAATTGTGTTTTGTCTGCAATATTGAAATTTGGAGTAAATAGGCTCAAATAATTCTAAACCTTTTATTCGACTCTGTTCATGCATGCTGCGGTCTGAAGATGGTTGAAGCAATGATATTACATATCATTCTTCCGGAGACGAATGATTATTTTTTTATTAATTCTTTTCAGTCTTCTGATTCTATGGAGTACGGTCAGAATCTTGTTGGCTTGAAGGTGAAGGTCTGGTGGCCCAAAGACCGTGAGTAAGTATATATATTTTTCAATTGTTTTAGAAATGATCCTCTGAATTAGAAACCATGAATTTTATTTGTTTATATATTCTTTTTTATGTGGATGCACTTGCGGGCATTTTTCTCAAATGTAATTGTGCTTATATATGTGGGAGCCCCCATCCCTCAAATTATATAATGTCAGTGAATTAAAGTTGGTCAGCCTTGAAGCTTATTATCATTATATCAGCTCCTTTTCCCTTGTTCTCTCACACTTGAATCTTTTATTTGCTGCAAGAAAAAAACTGATAAATGTAAAGTGTTCTCTTTCAAACATGGCATGTCTGCTAATTTCTTTCTCTTCTTATGGATGTTGTTTTGCAGGTTCTATGAAGGTTTTATTCATTCATTTGATTCTGCTAAAAAGAAGCACAAGGTGACACGTCTAATAAGTGGAAATTCATTTTAATGTTTTATTTTCCTTAGTATGTTACTGGAAGTTTTTCCTCTGACCATTCATGCTAGAATGTATTAAATTATTTTCTTCACTTTTCATTTGTTTATAGGTGCACTATAATGACGGTGATGAAGAAATTTTAAATCTTAAAAGAGAAAAGTGGGCTGTGATTGAAGATGAGTCAGGGTCAGATGAGGTGGGCACCTCATAAGCAATTGTATTTTTATTTGTTCATGTACTATGTTGCTAATGTTTCATTGAAACAGGAAGGTGCAGCAAATCCACCAAGTTCCGATGATTCATCTGACGTGTAGGTGATTCATATTTGTGATTCTTGAATGTTAAATTTGATTGGTCGACCATTTTGGTCCCAGATGGTTCTGTGCATTTTGGTCTTGTATGATGAACTTTTGCGTAGTTGGCATCTATAGTTTAAGTTGGTTCTTTTCCATTCTTTAGCATTGTTAATTTTATCTGAAATGTGGAGTTTATTTCAGGTTTAGGTGTTATATCTGGTGTAACTTTGCCTTTCTGTTTCACATTCTTTGTTTGGGCTTATCTTCTTTTCCCTTGTGATCACTTTTTATTGGCAGGCCTCAAAAGAAGAAGGCAAAAACCACTGATCTCTCTAGCAAGAAAGCTAAGATGGATGCTTCACCAAAAAGGTTATTAGATTCTTTCAAATGGAACCCTTGATATGTTCTTTATTTGATTTCTGAAAATCCCAATATTGGATGGTCAGGGGTGGAGGAACTTCGTCGGGGAAATCCAAGGGTAGTGCCACAAAGTCTGGTCGCAAAACAAAGGAAGATGCTAAAGTGGATGGGAAATCCAAAGATGGTTCCAAGAGTGTCAGTAAATCTGGCAATGACAGTGTTGCTAAGTCCAAGGATCATAGCACCCCCAAAACTGGCAGTAAACCAATTGACAATGCTTCAAAAGTAGACAAGAAGCCCAAGAATGAGGAGAGTGGTGAAACACCGAAGTCTACGAAATCCAAGGATGATGGAAGTGCCACACCAAAAGCTTCCTCAAAGTTAAAACAAGACGTTCCAAAGACGGCCAATTTCAAGCAGGAAACCCCCAAAATTTCGTCCCAATCTAAGGGTAAGCCTCTTAAGAGTGGGGGCAAATCCAATTCTAATGGCACTGGTAAGTCAAAATCTGGATCGTCAAAGGTGAAAGAAAGTGAAATCGTGAAAGAGAGTTCAACTGATTCAGCAAAAGTTGTGGGAAGTGTGAAGCGGAAAGCACCGAGTTTGTTGAAGGCGCAGGGAAGTGATTCGAAGTCTGGAAAAAAGCTGCAAAGATGAGTTGAAAGTCGCACCTACTGCATTGTCAATGCCAAGGGTTGGTTCTTCTCCAATGTGGAACTTGGGGTGAATTGTAGTATTTATTGTAGCATTTGGGTATTTGACGTAGTTCTTAGGTTTGTGGCTAGCAAATATTCGTAGTTAATGCAGTTTAAAGTGGTTGTACTTTGTAGGGTTAAGATACCTTTTTTATATAGATATAGTTTTTTTTTTCCTTTTCCTTTATTATTGATGCAGGCATTAGGATCACATTGGGTTTAGAGTTTTTGCCTTTGTACTAAAGAGTTGCTTCTATAGATTAACGTAATAGATTCGATTCGAGAAACTGTGGAAGCAGTGGTGGCGTATCTTTTTCTATCGAATGCCTTCCCCCCACCACCCCCCTTTTTAACGATTTGCTTTTTTTTGTTTGGTCCGATTACATTTTTTTTAAAGTAAATATAGAACTTGACTGATAGTACACGAGATAAGGTATTATCTATTTCTATATTTATAAAGTTTTTCCTATTCTTTTAAATTACAATTACAAATTAAAGTGGTGTCAACATTGCTGTTTGGCTACTGTGCTCTACGTAGAAGTAAACGAAATCGAACAGGTTTTGGATTTTCATCTTCGTTTGATATTAAGAAGTGCTGGATGGGTGGATTTAATTTTTACACATCGATTGGCGATAAAGCAAATGGGAAAGCGACTCGACAAATCCTGGGGAAGGCCAACGTGGGAAGGTTGAGGTTCAATGGCTTCACAAGTGGGTGGTCAGTGGCACTTAATTGTTTCATTTGTTTGAATTTTTGGTGGATTTATTTCTCAATTTTGATTAGGTCAACTTCAGTTTTTATATTTTTTGAATTGGTAAATTTCAGCAATTAAATATGTTTATTTAAATTTCGCTATTAATCTTGTACCATGTGCAAAGTTACAACTTTAATTTAGGATCTTTGGATTATTTTGTCTTTCTATTTTTTTGAATTACAAGATTTCAATTTTGATGAAAATGACAATCAATTAATTCATTTACCTATTTTTTTTGTGATTAATATAAGGAAACAACACTAAGATGGTATTGTATGTGTATACTATGTTTGTCACATTGGATTTTAAGAATAATATCTAATAGATTTAACAACTATCATTTGTTTAGGATAGAAATTTTAAAATTTAACAGCTACGCTTGTACTCTAAGAAAGTTATTTAAAAAAAAAAAACAAAGAAAGTTATTTAAAAAAAAAAAACTAAGAATTAAAAATGACCAAATGAAAGTATAGGTATAAGGATGAAAATCCATAATATACATACAATATAGAAATTAATAGCATAATTTAACTTAATATTTATTGGTCAAGTGTATATACTAAATGCTTGTGAAGTTGCAAGTATGGCGATATTCACATTGACCGGAGTTTTTTTTCTTTTCTTTTTTCCCTTTTAAAGAACATGTAAATTGAAATAACCAAAGGCCTAGACATTCAGTGTAGAGCATCATATTACATCATATCAGCCCAAGTCCTGGACACTCAGTGTAGTGTTGCACCTCAATTGTAGTACAACTCAGCTAATTATACCATTCCCTTTCCCTTTTTTTTGGCATGTATTATAGTTGTCGAAGCTATGAAATAATTAAAATGCAGTAACAGGAAAGATTGTGTTATTTCCCTTTGAGGGCCAAAGTAACTGCTTGAATTTTTCAAGATGAGGTAGCAGCTCATTGTATATATGTTATGGTGGTAGTGATTTGTGGCTACTTTTTTCCACTTGGAATTCTGGCATAGCAACTACATCATCGCCATGATTACATTCAATGAACATGTAGACTCACACCTTCATCATCATCATAATATGCTTATCCAATTTGGCAGCTTTCCAAGAACAAAAGCAATTCCCCAGCCTGTTGACTTACAAGGTGACCAAATATTCTTTGCAGCCCACTGTACGTAGTGGTCGTGCAACCCCCCATCTTACTAATTACGCATTATATGGCAGGTTAAATAGTAGTCAAATTTTATTACTGTTAACTTCTCTCTTTTGTTCTAGTGAATTATATGATAACTCTTAAAACTTTTGTGGGTATGGCTGCAATCCCCATTTGCTTGCCCCCCCACTTGGGCTCACCATTGTCATTCAAGTTGTAGATTTTGAAGCTCAAAATTCAAAAACAACATAATATTTTATGTGGATGGGACGGTGCAATTGGGTATCGAGCTCCTTTTTCATTGGGTTTTTGTCGTTATTGTAGTTGCCTGTCTGTTTTTGGTCGTTTGGTTTGGTTTACTTTATTTGGTCAATTCTTTCTGCTCTGCGAAATGTCATATAAACTCATAACATATCTTTAAAGAGGATGACAGAAAGAAAGACATGAAGATACGTTTCATGAAGCGACGGTGACCATTGACTTGATCTAAAGCTATTGGCGCTGGTGATGCACATGCAAATGCAAATGGGTGCTGCTGACCCAACAAAGAACAGAATATGTGTTAAACTCTAGTGGATGGGGTAATATAAAATAGGAACCCTCACATATTATGATTGATGAGGAAAAATAAACAAGTTTTTAATTTCGACGGATGAGAAGCAAAAATGAGGAGAGATGATTCATTGTTCACAGACAAAGATTAACTAACACATATGTTTGACTTATATATAATCGTGGGATATTAGCAGCAGCCATTATGGCCTGTTTAGGAAAAGGTGATGATTAGATAATATATTTATGGGTGGAGTTAGATTTAAATAATTTTGTTCAACTTTGAGTCAAACTCAATTTCATACTAGTATTTTCAAACTTGGATGGACCCTAATGTTTCTGGGGGCGTGCATGATGGGGACATATGCCTTTGTAAATGCTATTAAAATGCAAATCCTTTGATTTTGAGGCACTAGTGCTCCTAGAAAATGCAATTTGTAGCGCATGATCATCAAAGTACTGATATGATGCCGAGATAGTGGTGCTTATTTTACGGCTATTATTATACACACCAGATGACAGAATTATTCCAAAGACCATAAATTAAAATTTTAAGTGTTATAATATATTTTTTACGAACTAGATTAAATTGTTTGATTAATATACTTTTAAAAGTAAAATATTTAAAGGATATTAAAATAAATAAATAAAAATTTACTCTTTTATTATGGAAGATAAAAAATGTTTTAAATTTTAAATCATTTAAAATGTTATTTTTCAGTTGAATTATTATTTTTTCAATTGATTTATGCAATTATATCATATAGGCGTGAATTTTCAACATTTGAAATCTATTCTTCTATTTTTAGATTATTATTATGATATTTTGTAAATAAAATGAGATCTCATTGGAATAATGGTAATAGTTTGAAAAATTTTCAGGGTGCAATTTGACTTATACAAGTATTTTTTTTAAACTACTATTTGTAATAATAATAATAATAATAATAATAAACCCATTTTAAGTAAAGGAAAATGAAAATAAAAATGTAAAAAAAATCACGAATTTTAAAAGATTTAATTTTGAAAGTAAAAAAAAAAACACACACACACACGCACATTTTTGAGACAAACCATATAAATTGGGTTGAGGTGGGGTTTGAAATCCAATTCCAAAGATTCTTACCCAAACTCTTGCATTTACATGGAAATTCGAAACCATTATATTTGCATGTATGACAAGATATGCTATTTTATTTCAATGTAACCTTTTAGAATTAGAATAACATAGTGATTAGTGACATACTTTGCTCACATTTTCAAAACTCAGATGGGACCATTTCTTTTCTTACTAAAAACATACTCTATTGCTTGGATCAACTTGTAATTTGGAAGGAGGACAAATTTATGTATTCAATTTAAATTATAATTTTTTTTAATAAATAAATATGATTTTTGCCAATAAGGTTTTGATTTTATTAGTTAAATGTGGGTTTTCGCACAATTCAATTTGTTGTCTTTAGTGTTTGTCGGCACTCGAACTCATAATACTTTCAAAAAAAATTTAATGTAATTTTTAAAACTTTATACATACAAATATTTAAAGATAAAGTTAAGAAGTTTAAAAAAAAAATTGAAAGTTTTTTCTATATTAAGTGATAAGTAACTCCTTATATGTTTATTATTTTTACATTATATTCCTTAAAATGAACTATGAAACGTACTTAAAAATTTGAATTACTAAAAATACTAATTTTAAGTTAATTTATTTTTTTAACTTAGGCCTTGCTTGATAAAGCGTTGAAAAAAATTCAATCAACTAAAAATTAATAATCTCTAACAATTTAATTTTCTAAACATGTTTGATAATCCAAAATAAAATTTACTAAATAAAACTTTTTCAAAAAATAATCAATAAATATTATTTAATAGAGAATACATTTAATTATTAATTTTTATTTTGCTTTAATAGTCTAATTATAATTCGTATTTAATTTTATCTAATACACAAACTAATTTTATAACTTAAATTTAACATTTATTTTTTCTCTTCAATATCTAGAAAATGGAAACAAGTTGGAGGGCAGAGAAGATAATTAATTAGGAGTATTGGTGGCAATCAAGGGTTGGGCAGTGGAATAATGGGTGGTCCATCATCTATTCCTAAAGTTGTAATGCATTGAAGTAATTTGAATGAGAAATATCAGTGTGTGGGACTTTAAGGGCGTGGTCTCCGCTTCCCATAAAATAACATTCAATCAAGGTGGATTTGGTACGATTTATTTTTTATTTTACATTATATTATTTTTATAATATTTAATTTTATAGTCGTAATTATTTTTATATTAATAATAAATAATCGTATTACCCTTTTAAACTTACCCTTACTTTCTGCTAATACTGTGGTAGCTTTGAATTGATTATTACCATCCAAATTTATGACGTGACGTCACCATTTGTACGATAAAGACAGTTATAACCTCGTCAGGCACACGATCTGATTGGTCCCTAGTGGCGGTTGTACAGTACTGATCTCAGCTCCACAGTGATGATGAAGATGAACCACTACATACAATAGAGGCATACACTATTTACGTGTATGCTATGTATTGATGATCAATAATTATAGTAATATATGTTTATATACTCGTAGAGATAATGTATTAAATATCGTGTTTCCATCAACGGATTGTAAGGAAATCAGCCCATGTTTAAATATAAACATAAATTTACTAAACTTTATTTTCATTATATATTAATTAGGTGTCTAGGTTGTTTTTAATTTTATTTAGGAAAATAAGATATTTTTTGAGAAGGGAGTATAAAAGTGCAGTCAGTTAAGTGTGCTTTCTGTAGAGATGGTAGGAAAGTATGCTACTTGGACGCAATTTTTATTTAAGTTGCATTTTTTTATTTTTTTAATATAATTAATTTCTTTGGTCGAAGGGTTAAATGATGATTTTATTTTTGAGTTCTAAATTTAATTTCTCTCCCTTTCCCACTCACATTTATATGTTAAAAAAAATCATTAAAAAAATCACTTAAAACAATATGAAATAAAAAATATAAATGTGAGTGAGAGAGAAATCAAACCTAAGATTTAATGACAAAACTACCAATATTTAACCATTCAACTAATTAAATAAATTATACTAAATAAGTCAAAAATTACAACTTAAATGAAAAGTGTATCAACTAGACAAACTTTCTTACTACCTATGTTTTGTTTCTCTCCTAAAAACCGTCTATTTCTTTAAATAAAATAAAAAATAACTTAAAAAGGGGTAATTAAATTATTTTTAAACTTATTTACCCATTAATCTCAACCACCACAGTTAGTTTCCAACACAGAACTCAACTCTCTCTCTCTCTCTCTTTACTTTCTCTATAAACTGAAAGCTTCTAGCAGCTGTACTCTATGATTTGTCTTCCAACTATTCATAAATATTATAATAATGAAGTTAATTATTTATGAAGTTTATAGAAGTATGGTTAAAAAATGATAAATGTTTTATTTAACTTTCATTATATTTTATGGGATACATATTAAATTTGTCATGTATATAATAAACATAATTACATGTTATTATTTACTATCATAAAATATTAGTTTAAATTAAAAGTGATCTGATTTGGATAATGTTTATTGGATTGTAGCTATTAAATAAAATATGAGTCAAATATGTGTAGGTAGATGATGAGCTAATTAGAAATTAGGGTTAATGTGCAAATACTATAAATATCAGGATTATGATCTATAAATTACATATATATAACTTCTCTAATATCCCATATTTAGAAAAGAAAAGCAAGAGTCACTCTCTCTGAAAAGATTAAAATCACAAGATCAAATATTTCGAAAAACTAATAAATTGAAATACATTTTCACAAGATAAATCCCGATTTATTAAGAAATTTTAGGGTTGTATAACGAAATTTTGAAAACAATCCTAAAGATTAAAATAAAGAGAGGAGAATTCATATTTAATTTATAAATTAGTTGGTTTAATTGGAAGTGTAGAAGGACAGGTGTGACCGCCACCAGTACGTTCTGCCTTTGTTTTTTCCTATCTTTATAATAAAAAGTTTTGTTAATTATGATAAACCCAAGTAAAGAAATTTAGAGAAAGAATAAGTGAGGCTTTTGTTTTGAGGAATGAAAAGTTTTGTTAATTATTACAAGGTTATGATAATCCAGGTACATCAAGAATAACTGAGGCTTTCGTTTTCAGGTTTAGTTGAAATTATATAGGGTGAAAAGAAAGTACTCTCACAATATATTTACTATTTTATCTTTTCAAAAAATATATTATTATTTTATAAAATGATTGAGTATTCTGACTTGGAATTTTGCTGATGGGTAAATATCGACTTAAACAACCATTTAATATAGAGTATAAATTAAAAAAATATATATGACAAAATCTCAATCCGTTTGTGGAGTTAAAAATTTCCCGACACTTGTGTACGAAATAATTACCCATAAGTAATTATATCTTAGGGGTTAGTATTTAGTATATTGATAATGTACTTTTTTAAATATTTTATTATACACTTATAAAACACTTGTTAACTCTTGATTTTACTTATAAAATCTAAAATCTCCATTAATAGTATACCAAATATTATTCCTATTTCTTTGACACTAAAATAATTTTATCTATTACATATGTTTAGATTCCTCCACAAATCTAGTATTTTTTATAGTGGTTGACAACATTGGTTTTTTTTTTTTCTTTATAGTTGACAATATTATATTTAAAGATATAATTTATACATAAAAATTTAAACAATATCTTTAATACACCTTTTTTAGAAAAAAATATTTAGTGATTATTTACAATCATACTCTAACTGTTAACCATTAAATATTAATTTAATTGATATTGTTACTATTATATCAATTTAAAAGTGTAAATTCAAGCGTACAATTAAATCTATATTTTTCTAGAATTTAATGGTTTATGAATTTTTTTAAAATATTAAGTGCTTAAATATATTCGAATATATGAAATTAAGACAATAAAAAGGTTAAGAATGTAGCTGAGAAATTAAATTTTAATTTTTTTTAAATAAATTTACACATCTTTAAAAGAATCAAATTTAACTCGAATGTATCACATGAATCATAAAGTAAATAACCTTAATCAATAAGCTAAACATTAAAGTTTAAATATCACAATTTAAGATTTTATAATCTACTAACAGTATAATTTATTTTATAAATATAATTTTAATATTAATTTTTTTATGAAGACATTTTAATTATTATATAGTTAATAAGTTGATTATTTAATGACTATGGTATAATTTCAAGGAGAAACCACGTATATCAATTCTATATAATAGCCCTCTCACGATGAAATCATAAAAGGACAAGATAAAAGGGTTTCTTCTTTTCATTCTTCTGTCCTTCCTTCCGTTCCTTTGGGGGTTCTTTAATTTTGGTTTTTACTTTGGCATGAACAACAAAAAAAACCCTAAAATTGTGTGAAGTTCTCCTGGCCACTCATTACCGAAAACATCATGGATCTTGGATTTTAAGGTCTTGGTCCTGCTTTTGGCACCTTTTCCTTAAACGGGTTTAGTTTGTTTTCAGATCTGTCTCATTCCTTTTTAATATTTTTCTATGTATTGTGGAACAGTTTGTTTCTTCGTTTCGGTAAATTGTGTGTTGCCTGCTTTGTTTCCTTATATGGGAAATGCTTTACCCTTTCTTCCTTTCATCTAATACCTTCTTCTTTGGGACATAGAAATTGACAGAAGAGAGTGAGCACACAGAGGCACTTGTATAAGGCTATACTTTTGCTTTTGCGTGCTCACTTCTCTTTCTGTCAGTTTCCAGTGCCGGAATTTGATCTTAATTTCCTTTTGGTCACTTCTCGGCCTGTTTTGTTCCACGCTCTCTACTCTTATCTCTTGTCTTGTCTCGCTTATTATCAAATAACTTTCCCCCATTTCCCTCTCTCTCTCTCTCTCTCTCTATAATTATTGATTAATCACATGTGATCTTCCCTCTCCTCTGGGACTGGGACTAGTTAATTTAGACGCCAGCAAAAATACTATACTCTGGGAATATGGTCTATGTCTGACTGTGTCTCTTTTTTTTTTTCTATTTAAAATGTTTTAATTTATGTTTTAAATTCAATAAATAGCATCAAAGCGTGACTTTTGATGTTATTGACTATTCCTGATCACTGTGCGGATTTAACGGCAAGACTATGAATAGTATAGGACCATTCATGTTTTTAATTGCCTATTAGTAGCTATAGCTAGTATGGTCCTCCAACTAACCCTCTTTCTTTTCTTTTTCGGGTTTGTTTCTTGTTATTGTTTCTGCTATCCTCTTCGGTTTTTCTTTCCTTTTTTAATTCATGCGCATGCGATCATAGTCAGTACCCAGAAATTCGTCCTGCTTGGAGCTTGCTTTCACCTGAATCTAGCAGAATCTGGTTGCTTTCACTGATCTCAGTTGCAAATGGAGGTTTTTATTCGTAAGTTCAACTATAAACCCACACTTGAACAAGTGACGTGTTGCTTGTTTAGTGTCTGTGTTTAATGGGTGTTGATCTACAGCTAGTTCTTGCCTCAATTTAGGGAAATCAAGGTTTTACCCATTTTGCGGTGTATTTACCTGCTCTTTTTTGCTTCCATGGTGTTTTTTTGATGATGTACCGTGAGTGCTGAAGAGAAGAAGGGCCCTTGGGGGGGGGGGGGCTAGGGGAACTAGGTTTTAGGTTTCGTGATGAGTTTCCATCAACAGTTTGTCTGGTTTTTCATGTTCCTCTTGCAGAACAGGTTTAAATCATCCTAAAAACCCATTTAATCTTCGTTCATTTGAAGTACATGCATCCATCTGTTTTATGAATTGTTTCTTGCGTCAATATTTTTAAAGCTTATCACACTACAACTTCAAACTGTGTCCAGGTCTTTATTATTTCTTGTATATCCTAAAATATCAGTTGGATTGTATCAAGGTAAAGAGTTGCATGTAATCAACAATTCTCAAGCACTCTTTTATTTTTATTTTTTACATTTGTGATTACCTGCAAATAAAGATAAGAGTTTCTATGCATGTGTTATTTGAATGGTTTGATAAGTAATTGGGCGTATCAATGTTTTATTGTATGCACCTAAACCGATCTTGATAATGTCAAAGCTGGAGGATAAACGCTCTACAAATATGTGATACTGAAGGCTTTTTAATTACATACTGTTTATCTTGCAGTGCATGTATTGAATCGAAGAAAGGCAAAATGTTTTGGTCCATGTATAGTATCATCTAGGCATCTGCTGTTGTTTAACTTAATCTGTGTAAGCAAAACGAGACTAGTCTTTAATAAGAAATTTTGAAAAGAAAATTTAAATAAATAAAAGAGCAAAGAGTAAAAGATTGAATTAAACGGATTGCAGTGTCTGCTTACTTGATTCTTGAACCAATTTAACAATATGTTATTCCTTTCAGCAGGGTTTATTTTCCATTGGCAAAGCCTTGCTCCATGTAATTTGCCTCCTTTAGCTTATTGTCTTTGCTTTGTCCCTTTCTTTTTATATCTATTCACCAGCAAATTATGAATTAATTTAATCTTCCATACATTCAAGCTCTTGTGATTGATAGAAAACGGAAGCCTTAAATCATTTCCCAGCTATATATGTCTGCATTACTAAGTACCCAATGGTTAAAAGTTTTTTTTATCTTATTTCTATTTACTTAATTGCTTTTGCTGAAACCATCAATTAACATGCCGTGCAATGTTCTTCTCAGCGGACGACTGTGAATGGATGGGGTTCTCTCATTTGGTTTTATGGGGATATCATTATCATACATCAAACACTGAAATGCTCAAATCTGATTTCAAGGCTTCAAAACAAGTAAGAAAACATTGAATAGCTAATATTTGTATAACAAGTAGTATTTGTCTTGTTGCGGGGATGCGGGCCTCCTCTCCAACTATGCTAGGTTCTTGCTGGATTTAAGGGGGTTAAACTTTTTTTTCTTTCTAAAATAATAAAATAATAAACAAAGATATCATAATCGACTCGTTTCCCCATTATATTAGTAAACAAGCTTAAGTGGGCTTGCTGCTTTATGTGAGTGGTTTTTGCCTTCACTGCTTTTATGCTTTGTGCAATGAAGATTTTTATTTTATGTTTTTCCCAGTTAGAAAAACCACAAATGACTGGATAGAATTTGTATGGATGATCAAATTGTGGGATCATCAATGTCGGATTGTCTGCATATCCAGCTAGCTAGACTAGCTTTTATGGTTCTTAAAAATGAAGCAACTTTTTTGTCATCAACCTTTGCTGGGAATCTATCTTGGAGCAATATGGCAGAGAGTGACTGCTTCTCTTTTTGATGTAGTGAAACGATTTCTATTGGTCTACATTATTTAATTTATGGGGGAATATCAATGATAGTCGCTACTTGCTATACTCTTTTGTTTTGTTCGTGGAAAGCATTAATATAAACTGCTTCCTCTTTAGTGTTTTAGGAGCTCTTTCAAAAAAGCATCAAGTTAAATGTTGTTGCATGATTGATATACACAGGAGTAAAATAGAAGTCCAAAAGTGAATAAAACTAACCTGTTGTAAAACTTCAGACATTTGTACTAGTCATATAGGTTCAGGTATGTGGGTGTGGTTGTTTCTATTACGCTCAAAACACTGATCTTTGTGATGGATTCTCTTCAGCGACTTGCTTGAGATCTATCAATTTTTACAATGAAGAATGGCGCCGTGGTGCTTTGAAGATGAAAGAACTTGTCAGGAGCTGTTCCTGTTGTTCTAGTTTCAGACCATCTTTTTGACTTAATAGGTCACTTAAATTTGCCCTTAATTATTATAACCAGTCTTGTTTTCTTTTTGTTTTAATCGTATAATGGACGTGATTATAATCGGTCCCTATCTGTAAATCCCCTATGATGAAGTCAAACACCCTTCACTGAGTATTACAGTCGTGTTTCAAAGAGATTGATCATATGGAAGCTTTGGAAAGCCTTAACCTTTGTTCTGCGTTTATAATCTATGAGAAAGGTATCAAAGCATGATGGTGCATCCATCCATGTTTTAAGCCTTAAAAGATGGTTTGTTTCTTTCAAATGTTTTGATTCTTTAGAACCAATTATGTAAATATGGAAAGCACAGAACTACGTTAGGTAAGATCAAGCTGTGGGTTTGAGATTAGAGCTTTTTTACTATTAGCTTGTGGGGGGTTCTGAATTTAATCAAGAAAACAAAATGTTTTGCCTGAATTCTTGCAAGTGAAATGCTTACTTTGCATCATTTTTTTCCTTAATTTTGGTGGAGTAAATTAGTGATGGGTATAATAGATACATATAGGGTTGATGAAGTAGTTTCTAAATCTTTAAGATGGCCAACTGTTTAGCATATATCAGTCTAAATTTTGTGTAGAATTTAGGGTATTTATCATGTTGTAGGGAGTTGACCATCATTGGGTTTAATTATTTAATTTAGGCTAAATTTAGCCTTAAACAAATATGTCCTTATGCTTGAATTTCAGGCAAGAGCTGGTTAGAAATCTTTGTTTTCATGAAACAAGTATGTCCCTATGACCTAACCTACGGCGTGCCGTTTGTTTCAAAGCAATTGTAATGGCTGGATTTAAAAGCATCAAATAAATATATGTAATTCTGGTATTTTGTAGCAACAGATGTTTTAGAAATGCCTGGACAAATGCTTGTGCTTCATGTTAGCTGTATGTACTTGGTTGAGTGTACTATTATGAAGAAGAAGAAGAAGAAGAAACTGCAATTTTTCTGTCTGGCTGCGTTCATGGTAAGTGTGGGTGAAAATTAAGGCTTCCTTGAGTATTATGAAATTGTGTGCAACTGTTGTGTTTTTTGTTTTACATGCAGTGGATGATATTAGAGAAAATTGACTGTGTTACATACTCATCAAGTGAAAGTCATATTAGAGAGTACGAGTTAGATGAAATTTCAGTTTTTAAACTCTCTTTGAGACTTATATAATCTGGTACTTTCAAGATTTGCATTCATGGTAAAGGCTAATAGGCGATGATTTGAAACATTGAAGTTCATGCATGTATATATATATATTACTGTTGAATCTGGATGCCTTTTAACTGTGTTGTAATGGTGACCTTATTACAGTACTGTAGCAGGAGTGTCCAAGAATGTTGTTGAATGCCAAGGAAGAGGTTATATGCAAAGAATATGAGGATAGTGGGAGCCATAGCATATGATTTGTACGACCCGTGGGATTCTAGCACAAGAGACGTCAAGTCCATTATTACTTTCTCCAATTCGATCTTATCTTCTTGGCCTTCTAGTATAGTAATTTTTATATTTACAGTCAAAGCAACCGTTATTATTCAACTCTTTTATTTTATGCATATAACTTGCTAGACAGTTAAGTTGTCGGCTTTTTCTGCTTTAACCCCTTTTTTAAAAAAAAAATTTGGTGTAATAGAGACGGTTGATCAGGGAGAAGGGTCATCTCTATGAATTATTTGTAAAATGTTCCATTTAATTTAGCATTAATTGAGGCTTTTTTACGTAATAATCCAAAATGATAATTAAATATCAAAATGAGTCATCTTACAAATTAATATTATCCAAATAGGTTGTTCGTTACAGTATTTTTGGATGTTGCTTAACTGGTTGATGGCATCACATGGGTTTTAAAAAAAACAAGTTTTTATTGGTATTGTTAGACACATTGATGGCACAAAATTAAAATATAATTAATGGTTATATTTCGAAATAGCTATTTTAACTTAGGTGATAGAATGTAAATTTTAATTATGTAATTGTAAGTTTAATTTTCACTGACAGTATCTTATTTTTTTTCTCCAAAACGTAAGTTTTTACTTTATTATTATTTTGACAAAATAACGTTATTTGTGAGAATACATGAACTCATGGTTAAAAATCACACAATTTATCAGCTGAACTAAAATAACTATTTTATAACATGATAAATATAATAATTAATTATATTATAATCCAATGTCACAATGTATCAAGTGATATCGAAAAATACTGTAGTAAGCAATCTATTTCAGTAATTAATTTGTAGGACGGTCTATTTTGATTTTTTTTCTTTTTTTGGATTATTGAGGTAAAAAATTGATATATACAAGTGGTGAAATAATGGGCAATGTTTTAACTGTGAGCGTGCGTTTTGAGATATGATTAGATACCTTCCCTACATCGAGAATCGATCTAGTGAACTAACTAAAAGTACAGCTGACTGTTTTGACTGACTGACAGACACACGGATTTGTTAACTACCCTTAGGTTGATTTCGACGAAGACACTTCATCCAACAACATTACTATCTTCTATGCTGGTACGGTAAAAAACTACTTTTTTTGAAAAAATATTTGAACAAGATAATAGAGGGCGTTTTGCTTTATATAATCGTCTAATGTTTTGAAAGATTAAACCAAACACCAAAATATATTAAACAACAAAAATAATGGGCTAAGTAATTATTCTTTAAAAAATTGTTTTGACAAAATCAATCAACACTTTTAGCTTGGCCTTTTTACGGCTCCAATAATGTTTTTATTACGCTTTTACGGGAAGTGTCGCCTAACCCCTTGAGATTTGACAACAATAATCAGCTGTCAATTCCACTCGTCCTTTCAACTTTTATTTGCGGGGGATAGTGCCACGCCCACAATCCAACTTTTTATCATCCAAACATTTCGAAACCAAATTGCAATTTTGTGACCGAACACAAGATTCCTGTTTGACAAATATTTTCTAAATTTCGCGTCATTACAAATAATTATAAAAGAACGAGAAATATATTTAAGACACAGAAGGAGAAGGTTCATGTCAATAAATCAAAAAAAGCTAGTTAGCATCTTGTTTCTTCTGTGCAAGTATACGGTACCTAACAGCACCCAAACATCAAAATGGTGGTCATGGGAGAGGTTTTACTGATTACGTGTTCTTAGAGAGCACCCCAGCTGCAAATAGCAGGTTCCTTCTAGAAAACTGATCCAAACATAAAGTTGAACAAATATATACACATAAATAACCAGACAGACAATACAGACCAACCTCAGAAGTTGCATAAAAAGTGGAAATATATACGCATCTGATTCGGAAGAAAAGAATTACCTGTAAACTATACACAGAAGTAGACTTGGTTGCAAGGGTTTTCAATGATCTCAGCCTGTTTGGATTCGTCCCACTCCTGTTGATTCACCCATTTTACCATATTAATAAAAATTACCAGATGATACCATACCATATGAGACATTATATATTATATCATACAACCAAATTGCTTCACTTGTGAAACCTACTTTTCTTCATTCCTTGGGACCTTTGTGCTTGTTGTTACATCCCACAATTTTATGGTGCAATCCGCAGATCCAGATGCCAGAAGTGAGCCTTCACAACTGGATGTCCAGCAACAGGAAAAAAATGTCAAGAAACTCAGGCGTACCACCATCTCAAACTTGCTTTATATATGAATTTTTAAGACGTAATTAGGATTATCTACACTAGGAGCTAGGTTTTCCACCTGAAACCAAGTGCCCACACACAAGAGGTGTGACCCATCAAAGGTGTAATGCACCGTCCGCTTGAAAGGTCCCACGTCATTATCATCCCATCTTCATCACCAGATGCCATATATCGACCATCAGGGGACATTGCTAATGACAATATCATACTTCTATGACCAATGAAAATCCGAACACATTCTCCACTTTGTACGTCCCACAATCTAACTGTTTTATCACTAAAGCCAGTGGCAATATAGTTGCAGTTGGCATGCCATTGCACACACTGAGAAAAGAAGATTGAACAATTTGTGATTGGTTGAAATATAATACAAGATCAAACAAGAGCAAGAATTTTTCTTTTACAAATAACACTAGAAAACTCTGAAATCCACTTTTATTCAACATCAAATCGTGCAACTTTTTTTACGGGCTCAGATCTAACAGAAAAGATTGGCCACACAGGTGAGAATAACATTTAGAACAACACATCAGAGAATAAAAAGATAAGACTACTTACATCAACATCAGACAAGTGCCCTGCCATTATTCTCAGAGGTTGTATTCTGTCCATCGACCAAATCCTTGCTGTTCGATCATGAGAAGCACTGGCAAAATAGTGACCTACAGGACTAAACTGCAGTAGGAGATAAGGACATCAAAATGTATTAGAGGCAGAAACAAAAAAAATGAAAACAAGGATTCTCGTTCCAAAGAAGGAATGGAGGTGAGGAACTTTAAAAGTGGTATATATTATCAAACATCCATGGAAGAAAAGTTATACCTGAACATCCCATACAGGATAATTATGACCCTTGTAGCAAACAAGATTTGCATTTAGTTTTGTGCTCCATAAGCGAACTGCAAGAAATTTGTATATAGGATTGAGAGTAAAGTATTAAAAGAGAAGGGAGGGAGGGAGGTGCGGAGGTGAAGAAACTGAGATGCGAGGGAAGAAAATCCAAATGAGCATGCTATATAGTTTAACGTACTTGTTGTATCTACTGAAGAAGAAAGAATAAAATCACCAAGAGGACTAAAGGTGGTTGAATAAACTGGTGCTGAGTGACCCTGAAACAATGTATAGGACCTTTTCCCACCATTTGGCCCCAGAACCTGTTCACTTGAAGAAGAATCATTTTCAACTTGCAGATTAGCTGACACCTTACTGCGCTGTCAAACAGAGATATAAACAGGCATTTTATAATTTCAGGCATATCAAAAGAGGTATCCAACTATTTTGGATAAAATTTCTACAGATACTGTGCAGCATCATGGGGGGGTAAACAAAAACAGTCTTTTTTACTTACAACTTCCACCTTGTTGGCCCAGCTTTGCCATATCCCAAACCTGGGGTGCAGAAATCAAATTAGCAACCAATATGTTCCCTAGAAAAATGAAAAAGAAAGCAATAAAACAGAATCATATATCAGCCAAGCTATGATTTAAGATACAACCTTCAGTGACGAGTCTGAGAACCCCCCAGCAACCAAAGATCCATCATGGGATATTGATGAACAATTCAGACTGATGCAGGTTAAATAAAGCACAATAAGTACCTCAAAAGCATTAGAAAATCAAGATGACCATTAAATCACCCATTCACGGATGTTACCCATTACGTGTGTTGAGGAAAGTATAAAAGCTGACTGATGGTAGTGCAACACTACTCAATTGTACACGGTTTCTTAAATCCTCAAGAATAGACTGCTCTACCCCAGTTGACCTGAAGCAATTGTTAGAAAAATTATTTAAGGAAACAGCATAAACCACTGCATAGCATAGCATAGCAAGCATTATAGCTTTCGCCATAGATTTTACATGCAGAGAAGTCCCTTTGTTCACGATAGTCTAAAACCAAAAAACTATGATGGTTTACATTCAGTGGAAATTTAGCGCACTACATTAAGAATCAATTTTACATCTGATAAAAATAAAGAGGGAGTTACTGAAAGTACATTAAGGGCAAAGGGAGCTTTGGTTTCACTCGTGGTGCTGCTGAGGTTGTGCTAGCCTCTAGACGAGCACTTTTTGTTGTTGCATTAAGAGCTTTCTCCTTTTTTGACTTTTTGGTTGAAGCACCTTGCTTTCCACCTTCAATTGATCTTTTCTGAACAAGAAACAGATAAGACAAATCAAAGAACAAAGATCGGATTTGTGCATTAATCAAAAAGTAACTTCATGATCCTATAGTAAACTTGAAAATCATGTATAAACTAACAAAAGCAAAATACATACAGTGAAATGCTGAAGGGAAAATAATGAATTGTAAGAGGCACTTTTACAGCAGAACGTACCTTAGTCTCATCTACATCCCCCTCTTTGTTCTCTTCTTCTGTCTTTTCAGAATCAGAAAGCAAACCTCCGGCCTTCTCCAAGCGTTCTTCTAAGGAGTCTTCGAGCAACTATGAGAAGCATATAAAATCAAAGTCAATTACAAAAATGTGAAGAAGTATACACTATATTCAGTGGAGTAAAATAATAAAAGTAGGAATCAACAGAGCTGATGGCAGCAGGAACCTTTCTTCTTTTACTAATGGAAGGGGAATTATGTGTGCTAAATTACATGGAAAATTCATTTAGAAAGATAATTATAAGAGCAGTTCAGCGACTCACTCCCCAGTGTATTTCTTTCTGGTTTAACTGATTAGCTGCATCCTGGCAGCTCCCAATAAGTGTTACAACCTCTGCATCATCAGAAATGGAACTGGGCTGTCCAGAAAAAACTGCAGGGAAACAAAGAAAACCATGGTCTGACGCAGCATAACCTCTTCTGTCATGTGCAATGCAGAATATGAACAATGAAAATGGCATCACCTTGAAAGTTGATGTGCTCGTTGATGACCCCAAGCATTGCAGTGGACTGTGTTTTATGCAAATATTGCAACAGAAGGTCATAGGAATACTGCCAAAATGATTGACAACCATTTCAGCAGTTAATGAGGAAATGGATAGATCCCTCTCTAATCTTATTAGCAGCCACCAAAGCAAGAATTTACATGTTTTACCTGACATATCTTGATGTTGACTTTACTCTGCCTAAGAGAACGAGCAAATTCCATTTCCTGATTAAGGAAACAACAACTGATGGTGAGAACAAAAAATTGGCAGCAACTCTCATAAGTGGTATCTAAGCAAAAGTACAAAAATAATAGGATGTTCCACCTCTAAATGAGACTGAGAAAGAACCCCTTCCAACTTTTGAAGATCACGTGAGTGCATCAGTTCATGGTCTTCACGAAAGGCCTTAAAGAAAGTCCTAGCTGCAATTAAAAAATCAAACTTATTTGAGACCAACTTATCAAAGTTGCTATTGGAATAGCCCACTACAGGAGATCGTTAACAGAATGAGATACGAGAGAAAAATAAATCTAGTAAGTTCTGATATATATATATATATATATATATACCCTCTTGTAGATGTTCTTTTGCCACCATATCCATGAACGAATGTATAAAGACAGGATAAAGCACGCGAAGCAATTCATGCTGCATGCATGCAAAGACTAAGTTATGTCACTGATTTAAAAACTCGTACAATAAATATCAAAACTGATTACCTTATATAAATCAAGCGAACCATAAGCCCATGACCTCAGCTTGCTATACCCATCCTGGTACCGTGCCACATCATCCTCCGATCTGAAAACAAGCACAGTGATGAGGAAAAAGGAAAAGAAATCACAATAAACAGTGAAATGCAACCAAAAAAAAGTAAGCATTCATCTTCTACGCAGAAATAATCTTTCTATTTAGCATTCTTTACTGCACCATCGAAATAGTCATTCATGTTCACAAAACATTTGACTAGTTTTTATCCAACATGCAGCTTACTTAGGTTATTACAGTGAAATTCCTTAGAAGAGTCAGAGATTCCAATTTTGAAATATTAACTAACTTAACTTCTTCAAAATTTACGCCATTCCCCATATTTTAAACAAAATTTCAATCTTGAACGGTTTCTATAGCGGAAATTAAAGTAAAACCGAACATCATCAAAAACTGATTCTACACGTAGAAAAAGGTTATGCTGACCAAATAAGTTAACCAAAAACAATGTAAAATGGAAATTTGCTGGAGTCTGAGAGTTAGGATTTGCATAGAACTTACTGGGAGAAGCGGTGAATGAACTTAGCTAGTTCAGGGTCGTTGTGGAAATCGACAGGAGCGGAGTCCTTGTTTTGAAGATCCTCTAACAATTGCTCCGCTTCTTTAAACCCTTTCTTCTTCAAATAAGCTGCTACGAAGCTATTCACTGCTTGCATATTTTCCAATTTTGCTTTTCTCCCCTACAACCTCAAAACTAAAGAAATAAAAATTAAACCAAACCAAAAACAAGCATACACCTCTTCGCAAATTTTCTTCTCTTTCTTTTCTTCGCTGGTTTCCCTGAGCTACGACGAATTAGGCTATTTATATATGGGTTTATATTTCGCTAGGCCCATTACTAATTGGAACCATATTGCCCGATAAGCCTTTTAATGGGCTTACTAATAATGTTTTTATGGGCTTAATCTAATCGAATCGATTTTCTCCCTCAGCCTAAAAACATCTCATTTTTCTCCCAAACATTTAATTCACACAAATAAAAATAATAATAATTTGATATATTTATGATAGAATTTATTAATTGAGTTAAGAAATCATCATTTTTATTTAATTGATATTAATAAATAAATAAGACATATGAAAGTTGTCGAAACCATTTTAAAATCGGTTTTAGAAAAATGGGGATCGACTTTAAAAACAAAAATAGGAGTCGCCACCAATCCTTTTTTACTTAGGTGTGATTGGATCACCTTATAAAACGTTTCATTTTAAAACATTTGATTTTGACCTACGAAAAACGAGAAAACGGGTTCGGGAGTCGGTTACGTATGAGGAAGGGTTAGCACCCTCATAACGCCCAAAAATTGGTACCTAATTGATAAAATCATGTCCAAATGTTTGAAATTTAAAAAGTTTAAAATAAGATCCCTTATTAGAAGTAAAACCAAGATTTACCTATTTCAAAGAAATATAAATACCACATCCAATAAGTTAGGATACAACATTTTATAACTTTGAAGCTAGGTGTATCTTTATTTTAGAAAATTCTTACCTCAAGACACAAAACATCACACCCAATAAGTTAGGATACAACATTTTATAATTCTCAAGAAAAAGTTTTTTATTTGAAAGTTAAGATATCTTTATTCCGAGAGAATATAAACATCACATCCAACACGTTAGGACACGATATTTTTTAAACCCTCGTATTTAAAGTTATCTCATGATTTACAAAACTTGTTAAAAGGATATTTGGCTATTTATCCAAACGGAAAATCGCACCAACACGTTAGGGCACTATTTCTCGAATTTTTAAATACCGAAACATTGCCTCATTTTAAAACTTTGGATAAATATAGTAAAAAATATATTTTAAACAATAATTTATGAGGCAATATTACATTTATACGTGAATATCAAAGGCAATTACAACACATTAACATTTAATATTAATATAGACAATAAAAATATAATAGTACATATAAAATAAAATAGCACATGAAAAATAGCATACATAAAATATTAAAAATATAAAATGATATATAAACAACAAAAATAGCATAAATATATTTGAGAAAGTAAATAAGTTTTGACAAAATCAATTGATTCATAACTTAAAAACATGCTCATAATATTCTAATATGTAAAATATGTTAAAGAATAAACAATGTTATACTATATAAATAATTTCAGATAAAAAATATATATATGGGATATAAGATTATATAATACTTTTAATATATAAGTTAAGAAATAGTATGTAAGTAAATAATCAAATTAAATAATAATCAATAAGAATTTAAAATACATAAGGATAATATATAATAAAAATATACAAGTTTAATGAATTAATATATGAATAATAAGGGTAATATAATATATTCAAAACACTTAACGAATATTATAACATTTAAAAAAAAAATAGAAAAGTATAAAAATGATATGGATAAATAAAAAAAAGTTAAAAAAACGCATATGTCAACCTAACTCCCGCAATATGAGGATTCAACGAAATTCCTCCACCAAAATCTAACTCGAACGGAAGCAGCACAAAAAGAAATGAAAATGAGCGAAGACCAAAATAAAAACAAGCCACAGAAAATAAGAACGCAAGTGGAAGAGAAATTTGAGTGAATGCTCTCAAGAATTCTTATTGCTTTCCACATTCCAGTGTCCTTTACAATGAAGGGAGAGGCCTCTATTTATAGTTGAGCCTCCCCAAATCCAACGGTACAGATCAATTACATCAACAGCTAAGATTAAAAGGTATCTACAAATTAGATCTCTAAGATTACAAAATCATATCTTTTAATATTACATGCTATATCTTCTAAGATTTTATATCATATCTAAGATTGCATACCATAACTTATAGGATTGCATATCATATTTAAGATTGCATATCCTTGAAGATTGTACTTCCATATACGTCAAGCTTGTAGATGGACCTTCAATCTTTAAATGATATATTTTGGACTGGACTTGGACTTTATTTTATTATTTCCGGTTTATTATTTTTTGTATGGGCCTAGGCTAAATTGGGTTCCTACAGCTGCCCCTCTTTGCTCATTATTGTGAAACAAGAATAGAGCAAAGACTATAAAAGGACCAATTTTGCCCGGTCTTGGTGGAACCTTGGCTTCTTGGTCTTCTTCAAATGACTTCCAATCCGAACAGCATTGGATCTTCATCTTGATTTCAGTGAGTTTGATAACTTCAACTTCATGAAGGCAATATCCACTATCTTTTGATCTGCTCCACTGCAAACTCAAGGATGACCAGACTGATGTCTTCGATCTGCTTCCTGCAACTTCAGGAACGTCAAATCTGCTATTTTCAATCTGATCCCTGCAAGCTCAGGGATCACCGCGATCGATGTCTTCGATCCGTTTCCCGCAACTTCGAGAACGTCAAATCGCTACTTTCAATCGATCCCCGCAAGCTCGGGGATCACCGGTGATGTCTTCGATCCATTTCCGCAACTTTAGGAACGTCAAATCGCTACTTTCAATCGATCCCTACAAGCTCGGGGATCACGATCGATATCTTCGATCCGCTTTCTCGCAACTTCGAGGAGCGCCAAATCGCTATTTTCGATCGATCCCTATAAACTCGAGGATCACGCATCGATATCTTCGATCCGCTCCCCGCAACTTCGGGAAGATCAAATCGCTATCTTGATCGATCCCGCAAACTCGGGGATCACCAGATTGATGTTTTCGATCGCTCCCGCAACTTCGGGAAGATCAAATCGCTATCCTCAATCGATCCTCGCAAACTCGGGGATCACCAGATTGATATCTTCGATCCGCTCCCGCAACTTCGGAAGATCAAATCGCTATCTTGATCGATCCCGCAAACTCGGGGATCACCAGATTGATGTTTTCGATCGCGCTCCCGCAACTTCGGGAAGATCAAATCGCTATCTTGATCGATCCTTGCAAACTCGGGGATCACCAGTTGATGTTTTGATCCGCTCCCCGCAACTTCGGGAAGATCAAATCGCTATCCTCAATCGATCCCGCAAACTCGGGGATCACCGATTGATATCTTCGATCCGCTTCTGCAACTTCGGGAAGATCAAATCGCTATCTTCAATCGATCCCCGCAAACTCGAGGATCACCAGATTGATGTTTTCGATTTGCTCTCGCAACTTCCGGGAAGATCAAATCTGCTATCCTCAATCTGATCCCTGCAAACTCAGGGATCACCAGATTGATATCTTCGATCTGCTTCCTGCAACTTCAGGAAGATCAAATCTGCTATCTTCAATATGATCCCTGCAAACTCAGGGATCACCAGATAGATGTTTTCGATCTGCTTCCTGCAACTTCAGGAAGGTCAAATCTGCTATCTTCAACCTGATCCCTGCAAACTCAGGGATCACCAGATTGATGTCTTCGATCTGCTCCCTGCAACTTCAGGAAGATCAAATCCACTATCTTCAGTCTGATCCCTACAAACTCAGGGATCACCAGACTGATATCTTCGATCTGCTCCCTGCAACTTCAGGAAGATCAAATCTGCTATCTTCAATCTGATCCCTGCAAACTCAGGGATCACCAGATTGATGTCTTCGATCTGCTTCCTGCAACTTCAGGAAGATCAAATCCGTAACTTTACCGTTATCACTTCACTGTCAACTGAAGGACATATCATATAGACTTGGTTTCATGTATTATGAATGCAACATGTCATGGAAGTGATTCATTTTAAAGAATTAGGATGCAATGATTGTGATGAATCAAATGCTCCTAATAAGACTTACTATGATACAAAGATGTCATGAGTATGATTCCTACTTTAGGTGTTATCACTCATTTGTTTTTCCATTCTTGTTCATCAATCATGCTCTGTTCAACCAGCTTTTCCCAATGTAATTTTCGAGTCGGCTACATACTGAACCTTGGACATAAAGTCGGTATCTCCCATTGCAACTTTCAGGGGAATGACATTTGGTTTCTTTCATATTTCTGTTACCACTCAGAGGTACAGAACTTGTATCCTTTTCAATCTGTTACACCATCCCCTGAGTGTAATGACCCGATGTGTGTGATTGCATAGATGCAGGGAATCCTGACAATGATCCCCCTTTTACACTTGGCTTGACCTTGTTCGTCATTTGTCGATATAGTATTACCAACGAAATTGTCTTATCTAATAAGAATTTGAAGAGATAATCATTTTTCATCGTTCCCAATCCCTTAGGCTTGGTGAATTCTGAGCAATAATCCTATTTCAGATTCCTATTTTATTTAGAAACTTTCTAGAGTAATATGCGAAACTTCTTTTATGAAAGTGTTATTAGTCTATTAATCGTTATTTTAATATAAAATGCTTGAAAAAGAACACAAAAATGGACGAGAAAGAGATTAGTCAGGAGCATAGCTCAGAAAAATAATTTAATCAAAGATAACCCAAGCAAAGAAAATTGATTTGGGTGTATCTCAAAAAAGAATAAAGCAATCAAAGATAAGGAATTCAAAAATGGGTAAGATGGAAGTTAGGTGCCCCAGATATCTCAGCCTGAGCTTCTTTGTTCCAACTTCTTAAGGACCATTTTAAAATCAATATGTATTTAGGGGATCCTAAGTACTTTGTCGATGCCTTAAGGCGTAACATACTTCCTCATTGCTAATTCCGACGTAGCAAGACTACTATATGCCCCACTTTTATTCAAAATTTGAGCCGGCCTTTTCGGGTTTTCAACTCAAAGCCCCTTTGGTCTCAAAGCGCCCTTTGCGGGTTTTCGCCTTGGCCTCTCCTTTTTTTTTTGGGGGGGGGACTCAAGGCACCCTTTGCGGGTTTCACCTTGACCCTTTTCCCTTTCAGGTAAAATCCTTCTTAACTAAACTTGAATTCACCAGATTAGGCATGTCTTCATCTCGATCAATATCAATACTCCTCCAAAATAGGCCTTTTCAACATAAGGTATTTCCCAATTCAGTTGATGCTTTCCTCTAAAATCGTTTTGTAAAGGAAAAATCTTTTTCAACATCAGATTTTGAATTCCCTAAAATGAACTTCTTTAACGTAAGCTCGCATCATATGACCGTGGTGGATAACTTTTAACCTTTTCTTCGATTAGGGTCGAATGACAAAACGCTTCAAATCCATAAACCAATGGGTAACATGTCGCCCCAGCGAAGGTTCTGGCCGATGTTCAATAAGACAGAAGGTAACGGTAGCTTCTTATGCCAATCCTTACAGGTCTAAGTCACCTTTCATAATTTTTTTCTCTTTTTTTTTTTGGCAGCTTTTTCATGACGGTGACATACTACTACGGGATCTCGACAAAGCGTAAACTTTAACTTTATACGATTATACATTACGTCTTTGGTATCGATCCTTTCCTTTATTCATCATTTTTTTTATGACTGTCGACTTTGCAATATTGGCATATGAAGCAACATTCACCCTCTTAGTGAAATAGACAATGACCATGACAATGAATCGATGTCAACTTGAAGCATTTGACAAGATTGACCCCATAATATCCATGCCCCACATATGAAAAATTTGTGAAGAACTGGAGTAAGCCCTTGAATATTGTCTCCTTAGATATGGTATAGTTCATACCATCTCTTTCTCTGCAAATTGGTAGTGCCCAATCCTCATATTTAGGGCGCTTCTTATTAGCCCAAGCATGTCCTGATATGATCATGCAAAACGTCTTTGAGTATTTTTGAAAATAACTCAATAATGTCCGCATTATTACTATGGTAAGATGAGCTTCGATCTTTACCCCTTTTCTAGGCCCACAATATCCAATGTCCCTTTGTAGAGTAAAGTCTTTTTTCATCTTGTTAAACCATTCTTAACAAGTCAGAAGAGATGTCGCTATCTCTGTCATCTTCAAAATCCTAAGATCCCCTAGACTCATATCTTGTTCAAAAAGGGAGTTAGTAACAACGTTGCTCATGACATTGATATCTGGATACCTAGATACGAAGACGAGCAAATCCAAAGAATAAATGATTCTAAGGATGATTATTGATATGGTCATGAATAAAGAATGAAAGAATAAAAACCAAAGAATGTACAGTTTAAAATAGAAAGAATAAAAGAATATGTGCTCAAACAGATGCATTTTATTGAAATAAAATTTTGAACATAAGCCTATTTCACAAAAGAATTCTTGTTGCCTCTAGGCACAAGACAACAAGCCTGTTTTGAACATTACTCTAGATTAGCCCAAAAAGTACAAAGATTTCTTCCACAGTCTTATTATTCAAAACACTCTCAAGTACACAAGGGCTTGTAAACTTTGTTCTCTGATTTCCTCTTGGCTTTCAATTTCTTCAAAGGATCACAACTTTCTTGTCTCCATGATTGGATAATGGGTTCTCCACACTGGGTATATCATCAATCTTGAAAACTCCCATCTTAAGAAGTCTCTCTACTACCTTTTTGAAGGCAATACAATTCTCTATTGAATGCCCCGTTACTCCTGCGTGGTAATCACATTGAACTTTGGAGTCATACCATTTAGGATATAGGGGTTGTAACGGATGCAGATAATATGGAGACACTACACGTGCCTCTAATAAAGTATCATATATCTCCTTATATGTCATTGGAATTGGTGTAAATTGGAGCTTTTTGAAATTTTGTCTAGAGCCTAATTCTTCTCTCGTCGACCCTTGTTGTCCAGTCGTAACCACTGCCTTTGGGTACCCTTTATTGTATGTACTCGTATTATTCACCTCGTCATCTTTTTTTCTAGGAGTGGATCTTCTAGTAGTTTCTCCCGCTTCAATCTTGCCACCCCTTATGGCATTTTCTATCATTTCACCCGCCATGACTATATCTGCAAAACTTTTAGTGGTGCTCCCTATCATATGAGTAATGAATGGTGCCTTTAGAGTGTTGATAAATAGCATAGTAGTTTCCTTCTCTAAGAGAGGTGGTTGGACTTGCATAGCTACTTCCCTCCATCGCTGCGCGTATTGTCTAAAACTCTCGTTTGACTTTTTTTCCATGTTTTGCAACATGATTCGGTCAAGCGTCATATCTGTAACATTGTTGTACTGTCTCATAAAGGCTTGAGCCAAGTCCCTCCACGAGCTAATGTTAGTGCGGCTGAGTTGGTTATACCACCTAGACGCTGCTCCCGTCAAACTATCTTGGAAACAATGAATCAGAAGTTGATTATTATTCACATAACCCGTCATACGTCTGCAAAACATCGTGATATGGGCTTCGGGACAGGTAGTTCCATTGTACTTCTCAAATTCTGGCATCTTAAACTTGTGAGGAAGTACCAAATCTAGGACCAGACTCAAATCCTTGGTATCTATATCATGATGATGGTCGGCGTTTTCCAAAGCCTTGAATTTTTCCTCCAACCACTTGCAACGATCCTCTAACAGTTTCGCAGATTCAGTTTTGACCTCCTTTCCCTCTATTACGTTTAAATCAGGGATAACGGAATTAGTAGGGTCATCTCCTGGGTTGGATCCCACACCAATTTGAAAATTTGCAGGCAATCCGGCGTCAGGTTGCCCTTGCTGAGGCCTTATTATGACAGGTGGCCTTCTGGAATATTCTTCGTGTAGAGCTTGCACATGTATTGGAGTGAACTCTCTAGGCAAATCCTCATTGTCCTCAACATTGATTATAGGATCCTTTACCTTATCTATTATCCCATTCATCATCTGGGTCATTTGGGCCATTATGGTCTTTTGGGCTTCCAACATCTGTTCCCTCATCTCTTGTTGGAGTTTCGCCATCTGTTCCTGCATCTGGTCTTGCATATCTCTTTGGAATTGCTCCATTCTCTGGTCCATTTTCCTTGACTTAGCTCTCGTACCGTAAGGGTGTTCAGCTTCCAGATTTTCTTTCTCTCTCTCTCCTATAATTTAAACTAATTAGGTTCTCTCTATGGATTTAAATGCATATGATGTAATGCAAATGCATAAATGTAAAGGGGCATCGATTCTGATCAACTTCATTGTAAAAAACTTTATTAGAAAACAAATTCTTTTACATAAAACTGTAACACCCCTTACCCGTATTCAACGCCGGAATAGGGTACGAGGCTGTAACACCCCTATAAATGTAACACCCCTAACCCCGAACCATCGCCGGAACAGGGTTACGAAGCATTACCGGACATATCAGACAATTTGCAAATATAAATTTTGTTTAATATAAATTTCGTGACATTTACGCTTATTAATATATAAAACCCCTGTAAAATAAATCGTATTCATTTCAATAAACAACCAATTTAACCAATTCATTTGATAAATTCATTTTCTATTCTAAATACCTTCTAATCAAACTCAATCAATATAATATCAACTTAAATTTATCAAAATATTAGTTAGATTAAAATAAATATACTCCTTTCATTATAATTTTTAAACTTGTAATACTAACATTTTTAACCATTTACATTCAAAACATAATAACATTTAAACACAACCTACGTACATGCCACATTATAAAAGGAAATATACATCACCAAAGTTTCTTTGAAGTCGGTGCGGCCGGATCTTTGGTTCAAGATTTGACTTCTACAACTCGCGCACGGAAGCAACCGTGTGACACGAGTATACATATACTCGGTGGTATTACCATAATTCAAATTATAAACATAATAATCATATCATTAAATCATATAACTTTAATTTAACTAACCCAATTCAAACATAAGTTTATCATTCTCAATATATTCATACAATTCAAATTTAGCTATTTAACAATTGAAATAATACACAATCATGTTGAGCCATTATCCATTTCTTGAACCAATGGTTCATACTTTCTTTTCTCATGCTCATATTTCAATCACATTTTTCAGTTCATGTTCTATTTTCGCATTTCTTCCAATGGCTCAACCATTTCATTTTATTCAATTTAACCTTTTCTTTATTTACCCCTATTAATGGACTCGGACCTTAACGGATATACGGATTCCAACCCAACACTCGATGACGGCACAATGTGCCTTAACGGTAACGATATCGACACACAAAGTGTCGAATCGTAATGCTGATAACAATATCGATATTCAACACACAAAGTGTTGAACTCAGAATGTAATATGATAACGATGCTCGACGACACACAAAGTGTCGAATCGATAAGAATAAGATATGATGAGTAAACGCGTAAGTGCTCGATCGAGAAAGCGGCAAAATCCCGTACTCTTCCATGTCCTATGGCATGCCAATTATATCCGACTCAGCCCGACTAGTTAATAGGGTATTTCAGTTCTCAATTTCATTTTCATTTTCATAATAAATTCAATTTCAATATTAATTACACTTTTCCATATCAATCCAGATACAATTCAATTTCAATAAAAACACTTACCTTATAATTTACTTACCATATCCATAAATTAATCTAATATTTAATGAATAAATAAATAGCTTGAATTATAGTAATACAAACCCGAATTTGCTTGATTATTCCTCGGTAACCTTCTCCTTTCCTTTATGGGTTGATGCCTCGAGTTCCTTTTTAGCTACGAAAATAATAATTTACATTATTAATTACAACATTAAATTACAATAAATAATTGAATTTTATTCAATTTCTACTCTTCCTCTTCATTCCACATCTTTTATACACAATTCTATTATTTACTTATAAGTTCTTTCTAGGCTGTTTACCTGAGTCATTGTCACTAAATCATCTATATCTGGAGCTACGGAACTCCAAATTAAGATCCGTAAATTTTTCCCGAAACTAGACTCATATATATTTTTACTGTAAATTTTTCAGAATTTTTGGTATGGCCAATCAATACCAGATTATTCTTAAAGTTTTCCCTGTTTCACTGTCCAACTGCTCTGACCTCTCTTCACTACGAATTAAATTACTCTTTGTACAGAATTTAGATGGCCTCCTTGTTTAGCTCATTTGAAACTAGACTCATTAAGGAATTTAACCATATAAATTATGTTCCAAAATCATTTTTATATAATTTTTAATTATTTTTACAAGTCAGAACAGGGGATCTCGAAATCACCCTGAACCAGTTTCACTAAAATTTAAATATCTCACAATACAGAACTTATTTGCTATCTCTGTTTCTTTCATATGAAAATAGACTCAATAAGCTTTAATTTCATATCTCACTCAACTTCTAATTCCATTTCTACGATTTTTGGTGAATTTTCAAAGTTACTCTACTGCTGCTGTCTTAAATCTGTTTTCTTATGACTTATTTTGCAATTAAATCCTAGTTAAGTTTACTTATTTTCTTAACTTAATTCATGCTTGATTCTACTTAAATTCCTTCCATATTCAACTTGATTACAAAATTTTCAAAATAAACCCTAATTTATAATTTCTTCCAAATCAATCCCTATAATACAAAACTTATAGCTTACTTTACAATTTAATCCTTTTACTAACTCTAACTTAAATTTCATTCAATTTAACCCCTTGTTCATCTTTTTCTTTAACATAAACTATACTTAAAAACCAATAAACTCTCAAAATATCAACTTAGTTTCATCAAAATCTTGCTTTAAAGCTTCTAAAACATCAAAATTAAAAGAATAGGACTTGATTGACTTACCTTTTAAAGTTTAAAACCTTGAATCTTTAGTTTTTCCTTTTTCCTTCTTTTTCTTCTTTCTTTCCTGCTTGTTTCGTATGCTCTCTGTTCTTTTCTGTTCTTCTTTGTTTCTTTTTTATTATTTATTTACTATTTACTTTATTATATAATATAATATTATATTAATATAATTATTTAATAATATTAATAATATATTTTAACACATAAAATCTCAGATTTTTTAAGCTTATGCGCCTCAACTTATGCTAAATGGCATAATTACCATTTTGGTCCTTTTTATTTTCTTTTAATCTACAATTAGACTTTTACTCCTTATTCAATTTGATCCTTTTTCCTAATTACTCTCAATTAAGCTAAATTCACTAAATAAAAATCTAATTAAGCACACTACTAGACTCATAATTACTCCTAATGATTATTTACTAACTCGATTTACTAAGACGGAGGCCCGATAACACATTTTTTTTTTTTTACGGTGCCCACTTGAATTTGGTCGTTACATTTCTCCCCCCCTTAATAAATTTCGTCCTCGAAATTTACCTGAGAATAGGTGAGGATACTGCGCTCTCATAGTTTCTTCAGGTTCCCAAGTTGCTTCTTCTACATTATGGCTTCTCCACAATACTTTTACCAAAGGGACTCGTTTGTTTCTTAATTCTTTCACTTCTCGAGCTAGTATTTGAACCGGTTCTTCTTCATATGACAAATCCGGTCTAATCTCAATGTCTTGATAGAAATAATATGAGATGGATCCGATCGATACCTTCGTAGCATGGAAACATGAAAAACATTATGAATTTTCGTAATTAGGAGGTAAAGCTAATCGATAGGCAACCGGTCCGATTCTTTCAATTACTTCATATGGCCCAATGTAACGAGGACTTAATTTTCCTTGCGACCAAATCTCAAAATTTTCTTCCAAGGTGATACTTTTAAAAACACTTTATCACCCACAGAATACTCTATATCTCGCCGCTTTAGATCTGCATAAGACTTTTGTCTGTCAAAAGCTACTTTCAACCTGTCTTTGATCTTTTTAACTACTTCTTCTGTCTCCTGAATTAATTCCGGTCCAACAATCTTTTTCTCATTCAACTCTGTCCAACATACCGGTGATCGACATCTTCGACCATATAATGCTTCATATGGAGCCATTTGAATACTAGATTGATAACTATTATTATAAACAAATTCAGCTAATGGCAAGTATCGTTCCCAACCTGATTCAAAGTCAATAATGCAAGCCCGAAGCATGTCTTCTAAAATTTGAATTACCCGTTCTGATTGTCCGTCGGTTTGTGGATGAAATGCAGTACTAAAATTAAGCCGAAAGTACCCAAAGAATCATGTAATCGCTTCCAAAATCTCGATGTAAATCGTGGATCTCGATCGGAAATTATAGATGCCGGAATGCCATGCGATCTCACAATTTCTCGGATATATACTTGGCAAGCTTCAGTAAAGACCAATCGATCCTGATCGCTATGAAATGAGCAGACTTAGTAAGTCGATCAACTATCACCCAAATGGCATTCTTTTTGCTCTCTCGAGCGTTGGCAACCCCGTAACAAAATCCATAGTAATACTATCCCATTTCCATTCGAGAATACTAATAGATCGGAGTAACCCCGTTTGCGGTTTTTGATGTTCGCGCTTTACTCGTTGGCAAGTCAAACATTTCTTGACATATTCAACTATATCTTTCTTCATTCCACGCCACCAATAGTGCTCCCTTAAATTACGATACATTTTTGTTCCACACGGATGCAACATAAAAGTACCATCGTGTGCTTCTTGAAGAATCATCTTCTTTAATTCGAAGTAGTTGGAACACAAATCCGATTTTGAAACCTCAAACAATTATGTTCATCAATACTAAAATTTTCGATTGTACCATTCTCGAACCATTTCTCTTTTCTTTAATAATTTGACATCTTCCATCCGAAATTTGCTTTAATCTGCTCTAACATCATTGGCTTAACCTTTAACTCGGCTAACAAGCTTCCATCATCATTAACACTAAGCCGAGCAAACATTGCTCGTAATTCAATCATGACTTTCTGCTCAATGCATCAACTACCACATTTGCTTTTCTGGATGATAATCTATAACACAATCATAATCTTTTAGAAGCTCGATCCACCGTCTTTGCCTTAAATTTAAATCTTTTCTGTGACAGAGATATTTGAGACTTTTATGATCGTGTAAATGTAACATTTCTCGCCATAAAGATAATGTCTCCAAATCTTTAAAGCAAAAATTACTGCATGACTAGCTCCAAGTCATGTGTCGGGTAATTACGTTCATGCGGCTTCAACTGTCTAGATGCATATGCAATAACCTTTCCATTTTGCATCAATACACAACCCAAACCACTCAAAGAAGCATCATTGTACACAATTAAATCTTTTCCGACTCGGTAATGTTAATACCTGGTGCCTCTGTCAACATTTGCTTCAAAGTCTCAAAACTATTTCTCGCACCGATCATCCCGGATAAAAGGAACATTCTTACGTAGTAGTTTAGTCATCGGCATTGCTATTTTCGAGAATCCATTTACAAATCTTCGATAATATCCACCAAACCGAGAAAACTACGCACCTCGCACACATTCTTTTGGCGCTTTCCTTTGAACAATTGCTTCGATCTTCTTGGGTCAACTCTAATCCCATCACAGATACCACATGTTCTAAAAATACCACTTGGACAACCGAATTCACATTTACTTAATTTCCCATACAACTGCTTTTTCCATGAGAATCTGTAAAACCTTTCAAGATCTTGATCATGTTCGCTCTGTTTTTGAATATACCAATATATCATCAATAAAAACCACCACAAACCGATCTAGATACAATTTGGAAAATGCGATTCATCAAATCCATAAAAGCGGTGGAGCATTGGTCAATCCAAACGGCATCACCAAAAATTCATAATGGCCATAACGAGTACGGAAGGCGGTCTTAGGCACATCACTTTCCTTCACCTTCACCCGGTGATAATACCGGATCTCAAATCAATTTTAGAAAAATCAAGCTCCCTTGCTGATCAAACAAGTCGTCTATACGAGGCAAAGGATACCGGTTCTTGATTGTCACTTTGTTCAATCTATCGATAATCAATGCACAACCGCATAGAACCATCTTTCTTTTTAACAAACAATCTTTGGAGCTCCCAAGGTGAAATACTCGGTCGGATAAATCCTCGATCTAATAAATCTTGTAATCGCACCTTCAACTCTTTCAATTCGATGGCGACATTCGATGCGGAGGTATAGAAATTGGTGCTGCACTGGATACACATCAATAGCAAATTCAACCTCTCTATCGGTGGTAAACCGGTAGTTCTTCCGGAAATACATCCGGAAACTCGCATACTGAGCCCTAATCTGGTGCATTGGCTTTATTTGAATCGGAATTAATAACATATGCCAAATACATTTGAACAACCTGCTGTAATAACTTGTTAGCTTTAGTATTTGAAATGATACGTGTCGAACCATCGATACGGATGCCATTCACTTCAATTCGTCCCCATTTTCTTGCTGAATACTAAACCTCTCTTTTTATAGCAATCCAAAACTACCCCATGTTCGGATAACCAATCCATACCCAAAATGATATCAAAATCGCCAAAAGGCATGATCAGCAAATCCACAGAAACATTTTATCATGTATTATTAACGGGCACTCCAGGCATACTGCGTCTACTAACACTGTTTTGTCCCAAAGGGCTAGACACCTCTATGAAAACTCTAGACATTTTGATTCTAACTTCCCGATTCAACTAATTTTAAATTAATATATGAATGTGATGAACCCGGGTCAATTAAAGCATAAATAGGCTCGAGAATACAATAAAAATATACTGTCACCACATCGTGAGCATTGCCTTCTTCACGGGTCCGAACTCACGTATGCTCGGGTGGTGCTCTAGCCTCCGATTGTTGTGTAGCTATATCACTTGCCGCCTCTACTAGCTCCTCCTCTCTCGAAACAAAACCTCCTCTAGACATTCCTCTACCTGCCTGGCAATCGATCATCGATCTCGAGATGTGGTAGGTGTACTACTCGAGTTTTGAACAATCTTTAATAAAGTGTTCGATGAGAGCCACAACGAAAACATCCTCCAATTTTCTTCCAGCATTCACCAAAATGTCTTTTTCCACAATAGTTACATCTGGGATATTCATTTTCCGGGGTGGAGCTTTTACACTACCGGTGGAAATAGTAATCTGTTTTCCTCTGTTTAGTCACCTCTATCGGATCGAAAGCTTGATCTCCAACCACCTCTGAATTCTCTAGATCTTTTTGGTAGTGGATTTGAACTAGTTGCTCCTACTCGTTTCTGGTCAATCCAAGCTGTTTCGACTTTTATCAAGTCCCAAGACTTGCTCTATCATTTTGGCCCGTTCGATCAAATCAACAAATTCGATAATTCATTTGGGACACTAATTGTAGTTTTATTTCATCTCTTAATCCCCGTAAAAACCGTTTACAACTATCACCTCTGTTGGAATATATTCGAAGCATACTGCTCAATCTAGTAAACTCTCGATCATAATCCAATACCGACATATTACCTGTTTCAACATTAAAAACTCTTGCTTTTTCTCTTCAATATACATTTCCCCAATATACTTCTTTTGAAATTCTTTTGAAACAAATCCTGAGTTACCCGATCATCAGGTAAATGTCTAACAACAGATTCCCACCGGAGAGATATGCTTCCCTTGTAACAATGATACAAAGACATATCAGATTCTCTCGGGGGTGCAATCTAATTGTTGCAAAACTCTTTTTGTTGATTCTATCCAATTCTCAAAGCAATAGACGGATCAAGACCTCTTAGTCCCGAAAACTCCGTGGCACCATATTTTCTTAACTCTTTAATCGGGGCCCGTCTAACCGTAGGAAACCGATGTAGTAGCAGTACGATTTTCGCTACATGTTGCAATGCATCGGGCTATAGCTCTTAATGATTGTGAGTTATCTCTTTCTCTTCTTACATTAGGAGGTTGGTTATTTAACTTGATTTCTGATGAGGTGTAATGATTGATTTCTTCAATTTCTCGATTTCGAGTATGCATTTCTGTTCAACATCATACATTCTTTCGTCGACATTTTATCTATAAAACAAAATCAAATAAATATATATCAGCATCCAAAAACCCGACTCAGCTTCGACTCAATAGTGGCATGTACTTCTAGACTCACTTTTGAGCCCGATTTAGCCCGAGAATCGACTAAACTCGATAGCTCTCGATACCAATAAATGTAACACCCTATAAATGTAACACCCTAACTTAGAACCATCGCTAACAGGTTACGAAGCACACTAGGACATATCGGACAATTTGCAAATATAAATTTTGTTTAATATAAATTTCAGTGACATTTACGCTTATTAATATATAAAACCCCTGTAAAATAAATCGTATTCATTTCAATAAACAACCAATTTAACCAATTCATTTGATAAATTCATTTTCTATTCTAAATACCTTCTAATCAAACTCAATCAATATAATATCAACTTAAATTTATCAAAATATTAGTTAGATTAAAATAAATATACTCCTTTCATTATAATTTTTAAACTTGTAATACTAACATTTTTAACCATTTACATTCAAAACATAATAACATTTAAACACAACCTACGTACATGCCACATTATAAAAGGAAATATACATCACCAAAGGTTTTTTGAAGTCAGTCCGGCCGGATCTTTGGTTCAAAGATTTGACTTCTACAACCGCGCGGACTAAGCCGTCTGCATTTGAGTATACATATACTCGATGGTATTACCATAATTCAAATTATAAACATAATAATCATATCATTAAATCATATAACTTTAATTTAACTAACCCAATTCAAACATAAGTTTATCATTCTCAATATATTCATACAATTCAAATTTAGCTATTTAACAATTGAAATAATACACAATCATGTTGAGCCATTATCCATTTCTTGAACCAATGGTTCATACTTTCTTTTCTCATGCTCATATTTCAATCACATTTTTCAGTTCATGTTCTATTTTCGCATTTCTTCCAATGGCTCAACCATTTCATTTTATTCAATTTAACCTTTTCTTTATTTACCCCTATTAACAGACTCGGACCTTAACGGATACACGGATTCCAACCCAACACTCCAGAAGTACGGCACAATGTGCCTTAACGGTAACAGTATACGACACACAAAGTGTCGAATCGGTAACAGTAACAATATCAGTATTCAACACACAAGTGTCTGAACTCAGAACGGTAATAAGATAACGATATCGACACACAAAGTGTCGAATCGGTATGATAATGAATAATGATGAGTCGCACGTAAGTGCTCGATCGAAGCCGGCAAAATCCCGTACTCTTCCATGTCCTATGGCATGCCAATTATATCCGACTCAGCCCGACTAGTTAATAGGGTATTTCAGTTCTCAATTTCATTTTCATTTTCATAATAAATTCAATTTCAATATTAATTACACTTTTCCATATCAATCCAGATACAATTCAATTTCAATAAAAACACTTACCTTATAATTTACTTACCATATCCATAAATTAATCTAATATTTAATGAATAAATAAATAGCTTGAATTATAGTAATACAAACCCGAATTTGCTTGATTATTCCTCGGTAACCTTCTCCTTTCCTTTATGGGTTGATGCCTCGAGTTCCTTTTTAGCTACGAAAATAATAATTTACATTATTAATTACAACATTAAATTACAATAAATAATTGAATTTTATTCAATTTCTACTCTTCCTCTTCATTCCACATCTTTTATACACAATTCTATTATTTACTTATAAGTTCTTTCTAGGCTGTTTACCTGAGTCATTGTCACTAAATCATCTATATCTGGAGCTACGGAACTCCAAATTAAGATCCGTAAATTTTTCCCGAAACTAGACTCATATATATTTTTACTGTAAATTTTTCAGAATTTTTGGTATGGCCAATCAATACCAGATTATTCTTAAAGTTTTCCCTGTTTCACTGTCCAACTGCTCTGACCTCTCTTCACTACGAATTAAATTACTCTTTGTACAGAATTTAGATGGCCTCCTTGTTTAGCTCATTTGAAACTAGACTCATTAAGGAATTTAACCATATAAATTATGTTCCAAAATCATTTTTATATAATTTTTAATTATTTTTACAAGTCAGAACAGGGGATCTCGAAATCACCCTGAACCAGTTTCACTAAAATTTAAATATCTCACAATACAGAACTTATTTGCTATCTCTGTTTCTTTCATATGAAAATAGACTCAATAAGCTTTAATTTCATATCTCACTCAACTTCTAATTCCATTTCTACGATTTTTGGTGAATTTTCAAAGTTACTCTACTGCTGCTGTCTTAAATCTGTTTTCTTATGACTTATTTTGCAATTAAATCCTAGTTAAGTTTACTTATTTTCTTAACTTAATTCATGCTTGATTCTACTTAAATTCCTTCCATATTCAACTTGATTACAAAATTTTCAAAATAAACCCTAATTTATAATTTCTTCCAAATCAATCCCTATAATACAAAACTTATAGCTTACTTTACAATTTAATCCTTTTACTAACTCTAACTTAAATTTCATTCAATTTAACCCCTTGTTCATCTTTTTCTTTAACATAAACTATACTTAAAACCAATAAACTCTCAAAATATCAACTTAGTTTCATCAAAATCTTGCTTTAAAGCTTCTAAAACATCAAAATTAAAAGAATAGGACTTGATTGACTTACCTTTTAAAGTTTAAAACCTTGAATCTTTAGTTTTTCCTTTTTCCTTCTTTTTCTTCTTTCTTTCCTGCTTGTTTCGTATGCTCTCTGTTCTTTTCTGTTCTTCTTTGTTTCTTTTTATTATTTATTTACTATTTACTTTATTATATAATATAATATTATATTAATATAATTATTTAATAATATTAATAATATATTTTAACACATAAAATCTCAGATTTTTTAAGCTTATGCCACTTTGAACTTATGCTAAATGGCATAATTGCCATTTTGGTCCTTTTTATTTTCTTTTAATCTACAATTAGACTTTTACTCCTTATTCAATTTGATCCTTTTTCCTAATTACTCTCAATTAAGCTAAATTCACTAAATAAAAATCTAATTAAGCACACTACTAGACTCATAATTACTCCTAATGATTATTTACTAACTCGATTTACTAAGACGGAGGCCCGATAACACATTTTTTTTTTTTTTTTCTGGTGCCCACGAATTTCGGGTCGTTACAGAGGCATTACCGGAATTACAAATTTATTTATCAGACATTTTATTTCATCTAGCATTTATTTTTGAAACCAATCAAAAACAAACATATTGTCCCTTAAACATATTTATTTTTCTCGTCATGTCTTACATAAATTTATTACTCGTCTCAACATACTTAATTATCTTGTATTAATATATTAAAGATAATCACATATTTACATATCATGAAAAATATCATTCAATTATCTCTTCTTCATAAACATAAATCAGTTAATTTATCATATCAATATTTCACGTACCATCAACTCAAATTTTCTTATATCATATAATTAAGTTACACAAACTTACCTGGCTAAATCAAATCTGTAGAAATATCAAGATTCAGGGGCACTTTGGAAATTTTCTATTTTCATTGATTTTTCAGTCGATCTTAATCTAAATTAATAATTTCATTCAATTTTGCAATTTTAAATAACAAAATAATCCATCTCATGCAAATTGATCATTTCCACATTTTTACAAAATTAATCAGAAAGTTTTACTTTTATTCAATTTAGTCCCTGAGCCTAAAACATTTCAAATTAGCCATACTACCTAAATATTCGTACATATTTTCCTCCTCCTCCTCTCCATTCCACATCCTTAATGTATATAACATGCTATAAGTAACATTATCAATAATTTCATTAATTACTCATAAGTATATTCAAAACTGTCCATTTGAGTTATAGTCACTAAATTATTTATTTCCAGAGCTACAGAACTCCAAATGAAGAACCGTTAATTTTTCCTAAAACTAGACTCACATATCTTCTTGCCATAAAATTTTCAGAATTTTTGATTTAGCCAATTAGTACAGTTTATTCTTTAAAGTCACCCCTGTTCTGCTGTCTAGCAGTTCCAACCCTTCTTCACTAAAAATTAATTATCTTTTTATATAGAATTCATATGATGTTAGGGTTTATTTCTTATAAAACTAGACTCATTAAGGAATCTAACCATATAAATTATGTTCCAAAATTATTTTTATACAATTTTTAGTGAATTTCTAAATTAAGAACAGGGGATCACGAAGTTATTCTAAACCAGTCTTACAAAAATTTAAATATCTCAAAATGTAGACTTCCTTTGCTTTCTCTGTTTCTTTTATATGAAAATAGACTCAATAATCTTTAATTCCATATCTCACTCAACTTCTAATTAGATTTATACAATTTTTGGTGATTTTTCAAAGTTAGACAACTGCTACTGTCCAAAACTGCTTTAGTGTAACATGTTGATTTCTATTTTGTCCCTAATTCCACAATTCATACAATTCAATCCTTGCTCAATTAACCCCTCAATTAAGCTAATTTTCTCATTTAATACTTTTCTCTATCATTCTAAACTACTTCATAACTCTTGAAAATCAGAATTTTAACATTAGGCCTTAATTTTAGCTATTTCACAATTAGGTCCTAAAATCAATTTCCATCAATTTCACTTGATAAAATCATCATATAACAAAATTAAAGCTTCAAATCAATATTTATTCATCATATTCTTTCAGAACTAATCCACATCAAATTTAAAAATTAACCATAGAATCATAAACTAATGAATTAATAAGTTGGACTCAAGTGTAGAAAGTCCAAAAACATAGAAATTTCAAGGAGAAAGCAAGTATTAAACTTACATGAAGCCTGAGTATGAAAACCAACTTGAACTCTCTTCCATGACTGTTTTTCAGCTGAAGAAAATTAAGAGAATTGAAGAGAATTCTCCAGATATTTCAATTTAATCCCCTTTGTATTTAGCTAATTTTAGAAATTTTCCAATTTTCTCCCTTTTTCTTCTTTCTCTTCTCTTCTTCTTTCTTTCCTTCCCCTGCTCTTTGCTTCGTTTTGATTCTGTTTCTATTCCCTTTTTTTTATCTTTGAATTATTATATAATATAATAATATAATAATATAATGATATAATAATATAATATAAATATATAATATAATAATAAACTTTTAAAAAAATCTCAGATTTTCTTACGTTACGCCGCCTCAACTATGCAAAATGGTATAATTACCATTTTGATCCTTCATAATTTCTTTTAATCTATAATTTAACTTTTACTTTCATTTCAGTTTAGTCCTTTTCATTTAATTTCCTACCCAAACGTTAAAATTTTCTAACGAAAGTTTAATAATAGCTTAATGACACTCCATAAATATTTTTAGAAATATTTATGGCTCACTTTATGAATTCGAGGTCTCAATACCTCGTTTTTGGCCCAATTTTTCTCATTTATTCTTTCAGTTCACAAAATTCACTAATTTTAAAATATTTCTAAAATCACACTTAACTTATAATTATCGATTAACAAAATTTTCTAACTTTTCGTCAGATCTAATGATCTCGAATCACTTTTCCAACACTATTTAAAATTGGGCTATTACAAAAACGGACTACTATATGCTTTCGCCCTAAATCCTAAAGTTTTGATTTTCCAAAGCAATGGAGCTAACTCTCAAATACAATCGAACTGTAGCTCATACTTCATGCTCCATGCATTAACCTGTGATCCAAAAATCTCTAGATGATCAGCTACCTCACGAATCTGAACTATTGCTTCACCCATGAAGTAATCTCAATTTCTAACTTGGTCATAATGAAGCTCTTCCTTTCAACGCCCATTCCTCGAAAAGAAACTTCCACCATTGCCCCTTCTTAACCTTGGTGCTAGCAGAATGCGTCCATCCACTTGGGTGAAATTAGAGTTGATATTAACACCTCAAGATTTCAGCATTGGTTCAGCATCATAACTTAGACAAAGCATTTATCCTTTCTTTAAACATCTACCTCAATTTTCCAACCAGAGAAGCTCTTTGGAAAGTTGACCAATTATTGGACCAAGTTGAATTATCATGGTAGTTGTTACATCGATATTTAATGAAAGGCCTTCTTGAGTGGCTCTAAAACTTGAATGGAAACCCCTATAGCCAAGGGCACCTCATTCAATGTCTGTGAAGTTGTTACGATTATCGAACAAGTAGGCATCCTGCTTTCTTTGCTTGCTACCTTAAAATGATATTCAGCACCCTTAGTGCCTCTTGAAAGTTATCAGTTTCCTGCCCGCGCCGAGCATTTTGAATTGCTTGTATAGGTATCTTCGCACTATAGCTAATCTCAACTTTAAAGGTTTTTGAATGATACGGTCTTCTAAATCTCTTTCTTTCTCACGTCCATTTGTCCATCAAGGCTTGCATTTACATTGTTTCTGGTAGGTGTAACATCCTCAAATTCAACTGTAAACCCATGCTTATTGTTAGGGAGAACACCATTAGTAAATAAACTTTTCTCCCCATCATAGGCAAAGTCTTTTCATCCAAATCATTTTTGTAGGTCTCATGCACTCTATCGGTCATTTTCTTTACAACACTCCTACCATCCATAGGGCAACTATCTTCATATGAAAGAGAAATATTGTGCTGGCAGAAGTGTCTATCCGTACTCCCCATACTCACTTTGAAATGATTAGCGAGTATAATTACCTTTTACCCTTTAGTTCCAACACCACGCCTTGTTATAGGGTGTCGTACAATCTTATCCAATTATGCTTTGTTCGGAACAACATCCAGAGGCACAGGTGTTTGAGGAGACAAGGATTCTAGTATTGCCCCTATTCCCTCTTGTTCTAACGAATCTATACCCTTGTTTCTTTAACTACTTTTGACTATATAGGAACGATTGCATTGTCTTCCACTTTATCAAGGAACCCGTTCTCCATAACCAGCTTTCTAACTTAGAAACTGACTGTGAATCGATACCTCTTAAAATATGGAATGATATGCACAAAAGAATAAGACACAGCAAGTTAGTACCATGGAATATAGAGCAAGTAAAACACTTATCTGGGTGACTACTAAGGTTTGACATAGTCTTACCTAAGATGGGCTCTTAGGGTTCATTATATGCGGTTCAGTTCTAAAGTTGAGGTACCCGAACCAGCAAATTCCTCGATCCTCACCCATTATAGGCTCATACGGACCGAGTTCGGTTCAGGGGAATACATTTCCCTATGGCCATGCGGAAGTGAAAACTTCACGAAGACATAGGTACAGATGTATTCCGGAAGCAATCCACTAGCCCATGCGGAGGTGAAAACCTCACGAAGGCATAGCTTCTCACTCCCACTTAAGGGTGTGACCACAACGGTCATGCAGTGCAATGCAAAGAGATATATTTTAAAATCACATGCAATAAAAGGATCATATTTTTTAAAATCAAAACTTTAAATTCAAACAAAAAGACATGAAATTATCAATTTTACAGCCTGACTCTCTTGTGTCCCCAGTGGAGTCGCCAAGCTGTCGAAACCATTTTAAAATTGGTTTTAGAAAAATAGGGATCGACTTTAAAAACAAAAATAGGAGTCGCCATCAATCCTTTTTTACTTAGGTGTGATTGGATCACCTTATAAAACGTTTCATTTTAAAACATTTGATTTTGACCTACGAAAAAGCGAGAAAAGCGGGTTGGGAGTCGGTTCACGTATGAGGAGGGTTAGCACCCTCATAACGCCCAAAAATTGGTACCTAATTGATAAAATCACGTCCAAATGTTTGAAATTTAAAAAGTTTAAAATAAGATCCCTTATTAGAAGTAAAACCAAGATTTACCTATTTCAAAGAAATATAAATACCACATCCAATAAGTTAGGATACAACATTTTATAACTTTGAAGCTAGATGTATCTTTATTTTAGAAAATTCTTACCTCAAGACACAAAACATCACACCCAATAAGTTAGGATACAACATTTTATAATTCTCAAGAATAAGTTTTTTATTAAGTTTTTTATTCGAAAGTTGAGATATCTTTATTCCGAGAGAATATAAACATCACATCCAACACGTTAGGACACGACATTTTTTAAACCCTCGTATTTAAAGTTATCTCATGATTTACAAAACTTGTTAAAAGGATATTTGGCTATTTATCCAAACAGAAAATCGCACCCAACACGTTAGGGCACTATTTCCTGAATTTCTAAATACCGAAACATTGCCTCATTTTAAAACTTTGGATAAATATAGTAAAAAAATATGTTTTAAACAATAATTTATGAGGCAATATTGCATTTATACGTGAATATCAAAGGCAATTATAACACATTAACATTTAATATTAATATAGATAATAAAAAAATAATAGCACATATAAAATAAAATAGCACATGAAAAATAGCATACATAAAATATTAAAAATATAAAATGATATATAAACAACAAAAATAGCATAAATATATTTGAGAAAGTAAATAAGTTTTGAAAAAATCAATTGATTCATAACTTAAAAACATGCTCATAATATTCTAATATGTAAAATATGTTAAAGAATAAACAATGTTATACTATATAAATAATTTCAGATAAAAAATATATATATGGGATATAATATTATATAATACTTTTAATATATAAGTTAAGAAATAGTATGTAAGTAAATAATCAAATTAAATAATAATTAATTAGAATTTAAAATACATAAGGATAATATATAATAAAAATATACAAGTTTAATGAATTAATATATGAATAATAAGGGTAATATAATATACTCAAAACAATTAACGAATATTATAACATTTAAAAAAAATAGAAAAGTATAAAAATGATATGGATAAATAAAAAAAAGTTAAAAAAACGCATATGTCAACCTAACACCCGCAATATGAGGATTCAACGAAATTCCTCCACCAAAATCTAACTTTCGAGCAGGCAGCATAAAAGAAATGAAAATGAGCGAAGAACAAAATAAAAACAAGCCACAGAAAATAAGAACGCAAGAGGAAGAGAAATTTGAGTGAATGCTCTCAAGAATTCTTATTGCTTTCCACATTCCAGTGTCATTTACAATGAAGGGAGAGGCCTCTATTTATAGTTGAGCCTCTCCAAATCTAACGGTACAGATCAATTACATCAACGGCTAAGATTAAAAGGTATCTACAAATTAGATCTCTAAGATTACAAAATCATATCTTTTAATATTACATACTATATCTTCTAAGATTTCATATCATATCTAAGATTGCATACCATAACTTATAGGATTGCATATCATATCTAAGATTGCATATCCTTGAAGATTGTACTTCCATATACGTCAAGCTTGTAGATGGACCTTCAATCTTTAAATGATATATTTTGGACTGGACTTGGACTTTATTTTATTATTTCCGGTTTATTATTTTTTGTATAGGCCCGGGCTAAATTGGGTTCCTACAAAAGTTTTTAACTTTATTTATAGAATTTAAAAACCTTATCCACTCTTAATGTACCAAATACTAATCTAATAAAAAAAATAAAAATTTTATTTTGATAATAATATAAGTCACTTTAAGATATTTAAAAAATTTGAGGGCAAAATTGAGGGTCATTATTATCTGAATTATTTTTAAATTTAGTCATTATAAAATATCAAATGTTAAATTTGTTAACATTTTTTTTTGTCTACATCGCATTCATTAATATTAATTTAATTCTCTCTATTTTATTTTTTAACCAATCAATTAATAGCCAAGTGAAAATTAAATAATTTTATTAATAATTTAATTATTTAAGTTAAATTAATTTAATTCTTATTAAACTTTTTGGTTTTTTATTCGAGTTAACTAACAAATTTTAACCGCATCTTAATCAATCACGAAATTAAATTTATGTAAATTTTAAGTTAATTGATATGAAATCTAAAAGTTTGAATGCTTCTATTTATTTCTCAGCCATTGCTTACTGTATTAGATCATACACTGCACTATGTTTTGAAGTTGAGCTACAATTAATATTGAGGTATTTGGGACATTGAGTAAAATTTACAAATTTAAACACCAATTAAACACCAATTGAAAACATAGAGAGTGATAAATAAATAAGAATCTTGTTTGTCGTTAATTGAGTTTTAATTCGATTGGTATGGATATTGTTGTCAATGTAAATGGATGTGGCTTCGAGTGCGCTGAAGCGTATTATCCTCTTATTTATGAGTTGGGATGGAATTATGAGTAATTTTGAACATTGTGCCAAAAAGAATAAATATGATTAAAACTTATAATGAGATTGTTAAAAAAAAAATTTGATTGCCGAAAGCCCCTTATGCCTCAACAGATAAAGGAATGATGTGATATTTAGTGCGTTAAAATCTCCCTTAGTTTTGAAATAACTATTATTAAAATTAATTTAGGGGTGAATCAAAAAAAATTTAGATGAGGCGGAAATTAAATTGTAACTTCTACGTAAAAATATAATTTCATCATTTTAATAGTCTAGATCTTTATAATTTTTAAATGATTAAATCAATTTTTTATTACTTTTATAGGGTTAAAATATAATTTTATTTTTACTAATTTAAAATTTTAAAAATTTTAAAGAGTCTAAATAAAAAATTTATATTTTAAGGAGGCTGGTCCTTAGTAGCCCCTAACTACACCTCTAAACTAATCCTTATATATATATATTAAATTAAATGATTAATTTAATTCAAATTAATTCATTAAATTATATTAATAAAACGTCCACTTACATGTTTATAATTTTAATTATTTCAATCGATGTCTCGTTAATATGTTAAAACATAATCTTAAAACCACTAAACTAAATCGATAGAGGAAGGGCCACATTATGAAACATGGTTTCTGCAGCTGGTTACAACAGTAAAAATTTAATGGTTTTGAAAGGTGGGAACGGGGATGACGCAATATCTCACTGAATTATTGAGCTTTTGTTTGATTAATTCTGGCTGTATTCATTTCTCCACCAAATTATTCCTTTGATTCATATTTTATTTTTCTACGAATAAGAAATTAATGGTTCAAAGGTTCTAATACTTGCATCATGTCTTTAACAAATTTTATTTCATAATGAGTGGCAATGTTACAGTGAAGAATCACTTTGCGCATGCGCTACCAAGGTCTCTTTGTTGATTCTTTTTTATTTTTATGTTTTTATATATTATCATTTTGGTGGGGTAATTTACTAAAAAATACTTTTTTAAAAAAATTTACGGAAAAAGACCTACTAATTAATTATTTATCGGAATGGGTCATTTTCTCCAAAAGCGAGTTTACGTCAGCGTGATTTCAGGAGATGCAGCAGGAAAACGGGTCCCAGGGACGCGTTTTAGCCCGTGTTTTTTTTCAAAAAAAACTATTCTCGAATTAAATTTTCAAAAAAAGTTGTTTTTTAAATATTATAAAAATAGATCAATTTTTTTAAAAAAATACTAGAATAAACCTTTATAACAGCTTAAAGTGACAACACCATTTTTTTTTTAAGGTGTCACCAATTAATATAGAAATATAACTTACAAAGCAAATCTTTATATAGATCCAAAGTCTCATTTGCTTTGTTTTCTTGAGCAATGTGGTATATGAGATATGTATATATATATAGACTCATTAATAGTTTTATAGCTTGTTCCTAAACAATGTGGGATTCCTTCCTCTTTTAACTAACAACATGAGATTAAATGCTACACTATATTTGATTTTTTTTACTTAGAGTTTAAATTTTTTTATAAAAAGTTAACATTTATTATATTATAAATTAAACTTTTAAACTCTATAAGTAAAAAAATATAAAATATAAAATGAGTATGGTAAAATATTAAAAAATAAATATTTAAAAAATTACTAATAGTTGAGTGATCATTTTGTAAGTTTTTATAATTCGATAGCTAAAAAATATAGTTGAGTGACTATTAATGTAATTTAATCTAGATATAAAATATGAAAAATAATTATTACATTTTATGTATATTATATATTTCTATAAAAAAACTTATTTAACATATTTATATACTATGTTTAAATAGATTATCTATCTAGTCAAAATATATCTAAAATAAATTTATCGGCATTCATTAGGTGATGAAAATTAAATTAAAATTAGAAATAAAAAAATTAATTAGTATAGTAAGATATTAAAATAAATAAATATTTAAAAAGATATATCAATTTTTTAAAATTACAAAAAAATACTATTTGAGTACCAAATACTCACCATTTATTTATTAATCAAACATTCATAATATAAAATAAAATAAATAATAAAAAAATTAAAAGTATAACTTCTAAATTTAAATAATGGAAAATTATTTTAAAAATTAGAATTGCATTTATATTAACTTCAAACATTTAAAATTGAATAGAATATTATTGCATGTACAAGTTTCATATAAGCAATTTGTTCTCTTTTTTTAATAGTTCTTTTGTATATATTAACAATTCTAAAATGCAACAAGATTAAAGATCTCAAAATATAATTTTATAATATGAGAAAATGTTAACAAAATATAAAAAAATAGAATTTGTTTTGTAAAAAAAATATCAAATATAGTGTAGCATTTAATCTCATGTTGTTAGTTAAAAGAGGAATGAATCCCACATTGTTTAGGAACAAGCTGCAAAACTATTCATGAGTCTATATATAAATATATTTCATATCCACATTGCTCAAGAAAACAAGGCAAATGAGACTTTGGGTCTATATAAAGATCTGCTTTGTAAGTTATATTTTCATATTAATTGGTGACACTTTAAAAAAAAAATAGTGTTGTCACTTTGAGCCTTTATAAAGGTTTATTCTCGTAAATTTTTAAAAAAATTGGTCTATTTTTGTAATATCTAAAAAATGACCTTTTTTTGAAAATTTAATTCGAGAATAGTTTTTTTTGGAAAAAAACACGGGCTAAAACGCGTCCTTGGAGGAGCGTTTTTGCCACATCAGTAAAGCGCGCCCTCAAGGACGCGATTTGTGCTGATGTGGCAGAAAATGCTCCCCCAGGGACGCGTTTTCTTGCTGGATGCGTTTTCGGAAAAAATGGCCCATTCCGGTAAAAAATTAATTAATAGGTCTTTTTCTGTAAATTTTTAGAAAAAGGACATTTATTTGTAATTTGCCCATTTTGGTGGTGTCCCCTTTGTTTGTTAATTATATTTTTATTTTATTCAAATATATATATCTATCTTTTATTAATTAAGTTTTAGTTTGAATATTGTTATTAATACATGAAGATATAAATTTAAATGTACTAAAATATATTATACTCTTATTTATGTATTCTAAGTAGACTATAAATAAATTTAAATATTATATATAAAATATATTTATGAGAATTTTTGTTAATTCAACAACAAATAATAAAAGTGAGAATACTGACATATATAAAGGTTCATTAGTGTCTTGAAATCGATGATTGTACTTGGTTATATTGATGATAAGTAAGAGAGAGAGAGAAACATTTATAGATGATATCTTTTAAAAAGAAGATTTAGGGAAGAAAGAGAAAGTGAGAAGGGGATTGATGGAAGAAAAAAGAGAATTTATGAAGGAGAAGAGAGATCGTGGGTTGGGGGAAAATAAAAATAATTTATTAATTGAAATTTGATTTTAATATAGATTTATTTTCATGTATACGATGATTGGTTTATATATTAATCGGAATTTTTCTAACAATATTAACACTAAGAGTTAAAACAATAAATGAAATTAAACTTAAAGTATTAAAGTCATGTTTGGAAAGATTTAAATAATAAAGTGGGGAAATTAATGAGTTAAATATGGGATAAAACTTTTTTAATTATTATGTCATACTACATAAATTACTTATATCTACTTGAAATTTAATTAATGTATATAACTCTTTTAAAATAATAGCAAACAAATTATAATTAATTATTTCAACGCATATGCTTTATTTGCTTTTAAATTACAATCTCCCGAATTAGTTATTTATTCAGGCCATAGCATGATAATTGAGAATAAATATTAATTGTAAACTACCGATTAAATGTTTTTAAGCGACAATAATGGACCCCTAAAAACAATTAAAAAATGGAACCACATAAGTCATGCGAAGCAGTCGAGGAAAGAAAACAAATATTTGGTTAGCTAGAATAAAATAGATAAATAACAGGTAAATTGAGTGGAATAAACATTGGATAAAATAATTTAAGGAATCAATAAGGAATAGACTGAAAATGACAATTTTACTTTTAACTAAAAATAATTTATATAGAATATAAAATTATCATCATCAAGGTTTTTTTTTTTCTTCTTTGCTATGAATAGCTTAGAGGTTGTTTTAAATAGATAGTTTTGATTATTGATATTCCCTATAAAAAGGTGGGGTGTTTTTCTTTAAGGAACTATAGAAAGGTGGTTTGGTCCTACCTTTTTTTCAAAGTTGATTAAATTAATCCCCAACTTAAGGGACCCAAAATTGAAAAGGTCCTATCCCAGGAGGGGGTGATTTAGGTGAATCTAAAAATTGATAGGTATATATATCTGTCACATCTTGAACCTTTGGATCAAAATTTGTTGGCAATCAACTAACGAGTTGTTTGAAGGGATGGAAATGTGAATTTACAAATATATTTTAATTTTAAATTTTTGAGTTATACTTATAACCCATGGGAGGGGAAAAAATTAAAATAATTTAATAATTTAATTATTAAGTTTTAAGTTTTATGTAAAAAATTAAATATATTAATGTATAGATAATATTTTAAATCAGTATGATAAAGACATTAAAGCAAATGGAAATTTTATATTTATAAAAAGTATAATTATATTGATAAATTTAATATTTTAAAATTAAAATATGAATTATAAAAAAAATTGAGAAGAGTGTCACTCTAATCTATTCACAAACCAATTTCCTAACTTTACATTAAGTTCAGGAAATTGAAGATTTTGTAAGCTATGACTATTTTGGTTATTTTTCAATTATTAATCTTTATTAACATTTCATGGCTGTGTTCTTCCTCATACATTTCAAAGGGCAACGTGGAGTAGGAAGAATCTTTGGTCTCGAAAGAAATAGTTTTATGGTTTATTGAAATAATAATTAAGAATTGTATTTGACAGTTTCAAATATGAACATGTGTATGGTTTCTTTAAAATACTCTTTGTCCAATAGCTTAGAAAAATATCTACTGAAAACAGTCCAAATAAAACTGAAAATGGGATTGGGAAGGTAAAAAATATAAAATCAGAGAAGAATCTTTGACCAAATATGCACGCTTCTGGACAAATTTGTTACCGGGTACATTTGAATTTTGGGTGCATACGAATGGACAAGTCCATTATCGAAACAGAGAATAAAGCCTTTTAAAAACAAAGAGTTTTACTTGCGAAGGAAAAGGTGAAACTGATTTGTGTTATTAAGGGTTAGTTGTAACTCCCCCACCAATAACGCGTCTTCCTATATACAGTAGTTAACATTATGGAAGCATTTTCGTGAAATTTCATTCTGTGTGCTGTTGGGGGCGGCAGCTCCATGTCTCTCAAAACGCAATACCAGGTGCTCCATTGTCTTCTTAATCGACTCCCTTTAGCTCCATACAATGATGCCGTCAACTGGGTTGTTTTCATCTGATGGAATCATTTAAAAATCAACACACTTGGATTCTCTTTCATTTCACATCTTTGCTAAACCACCAACCACCCTCCAATCCTCCGGATCCTAACATACAGTTCCATAATTGTTGTGTGTGGGAAAACGAAAAAGGGGATTCATGGAAGAGAGGCATATTCTGTTTGGGAAATATGAGATGGGGAGATTGCTTGGGAAAGGCACTTTCGCCAAAGTCTACTATGCGAAGGAATTAAAATCGGGTGAAAGCGTGGCGATAAAGGTCATCAACAAAGCTGAGGTACAGAAAGAAGGCATGATGGAGCAGATCAAGAGGGAAATCTCTGTGACGCGTCTTGTTCGGCATCCAAACGTAGTGGAACTCAAAGAAGTCATGGCGACCAAAACCAAGATCTTCTTTGTTATGGAGTATGTCCGTGGCGGTGAACTATTCGCCAAAGTTTTCAGAGGCAAACTCAAAGAAGAGGCTGCTCGTAAGTACTTCCAACAACTGATAAGCGCAGTCGATTTCTGCCATAGCAGAGGTGTTTCGCACCGGGATTTGAAGCCCGAGAACCTTCTATTGGACGAGAATGAAGATCTGAAGATCTCTGATTTCGGGTTGTCGGCCTTGCCGGAGCAGCTTCGCAATGATGGGCTCCTCCATACTCAGTGTGGGACTCCAGCATATGTTGCCCCTGAGGTTTTGAGGAAAAAAGGCTACGATGGATCCAAAGCTGATATCTGGTCTTGTGGAGTTATCTTGTATGTGCTTCTCGCAGGTTTCTTACCGTTTCAAGATGAGAATATTATGAAGATGTACAGGAAAGTTTTCAAAGCTGAATTTGAGCTCCCACTCTGGTTTTCAACGGAATCAAAGCGTTTGATCTCTAAACTACTCGTGGCTGACCCTGAAAGGAGGATCGCAATTCCAGCAATAATGCGTGTTCCTTGGTTTCGAAAAGGACTTAGACGTCCCCTTGCGTTTTCAATTGAGGAACCCATATCAGATAGTACAGAAGATGATGATTCTGTCTCCAAGACTACCAAACCATCGTCTCCGAAGTTCTTCAACGCTTTTGAGTTTATTTCCTCTATGTCGTCAGGGTTTGATTTGTCGAGTTTGTTCGAAAACAAGAGGAAACCGAGGACGATGTTCACGTCGAGATGTTCACCTACAACAATCATGGCTAAAATTGAAGTTGTAGCGAAGGGGTTGAACTTCAGAGTAGGAAAAGGAAAGGACTTCAAGATGAAACTACAAGGGTCATCAGAAGGACGGAAAGGGAAGCTCTTGGTGACGGCGGAGGTGTCTGAAGTGGCACCGGAGGTTGCAATTGTGGAATTCTCCAAGTCTTCCGGTGACACCTTGGAATATGCTCAGTTCTGCGAGGAAAGTGTGAGGCCTGCATTAAAAGACATTGTTTGGACATGGCAAGGTGACAGTTTCAACTACTCTAGTAACGTTAAAATCGAGGGGGAAGAATGTGAAAAGTGTCAGCCACATACAGCCTAACCCCCTACGTACAAATTAGAGAAACTTGGTTTTGTTTTTCCTTCTATTTTGGAAAGATAGGTTTCAGAATTTGTAAATCCTACTATTACTCTGTAATTACTACAGTAATGTTTGGCTTGCAAGTTTGAAGATTGGTTACAGATAATAGATACAGCCCATGGATTGTCGGATAAGAAACTCTTATCTTCAAAGATGTTTTTGGCAGTCTTATGCAGGTATCTTCATCCATTTTGTTCTCTAACATTAATTCTGTTAAAGGTAAAATTCTCCTAATTATGACGACTTAAGATTCAACCTACTTCTAACCATCTATTGGTATGAAATTTTGTTGCTTTCTTGATGAGAATACAGATGAGAAAGACAAAATTGGTAAGACTTTGATGATGGAGGCCGCTGCTTGGATTTGCCCATTGTTTAAGTGTTTCAATACCATTTCAATTTTGAGGTTTGGGGGGACCGGCAGAAGACGCTCCCGAAGGCAATCAGACAATAATAGAATTGACCCCTCTTTCGTGGGTCAGAAAAAACTTTCGGACTCCGTACAAATTATATATTATTTTTAAGATCTATATTTGAATTAAGCAGCTATAGTGCACTCAAATTACTGGTAGAACCCAAGAGATGATTGTTTTTGGTACGACTCTCAAAGATTCAGGTAGATCATCCTCTCATGTATGTAGTGATAACAACGGAGGACAAAGCACACTTAGTGAAGTGATGTTAACGATGGATAAATCAGGTTCTGACACATTATAAAAATCGGTGAAAGGCCCACAGGTGTAGCTTTCAGATGAGATGAGGGGTAATTTGCGTGGAATGTTTGTAATTATGACTGGATTGTCATTTACCTCTTTCTCTGGTGGCGGAAATCAGGACAGGTGTTGACCTTAACTTCCGCATTTCTGTGAATATCAGAGCACGGATTGTTGCAGGCTTTGAGATAAATGAGAAGGTCACCATCAAGTAGTTAAAAATGTATGGTCATGGAAAACCAAGAACGTTACTTGCACGGATAAGGATCTACTGAAAGCGGCAGTTGTGTCAAGCAAATCTGCAATGGCAAAGAGGCTTCTCTATCTATGATCTTGAAAATCCCGAGAACAAGTGATAAGTCTTAAAAGTCTAAGCTCTATCATTAAAAGAAAAGTAACAAAAATTAGTCCTAAAAGCACAGGTAATTGGATGACATGGAGTTGGAAATTGAGAAACCTTCTGGTTTCATCTGTGCTATAGTTTTTGACTTTGAGCTAACCTCACCTGCGAGGGTTACAGCACGACCATGTGACCCTTATTGAGCAAACAAAAAATAGAAAGACCATGTACCTTTTTTCATCAGAGACTAAGGGAAGACGCAATGAAATGGGCTATAGTTTTCGTCTTTGAAGCTTTATGTTTAAGATAAAGCCTGTCCACTGGGACTGGGAAGGTTAACAAATTAAACCCAATTAAGACTCAAAAATCAGAGGCCCAAATGTGAAAACGGAACTTACCAATGGACCCTTATCTTTTACAAGCTGGGTTGGGTAGGCTTCACAATTTTTGTCCAAAGAGCAGTCAAGAAATTGGTAAATAGCCACCCAAATCCCCCCCATTCTACTTCAGGCCTTGTGAAGCTGACAGAATGCTGCTATTACAGCAGTGGAGCATTGAAAACTATTGGACTTCGGCCTGCACCAAAGATGCACCGAAATTGACTTGGAAAATAAGTGGTTGGTTCAAACTTTAATAAATAGTAGGGATTTTGCTTATAATCATGCGTTTTAAGACTTCTATTAGTTCTTTTTTAAAAGAAACTATTTCATTTTTTTTGTGCTTTTATTTGGGTCCTAATACTATTTTCATCCTTTTTATTTGATGACATTGATAAGAACAAAAACTAGTATTTAATTCAAACAACTGATTGTTCATCCCCTCAAATTCCAACCTCTATATATGACCAACTTTCTCTTGCTTTTTTGAAGGATTCCCACCAATCTCAAAGACAAAGTTGTAACTTTCAAGTTAGATGCTTTATGATCAGATTCTCCAAACAAGAACAAAACAACAATCAAAGGTAAAGATAATAACCAATTTGCTTTTGCCTTTATCATGGCCAGCACTTAAAATCATTTTCCTGTTTACAAGTTTGGTGCACCCCACCACTCAGCTTACCAACAAAAAGAAACATAAAAAAATGTGGTATTGGAAGTTGTAAATCACATCATCATGATCAAATGAGACAACAATATCTCTTAAAAACAAAGGGAACCCAAATTAAAAGACGATTCCCACTATCATTTTGTAAATTAATTTGATTTGGTTTTGTGTTTTTTTTAAGTAAGATTTTATGCGTCAGACAAATCACGTCATGTTACTGATTTCATGAAGGGTCTTAGGGAAAGTGAAACCAATAACAAAGTAATATATGCGATAACTTAAAAAGACCTAAAACCTAAAGTTTGTGGATGCATTTGAGAAAACAAATCTTATTTGCTTGAAGTACAGAAGGGAATTTTTCATAACAACTTAAAGCTACGAATTATTCTTTACAAATAATTTTATGGAACTTACGACGGGAAAAAAAATGAAACAAATAAGTTTATTATCGGTAAAAAAATTCTTAAGAGGAAAAATATTTCATATAATCTGATTTAAATACTCGTAATATCAATTTTGGATATTAGATTTATGCATTTTCCCCCTGCTATAATATAGAAAAAAGTTAACATGTAAATGAGGTTTTTGATTCAGTTGACAAAAATTTTGAGTACCAAAATTTGAGACTGATCATAAACAGTTATATGTGTGGGATTAATTAATCTAGTTTATTGATTTTAGTTTGAACTGTATTAATTGTACAATTTCTCGAATATGTATTTATATCTTAATTGTACTTGTAGCATTTTCAAATAAAAAATTTACCCCTAAAATGTTTGAAAAAAAAACCTATCGTTAAAATTAAATATTTTATATGGTGAGCTTTTCAACTTTAATGTAGTTGCCTCAAATGAAAATATTGTCAAAAGACATTGAAGTTTCACAATCTTTTGTCCTAGATGTAACAAACAATCTAAAACTTCGGAGTACGGCTATCTTTTTCCATTCCACATCCAAGCTACTTGACGAGATTATCCTTTTCACTATGATCCAAACCCTATAAGTTTCCTTTCCTTGGTTCAATGGTGGATTTCAATGCAAAAGATGTTCGCCTCCTAGGTCTCATCTCTTGGACTTTATCTCATAGCTTATATTTGTCGGGAGATGTAGAAGGCTTGGGGCACCACCATTTTTTGAAGGAAATGCGAAGGATTTGGCATAGGATTGGAAAGAAGCTTTCGAAAGATATTCGAAATTCCTCGCAACTACCCCTCCTCTTCAAGTCAAGCGATCTATAAAATGGACTATTCTCTCTAAGGCACTTTAAAGATTAATTGCAATGTAACCTTTTCTTTTTCGACCTCAAGAGATAGTATCAATACCCTTGTCTGAAACAACTAAAGATGTTTAGTTATTGAAACCAATGCGTTGATTCACTCCTCCTCTAAATTAACGATTGAAGCATTTGTTTTAAAACTTGGCTCGAGACTACTACTCTCTTACGAATGGCAGTATACCATATTTGAATTTGACAACAAACTTTATATTGACCCTTTAAGTTAGGATTCTAACCATCCCTAAAATTTTTTAACAATTTTGGTCGATATACTCTTTTTAATTTAGGGATTACTTTTAAATTTTAAAAGTAATCCCTAACTTAAAAGTAACCCTAAAATTTTTTAACAATTTTGGTCGATATACCCTCTCATGCGTGGTTTTTCCTGTTTTTGAATTTTAGGGTTACTTTTAACACTGTGGATTGACTATAAACCTTGGAATTTACTATTTTGAAAATTGAGTTTCTACAATTATTATTACAATTGTTTCGTATAATTATAAATAAAATAAATCAATGTAACACACATGATGAAAGTTTAAAATAATAATCAAACTAGACAAAGAATCATTACATGCTCAAATTTAATATCAAATGGATCACATTAGGAGCAATAAAAGAAACACTTCATAATGCAAAAACATCCAAATTTGGGGGTTTGAAATATGAAAGCCAATCACATCAGTTGTGAACATAAATACTGTTGTGGAGATACTATAAATAAAGTTGTTGAAATATAAACAACTCCCTGTCTGAACAATATGCAGTAAACCTTGAAATGAAATCAATTTTTGCCTGTTCCTTTCTTATTCACAATTACCTTTAAACATCAAGGCTCTTGTTATGGTTTGTTAGTAAAATGTCAACATTTTATATTCTTGACTGCAAACGATTTCTTGATAGCTTTGATTAGTTATTGAAAATATTCAATTGACTTATTTTTTTTATATGTATTTAATAATTCATGATGTACCCAAAAAAACAATTCATAATAAAAATTATTTGATAGAATAATTTCATGAAAAATGTGATGAAAATTATATTTATCTCTTTTTTTTTTTAACATTTTACTGTATTTTAAATACATTAGCTTACTCGACATCTACTCCTTAAGTTTCTTCTTTGTATTTTCAAAATGATAAATGATAAAAAATTTATTAATAAATTTAACAGGGCAAATAGCCAACTAACTATCATCGTTTAAATTAATCATTTTTTAAAGAAAATCAACTCATATTTCGTTTTATTCTCAATATAATATTGTTATAGTGTTTTCTATTATCTGTAACACCCTTTAACCCTTATCCGTCGCTAGAACAGGGTTACGGAGTATTACCGAACTTTTTAGATCAAATATGCATATTTTCATAATCATTTAACATATACATCATAATTTAATCATATTGTCCCTCTTATGAGCCGTCGAAGCTCAAAACACGAGTTAGAAACAAATTGAGACTTAATCGGATACTTCGGAAATTTTTCATGAAATTTCAAAAAAAAATTTCCTAGGTGTAAGGGTCACACACCTGTGTGTTCAAGGGGCACGCTCGTGTGGCCATTAGACATGCCCGTGCCTCAGGCTGTGTCCAACCCCATGTAACTCTCTGACTTAGGTCACACGGCCAGCCACACTCCATGTATTAGGCCGTGTGCCTCACACAGCTGAGACACACGCCCGTGTCTTTATCCGTGTGAAAATATCTAAGCATTCTGTTTCAAAATTTTAAAGTTGCAGAAGACACACGGCCAAACCACACGCCCATGTGTTAGCCGTGTGTCTCACACGCCCGTGTACCTGGCCGTGTGGACTCAAAATGAGCATTATACATCAAGTTTTCCCTTCCCTGCAAACTTAAACACCAAGCAACTCAAAAACCAATCGTTCAACCAATCCAAAACACATTCAAATATATCTAAAACATGTCAAAACAATAAACCTAATGACCTTTTCAATGTATCTTCATAGGTACTTCACTCATATTTTCCAAATCAATCTAATAGTACATCATTTAGACTAATTCTACATTCACACCAATTTAAACCAAAACATACAATTTGATAGCTTTAACATAACACATGTACATATGTTCATATATATATATTCAACCAATTTCAATTTAAAACATCAGTTACAATCATTTTCTAAAATGGCATATATAAGACAACCTAGGTACATGTCATTACCAAAAAGAAATATAAATCACCAAGTTTTGAGATCGAGATTATTGTGGATGCCGAATCTATGATCAACTTTAACACCTAACCTGCGCACGGAAAACAAACCGTACGCTGAGTATGAACTCAGTGGTATTTCTATAATCTGAATGCTTAAAGGTAAATTTAATATAACATGTACATTTAAATCATACAATAACCATAGTTATACAATTAATCTCACCATAACAAAAATTATTCAAATAATCAATTTCATAAATACACCATTCATGGCTTTTTCAATTCTCATCACTTGCTATTTAAATTAGCTTTTCTCAATATAATACACAATTCATTTCCATTCCACATTCAATGTTTTCCAATACCATCCATAGTACCTTTTCCTCTATTTTCCCCTATTAACATGATTCGGACTTGGACGGATACATGGATCCAACCAAAACACACCAGTTTATCACCCAGTGCCTCATCGGATAATTCGAAGTAAGTTGGTACCTAGTACCTCATCAAATTTATCCGAAGTTGTAACGACCCAAAATCCGTGGGCACCAGGAAAAAAAAATGTGTGTTATCGGGCCTCCGTCTTAGTAAATCGAGTTAGTAAATAATTATTAGGAGTAATTATGAGTCTAATAGTGTGTTTAATTAGATTTTTATTTAGTGAATTTAGCTTAATTTAAAGTAATTAGGAAAAAGGATCAAATTGAATAAGGAGTAAAAGTCTAATTGTAGATTAAAAGAAAATAAAAAGGATCAAAATGGCAAATATGCCATTTAGCATAAGTTGAGGCGGCATACATGCATAAAAATCTGAGATTTTTATGTATTAAAATATATTATTATTAATATTAGATAATTATATTAATATAATATTATATTATAAAATAAAGTAAATGAAATAATAAAAAGAAACAAAGAAGAACAGAGAAGTTTTCGAAACAGGGGAAAGGAAAGAAAGAAAGAAAAAGAAGAGGGAAAATTGAGGTTTTAAAGCTTGGAGTTTAATTAGGTAAGTCAATCAAGTTCTATTTTCTTAATTTTGATGTTTTAGAAGCTTTAAAGCAAGATTTTGATGAAACTAAGTTGATATTTTGAGAGTTTATTGGTTTTCAAGTATAGTTGATGTTGAAGAAAAAGATGAATTAGAGACTAAATTAAATGAAATTTAAGTTAGAATTAGTAAAAGGATTAAATTGTAAAGTAAACTATAAGTTTTCTACTATAGGGATTAATTTGGAAGAAATTATAAATTAGGGTTTTATTATGAAAATTATATAATCAAGTTGAATATGGAAGGGATTTAAGTAGAATCAAAGCATGAATTAAGTTAAGAAATAAGTAAACTTAATTAGGATTTAATTGCAAAATAAGTTATAAGAAAACAGTTTTGGGACAGCAGCAGTAGAGTAAATTTGAAAATTCACCAAAAATTGTATAAGTGGAATTAGAAGTTGAATAAGATATGAAATTAAAGATTATTGAGTCTATTTTCATATGAAAGAAACATAGAAAGCAAATAAGTTCTGTATTATGAGATATTTAAATTTTAGTGAAACTGGTTCAGGGTGATTTCGAGATCCCCTGTTCTGACTTGGAAAAATCATTAAAAATTGTATAAAAATAATTTTGGAACATAATTTATATGGTTAGATCCCTTAATGAGTCTATTTTTATAAGAAACAAACTATAACATCATTTAAATTCTGTATAAAAATATAATTAAATTTTAGCAAAGAGTGGTCGGAACTGTCAGACAACAGAATAGGGGTGATTTCAAAGAATAAACTGTACTTATTGGCTAAACCAAAAATTCTGAAAATTTTATGGCAAGAATATATGTAAGTATAGTTTCATAAAAAATTTACGGATCTTAATTTGGAATTCTGTAACTCAAGATATAGATAATTTAGTGAAAATAACTCAGGTAGACAGTTTTGAAAGAACTTATAAGTAAATAATAGAATTGTGTATAAAGGATGTGGAATGAAGAGGAAGAGTAGAAATTGAATAAAATTCAATTATTTATTTTAATTTAATGTTGTATTTAATAATGTAAATTATTATTATTTTCGTAGCAAAAAAGGAACTCGAGGCATCAACACACAAAGGAAAGAAGAAGGTTACCGAGGAATAATCAAGCAAATTCGGGTTTGTATTACTATAATTCAAGTTACTTATTATTAAATACTAATTTTATATTTATTTATTTTATAGTAAGTAAATATTGAGGTAAGTAACTTTATTGAATTGAATTTAAAAAGTGAATTAAGTGAGAAATATATGTTAGTATTGAATTGTATTTTGATTAGTGAATGGAAAAGTGAAGTTGATATTGAAAGTGAATTTTTAAATGAAAGTAAACTTGAATTGAGGATTGGAAACCCTATTAATGCCTGGTCGGGCTGAGTCGGATATAGTTGGCATGCCATAGGATATGGAAGAGTACGGTTTTTGCCGGCTTATCGATCGAGCACTTACGTGCCAACCATCATATTCTTATTATCATTACCGATTCGACACTTTGTGTGTCGATATCGTTATCGTTATCGCATGCTGATTCAGCACTTTGTGTGTTGAATACTGATATTGTTACTGTTACCGATTCGACACTTTGTGTGTTGTATACTGTGTACCGTTAAGGCACATTGTGCCGTACTGGAGTGTTGGGTTGGAATCCGTGTATCCGTTAAAGTCCGAGTCTGTTAATAGGGGTAAATGATGAAAAGGTTAAATTGAATAAAATGAAATGGTTGAGCCATTGGAAGAAATGCGAAAATAGAACATGAACTGAAAAATGTAATTGGAATATAAGTATGAGAATAAAAAGTATGAACCATTGGTTCAAGAAATGGATAGTGGCTCAACATGATTGTGTATTAATTCAATTGTTGAATAGCTAAAATTGAATTGTATGAATATATTGAGAAGGACAAACTTATATGAAAGTTATGTTTGAATTGGTTTAGTTAAATTAAAGTTATATGAATTAATGATATGATTATTATGTTTATAATTTGAATTATGGTAGTACCACTGAGTATATGTATACTTAGCGTACGGTTGTTTCCGTGCGCAGGTTGTAGAAGTCAAATACTGAACCAGCATCCGAAGCCAAACCCGACTTCAGCAAACTTTTGGTGATGTATATTTCCTTTTCATAATGTGGCATGTACGTAGGTTGTGTATAAAGGTTATTATGTTTTGAATGTAAATGGTTAAAAAAAAAATGTTAGTATTACAAGTTCAAGAATTATAATGAATGAAGTATATTTATTTTAATCTAACTAATATTTTGATAAATTTAAGTTGATATTATATTGATTGAGTTTGATTAGAAGGTATTTAGAATAGAAAATAAATATATGGAATGAATTGGTTGAATTCATTATGATTGAAATGAATATGGTTTAATTTTGTGGGGTTTTATATAATAATAAGCAGAAAATGTTGCGAAATTTATATTAAACAAAATTTATATTCGTAAATTGTCTGATATGTCCGGTAATGCCTCGTAACCCTGTTCTGGCGATGGTTCGGGGTTAGGGGTGTTACAGAAGTAATAATGTGACACCCAGTGTCTTATAGACTCGAAGTCGAAGTATCCCTGAACTCTTCCAATCCTATGGCATGCCAACTATATCCGACTCAACCCAATATAGTTAATAGGGTTTCAATTATTTTTTTTTCAAGTATAACAATATCCAATGTTCAATTTCCACAATAATCTCATATTCATATCAATTTCATCACACACCAAATCAATCCATCTCAATTGTAATGTAACGGCCCAAACCCGAATCCGTCACCGAAATAGAGTTACGGAGCATTACCGGAGTTACAAATTTATTCATCAGACATCTTGTTTCATCTAACATTCATATTTGGAATCAATTAAAATCAAACATATTATCCCTTTGACATATTTATTTTTCTCGACATGTCTTACTTAAATTTATTACTTGTCTCAACATACTTAATTTCCTTATATCAACATATCAAAGATAATCATATATTTACATGTCATGATAAATATTATTCTCTTGTCGTTTCTTCCTAAACATAAGTCAGTTAATTCATAATATCAATATTTCATGTACCATCAACTCGTATTTCCTTATATCACATAATTAGTAAATTAAACATATAATAATGATAAAGTTTAAATTATAGTGAAACAAATCCGGGTCCGTCAATTCATATTCATGTGCGCACATTTCCATTTTAGAGATCCATCGAATTTTTCTTTCATTCAACCGGGATTTATTTTCCATTTGAGTCATTCGGATCTTTATAAATAAATTTGGTCATCATTTTCATTCATTACATATTCTGATACATTCAATTAATGCTCTAGGCAAAATTACCATTTTGCCCCTAAATTTTTAATTAATGACGATTTCATCCTTAGGCTCAAAAAAATAAAATTCTCGTAATTTGATCCTTATTTTAAACCTAACTATTCTCATATATATTGATAACAACATATGAATTCTATGAAATATCAAAATTTTTCCATAATTTCAACACTTTTCAATTTAATCCCTAAAACATGTTTTCACCCGATCTTGATCTAAATTAATAATTTCATTCAATATTGTAACTTAAATAATAAAATAATTCATTTCATGCAAATTAGTTATTTCTAACATTTTTACAAAATTTTCCATAAATTTTTACTTATATTCAATTTAGTCCTTGAGCCTAAAACATGCAAATTAGCCATGCTAGCCAAATATTTATATATATTTTCCTCCTCCTCCTCTTCATTCCATATCCTTAGTTTATATTACATGCTTATAAGTAACATTATCTATGATTTCACTATTTACTTATAAATTTATTCAAAGTTGTCCATTTGCGTCATAGTCACTAAATTATTTATATCTTGAGCTACAGAATTCTAATTTAAGTTCCTATTTATGTTTTAGAAACTAGACTCACATATATTCTTACCATAAAATTTTCAGAATTTTTGGTTTAGCCAATAAGTACGCTTTATTCTTTAAAGTCACACCTATTCTGCTGTCTGACATTTCCGACCCTTCTTCACTAAAAATTAATTATTTCCTCATATGGAATTTGGATGATGTTCTCGTTTGTTTGTCTTGAAAATAGACTCATTCAAAATTTTAAACATATAAATTTAATCCCCTAATTATTTTTATCCAATATTTGATGATTTTCCAAAGTTAGAACAGGGGAACCCAAAATTATTCTGACCTTATCTCACAAAACCTATTATATCTCATGATTTACAATTCCATTACTTACATCGTTTCTTCTATAAGAAACTAGGCTCAATAATATTTAATTCCATATTTTATTCATCCTCTAATTCAATTTTTAAAATATTTGGTGATTTTTCAAAATTAGACTACTGTTGCTGTCTAAAACTATTTTAGTGTAAAGTGTTGATTTCCAAATTTGTAACACCTTTATTTACTTTCTCTACAATATTTTCCATCACTTTCTCTTATTTTCCTTCACTAACATATCAAGAACATAGATAAGAAAACTCTATTATAACATCATTTCCAAGCTTTTTCAACAATATCAAACTTAAAAATATATTGAAATCTTGATGTTCTTACCTTGTCTTGTTGATTTCAATCTTTAAAGTGATTTTCTCTCTCCTCCAGCTTCTATTTCTTCAATCTAACTTGATATTCTAGCTTCCAATAGTCTCCTTGTTATTTTTCTCTCTTGGTAGTTATAGAAATTCTCTTGATTACTAGGTGAAAATGGTGAATTTTTTGTGGAAGGATTAAATTGTAAAGAAAAGAAAGTTTATTTCTTCTCTTCATTCTAATGTGGGGTGCATGGAAGAAGATGATGGATGGTGTGTGTGTGTGTGTGCTTTTTTTTCTTTCCACACACATATATATACTAAATGAAATAATAAAATAATAAAAAATATCTTATTAAAATATTAATAAAGTAATATTTATCTAATTAATTAATTTAAAATATCATCAACATAATCATTACATTCTAGAGTTCTCTCTCTTACTAATTGACCATTTTTCCCTTCATGATCTTTTAAAATTCCATCATTGAGTCATCACTTAATTTGAAAAAATTGCAATTTAGTCCCTCATAATTCTTTATCTATTCAATTTGGTCCTAATTCATCCATTTTCCTTAGTTTTTAGATTATTCCACCCCTAAAATATTTGTACTATTGGTCCTTTAACTTTTTCATATTTACACTTTAACCCCTTAAATTTTGAGTATTTACTCTTGGACAACCAAAATTTTCTCACTTTTACAATTTAGTCCTTTCTTGAATTAATAATGTAATATATCATAGTATACTTCCCAATGTTGACATAATCCAAAATTTCCCTTTTTGTCACTTTATTTCCTTACTTAACTATATCAAGGACAATATGTTACTTTCTTACTATAATAATTTTCGGGGTATTACATGTAAACACAATAATTCTCACCTTCCATACTTACCATATACAAGAAATCAAAGTATAATAAATTTAATAATTAAATTCAGATTATAGAAATACAAACCGTACTTTTCGAGCTACTCTTCGTTGACTTCATCTTTTCCTTTCTTAGCCGAGATCTCCGACACAACGTTAGCTACAGAATTGAAACAATTGAAATTCATCAATACAATACAATTTCACATTGAATATTTCAATTTGTATTCAACTTTTGCCCAAATTCTAATTTAGTCCCTAAACTGAGACTAACTTTATTTCTTCACAATTACTTCCATATTTTCAATCAATTTTCACTTTAAACTAAATTTAACTCTCTAATTTCACTCAAATCCCTAAATTTCAAGATTTTTATAATTTAGTCCCTATTACTCAAAACTTATAATTTATCTTACAATTCAATCCCTTTTTCATTTCTAACTTAAAATTCTATCAATTTAGTCCCAAATACTTAAATTATTTAACATGAACATCATCTAAAAATCCACTAATTTCTAAAATTTCAACATAAATTAAGTAGTATTTAACACTAGGATTATAAAAACATAAAAATTTCAAGAAAATAGACTAAATTGGCTTACCAATTAAGCTTAGAACCTTAAAACCCTAATTTCTCCTTTCTTTTCTCCTTTCTTTTTATTTCCTTTTTCTCTCCTATTCATTTTCTATTATGTTCTTTTTATTCTTTTTGTTTCTTTATTTATTTGTTTTATTCATTTAGTTTATTTTACTAATATAATATAATAATATAAATATAATATTATTTACTTAAATAATAAGTAAGTATATAATTATAATTTAATATATGTATATAAATATAAAACAGGTCACTAACATTACCAAACAATTGTCAATTTTTGGTTTCTTTTCTTAATTAGTCCCTTTTATTTTTCTTTAATCTATAATTAAACTTTCACCATTTATTCAAATTAATCCTTACACCTAATTACCAATAATTCAAGCTAATTCACCTAGCCAAAACCTAATTAATCACACAACTAACTTCATAAATATTTTTAATAAATATTTACGAATCCATTTTACGAAAATGGAGACCCAAAAATACACTTTTCGATACCTGTGATTATTGGGTTGTTACATTATCTGTTCCTGGAATGACCGATTACCCGGCCAAAATCGGCCCATCTCTTTTTACCTGAATAAGTATATAGTTTGCGATCATATAGTTCGCTATTATGGTTCACCTATGCACTTCACCACCATGCAGGCAAACTTATACTAGGAGGACATGTACTAATCTTAGGAGAGGGTACGTGTTAACATGCATAGGGCCTATCTGATCCTAGTACATTATGTCAAATGACTGTACCTTATAAATACGGAAATGGACTCTCAAGAAAAAAGGAGAGGGAAAAACAAACACTCAACAAATATTTATTTTTTATATCTATAATATGTAAATTTGTATAATTTAAATTCACATCAGATATGTATTTAAGAAAAATTTTATCTACCATTTTTATATAGATTCAAACTAATTACAACCCAACCGTGTAACCGTTTAACCAGGAAAGGTTTTGGTGATGGACAAAATAGCAAAAGAAATTCTAGGGGTAAAATACCCAAATATACCAAAAAATTTAAAAATTTACGGAAAAGGGCCATTTCCCCTCAAAACGCGTCCACGTCAGCGCGTTTTGAGGGGAAATGGCAGGAAAGCGCGTTTTGAGGGGACGCGCTTTGCATCCAACGGTCAAAATTTTCCCTATAAAAACCCCCCAACCCTTTTATTTTTTTCACACTTTAATCCTTCTCTCAATTTTCTCTCAAAGTCCTTGAAATTTACCCTCAAATTTTAAAATAGTCCTTTACTATTTACAAAAAAACCCTTTTTAAATTTTTTAATATATATTTTTTTTTGGAAAATTTTAAAATTTTCAATGATATTACAATTGCCGGGGAATTACTTCGTCTAGACAACAAGCACATCTCCATCGAGCAAATGCAAATGGTAAGTTTTAATTTTAATTTTTCAATATTATTTAATATTTTTTAGGTCTATGTAATTTTAATTAATTTTTATTTTATAATTTTTTAAACAGTCTGTAGATCGGGTGTTGCAATGTTATATTCGCAATATGCATGGTCCCCCATTGCCGTTAATCGAGAATTACCTGCGGGAAGCGGGTTTTTGGCACCTGGCCACGATAGGCCGGGGGTTTAAGTTGGAGCCGCCTTTGATCAGTGCGTTGATAGAGAGGTGGAGACCCGAGACACACACTCTCCATCTTCCATGCGGAGAGTGTACCATCACTTTGGAAGATGTGCAGTTGCAGTTGGGATTGCCGGTGGAAGGGTCGGTAGTCACCGGGTCCGCAACTTCTGGTGATTGGATAGCTGTATGCTACGAGCTTCTGGGTGCCATTCCAGATAAAATTCAGGGAGGTCGGATCGAGATGGCCTGGTTACGAGACACATTCCCGGAGCCGAATGAGGGTTCGACCGAAATAGAGTGAATACGGCATACTCGGGTATACATTCTTCAGATAATTGGAGGCTATCTGATGCCGGACCTTTCTAGAAACCTCGTACACTTGAGATGGCTGCTGAAACTTGTTGATTTTAGAGTAGCCGGTGAACTGAGTTGGGAGTTTGCGGTGCTATCGTGGTTGTATCGGGAGATGTGCGGGGCGACGCGGCTGAGTAAAGCGAAAATCTGAGGTTGCCTATCACTATTGTAGTCATGGGCATGGTTTCGATTTTCATTTTTACGTCCTCGGCTCGACCACCCATATTCATTCTCACTGACAACGAGGTAAATTTAAAGTTATATTTTATAATTATTACGTAGATTTATAGTATAATTGTATGCTAAAAATTTATTTAATTAGGTGGAACCATTCGGTGAGTCATGCTGGAATACCTACCTCGCTTGAAGATATACGGCTTCTATTGGACCAACGTTCGGAATCACAAGTAAGTTTCAAATTTCGTATTTATAATTTAGTATTTCGTATTTAGTGTGTAGTATTATGTATATAACTAATAATTTGGTAATGTTAATATAGTTTCAATAGACACCGTACGAGGATCCAGAAATTCGGGTAGTAATTCCAGAGGAGTTCTTGCAAAATTCGAACAGTTGGCACGTGAAGGTCCCATTGATCACCTATGTGACCGTGGAGATGCACCAGTCAGATCAGGTTCTGCGACAATTTGGATTCCGGCAACCGATTCCGTGCCACCTGAGGTGCTCGATAATGAGCACAAAGTGGATTTACGGCAGTTGCACAAGGATTGGCCAAGATTTTGGTCAGCATATATCGAGACGTGGGAGAACCGGTATGACTATTTACCTGACCAGGAATCGATCATCGTTCCGGAGTTAGCGTGCGTGCTGAATACATGCCATTGTTTAGGATCCATGGTAAGCCGTATTTGTTGTCGGAAGAAGAGAGACAACGACGACTTCGTCAACAAAGGAAATGTCGGGGCCCCTTAAATCCAAGGAGAAGGGGTGATGAGACAGGGCCATCAACAATGGCGACACGATCGCGGCCCATCATTCGACCACGACACCGACATCACAGCCTTTACCCTTTATGCCAGGTGCGTACCGTACCCCTTATATGTCTCCTAACCCCCATATATGTTTCCTTTTCGCAGTCTTAGCCCAGGTTGGAATGCATGGCCGGATTTGAGTCCGTTCCCGACTACTCCGGCTGGCCAGCTGATCTTGAGGCTGTCGTCGTGTGAGGGATCACAGGAGGCGCCGCCGGGGAGCACTTCTTTCTACCAATCTCCTTTGCCATACGGGATTCAGACACCCCCGCTGTGGTTTATGCAAACACCTCCGGGGTCGTTATTTTATTAAGGTGGGTCATCCTTGCAACACCCACAACTGCACTCCACCGCGAGGAACCAAATCCCCGCCGAGGTTCCATGACTCACTAAGCTAGAAGAAGGAGGAATCCAAAGCACAGAATCACGACCGCCCGTGTGGCATCGATTTCGACCGGCATCAACATTGATTCGGATCGGCTTTTTTATTTTTTAAATTGTAATAAATTTTTTTATTTTTTAATAAAAAAATTATTTTTTATTTGTGTTTGTAATTTAATTTTAATATCTTCACTAAAATAGAAGTTGTTTATTTTTTTGTATGTAATTTAATTTGAATTTTTTAAATAAAATAAAAAGTTATTTTTTATTTTTTGTAATTTAGTTTTAATATATTTAATAAAATAATAGTTGTTTAATTTTTTATTGTAATTTAATTTTAATATATTTAATAAAATAGAAATTGTTTAATTTTTTATTGTAATTTAATTTTAACATATTAAATAAATAAAAAGTTTTCTTTATTTTTTATTTTTTTGTAATTTAGTTGTAATATATTTAATAAAATAATAGTTGCTTATATGTTTTTGTAATTTAATTTTAATATCTTTAATGAAATAGAAATTGTTTAATTTTTTTATTGTAATTTAATTTTAATATATTTAATAAAATAGAAATTGTTTAAATTAAATTAACCCATGAATATGTAGATTTTAAATTAAATTAAATTTTACTAAGTAAAGCGCGCCCTAGGACGTTGCTTTAGCCATTTCCCTCAAACGCTACTGACGTGGACTCGTTTTGAGGGAAAATGACCCTTTTCCGTAAATTTTCTAAAAATCGGCCTAATTTCGTAAATTTTTAATTTTTTTAGTATATTTGGGTATTTTACACAAATTCTAGGATGTTGGAAATATCCATTTAAAATAGAAATTGTTTAATTTTTTTATTGTAATTTAATTTTAATATATTTAATAAAATAGAAATTGTTTAAATTAAATTAACCCATGAATATGTAGATTTTAAATTAAATTAAATTCTCGGGTTAAAGCGCGCCCCTGGGGACCCGCTTTCTTGCCATTTCTCCTCAAAACGCGCTGACGTGGACGCGTTTTGAGGGAAAATGACTCTTTTCCGTAAATTTTCTAAAAACCAACTTAATTTCGTAATTTTTTAATTTTTTTAGTATATTTGGGTATTTTACCCAAATTCTAGGATGTTGGAAATATCCATTTTTTTTTAATTAAAGAAAAAGGAAAGAGAGTAGCGCGAAGTTTTAAAACCGTGTGGGCGATTTGTTATGGCTTCAGCATTTTCCCTTTTTCAAAAGTCACTACGACTATGACCATGAAATTGAAAGCTTAATTCAACTCTACCTTTTATTTCTTCTCACGGATTATATTTATTTATATATGATTAAAATTAATTTTAAAATAATAAAATTCACACATAATTTATATGAGATAGATTTGAATATGAGATAAAACTTTTACATCTTAATTTTGATACCATTATATGATTACATAGTCGTAAATGCCTTTTTACACTTTTAAATTAATTATAATTAAAATTAAACCTATAAAATACAATCGAAATAATATTTAGAATATATTTGAAGTCGCACTAAAATAATTTTAGAAAGAATTCACATATTATAAAAAAACTTAAAATAAATCTATACATTATTTACTTAAAATGAGATTTAAATATGAGATATCAAAATATTAAGATATTCACCTTTATACATAGAGTAAATTAAAGATACTCATAAGTCAAGTCGAATCGAGTATAAACATGATATTAACATACTTTATATTTATATAAGCTTAATTCAACTCGAAAATATATTATGTCTGCAGAAGTTTAGAGAATGTTGCTTGCTAATATATGGATATAAATGTGGCAATATGGGTTGTAGTAGCGTTGGAAGAGGGATAAAAAAATTAATTACATACACTTGTTTTAGTTAAGACAGGAAACGTGCTTATTTTTATATTAATATTTTCTTAGAGATTATTTCACACTTAATTTTGTTAAAGATAGGAAACGTGTAGATATAATTTGAGATGTAAAAAAAGAGAATACTGACCAACTAAGGCCGTTATCTTGCTTAATAAAGCTAGTGCCTTTTCTTTATCCGTTCAAAAAAAAAAATGAAAAGCTTAGATCCGTAGGATGACATGGCGTTAATGGTCTAAAATATACATATGAGCCTAGCCTTCAAAAGAGGTTTAGTGTCATTGCAAAATAAAATATCCTTATTAAACAACAATAAAGTTTATAAAAGTGATGATCACCGCACTTAAGGAGTCGCAAAAATGCATATCATCCCGCCTGTCCCACGCCCCTTCTATTTCTTCTTAGTAATAAGGAAAACAATAAGCACCAATCAAACTACAAAATATAAGAAATCAAGTCCCCCGGATTCGAGTAAAAATAATAATAAATTACATTAAAGTTATTAAATTATTAATAAATTTATATTTTCATCATTTAACTTTAAAATATTATAAAATAATTATTAAATTATTTAAAAGTATTTATTTAAATAATTAAACTATTCATATAATAAAATTATTTAAATTTTGATTCACAAATTGTTTAAAGTTATTTCATGAAAGAAAAGAACAAATTATAGAAGAGAAACGAAAGAGCTTTCGATTTTTGATTGGTGCAGACGATGCAGATAAAAAAAGTCATATAGTAATAATTTTAATAGTTCAGTGACTTGAATAAAAAATTTTAAATAATTCAATAATTATTTTATAATTTTTGAAGTTGATTCATGGAAAATAATAGAAAATTATTTTGATTTAAAAATATATCATTAATAATATTTTTTATAATTTAAAGTATTTAAACTAAAAGAACACGTTGGGCACGTGGCAGAATGTGCCATATCAGTGTTATTATTTTTTTGTTCCATATCAGTATTATTATTAGCGGTAGTAAAAATGAAAGAGCCTGGAAAGAACGGGGGCATGGTAGGTGAGCTGGCTGGAAGTAGGAAAGTCGACTAGATAATCTTAAGGTCAACAAGACGAACCTTCTCTTAGTCTTTGTGGGTTCAATAAACATGTACGTATTAAACCATAAATCTACTGTCATTGGTGGTGGTGGTGGTGGGGGCTTCACTTTTGACTCTTGACCTTGAAATCCCCTTTAGAATTTCAATATCTATATACTAAAAAAGAGAGAGAGAGAGAAATTATAATCCAATATGTCCAAAACCAAAAATAATTAAAATCTCAGAAAGCAAATAAATGTTTAACAAATTGATATTTGTTTGTATGAATGTAGACAGGTTACCAAGGTGAAAGAGCGAGTTTTTATTCCAAGTGGGATGTCATATGTAGGTGAGAGAAAGGCTCTTTCAGCCTCATCTTCCTCTAACTTTCCTGGATAAACCAAATCCTTTTGAAACATCATCTGAATTTAGCCTCTATATATTTCCAGATTCCTCGCTCTGGGTATTATTACTCTCTCATTCCCTTCTCAAAAACCTTTCACTCTCTCTTCATCGTCGTTTCTTCACTGCTTCAGCTCCATCGCCTGCCTCTTTGCTTCTTCTTTTCTTGTTCTATAGTGTTATTTCAGTGATGGAATCGGCTTGGGTGGATACGACTCTCGACCTCAACATCAATCCTTCCCATAATACCATCAAAGTTCTGGTGAGTTTGGGTTATCAGTTCATGTTAGTGACATGATTTTCTTGCTTTTTAGATTGTTGGGCTTATGAAAACTTTTCAACTTTTTTTTTTTTTTGAAACAGAAGAGAGAATCCAGTGGAAAACTGGCTGATTCTGATGTCAAAGTACCAGTTAAACAAGAGGTCAGTTTCTGGATAAGTTTATTAATCGTCTTTAAAAAACTTAAAATTGTAACTGATTTATATTTCTAATTACAGACCGGAGCTTTGGTGGAGGAATTGAACCGGATTAGCGCTGAGAACAAGAAGCTAACTGAGATGCTAACAGTTTTATGCGAGCGCTACAGCTCTTTGCAGAACCAATACATGGAATTGGTGAGCAGGAACTCGGAAAGTGATGCAACAGCTGCAACGTCAAAAAAGAGAAAAGCTGAGTGTGAGGATTATGCCACCATGATTGGATTCAGTGGAAAAGCTGAGAGCAGCTGCAGTGATGAAGACTCGTGCAAAAAGCCTAAGGACTGCATCAAAGCAAAAATTTCAAGGGCTTACGTGCGCACAAATCCTTCTGATAACGGCCTGGTAAGTCCCTCCCTAGAGTTTTAGTATATGCTAAGTATTTAATAAACCTCCAAGTAGTTGGGGTTCTGAATTTTTCTTGTGTTCATCTGTGTTACCATCTGTGTTACAGATTGTGAGAGATGGATATCAATGGAGAAAATATGGTCAAAAGGTTACAAGAGATAACCCCTCTCCGAGGGCATACTTCAAGTGCTCCTTCGCCCCAAGTTGTCCCGTCAAGAAAAAGGTGAATCCATGCTTCTCTCCCACATTATTTATGATCATATACAACTTGAATTTTTAATTAGTCTCTGATTGTTTGTTTATTGTTCTTTTTGTTTGCTCCTTCTTTTAGGTGCAAAGAAGTGCTGAAGATCCATCAATCTTGGTTGCTACTTATGAAGGAGAGCACAACCATGCACAACACTCTTCACCAGCATTATCATCATTAAGCCCCAACAGTGGTACCAGTAACCCTTGTTCAGCTCCTGTTTCTTCTTCTTCTGCTGCCCCCGCCAAATCTTCACCTCCCACTGTAACTCTGGAGCTGATGAAACCAACTGGGTTAGGTAATGATACCCAAAACCCAACCCAACAAGTTGATGAACCAGCTATCCAACAGATTTTAGTTCAACAAATGGCAGCTTCTTTGACTAGAGACCCGAATTTTACAGCAGCTCTAGCTGCAGCCATTTCTGGAAAAGTTCTAGATCACAAGTGGTAAAATTCAACATTCTTAGAGAGAGATCCATAGTTATGTAATTCTTTTTCCTTTTTGTTTAGATTGGTAGAGAGAGTTTCAGTATCAACTGATGTAAATAGAATCTTGAATCTAATATCCAAAAAGAAAATGAAGGTAATTCTTTTCCTAAGTAATTCAGCTGCAATGATCGTTAATGCTATACTCCAATTCAGAAGGGAATTCTTAAATGCTTGGATATTCCCATGTTACAACAAAGAAACTCATTTACAGTTAACTGTAGCACAATGACTGACATCCATTTTTTTTTTTTTTTTGCTTCAAAGTACATACAAGGGTCAAAAAATTTACACAGTGAAATCCCTGTTTGAGTGTTGTTAATTGTAAGCTTATAGTGGCAACAAATTCATCTGCAGATGAATAATAAGGCATGTGCATCTCTGTTCATTGTTTTTTATCGTAAAGAAACCAACAGGCATTTTTCAAATAAATTTCCGTAGATAGTTACTATCATTTTTCTCTCAAAATTAGAATATTCATCGTGATTGATAACAATGTCTAATTAAGAGATATTTGGTATTAAATTATTGTCAAAATAACAGATGTCGTGTTTGAATTGGATGTTGTGGTATAACCAAATTTAAATGCTTGACTTGATGGAGCTACCATTGACTAATAATTTAGAGATTATATAATTTGAACATAGACTTTTCTGTAAATGTTCTTTTCATAATATGCAAAATAGTCAATTATGTTAAAAGAAAATCTTTATCCACAACGTCTTTCATTATTTGCACAATGTAAAGTTATACAAATCAAAGATTCCCAATACAAGTGACCTAATACTCAATCATGCTACACGCTTTCTGCCTTTATACCGTTTTGAGTCAGTTTCAACGATAAATCACCCTTCACCCGCCCATGGTTTCATACATAGGGATGTGAAATAAGCGGGCAGGAGCGGAGACATCCCCGTCAAGAATTTTTATCCCCATTTCTACTCTAGAACCTGCAAGACTAAAACCATTCTCGTCTCACCATCCACGTGAGAATGAGGCAGATACACGGTGGGTTTAATTTTTGTCTCCATTTTTATCCCGCCATTCGCAAAACCTGTAACCATCCCCACCCAATTTGGTGCGAAGTGAAACGAGACCCCGCGAAACCTGCCTTACTAACGTCCCTAATCATATACTTAAAATTTATCTTATTAATTTGAATCTTAAACCTATTTAAATCTAATTCGATTATAAATTAATAATTTAAAATTAAAATTAATTTGAATCAAAATCTTCTTTTATGTCAATATGAATGTAGAGTAGGTACATGGTCTTTAAGGGCGAAGGTAGAACAATTTTTTAGAGAGGGCCAGATGAAATTTTAATTTTTTATAGTTTATATCTTTATAATTTGTAAATGATTAAATCGAATTTTTATAATTTTAGGGGGCTAAAGTATAATTTTACCTTTACTAATTTAAAATTTTTAAAAAATTTTAAAGGCCTAAATAGTAATTTTACATTTTAGGGGCAGGGGCCATGCCAACCCGTCGCCCCTAGTCTTATAACTAATATATTATATTTTAATAAATTAATTACTAAATGTTTTTTAGTTTACACAAAAGAAATATATATAAAATAAATATGATGATTACATGGAAAACTAATTTAATTATATTCTATTAGAATTGAATCTTATGTATCACGTACGCAATAAAATTCTACATGTAAATTTATATGATTGATCATAAATTTTTATTTTTCTTTCTCTTGTAAATTTTCTGGGAAAGATAGGATAGAAAGAATTAGAGAAATCAAACAAGGGGAAAGACTAAAGAAATGAAGTCCACGCATTTTGTCTGCACCCGCAAACACGTCGGACCCATTTCTCACAAACAAAAGTAATTGGAAAAAAGAGAAGTGCTTACTTCATTTTGAATGATGTCACACCTATTACGATTTCCATAGTCGTGAATCTCGATCCTAAATTCCACTCAAATATTAAATACCTAGTTAATGATTCTACGGAATTCGTGGAGTTTCCTGACTCAGAAAAACCAAACCCAAATATAAACTCTTCCGGTTTGATAATTTCTAATTTTTTTGGAGAAAGAGATTAGCCATGCCTCCAGATTACGACAAAGAAAAGGTTAATATACATATGTATATAGCTTCTTGATGATATGATTCCTTTTCGTTTCCGATAAGGAGATTGATTTAAGAAGAAAATTTTCAGGTGGAAGCTCTGGAAGCGGAGCTGGAGTGTTTGCAGAAAGAGAATGAAGCTCTCGGATTAATGTTTGAAACGATGAGCAGAAAGTACATCATGCTTCATCAAGCTTTTCTCCACCAGAAATCAAACAAGAGGCAAAGACTTGAAGTTCCGGCTGCTGCTGGATCCAAGGCGTCACAGGTTTTCGTGAAAACGGACCCCAGAGACCAAAGCCTTGTAAGCGAGATCAACATATATCAGAACCTTACCCTAGCTAGCTAGGTTTCTTAATTTGCATATTTAATTATTACTATTAATTCCTTTCTTTCTTTCCGCATGTTCGTGATGATATATACGTTACCTAATGTTACTAAGATTTGTTTACGTAGATAGTGAAAGATGGATTTCAATGGAGAAAATATGGCCAGAAAGTTACTAAAGATAATCCCTCTCCTCGAGCTTATTTTAAGTGCTTTATGGCTCCGGGATGCCCCGTCAAAAAGAAGGTATATTATATACAATTATATTTTTTATGCTCCAACTAAGGATCTTTGATTTTTGTTTTAATGAAAGAGATTTTTTATCAACTTATGACTCTAACTTTGAGATTCAAGATAAGCTAGAAATGACTAATTTGGAGTAATAAAAAAAAGTAATTTTTTTTAGAGAAGAACACTAATAGTGTATAATTCTATTATTTTTAATGATCTGTGTATCAAGATTAATTCCTTCATTTATAAATTTGCAATGAAAGTTATGGGGTAAAAAATGTGTAGGTTCAGCGATGCGTGGAGGACAAATCTATTGTTGTGGCAACATACGAAGGACAACACAACCATGATGTTGATTCCACAGCTGCCGGAAAATCATTGTTAGCATCATGCAGCTCGGCGATATTTTCCGGGACGAGAAGCTTTCCTTTTCCACCTCTGGATAATCCTTTTCAACCAACCATCACCCTTGATCTCACTCTTTCAGGCTCCGACTTACAAAACCACAGAAACCTTCCAAGCTTTATGCATGATTATAGCACCAGTAACGAAGACGGAAATAATAATAAGAAGAAGATCGAAGACTATGTTGCATCCTTAACAAAAGATCCTAACTTCACTCTAGCTTTAGCTGCAGCGGTTGCTCGCTCCATCAAAACTGAACAGCCTAAACCATCACCCCCGTGAACTTCAAAAACAAACAAAACACTATGGTAATTTTATTTTTTTTGGTGAAAAAGAGAGAAGATAGATAATGGAGTGAATATCAAACACTTCTGTAGTTTGTATATGCTTTGGTGCAAATATGAATGGCGGTACGCTGCTTAGCTACTATATGTTTCATAACTATTTATCTATAGATATCTAAAATAAGTTAGGTTAAGTTCTTGAGAACATTCAAGTTGCTTTTCCTTACATAGCAGGATTTTAAAGGGATTCCTTTTTTTTTTTCTTTTTATAATAAGAATCCGAGCCAACAACCAAGGATGATCGGTGTTTGATCTTATTCAGAGACCAACATGTGTGTGCGTACACATCCAATGGACCCAAAGAGATCATGAGAATAATAGAAACAAGTGCAATACAATTCAGGATGAGAAATTTTGATCACTGGCTAATCATCTCGTGATATTAAGCTCATATCACATTGACATTTAGATTCCTATAACTAAAATTTTTACACAAAATATTGAAAAGAGCACAAGCTATCATGTATTGTATGTATTCCTATATTTTACAACAAAAAATTTTACGCATCCTACAAGAGGCTCTGGAGGACCTAATGAATTCCATCCATCAGCTCTACTTGTGGACGGAAACTGCAGCTGAATGCATCTACAATAGCTTACTATTTGAATTTAGTATTTGGACCCGCCTGCGTTTTAATCAATACAACCCCTTATTCTTGCTGTCTTATTACACATGATACATTCTTCTCCACAGTGATGAAAGGCTCTAATTCGTGCTACGAGCTTCCAAGAGTTTACTCTCCATCGAGCATATTTCATATTGGAGCAGTAGAATGTCATGTAAATCGACAGGAATATGGATCCTAGAAGCACCGATCATCAAATATTGGCACTTTCATTGGACATCATTTCAAGTGTTCAGACTTCTTTGTCGGAGTACTAACTTTCAGCTTCTCATTTTCTGCCTCTTTCTGTGCTTTCTTCTTTTCCAATTCAAGCTGCTTGCAGTTTTCCTCGTGTGCTTGGACAAACATCCTCACAAAATTAAGCAGAGTGGACACAACTACAGGAAAAGTTGGGGAAAAAAGAGAGTAAATTAGCAACACTCAAAACGTAAAGCAGATCTGTGGCTGAGATTTACATGGGTGCATGTTGGCTAATAGTAGTGCAAAGCATTCAAAGTCGAGCTATACATGCACATAAACAGATGTGCAAATGTCATCAAATCACTTAGAACTAATATATTAGCATAAATGCTAGCTATAATATGAAATTCAGAGCAACTTTCAATGACGTGTTCACCGAAGTGAATTGAAAAACAGTAGCATTCTCAATTCCATTCTGATGCAAAAGCTTCCACCATATACTAGATCAGGGTCATTTTCACCATATGGGACAGCATCCCTCATACTATTGCTATTGAGGGTCAACAGAAATATTTTTACAATAAAGAAAATGAACAAGGCACAGATGACTTCAGACTAATTAGACCATAAAATTTTCATTATCCCAGGCTTCAAGAACCCAACCCTCGGTCTTACCCCAACTTCACTAAATCAAAACGAACTGCAACAAAATGTAAATGAATCAGTTCTTTTAAACTTTATGGTCCTAGATTGTTGCAGCGTAATCAGTAAGCATTAAACAAACATGTTAAGACCAACAACTACCTTGCTCAAATGGGCACCGTGCCGGATCTTCTCCAAAATAAAGAGCCAAGGCATCTGCATTTCTACCCTGAAACATCCAATTTAGAAATGCTAATGAGATGGTTATGTAGCCTGTACACTTAAGAAGTCAGAATAAAAAACTCAATATAATACATACCACACTAGAATAAAGCAAAGCCAAAGACCTGACTTCACTTTCAGCAAAACCAAGGAACTCCTTTAAAGTCTGAATGTATAAATAAATAAATAAAAGCATTATTGTTAGTCAAACAATATGAAATAAGAAAAACAAGTAGAAAGGATGGGGTTTAGAGTTTATAGCTGAGGGTTTATGGTTTATGGTTTATGGTGTCCCCTAACGGAGATGCATCCATTACCAGCAGAAATCGAAGCAACACATAAATGTGCAGAAACCCCATTAATGTGCAAAATAACTAGATATATAAGAATTACCCAGCAAAATGTTTCAGACACTGGACCATCATTTTCTGAGGCAGTCAGTTCTTGTACAACTTTCTCCAATCCTTTACTAATGGCTTGCATTTCCTCTGCTAAACATTTCAATTGTATCTGCGTGGCAATCAATAATTTTACTTAGCAGCATATGACAAACACTAAGCAAATTAAGTATGACCTCAAAAGGCCATGAAAAATTTTACCTTCGTTGAAGCTTCCAAAGTTACAAGGTCTTTTGGAAATTCTAGTAATTCTGGCGACTTTTCATTCAGGACCTAAACAGTAATGAAGTAATGGGAGGCTCATGAAATGGTAGAGGCCATTAGCAGCAAGTATAAATAATATTTTCATACAGAATATGTTATTGGTTGAAATGGTAATAAATGCAATATAAGCAGTTAAATTAAACAGATCCTTAACCCAAATTCTTTGTTTTTAGGAAAAAGAAATGAACATAATAAAATCTCTAGTAAATTTGAAACATGCATGCAAAACTAATGACAATGAAACTATGATGAACTGATGTCTGCATATTCCTTACAAAGTGTAGATGGTCTTAAAAGAAACATAAGTGTAGAAATGCAAGAATATGTTATTCAGGCAAGTTTAACAACAAACATCAGTATCAGGGAAAGTAAGAAGGGCAAATGATCTTTTACCTTGCAAAGATAATGCATGAGAGTCATCTTGTTGTTCCGAGCTCGTGTCTCAGTCAGTTTCAGGAGACTATCCAATCGAAAACCAACAGCAGAACCTGAGGGCAGAAAGAAACCATTAAGTACTGAAATCCTCAGAGTAAATTGATGCTTAAGATTGTAAAGAACTGCCATCTTAGGAGAAGAAGTTACAGTACTGATAATAGCACTTGAAGATACGGTTAACAGAACAAAGTTATCAAATTAGAGTCACCAGAAACTGATTTAGATCCAGGGCATTTGGTATGATAGAAAGTGAGAATTTTCCATGAAAGTAAAAATAAATTATTAGACAAAATTATCTTTCTTTTATTTTGATTTAGGGTATTATTTTGTTCATGGTATTAACTTTTTTTTCCTTTTTCTTTTTTCTATTCTCAAATAATTTTGTTTTATTATATTGTGATTTTTTTAATAATAATTAACTAATGCATTTTTTTTCTTAAACATATTTTACTTATGTTTCCTCTCGTGTATACACAATTTTATTTTTAATTAAAATTACAATTTTAAAAATTACCAATTAACATATCATTAAATATGTAATGCAAATATTTGTTAACAATAAAAATCCATAAGTACTGCCAATGCAGGAGGTTGTGGATTCGAGTGCGCTGCGCTAAAGCGCATTATCCTCTATTTATGGGTTGGGGAGGGGCAAGAATATTTTCATAAATCTAACCTTCCCCACGATCACATTCCATTGGAATCATAAGTTGAAAAATCACAGGATTATTGGATAGACATGATACATAGCAGTAATCAACTACAGGATTGTGTTAAACATTTAGGGTCAATTAGCAATAATGAAATGGTGACAGAGACAATTAATTCAAGTAGAACAACAGAAGGCAAGGAGATTGACCTTTGTTTCCCATTGACAAACATATCTCACCATAATGAAACAGAAAAAGAAGACTGCAATAAGATAGTAATAAAAACTACCACATCAACAAAATCACTCACCCCTTGCAGTGCCCTTGTTCAATGCATTTCCCAGATAAAGAATAGTTTGCATGATCCTTTTCAATTTGACCGAATTCCTCACCTGATGAATGTGTTGGTGAAATGGTACCAATGACAAGTTGTTCAGTAAAGAAATCATTTGAAAAAGCTAATTTATGTTAAAAGGAGAAATTAACTTGCCTCTTCAGCTGTAGAGTTTATGATATTCAAACCATTTCTAAGGTCAGAAACCTGGAAAGATGCAAAATTTACCAATTAGGTGACAATAACAGAAAGCATCCGATACCAATTTGATTACACAGTTTTCTCCTCATACCTGGGAAGAAAATTGTATCTTGAATAAGAAAACTCTTAGCTTTGACTCTACTCGTGGCACTTTTATCAATTCTAGGAAAAACTGTCACCAAATACAAGGCAGGTAATCAAATATAATGCTTGTTTTCTTCTTAGAAGGATATAATGTTTGTTAAAAACACGTGTATAACACAAAAGTTACTACACTGACTTGTTCACATTTTCCCAACTTCTCCTTATCTCCATTATAACCCTGAAAATAAGAACATGATCATCACTTAAAACATGATTTTTTGCGTAACATGCCAAATGATGTCATCAACTCAAATGGTTATGAACAGTAACAGCACAGAATAAGCATATTTTTTCAACACCTTGAGTAATTCAGTCTCTTCTTTAGTAGGACAAAACTTAATAAGGTTCTCAAGCTGATCGGAATCTAATGTTGTATCATCCAAGGTAAGTACTGAACTCTGCAAGATAGTGGCAGCAAAATAAAAATGTAAAAGATCAAGTTAAGAATATTTCAGGGGCAACAATTTGTAAATTGACATATGGAATGTAAAATTAAGTACAATTAGGGTAGTTGTGGCAAGGAAATGAACTAAAAAAATAAAGAATCTAAGCCCAACACAGTGTATGAATACATGATATTTGTCGCTTGTAAATAGAACTATAACTGAGAATCTAAACAACTAAGAGAAATACCATGTAGTTTATCTTACCGTCAAATCAGGCAAAGGAATTTTCACTTTTGTGAGCATGATTTCACAATTATATGCCCGCCTAAGCTCAATCTGCAAATCATTGAATGTCATGTGTGATAGCAAATACAGATTAGATGCTCCAAGTGTGGAACTGTAGACAGGTTTAAATACATGAAAAAACTCCAGGTTTGTACATAACCGATGGGGGGTTTCAACATGTTGAGAAAGAAAATTAGCATGCTAATTACCAGCTGGACTTTCTCAGGTTTACGGCCTGAAGCACCTCGATTTGATTTCCCATCCCTGCTACCATTATCTGAATTAGGTGCGGCTGCAGAGAAAAGACTCTCAAGTTCTGACATGTCAATTTCCGGAGCCCTAGCACAGATTTAAAAAAAAAAAATGAACCATAGTACATCTCCATAGAATTATATGAACTAAAATGGTTCAGTGACAAATATGTACTTTGAAGCTTCTTCAGGTTTTTGTGCCTCAGCCCATAAGCTTCCTTGCATCGCCCTCGTCAACTTCAACCAATGATATGGCTTCAAGTTGGCTTTTCTAGGTTGAGCCAGACTTTTAGGACCTATGCGTGATATGCCCCGTCCCTTCAAATTCAAAGGAGCAGCAGAAGGTGGTCCTGGAATTGAAGGTATATTGCCATTGCTTACTGAATGTAACTGTGGAGAGGTGTCACCTGCTTTAGATAATCCTTTGGCACAAGGAGCTGGAGGAGGTGGCACAGGTGGAACATGAGCAGAGTTATTTGATGAAGGACCCTTCGCCGCAAGACTAGGAGGAGGAGGTGGTGGTGGCCGTGGCACTGAGGATTTACTAGTAGGATCTGAGATAGATCCAGACTGTGGGGGAGGTGCAGGTGGTGGAGGAGGTCCAGATGTCCGAATCTGTGGTGAATATGAATTGGGGCAGGTGGTTGAGGAAGCCACGTTAGGGAGTGGTGGAGGAGGAGGGGGAGCTGAAGATGAATTATTTACGGTAGAAGATGGAGATATAGCTGAGAATGGAGGGAGTGGGGGAGGGGGAGCTGAAAACGAATTCTTTACAGAAGAAGATGGAGATGTAGCTGAGGATGGAGGGAGTGGTGGTGGGGGAGGGGGAGACTGGAACATGTTCTCGACTTTGGGAGCTAAAGATGCACTCGAGGAGGGAGGAAGAGATTGAAATGAATTCTTAACCAAGGGAGATGGAGATGCCCTAGAAAAGGAATGTAGAGGAGGGGGAGGATGGGGGGGAGACTGGAATGAACTCTTCACTGAAGGAGGAGATACCTCCAGAGAAGGAGGGGGTTGATATGCAGGAAATGCTCCTGAAAAAGAGGGCAATGGAGGAGGAGGAGGAGGAACAAATGATGACTGACAAGGTGAAGCAATTCCACGAGTAAGTTGCAGATGCTTAGGTGTAGTTGATAAAGGGCTTGAAACTGATGAGGAAGATAAAGGTGATGCCACAGGATGACTATGATCTTCACTTTCAGATGCATCATGATCATGCAATAGAGCTGTAATGCCAAGAGCTGAAGGTGGACTACGGTATCTTGATATTGGAGCAGGTGAGCCTGGCAAGGAATTTCTTGATATTGGAGCAGGTGAGCCTGGCAAGGAATTGCGATATGAAACTGGAGAAGAGATTGAAGACTGAGGTCCTCGCTGGGATATAATCTTAGGTTGTGCAGGCCTTTGCACGGCAACCTGAAGTTCTTGGGGTTCAGTTTTCTTTCTGATTGAATTTACATCCAGGACAGGAGTGAAAGTCGATGTAGATTGTGCAGGTTGTTGTGAAGAAACTTGAATTTCAACATTCCTTCTACTTGAATTGGTAAGTTCTGCTTCTTGTGGAGCAACTTGAAGTTCTTGTGATTCGGTTTTCCCTTCAGTTGAGCTTGAATCTGAAGAAGGCACAGCAGAGGGTGTATGCTGTGTAGCCATTTGAGGAACAACCTGGATTTCTTCTGGTTCAAACTTCGTTCTAGTTGAATTTGGATCTGATGATTGAAAAGAGCATATAGATTGTTTCTCCAAAGCATCGGATGTTGGACTTGTAGTAACGTGTTCTGGTGCCTCCAAGCTAGATTTCTCCTTGACTTCATCGTCATGCAAGACACTGGCTATTTCCCTACTCTTGGGACAACCTGTCTCCAAATTTTCTTGTAGCATATTTGCTACATCTGTATAGTCAACTCTGCTGAAAATTTCTTGAACTTTAGCAAAATCATCAATGGAAAGGCCATTTTTCTCCTCAATACCCGGAAAATCAATTGAAATAGCAGAAGTTGCAACATCTATATCTGAGAAAATGACCTTCACCCATGCATAAAAGAATAACTATTCAGAATCACAATAAAACAACACACAACAGATTTGGCCCAAAAGAAATAAAAAAAACACAAGACAGAAAAGTAAGGAAAAAGAAGATATATATATATATATAATTACGTACCTCTGCGCTGAATTCCTTTGGAAATTGGTCCTTAGTATTCCATAAGATGTCAATTTCATCACGGTTAAGCATCAAAATGTTTGATCTTATAAAGGCTGTATTGAACATGATCCTGAACACCATTAATTCCCGCTCCAGATTGCTATCCAAACTAATACATTCAAGCACAACATCACCCACAACATGGCAACGGATGTTGATTTTAACTAGTTCACAGTCCGCCTGCAAGAATAAGTGAAGAATATATATTAAATAATTATGACTTGGATAAGAGTGAATTCATTTTTGAAGTAAAAAGCAAAATAAGTCGCATTGTTAATGGTGATTTCGATGAAACAAAAGAAATCAAGAATAAGATACCTTTCAGGAAAAAAAAAAAAAAAAAAAAAAAACTAAAACAGAGAATGAGATAAAAAAAGAAGTTACTACAGAGATAAATGAACTGGACTCACTTGCTTGTAATACCAAACAAATTTACTATTCTTCGGCGTAGAGAACAGAACTTTGGGGGTCCTATCAGCAGCCATAAAAGGATCCTGTCCATATATCCTAAATATCAGACGGCAGCCCCCCTCACCATCCATATTAGGGATACATCTTAGAATAATACAGTCCAATGTAAGTGCCTTATCTGATGGAGGCCATTCTGAGCCCACATTTCTCCGAGAGACATACTGGAGGTACCTTAGTTGGGAGGGTAGTGGATTCAGGGGAGATGTCAAATGCAAAAGCTCACGAGGTGCTTGCTTATAGATCATTTCTAATGTTTTCTGCTCCCCAGAGTACTGCTTTCGATATAGTAAAAGAGCAGTAAGCATAAACGCCAAAACTGGCAACCCACCTCGTTCACTATGCATTAAGATTATATTTTGTTGCCCGAGTGAGAACCAGTTTTCACTTGATTTCAGGAAATGATGGATCAGCTCCGTGGTGAGTAATGGGCAACCTTCATATTGACGAGGATAGTCCATTACGGTCATATCGTACTCAGACAATATGCTAGCAATTTGGCTTTGGTACTCTCCTTCTCGGAAGTTGAACACCATGAATGAAGCATCAGTAAAATGATCACGGAGTTTACACACTATGTTTTCGATGTAGACTCTATATTCCTTTTCTTCCCGTATGTCCGTGGAAAAGCAGCAATCAAAAACTACAAATGCATACAACAGCACATTGGTTATTAACAATACAATAATACTTTCCAGAGATAGACGGAGAGCGAGTGGTATAAACATTTCAAAACCTTTAAAGAGAGCAAAGAGTTGAAAATTATGACTAAATGCATACATCAAGTCGAAACTAGGACCATAAATAACAGCAAATAAACGAGTAATAAGAAATGTCGAACCTAAGCCATTAGCTTTTTTTTTGCATATATGCTACTGGCTCAAAGGATGAATTCTTACAACTAATGCCCGCAGCAGAAATTAGATCAAGGCTCCAACTGCTAAAACACTTTCCCTTTCTGTTTTGTTATTTCTTTTTAGCACACAAGGAATGGGAAGTATTGACGAGCTGTTCTGTACATTAAAAATACACTAATATGGCGATTTAAGCCAGAAATACTTGGAACTAAAAATGTCCAAATTAGTAAATAGGTCTTTTTTTCTAATCCCATTATTGTTTAACATTCATGGAAGCAAATAGATTTTTTTTTAAAAGCAAAAACAAAAAAAGCGTACCGTAAACCCTTTCAGAGATCTCCAAAAGTCCATCAGGCGGCTTTCTAAAAAAGAGCTTCCTAAACAACCCCATTGTGGTTTCAAGATCTGTCAACAATCAGCTTAGCCCAGAAGAACAGATACGCACATCTTGAGCTAATATAGAGAGAAGAAGAAGGAGAAGCTGAAGGGTCCAAATGATTGTATTGGCACTGCGCAGAGCAATGGGAAGATTGCCGGGTTTTGAAGCAACGAGTTTTTAGGGAAGTGTCCCAGAAACGTAGCTTTCAATCAAGATTCAAGAGACGTTATGAGATAATGACTTTAGGTTTAGGACAGAATATTCCGACAATGTTTTGTCAAGGCAGACAAAGATTTGGTCTTTGGAGAGTCTTTTTTTTTTTTTTTTCTAGTACTATGAATGAAGCAAAAAAATAAAAGAAAAAAAAAAGAACACCAAAAGAAAGAAACAAAATAAGTGAGAATCTAAGAATACAACCAAAAGATCTCAGCTTTGTCTCTATTTTTCCATCATTTTTCTGTTTGTTTGTTTGGTAATTGTTAATGAATAGCAACAACAAAAAAAAAAAAAAAAAAAAAAAACCATTAACGATCGGTCCCGGTTTCATTTGTCTTCCCATTAGTTTCCATGTTCACGGGTTCTTTTGTTTTTGTAAATTCCTTTTATGATATACCATTTAATAATACTCACCAGCACGTCCGTTTCACCCATCCTACGTTTTTCTGGTCCGAAATACTTTATCCAAATTATTGATTTTAAAAAAAAAAAAAACAAAATTCTAGTAATTTAAATAATAAATTAGTTTTAAAAACAAAATTATTGTAATTAAAATCATAGGACTCATGGAACCTTCACCTTCAGTTATCAGTTCTGTTTTTTTGTTTCTCTGTAATTTGATAATACCAAACCCAAAAAAAAAAAAAAAAATCTTTTAAGAAAAACAACTATTATATTAATTATTGGGGTAATCTCTAAAGACGCACTTTATTCATGTACTTAACGACTCAAAAGATGTCTTTTAGTGGGCCTAACATGGCTCTCAAAATCAAATCAGTATGAGTTTGGTTGTTAAATCAAAGGGCGGTTTTATGGTATCCATTACAAATTTTAATAGAAGGAAAGGTCCTTTTATGGGAAATTTAAAGGAAAAAGGATTCATGGCCCACTAAATCTTAGGTTAATATTTGGATTATGAATAGAGTAATAAAAATCTTAGGTTAATATTACTAATTAGTAATAAAAATAATATATTTTATTAATCTCCATATTAATTTTTTAATTTTATTTATAAAAATCTAAAAACTTCATTAAATATTTTTCCATAAATCTCACCTATAACAATGGATGACAAAGTGTTACTTTCATGAGTTGGCTAGTAATAATAATTTGTTTTGTTAAAGATAATTGCATTATTATTAACAATAAAGTTTATATTAAATATAATAATTAATGGGTTTTTTTTTTTTTGTGAATTCGATCGAAAATATTAATTTGTCTAATATAATAATTTTAAAGAGTGTTTTTAAGTCATTTATTAGGAAAATCCTTCTAATTTATTATATCATTTTATCTATGATCACCAACCATTTTAGAAGAATAAGACATCATGCAAGAAATTGTATCACGTAATATTAGAGGATAATTTTTATGTTAAAAACATCCAAAAAAAAATTGAGAACGGGGGAAATGTTCATAATTCGAATTTTAGTAGATTTTTATATAAAATATATATATTACAATTTAGGAATAAAGTAAAAATTATAAAGATTAAAATTCACAAGAAAAAAAAAACAAATATTTCTCCATTTGTCATTACACATTGGGATTTCCATTTGTCATTACCCATAGCGATAGTAATGGAATGCGGTGAGAGCAGATAATGTTAAATCTATTGTTGCTCTATAAATTGCACATTTGTTCTATCACTTACTCTGCTTCACTATGGATATATAATCTTGAAAATTATTATCACATTCATAGATGTTGAATGCATCCATCCCCAACCCACATTGCACCAATTCAATTAAATTTTTGCTAGTTATCTTTAATTCTTTCAATATTTTTAAAATCAAGTATTTAAACTATTCCTTTAAAAAATATATTTAAACATAAAATATATTATTATTTTCTATGTTTTTTTTACACTTTTAATAGTTTATATATACAATAATAAAATGATAATTTTATGTAGTGCAGCAGGTTGAGGCAGGATAAGCTATTACTAAAACCATTCCATACCCATTATTCAAAAGAAAAAATTCATGTCGCCTCGCCCCGCATCCACTTTTCAAACAAAAATATTCACTTCATCTGAAGTGAATCGATTTAGAATCCATAAGACTATTCGAATTTTGTCATCCCTAATTATATTTGTTACTTTTGTTTTATCTTTTTTTTTTTTTTATAACTTGTATATTGCTTTTCATAAATAAATAAAACTTCTTTTGTTTCTCACATTATATTTTTCGAGAAGTGCATAAAATTACAAATTAATATTTAATATTTAATATTTAATGTAATGATAGTGTAGAATTTTATATTTTGTCTGTAAATCAAATGATGTTACATAATTTAATTTAATTTTAATTTTTTTAAATGATGAAAAAAACTAAATGAATAATCAATTTAACTTCTAATTATTGTTTCAATAGGATATTGTTTTTATCCATTTATTGTATCATTAAGTTTTTTTATATTATATAACATTATAGACAGTGTGATGCATAAAATATAAATTCAAATTATAAAAGTAAAATAATGATGAAAAATTTTACCAATTTAAATTAGTACTTTTCATGTTAATTTTAAGGTTCATATTTGAAGTTCATGACTGTTCTTTTCAATAACGTATTTTTAAGGTTGGAATCCTACTCTCCTCTTTAAAGTGCAATATATTTTGTCTCTGCATCCAACGCTTATTAGTAAATTTAAATATATTTTATATACCTTACTTCCAATTTATAATTTTATAACACAAATGGAACTACAAAGCCACTGGCAGTGGGCAGTACCCACCAAAAAGCAGCAAAATTAGATTGGCATTGCATTGCAAGGAAACTCCACGTGGTTTCAAATTCAAGCTTGGATTCCAAGCATTCTCCTTTCACTGATGTGTTACAATTTTACAAACTACCTTTGAGCATTTCTCACGCGTCAGTCTCCAACCATAACCACTGCTAACTCAATTTAAACCATGCCATAGGGAAGCAGCATGATAATACTTTAGAACGACATATTTTTATATGTTAATTGTATATTTATTTTAAGTATGATCCTATTAATTTGGGCTATTTATGGGCTTTTATCTTTTAGGGACTAAATTGAAGGCAAAAGTAAATTTAAAGGCGAAAAACGTGAATTTGGAGATAAAGTGGGCCAACATTCGATATAGGAAAAAAGGTGGTGCCGAAAATGCAAGCATGGAAGACATAATGACAAAAATGCAAAGAAGAGATATTTTATAAACACAAGACTCTATTTAATTTTTAATTATATTAGGATCATTGTTAGATATTATTATTTAAATTTTATTTTAGCTTTTATCTTTAATTATCTTTATTTATTTGTATTTATCTTTTAGAATTTAAGTAGGACTAGACTAGGTTTCCTAGTACTATAAATAGGGGATGAAGTGACTCAAATTTCATATCATCTTTTCTGGAAACACTCCCTCCCCCAAAAGAACTTAGCCTTGTTCTTTTTTTTATTTAATAAAATTATTTTTTTATTAAGTCTATTTCTTTTCCCAAAAGCATGAGTCACTAAATCCTTCTAGCCAAAGTTGTCAAAAATTCCCAAAAAAAGGTTCATGAGACTTAGAATCCGTGCTTAGCCTTCTCAATGAGTATTCATCACTTCTCCGCATTACGGGGCTGACTCCGTCCATGTCCCTTCAAAAGTGATCTTTCCAACTTGTGCAATGAACGGTTGCTTTGTATATATTTTGGGAATGTTGCACAGTCGGTTTGTTAGCTTACTGTGTCAGTGGTTGTCGAGCTCAAGAGACAAAATGGCGTGGGATTCGCCATTGGGAAGTGATGATCTAGTGTAACACGGTCTCACATGAGCGACGGTTGGCTAAAATTAGGTTCCTTTAAATTATAAGTCTAAACCCTAAGTGGAGCTGGTGGTCGTAGGCATCTTCTTCCACTATAACTGGCTTATTCAGTTCGAGAAGTATCACCTAAAACCCGAGGATTAAACCCAAGGAGTATCGAGACAACCGGAGGCTGGAATCTCGCCACATAAGATACTCTCTCTTTTCCCAAACTCTGTTTATTTTTATATTCTCTATTTTAATTTTCGTAATTTATTTAATTTCACATTTCAATCAACTTTTAATTCTGCCTTTTTTATTCTGTATTTTTATTTTTTTTTCCCAAGGTACGCAGGTTTTCTTGGGCACGATTCTATCTGGGATCTCACGAAACAAGATGTTGTGCAAATCCAATCTTTGAGGACTTGACCCTACTTCCCTTATACTATTTTTTTTTATCATTTCTATAGGGATAGGATATATTTGGTGATTCAACAACGCATCAAATTTTGGCGCTGTTGCTGGGGATTGGCAACGTACTAATCTTGTTTTTTGTTTCTTATGACCAGATCTGCTCCAAGTACTATTGTGTTTTGATTTAGAGATTGAAAAACTGTGAGTGCTAATCGCAAGGAAACAAAGCTAAGGAAAAAGTAGTCAGTAGTGGTTGGGACTCAAAGTAACCCACCGCCAGAAATTGAAGTCGACGATGAAGTTGAGTCTAGGGTGAACGAAAACCCTACTCAAACACTTGTAAGCGAAAAAGTAGAAGTTGACTCACCAAAAGAAGTGCTTAACGCTAGGGTTAATGAAAACCCGAATTTAGCACATCAACCAATGGCTCAAACAATTCGGCAACTGGCCGAAGCTCCGGAAAAACAACCGCTATTGTGCATCATGTATCCTACTATGGATGTAATAGTCCAAATTTCAGCGATGTCAGAAATAGTGGTTCGAGACCACCAAATCTGACAAATGAACTCGTAGATTATATTATTTAATATTTACGAGCCAAATATAGCTTTTAAAAGGTTTTAGAAATAGTAACTTGTGTTTTATAAAGATTTATTTGGTCAAGAAATTGAGAATAAGAGGTATCAAGATCTCGGTGTTATAAATCGAGTCATAAATATTTTTATGAATATTTACGAAATGTCAATAAGGTAGTATTAAAATTTTGTTAGAAAATTTTGACGTTTGGGTGGTTAATTAAATAAAAAGGACTAAATTGAAAAAGGTGTAAAAGTTACTAAAAGGATTAAATAGCTTAATTGTCAAATGAGGAAGGACCTAAAGTGAAAAAAGCCCAAAGGAGATATTTTAGGTGGCAATAGCTGAGAAAAATCAGGAAATGGGTGAAATAATGGCAAAATTAGAAAATTGGCAAAATTAGCTAAATAAAAATGGGACCAAATTGGAATATCTAGAATTCTCTTCATTTCTCTTCATTTTCATCAGCTGAAAAATAGCCATGGAAGAGGGGTCAAGCTGGTTTTCATACTCTAGCTTCATGTAAGTTTAATTCTTGCTTTCTCCTTGAAATTTCTATGTTTTTGGACCTTTACAATTGGGTCCAACTTACTATGGCATTAGTTTTTGATTCTATGGATAATTTTTAAAGTTTCTATGGATGAGTGCTGGAAGCATATGATGAATAAACATATAATTGAAGCTTTAATTTTGATATATTGTAACACCCCTTACTCGTATTCAACGATGAAACAAGGTCCGAGGCATTACCAATGAGTACAGAACACTTATAGATAATTTGAAATAATGATCTTTACACAAATAGTGCACTTGAGGTGTACAGTTCTATAATTATGAATAAACACATTTATCAAACATATTCCATGTTTTTGTATATCACAATCTCATATTTCCATATTGATGGCTGTCGATTCCACCAATATAAACCTACACCTAGTGCGAATTTCAGCAGTATAGGGAGTAGGGTCGATCCCACAGAGACTGGTTTTACTGAAAAATCGTCTATCTCTTGACTAGGTTTGTAACAGCCCAATTTCAATAGTGTCGGAACAGTGATTCGAGATTACTAAATCTGACGAAAAAGTTAGAAAATTTTGTTAATCGATAATTATAAGTTAAGTGTGATTTTAGAAATATTTTAAAATTAATGAATTTTGTGAACTAAAATAATTAATTAGAAAAATTGGGCCAAAAACGAGGTATTGAGACCTCGAATTCATAAAGTGAGCCATAAGTATTTCTAAAAATATTTATGGAGTGTCATTAAGTTATTATTAAAGTTTAGTTGAGAAATTTTAACGTTTGGAGATGTAATTAAATGAAAAGGACTAAATTGAAAAAGGTGTAAAAGTTAAATTATAGATTAAAAGAAATTATGAAGGACCAAAATGGCAATTATGCCATTTTAAAATGTTGAGGCGGTTTGTATGAATAAAATCTGAGATTTTTTTAGTCAAAATGTATATATATATTATATTATTATATTATTATATTATTATATTATTATATGTATATACAAACAAAAAAAAGAAGAAGAAAAAGAGAATGGAATAGGCAAAAAGAAACAGAGAGCATACGAAACAGGGGAGAAGGAAAGAAAAGAAAAAGGAAAAACTAGGGATTTAAAGCTTGAAGTTTAAATTGGTAAGTCAATCAAGTCCTATTCTCTTAATTTTGATGTTTTAGAAGCTTTAAAGCAAGATTTTGATGAAACTAAGTTGATATTTTGAGAGTTTTTAGGTTTTAAAGTGTAGTTGATGTTGAAGAAAAGATGAATTAGGGATTAAATTGAATGAAATTTAAGTTAGAATTAATAAGAGGATTCAATTGTAAAGTATGCTATAAGTGTGTTAGAGGGATTAATTTGGAAGAAATTAGAAATTAAAGTTTTAATATGAATATTAGATAGTGAAGTTGAATATGGAAGGAATTTAAGAAGAGACAAAGTATGAATTAAGTTAAGAAAATAAGTAAACTTAATTAGGATTAAATTGTAAAATGAGTTATAAGAAAACAGTTTTGGGACAGCAGCAGTAGGGTAACTTTGAAAATCACCAAAAATGGTAGAAATGGAATTAGAAGTTGAGTGAGATATGAAATTAAAGCTTATTGAGTCTATTTTCCTATGAAAGAAACAGAGAAACAAAAGAAATTCTGTATTTTAAGATATTTAGATTTTGGTAAGACTAGTTCAGAGTAATGTCGAGATCCCCTGTTCTGACTTGGAAAAATCATAAAAAATTGTATAAAAATAATTTGGGAACTTAATTTATATGGTTAGATTCCTTAATGAGTCTAGTTTTATAATAAATAAACTATAACATCATATGAATTCTATATAAAAAGATAATTAATTTTTAGTGAAGAAGGGTCGAAACTGCCAGACAGCAGAACAAGGGTGAATTTAAAGAATAAACTGTACTAATTGGCTAAATCAAAAATTCTGAAAATTTTATGGCAAGAAGATATGTGAGTCTAGTTTCAGGAAAAATTAACGGTTCTTCATTTGGAGTTCTGTAGCTCTGGAAATAAATAATTTAGTGACTATAACTCAAATGGACAGTTTTGAATATACTTATGAGAAATTCAATGAAATTATTGGTAATGTTACTTATAGCATATTATATACATTAAGGATGTGGAATGGAGAGGAGGAGGAGGAGGAAAGTATGTATGAATATTTAGCTAGAATGTCTAATTTGTAATGTTTTAGGCTCAGGGACTAAATTGAATAAAAGTAAAACTTTGTGATTAATTTTGTAAAAATGTGGAAATAACCAATTTACATGAAATGGATTATTTTATTATTTAAAATTGCAAAATTGAATGAAATTATTAATTTAGATTAAGATCGACTGAAAAATCAATGAAAATAGAAAATTTCCAAAATGCCCTTGAATTTTGATATTTCTGCAAATTTAACCAGGTAAGTTCGTGTAACTTAATTATATGATATAAGGAAATATAAGTTGATGGTACGTGAAATATTAGTATGATGAATTAACTGTTTTATGTTTATAAAGAAACGACAAGTGAATTGATATTTTTTTTTTACGATATGTAAATATGTGATTATCTTTAATATGTTAATGTAAGGTAATTAAGTATGATGAAATGAGTTATAAATTCAAGTAAGACATGAAATGAGAAAAATAAAAATATATTTAAGAGACAATATGTTTGATTTTGATTGATTTCAAATATAAATGCTAGATGAAATAAAATGTCTGATAAATAAATTTGTAATTCCGGTAATGCCTCGTACCCTATTCTAGCGTTGAATACGGGTAAGGAGTGTTACAAGGTTAGTGTCTGGGCAATTGTCGTGCCCGCGACGTTTGGGGGGAGTAAAATGTTAAACCTGAAACAGACACAGAAAATAAAAATGTAAAAAGCAACAGATTAAATAAGAAAATAAATTGAAATAGTCTGAAAAGAAATCGATAAAACTTAGCTCAGCCTTAAGCACGGGTTTTTTCGTCTTTGACTCGATCCTCGAAATTAGATGAACTCGTCTTTTTCGATAAGCTAGTTATAGCTACCAAGGACGCCTCGGACACCAACTCTTCCTTGTGTAAATTAGTTATGGAACGTCCTATAACTAACCCTTACCGATCGAACAACCTACGAAATGTTCGTGGTTTAGAACTTCGGCAGCTTTGCGTTCTAGAAGAGCCTAGCTCGAACCAATGCCCTCAAACGTTGGGACATTTAAATCCGGTTACTACTTCCCTTGACGGAACCAAACAGCAATCCCCACTTGGCACGCCAATGTTTTCACGGAAGACCAATTAGACAATCGATCCTTTCGAAATTCCAACTGTATGTCTAGCCGCACTAACTCAAACGACGTCTTTTTTGACTTAGCATGACCTGACTTTGTGAGTTGACGAAGTCATACTCTTAATCCGGAGAAATAATAAATATCGAAAATTTGGAATTAGATAGCTCGGGTTCGTAACTCACGGGCTTTTTGGGTCAATCACCGGCTAAAAGTGAAAAGGGTTTAGTGACGCATGATTTCACTCATGCTTGAAGGTTGTGTTTTGGCTTGGTTTAAAGGATGATGGAATTTTAGGAATGAATGGGGGCCTTGGAAAGTAATTAAACCAATTTTGGAAAAACCAACAATTGGATTGGAAAATGGCAGAATGTTGACTTTGGCTTGAAGGAAAAATAAAAGGAATCCTATTGTAATTTGCAATAGGAAAAGAGAGAAAAACAACTCTAAATAGGAATAGAAGAAAAGAGAATTTATTCATCCCTGATCCAATTACAAATAACATCTATTTATACTAATGAATTTACTAAAAATAGGCCTAATTAAATTAATATAAAATCTTAATTAAATAAATAAAAATAAATAAACTAAAAATAGAATTTCCTATTCTTGGCTTTTACAAAGTCAATTGCTTGATGAGTCCTTGGCTTCCTCCATCTTTTTAATTTGGCCCAATTTCCATGATTTTCTTTCAATTTAGCCCTTTTCAGCATATTTCCGATCAATTGCGTCCCTAATAAGAATTAAATCATAAAAATGCAAATTAGCAGGGATTAATTTCAGAAATACACCGAATTAAATACAAGAAATAATGCAAAATAATCATGTTATCAAATCCCCCCTACTTAGCTCATGCTTGCCCTCAAGCATGTTGTTCTTTCAAACATTAAAATTAATTCCACAATTTATTAAGAATCGAGCCTATTTTCCACATCCATACTCAATATAGACAACATAGATAAAAATAATTAAATAAATGCTTAGAACATATAGTTTTATCAACAAAACTTGTGTCATAAAAATCGAAGTATGCGAACTAGATAATTAAATTGAGTTTGAATCCAATAAATTGCAAGGCATTATTAATTAACTATACTTTAGAAAAAAATAAACTAGACACGGTCAAACCTTTTTACGCGAACTAGGATGACAACCCAAGCACCCTATCCCGGTTACTCAGTTCAAGCAGCCTTTATTATTGGGCTCCGTTAGCGGAGTGTTATTAAGCCATTGACTCGTCACTCGAACCTTTTTACGCGAGATGAGATGACAACCCAAGCACCTCACCCCGGTTACTCAATCCGGTCACATTTTCGAGACTTCCACTCATAAATTGAGCCTTTATTTATTTATTTTTTCTTCTCTTTTTTTTTTCTCTTCTTTTTTTTTCTTTTTTTTATATTTTTTTTCATGCACAAGCAAATATTTTACAAACAATCAATTCATGAAAAATCTAGTTACATACATCAACCTTAAAACACAAGTGTCGATTAATCTATACTTGAGCATTTCAAAAAAATTTACCCAATTGTCCAAGTTGACTAAGTATGAGATTAAAGGCTCATTGTCAAAATAAACTGCTGAATGAATTCAATGCAAGATTGAACATATGCAAAAGAGAATCATGTAGCAAAAATCAATCAACAATCCATGCATACTTACTATATTCATCCCCCCTACTTATTCTATGCTTGTCCTCAAGCATGCATCATATAATAGAAAAGAAAAGCAGCAGCTCAAATAACAAGTAAAAATGAAAAGTTAAGAGTACTCCCCATGTGTGGCTTCAATGATTTTGTCGATGTTTGGGGTAACGGCTTTGCAAGATATCAAGGATTATGGAGACTTGGTTAAAGTGAACAGATACTATGCACCAGGTAGGATTCCAGAGAAGAGGAGGTGGGTCATTAAGACCGCTTAAGTACCAAGCTCTCCCTAGATCCAATCCTAGAGGGGGGAAAACGGCGACGATAGTGCAATGGCATCGGTGATGGTAGTACGACAGTGACGGAGATGGTGAAGGCAGCGTGGGTTGGTTGTGGGGGAGAGGGTTTGTTTTGAGGGTATTTTTAGGTAAGTGTGGATGGGTTTTTTTTAGGTAAATATTTGTCACCAAATTAGCATGGCGTGCCCGCGCCACCACTGTTATCCGACTTTCGGGAAAAATTCATACTCTCCATTATTTCCCTGAAAACATCAAAAATTGAACTAAGTAAAAATTTATTTATCTACACCCTAGATTTACTAAAAATTTAAAATTAAATAAATGAGAAGAAATTTGGGTTGCCTCCCAAAAAGCGCTTTTGTTTAACGTCGTTAGCTCGACGGCCTTAAATGTTATCCGTTTGGCTTATTGAGAATTAATTTCTCCATTTTGTACACTTGGATGTCATTGCAGAAAGGTTTCGACCTCTTTCCACTATCCTTGAAGCCCTTCCCAGGTTCCTTTATCATTAGTGGATTGAGGAGTATTTGAGCTTCTTCGTTCAAGTATGCATTTTTCTCTGTTGGAATACTTGTACGTTCTAGAAATGATTTCAGCTCTAATCTCGAGGCTTTCATGACAGCTTCACGTATTGGTTTTTGAATTATCGATAATTCCTCTTGCGTAACATCAATATCAGCATTCCTGCAAGGCACAGTTTGTAACTTATCATTGGGATGTCCCATATCATCATAAGCATTAAACCTAACCACTTCGCCATCAAATTTCATGGTGAGTGTTCCACTCCAAACGTCAATTTTCGTTCGCGCAGTACTCAAGAATGGTCTTCCAAGCAAAATGTCAGACGAATTAGTTGAGTTATCATCTTTCATATTGATAATGTAGAAATCTACAGGGAAAACTAATTCGTTAACTTTAACAAGGACGTCTTCAAGTAACCCTTCGGGATAGACGACTGACCTGTCCGCCAACTGGATTATTACTCCTGTTTCTTTTAAAGGACCCGCGTTAATCAACTTATAAGTAGAATAAGGCATAACATTCATGAAAGCCCCTAAATCACACATGGCTTTCTTAATGCCTACATTACCTATCTCACAAGAAATAACAAACATACCTTGGTCCTTGTATTTGGGAGGAACTTTTTTTTCTGAATCATGGAGACATTTTCTCCTACATTTACTCTTTCGTTCCCTATCAACCTTCTCTTGCTAGTACACAATTCTTTAAGGAATTTCGCATAACGAGGGATTTGTTTGATAGCATCGAGTAAAGGGATATTTACCTCCACCTTCCTGAATGTCTCGAGGATTTCTTTTTCCTCTTTCTCTTTCTTATCCCTTGCAAGCCTTCCTGGAAAAGGAGGTGGCATCACAATTGATTTCTGAATTTCCGATTCTGGCCTCGCTGTTGGATCCGAGGTTTGCTTTTCCCGTTCCTTGTCTTGCCCACGACTTTTGGCTGGCACTGTTTCTAGAACCTTTTCGCTACGAAGAGTTATTGCACTTACATTCTGTCAAGGATTCGGCTCTGTCTGGGAAGGTAATTTACCTTGAGATTCCAAACGATTAACTACCAGCGAGAGTTTACTAACCTGATTAGTCAACTCCTATATTGATGCATCTGTCCTCTGTTGATATTTTGTAGCATCGACGGCAAGTCTTTCCACAATAGCTTCTAGAGATGGTTTGGGTTACTGTTGTGGTGGTTGCAGAGGTCTCGGTTGGTACGATTGATTATATCAGGGATTACCTCCGTAACTCAAGTTAGGGTGATCCTTCCACCCAGGATTGTAAGTGTTGGAGAAAGGATCATAATGTCTTTGAGGAGGTCCCGGAAAACCTCCGACAGCATCAACATGTGCCATTGAATTGTCGTTAAGGATTGGGCACGAATCCGTCGGATGTTCAGATGTAGCGCAAATTCTGCATAGTTGGGTCGGATTCTTTTTCTCTGTAAGTAAACATTGAACAACATTGGTAAGCTTATCCAACTTATCTTTTAAAGATGAAACGTTTACCCCATGAACCCGTCTTGTGGGTTCCGAATTTGGCCGATATTGTTACGAATTCGCCGCCATGGTGGATATCGTTCTTCTCGCCCTTTGAGGAGTCATATTGACAAGCGCCCCTCCACTAGCAGCATCGATCATTTTCATTTCCATAGGGAGCAATCCCTCGTAGAAATACTGAAGGAGTGATTGTTCGGTCAACCCGTGTTGAGGGTAACTTGCACATAGTTTTTTGTACCGCTCCCAATAGTCGTAGAGCGATTCATTCTCCATCTGGCGAATCCCCACTATGTCCCTCCGAAGTTCAGCTGCTCGTGATGCTGGGAAGAACCTATCAAGAAAGACACGAGACAAGTCATTCCATGTTGTGATAGAACCGAGGGGTAAGTAAAATAACCATTCTTTTGCTGTATCAACTAAAGAAAAAGGAAAGGCCCGAAGTTTGATTTCATCTTCGGGTACTCCCTGCGGTTTCATGCTTGAGCAGACCATGTGGAATTCTCTCAAGTGGGTGTGCGGATTTTCATTCTTCAGGCCTCGAAAGGTGGGCAAAAGGTGAATCAAGCCTGATTTCAGCTCGAACGGGGTTCCTCCGATTGGATAATTGATGCATAATGGTGTTTGCTCGTTAGGAGCAGCGGCTAGTTGACGAATGGTTCGGTTCGCCATCCTTTTTGGTTCACCGAGGTTGCCTTTTGCTTCTTTTGTTTCAAGAAGTGGTTCGGTCTCAATTCCAACCACTTCGACTTGTTTCCCTCGTCGAATTGCCTCTGTACGAATTGCTTCGCTCAATTTTTCGACGTCAGATTCTAGGATCCCTTGTCCTAGTTCAGCTTTTGCTTTACCTGCGCGTTTAAGAGCTTCTGTCTCCTTTCGTCGCGCTCGCGCTGATTTCTCGATCTCTGGGTCGTATTCGAGACTTCCTGATAAAGATCTGGTCATGAAGACGATTAAACAATCGTAAGTGTTGCCAGTCCCCGGCAACGGCGCCAAAATTGATGGCTGTCGATTCCACCAATATAAACCTACACCTAGTGTGAACTTCAGTAGTATAGGGAGTAGGGTCGATCCCACAGAGACTGGTTTTACTGAAAAATCGTCTATCTCTTGACCAGGTTAGTGTCTGGGCAATTGTCGTGCCCGCGACGTTTGGGGGGAGTAAAATGTTAAACACAAATGCATACGAGAAAATAAAAACGTAAAAAGCAACAGATTATATAAGAAAATAAATTGAAATAGTCTGAAAAGAAATCGATAAAACTTAGCTCAGCCTCAAGCACGGGTTTTTCCGTCTTTGACCCGATCCTCGAAATTAGATGAACTCGTCTTTTCCGATAAGCTAGTTATAGCTACCAAGGACGCCTCGGACACCAACTCTTCCTTGTGTAAATTAGTTATGGAACGTCTTATAACTAACCCTTACCGATCGAACAACCTACGAAACGTTCGTGGTTTAGAACTTCGGCAGCTTTGCGTTCTAGAAAAGCCTAGCTCGAACCAATGCCCTCAAACATTGGGACATTTAAATCTGATTACTACTTCCCTTGACGGTACCAAACAGCAATCCCCACTTGGCACGCCAATGTGTTCACGGAAGACCAATTAGACAATCGATCCTTTCGAAATTCCAACTGTATGTCTAGCCGCACTAACTCAAACGACGTCTTTTTTGACTTAGCATGACCTGACTTTGTGAGTTGACGAAGTCATACTCTTAATCCGGAGAAATAATAAGTATCAGAAATTTGGAATTAGATAGCTCGGGTTCGTAACTCACGGGCTTTTTGACGGGGTCAATACCGGCTTAAAGTGAAAAGGGGTTTAGTGACGCATGATTTCACTCATGCTTGAAGGTTGTGTTTTGGCTTGGTTTAAAGGATGATGGAATTTTAGGAAGGAATGGGGGGCTTGGAAAGTAATTAAACCAATTTTGGAAAAACCAACAACTGGATTGGAAAATGGCAGAATGTTGACGTTGGCTTGAAGGAAAAATAAAAGGAATCCTATTGTAATTTGCAATAGGAAAAGAGAGAAAAACAACTCTAAATCGGAATAGAAGAAAAGAGAATTTATTCATCCCTGATCCAATTACAAATAACATCTATTTATACTAATGAATTTACTAAAAATAGGCCTAATTAAATTAATATAAAATCTTAATTAAATAAATAAAAATAAATAAACTAAAAATAAAATAAACTAAAAATAGAATTTCCTATTCTTGGCTTTTACAAAGTCAATTGCTTGATGAGTCCTTGGCTTCCTCCATCTTTTTAATTTGGCCCAATTTCCATGATTTTCTTTCAATTTAGCCCTTTTCAGCATATTTTCGATCAATTGCGTCCCTAACAAGAATTAAATCAAAAAAATATAAATTAGCAGGGATTAATTTCAGAAATACACCGGATTAAATACAAGAAATAATGCAAAATAATCATGTTATCACATATATCAAATACCACCATTTTCTCGTATTTCAAACAAATACGTGTAACAATGCATAGACACACAACTCACTAACTCTTCCTGCCAATCACAATTTAAATTGACGAATCACTTATTGAGTCCAATTTCAATGTTCACTAAAATCTATCATATAAGTTTGGATGTAAATATCCACTAATAGATTCCGTGTACCGATATCATCATCTCAAATCTCCACAAGCATTTCTTTCCCACATTATGAACTCAAATAACATATACAAGATATACCAATGGATTTCAAGTACGGTTTCATAATATTTCGTTTCAAATTCTAGATTATTTCATATTAGAACTTTTCTCATTAACTCATTTGGAATACCAATTCATACGGATAATACACTCAATGGTGTACAAATATATAATCACAAATGAACTCATTCATCAACCAAGTTCTATGTTCATGTCTCATCAACTCGTATTTCCTTATATCACATAATTCCATGTAACACTTACCAAACTTTGTCAGATTAGTGAACGTCTTATAGAACTGGTCTGCTCACACAAGCTGTCGATCATGATAAGCTACACGGTGTTGCTTAGTGCCACATTTCGCAACTCAGTATGGGAAATGCCATACCTACATTTCTTAACTCGGTATGGTTAATACCATACTTACGTTTCACACTTTGCCATGGATCACCCATGGTCTTATCCATCAATTCATCACTTTTCACTAGAATGCCATAGCCCAGCTATGGTCTTACATCTTAAACACGTATCACACCAATGCCATATCCCAGATATGGTCTTACACAGAAATCACTTGTCACTTGTAGCCGAAGCTAGCACTATTCACTGATCAGGTAGCCGGAGCTACCACTTTTCGCTGATCAGGTAGCCGAAGCTACCACTTTTCACTGATCAGGTAGCCAGAGCTACCACTTTTCACCGATCAGGTAGCCGGAGCTACCATTTTTCACTGATCAGGTAGCCAGAGCTACCACTTTTCACTTTCACTTGTCCTTGATCAGATAAGTGTAGCCGAAGCTATCACTTATCACTTTCACTTTCCTTGATCGGATAAAGTGTAACCAAGCTATCACTTATCACTTTTACTTGTCATTGAACTAAAGTGTTTGAATTTGATCGTTTATTCAATTTTCATAATTTTACATTATTCATGATTTTATCATCGTTACATATGAAATAACACATCATGAAGTTCATAAAATTAACAAATGATCACTAAAATTTAGCCATATAAATTTACAAGTTCAATTTTTGTATTATAACGATAATCATAATTTCATAACAAACATTCCAAATAAAACATTATATCATTTCTAATTCAACATTTATCAATTATAATCGAGCATGTGATCAATTTATACAAAAGTCGTTCATATATCATTTTTCCTCCTCCTCCTCTCCATCCACATCCTTAGTATAAATAAAACACTTGTAAGTAACATTATCTATAATTTTCACTATTTACTTATGTGAATACTCAAGCTGTCCATCTGTGTAATAGTCACTAAATTATTTTTATCTTGAGCTACAGAACTCCAAATTAAGATCCGTTAATTTTATTTGAAACTAGACTCATATATATTCTTACCATAAATTTTCCAGAATTTTTGGTGTGGCCAATTAGTAAATTTTATTAGTTAAATTCTCCCCTATTACACAGTCTGACAGCTCTGACCTCTCTTCACTAAAAATCAATTATCTCATAGTACGATTTTCATATAGTGTTTCCAATTATTTCTAATGAAAATAGGCTCACTAAGAAATACAAACATATAAATTATAACTCATAATTATTTTTGTACAATTTTTAGTGAATTTCTAAAGTAAGAACAGGGGATCACAAAGTTATTCTAAACCAGTCTTACCAAAATTTAAATATCTCAATATGTAGACTTCCTTTGCTTGCTCTGTTTCTTTTATATGAAAATAGACTCAACAAGCTTTAATTCCATATCATACTCAACTTCTAATTCAATTTCTACAATTTTTGGTGATTTTTCAAAGTTAGACAATTGCTGCTGTCCAAAACTGCTTTAGTATAACATGTTGATTTCTATTTTGTCTCAAATTCCACATTTCATACAATTCAATCCTTGCTCAATTAACCCCTCAATTGAGCTAATTTTCTCATTTAGTACTTTTCTCTATCATTTTAAACTACTTCATAACCTTTGAAAATCAGAATTTTAATGCTAGGCCTTAATTTCAACTCTTTTACAATTAGGTCCTAAAACCAATTTCCATCAATTTTACTTGATAAAATCATCATATAACAAAATTAAAGCTTCAATTAAATATTTATTCATCATATTCTTCCAGCACTAATCCACATCAACTTTTAAAAATTAGCCATAGAATCAAAAACTAATGACATAGTAAGTTGGACCCAATTGTAAAAGTCTAAAAACATAGAAATTTCAAGGAGAAAGTAAGAATAAAACTTACATGAAGCTTGAGTATGAAAACCAGCTTGAACTCTCTTCCATGGCTATTTTTCAACTGATGAAAATGAAGAGAAATGAAGAGAATTCTAGATAATTCCAATTTGGTCCCATACTTATTTAACTAATTTTGGCAATTTTCCAATTTTGCCCTTATTTCACCCATTTCCTGATTTTTCTCAGCTATTGCCGCCCAAAATATCTCCTTTGGGCTTATTTTCCCTTTAGGTCCTTCCTCATTTGACAATTAAGCTATTTAATCTTTCTAGCAACTTTTACACACTTTTCAATTTAGTCCTTTTTATTTAATTAACCACCCAAACGTCAAAATTTTCTAACAGAATTTTAATACTACCTTATTGACATTCCGTAAATATTCATAAAAATATTTATGACTCGGTTTATAACACCGAGATCTCGATACCTCTTTTTCTCGATTTTTTGACCAAATAAATCTTTATAAAACACAATTTACTATTTTAAAAATATTTTAAAAGCTACATTTGGCTCGTAAATATTAAATAATATAGCCTACGAATTCATTTGTCAGATTTGGTGATCTCGAACCATTATTTTTGACATTACTGAAAGTTGGGCTATTACAACTCTTCCCCTTTTTAAGAATTTTCATCCTCGAAAATTCCTTCAATGGAGAGATTCAAATATTTTCACCACTTATACCTTTTCCGATATCAATTCCTTACACGAAAATTAGAGAAATCCAGATAGTAGAATCACCACGTTTCTATGATCAAACCAAAAGCATAATCATAACAAACATAGTTATCACAAGCTAAAGAACACACTTTAAAGATAAGCCATGATTAACAATTTACGAAGTATGAATGATAGGAAAACCAAGATACAATACCATCCCGAAAATCTGAGAACATAACTCATAAAAATAATAATAAAGATACTGATGATTCCTCAGATAAAGCCAGAAGAAAAACACTGCTTGTCGACTCTGGACTTCCATCATAACAGAGATAATATATTTCCAAATACTTATATATATGACAGAATAATATCCAGTAAAAATGGAAGAATAGTCCAACATATATATATTTTTTTACCATCGACTTTATTCCAACATAATAAAATAGAATTCCGAAGAGATAAAGAAATACCGATCATAAACCGACCCGACCAACAGGGCTTTCGTCTAACATCATAGTTAGCTAGCATTCTCATAACATAAGAACTCCATCAGAGCTGAACAATCACACATATATCTCTGAGGATAAAAGAATATATATAGAATACCCAGAAAGATCATCATATTCATCTCAACTATAACTATCACACACAAACATCTTTACTACTCAATTATTATTTCTCTAACTAATTCTGTCTTCATGTACCCCGTATCATTCCATTCACTAACAAAAACCAATTCAGGAAGAATCTTAGCAAACACATACTTTAGATTTCATACTCAATTGAGGCGAATAGTCAAGACTAACTTTTTCTTTATCCGTGACATTGCATAATCTGTGTAATCATTAAAATAATATGATATTTCTTTTAAAACTGAGTTCATTTGTCACATTATACTCAACTCTTTTTGCATTACTAATTATTTCACCACTGAACTCTTTAGTTTCCCACTTATGAACTTATTCAACATAGTTCTCGCGAACTTTCATCATAAAGCAACACTGGTAAGGGGTTAGAGTCGTAAAGCCTCTAACTTGACTCTCATAAAAACACACATATGACTCAGCATTCATCATCAACGTAATATCATCATAATCACATAATTCACTCTAAGCAAATTTTCATACTTAGTCATGTTACACGAACTTTTCGATTATCTTATTTAAACAAGTGTACTTAAACATACATTCCATGAATTTTGAGTAAATTTACTCATAACACTCACTTAATCAAGCATGTTAGGCACATAATATCATATGAATACCAACATACATGGATGAGCTTATCACAACATAGAAATTTCAAGGAGAAAGTAAGAATTAAACTTACATGAAGCTTGAGTATGAAAACCAACTTGAACTCTCTTCCATGGCTGTTTTTCAACTGATGAAAATGAAGAGAAATGAAGAGAATTCTAGATAATTCCAATTTGGTCCCATACTTATTTAACTAATTTTGGCAATTTTCTAATTTTGCCCTTATTTCACCCATTTCCTAATTTTTCTCAGCTATTGCCACCCAAAATATCTCCTTTGGGCTTATTTTCACTTTAGGTCCTTCCTCATTTGACAATTAAGCTATTTAATCTTTCTAGCAACTTTTACACACTTTTCAATTTAGTCCTTTTATTTAATTAACCACCCAAACGTCAAAATTTTCTAAATGTAATTTTAATACTACCTTATTGACATTCTGTAAATATTCATAAAAATATTTATGACTCGGTTTATAACACCGAGATCTCGATACCTCTTTTTCTCGATTTCTTGACCAAATAAATCTTTATAAAACACAATTTACTATTTTAAAAATATTTTAAAAGCTACATTTGGCTCGTAAATATTAAATAATATAGCCTACGAATTCATTTGTCAGATTTGGTGATCTCGAACCATTATTTTTGACATTACTGAAATTTGGGCTATTACATATATGATGATTTTATCAAGTAAAATTGATAGAAATTGGTTTTAGGACCTAATTGTGAAAAAGTTTGGAATTAAGGTCTAATGCTAAAGTACTGATTTTCAATGGTTATGAAGTAGTTTAAAATGATAGCATGAAGTATTACTTGATAAAAATTAGCCCAATTGTGGGGTTAATTGGACAAGGACTGAATTGTATGAACTGTGAAATTTGGGGCAAAATGGAAATCAACACTTTACATTAAAACAGTTTTGGACAGCAGCAGTAGTCTAACTTTAAAAAATCAACACTTGATGGCAAGCATGGGCTAATTAGGGGTGTAAAACCCCTTTCCCATATCCGTCGTCGGAATAGGGTACAAGACATTACCGAAACTTACGGAACCAAATCAGAATCACAGAGTATTTTTCGCAAAATCCCAAAATTATACTTACTCTAGCCATGCCAATAGCTAAGTTACAAACATCCATTTTCATGTAAACATTGGTATTTAGTCCATACATGCCATTCTTTTCAAAATAAGTCATTTTCATATACCAAAAATATGGGCTGATAGTGCTCCGACTAATCTCTAACCTTCGAGCTCCCGAGTACTACAAAATAGGGAAAAGGAGAATGGTGTAAGCACATGGTGCTTAGTAAGTTCATGCAACAGGAATTATACTTACCATACTTATACATCCATCATTTAACAATACAAGCACATATCCAATTCATATAAACATATACCTATCATATACAAACTCAACTTTTGCATTAGTTAAGTAACATCATATAAATTCAATACAAAGAAAAATGATTGATGAGCTCATCAATTCCAAAATTTTCATGTTCTTCCATTTCTCATATTTATCCTGTTGAATTTTTTGAAATTTCGATGGATATTCAGCACTATACTTTTGTATACAATTCTGGGTCTGTCAATTTGTACACATATGGGTATACCCTTTTTCCAGAGAGCACACTCCCGCGAACCTCATCCTTACAGCGGGATTACCAATCCAGGCTAAATCTCCTATAATATAAACTCATAGAGTATTGTCGGGATTACCAGTCCAGGCTAAATCACTTGCAATGACAATTACTCTAATGAGCTGGGATCTGAATTACTAGTCCAGGCTAAATTCAGACCCTAATTAGGATTACCCGTCCGGGCTAAATCCATTTTCCACATATTATTTGGGAGGGCTATATCAAGATAGGATCACCCGTCTGAGCTAGATCATTTTTACCGTCAATTCCTTTTCAGAGATCCATCGAACTTTCCTTTCATTCAACCAGGATTTCTTCCCCTTTTTATCAAATATATCAATGTTTCATCTCATTCATATTCAATCAATAACATACATTTCAAGCATTTAAGAATATAATTCAAGTTACACGAACTTACCTCGATACTTGTTCGTACACAAAAATTCACTAATCCGGGACTTTTTCCTTTCCTCGATCTAGCTTCGTATTTGAGTTTTTCGGATCTAAATAAATAAATTTAATCATCAATTCAATACATTTCATGTTCATATGTAGCATTATCTATAATTATATTATTATTTATAGTTTATTTAGAGCTGTCACCTTGAGTCATAGTCACTAAATTATTTTTATCTTGAGTTACAGAATGCCAAATTAAGATCCGCTAATTTTCCCTGAAACTAGACTCAAATATCTTCTTACCATAAAATTTTCAGAATTCATTGTTTAGCCAATAAGTACATTTAATTCTTTAAAATCACCCCTATTTTGCTATCTGATAGTTCCGACCCTTCTTCACTAAAAATTAATTATCTTCTCGTACAGGATTTGGATGATGTTCTTGTTTGTTCCTCTTGAAAATAGACTCATTCAGTATTTTAAACATATAAAATTAAGCCTCTAATTATATTTCTCTAATTTTTGATGATTTTCCAAAGTTAGAACATTGGAACCCAAAATCATTCTGACCTTGTCTCACAAAACCTATTATATCTCATGATTTACAGTTATATTACTTACACCATTTCTTCTATAAGAAACTAGACTTAATAAGATTTAATTTCATATTTTATTTATCCTCTAATTCAATTTCTAAAATTTTTAGTGATTTTTAAAAGTTAGACTATTGCTGCTGTCCAAAACTGTTTTAGTGCAAAGTGTTGATTTCCATTTTACCCCAAATTTTACAGTTCATACAATTCAGTCATTGCTCAATTAACCCCTCAATTATGCTAGTTTTTCTCAATTAATACTTTACCTAGACTTTATAAGTTATTTCACAACTATTGAAATTCAGAATTTCCACATAAAACCTTAACTTCAAACTCTTTTACAATTATGTCTCAAAACATTCACTTTCTATTCAATTCTTTCATTAAAATCGGCATATAAACAATTTAAAGTTCTAATTCCATGATAAATCATCGTATACTTCTAGAAAATATTCATATCAACTTTCAATTGTATTCATAAAATCCAAAACTAATGAATTCAACAAGTGGACCTAGTTGTAAAAGTAAAAAAAACACAAAAATTTCAAGAAATAATCAAGAATTGAACTTACTTGCAGTAAAAATATGAAAAACCATCTTAAGAAAACCTTCTATGGTGTTTTTGCTGATGAGAGAAAAAAATAAAGAGAAATCTAGATAATTCTACTTTAATCCTAGCTTTATTAAGTAAATTTTGCAATATTCTAATTTTGTCCTTAATTGTCCTTATTTTCTTGCTGATTTCATGCCCTTGCCGTCCGACCCAAATAGAACTTGGGTCTATTTAGCTTTTAATCCCTCTTTCTTTTATCATTTAAGTTATTTAATCATTTCCCATAATTCTACATTTGTTACAATTTAGTCCTTTTTGTTCAATTAACAATCGGAATTTTAAAATTTCTTGACGAAACTTTAATACTAACTTATTAACACTCCATAAATATTTATAAAAATATTTATGGCTCAATTAAAACTCTTCGAGGTCTCGATACCTCGTTTTTTATTCTAATTATTTTAATATTTATTTCTAGTATACTATTCACTATTTCAAAAATTTTCCTAACTTCACATTTAACTTATACTCATTAAATTAATAATATTTTCTACTTACTTGTCGAATTTAGTGACCTCGAATCACAGTTCCGACACCACTGAAAATTTAGGCCATTACAAGGGGGAATTTGATAATACTCTAGAACGACATATTTTTATGTGTTAACTGTATATTTATTTTAGCTTTTATCTTTGTTTATCTTTAATTATCTGTATTTATCTTTTAGAATTTAAGTAGGACTAGACTAGGTTTCCTAGTACTATAAATAGGGAATGGAGTGACTCAAATTTCATATCATCTTTTCTGTAAACACTCCCTCCCCTCCAAAAGCTTAGCCTTATTCTTTTCTTTATTAAATAAAATTCTATTTTTTTATTAAGTCTATTTCTTTTCCCAAAAGCATGAGCCACTAAATCCATCTAGCCAAAGGTTGTAAAAAAATCCCCAAAAAAGTTTCATGAGGCTTAGAATCCGCTTTTAGCATTCTTAATGAGATTCATCACTTCTCCGTATTAGGGGGCTGACGCTTCCGTCCATGTCCCTTCAAAAGTGATATTTCCAACTTGTGCAATGAACGGCCGCTTTGTATATTTTGGGAAGGTTGCAAAGTCGGTTCGTTAGCTTACTGCGTTAGTGGTTGTCGAGCCAAAAGACATGTAACACCCCTTACCGAGACCGTTGCCGGAGTCGAGCACGAGGCATTACTAGACTTAACTTACTAGTTCTTGGCATAAAAATTTAAACTGTCCGTCTGCGTCATGTTCACTAAATTGACTATAACTCGAGTTACGAAACTCGAAATTAAGATCCGTAAATTTTCTATGAAACTAGACTCATATATCTTCTTACCATAATTTTCCAGAATTTTTAGTATGGCCAATTAGTAGAGTTTATTAGTTAAAGTCTCCCCTGTTACACAGTTTGACAGTTCTGACCTCTCTTCACTAAAAATCAATTATCTCATAATATACAACTCTTTTTCCTACACTGTTTCTTTCATATAAAAATAGACTCAATAAGATTTAATTCTCTATCTCATGAACAACCTAATTCCATTTCTACTATTTTTGGTGATTTTTCAAAATCACGTCACTGCTGCTGTACAAACTATTCCCCTACATATACTTACATAATTTCTTTCTAATAATTACCAACTAGGCATTACATAATATCCAAAACATACTCTTCATTAGCCATTTTAATAGCTAATCATTACCATACATTTACAAGCCAATCTTAAGCCATATCATAAGGTTATACACACAAGATAGTTAAGTCCCTATACATGCCATAACTTAAAACGTTCGAGTCACAAAATACCGATATAATCCTTTGATAGTGTGTAACGATCTCCGACGTCCTTTCGATTCCCGAGTTGGCTTGTAATACTATATAAAAAAAAATAAAGAATGGGTATAAGCATAAAGCTTAGTAAGTTTACATGTAAATAGATAACAACATTCTTAATGAATTATCTTATGTTTTTCTTATCAAGATCACTTAAGCTTTTAACTCAATATACTTAAAACTTGTATACTTGACTTACCTTTTAACATAAATTTATCCTACCTTACCTTTTTAGCTTGAACTTGTCTTACCTTTACTTTGGAATACTCCTTGAATTTTGCCGTTGAACCACTTTGGAATACTAAGGGTACGCGGGTACCTTTCCTTATGAAACTTAACCATTGCCATGTCTTGACATGGTCTTACGTGGTATCCTTGCCTTATGAGCTCACCAATGCCATGCCTTGGCATGGTCTTATGTAATAGCCCAAAATAGGGCCTAGTCGGAATAGTGGTTTTAAGACCACAAACTCTAAGTAAAAATATTTAATTTATGATTGATTTAGAGTCTATGATATGTTGGGTGATGGTGTGTAAATTTTGTTAAGTAATTTTTATCTATAAAGTGCCCAATTTTATTATTGGGATTAAATTGCAATAAGTTGCAAAATATGTGGTCTATAATGTGATTGAATTGTTGTGTGGAAATTTCATTAAGAAATTTTATCGGAGAAGTGTTTAATTTGGTTAGTAGGATTAAATGGGTGCAATTGTGATGAGTTTTTAAAGTGAAGGTCCTTATGAAGAAATTAGTCCATTTATAAGTTAAATGGATAATAAGACAAAAATAGTAAAAAGAATAAAAATAAAACACCCTTATTTTCTTCTTCTCCAGCCGAATGTGAGAAGAAAAAATGGCAGCCATGGATGAGCATTCGCCAAGCTTCTATGGCTTATATAGGTATGGTTTTTGTCCCGTTTTTAATGATTTTCATATTTTGAGATCCTCAAAGCTTAATTTATCTATTTCTACCATTAATTTGAAGTGTAATCAAAGTTTAAAAAATACCCATGCTAGATAAGCATGTATTTTGGTATCTAATGGTAGAATATGGATGTTTGAGATTAGAAGAGTGATGTTTGCTAAATGATTTTCGGTGAAAATGAGTAAAACGAGTTAATCGGTAAAAGTTGTTATTGTTCATAAGTATGTGTTATAGTAAGAATTTGAAGTTGCAATAGAAGGGAAAATGTTCAGCATGTCATAAAACATAAGAAAAAGGAATAAAGTTTAATTTTCGAGCCTAGGGGTAAAATCGTAATTATGCAAAAGTTTAGGGGCAAAATTGTAATTTTTCCAAAGTTTGAGTTAGGGACTGTTTTGAGTAGTATATTAATTAAATAAGTGAAATGTGATGTTTTAGATCCTGAAAAACGAGATTTGGATGTAGAACTGGAGGAAAATCAAAATCGAGAAAGTTGGTAAAATGGTCGCTTTAGCATTCGAGGTAAGTTCGTATGTTAATAAGTATTAAATTTAATATGTTTAAATGTTTAACTGATACCATGTGTTATTTTGTATGTTATTATTGGATCATGAAAAATATAAAAAAATTACGAGATTGTATCGAAAGATCAAAATTAAGAGAAATGCAGGTATGAGTATGATCCAATTTCGACATGTGATGAATTGACGGATAAGTCCATGGTTAATCCATGGCAAAGTGTGAAATGTAGGTATGGTATCATCCATACTGAGATATAAAATGTAGGTATGGTATCATCCATACTGAGATATGAAATGTAGGTATGGTATCATCCATACCGAATTTCAAATGTAGGTATGGTATCATCCATACCGAGATATGAAATGTAGGTATGGTATCATCCATACCGAGTTCTCGAAATGTAGGTATGGTATCATCCATACTGAGATATGAAATGTAGGTATGGTATCATCCATACTGAGTTGTGAAATGTAGGTATGGTATCATCCATATTGAGATATGAAATGTAGGTATGGTATCATCCATACTGAGATATGAAATGTAGGTATGGTATCATCCATACTGAGTTGTGAAATGTAGGTATGGTATTTCAATGAGGAAAACCATACTGAGTTGTGAAACGTGGCACGAAAGCAACGACGCACTCAAATTGTAAGACGTTTCCTAATTTGATAATAAGTAATACAAAAGGAGTGAATCAAATGAAAGAGATTGAATGATTATTAATATTGAGCTCAACTATGTGTACAAGAGAGTTACGAAATGGTTTTTGGTCACATGCATAGTACTAAGTGCAGGTTACTATGTGTACCAGATAGCTTCGGCTACAAGGGTGGTACCATGTGTAGGCCATTTGTGTATCTGTTATCATTACGATGAGTTCAACGGAAAGTGACTAAGAGAAAATACATGTGATTGTGTGATGACTAAGTGTAATTGAATACAATCATGTTATGAATAAGTGCAAGTATGAATGTGACCAATTGAGAAATGTGGCAAAAGTACATATGAACAATATGTTCAATATGTAATCGGAAATTTGAAAGATTAGTATAAGCAAGTGATGAACACAACTAAAATGAAAGAGAGCAAAAAAAAAAAATTTACAATAGAACTGCTTTGGACAGCAGCAGCGATGTGAATTTGAAAAATCACCAAAAATAGTAGAAATTGAATTATAAGTTGGACGAGATATTTATTTGAATATTATTGAGTCTATTTTCATATAAAAGAAACAGAGAAAGCAAAGGATTTTTATATTTCAAGATATTTAAATTCTTGTGAGATTGGTTTAGAATGAGTACGTGATCCCCTGTTTTGACTTTGAAAAATCATTAAAAATTGTACAAAAATAATTATGGGATAAAAGTTATATGCTTGAAATCCTTAATGAGTCTAGTTTCAACTGATATAAATTATAACATCATTTGAATTTTGTACAAGGAGAAAATTGATTCGTTGTGAAAAGTGGTCAGAATAGTCAAATAGTGAAATAGGGGAAATTTTAATGAATAAACTCTACTAATTGGCTAAGCCAAAAATTTTGGAAATTTTATGGTATGAAGATATGTGAGTCTAGTTTCTGATAAAATTAACGGATCTTAATTTGGAGTTTTGTAGCTCGAGATATAAATGATTTAGTGACTATGACTCAAGTAGACAGCTTAAGATGAACATGAGAAAATGGTGGAACTATGTGTAATTATGATTGCATTATCTTGAGAACTTGTTGTGAGGATTTGTCATGTTGAGGCCTTGATAAGGCTACAAATAAGTTGGGAAAGTAAGAACTTAGCATTATTTATGCAAGTTATAACGGCTTAGTAGTAAGCTAAATTCATTGCTAATGCTTATTATTTTTACATGTGAACTTACTAAGCTTTATAAGCTTACCCCCTTTTTCTTTCCCCATGTTACAGAGTCCTATTAAACAAGCTTGGGTTGGAGGTCGTTGGAGATCGCTTCACACTATCAAGTTATCTATGTGTATCTTTATTTATAAATGATTTAAGTTATGGCATGTATAGGGACTTGACTAAGTCATTTTGTATGTGTTAAGTAATTTGACCAAATGTATTGTTAAGTCTGGTAATGCCTCGTACTCGGTCCCGGCATAGGATACGGATAAGGGGTGTTACATGTATTGGTATCAGAGCTATGGTTTAGTCGATTCTCGGACTATCATAGTGAGTGTGAGAGTCTAGCTATACATGCCATAATGAACTGTGATAGTGTGACGGCTTCCGACCCTGATGTAAATTATTTTATTAGACAGATGCGCACTTCAACCGAACTAAATTTGATAGTGCAAACAATATATTTATGATGAGTTGAGACTCGTAAAAAGTAAGAGAAATAGTTTATGATGTTTATGTGATGATGAATAAATTGTGGATAAAAAAAAATTCTCCTGAAATATGAAAGATGAGACGAAATGAAAGTTTACACTATGATAAGTGTTCATGTTCATTTGCATTTGTATGATGCTATGAGTATAACTTGTGAAATTAAGTGAATGTTATGAGTATTTTCTGTGCAGCTCCATGTTCTGAGATTTTGTCATTTTTGTTTCCTTAATAAATTATTGTTCAAAGTATCAACCATGAGATATCAGTTGGAAATGTTCTATTGATGAAAATGGTTTCTTCTTATCATTAAAATGCTTAGAATAATTATAATTTTTGACTTGACGGTGAGAGTTCTTTGATACTGATTACAGAGATATAAAGATTGTGTTTTTGTATTGGTTGTTATGGGAATTTCGTTTAAATTTCTCCGATGATCGAGATGTTTTGTTTTCAACTGAGGCATTATCTGCTAAAATAATTGAGAAATTAGTCTTACTATGGCAGCATATGAATATGTCATTATTGGTGGGCTGTGTGCGATACCACAGTATTTATTATTATTTGTAGGCAGTGTGCGATACCACTGTATTTATCATTATTGGTGGGCTGTGTGCGATACCACAGTATTTATTATTATTTGTAGGCTGTGTGCGATACCACATTATTTATCATTATTGGTGGGCTGTGTACGATACTATCGTATTTATTATTACTGGGGGGCCGTGTACAAAACCACTGTGTATTCGATATTATTCTAAAGTGCTCATCGGGAAACTTTGACAAAGTGAAAATTACGTGTGACTATGTGATGACAAATGCAGGGCATAAGTGCATGTAAATGTGAGCAATGTTTATGATATGCATTCAGAATGTGGTAAGACTTGAAATGAGTAAGTTTATATGTAAATGATACGTCCTTTTACTTATGTTTTTACATATTAATGTATCATATGAAATATGAGTGAATATTATTGATATTTATTAAAATGATGGAAAGTGAGGAAATTTTCGGATGAACCTTTGAAAGAGACAAAGGATACGGATGAATACCGTGAATATATGTTAAATGACCTAAAATAATTTCAAATATTTGTGATGAAATTTTATGAAAATCATCCTGGTTTCGCAATGTTACGCTTAAGAAAAAAGTTAATATTGACTAATCGACTCGTTCGGGTTCTTATCATATGAGAATGCTAGTTGATTTTGATAGATGAAAGCAAGTGTTAATATGTCTGGTCGTGGTCGATTTACTCTATCTTTTCCGGTATTCTATTAAAATGAATTGACAGAAAAGAAAACAAGAATATTCATATGATGTTGAAATTCGTTTCCATCGATTGTTATTCGTGAAATGTGTATATGAAAATTATGTTGCTTCGTTATCGCTCGGTGCTTATAAGTATTATTTTCCTTCCGAAATTTTTCGAGAATTAGTGAAGTCGGTATTATTTCTCTTATGAGCTATATTCTCGGATTTCTTGTACGGTATCAAATCTTGGATCTCCTTATCTCGATTTCTTATTGATTTTATTTTATGAATTGTGCAAGAGATATTCCTTTATAGGAAGTAATCATACTTATATGAGTATGAAATCTAGTTTGATAGTGAACATACAATGTTACTATTGTCGATGTGTAAAGACTAAAAGTATTGTTTATCGATGTGATGAGAAGTTAGCCTTGAAATGGCACTACAATTTTAATTGTCACAGAGATGCAATTCCAATGTGGTTCAAGATTTTAAGAAGTAATGAGAAATGAATTTTATTAGATGTGATCTATATTTAGATTTTGGAAAGAAATCAACAATGATAAAAGAGTAAACAAGTGAAGGATCAAGTCGAATCTGCATTATGATTGTTATTTCGAGTAATTTTATATATATCTCAATGAGTTAAAACAAGATTGTTATATATCATTGAAATGTATAGTTGATTTAAGGATCATTGATTCAGAACAGGAAAGAATTGTAATAGGATACATGTTTGAGTTATCATGGCAACCGGATGAAAATAGTTCTTTTTAAAGTGCGGTGAAACAAGCCAAGACCAATTCAATTATTTAGTCGGATAGTTTATTGGTTTGAAGTGTATTTTTGATACAAGAACGTGAAAATGGTAGCTTATGCTTGCACTTAGTTAATACTGCATGAAAAGAATCTTATGATGTGAATTAGACAGTGATTATTATTCAGAAATAATGATGCTTATTCCATGATTTTGTGAAACTTAGAATTTTGTCAGTAAATGATAAGTTAGAAGTGTTTGAAAAGAACTAACTTCCGATTCAGAACTACAGGTCAGAAACCAACTATTTATTTGTTGTTTCGAGACGGAGTTTGTGTACCAAGAAATCAATTATAGATTATAAAAAAAAATTTCATACAGAATCGAAAGGTGAGAGTATTGAACTTAGATTAGTGTTAAGTGCTTCTGAAAGTATTTCATTAACCAAAAAAAAAAAATCATCTAGATAAGTAAAGATAGGTGAGTTGTGGTTCATTGAAGAGTATGGGATTATTGATAGAATAATGCCAATTACTTATTAGTGGGATTTTCAATGTAATTTAAGAAGATCAGTAATATGATTTTTATCTTCATGATAAGATAGTACAATTCGAATCTTAATTTAAGAAGTAAGATGTTGAAGATGCCAAACTATATGAGAAGCTGAAAGTGACTTAAGTAAATTAGACCTAAATCCATTAATCGGTGAGATTTTCAGTGACTAAAATCCTAAGGGGGAGAATTGTAATAGCCCAAAATAGGGCCTAGTCGGAATAGTGGTTTTAAGACCACAAACTCTAAGTAAAAATATTTAATTTATGATTGATTTAGAGTCTATGATATGTTGGGTGATGGTGTGTAAATTTTGTTAAGTAATTTTTATCTATAAAGTGCCCAATTTTATTATTGGGATTAAATTGCAATAAGTTGCAAAATATGTGGTCTATAATGTGATTGAATTGTTGTGTGGAAATTTCGTTAAGAAATTTTATCGGAGAAGTGTTTAATTTGGTTAATAGGATTAAATGGGTGCAATTGTGATGAGTTTTTAAAGTGAAGGTCCTTATGAAGAAATTAGTCCATTTATAAGTTAAATGGATAATAAGACAAAAATAGTAAAAAGAATAAAAATAAAACACCTTATTTTCTTCTTCTCCAGCCGAATGTGAGAAGAAAAATGGCAGCCATGGATGAGCATTCGCCAAGCTTCTATGGCTTATATAGGTATGGTTTTTGTCCCGTTTTTAATGATTTTCATATTTTTGAAATTCTCAAAGCTTAATTTATCTATTTCTACCATTAATTTGAAGTGTAATCAAAGTTTAAAAAAAATACCCATGCTAGATAAGCATGTATTTTGGTATCTAATGGTAGAATATGGATGTTTGAGATTAGAAGAGTGATGTTTGCTAAATGATTTTCGGTGAAAATGAGTAAAACGAGTTAATCTCCAGAAAAGTTGTTATTGTTCATAAGTATGTGTTATAGTAAGAATTTGAAGTTGCAATAGAAGGAAAAATGTTCAGCATGTCATAAAACATAAGAAAAAGAAATAAAGTTTAATTTTCGAGCCTAGGGGTAAAATCGTAATTATGCAAAAGTTTAGGGGCAAAATTGTAATTTTTCCAAAGTTTGAGTTAGGAACTGTTTTGAGTAGTATATTAATTAAATAAGTGAAATGTGATGTTTTAGATCCTGAAAAATGAGATTTGGATGTAGAACTGGAGGAAAATCGAAAATCGAGAAAGTTGGTAAAATGGTCGTTTTAGCATTCGAGGTAAGTTCGTATGTTAATAAGTATTAAATTTAATATGTTTAAATGTTTAACTGATACCATGTGTTATTTTGTATGTTATTATTGGATCATGAAAAAATATAAAAAAATTACGAGATTGTATTGAAAGATCAAAATTAAGAGAAATGCAGTATGAGTATGATCCAATTTCGACATGTGATGAATTGACGGATAAGTCCATGGTTAATCCATGGCAAAGTGTGAAATGTAGGTATGGTATCATCCATACTGAGATATAAAATGTAGGTATGGTATCATCCATACTGAGATATGAAATGTAGGTATGGTATCATCCATACTGAATTCTAAAATGTAGGTATGGTATCATCCATACTGAGATATGAAATGTAGGTATGGTATCATCCATACCGAAGTTCAAATGTAGGTATGGTATCATCCATACTTGAGATATGAAATGTAGGTATGGTATCATCCATACCGAGTTGTGAAATGTAGGTATGTGTATCATCCATACCGAGATATGAAATGTAGGTATGGTATCATCCATACCGAGATATGAAATGTAGGTATGGTATCATCCATAATGAAGTTGTGAAATGTAGGTATGGTATTAACCATACTGAGTTAAGAAATGTAGGTATGGTGTTTCCATACCAAGTTGTGAAATGTAGGTATGGTATTTCAATGAGGAAAACCATACTGAGTTGTGAAACGTGGCACTGAGCAACGACGTACTCAAATTCGTAAGACGTTTCCTAATTTGATAATAAGTAATACAAAAGGAGTGAATCAAATGAAAGAGATTGAATGATTATTAATATTGAGCTCAACTATGTGTACAAGAGAGTTACGAAATGGTTTCGGTCACATGCATAGTACTAAGTGCAGGTTACTATGTGTACTGAGATAGCTTCTGGCTACAAGGGTGGTACCATGTGTAGGCCACCGTGTATCTGTTATCATTACGATGAGTTCAACGGGAAAGTGACTAAGAGAAAATACATGTGATTGTGTGATGACTAAGTGTAATTGAATACAATCATGTTATGAATAAGTGCAAGTATGAATGTGACCAATTGAGAAATGTGGCAAAAGTACGTATGCACAATATGTTCAATATGTAATCGGAAATTTGAAAGATTAGTATAAGCAAGTGATGAACACAACTAAAATGAAAGAGAGCAAAAAAAAAAAAATTTACAATAGAACTGCTTTGGACAGCAGCAGCGATGTGAATTTGAAAAATCACCAAAAATAGTAGAAATTGAATTATACATTGGATGAGATATTTATTTGAATATTATTGAGTCTATTTTCATATAAAAGAAACAGAGAAAGCAAAGGATTTTTATATTTCAAGATATTTAAATTCTTGTGAGATTGGTTTAGAATGAGTATGTGATCCCCTGTTCTGACTTTGAAAAATTATTAAAAATTGTACAAAAATAATTATGGGATAAAAGTTATATGTTTGAAATCCTTAATGAGTCTAGTTTCAAATGATATAAATTATAACATCATTTGAATTTTGTACAAGGAGAAAATTGATTCGTGGTGAAAAGTGGTCAGAATAGGCAAACAGTGAAATAGGGGAAATTTTAATGAATAAACTGTACTAATTGGCTAAGCCAAAAATTTTGGAAATTTTATGGTATGAAGATATGTGAGTCTAGTTTCTGATAAAATTAACATATCTTAATTTGGAGTTTTGTAGCTCGAGATATAAATGATTTAGTGACTATGACTCAAGTAGACAGCTTAAGATGAACATGAGAAAATGGTGGAACTATGTGTAATTATGATTGCATTATCTTGAGAACTTGTTGTGAGGATTTGTCATGTTGAGGCCTTGATAAGGCTACAAACAAGTTGGGAAAGTAAGAACTTAGCATTATTTATGCAAGTTATAACGGCTTAGTAGTAAGCTAAATTCATTGCTAATGCTTATTATTTTTACATGTGAACTTACTAAGCTTTATAAGCTTACCCCTTTTCTTTCCCCATGTTACGAGTCCTATTAAACAAGCTTGGGTTGGAGGTCGTTGGAGATCGCTTCACACTATCAAGTTATCTATGTGTATCTTTATTTATAAATGATTTAAGTTATGGCATGTATAGGGACTTGACTAAGTCATTTTGTATGTGTTAAGTAATTTGACCAAATGTATTGTTAAGTCTGGTAATGCCTCGTACTCGGTCCCGGCATAGGATACGGATAAGGGGTGTTACATCTTACATGGGACCTTTGCCTTATGGTAACATATCAATGCCATGTCTTGACACGGTCTTACATGATTTCCTTAAACCCTAATGTCATGACATTTGTATCCTACACATTCCTAAGGTTCAACCGGAACTTTCTGAGATTGCTTCTCCATCAATTCATAATTGAGTCTTTAAATAATAAATTTATAGAATAAATATGTAAATGCTGAAATTTAACAACATTAAATGTAAAGTAATAGAATATTGCATTTATTTACTGCAAACTTACCTCAAAACAAAATACGATCAACTATATCGTTTTAATCCTCTATCTTTTTCTTTCCTCGATCTAACTCTGGATTTCGTTCTTCTTGATCTATAATAGCAAATTTAGCTTATTTAATACTCACATTCAACAAAACAGTCCTTAATTCTTAACTTTAGCAAAATTACAATTTTGCCCCTAAACTTATACATATTTACACATTTGCCCCAAAGCTCGAAAATTAAACTTTATCCCTTATTCTTATGTTTTATGGCATGCTGATCATTTTTCCCTTCTATGGCAACATCAAATTCTCACTCTAACTTGTACTTATGAACATTAGGTATTTTTACCGATTAAGTTCGCTTTACTGCTTTTTCACTTAAAATCACTAAGCAAAAGTTGTTTAACATAATTTCAGACTTCATATTCTATCATAAAACATCAAAATAAACACATTTCACCTATGGGCATTTTTCCAAATATGAACCCTAGCATGAATTATTAATAGAATAAGCTAAATCAAGTTACCGGGACTCCAAAAACGTAAAGAACATTAAAAACGGGGCTTGGATGCACTTACTATGAGCTTGAGAAGTTGAATAAACCATAGCTATGGTGTTTCCTTGAAAAATTCGGCCTACTTGAAGAAGATGAGCAAAAATTGGCTTTTAATTTTGTTTTTAACTCATTTTAATCACCAAATGACCAAAATGCCCTTAACTTAAAAATATTCTATTTCACCTATTTGATGTCCATTTGTTTTCCAGCAAGTAAACCAATGGTCTAGTTACCTTTTAAGGACCTCCAATTTAAAATTTCATAGCAATTAGATACCTCTAGCTTCTAGAACTCAAGTTTTGCACTTTTTACAATTTAGTCCTTTTGACTAAATTGAGTGCTCAAACACCAAAATTTTCAAACGAAATTTTTACGAAATCATTTCATAAAATTTTAGATCATAAAAATATAATAATATTAAAAAAAATTTATCGGATTTGTGGTCCCGAAACCACTATTCGACGAGGCTCAAAATCGTCATTATAATTCTCTCCCCTTAGGGATTTTCATCCCCGAAAATCTTACCAGAAAAGAGGTTTGGGTACTGTTTTCTCATGGCTTCCTCTGGTTCCCACGTAGCCTCTTCTACTCCATGTCTTTGCCGCAACACTTTCACTAAAGCTATACTTTTATTTCTTAACTGCTTAACCTCTCGAGCCAAAATCTTAATCTCTCCTCAACATAGGTCATATCCGGTTGAATCTCAATCTGTTGGAGAAATCACATGTGAAGGATCGAACGATAGCATCGCAACATTGACACATGAAACACATTATGAATTCTTTCTAATTTCACTGGTAAAGCTAGCCGATATGCCACCGGCCCAAGCCTTTCGATAACCCGACACTACCAATGAAACGGGGACTCAACTTGCCCTTTCGGCCAAATCTCAAAATCTTTTTCCATGGAGATACTTTCAGAAACACTTTATCACCCACTTGAAACTCAATCTCTTTTCTTTTCAAATCTGCATATGACTTTTGTCGATCTGAAGTAACTTTCAGACAATCACGGATTACTTTCACTTTCTCTTAAGTTTCTCTAACTAAATCAACTCCGTGAATCTGTTTCTCACTGAGCTCGGTCTAATACAAAGGTGTGCGGCATTTACGTCCATATAAAGCTTCATAAGGTGCCATCTTCAGACTCGATTGATAATTATTATTGTAGGCAAACTCTATTAACGGCAAATATTTCTCCCAACTACCTTGAAATTCCAATACGCAACATCTAAGCATATCTTTAAGTACCTGAATAACTCTTTCTGATTGACCATCAGTCTGAGGATGGAAAGCTGTACTAAAACTCAACTTTGTACCTAAAGCTTCCTGCAATTTCTTCCAAAACCGTAAAGTAAATCTCGGATCTCTATCTGAGATAATCGATAATCTGTACTCCATGTAGTCTCACAATCTCTGAAATATACAACTCGGCCAACTTGTCAAGTGAATAATCCATACAAACTGGGATAAAATGAGCCGACTTCGTTAACTTATCAATCACAACCCATATCGTATCTTTCTTTCTCTGTGTCGAAGGCAATCCCGCCACAAAATCCATAGTAACTCGGTCCCATTTCCACTCGGGAACTAATACGGCCGCAATAAACTGAAGGTACCTGATGTTCACTTTTTACTGTTGATGATCAAGCATCTAGAAACAAATTTCAAATATCTCTTTTCATTCCTCTCCACCAATACATTTTCTTCAAATCATTATACATATTTGTACTACTCGGGTGAATAGACCAAGAAGCTGCTATGTGCTTCTCAGAAACCTTTCGAATAAGATCATCATTCTTTGGTACACATACCTGCTCTAAACGTCAAACAACCGTCGGATCGATCCGAAAATCGACTCTACACGACTCATGACCGAACCCTTTTGGCTTGCAACTCACTGTCATCCTTCTGAGCTTCACAAATTTCTTCAAGAAACATCGGTTTAGCTCTCAGCTCAGCTAAAATAGAACCACCATCTGGCAAGGCCAAACTAGTAAGCAAAGCTCTCAATGCAAATAATGATTTTCTACTCAAAGCATCGGCAACAACGTTTGCCTTACCCGGGTGATAATCGATCACTAGTTCATAATCTTTAATCAACTCTAGCCATCTTCTTTGCCTCAAGTTTAGATCTTTCTGAGTCATCAAGTATTTCAAACTTTTATGATCAGTGAATATTCGGCATTTCTCACCATACAAGTGATGTATCCAAATTTTTAATGCAAATACAATAGCAGCAAACTCTAAATCATGTGTCGGATAATTTTTCTCATGTGGTTTTAACTCATCTAGAGGCATAAGCAATTACCCTTCCTCCCCTGCATAAGTACACAAAACCTAGTCCATGTAAGGATGCATCATCAGTAAATCACAAACTCTTTACCCTGCCTCGGTTGTACTAAGATGGGAGCTTTAGTCAACAATACGTTTAACTTGTCGAAACTCGACACTTCTCATCCATTCAAACTTAACATCTTTTTCAGAGCAATCTTGTCAAGTGGAGTAGCTATCATGGAAAATCCTCTACAAATCGTCTATAATAACCGGCAAGACCAAGAAAACTTCTAACCTCTGATACATTCCTGGGAGGCTTCCAATCGACAATGGCTGAAATCTTATTCGGATCAACTTTAATACCTTCACCTGAGACAACGTGTCCAAGAAAACAAACTTCTCGTAACCAGAACTCACTTTTGCTAAATTTGGCATAAAGCTGATTATTTCTCAAAATCAGTAAAAACTGTTTCTCAAATGCTCAGATGCTCGGCCTCATCATGAGAATAAATCAAGATGTCATCAATGAACACAACTACAAACTTGTCCGTAAGGTCCTGAAAATTCGGTTCATTAAATCCATGAAAATGGCAGGAGCATTAGTTAAGCCAAATGGCATCACAAGAAACTCATAGTGACCATACCTAGTTCGAAAAGCAGTTTTTGGAACATCTGACTCTTTAACTCGCAACTGATAGTATCCGGATCTCAAATCTATCTTAGAAAACACAGTGGCTCCTTTCAATTGATCAAACAAGTCATCTATTCTAGGCAATGGATATTTTTTCTTTATGGTAACCTTGTTAAGCTGCCGATAGTCTATGCACAATCTCATGGAACCGTCCTTCTTTTCACAAATAACATCGGCGCGCCCATGGTGAATAGCTAGGTCTTACAAAGCCTTTATCGCTTAATTCCTATAATGAGCTTTCAATTCTTTCAATTCTATCGAAGCCATTCTATAAGGAGCAACAGAAATAGGTGTGGTACCTGGAATTAATTCAATGCCAAACTCAACTTCTCTAATAGGAGGCAAACCTGGTAGTTCTTCCGGGAACACATCAGGAAACTCATTTACCACAGGCACTGATTCAATTTTCAACTCTGGATCTTTAGTATTCAACACAAAGGCAAGATAAGCTTCACATCCTTTCCTCAAACATTTCTGAGCAGACATAACTGAAATCATGGTAATTGCACTATCTGACTCATCTGAATTAACTCGAAGGATTTCACCATTTTCACATTTCAACTCAATGAATTTCTTTCCACAATTCACTATCGCATCATGTGCAGTTAACCAATCCATACCAAGAATCACATCAAACTCATCAAATGGCAACAACCATGAGATCACCAAAAAACAGTAACCTCTAATCATCAAAGGGCATTTTTAATACTTTGTTTACTAACACATGCTGACCAAATGGATTTGATACTTTAATCACAAATTTCGTAAACTCTATGGGCATGTTCATACTAGGCATTAATTTCATGCAAACATAGGAATGGGTTGAACCTGGATCAATCAAAGCAATAACATTAATATCATGAAGAGAAAATGTACCCGTAATTACATCGGGGGAGGATGCCTCTTCACGATTACGAGAGCATAAGTCCTTGCTGGTGCTTTAACATAACATCCGATCTCGTTGTCGTATCTCTAAATGCACCTCTACCGCCCCTACTTCTAAATTTCTCTCGATGTCCGCTCTAACGGGGCATTACCCGATCTTGCACTCGGTATTACTTCTCTTTTAACCATTTTGGGACACTCCGAATGAAATGATTCGGTGCACCACATCGGAAACAACCAATCTCGGTTGCTCGACATTGACCTCGGATGACGCCGATCACATTGAGGACACTCGGGTCTATCGGGTTGAATCACGCCAACACTCGCAATCGAAGTGGTTTGAGCTTTTGAATCTATAAATCTTCCCTCTGCTCCGGCTAGAATACCCGGTGAAAAATTAGATCTTGTAGAAAACTCTCTAGGCCTCTTGGATGTAGATCAAACGACTTGCTCATCATCTGTCTTTTCTTGAGTCTTGCATCTCAATTTCAGATTTACCCTTTCTTTTTAATAACTCTTCGCTTTACAGGCTCGTTCAACTAAAGCAACAAACTCTTTTATCTCTAGAACACCAACCGATAATCGGATATCATCATTGAGCCCATCTTCAAATCTTTTGCACATGATAGCCTCTGAGAGACACACTCTCGAGCATAATTATCGAGTCGGACAAATTCACGCTCATAGTCGGTCACAGTCATCTTACCTTGTTTTAACTCAAGAAACTCTTTTCTTTTTTCGGTCAATAAACCTCTGATCGATATACTTCTTACGAAACTCCTCCCGAAAGAAATCCCATATAACTCTTTCTTTCGGTACTCATCGATACAAGTGTCTTCCACCACCGTAGCCCGAATCTCTAAGAAGTGACACTACACATTTAATACACTCTTCCGATGTGCAAGATAACTCGTCAAAAACTCTAATAGTATTTTCGAGCCAAAATTCACTTTTTTCGCATCGTCATCGTTGGTAGCCCGAAACTCTTCAGCCCCTTGTTTTTCGATCTTGTCAACGGGTGGCTTTCTCTTCCGATCAGATTCGTGGATCGGGAAGCTACATGGGTGGTCTGTGGATCATGAGGGGGTGGAGGTCTAAATCGCCGAGTTCGCATGCAGAATGAACTCAAGAAACCATTCATTCAAAGCTTGGAAGAAGGCTTCTCGAGCCCCTCCTCCTTGACTAACTGTAACGGGCCTTTCACGACTATCTTGTGGCACCGTCCCTTCAGCGGAAGTGGGTGCACTACTCTCTACATCATCCGCACCTACTGTTCGGGATCCATAACTAAAAAAAGAATTTAACTCGCCAAGAGTCGTCACACTATCAAAATATAAATATGGCATGTATAGATAGACTCTTACTCATTCTAAATATTCCGAGAACCGACTAAACCTTGCTCTAATACCAACAAATGTAACACCCCTTACCGAGACTGTTGCCGGAGTCGAGCACGAGGCATTACTAGACTTAACTTACTAGTTCTGGGCATAAAAATTTAAACTGTCCGTCTGCGTCATGTTCACTAAATTGACTATAACTCGAGTTACGAAACTCAAAATTAAGATCCGTAAATTTTATATGAATCTAGACTCATATATCTTCTTACCATAATTTTTCCAAAATTTTTTGTGTGGCCAATTAGTACAGTTTATTAGTTAAAGTCTCCCCTGTTACACAGTTTGACAGTTCTGACCTCTCTTCACTAAAAATCAATTATCTCATAATATACAACTCTTTTTCCTACACTGTTTCTTTCATATAAAAATAGACTCAATAAGATTTAATTCTATATCTCATGAACAACCTAATTCCATTTCTACTATTTTTGGTGATTTTTCAAAATCACGTCACTGCTGCTGTACAAACTATTCCCCTGCATATACTTACATAATTTCTTTCTAATAATTACCAACTAGGCATTACATAATATCCAAAACATACTCTTCATTAGCCATTTTAATAGCTAATCATTACCATACATTTACAAGCCAATCTTAAGCCATATCATAAGGTTATACATACAAGATAGTTAAGTCCCTATACATGCCATAACTTAAAACGTTCGAGTCACAAAATACCGATATAATCCTTTGATAGTGTGTAACGATCTCCGACGTCCTTTCGATTCCCGAGTTGGCTTGTAATACTATATAAAAAAAATAAAGAATGGGTATAAGCATAAAGCTTAGTAAGTTTACATGTAAATAGATAACAACATTCTTAATGAATTATCTTATGTTTTTCTTATCAAGATCACTTAAGTTTTTAACTCAATATACTTAAAACTTGTATACTTGACTTACCTTTTAACATAAATTTATCTTACCTTACCTTTTTAGCTTGAACTTGTCTTACCTTTACTTTGGAATACTCCTTGAATTTTCCCGTTGAACCACTTTGGAATACTAAGGTTACGCGGGTACCTCTCCTTATGAAACTTAACCATTGCCATGTCTTGACATGGTCTTACGTGGTATCCTTGCCTTATGAGCTCACCAATGCCATGCCTTGGCATGGTCTTACATGGGACCTTTGCCTTATGGTAACATATCAATGCCATGTCTTGACATGGTCTTACATGATTTCCTTAAACCCTAATGTCATGACATTTGTATCCTACACATTCCTAAGGTTCAACCGGAACTTTCTGAGATTGCTTCTCCATCAATTCATAATTGAGTCTTTAAATAATAAATTTACAGAATAAATATGTAAATGCTGAAATTTAACAACATTAAATGTAAAGTAATAGAATATTGCATTTATTTACTGCAAACTTACCTCGAAACAAAATACGATCAACTATATCGTTTTAATCCTCTATCTTTTTCTTTCCTCGATCTAACTCTAGATTTTGTTCTTCTTGATCTATAATAGCAAATTTAGCTTATTTAATACTCACATTCAACAAAACAGTCCTTAATTCTTAACTTTAGCAAAATTACAATTTTGCCCCTAAACTTTTACATATTTACACATTTACCCCAAAGCTCGGAAATTAAACTTTATCCCTTATTCTTATGTTTTATGGCATGCTGATCATTTTTCCCTTCTATGGAAACATCAAATTCTCACTCTAACTTGTACTTATGAACATTAGGTATTTTTACCGATTAAGCCGTTTTACTCGCTTTCACTTAAAATCACTAAGCAAAAGTTGTTTAACATAATTTCAGACTTCATATTCTATCATAAAACATCAAAATAAACACATTTCACCTATGGGTATTTTTCCAAATATGAACCCTAGCATGAATTATTAATAGAATAAGCTAAATCAGTTCACGGACTCCAAAAACGTAAAGAACATTAAAAACGGGGCTTGGATGCACTTATTATGAGCTTGAGAAGTTGAATAAACCCTAGCTATGGTGTTTCCTTGAAAAATTAGGCCTACTTGAAGAAGATGAGCAAAAATTGGCTTTTAATTTTGTTTTTAACTCATTTTAATCACCAAATGACCAAAATGCCTTTAACTTAAAAATATTCTATTTCACCTATTTGATGTCCATTTGTTTTCCAGCAAGTAAACCAATGGTCTAGTTACCTTTTAAGGACCTCCAATTTAAAATTTCAAAGCAATTAGATACCTCTAGCTTCTAGAACTCAAGTTTTGCACTTTTTACAATTTAGTCCTTTTGACTAAATTGAGTGCTCAAACACCAAAATTTTCAAACGAAATTTTTACGAAATCATTTCATAAAATTGTAGATCATAAAAATATAAGAATATTAAAAAAAAAATTTATCGGATTTGTGGTCCCGAAACCACTATTCCGACGAGGCTCAAAATCGGGCTGTTACAAGACAAAATGGCGTGGGATTTGCCATTGCGAAGTGATGATCTAGTGTAACACGGTCCCACATGAGTGACGGTTAGCTAGAGTCAAGTTCCTCTAAATTATAAGTCTAAACCCTAAGTGGAGCTGGTGGTTGTAGGCGTCCTCTTCCACTATAACTGGCTTATTCAGTTCGAGAATGTAATGGCCTAAATTCGAGATTATCAGAATAATGGTTTCGCAACCATAAATCCGATTTAAATAGAAATTTATTTCAATATGTTTGCATGAGTCTTTATATGATAGGAAATATTTTTATAAATATTTATAAAATGTTAGTAATGTGGTATTAAACTTTCGTTAGAAAATTTTAACGTTTGGGTAGGTAATTAAATGAAAAGGACTAAATTGAAATGAAAGTAAAAGTTTAATTATAGATTAAAAGAAAGTATAAAGGACCAAAATGGCAATTAAGCCATTTTGTCTAGATTGAGGCGGTGAATTGAAGAAAAATCTGAGATTTTTAGTTTATTATTATATTATTATATTATTATATTATTATATTATTATAAATATATATATAAAGAAAAGAGAAAAGAAACAAAAGAGATAGAAACAGAAAAGAAACAGAGAGCAAACGTGAAAGAAGAAAGAAAAAGAGAGAAAAGAAAGAAGAAAAGGGAAAATTAAAAGTTTGAAGCTTGGAGTTTAATTTGGTAAGCTAATTTAGTCCTTTTCTTTTAATTTTGATGCTTTATAAGTTTTAGAACAAAGTTTTGATGAATTTAAGTTGAAATTTTTGAAGTTTCAGAGTTTTTGAATATAGCATATGGTGAATAAAATGATGAATTAGTGGTTTAATTGAAAGAATTTGAAGTTAGAATTGGGTAAAGGATTTAATTGTAAAAAATAAGCTATAACAAAACTGTTTTGGACAGCAGCAGTAGAGTAAGTTTGAAAAATCACTAAAATTCGTAGAAGTGGAATTAGAAGTTGAATGAGATATGAAATTAAAGCTTATTGAGTCTATTTTCATATGAAAGAAACATGGAAAGCAAAGGAATTCTGTAATTTGAGATATTTATATTTTTGTAAGACTGGTTCAGAGGGATTTCGGGATCCCCTGTTCTGACTTTGAAAAATCATAAAAAATTGGAGAAAAATAATTAGGGGCTTAACTTTATATTTTTAGAATCCTGAATGAGTCTATTTTCAAATTAAATAAATAAGAAGTTCATATGAATTCTGTACGAAGAGTAATTTGATTCGTAGTGAAGAGAGGTCAGAACAGTCAAACAGTAAAACAGGTGAAACTTTAAGAATAATCTGGTATTGATTGGACATACCAAAAATTCTGAAAATTTTATGGGAAGAAGATATGTGAGTCTAGTTTCAGGTAAAATTAACGGTTCTTCATTTGGAGCTCTGTAGCTCGAGAAATAAATAATTTAGTGACTGTGACTCAAGTAGACAGCTTTGAATAAGCTAAAAATAATAATAGAATTATAGAAAATGCTACATGTGAACATGAAATGTATTGAATTGATGATTGACTTTATTTATTTAGATCCGGAAAACTCAAATACAAAGCTAGATCGAGGAAAGGAAAAAGTCCCGGATTAGTAGATTTTATAAACGAACTAGTATCGAGGTAAGTTCATGTAACTTGAATTATATTCTTAAATGTTTGAAATGTATGTTATTGATGTGAATATAATTTGAATGTCCATTGTATGAAATTTGATGAAACATTGGTATATTTAATAAAAAGGGAAAAAAATCCCGGTTGAATGAAAGGAAAATTCGATGGATCTCTGAAAAGGAATTGACGGTAAAAAAGGATCTAGCCCGGACGGGTGATCCTATCCTGATATAGCCCTCCCGAAGAATATGGAAAATGGATTTAGCCGGACGGGTAATCCGAATTAGGGTTCAATTTAGCCTGGATCGTAATTCAGATCCAAGCTTATTAGAGTAATTGTCGTTGCGTAGGATTTAGCCTGGACTGGTAATCCCGACAATACTCTATGAGTTTATATTACAGGGATTTAGCCTGGACCGTAAATCGGCCTTTGTAAAGATGAGGTTCGTGGGAGTGTGCTCTCTGAAATGAAAATGTGCGCACATGAATATGAATTGACGGATTCGGATTTGTACACAAAAGTGTACCTCTAAAAATCCATCGAAATTTCGAGTAATTCAACGGGATAAATATGGAAAAATAACAAGGAAATGAAAATCATAGTATTGATGAGCTCATCAATCATGGTGTGTATATTATTGATATATGGAAATTAATGAACTAACTTGAATGTTGAGCTTGTGCATGTTAGGGTATTAATGCATTGAATGGATATATGAATGCTTATTACATTGTATTGAAAATATTAGGTAAGTATAATTCTTGTTACATGGGCTTACTAAGCACAAAGTGCTTACTCGGTGGGAGACTCATCACACTATCAACCCCAGTATTTCGGTATTTAAAGAAATTTTAGTTTGGAAATGAATGGCATGTATAAGCTAATAAAATAAATGTTAATATGAAATGAATATAAGGTTATGGCTTATGTGTTGAAGTTATTTTATAAATATGCATGAATTTTATTTTGAAAATATGTTGAATTAGAATGGTTTCGGTTAAAAAAAAAAAATTTGTAAACTCTGGTAATGCCTCGTACCTTATTCTGATAACGAATACAGGTAGGGGGTGTTACAGAGAAGGATCACCTAAAAGCCAAAGATTGAACCCAAGGAGGATCGAGACAACCGGAAGTTGGAATCTCGTCACATAAGAAACTCTCTCTTTTCCCAAAACTCTGTTTATTTTTATATTCTCTATTTTAATTTTTGCAATTTATTTAATTTCGCAATTTCAATTAACTTTTAATTCTACCTTTTTTATTCTATCTTTTTTTTCCCCAGATACGTAGGTTTTCTTGGGCACGATTCTGTCCGGGATATCATGACACAAGACGTTGTGCAAATCCAGTCCCTGAAGATTTGACCCTACTTCCCTTATGATATTCTTTTTATTATTTCTATAAGGATAAGATATATTTGGTGCTTCAATGACGCAACACAGCAGGTTTAACTGTTGTGGCCCCTGATAACGAGGGACGTTGGATGGTTGCGGGCTGCTCTAATAGTTCCTACCCCGGTACTTTAGCGGCAAAGGTCCATGCCATCTGATTGGGAGAAGAGCTCGAATGGTTAACGATGAGTGATCCTTGACTTTGATTGCCTGAATTTGATCACAGCTTTGCAAGAATCAGTCGCAATACCTTGGGAGGTTGAGGCCATTATCCACTCAAATCGGCAAGACCTTTCCTTTTGTATTATTATATCTTTTGTGCATTTCGGTGTCACTGTTGGGTGGCAAATGCTCTACTGCCCTTGTAATCAGGTGGAATTTGCTCCCCGAAGTCTTGTTAGCCAAAAAAAAAAAAAGATCAACTTTAGAATGGAATATATCCTGTATTTAAAATATTCAACTTTATAAGGCTTTCCTTCTTCGACACCTGTCTAAGGATTTTTTACGTTATAAAATAAATGATTAAATTTCAATTATAGTCCCTTTATTTTATTTGATTACATAAAAATTATTAAATTTTAATTTTGATTCCTATACTATGCTCAAATTTAAGATTTAATCTTCATACTTTATACGTCATTTTTCTTCTTTTTTTTCCCTATAAGATACCGATAAAATTTTAGTATTGATCACTCTACTTTTTAAAATTTTAGGATTTAGTCTATATTTTAATTTGATATAATTTGGCCATCTACTTTATCAATGACATTAGTTGGTTTAAATAATTAGCATCCTTAACTATTACAGTTAAAATATTGTCGTGAATATTTCTTAAAAACACCTTTTTAACACATACAAAAAAAACATTTTTTTCAGTATGATTAGTGCATCTTTTTAGCACACACAAAAATCTATTTCAGTATGATAAGTTTGGAATAAGTATTTTTTAAGGAGAAACTTTGTCTTAAACATCTTGATCGAAATAAACTATTTAAGCTAACTAAAAGTAGAAAAATCAAATTATGTCAAAAGATAAATAGATATTAAATCATAATTTTAAACATAGTAGAGGGACCAGAATCATAATTTAACTTACGAGAATCCTTTATGATTTGATTTAATACAAAAAATTGAATTTTATAAAAATATTTTTATTAAAATAAAGATGATTACAATCATAGATAAATATATATTACAATTTTAGTAAGCATTTAATAAATAATTATGATATAATTTATAATTAAAAAATTGAAGTCCAACCAAAGCGGACTAAACAATTTAGTTTTGATTAATAACTATATGTTGATGGAATTTAAATCTGAATTAAATAGCATTACTAATAAAATTATACCAGTCATAGAACTAATGTCTCAAACTTAAGATAATCAGTAACCTAAAAAGTTCAAATATCTCAATCACACATATGGCATGAGATAGACTTGATAAAATGTCGTTATTAAAATGGTGTTTGAACGGTCGATCCGATTAATATTTGAACTGAATTACTATTAATTGAATTATTCGAAATGTAAAATTTTTTATCCGTTAATCGAATCGAAATATTTTGATTAATTTGGTTGGTTAATTAAATTAACCGAATTTTATATATTTTTGTCTTTCGGTTAAAATAAGTATAAAACATATAAAAATATATTGCTAATGTTTATTTTCTTTTATTTAATAGTTCAAACAACTTTAAATGAAGATTAAAATAATAAACAAGACATTGGAAACACCACTTAAGTTTTAAAAACAACAAATATTTCGGTTGATTGGTTAATTCAGTTAATCACCCGGTTTCAAATTGAATTAACCAGTAACTGAAATTCTAAAAAATCATTAACCGACCTCTGATCGACCTAAATTTAACCACGATCAATTAACTTAATTAGATCGATTTGATTGGTTAATTCAATTTTAACCAAACTATGAACACCTCTACAACATACAATTCTTAAAATACATATATATATATAGATACTAGTTTTTTAAAAATTTAAAAAAAATAATTGTAGGTCAACTATCAATAAATTTTAAAATATATAAACGGTACCGCATTGAATAAATTTGCAAATATCTCAAACAAAAAATACATGAAATTAAAAATATTTTAAATCCAACTGTTCAAATAAATTTTTATAAATTGATCCACATTTAATTATTTGTTTGAATAATTTATTTTAGGAATATTCTCAACATTAAAAACAAACATAAATGTTAGTGTTTGAGTATGGCCCCAGTAGCTGCATGATTGGATGCTTATGTTGTTAGTATTTAAGACAGAATTTATGAATTAATAACAACCTAAAGCCACAGCTTCCTCCATTTCCTAATTTTATATTCTTATCATTCCTAATCGTGCAATCGCCACTACCCATTATCCGCTCCTTTATTCTCGTCACCAATTGTTACTAATAAATTATTTCGTCAATAATTTTTTAATTTTTATAAATACATATAAAGTCAATAAAAAAAAGAGTGAAACAAATTATGTTATTTTAATTTAAAGCTATTTTAAATTTATTATAATTTTTATAAGAAAAGCCCAAAATCAAAAACTTTCCATTCCCTCCAGTTACCGTTCGCTCTCTTTTACTTTTGATTTTTATTTCCGCTGTCTCATTTCATTTTCTCCTTCTTCAGCCCAGAAATTTGATCTCAAGCCAATGCGAATGGTGTTTAAGTTAAAGCCCCTGCTTTTGTCTCCTTTCTCTAAATCCAAACCTTCGCCTCCTTTACGCATCGCCGACGTGCTTTTACTTCAAGATCACGAAGAAGACAGCCTCCTTCTCATGGACGGTTCGCGCCGTATCGCTGCTCGCTTGCTCTCTGCTCTTAAGCGTGGGAAGGTGGCGAAGAGGGTTATTGGTGACGAAAGTAAGAAAGATGACGTTGCGCCGCCTGATCACGAAACTGACGCTCCTGATTTCTCATCCGGTAACAATATAAGTTTCCCTATTGTTTATATTTTGGCTTTTGAAATTTCAAATTCTAATGTTTTTTTTTTAATTTAAAAAAGCAGAAATATGTGGGAAGGAATCTAACTTTAATGTGGGAGTAGGTTGTTGTTTGCTCCATCTTATTGGTGAGAGTAAAAATGAACTTCAAAAGATGAAGGAATTGAAGATCCAAATGGAGAATGTTCTTCAAAATGTTAAAGAGGGACTGCTAAATACAGACATACTAGTTTGTAAGAATCTTGAATCAAATGATGGGGATGGGGTCGACGAAAGCTTGGGTTTTAACAGCAACCTTACATTAAATAAAGCATTGTTTGATCAGTCGTCGAATTGTGATGATGCACCAAAAGACGATTGTTTAGAAGGAATGGATAGACTTGAAGCAGAACTTGAAGTTGAGTTAGAACGTTTACTTCTCCATTTGGATTCAGGAAAATCCTCCACAATCCCACCTGAGAAAATCATCGAGGTACGGAGAAAACTTGGAAATTCGTAATTTTGATTCAGACTTAAACATTTTGTTGTTGCTATTCAAAGAAAGATAAAGAAATTCGTTTAGATAATAAGTCATGTTCGTAGTTTATATAGAACATTTAGGTTAGAATTTGAAATTTTTACAAATTCCCCCGATACGTTAAATGATGTTGTGTGCAACCATACACAGGAGAACACTGTTAACACCACTTCAGTGAGAAGCTACAGTATTAGTAATGCTGAAGTAATCGACCCTACAATTGAGGCAGAGGAAGAAGACCGTCCGGACTCACATGGCGGGGTTCCTCCATATGAATTGGAGAGGAAGTTGCATGAATTGCTGGAAACAAGGCAGGAACAACAGATAAGAGAGCTAGAAGCTGCTTTGGAAGCCGCAAGGCAAGAGCTCCGTGAAAAGGAACGAGAGATTTCTTGGTGGAAAGAAACCGCACATCTTATGTTAAAGCATATTAAACAACCTTCAGGACTTAATTTCCAGTACGTTCGACATGCTCACCAACTGAAGTGAGAAAAAAAGAATTGTAATGCAGCTGATCCCCATCATGTATTAGGTGTAATTGGTGGGTTTAAATATGAGTTGCTTCTCAATATTTAGATGATTGGTTTGAAAATGTAATAACAAGTGAGAAAGGAATACACGGATTCAAGGGAAATATATATAGTTCGTTAATGGATCGCTTTCATATAAAACTGGTTGGTTCTTTATTTACATGTAATATTACAGAGTCCTCCTTCCTTTGCTTTTAGATTACAGATATTGTTATAGCTATCTAAGGGAGGGGATGTTTCGTTGCAACTTATCCAAGGCCGAAACATCTTTATTGGTGGAGTATAAAATTAGAAATCCCAATTGTTGATAAGATTTTATGCAGTGATGGCAACTACACAAGGTTACTAACCATATCGCTGTCCGTTGCCTTTTCTGGTTGTAAGAAGATATGACAGATATGAACACAGTATCTTGCAACCATGCTAAGCCCGAGACCCATCAGCCTATAACTTGCACGTCTTTCTTAAAGGTGATTATATATGAATGTAGATGTGCGTACCAAACTTTTGGGCTGTCGTTGACTTGTCGTGGCTTCAATTACTCCTGGTCATGGGAGAAATAAATGGTTGGTATTGATGAGTGAGAGCTATTAATTTCAGAAAAATCTTCGGATAATTAAGAGGAAAAAAGGGAGAAAAAACAATTAGTTGCCAACGTATTACCATCTATTAATATTTGGGTTCTTCCTTCTTCTTTTGGCCAAACATGGATGTATCAGTGGTAATTGTGTTAATTCTCGTGCGTCGGACATGTTCGATTAGTGAAGTCGAAATGGTAAAAGCAGAGTCCGATGTTAGCGATAGATTGACACTGGAATCGGTGAGGGATTCGTTGATAAGGCAAGAGGATAGCATTGTTTTCAGTCTGATAGAGAGAGCCAGGTTTCCTTTAAATGCTCCAACCTACGACCCTTCCTACTTTTCAATGCCCGGCTCTTACGGTTCTTTGGTTGAGTTGGTTGTTAAACAAACAGAGGCCGTCCAAGCTAAGGTATATTCTTTTCATCTTTCAATTATCCCAATAATGTTTGCAGAGGCCAAGTGAAGGGGCGGGCCGGCCAGTCTTCTCGAAAGTTTTTAGAGCTCTATATATGTAAATAAACCATGTTTATAGTAGGCCTCCTAATTATTTTAGAATACCTTATTAAAATATCAATTTAATTATTTATTCTACTTTTTAATCAATGAAATAATCAAGTCATGGTCCAGCTCGTGTACGTACTGCTAATTTGGTAGAAACCATGGCAATGGAATTATGGATAATGGAACTTGTTTAGACATTGAGTAGAAATCCAACCTATATATGAACGTGTTATAGGCCGGTAGATATGAAAATCCCGAGGAACATCCATTCTTCCCAGATGATTTACCACCGTCGCAGGTTCCACCTCACAAGTATCCTCGGGTAATAATTTATTCTTTCAAGCCTAGTACCTGCGTGTTCTTTTTCCGGATTTCTTTAATACCGGAAGCAAATTCAATTAAAATTAAACGTGATCCCAAGACCACAGGTTTTGAATCCTGCAGAAGTGTTCGTTAACGTAAATACGAACATATGGGATGTATATTTCAACAAGCTGCTTCCGTTGTTTGTCGCTCCCGGTGATGACGGAAACTATGCTTCAACAGCTGCTCGTGATCTTGAGTGCTTACAGGTAAGAAGCTCGCGTAAATGTTCTCTTTTTTATCTGTGTGATATGAAGGCAGTGACACTAAAATATGTTGTTATTCCCTTCAGATCCTATCTAGAAGAATACATTACGGAAAACTTGTGGCTGAAGTCAAATTCAGAGATGAATGGAAGCACTATGAACCTGCAATTCGTGCTCGGGTACTTTCATTTCATAGCTATTATGCCACCAATGATGCATATATGAAATAAGTAGTATACTTTTTTTGATGAAGATGATCACTTTTGAATTCTCTTGCATGGAATTTTAGGATAAAAAAACTCTGATGGATTTATTGACGGCTCCGGCTGTGGAAAAAGCAGTAAAGAAGAGGGTGGCGAAGGAGGCAAGGATATTTGGGCAGGAAGTGAAGGTGGGTGATGATAGTGATAAGAATAAAGGGAAGTACAAGGTGGATCCAGATGTTGTTTCCAGATTCTATGGAGATTGGGTCATTCCCCTAACAAAGGATGTTGAAGTCCAGTACCTCCTCCATCGCCTTGACTGAAACCTAGGTTATGTATCAGTTTCAGTCAAGGGTTCACAATTATAATTCAGAATAAAATGTATTCTGTCAAATTCTGCTTTGATTATTATGTCTAGATCTACTCCAATGTAATATGCACGCATCTTTTCACAACACCCTCAAGCCGTTTTGAGTCAGTTCTCCATAAAAACATAAGGAACAAGATCTGGTCTTACTTGAAAAATCACAAACAAAACAACTCTTTCTAACCTCTGCGTTCCTACTAAAGTTCTATGTATAACTGATAACACCATAAAAATATGGGATGTTATTTCCATAAATGAAAAGAACATGATCAACCAAAAATTGTCTGCTACCAAAATCTGATAGCTTCCCCTACAATGAGATCTTTCCTTAGATGTAAGGTTCTCTTAGTGAAGTTGGCAGCACCAGTTCAGGCTCTAATTCCCCGAGTGGCGTAAAGTAGTACTCAACCATGTCTTTACTAACCTCTTCCAGGCTTGCGGGGTACCACTGTGAATTTGTTAGATACAAAAATCATAGGAGTAAGATTATATGAATGGATGGTGGGATTAAAATCCCGTTACTTTAATGTAGGGCTTTCGATTATGTACTAGTATAAAAGTACATGAACACAGACAATGGGGTCAGAAAAGAGAGAATACCTTGGGAGCAAAATCCTTGTCCACTAACCTAGCCCGAACACCCTGTAGAGACAGTCTGATTACATTGACAAGAACAGTGATTCAGGAAGTGCTCTCTATGTGAACAAGAACAGCCCATACCTCAGTGAAATCATTAGAGACCGATTTGGAGATCCAGGCAAGGGAAATCCGATATTCACGTGCCAGACACTGATCAAGTGATTGAAATCTACCTTCTCGTATCTAGCAAAAAAGTAACTGACATAAGCCATTGATAGCGAACATGGTATTTAAAGCACTTGGACATTGTTAACCTACAGATCTTAGAGTAACTTTCAAGCTCAACGGTGAGGCTTCTTTCATTTTTCTCAGCACTGTCTTGCACCAATCATCATAACCTCCAGCTGCTTCATTTTCCTGAGATATCGAAGTCTTTAACTGACTGCCCAGGAACACACCCCATTCACTAGGAAAATGTAGGCGAGGGCCTACATGCACATGCACACACATCTGCATATAATTATGCTTACCAGAGAATCGATAATTTCCTCAACAGTGTCATGGCTGAAACATTTATCAATTGTGTCAATCCTGAAACAAAAACACAAGATAAGAGAAGACAAAATCTATCAGGAAAAACAATGATTCTTACAAATAAAATTAAGCAGTCGAGATATAAAATCTGTTTCTAAGTTCTACAATAACCACAAAAAAAGAGGTTACCTGCGAAGAATGCTGCTCCTATCGGGATAAACAAGGTCACCATATTGTGCAAGAGAAGAATCTATGACAGCTGGATCATCATTCATCAAGTTGCCAAGACGTTCTTCAATCCAAGCAAGTCTCTATAGGGGCAGTTTGTTCAAATAAGTTGAGAAAAGAGGAAGGGAGGAAAAGCACAAAATAAGAAGCAGAAGAAAAAACAAACAGCATTTAAGCAATAGTGGGTAGCAAGGCCACAGGCAATCATTTCAACACCATTAAGCTTGTCTCCTGTTAGAGCTAAGTATTCCCCTGCAGGAAAAAATAAACATGTATTATTAAAATAAACTGGAATATGTGGCCAAGACATGCAAGCAAGTAATCTGGAGAAATGAAAAAATTCTTATATTTTAATAACTAGAAAAGTATACAAATAAGTCACGCATATTGATGAAGTCAGCTATGCATTGAAAAAATCGATAAAATGGCAGGTCAATACCTAAGTAACCAGGTAGGCGAGAAAGATAAAATGAAGCCCCTGCATCAGGATGGAACCCCAGTTGAGTCTCTGGATGAGAAAGAACCTGAAAATGTTAAGCAAAGGTAAGGAAAGGCAATTACGGAAAGGTTAAAAAGGAGGGCAAGGGGAGAGAACTGTTTGCCCCATTATCAATCCTCATTCTACAAGGAAAGGAAAAAAACATTCTTATTGCACGGGCATAGAAGTTCAATCCCCACATATCATGTGTATGCCACTCATAAGAAGCAAGATGGATATATTAACAATAATTTGGACAATGCACAAATTCTAACATAAGATTTCTTTATAATGTTGTGGGACCACATACAGTTTTATCAGTCACTAATCTAAACATCCCTGGCAAAGAAATTCCACCTCCACACCCCATTGTTATACCATCCAAGATTGCCACCTGTATATATGGTCAGTGATTATAGTCAGAAGCCTCATTTGCGGTTACCAAAGAAACTCAGAAGCAGTTCACAAAGACATCAATCACTTAAGGTCGAACTCTCACATGCGGCTTCAAATATGTTCCTTGTAGGTATACAAACTTATATAGCGTCTCAAAAAACCTTTTACATTCATAAACTTTCCCTGCACAAAGTTTAATCAGGTGAAACATGAATCACATAATCCAGTTATGCAAGCTATAAAGTAACTTAATAAAAAAGAAACTGCATTGCATGTGATAATAATGTGTCAAGTGTCAACAAAACATGGCTAGGAACATGCGGTAATCATGTTTGTAAAATCCTTGGCCGAAGGAGTTCTGATTTCAAAATTCAAATTGGTCATGATGGATATCATAGTTAAGATGTCATTGTTGAATTGCTTTCTCAAACTGGAAAGCTCTAAATTGACTAATCAAATAACTAAACGACATTGATAGCTGACTAACCTTCATTAAGTAAGCGATGGAGAGCAACAGTATCAACCCCAGAACAGAAAGCCCTGCCATTGCCCTTTAGTAAATTCAAGACAACAACTCAGACGCCAATGAAGATAAAAACTGAAATGTCAGGGCATGAAGAAATTCCATTGACAGGAATATCTGAAAAAACAAACGACATGTTTGTTCATGTAAATGAGTGTTGTAACCTAACTATGCAATATGATACCTTCATTAAGACAAAACCAATATCAGGGTTTTCTTCCCATGATTCATACAATCTCTTCAGCCGAGCTGCCTATAAATTTAAAAAAAAAAAAAAAAAAAAAAAGGTCTTAAATCTATTAGCTACTTCAGCATAAGGGTCAAGAGAAGAAGTTGAAGTTATCAACTTTAAAATTAGAACCAAAAGGAGAGAGAGCAAAATTAAACCATCGAGGCGGTAAGTGCATTGAGAGCAGAAGGTCGGTTGAGAATGGCTGCTCTTGATTTAGCTCTTCCTTCCACTAAAACCTGAAACATTTCACGCACAAATAAGCAATCTTTTTTTTTTTTTAATTAAAAGAGAAGCATTTTGGTTTTCCACTTTTAGCTGAAAAACAACAAATTTAAGCACAAAGACATACTTGACACACGAATCACGGGAAGATCACCCAAAAAAATTGACTAAAAAGTTATGACATACAGAAGAAATATAAAAACCCAGAAAGTAGACAATTATCTTCAAAGACCTGGTCCTCGAAATCATCATATAGAGCATAGTTGGGCTGAGCAGAGAAACATCTTTGATGAGAGAGGATCCCAAGTCTTTGAAATGAATGCCTAGCTTTTAATACAGCCTTCACTCTCTGCATCTTTGCTTCGCCCTCTCTATCTCGCTTGCTTTCACTTTTGACGTTTCTTTAGGAGAACGAAGCTTTTACACCTTTGCTAGTTGGCCTCGCCTCGCCTCCCACACAGTGTTTCCCTTAAACGATGTCCAGTGTCACTGTGGGTTTTTGTATCAAGAATTCATCGTAGCCGTTCGGTTCGGCTATCGACTACTTTTAGTCAAACTGTCAGGGCTTTTCTGGCCCAAAGATGAGCTCCGTACATTTTAAAGCCCACAGAGTGACGGGCATGAATTCCAAACTATTTAACAGGAATTCCAAATTATTTAACAGGATTGTATATAAGAAAGAAAAAAACCTAATTCCAAAAGCTTACGAAAATAATTGTGCCATTTACCAATTGCTCGGGCCATGGCCTATTCATCCCATCCCATTATTGGGTCTCGAGTATTACACACAAACAAATAACCCAAGAGCGCGGTGCCAAACAATGGGACAAAAGTATGAACAGAAAATTGTCTCACTGGACAATTAGGTAAATGGCTATTAAGTTTCACTAAAAATGTAGTCTGCTTGATACCATAATGGATGATCAAACAATTAGATAGAAGATTTTCGTAAGAGGACCCAAAAAACTGATATTACATTATTATTTTCCCCCCAGCTGACCACCATTTTAGAATACTTAAAACATGACAACCACCCCCATCGGCCATCATAAACTACAACATTTTTTTACACTAGTAATAGTTTCTGAATCGTCCTTGTCTACGAAATAGAATGCCTCCTGTGTTTGGCAGATGAAGCCGCGGACTTGGTATCCCCTGGAACCATTGAGGTCGGGCTTTGCGAACTTCCAGAGGTCTCGGAACTTTTGTTCTCCCCATGCCCTTTTCCCACAACCCACAACTTGTCAAATATTCTTCTTGATCGAGATGGCAGCAGCTGCATCCCACTTTTACTGTTTCTGCTATCCTTCTTCAAAAATTTACCATTTTTAGAAAATTCACCCTCTTTTATCTTGGTATGATTCATCTGTTTCTTGATGGAGTTGCAATCTTCAGCTGCAGTTTTTTCCCATTCTTCCTCAGTGTTCGTAGTGGAACGGGAAGCATCGCGGGGATTGTTATTAAGTGATTGAACTCCTGCTGAAGCTCTAACCTGTTCAAAGAAGAGGACTTGAACTACAACCCGAAGTGGGAGTCTATCGTTCTGTGCAGCATGCATTGACGCATCCATTGTCAACTTCTTCACATCCATCAGACTACACAGTTCCTTTCTTTCAGCCTTTGTCAAGCTCAGATGCTCCTGCAGATGTAATAACCAGGCATATTACAAATAACCAAATCACATACATTACCATGTACTAAGGACACATAAATAAACACAATTTGAATGGAATAGTTCACCCTTGGCACACAAGTCATAACATGTACTGCCAAAGAAGCAACAGATTTGAGCTTATGAAATGGGATAATATATAATCCTAAAGTCTGGAAGATCAATCGAACTGGCATTCATAATTCAAAAGCCTACCTTGAGGTACATGTCAATGGCTTCATAGAGTCCATCATGAACCGGTCTAGCAAACTCAGGGATAGACCGAGCCAAGTCAATGAAACTGGCAAGGGAAAGATTCGGGTCGCGTGCAATTTCTTCAAGATACCCATCAATCACTTTACCAACACTCAACAATGATCCATGCCCTAGAACAAAATCAGTACATCCCACATCATTCTTTCCAAGATCCAAATCTTGACTGCACTTCTCATTGATCATACACTGATTCACAATAGAATGCACCATCCCAACATCATAAATGGTTGTTTGGGGAGACCGTGCTGGGATTAATAAATCCTTGACAGAAGCTTCATGCAACTTTAGACTTATCCTATTCATTAAATCTTCCCTCGCTGAATCATCCACCCCAACCAAAATGGCAACTTTCAACAGCTTCAGCAAGAAACTACATGAACAACTCACACCCTTATCTGAAGGCAATAAGCATACAATTGTTTCCACCAATAATTTGTTTCTCCAGGAATGTACATCAGAAATCAAGGCATCAACAGAATCTGGCAACCATCTGACAGCGTAAGTTTTGAGTGCCTCACCGATGATTCCACCATCCATTCTTCCCTTTGATTTCACAGCAGTCATGACTCGTTTGTACAGAAAAATCTCTAGCTCACATATGTCTTCAACCCACCAATCTTTTGGAACAGATTCAATCTTCTCTTGGTATTTCATACCACCCTTGACTATTATTTCAGGGGCCGATAACTTCCGGTTATACGTGTAAGACCAAGTGACGTTTGCAGGATCCACAGAGGTTTTAGATGCAATGGAATCAATGCACCTTCCAACAATCTTCAGGTTTTCAGACCATGGTAGAAGAGACTTGGTGGTTTGTAGAACAATGATGGAATCTTTCCAGCTACGTAATATGCTAGAGTTGATGAATACTTCAATTTTGAAAATCAGGTTACCTCGATCAACATCCTCGGTCATCTCTAAGTATTCAGCCGCACAACGAGCAGCCACAACATTGTAAGCATTTAAAGTAACGGTCATTCCATAGCAGAATTTCGCACAAATTTCAAAAGCTTTCGGTCCTCCAGGAAAATCAACCATATCAATTTCATCAGAGTTCTCTTCACTAGCCTTCAGAACTAGCTTTTGCACTCGATTGCTCTTAGACATTAGAGGAAACTGCAAAGAGACATTAAGACCTCAACCATAATTAACAATTAAGAGAAAAATAGGTGCTCTCCACAGGCAGAGCATACCTTTTTCTGGAAGAAATAAAAGCCAGTTGAATAGCTGATTGAAGAAATACATATAAAATTTCTTAAGTTCTAATAGAATGAATATAAAAAAAACCAACATGTCCCAAAACAACAAAGTTAGGATAGAAATTCATAATTTACACATACATGCACATAAAGGAGCATTAAAAATTAGAAGAGATTGAGCATACCTTGTGAAGATGAAATTTCACTTCACCAACAATGATGGTGACATCTGTTGCCAAATCAGATGTGACATACCTGCATCAACAAATATTCTCTGTTTAATCCCAAATATAAGAAAACTTCAAGCTAAATAACTGAAAGAACAACAAAAAACATACAAAAGAAACTACATCCAATGCTGGATTGAAAGTTTCAAAATTTAGATGCCATATGACCATATAATTAAGGATTAAATGAGGTTTTATGATTTCTGTAATTTACTATTTAACTATTGCACAAACTGATTACTTATGACCACTGTACTCCAGCCATACTAGAAGTCTGAACATAATTGTTATTTGTTTCACAACCGCTAATCCATAGAAAGATCTTGGGGGTAGCCACTAACCATAATGGAAGAAACCATTTACTGGGATCTTATTAAATCCGCTATTCAAAGAATGTATCCAGAGCACTCAAGACTATATCACTCCTACTGGATATGCCCTTAGCAACACAATGATTCCGTGATTCGTTTATGACAAGTTGCTTTCAGTGGAAGAGACTTTTGGAAATGTTATGATGTAAAATACAAGCTCGTTCCTTGTTGGGAGATCTGGGAAATGTCCGAATGTAAGGTGAAATATGCTATTGTTTACAACAAGAGATTTCATACAACACGATGATTGAAGGCCTGCATCCCCCAATATGCCTTTCCCACATTTGGACCACCAACTCATGGGGTTCAACAGTTGGACCACTCCCAGATACTCATCTCCTTTTTCACTCTTCAGTCCCCTTCGCCCCACTAAAACCAAACAATGAAAAGGATAATAATTGTAATGAAAACCACCCATGTGGTTAATCTGTCACCAAGACAAAGCAAAATCAAGAGGAAAAGAAAGTTTACATGCTAAAGTTATGACTTTTCCTCGATGGTATGATTAACCGCAAAAAGTTATCTTTTTCTAAAGCTATATTTTTTAAAAAGAACAATCACAACATAATTTACAGTAAGAGCACACAGAAGACTAATAAAACAAAATATAATAAGGTATACATATTCAGCAAAAAAATCCATAGAAACTAGAGTTGATGAACTTGCAGCTCATAAACCGTACGGACTATTATGCAAAACATAAGCAACAGAGAGAAAACACCAACTCCAATAGTTAAAACATGTTAGGAGCAGATAGCATAACGGAAAACAAAAATGAGAGGCGAAACTAAATCAAACCGTGATAGAAGAATGTTAACAAACAGCTCAAAAACATCAAAAAGATTATATTGGAATTTTGCAAAGAAAAGAATGCTGGTAGTGAAACCTTTCTTACCGGATGCATTTGCCATCAGCTTGGAAGGTGTCAGGTTTCGAGCCAAGCTTCATAAACTTCATTTTGTTCCTTTTTTCTCGAAAATAAGCCTTAGAGAGGAGAAGAAACGACAGGTGAACACTCTTGAAACAAACTCAAGAAGCGACGCCTAAGTTCCTTGTGGTTGTAAGATGCCCATACATGAATGATACCATGTACCAACGGCAAAGTTTCTTTCTTTCTTTTTCTCTCAGCTGAACAAGAGTAAAATCCAAACCAGACCAGAAACCGAGGTTCAAAGAGAAATTTTAGACTTTCAAAGAAAAAGGAATGAATATATATATCTATCTTTTTCACTACACTAGAATTCTAAAAAAGAAAACATGCAAACGAGACAGCAAGAAGCCAAGGAGAAGCCAAGGAGAGAGCATTAATAAACATTTGACTAAGACGAGGAATACCAACAGCCCCTGCTTCGTTATCCTCTTCAACCTTTATTCGAACACGTACGCTGTTCTCAGCCCATTTTCCCAGTTTCCCCCACTTTATGATAACATTGATGACGCTTATACAAAATTCACTAACCAAACCAAATGGTCCAAAATCCCAAGCCAAAGACAAATAAAGGTAAAGAAGAAGCAAAAAACAAGTGTGGCGTAAGAAAGAGAGAGAAAAGAGACAATACTATGAAGCTTATAAATAGAAGAAGAAAGCAAGAAACAAAGCTAACAAGTTAGAAGAAAGATGAGAGAGTAAAAGAGACGAGCTAAAAAGCTTTGGGGTAAGGGGTCATGTGTATGAATGATGGGGCTGTTTATATCAGCTACATCATATCAATAAATTCTCGCCGCCTTTGCCTTTAAAATCAGAATTCTTTTTTGGGGTCTAAATTGCTATTAAAATCAACATGATCCGCTGAATAAAATCAAAAGATCTTTTCTCTCTCCTTTTGCACTGGCGCAAATCTCGATGAATCTCTCTCTCTTTTATACCATGGTAAAGAGAAGACTAATATATTATTTGTAGCTGTGTGCGTGATCAATGGTGGTCAGCTTCCAGTCTGACGAGCTTGTCTCTCCAATCCAAACCTTTTAATCCTTCCTCTTCCTTCCAATATTTTCTTTGCTCTTTCTTCGCTTCATTTGCAAATAAGGGAAAATTTTATAGAAGAAATAGGGAGTAGGGAGACTGTCATACAGGGTGGCACTTTTTATCGAGCTTCCCTTTTTTTTAATGCCGTTAAAGCACGCCATCTTTGGTTTTACTGTTTTACCCTCGGTTTCCTTGTTTTATTTACTTTCTCTTGCCATTGTCTTGTTGTTGCCTTGTCTTTTGACCTTTTTTTCTAGCCAGCGCTTTCTGTTTTCGTTTTTCTTTCCGGTAGATATGCTCCCATGGCATAAGTTTCAGATTGTCGTTTGGTGTATAGCTCACTGGAAATTCAACACGTGTCGTAAAGAGGTTTCTATACTATTGTGCTCATTTGTAATAGTTAATTGTAAAGTTTTTTAAACGAATTTATAGTTGAATTGTTCGTAATTAATTCGATTTAAATTAAAAAATTATATTCAATTGCGAATTTAATTGCCTTATATCAATTTGTGAATTAATCAATTTTTATTGCTTCAAATATTAGTATAAATCAATCCAATCTAATTTTAAAAACATTAATTTTTCTTTTTTCGGTAGTATTTATGGCCGTTTCTTGGAAATTACTTGCTATTTTGCTAATTAATAAACCAAAGAATGGTCGTTAAGAATGGAAAGAAGCATAGACTTTTTCTTCTTCGAAACTCATTTTTTTTATCAATAGAGATTTAACTTTTAATTAAAGTGTGGAATAAAAAATGGGATAAATCTCAAAATTATATATAAATTATGGTTGAATATGTAATTTTATACATAAATTTTAATTTTATATAATTTTATATATATAGTTTTTATTTGATCCAATTCTTGTAAATTATTAACATAATTGTTTATATAACATTATTTCATGTTTATATATTAAATATATATAAAAATAAATTGATGTATTTATTTATTTAAATGTGCATGATTAAATCAAAAGTAAAGTTTTAAATATATATTTGAACCACAATTAGAGTTTCGTATATATAATTACACTAAATTAAAGTTTATATATACAATTACACATTAAATCAAATTAAATGTATAATTTTAAGATTTATCCTAAAAAATTAATCAATTCCTTGGAAATTCAATTGAAACAAATGTATTATTTCAGCTGCTGATTTCACTGGTGAATATTACAAAATTAAAAGGCGGATAAAAGCAATAGTTTATTTAACGTTAATGATGCATAGTTCAAACTATGACATTAATGATGGTAATCGATGATTATGTTTGTTATTCTTAAATTTTAATTTGTCATGATGTATATTTCTTAAACCACTAACTTAAACAAATAGCATTATTCTCTTTAAAATGATTGTTTATATGCATTAAAAATGATGATTTAATTTATGACAATTACATGTAAAATATGATTAGCATAAGTCATAGATTAATACAATAACAAATAGTTTAATAAAATACAAAACAAAGTTTAAATTAGTCAATTGAATCTTAAATTGAATCTTCTTTTAATTGACATTAAAATTGTTGATAATATAGGAGAACATGAGTTTAAATATTGTAAATCAAGTTATTTTTCTATTTATAAATTGAAAGTAACTATTGTAAAAAATAATAATTATAATCAAAATTTAATAAAATTTATGAATGGTATTAAGCAATCACTAATAATTACATCATATCCTCACCGCAAACAAACTATGCTAACAGTAAATTTCGATCAACTGACATGAAATGAGAATGGCTTTTAAAAATCCCTTCCGCGCAGATGATACACGAAATGAATTCCCGACCTTCTTCCTCATCATTGCAAAAATAAAAAAAAATAAATGCACTAAAACTAAATAAAAAGTTAAAAGAAACTAAAACTAAACACACCATCACAACTTTCATAGAAAACATGATAGACTACTATAACATCATAGCAGATTTTAAAAAATCCAATTTTTGCTTTTAGTTGTATATTTAATACTTGTATTTTAATTTGGTCAATGTTAGTCTTTGTGTTTTTTCAAATTTTAAGATTTTAGTCCTAATTAAATGGTAGTAGTTAAATATATTTGGTTCAATATACCATTAGTTTTATATTATGCGTAAAGTTATAGATTTAGTCTATGTTTTCTAACTAAATCATTCATAGTCACTCTATTTTTTAAGTTTCGAAATTTCAGTCTTAATGCAAATTAACGACAGTCATTAAATCTATTAGCTGATTATTTTGTGAGTAATATGTGGAAATAACACGTTAACATAGCATTACACATGCGATAATATGTTTGACGTATCAAATTGTAAAAATAACAAAAACTTAATGAATTTAATTGTTACCATTTAGATAGGACTAAAATTTTCCAATTCTAAAAGTTAAGAATTGAAAATGACCAAATAAAAGTACAGATACAAAATCCACAACTTACACTGTTAGAATTAAGTGGCCCAAATTCTTATTTAAATAAAATACAATGGTAAAATAAAATAAAAGAAGAATCCCTATAGAATTACACTTCTTTTATTTTATTTTGAATAAGGTTTTTAAACCTTATTAAACTCCATCTATTTGATATTGAATAGAATAAGGAGTTTCAATCTTACTACTCCTATTAGAATATGGCTTTATAAGCCTATAAATAGACATGGTCTATTCCTCTTGTAATTGATTCGAATTCGACATAGTGAATTTTCTTCTCCTCTGCCCGTGGCTTTTCCCGAAAGGGTTTCCACGTAAAATCTGTGTGTTCTTTATTTTTATTTCTTTTTTTTCTTTGCGATATATTGTCATTACCGACGTTATATTTTTCTCAAATTGGTATCAAAGCTTCCGGTTTTTTTTCATCTCGATCACGGTAATGGCGTCTTTAAAGTATGAAATTCGCTGTTGGATCGCAACACCGCATTTGCGTTGTGGCGCAGATAAAGATGCGAGCGTTCTTGCATGATGGATTTAGAGGAAGCCCCGCTAGTGGTAGATAAGATGCCTTCGACATTGACGGAGGAAGATAAGAAGCGCAAGGATCGAAAAGGCGTTAACACGATTACATCCGCATTTGTCTAATGAAATTTTGCGAGGATGTGATGAAGGAGAAAGATCGCCGCAAAGATTATGGAAGAGGCTAGAACAAATATGTATGTCTAAAACTTTAACTAGCAAGTTGCATATGAAGCAACGTCTTTATGCTCATCGTTTGGAGGAAGGTGCGTGCGTCAGGCACGAACACTTAACATGATGTTTAAATAAATTCTCTCAAACTTGGAGGCCATAGAGGTTCGAGTATGATAAGGAAGATCTAGGGTTGATTCTACTTTGTTCGTTGTTCCCGCCTTATTCAACCTTTAGAGACACGATTTTATATAGCCGCGAGTCTCTCACGGTTGATGAGGTTTATGATTCTTTGACCTCGTATGATAAGATGAAATATCTTGTGGTTAAACCCGACTCCTGGGAGAGGGTCTTATTGTTCGTGGGAGACAAGATCGGAATGTGATGATGATCGTGAAAGGACACAGAAAGGAATCCTCGCAGTAAATCTAAAGGTAGATCAAAGTCTTCAAACAGAGGTAAAACTTGTAACTCTCGCAAGAAGAAATGGCACATTAAATCTGAGTGCTATAAGCTACGAACAAGATTAAAAGGGAGGTCGCGAATCAAAAGGAAAACAACCGAGAAAATTCTAGTGAAGTCGATATTGTAGAAGACTACGGTGATGGTGAACTTCTAGTCGCTTCACAACAATTCTAAAGAGAGCGAGGAGTGGATACTTGACTCAGCCGCACCTTCCACATGAGTCCCAATCGGGATTGGTTTACAAATTACGAAACTAAATTATGTCGAAGGTGTTGTTTTGATGGGAAATAATACTTGCCGTGTAAAATCGCAGTGTTGGAACAATTAAATTTAAGATGTTTGATGGAGTTGTCGTAACACTTAGTGACGCATTGACATGTTCCGTAATTGAAGAGAAGTTTAATTTCGTTGAGTACTCTTGATTCAAAAAGGGTACAAATACATAGTGAAAGTGGGATGTTGAAGATTTCCAAAGGTTCCCTCATTGTGATGAAAAGGCGAGAAAGACCGCCAAGTTATATGTTTTGTAGGGTTCTCATTGTTATTGGTGATGCAAATTGCCGCTTCCTCTTCTTTGTCGGATGATGATATTACTAAACTTTGGCATATGCGCCTAGGGCATATGAGTGAGAATGGCATGGCGAATTGAGCAAAAGAGGACTTCTTGATGGGCAAGGAATTTGCAAACCAAGTTCTGTGAGCAGACTGTGTTTTTGGGAAGCAAAAGAGAGTTTGATTCACTAGAGGAATCCATAACACGAAGGAACATTGGAGTATATTCATTACGATCCGTGGGGGCCATCAAGAGTGCGCCGAGAGGTGGAGCTAATTATATGCTAACTTTTATTGATGATTTTTTTGTAAAAGTTTGGGCATTCTTCCGAAGCGAGTAAAAGCGATGTGTTTTTTCGATTTAAGTCTTGGAAAACTATGATTGAAAAACATACGGAAAACAAATAAAATACCTCCGCATGCACAATGGCTTAGAGTTTTGTTCTCGATGAGTTTAATAAAGCGTGTAAGTCGAAGGAATCGTGAGACACTTGACGATTCGTCATACTCCACAACAAAGCGGCATTGCGAGCGAATGAACAGTAATGATTATGGAGAAGGTTCGATGCATGTTGTCAAATGCCAACTTACCAAAGTCGTTTTGGGCGAAGCGACCTCTCTGCATGTTTTTTGATTAACCGATCTCCATCCGTTGCCATTGAGAAAAAGACTCACAAGAGGTATGGTCCGTAATCCCGCTAATTATTCGATTTAAAGATCTTTGGGTGTCCTGCGTATGCCCATGTTAATAATGGAAAATTGGAACCAAGATCCATTAAATGTGTTTTTCTTGGTTATAAAGTTGGTGTAAAAGGGTATAAGTTATGGTGTCCTGAAAATAGAAAAGTTGTGATTAGCAGAGATGTTGTTTTTGATGAAAGCGCTATGCTACCTAACTTATCTCTTAAAGACTCTTCCAATAAAGAAAATCAAAAGCGGTGGAGCATCGATTAATACAGAGTCAACTCCTCAAGCCAGTACAAAAATTGAGAATAGAGTTGCTTCTTCACCACAATACTCTATCGTCAAAAACAGAACTAGAAGAGAAATTAAACCTCCAAAGAAGTATGCTGAGGCTGACCTAGTTGCTTATACTTTAAATGTGGCTGAAGATATAGATGCAAACCAAGAGCCGTCAAATTATTCTGAGGCGGTTAGCTGTGAAGACTCAGAAAAGTGGATGTTTGCTATGCAAGAGGAAATAGAATCACTCCACAAAAACAAAACATGGGATCTTGTGAAACTTTCTAAAGGTAAAAAGGTTGTTTGCTGTAAATGGGTGTTTAAAAAGAAAGAAGGGACTCCAGGAGTTAAAGAACCCAGATATAAAGCAAAGCTTGTTGCAAAGGGTTATAGTCAAATTCCATGAGTGAACTTTACAGATGTGTTCTCTGCAGTTGTGAAGCATAGTTCGATTCGAGCTTTGCTTGGTATTGTGGCCATGCAAGATTTAGAGCTTTAGCAGTTAGATGTAAAAACTGCATTTTTGCATGGAAAGCTTGAGGAAGATATTTACATGCAACAACCAGAGGGTTTTACAGTCTCAGAAAAAGAGGACTATGTTTGCTTGCTGAAAAAGTCTCTTTTACGGTTTGAAACGATACCAAGACAGATGGTACAAGAGGTTTGATTCCTTTATGACTTCTCATGATTTTAAAAGAAGTAGTTTTGATAATTGTGTTTACTTTAAGAAAAATAGTGATGGTTCTTTTGTGTATCTACTTCTTTATGTTGATGACATGTTGATAGCAGCAAAAGATAAAGGAGAGATAAGAAAGGTCAAAGCCTAACTAAGTGAAGAATTTGAGATGAAAGATTTAGGACCAGCAAAGAAGATACTTGGTATGGAGATTCTCGAGAGATAGAAAAGCAAGTAAATTGTACCTAAGTCGGAAGGGTACATTGAGAAAGTTCTTTGCGAGTTCAATATGCAGAGTGCTAAACCCTGTTAGTACTCCTTTTGACCCATTTTAGACTTTTTCATCGGCTTTGTCTCTACAATCGGATGATGAGATTGAGTACATGTCACATGTTCCATACTACAGTGTAGTGGGATCTTTCATGTATGCTATGGTCTGTTCACGTCTAGATTTATCATATGTAGTCAGTGCAGTTAGCAGATACATGGCAAATCCCTGTAAAGAATATTGGAAAGAAGTTCAGTAGATTTTAAGATACTTACGAGGTACTACTGATGTTTGCTTACAGTTTGGAAGAACTAGAGATGGAGTCATTGGGTATGTTGATGCTGATTTTCTTTGGAGACCTTGATAGAAAGAAGATCTCTTACTGGTTATGTCTTTACAATCGGAGGTTGTGCAATCGGTTGAAAGCTACTTTGTAAACTACTGATCGCTTTGTCTACCATCGTTCGAGTACATGGTGATTAATGAGGCTTGTAAAGAAGCTATTTGGTTGAAGGGACTCTTTAGTGAACTCAATGAAGACCTTCAAATCAAAGATGATATTTTGTGATGATCAGTGCCATCTTCCTTACAAAAGATCAAATGTTTCATGAGAGAACAAAACACATTGATGTTCGGTATCATTTTATTTGTGATATTATTGCTCGTGGTGATATTGTTGTGAGCAAAATTAGTACTCATGAAAATCCTGCAGATATGATGACTAAGTCACTTCCTATAACCAAGTTTGAGCATTGCTTAGACTTGGTTGGTGTTCATTGTTGAAGTTAAACCCTTAAAGGGTTTTATGGAAGAGGTGGAGAACTTGTTCGTTGAGAGTTCGCGATGAAGAACTTGTTCATTGAGAATTCGTGTCAAGGTGGAGATTGTTAGAATTAAGTGACCCAAATTCTTATTTAAATAAAATACAATGGTAAAATAAAATAAAAGAAGAATCCCTATAGAATTACACTTCTTTTATTTTATTTTGAATAAGGTTTTTAAACCTTATTAAACTCCATCTATTTGATATTGATTAGAATAAGGAGTTTCAATCTTACTACTCCTATTAGAATATGGCTTTATAAGCCTATAAATAGACATGGTCTATTCCTCTTGTAATTGATTCGAATTCGACATAGTGAATTTTCTTCTCCTCTGCCCATGGTTTTTCCTGAAAGGGTTTCCACGTAAAATCTGTGTGTTCTTTATTTTTATTTCTTTTTTTTTCTTTGAGATATATTGTCATTATTGACGTTATATTTTTCTCATACACAAAGTGCAGAGTCTAATAGTATAATTTGACATTTAAAAAAAACGAAGCAAGCTTTTATTTATGTGTATGCATACTTTCACTCAATATTATTGGACGAATCTCTTTCGCTATAAAAATTATTGTAAAATAGGAATGAGCGACTGGACAAATCATGTTCTTACAAGATCGACAAGAAAATTTGGAAAGTTGTGTGGCAATTCAAAATTCTTAACAAGTTAAAACTTATTCTTTGGAAGTGTTTCACTAATGCAAATCTTGCTAGATATGGCTCATGGAAAAGAAAATGTGCTCCTAATCCTCTATGTGAATTGTGTAATCAAGTTGAGGAAACTATGTAACACATTGTCCTTGGTTGTGATCGGATAAGAGTCATTTGGTTCGAAGCTTGCTACGGTTTGAGGCTACAATGGGAGAACATTAATACTTTTGACCAGTGATTGTTACAAACAGTGGAGAATATATCAAATAACACAACAGGGGAGCAAGTAATGCTTAGGGTTGTTGATTGCTGAAATCAAAGTTTTAAAATTTATAAAAGAAAGATCAAAACCTGAAAACTAACTCTGACAATGATTAAAGGCAAGTGTACCTATCGCACAGTAGTATAGCTTAGGCAAGATCGGATATCGAACCCAAAGGAACTAAGAGTACTAATACTAACTTTCTTTTTATTATTTAGCCTTAAAAATAGAGTGAAGTTGCTTTAAACTATATTGACGAAGACTAAACTAAGGACACAAAGACAAAAAGGACGAATAGGAAAATAACTTTGAATGAAAACTCAATCGATTACGACGATACCCTCAGGAAGAATCCGCCTAGACTTCACTTATTATCTAACCCTAAATTATATGATTTTTTTACTTAGCTTGATCCGTAAGACTCCCTAACCTATATTAAACCCTCTATCAAGGCGAATAACGTCTAACCCTAGGTTAATTAGTGGAACTCTCGTTCGCTTATAATAACCCCCTAAGATAGCAGTAAATCGATCAATGGACTCCCATATTAGGTTTCACCCTAATCCGACAAAATCTCGTAACCCTATCTCTAGGCGTTCGATCAACTCCGCTTAATTATGTTAGATCTACTCTTAGGCAGGGTCTATTCCTCCTCCACCTAAGCACATTAGATTTGGATTAAGCAACATAATTAAGAACAAACTAAGCAATTATCATATAACTTAGGAATCAAATAACAAAATTCATCTAGGTTTCATCCCCTTGTGTATCTCAAGGGTTTAGTTCATAATGAATAAAAAGAACATCACAAGAGAAAAGATAAAACAAAACATAAGAAAATCCTAGAACCCCTCAAGGAATTGAAGGAGAATTCCGCGTCTTGAGTATAATTCCGCTTGGGGTGGATCAACCTGCTATCCTCGCGTTATTCCCTAACTCGACCTTTCCTCGGCTTGGCTCATTGGCCTAGCTTTGACGCCTTCCAAAGGTGGTACTTGGGGATATATATAGGCTCTTGGAATGCGATTCTTTCTCCCTAAGTATCCTTTTCCGACTGAAATTGCTCTTTCCAGTGACAGAGGCACGGCCATGGCACACGCCCGTGTAAATCGAGACCAAACCGTGTTCGGATTTCTAACTCGAGGCACGGCCGTGTGAGGCGGAGTTGAGGCCGTGCTCTAGGTGTTCGTCGAGGCACAGCCGTATGGACTTTGGGCCAGGCCGTGTCAATTTTGTTCTAAGGCCCAATTACTCTATTTTGGGCCCGTTTTACGTTCTTTTCATCCTCAGGTGCTTTCCTGGGTATAAAACATGAAAAGAAAGGATTACAAGCACCTTTTTATATAAATCAAGGAATAAATCATCAAAAAGTAAGCTAAATGTGGGATTAAAATATGTTACTTTTACGGTTTATCGGTTGTTTATACATTACGGTACATTTGGAAAGCTAGATGTGAGAAAGTTATACAAGAAAAGGAAATTGATGTGTGGAGTACTATTAGAAAGATTCATTTTGCTATCAAGGAATGGTCCGATGCGAATGCTCAATATAAACTCGGTCATTCTCGAGACATGCTAGATTTGGAAATTAGAGGCTGGGAGAAACTAGAAGAGTCTTGGTTGTAAATAAATTGTGATTTCAGCTATTGATATTGATACTAAGACACTGGTATATGAGTTGTTTGAAATAGTGAGGGGCTACCAGTGGATGGAACTGGAAAGCATGTGCAAGCTTCCAAAGGTTGCGGAAGCACTAACACTTAAAATGAGTGCAGACTTGGCAAAACAAAAAGGTTTTCAAAAGATAATCTTTAAAACAAATCTGAAAATTGTGATGGATGAGATCAAAATAAATAATTTAGACAAAAAACGGAAATTAGATCCAATTTTAAGAAGATTTAAGGACTGATCCACACTATACTTGATGTAAAGCTCAATTTGGTGAAAAAAGTTGCCAAAAATGCAGCAAATTGAGTGGTCAAACACTTCAAAAAGGAGATGAGTTTGACACGATGGATTGTTTGTCCTCCATCTTCTCTGGTTTACATATTGGACAAGGATTGGCACTCTACTTCTCTTAAATAACTTTTATTGACTTGGGAAGTTTACATGATAGTATTTACTTTTCTCTCTACTATTATCTAAGTGTTCTTTACGCATTTAGTTAATGGTTGTGTTGTCAAGTTTTGGTGTTATTATGAGTTGTAAAACCCTAAATCTTTTTGAAAAATAAAATGTAAAACAATTAAAAACAAAAGATGAAAAAAAAAAAAAGATTTAAGAGATATCACAAAATATTCACGAAAGCAACCGATCCATTAACAAAATTGAATATATAAAGAAAAGTTTTTATAGACAAATTTTATTTTATTTTATTCCAAATATACAAATTAATTTCAATATTTTCATAGTATAGTGTAAATCTTGCTACTTTAAATTTGAAAAAAAAAAAAGAGTTATTAATTCCATTCTAAGAATTAAATGCAGTAGGCATAAAATATTTAATAGTGGTTAGTAGTATTTATTGAAAGATATAAATGGGAACTCAGCATTGGGAAATTAAAGGATTGAATTTTAAGTTGATGTGTTTGGTCTGAAATTTAAGTTGATATGTTGGTTTGTCGAGGTACAATCCAGAAGAGTTGATGAAAAAAAATCGATTTGTTTTATTAATAAAATTTTATGAAATCTGTTATAAGAAAAAAAAGAAGAAGAAGAAATCATTATTTCATGTAAAGATTTATACATAGATAAAAATTCACGTGGATACAAATTAAGATCAGACGTGATAAAATGTTAACAAATTACTTAAATAAAAATAATAAATAAAATTTATTATTATCATTTGGTACTATTATTATTGTTACTTGAAAATATTCAGAGAATTATAATTCTCACTGCGCTTAAATTCCAAGGAAACTGATGATAGCAACCTATGTTGGGTTGCATTATTAAAAAGTAGAAATGGCGAATCATGGCCGGTTGTACTAATAATAATCGAAATGTTTGTTCATGCAAACACTATTGGACTGCAATTCTACATCGAAATGGAATTTTAATTAATGGTCACCGACCAGTTTCCACTCTAACTTTATCCTATGATTATTTTACTATTTTAATAGTTTTAGAATCTAGTTAAACTAGTAGTACTCTTAGCCTTTACCAACTCCATATCTTGCTAGTAAATGCCTTAAAAAATATTATCATAAATATTTTTAAATGATTAATCCATCAAAGTGCATTTTAAAACATTTTAAAAATATTTATAATATTTCAATAATTATAATTGAAAAGTTATAACTTACGCAAAAGTTATATCCCTCGATTATTAATCAACAGTTGTTATTAGCCATTATGTATAATGACAAGTTATATCTACTATTATTAATAAATTCAAGAGTTATGTTATTTAATTATTAACAAGTAATAATAATTTTCAAATAGGCATCTACTATTATTAAAAGATGTGACTATTTATTGGATAATTATGTCTCTACGAAGAGACATAAGAATTCTTATAAAGATGAGTCAAATTTCATTTATTTGATATGTCAAAAACACATCAAAAGTTTTTTTTTATTCTTTTCCATCTTCTAAAATTCCTAGATTGTTCTTTATAGAAATTGATACTCTTGCTATGCTCCGTTCAATACTTAGTGAATTGTTTTCGTTAGTATAAAATGTTCACAGCCATTGAACTTCATTTGTCCGTAATTTTTTTACATACCAAAATATAAATTAAAACGAATAAAATCTTAAAACAAATTACTTTCATACATTCCTTAAAACCTTCCCTAATTTTTCATAATTTTAATTTTAATTTTATTCATTCTTACCCAACAAAAATAAACGCTTTATTTTTTCGTCTATGTATTGCTTAAAGGAACGCTTTTCCTAATTTTCATTTTCTTTATATAAAATACAAATGAAAGCGAATAATGTCATCAATCATAATAAGTGCCGACCCACAATCATATAGCCAAAAGCAAACGGTCATGAAATTAAAAAAAAAAAAAAAAAAACTGGGATTCAAATAAAAATTTCTCATAATTTTAATTATACAATTAATGATTTATTTGAATGATTGCAGTAAAGTGTAAACCCTTCAACCGTATTATTTTATCACATATCATCATTGATTTTCTTTTTCAAATAATTATAAAATGCGATATTTATTGTCAACTAAATTGACTGCTGTATATTACTATTAACTGAAGATTGATTTGTTGAAAATTGGTTTCAGTCAAAGGTCGTTTGCATTATAAACAAAGCATTCTTCATTTATTTATTAAAGTTAGAGAGATAAGTTTGGTAAATCCAAAGCCGTAGCTTTAGAATACTTATAACATTCAGTTGACTCCTATCTTTCTTATCCTACTTGTGTCCACAAATTGTCGTCACTCAAAACTAACATTAGAAGAGAGGTGATTATTTCTGATTGCTAAACTATAAATAAATGGTTTGAGTTTAATTTTCAAAGCCTAAGCTCTTATAAATTTAAAAATATTTTTCATTAAACTGGTTATTTTTTAATAAAAGTAATTTTGATTTTAAAGTTTGTTATTAGAATAAATTACTCAAACCGACATGTCATTTATACCTAGGGAAAGGGGAGGGGACCTAGCTTTTCTTATTGTTTTACAAGTGCAATCACTCCTCTGCTATTAATTGGGTGATTAATTACATTACATGGACCAAAGCCCCTTTCAGTCTTTCTTCATCCTTTCTAGAGACAGCTGCCCCATCATTATTACGTTGTACCATTCAACTTCATCTGTACTGATTGAACCTTTACATCACACATTTAATTAATTGGACATCAACCAAAATACTCATACCAGCCTCCTCTTTAGTTGCTTCCCCATTTGCATGCTTAATTAATTTAAGCTAATCAAACTTTGTTCTCCATTTTATGTTGATTATTATAGAAAAATTGTAATCTCTTTTGTATTTTGTAATAGTAATAATTGTATGCAAAATTTAGTGGATATAGGATTTATTTGGGTAAGAAGTTATAATCACACTAGTTTGAAATTGGTTACTCTGAATTTTTTTGTTACGAGGTTCCATTGATCGCCATCGGAGAGAGAATAGATAAAATTTAATATAGATGCGGCTGTGATGAGGAATGGCATGTCGACATCGATAAGAGGAGTAATTACGGACGGTGATGCTATTTGGGTACGTGGTTTTTCTATGGCGGTGAGTAAAGAGATGCCTTTTAAAATTAAAGCTAGATCTGTTATAGAATGTCTCCGTTTAGCATGGGAAAAAGATTAAAAACAGGTTAGTTGGAATGCGACAATGCTCTTCTAGTGTAATCTCTGTTGATAGATGGAGTTGTTAATAGTTCGATGGTTGAGCTATGTTTATTACATTGTCTCTTAGGCAGTAATTGGAAGGTACGTGTTCGTTATGTCATGTTCTAATAGAGCATTATAAAGTTACAGATTATATGGCTAAGTGTGTAATTTCTGACTTTATGAGTTTAAGTGTGTTTGATGAATTACCATTATCTATTTAAAAATTGTTGTTAACTGATTGTAACAACTCTTTACAGGCGTAAGTGCTGTTTTGATGTAATCACAATTTACTGTTATTTTCTAAAAAAAAATAACAATTTCAGCCGAGTACTGCTTCACAATAATTTGTAATGAAAAATATCTCCGCTGTTTGACGTCTTGTTGTTTTCTCTTTCTGGCCTAATTTAGGGTCATTTGATTTGTAGTTAGCACAATGTTTACAGGCAGTTTAGAAAAAAGCCACAGGTTAGTCAAATAATCAAAGCACATCACCTAACTCCAGGCGGGGGAAAAAAACAGTATAAAAGATAAAATGGAAGGCGTGAGCATAAGCCATCATAAATAAATGATGATAGCGAAGCTGAGGGTCCCTATAGCATTAAGGGGTGTGGTTTGGACTGTGGATGGCCTTTTCCTTAGCAAATGACCGAGATGTGGTGGACCAAGGATCACCCTTTATGCCCAATCTCTATATTCAATAACTTTTCAACATTATTTGTACATAATACAATATTAAGATATGATATGAAATAAATACAAATATGAGTATATAAAAAAAGATAAAATATAAATACGAAATAAATACAAGACTTTACATATATATGCCAACCTAAGATTAGAATAATTTCACCATTTAAGTTTCTTCAAAAAAAAAAAAAAAAAAAGTTCACCATTTAAGTGATTGGTAGTGCTTGTGTTAAACAACTTAGTAGATTCCCTCCAGGTTTTATGCTCTTTAAAGCTCGACATAATTGTACTTGACTACTTAGAATACATTAAACTTTGCCTGCATCCTCAGATCTCTGTCTTTCTTTCCATACAAAGACTACAAAACGTGGAATACACTAAAATGGGAGATTATCAAGTGGGCAAGCACATGGATGGGAAATTTTGGAGTGAAATTCGGTTCCACTGTATTCGGTAGGGTTTAAATGTTAACTAACACTTTTTTTTTTTTTTATGATAATAGTTGGACCATGATAGTTTCTAGGATAACCCAAAATCATTATATGCATTGATGGATTCAGGGGCCCGGTTTCCCTAATTGAATTTTTTAGATTTTTGAATTTTATATATAAATTATCATATATTTTAAATTTAGTTTTCACATTGTATAACATTCGTCTTCTTATTAAATAATAATCAAATATTAATATATGATGGGCCTTGAAATGTAACACCCCTTACCCGTATTCAACATTTAAATATAGAGTGCAGGATTACGGAATTACAAATTTATTTATCAGACATTTTATTTTAATTCAATATTTATATTTGAAACCAATCAAAATCAAACATATGGCCCCTTAAAGATATTTATTTTTCTCGTCATGTCTTATTTGAATTTAGTACTCGTTTCATCATACTTAATTACCTTGTATTAACATATTAAAGATAATCACATATTTTCATGTCATGATAAATATCATTCACTTGCCGTTTCTTCATAAACATAAAACAGTTAATTCATCATATCAATATTTCACGTACCATCAACTTATATTTCATTATATCACATAATTAAGTTACACTTAACTTACAGTTAAATTTGCGTAAATATCAAGATTGAGGGCACTTTGGAAATTTTCTATTTTCATTGATTTTTCAGTTGATCTTAATCTAAATTAATAATTTCATTCAATTTTGCAATTTTAAATAATAAAATAATCCATTTCATGCAAATTGGTTATTTCCACATTTTTACAAAATTAATCACAAAATTTTACTTTTATTCAATTTAGTCTCTCGAGCCTAAAACATTTCAATTTAGCCATACTACTTAAATATTCATACATATTTTCCTCCTCCTCCTCTCCATTCCACTTCCTTAATATATATAACATGCTATAAGTAACATTATCAATAATTTCATTAATTACTCATAAGTAGATTCAAAACTGTCCATTTGAGTTATAGTCACTAAATTATTTATTTTCAGAGCTACAGAACTCCAAATGAAGAACCGTTAATTTTTCCTGAAACTAGACTCACATATCTTCTTGCCATAAAATTTTCAGAATTTTTGATTTAGCCAATTAGTACAGTTTATTCTTTAAAGTCACCCCTGTTCTGCTGTCTGGCAGTTCCGACCCTTCTTCACTAAAAATTAATTATCTTTTTATATAGAATTCATATGATGTTATGGTTTATTTCTTATAAAACTAGACTCATTAAGGAATCTAACCATATAAAATATGTTCCCAAATTATTTTTATACAATTCTTAGTGAATTTCTAAATTAAGAACAGGGGATCACGAAGTTATTCTAAACCAGTCTTACAAAAATTTAAATATCTCAAAATGTAGACTTCCTTTGCTTTCTCTGTTTCTTTTATATGAAAATAGACTCAATAAGCTTTAATTCCATATCTCACTCAACTTCTAATTCTATTTATACAATTTTTGGTGATTTTTCAAAATTAGACAACTGCTGCTGTCCAAAACTGCTTTAGTGTAACATGTTGATTTCTATTTTGTCCCTAATTCCACAATTCATACAATTCAATCCTTGCTCAATTAACCCTTCAATTAAGCTAATTTTCTCATTTAATACTTTTCTCTATCATTTTAAACTACTTCATAACTTTTAAAAATCAGAATTTTAACACTAGGCCTTAATTTCAGCTATTTCACAATTAGGTCCTAAAACCAATTTCCATCAATTTCACTTGATAAAATCATCGTATAACAAAATTAAAGCTTCAAATCAATATTTATTCATCATATTCTTTTAGCACTAATCCACATCAAATTTAAAAATTAACCATAGAATCATAAACTAATGAATTAATAAGTTGGACTCAATTGTAGAAAGTCCAAAAACATAAAAATTTCAAGGAAAAAGCAAGTATTAAACTTACATGAAGCTTGAGTATGAAAACCAACTTGAACTCTCTTCCATGACTGTTTTTCAGCTGAAGAAAATGAAGAGAATTGAAGAGAATTCTCCAGATATTTCAATTTAATCCCCTTTTTATTTAGCTAATTTTGGAAATTTTCCAATTTTCCCCCTTTTTCTTCTTTCTCTTCTCTTCTTCTTTCTTTCTTTCCTCCCCTGCTCTCTGCTTCGTTTTGTTTCTGTTTCTATTCCCTTTTTTTTTCTTTGGATTATTATATAATATAATATTATAATAATATAATAATATAATATAATATAATAATATACTTTTAAAAAAATCTCAGATTTTCTTCTACGTTACACCGCCTCAACTATACAAAATGGTATAATTGCCATTTTGGTCTTTCATAATTTCTTTTAATCTATAATTTAACTTTTACTTTCATTTCAATTTAGTCCTTTTCATTTAATTACATACCCAAACGTTAAAATTTCTCAACCAAACTTTAATAATAACTTAATGACACTCCATAAATATTTTTAGAAATATTTATGGCTCACTTTATGAATTCGAGGTCTCAATGTCTCGTTTTTGGCCCAATTTTTCTAATTAACTCTTTTAGTTCACAAAATTCACTAATTTCAAAATATTTCTAATGCCATACTTGACTCATAAATGTTAATTTATTTAAATTTTCAAACTCACTTGTCGGATTTAGGATCTCAAATCACTATTTTCGATACCACTGAAAATTTGGTTGTTACATGAAAGATTAAATTTAGGAGCCCAATATGGACTTTAAAACTAAATTTTAGAATTAATTGATTTAACCCATACCCATATATAACCATAAAGCTTTTCAGGTGGAAAATATTTACAAGCTTATAAATGATTTTTATTCGGGCAATTTTATGGAGCAAGAAAAACTACACATGAAAATTCAATTGGAGCATTTTCAACTTGATGCTCATCAAAGCACGAAGTTGTAGAATTCTTCTACAGTTGTCGAGTTGTGTCAAATGATGAGTAAGAGAAATAAGTCAAGTATTTATTCGGACGATTTTATGGAGCAAGAAAAGCTACACATGAAAATTTAATTGGAGCATTTTCAAGTTGATGCTCATCAAAGCACGAAGTTGTAGAAAGCTTCTACAATTGTCGAGTTGTATCAAATGATGAGTAAGAGAAATAAGTCCAAGTATTTATCTTTTTCTTGATAGAATCATTCGTCTTGTGATAACTCTTCTCGTGTCTACTGTAACAACCGAATGAACATTTTCAGCCATGAAAATTGTGAAGACAAGGCTTCGCTATAGAATGGAGGATGATTTTCTTTCAACTTACTTGGTGGCATATAAAAAAAAAGAGGTAACTCGAGAATTTTCAACAAATTCTATCATCTATGAATTTGATTTTATGAAAAATGGATGGTGCAATTTAAGATGCTCCTAGTATTGAGAAACAGGACTAATGCCAAGTTTTTATACTTTAAATTTTGAAATTATAACGATGTTTATGAAATTTTTACTATAGTATTAGTTATTCTTTTTGGCATAATGGAAAGAAATATTTAATCTTATATAGTGTGATTTTTTTCTTTTAATTCTTTTTACAGTTAAATCATTCATGCTTTTTAAAAAATATTAAATTAATTTGTTTGATAAAAAAAGTATTCAAGAAGAATTATCATTTTTTTACGTTAAAAAAAGTCGTTCGAATTTAAACATTTTGCCCCTCTTGGGATAAAATCCTGGATTAATCCCTAATTATATGTGTTAAACTTAGTGATTAAATAGATGAATGTGGTTCTAAATGGTAACCATACCCAAATAATTGGACCATGCATGTATCAAACGTGAAAATGAAATGTTAAATCACTAAACGATTAGTTTCTGTTTATTTGATTTGGCAGAGTGTTGGGGAAGGTAGTAGGTATGCTTTATTAGGGTGTTGATGAAGAGGCACGGGATCTAAAATGTGGACAAGTCGTGGGGTTAGTCTCCATTCCACTTATGGATTTTGAAAAGGAATCTAAAGGTGTTAAGTCCCTCCAATGAAAAAGGCAAAGGGTTATATCTTGTGCCGGCATTGTATTGTCAATTATTGAAAGTATATGGTGCGGTCATTGGTCAATCATATTATGGAAAGTGAAAACCCTTACAAAAATATACGAACTGAGCTGCTGCTGAATGCCAAATGGTGATGACTCCATTTCTTCTTAGTTTTTGACCGTGTAATCTCTATCATGACAGCAACAAAACCTGCTCGACTTATTCAACTAGCTTCTCAACTCATATCCATATATCCATATATTAAATCAGGTATTCATGGTCTTAATTTCTCTTCTTCTTTTTTTCTTCCTATTTTAGTTTTTGTACTCCGTTGTTTATTTAATACATGCAATTATATGTATCTATAATATATATATAAAACTATGAATTTAATTTTTTTAATAAATGAGAATACATTTTTTTCTATAATATTATTAAATTAACATTTAAATATAAATATAATTTAATTTAAAATAATTAGTAATATTTAAATATTTGGCAGAAAACTTTTATTAATAATAACCATGTAATTTATATATTTTTATTAATAATAATCATGTTAATGCAATTTAAATAATAATTTAGTAGAAACTAAATTTGAGTCTATTTCAAGTTCTTAGAGGCATAATCACGTAATTCATTTTTTTTTTGATAATATTATTTATTATATTTAAAAAATTACAAAAGTTTTTTTTATTAATTTATAATTAATAAAAGTAAATTTACCAAAACACATTGTTAATGGATTAACTTGAGAATAGATAAAAGTTCAAATTTTATGAATTTTTTTATCTTAAAGTTTTAAAATTTTCATTAATATTAAGAAATTAATAAGTTAAATACAAACACAATATATATTTATCATTTGAAATTACATTAGTATAAATTAGGACTAAAATTAATCTAAATTAAGCCACCGATTGAAATATTCAAATTGATTGGAAGTGGAAATGAATTAATGAAAAGAAAACAGGGATTGTGCGGTGAGATATAGCAGAGCACAATATTGTATATACTGGAGAGTAGTTTTAGCTCCAAATGTTTTATTTATCCTCCACTATGGTGTCTTCAAGGTAGATATTTTAAGGATTAAATTCATCATGGGCGTAGCTGTCTATCTTTTCATGTTTTACTTTGAATGAGGTTGTTTATTTTCAATTTAGTAGTCGTATGGACTTAACTATAGTTATTTGCAATTGTAACAAAAAATCAGACTGATGAGAAAGCAAAACAAGCATGTAAAATTAAAAATATAAAGATCCAATGGAAAGCTTAATATTGTGCGAACTAGAAAGAGATTCATTGTGACTAATGAGTAGTAGATATATTTTTATAATTTGTTACATTTTAATATTTGTTTAAATAGGTAATAGTTAATAATTGATATAAATCATTTATGTTTATTATTACTTTATACTTTTTTTTATTGTAATAAAAAAATTATTTTAATATTAATTAAATAATACATAAAATCACATCTAATGCATGCAAATTTAAAAACTGGTCTAAAGAAACGAACAAATTAAAATATTTTTAATGAATTTAGTTAGGAATTTGCAACTAGCATACATTTGACGGCATAAATAAATTGAATTTCAATACCTTGAAAAACGGTGAATATTGATACATAAATTTGATTCATGAACATAGGAAGATGTTCGTGAGTTCACATAACCGCTTAAAAATGGTGTAAATTGAAGGAATGTTGCTATTGACAAAATGTTATGATTAGATCAATTATGAGAAATTATCTTTATGAATTTTCGCTATCAACAAAGTTATGCATGTTTCGGTTAAAACCAAAGTAGTTTAGTTAATTATTTGATTATTAAAATTAATTCAATTACAATAGATTAAAAGTTTAATTATCGGTTAAAATAAATAAATAATTAAATTAATCAAAATTAGAAATATATGTTACATGTTTATAAGCCTAATATATTTATAAAACCAGGATAGAGCAATAACTATTGATGTAATGGGCCTATTGTGAAAAGTAAAATTAGAATAAAACAATTAAGAATATACAAAATACAAAAAATCAAAACCCTAAACACTATTTTTCATTTTTCATTTGATCTTTTTAGAGTCACGCTGTTGCTGTTCCCTTTTTTTAAGCCTTCAACATTTTTTTTCCCTTTTTTCGTTTCATTTCAAAATATCATTATAAATCAGTTTCCTTAGTTTTGTTTTGCTGACAACATTGTGATTGATGTTGCGAATTGTTAACTTTGTTGCTATTGTATTTGTGCTATCATGAATTCTACCCATATTTTTAATTTAGTGTTGTTATTGTTGTATTTGTTGGTTTATTTTAAACTTGTTTCAATTTAAAAGAGAAAAAATGTCATAAAATATTGATTAATTATGTTATTTGATCGAATTAATTAAAATTAATTTAATTTAGTTAATGATTTTTATGGAAAAAAATTTAATTAACAGTTAAAAATTTTAAAAATTTGATTAATCCAAATAATGGTAATTTAATTAAAATATAAATTGAACTAATCATTTGAATACATTAACTATGAGGGCTCGCTTTACAATTTTATGTAATGTTATTTGAATTAGATCGAACTAGCTAGTTGGATTGATTAAGTTAGGAATTAGCTATGGTACCAGTTTGAAGAGGGCATTGAATCAATTAATTTGAGATTCGATATGAATTGATTGAATTAGATGGTCGAACTAAAATTTTAATAATTTATTTAATTAAAATGAATGAATTAATTGAACCGATTAAAGGATCGAACCAACAAATTAATATACTCATCATTTTGATAGCTGATCCGGTTCTGAACTTCAGGAAAAAGGAATATATCTACATGAGGAATTGGGCCTAAATGGACCAGTCCAGTCCAAAAAAAAAAATAGCCTAGGAGATCCATGACCGACACTCGAAAAGACCTGCCACCTGTTGCAAGAGCCGGTGAATAAAAAAAACGGAAAAAACAAAACACACGTGGCAAAAGAAGAATAAGTAACCAAAACGTAGCGTAGCGGGAGAAACCAAGCAGGGGTCCTGATCTAGTGGCTAGTGCACCCCTCTCAACCAATCCCAGCTTCGCTTCTCTCTCTCCCTCTCTCTTGTCGGTTGTATTCTCCTTATTACACTCCCCCATCACATTTCTTTCATTTTCCAGATCTGAGTCCCCCTCCCCTCTCCCTTTTCCAAAAAGAGAGAGTTCCCCTCTCCATCTAAAAAAATGGAATATCGATCGAGATCTATCTACAAATCCACCTCCATCATGATCTCCGCCATCCTCTTCCTCTCTCTGATCCACACCTCTCATTGCTTCTACCTTCCTGGTGTCGCCCCCGAGGACTTCCAAAAGGTCGCCTTCTCCGTTTCTCTTTTGTTTTCTCTTTCTCTTTCGCTTTCTTGCTTAATTTTCTTTTTATACATTTGATCTGCTTGTAATTTCGTATCTTCGCTTTGACGTCTTTGTTAATAGGATCGTATAGGACCATTATGAGAAGGGAATTAATGAAAATTTTGTGCGCGAAAATGACGGCTTTATAGTTCTTGTTTCAGATTCAGATGCTTCTTTGAAATTTGAATAGATTTTGTTAACAAAAGCTTCATTTCACTTGATGATTTCTTTAACCTTCGTTTGTTCTTTTATTCAAAACCGCATAGCATGCGTTCTTTTAGTTGATTTCTAATTTTATGTCATGCTTTTTGAATTTCTCCGCGGCGTCTGCCACCGTACTTTATGTGGATCGAGTTGTCTGATGCAACTTAGAATAATTATTAATTTAGGAACTGTGTTCCCGAAAGATTTTTAATTTGCACGTTACATGTGGATGTGGTTGATAATGATGCATTAAACCGCTTTAGGTTCCCACTACACAGCTGTGATTATCAATCACCACTAAGCTTAAGTATACACAGATGTTCAATTTAGGAACTGTGTTCCTGAAAGATGTTTAATCTGCCAACGTAGTGCTTATCATGTGGACGTGATTGATAATGACGTATTAAACCGCTTTAGGTTCTCACTACACACATCTGTGATATTTGGGAATGTCTATTGAGAAATTATTGTGGTATTGTTAAATTATTGATTATTTTCTTGGGGTTTGCAGGGAGATCCTTTGAAAGTGAAAGTGAACAAATTGACCTCTATAAAGACACAACTTCCTTATTCATATTATTCCCTCCCTTTCTGTTCACCAAAAAAGATAGTTGACAGTGCAGAAAACCTTGGGGAAGTGCTTCGTGGTGACCGTATTGAGAACTCTCCTTATGTGGTCAGTTTTAGTATTTCTGATGATTAGCGGTTTGTTTATTTTATGGCCGTTAACTTGTTTTCTTCTACTTGAATCAATGCAGTTTAAAATGCGTGAGCCACAAATGTGTTCTGTTCTTTGCCGGATTACACTTGATGCCAAGACTGCAAAGCAGTTTAAGGAGAAGATTGATGATGAATATCGAGTCAATATGTATAATATTTGTTTCTTCTGACACAGAATTCATCTTTCAGACTTGTATTAATTGTTCTCAAGGTTCTTTATTCTTTTGACAGGATCCTGGATAACCTGCCCCTTGTTGTTCCCATTAGAAGATTAGATCAGGGTTCTCCTACTGTTTATCAGCTTGGTTACCATGTTGGGCTCAAAGGCCAATACACTGGGGTAAACATTATATCTATGTGGCAAAGTTCCTCCTTTGGTTGAGGATGTATTAGCTACCTTGTATGCTTACTTTGTCTGATTATGTGCAGAGCAAGGAAGAGAAAATTTTCATTCACAACCATTTGGCATTTACTGTCAAGTACCATAAGGATCCACAAACTGACTCGGCTAGGATTGTGGGATTTGAAGTTAAACCGTACAGGTTAGTTCATCTGAGCATTAGCTTTATGGTAGAACTGTTATTTCTGGGTGTCTGTTGGCTGAGATTATAGTATCATCTTCTTTCGCATTTTCTTTTTGTTCAAAACAATGCAGCATTAAACATGAATACGAGGGGAAATGGAGTGAGAACACTCGTTTAACAACATGCGACCCCCACACTAAACGCACAGTTGTTAATTCTAACACTCCGCAAGAAGTTGAAGCAAACAAGGAGATTATATTCACCTATGATGTTGAATACCAGGTGACCTCTTCAACTACAAACTTTTAAGGTTGACAATCGTAAAATACTCTGTTCAGTGTCAATCATGAGCTGAAGAAGTTATCTATTGGATTTAGATCATTGTTTTTGAAATAAGGTTTTGACATCAATCACCTATGAGGTGCTAATATTCTTGTATTTTCTTGTTCTGATTTTCAGGAGAGTGATGTGAAGTGGGCATCCAGATGGGATGCATATCTTTTAATGAGTGATGACCAAATACACTGGTTTTCAATTGTCAATTCTCTGATGATTGTTCTCTTCCTTTCCGGCATGGTAGCAATGATTATGTTAAGGACACTTTACCGTGATATTTCTAAGTACAATGAACTTGAGACCCAGGAAGAAGCCCAAGAAGAGACAGGATGGAAGCTTGTACATGGGGACGTTTTCAGGCCTCCATCTAATTCTGACCTGCTCTGTGTCTATGTTGGCACCGGTATTCAATTTTTGGGCATGGTACTAGTTACCATGATCTTTGCTGTTTTTGGATTTCTTTCCCCCTCCAACCGAGGTGGTCTGATGACAGCTATGCTCCTGCTTTGGGTCTTCATGGGCATTTTTGCTGGCTATGCCTCCTCGCGTCTATACAAAATGTTTAAAGGAACAGAGTGGAAGAAAATATCTCTAAAGACTGCATGCTTGTTCCCGGGCATTGTCTTTGCCATCTTCTTTGTCTTAAATGCTCTCATATGGGGCCAGAAATCATCTGGGGCTGTGCCATTTGGGACAATGTTTGCTTTGGTCGTCATGTGGTTTGGAATTTCAGTTCCACTTGTTTTTGTGGGTGGTTACATTGGGTTCAAGAAGCCAGCAATTGAGGATCCGGTGAAGACAAATAAAATTCCCAGGCAAATCCCTGAGCAGGCTTGGTATATGAACCCAATTTTCTCCATTCTGATTGGAGGAATACTCCCATTTGGAGCCGTTTTCATCGAGCTTTTCTTCATTCTTACCTCAATCTGGCTGAACCAGTTCTACTACATCTTTGGTTTCCTCTTCTTGGTCTTCATTATCCTCCTTATCACTTGTGCTGAAATAACCATTGTGCTTTGCTACTTCCAGTTGTGCAGTGAAGATTACCTGTGGTGGTGGAGGTCATATCTCACATCAGGTTCCTCGGCGTTATATCTCTTCCTCTACGCTACATTCTACTTCTTCACGAAGCTTGAGATCACTAAGCTGGTTTCTGGGATGCTGTATTTTGGATACATGCTAATTGCTTCATATGCATTTTTCGTGCTAACGGGCACCATTGGGTTTTATGCATGTTTTTGGTTCACAAGGCTTATCTACTCATCTGTCAAGATCGATTAATGTGTAAAACCGGATATGCTTTTATCATATATAATCATGATTCTTAGATTCGTTTATGTTTTCAGATGAGATAATCGCTATTGTTGTCTTAGGTTACAATTCAAGGTTAAGATCTAGTCATGCTTTGAGATATAAACTTTTAATGCTCATTTTGGTGCTGAGCTTTTATTTTTTATTATTTCTTTCTTTTTTAACGTTGATTTGGGGAATACCTCTGTTTTCCTATGTATGTTGAAAGAAACTTCTCATGTGATTCTTTTATCGAAAATTCCCTTCTGTATTACTTTCAGTAGAATTGCTGTGAAAGTTTCAGGTGGCTGAACTGATATTATCTGTTGGTGGCGAATTCAATTTTATTATTTTTGCCCTATATAGTTGAGCATAAAAACAAAGAGATTCAATAGAAGAAGAGAATTTTGTTTTGATTGCAGCACTTGCAGCCCGGGCTTCTTGTTGCCAAGATATGGCTGAACGCAGAACTCGTAATACTCCTGTAGGCTGTTCAATTTCAACAGGGAGTTCCGAAAGAGGCATTAATCTAGTTGGATTCATGGAAGTACAACCTACTAAAGTTCCGGTTGTTCATATTCTAACTTCATTTCCTTGACTTGCTTTGTTTTGAAAGAAATGGAATTGGAGAAAATGAGAATGATAATGTAATAAGATTCCTACGGACTGGTGGCATACTTCGGATTCCTGCTTCTTAATTGCTAATCGCTTCAATATTTTAGGTGCCGAGTGGGCTGGAAATGACAATGTAATAAGATTCCTACGGACTAATGGCATACTTCGGATACCTGCTTCTTAATTGCTAATCGCTTCAATTTTTTAGGTGCCAACTGGGCTGGAAATGACAATGTAATAAGATTCCTACGGACTGATGGCATACTTCGGATTCCTGCTTCTTAATTGCTAATCGCTTCAATTTTTAGGTGCCAACTGGGCTGGAACTATCGGATTTTACGCTTGCTTTTGGGTCAAGCGACCCCTCCCCTCAAACTTGTCAAAATTGATAAACAGAATTTTTGCTTTGTTTCTCCTGACTGTGTTCAGAAGGTGTTTTTTTTTTTTTTTTTTTGGATATGAATAACCGTGAAATTTTTACCACTACAATTTGGAATCACTTGAGAAGTACATGTACTATTTCGATATGATTAATTATCGTGGAAGAAAAACACTTGGTAGAAATTATTATTATTGTAGAAACTAGTTATTATACATACATACTACGACTACTTCCTGGGGCGAGTGTCACTGGGGTCAGCAATACCCGTGGTCACCTTGGCAACATCTAGGGCACTAGCTTCACGCTTTTTCCTGGTGTACAACACCGAATATCCTATGGCCGCGGTGATGAGAAGGCCGCCGATGGTCATAGTAGTCATGGAAACCGGAAGCTTGCTCCTTTGGTGCAACACTCCTCCAGGGTGGTGGCCTGGTGGCCTCTTCGATCCTTCCAAGCCCGCTGCTCTTACCTCTTCTGGGCTCATCTTGTGGGTATCTGCGTTCTTTCTCCAGTCTTCAACTTTTGACATTTTCTCTTATCAACTTCAAATTTGAAATTCCATAAACTTCAATGTTTCCTTTTATTTATCTGTCAAGGGCTTAGGACAATTGAAGAGCCAACTTTGCCAGCATTTCTTGGAGAACAACACGTAGCAATTAGCGGTGGCAAGTAATCGCGTCATGCCAAGTGCTCACCCCTAGCAGATGGCACCGCAACTCACTCGTAGAACGAAAACTTTGTTAAGAGAGCTCAAAATCCTGGGCTTGAACTGATGGGCTTTCTTTAGACCGGTCGTTAAGATCTATTTTCCCGTTCTTCGTTCAATTTAACCGTTACAATGGTTAAAGGGACAACCGGTCAGAGACAGAGACAGAGGCTCAGAGCCCAAGGGGCCAACATTAGCAGTTTAGTAGTGGCAGTGCAGCATCACTGTAACGGCTAGTTTCTAATTATCTCCCCCACCCAGATTCTCACTTTCTATATAAACACAGTGAGCCCCTGGACTTGCTATTCCAATCCCCAACTCGCTTTTCTCTTTCTCTTTGTCATAGCCATATCCTTCACTTGCCTTCTCTTCTCCAGACTTTGATTTCCCATGGATATTTTCTCAAGAAGGCTAACTTCTTCCTTTCTGTTCTTTCTATTTCTAAGCTTTACAGAAGCTAAAGAAATCTTGGTTGGTGGGAAGACAAACGCCTGGAAGATTCCATCATCTGAATCAGATTCTCTCAACAGATGGGCTGAAAAATCCCGTTTCAGCATCGGCGACTCTCTCGGTAATAAAATAAGCCTACTTTCTTGGCATCCTTAAATACAATGCTACACTTCACTTTATGGTGCTTTCCTTTTTCTTCACAATTTTTCCCTAAATCCTTTTTGGTGTTTATATGTTGCAGTGTGGAAATATGATGGTGGAAAAGACTCAGTGCTGCATGTGACTAAGGAGGCTTATGCAAGCTGCAATACCTCAAACTCAATTGCAGAGTACAAGGATGGGAACACCAAGGTTAAGCTTGATAGGTCAGGGCCATTTTACTTTATCAGTGGAGCAAAGGGTCACTGCGAGCAAGGCCAAAAGTTGCACGTTGTTGTATTGTCTCAAAAGCATAGGTACACTGGAATCTCCCCAGCACCTTCTCCGGCAGAAATTGAGGGTCCTGCCATTGCTCCTACCAGCAGTGCTGCTGGGTTGAAGGCTGGTTTCCTGGTCACACTGGGGGTTGTGGTCTTGGGGTTGTTCTGAGATGTGAGGGTAGTTTTGGTTTTGGGATAGAGTTTGGATTTTGCAAATCCACGAGAGATTATTTCATTTTGTTTTTAATGTTGTTGAATGTCTCACCAAATTGGTGACAATTTGGAGTCATTTATCGATTCATCAAAGAGTCTATAAGACCCAACATGATTCTAAAAAATACGGCTTCAGAAGAATTTATAAGATTTACTCCATTAAAAATAAACATATTCATACAGTACAATGCTTGAAAGAAAGAAATTAATAATACACATCAAGTTCAACTGTAACTGAAAGATCTAAATGTTCACCTGCTGCCTATAACCTGGCCCGTGCAACTGAACCGAACCTGTGAGACGAAAAAGAGGAACAACATACAATTAGCTTCTTGTGAATAAATCAGGCAGGCTGCAAAGCATTTACGCATACAAATCAAAGTTGTGGTTGGCTTATTTAGAATGCGAGGAAAATAGAAATAGATACATATGTATGCCACTAGGAAGTAAAAGAACACTAAAAAATAAATCAAGCAGGCTGCGCATTTAGGCATATACAAATCAAAGTTGAGGTTGGCTATAGAATGTGAGGAAATAGAATGCATATGGTTAAACTCCCACCCACCTTATCTATATTTTTATAGCATAGCACGTCCAATAAAGATACAACCCATTCGGGAATATGCTACCAGGAAGTAAAAGAACACTAAGAGGTAATATGACCATGTAATTGTAAGGAACACCTGGAGTATCAGGACAGAGGCAAGTCATCATCTGAAGCATCATCAACCTGTAGAGGCCCCTTAAAACCATCTTTTTTATCACCAAAAAGCTCACGAGCTGCTTTCTCAAGGAAATCTTTAGCAGCATCTTCAACAGATTGTTTTTCAGAGGATTGATATTTTCTCTTCTTTTTAACATTACTACCAGAATATTTTATCGTTGGCCCCTCCCCTTTACTGATTTGCCTCATACTTTGCCTCTGCTCTGCACACACACACACACACACACACACACAAAAGCTCTTAGAAAACAAGACAAAACCAAGCACTCAGAGCAACCACAAAAGAAGTGAACCATCAATTACCAGGAGTCAGGTCTGGTAACGAATGCTCAATGAAACGGGTTGCGGCCTGAGAGTTCAAGGTAGTTGAAGGTCGCAACGGTGCTTCAAGAACAGACATACTTATGTTAGAATGTGATACAAATAGTTAATTCCAAAATTAATGCAAATGTGGAAATAATGGAATCTTATACTTCTGAATCGACGCAACGGCTACTTAGCATATATGGAAAGGAATGAGAGAAAACAATGTACCTTTACTTAAGTCTATGAACCGCTCTAGCTTCTCTTGATACAAGCTTAATCTCTCCTAGATATGGAAACCAAAACAGGATAGAAAAGTTAAGCCACAATGCCAATTGAACTTTACAACAGACAAATGAGACAATCAACTAATGATATCCTAACGTTTTTCGAAACTAAATAGATAATGATATCTCAATGTAAAAACAAACACTAGAGATACTCTTAATTCCCAATAAATGAAGCAATATCATCTAAAACAAATTTAACATCAAATCAAAAGATGCCACCCAACAAAGAGACCCATACATATAAACAAACCCAGAATGTAGAAGTACAAATTCAAGTTTTAAAGGAGACGTACAAGCTCTGATTTAATAGGATGTTCATCTGGGTGCACTCCACTGCATCTCAACTTCACTGCAGAAAAAAAGATTAATAAAAAGCTCAGCATTTAAAACACACATAGAAATAATTAACACGAAAATCAAATCCCGAACAAGTAAATATAAATTACAAGCGAAAAGAGTAGTGGTGGCTTTGGCAAGGGTGAAGAAAGCCTGAGCGCGTTGAAGAGGGGGCATTTGAGCAAGGACATCGGGGTCAGCGAGGGACAAGAATTCGAGCAAATGGGTCCTTAGGTTTTCAACGTTTACTAGCGTTGTCTTCACTGAATTCATCACAGATTCAGGGATGGCTGAGCTCCCTCTTTCACCTCCTTCCATATTTGGTGGGTGTTCAAGATTCAGACGTCACCCTTTCTCTTTGGGGGGTGCTGACAACTTCTAAGATATGCAAATTGCTAGGGCTGAAGGGATTATTAGAGCAAAAGGAGAGGTTTATGGCCGCAGTTAGGTTTACTACGATTTTGTTGTGATTGTTATAAACTATTTTAAATAAAATTCTAAAGTTGCGTAAGCTTAGATAAAAATAATTAAATTTTAATTTATATTATTATTAAAAGTTTTATACAATTGCACATACAAGTGTAGAAATTAATACAATCTAAACTAAAATTAAGAAAGAATTAATTAGACTAAAAAGACTCAGAAACTTAATCACTAATATATAAATCTACATAGTATGGCTGTCCTAAAACCTCCCCATTTACTAATTGAGTTAAAAATTCATTTCTTATTAATTTTTGGTCAAAATATATTATTAGTCCCTATACTTTTATAAAATTTTTGAGATTTAATTCTTACACTTTAAAAGTTAAAAGTTTAATATCATCTTTTTGAATTAAAAATTCTAGTCCGATTGTTATTGTTATTAGTCATTTTTGTCAAAAATTTTTATTTTTTTAAACTTATTTTCTGTGATCATATACCAAGATATATAATGATAACTTAATCAAAATTTAAATTGAATACATTTTAATAAAAATAATTTGATTTTAATGATTAGACGTTTTAAATAAAATTAAAGGAATTTAATTTATAAAATTTTTAATATAAAAAATAAATCACAAGTTTTAGGGTAAAAATCCAGAAAATACCAAAAAAAAAATAAAAATTACGGAAAGGATAGGGTTGAAAAATATTTACCGGAAAGGGCAATTTTCCCAAAAGCGCGGCCCGTCCGTCAAGCGTTTTTTGGGGAAGACGACTAAAACGCGCCCCCGGGGAGCACTTTTGGCCACGTCATCGAAAACGCGTCCACGGGGGCGCGATTTTGCTGACGTGGCCAAAAGCGCTCCCCCGGGGACGCGCTTTTGGCATTTTTCCCCCCGCTGACGTGGACGCTGTTTGAATAGGTATGAGATAATTGCAATTTTGGTCCCTATTTGAATAGGTACTTTGCAAGATTGGTCCCAATTTTGGTCCCTATTTTATTACATATATTAAAATTACATTACAATAAAAAAACTTAAACAATTTCTATTTTATTAAAGATATTAAAATTAAATTACAATAAAAAAATTAAACAACTATTAGTAACTCCTAAATCATTCGGCCATGGCACCAACCTTTTTTTTTTTCACAACCGAAAGGAGAATGACCAACAAATAGACATGCCCTTGTTGAAGTTCGGCTATGGCTTCAAAATATTACTAAAGTATTGGCTGTGGTATCCCCTTAAGATGCCATGCAAGGAGGAGAGAAGGAGATACACCAAGGTTCGGCCAAGTAGCACAAAAGATGAAAGGGAAATTTTGAAGAGTTTTTGGGCAATGAAGTTAGGGAGAATTCGGCCAGAACAAATTGGGAAAGGAAGAGAAAAACACTTAGATGAAATTCGGCATCTCCCCTTGCTATGCTCAAGGCCGAAAATGGAGGTCCCTCAAGCATGCTTCAAACGGCCATGCTCCCATGTGCATATTCCCATCCATAGAATTAAAGTAAAACAATGTTTAATAATATTCCCATGCTCTAAATTCCCTTCTTCCAATAAAATTAATAATAATAATAAAAGTAGAATAAAAGATTAAACCCATACTTCCAACACAATAATAAAAAAATAATGCAGCCATCAAGCTTGTTTCATGCTGCATGTGACCATGCAGGCCACATAGAATTATATTTTTTTAATATAAGAATTTAATTTATAAAACAATATAATAATGACAGCATAGAATATCAATAATAAAATAATAGTTGTTTAATTTTTTTATTGTAATTTAATTTTAATATCTTTAATAAAATAAAAATTGTTTAAGTTTTTTTATTGTAATGTAATTTTAATATATGTAATAAAATAGGGACCAAAATAGGGACCAATCTTGCAAAGTACCTATTCAAAAAGGGACCAAAATTGCAATTATCCCATACCTATTCAAATAGCGTCCACGTCAGCGGGGGAAAACGGCCAAAAGCACGTCCACGGGGGAGTGCTTTTAGCCACCTCAGCGAAAGCGCGTCCCCGGGGGAGCGTTTTTGCTGAGGTGGCAGAAGCGCTCCCTGGGGACGCGCTTTAGGTAAAGTTTTTTCAAAAACGCTACCGACGGACGCGCGTTTTGGGGAAAATTGCCCTTTCCGGTAAATATTTTTCAACCCTATCCTTTTCGGTAATTTTTATTTTTTTTAGTATTTTCTGGATTTTTGCCCCAAGTTTTATCCTAATAGTTTTTACATAAACTTTAAAAAAAAGGGGGGAGAAAAAACACTCTTTTTACAATTGAGAGAAATAATTTAATCTTACAGAGGAAAAAGAAAACAAGAAATAGGAGAAAGGACAGTAAAAATGGAAGAGATAATGCCAAAGAAGAGAAGAAAAATCTGAAGGGCCTAAATTCTGCGGTCAGTGAAATCAATACCCAATCTCTCTACTTGAAAATATCCAAACTTCACTTTGTCCAAATTCGCTAACTCTCCTCCTCTCTCTCGAAGCAGATATTTTAGGTAAGCAAATGCCTTCTTCTCTATCTTCACGTTTTCATGTTCTTTCAAAGAAAATGCCAAGTGACCAATCTCTGATTACTCTCTATTGATTCTCGGTTTGTTGGCAATTACCTTCTAATGGCTGTTTTAATACTTTGCTCGATGTCTGCTTGCTGTAATAGTCTCAGTTATAGTTGTGTTTTAGTTGATAGTAAAGTCTCCGCTTTTAGCCATAAAAATGTTTCCTTTGGAGGTAGAAAGATTGGGAAGTTTAAGGTTTTTCCAGATGGATATATGGTGTCTTGGAAGAAACGGAGAAAACAGCAATTGAGTTTCTACGTGATGAAAAATTCATGTGAAATGGTGTTGGCAAATGGGAAGTGCAGAAATAGCTTGTCTTCCGATGAAGTTTCAAGGGTTCTCAAGTCGTTTTCGGACCCAAAATCTGCTTTTTCTTACTTTGAGTCAGTTGCAGAGTTGCCCAATGTTGTTCACACCACAGAAACTTGTAATCATATGCTTGAAGTCTTGAGAGTTCATAGAATGGTGGGAGAAATGCGTTTTGTATTTGAATTTATGCAAAAGCAAATCATCAGGAGGGATTTGAATACATACTTGACTGTTTTTAAGGGGCTTGATATCAGAGGTGGGCTTCGGCAAGCACCATTCGGACTTGAAAGAATGAGGGATGCAGGGATTGTTCTGAACGCATATTCATATAACGGATTGATCCATTTGCTACTTCAATCTGGGTTAGTAAGGGAGGCTCTACAGATTTATAGAAGAATGGTCTCCGAAGGTCTAAAGCCTAGTCTTAAAACTTACTCAGCACTCATGGTAGCTTCTGGGAAGAGAAGAGATATTGGAATGGTTATGGATTTGCTAGAAGAGATGGAATCTCTGGGATTGAAGCCAAACGTTTACACTTTTACAATATGCATTAGAGTGCTTGGTAGGGCTGGGAAAATTGATGAGGCATTTGGGATTTTGAAGAGAATGGATGATCTGGGGTGTGGACCTGATGTTGTTACTTATACTGTTCTCATTGATGCTCTTTGTAATACTGGGAGACTTGATCAAGCCAAGGAAATATTCCTAAAGATGAAAGCTAGCAGCCATAAACCTGACAGAGTAACCTACATTACTTTGTTGGACAAGTTTAGTGACTCTGGGGACGTGGACTTGGTGAAAGAATTTTGGAATGAAATGAAAGCTGATGGTTATGCTCCTGATGTGGTTACTTGCACCATACTTATCGATGCTTTCTGCAAAGTTGGAAATTTAGATGAAGCTTTTAATATGTTGGAGGTCATGAGGGAGCAAGGGGTCTCCCCCAATCTTCATACTTACAACACATTAATCTGTGGACTATTGAGGCTAAATAGGGTTGGTGAGGCTTTGGAACTTTTTACTAATCTGGAATCTCTAGGCATTAAACCTACTGCTTTTACTTACATACTTTTCATTAACCATTATGGAAAGTCTGGTGACCATGGTGAAGCTCTCAAGACCTTCAAGAAGATGAAGGCTAGAGGAATTGTTCCTAATGTTATTGCTTGCAATGCATCTTTGTATAGTCTTGCTCAAGCAGGGAGGCTTAGTGAAGCAAAAGCTATTTTCAATGAGCTTAAAAGTAGCGGGCTTGCTCCAGATTCAGTCACCTACAACATGATGGTGAAGTGCTATAGTAAAGTTGGGCAAGTAGATAACGCCATCAAGTTACTCTCTGAGATGTTGGAAAATCAGTGTGAGCCTGATGTAATGATCATTAATTCCTTGATTGACATGCTTTTCAAGGTCGGACGAGTGGATGAGGCATGGGTAATGTTTCATAAAATGAAGGAAATGGCGCTTGTCCCTTCTGTTGTGACCTATAACACATTAATATCTGGATTAGGGAAAGAAGGTCAAGTCAAAAAGGCAATTGAATTGTTCGAGAGTATGACCAGACATGGGTGTCGCCCTAACACAATAACTTTCAACATCCTGTTGGATTGCCTTTGCAAGAACGATGAGGTTGATTTGGCTTTGAAAATGCTGTACAAAATGACACCAGGGAACTGTGCTCCTGATGTTCTGACTTATAACACTATCATTTATGGCTTTATTAAAGCAAACAGAGTTAAGGATGCAATTTGGGTCTTTCATCAGATGAAGAAGTTGCTTTACCCTGACTATGTTACTTTGTGCACCCTTCTTCCTGGTGTTGTTAAGGATGGGCAGCTTATGGATGCCTTCAAGATTGCTCAGGACTTTATTTATCAAGATGGGATTGATACAAACGGGTCATTTTGGGAAGATTTAATGAGTGGGATCTTGACGGAAGCTGGAATGGATAAAGCTGTACTATTTGCTGAGACATTGGCATGCAATAAGATATGTAAGGATGAGTCTATTTTGTTGCCTCTAATTAGAAATCTGTGTAGGCATAAAAAAGCTGTTTTTGCTAGAGAATTGTTTGCAAATTTCACAAAAAATATGGGGGTTATCGCAACACCAACAGTATATAATTTGTTAATCGATGGACTACTTGACGTCCATATCACTGAAATGGCTTGGGAACTTTTTGAAGAGATGAAGAGCATTGGTTGTTCTCCGGATATTTCCACCTATAACTTGTTGATTGATGCTTGTGGGAAGTCTGGTCAAACTGATAAACTCTTTGAAGTGTATGAAGAGATGACTTTTCGTGGATGTAAGCCTAATACTATAACTCACAATATAGTCCTCTCTGGTCTTGCAAAATCGAACAACATAGAGAAGGCTATGAATATGTATTATGATCTCATAAGTGGTGATTTCCGTCCAACTCCCTGTACATATGGGCCTCTTATAGATGGACTTCTTAAATTGGGAAAACTGGAGGATGCAAAGCAATTGTTTGAGGAGATGGAAGACTATGGATGCAAAGCTAATTGCGCTATTTATAATATTCTTATAAATGGACATGGAAAAGCTGGTGATGTAGATACCGCTTGTGACTTATTTAAAAGGATGGCTAAAGAGGGGATAAGACCAGACTTGAAGTCCTACACCATTCTTGTGGATTGCCTCTGTTTGGTCGGAAGAGTTGATGATGCGTTGCACTATTTTGAGGAAATGAAGTTAACTGGCCTTGATCCAGACTTGGTATCTTATAACCTTATGCTTAATGGGCTTGGGAAGTCAGGTAGGATAGAGGAAGCTCTCTCTCTTTTTGATGAAATGCGGAATAGGGGTATAACTCCTGATCTTTACACTTACAATTCCTTAATACTCAATCTTGGGACTGTTGGAATGGTGGAGCAAGCAGGAAAGTTTTATGAAGAACTACAACTTATGGGTCTTGAACCCAATGTGTTCACCTATAATGCTCTTATTCGAGGGTACAGTGTGTCTGGAAATTCAGACCATGCCTATGCAGTCTACAAACAGATGATGGTTGGGGGCTGCAGCCCAAACAGGGGAACAATTGCTCAGCTTCCTAATCAGTCTTGAATGTTGATATATATAGATGCTTATATGCTACTCATTAGACCTGGCTGGTGATCTCCAGTTTACAAGGTGCAGCAGGTACTTCCCTTCTTCAACGCTTTTTGTGCAAATTCAGAAAATTATTGTACAATTTGATGTCAAACACAATGACTAAGTTTAAGTTCCTTTCGTGTACTTCAGGCTTGGTCAGTCTTGCTGATGCTTGAACCAGTTCAGAGAGTGGAATCTATATTAGCTGTGGCAGTTGATGTTTCCTATTCAAGTTTCAACGAGACTGACTACTTCATGTACATCATTTACGTGAGATATTATGATGTAATACTATGGTTTTAGTACGTGTAGATGCCATACAGAATCTTTCATGTCCTTTGCCTTTGGCTTGCATTGTGCCATCCTTCTTCATGTAAAAAGAAAAAGAAAATTTTAGATCATACTGTATTATTTGTGCAATATGTATATGAAAAATATCAGTAGTTTCCCCATGGCCAATCAATGTTGGTAACTTTGTTGCCATGCTAATTAATATTTAATAACCATTGAGATACAATGGAATATCAAGAAAGGATTTAAGGTGTAGTTTTGCATTTAAAATATGTTGGTAACAACATATCCTGTCTGTCAGATGAACAAGTACTTGTGTTTTCATTTTGTAAAAAAAAACATTCTTCTGATTTGATGATGTCAAGATGTCCCTGCCGTCGACAGGTTTTAACAAAAGTCAAAATCAAGGGCAAAAAGCGAGGAGGATATAATTGTAATTTAGGGGGGATGCGGTGGCAGACTAGCTGTTTCCTACACAACCGAAACACCATTTTAGGGCATGTGTGAAGGTTTCCCTGTCTTTGGAAATAACTGCAACCCCATCAAGTAAACAGCAGCCCTTTATCCATCTCCTGCTTTTATAAAACATACTCAAAAATTCCTCATAACTAAAAATCTCTGTCTAAAGCCCAAATGGACCAAAATTTTACATACAGCAGCACAACAGAAAAACAAAACCAAATACAAAACGAAAAGAAAAGTAAAAAAAGGCAACAGGGATGGAAAACTAAGACAGATGGAGAGAAGGAAAGATGGATAGGTGGGGATAGATATGTCTTCTATTATGCTCCAAAAAAGAAAAAATAGAACTTATCATTTTTCCCACATTTACCCTTCTCTGTATCTCATGAGCTTCTATCATTCTAATTCTACTCAGGCTCTTCTTCCCCCTTTCTTCATGGGCCTTTTTGGGTTCTCACATTCTCCTTCCAGTTTCAGAGATAGAGAATACCATTTCCACCACATCTTCCTTATTATTAGTATTTTTATTGTTTTAAATTTTTCTCCTCTTCTTCGTTTGTCTGCCCCTCCCCCCTTTTTTTTTTCTTTATTCACAATTTTAATTTTATATCCCTTATCTGACTCAATTCTGGATTTTCTGGTTTTATTTTTTTTGTTGTGAAAAAGGTAATAAAAACAAGGGCTTTTTTTTATGGGTTCTTGAAATTTTCCAATTTTCTTCTCCTAATTGGGGTTGTAGATTGTTTTACGGATTATAAAATTTTGGGCAAAATGTTTTCTTTTTTGCTAAGATAGAAGGGTTGGGGGCTTCTGCAAAATTTCTGATACAGTTTCTGCTAAACTTCTAGTAAAGAAAATATCAATTTTGAAGTATAGAAGATGAAAAGGGCTTCTCGAAATCGGCAATATAACAATAACTCTGTTGATGAGGAAGCCAGGGCTAGACTAAAGCATCAAAGCCTACTCCAGGAGTTCTTGGAATTGCAAAAGGTTAGTCTTTTGTCTCAATTACTCTTTTAGTTGTGTTTTGTGATTATCTAGGTTGCATTCTTTGATTATCAAATCAGATTCTAGTTTCTTGTTTTGCTGCTATAGCCTGTGTTTCTGCCTAAAATTCTTACGAGTTTCTTTAGTCCAACTGGTGAAAAAAAGATAGAATTTTGCTAATTGTTGGAATGCTTGTGTCCGCAATCAAGAAAGGTAGTTCTTCAAGGAATGTATAGAAACTTTTTCTCACAAACTATATAGAATGAATGTTCACTGGTTTACACGTCCAGTTCCAATGATTATAACTGTTGTACTCGAGTTAGCAATTTAATTCTTTCGTGTCAATCATTTACTAGGAATTTGTTTCAAAGAAGAAGAAATTGGAGACGGTTAACCAGATGCGAGGAAGCCTTTTGAATGAAGTTCGGTATGATATCTATTTCCTGAATTTGTATGTATTTTTGCATTGTTTTAAATAATGATGAAGAAGAAGGGTTCGTTCAATAACATAGCTTATATTTCCTTTTCTCCTGATTTGTAGATTCTTAAGACAGAGATACAGCTATTTATCAATGGTCAAGTCTCGAGAATATGGACTACAAAAAGATTCTGTTCAATCACAAAATTCCTACCTGCAAACCAAGATGGTCAAGAATTTTGGTATCAATGTATCTGTTGAGAGGAGACTGAATTCTCTTCCTGATTTAGATCCAAATGTGGTAATCTATATGAAGTATATATACTATTAGAACTTGTGCTATTATTCGTTGACTTGTCCGAAATGATCAAGTATTTCCCGGATTGCAGGTTCATGAGGAAGGGAGTGGGAGAAGTCAAGTAGATGTTCAGGCGGTGTCTAGAAAGGGGAAGAAGTCGCAAAACCGTTTGATGAATGGAAAAAGAGTGGGGAAGAAGAAAATCTCATGGCAAGATCAGGTGGCGTTTAAGATATAATGAATAATGAGTATTCTTTTCACTCATTGTTTTAGCAGTTAACTGAGGTAGGCACAAGAATTAACTGTCTCCCTGTAATAACTTCTGATTGGCATTGCTACAGATTTTTAATATCATTGTCTTACACTTATTTCTTCCATTTTAACTGTGAATCAGGACAAATTTTCTCAGTTTGGTATTAAATGAATATATCAGTGGAGTATCAGTGTCTGAGTTTCAGAAGTCTAGCTTATGGAAAGGTTTTTTTTTCTCGATGATGGTTGGACAAGGTTTTCAGCCTTAGGAAAAGATTCTTTTATCATATCAATAGAATGAACCCGTGGCTGTTTGATTGCTAGTTTTGGATTTGAATTCTCTGCCATGCAATACTTCTTGTGCTAACAGGAAATATCAAGGGCAAAATCATTGATTGAAACATGGTGGACCCTTGAACAATTTGGCAATATGGGCCAAGTTCCAAGATACAAAATTCAATCCATTAACCCAAAAACATTTCAATAATAATAAACTGTACATGTTATTACTGGCATTGTTGAGACACAACACCCCAATTAAATCATTGGTTCTTTTTTAAGAAAGGAAACAAAAAGCATATATATATATTACTTTCTTAATATGTCATCAAATCGTTCCTGCCCTAGCCATCCCACATATTCATATTCCAAAATTTGAGAAAATGCAGGGTCCTCCGATCTTCTTCAAATAGAGGATTTAGTAGCTCCACCAACAGCTGCAACTGTTTTTTCTTGAACTCCCTCTGGCTTTGATTCAGTGTCAACTGATTTAGAATGGGAGGATTGCAGCTCTGCAGGTGAGGCAGATTTGATTGATTTTTTAAACTGTACCAAAATCATGGTCATATTGTCGCAACCCTCACCAGTGGCTGTTGATGGTGCTAAGCATCTGTCAAGTACTCTCTCACAAATAACAGAAAGCTTGCTCTCCTGCATTGCATGCAAGAGTTCGGACTGAGCATACATAAAAAAGAAGGCACGGAATGACTGAGCAAATTCGCCTAAAAAAGGGCAAAGTTAAATAGTCTTTTGCACGTACTGAACGTAGTTGTTCATGAATAAAGTCTACTAGCATCTGACTTGACATGCAATCCCTGACCAAGTTAAAGATTGAGAAGGCATCAGATGCTAAGATATGCTAGTCGTAATTCTATTATAATCTAAAAGAAAAAGGCATTAAATATAAATAAATATACCAGATTCCATCACATGCCAGCACAAGAAAGTCATCATCATCACAGAGCTCAACCTAACAGAAAATTAGTAAGATATATAAGTTAAATACCCAATGCTCCAAAGTATAGGGATCTGATCTGGGCGACCTGCTGACTGAGAATACACTTACTGTGTTTATATCTGGATTTGCAGATACAGTTTGCTTTTCAGCAGGCAAAAGTTTATTCTGCTTGAATTCCATGTCGCCTGCAGGAAAACGAGACAATGGATTAAAACTACATCTCTCACCCTCTCTGTTTCTATCCCATAAATGCATAGCATAAAAAATTTAGATATGCACGGAAGCATACATTTGAATTGGGAACTATGGACGTATAGAAATGCTATTAGAAAGTTCATATAAAGTAATACTAGCACTGTGTTCCCAGTGGCATATGCCTCTCTTTAGGAGATCCAAGTACTAATTAGTAAGTTCAATCACTACCCTTTTCGTTTCTAAGTATCAACAGAGCGGTAAATTACCTATAGCTCTTGAAAGATTCAAACTGCCATTGACACGTCCTGCATGTATAAAACCACCGGCCTTTAAAATCCTTTCTTTCTCTGCTTCTAGATCAGGTTTGTGATCTCTAGAGAGATTGTATGCCTTCAAAAAAGAAGCCACGAGAAGAAGTCAAATAGATTATTTATCCAGAAAGAAAAGAATGTTCTCTACAATTGACAGTTATGTTTAGTGCCCATAGTTCAAAGCACAACAGCCAGTACATCCACATATAATTGAAATCGCTAAAAATATTATCTATATTAGTATCCATTTGAAATGAAACAAGCTAATTACACCCTATTAACAGAATGTTACCTGACCCTTTCTAGATATCACACAACGAGAGTCGCCAGCATTTGCAACAACGAGTTGGTTGTTTCTTAGAATTGCAACACAGGCTGTGCTCCCAGAAGTTGGTCCAGAAAAGTCAGAGTGAGGGCCCTGAATACAAATTTTTAAAACAAATATAACTGGTACATACAAATTGTTGTAATAAAATAAATTTCTTAATTGTACAAACAAATTAATGCACATTATGGTACGTGCAGGGAAATCAGGGGTGCAGAGATGCACCAAATCAGCTAAGAGTTAAAATGTAGCAATACAAGTTCTATTCTTCTTCAACATTGATTTCCATCATAGTTACTGGCAAGCACCGAATTTCCATTCATCATTAAGGACAGTAAGATGTATATATTCTTTATGTTTTCATAAGTACCTCCTCAATGGCCCAATCATCATCTTGGTCAATACCCTCACCACCCTTAGGAGACCATATTAATCCTTCTATCATGCCGGTAAACTTGTCTATTTTATCACCCAAAAGAGCTAATTCTCTCCATCCTCTTTGTCCACGCATCATTTCATCCATTCTGCACAAAAATAAAACTCGAGTTGGAAACACATGAAATGAACAAAGGGCATTCAAACCACAAATAAAAAATGGGTAGTGGCAGGCATGGAGGGAGCAAAATGGGCAATGGAAGCACTATAATTTGTGATACATTTCTCCTTTCATGATCTTCTCAGAGGCTTAAACCTAATTAGATAAAATTAGAGAATAAGAGGTAATTTAGATAATAATAGCATAGAGATAGTAATTCAATCTTGTGGAATTTATAACAAGAAGTGTGGAAAAAATGGAAAAGTTTCTCTCAAACTTCATGCGCTGAAGAATTTAACAATAGACATTATTACTAGCAGGTATTAAGCATGAAATCCTCCAAATCATTCCAGCATCAGAATTGAATTGTTGACTCCCACAACAATGGAAAATAGCGAAGAATAAGCATAAAACTCGAGTAATCAAATTAAGCAACCTGAAAAATGCCCTATGAACTGATGCCCCTATGTCGCCAGTTGCATATGCTTCATGCGTGAGAACCTGCTGGTGAAGATACTTGGCACAGAACTTTGCGACAACTTTGCCTGAAAGTTAGCAATTTGGGTAAGTTGAAGAAACCTGAATGGTGGTCATTAGTAAAATACTTAATCATATTTGCATCATAGTTCAGTAGAGTTGCAAAAAGCAATTATCGGAATTCACTGACACCAAAATATCATAAACGTCTCAACAGAATCAATTGAAAAGGAAAAAAAGCTGCAAGATGCTTCAGTTGGTTCAAGTTCTAGTTCAAGTAGGTACATTAATGGGAAACAACAAAAACCTGAATTCAGATAGTGTACAAACAAAAGAAAATGTGTATATGGAACTGAAAACAATCATAAGTACCTGAACCATCCAAATCTTACCTCCATGACCATCATAAACACCAAAGAAAGAAGTAGATTCATCGAGATCAGGATACGCAGCATGCTAACAAAACAAATAAAAAAAGTAACTAGAACATATCAATAATATGACAAGAACAGGAAATTTGCAAGAAAGTAAGATAATGTAAGCTACAGTATGTACAACATAAGGAAGACAGAAAGCAAAATGAGGTATATTACAAATTGAAATGAAGAAAAAAAGAACTTAGTGAGGACAGAAAAAGGGAGGAAAGACATGTATAAAAATGGAGTTACATTCCGTTCTGCTTGCAGATCTAAGAAGAGATGAACACAAATAGGAAGGACTCAGATGCCATTGGCCAAGAAGTTGATTGTAGAATAATACATAGTAAACTGTAAATGGTAAATAAAATTAACAGGGATTAACATGATTGTCTTGTATTTAGGAGATCGGATTGGGGATTGAGAATGACACCAAAAAAACATATGGAAGGGGTTATATAAAGGACTAAATCCATTTACCAAAACTCATTGCTGGAACTTATCTAGTAGAATGCAATAATATAAGGTCCACATGCTTAGAAAATTAGAAAAAATTACAGGTTTCATTTGTTACTCACAGCATCTTCCATGGCTGCACGCCATCCTTGCATGGATGATAGACCATATCTAACCCTATCATTCTCGCCGTCTTCTGAGAATTTCTCAGTTTTGGGGGTGCTGAGATATATACCCATCTATGTCTGGAAATGAATGAATCAAGTTAAATTGGTTTTTTAAATCCAATAATGTGTGGCTTATTTGATCTCCCCAAGTCTTGCATCTAAAAAAGTTTTAAAACCAGTAAGGCAATAACTTAATTTGTCGCTTAAACATCATTTGGTAACTGATCTATTAATTCAGACATTATTAAATTCAAGTACATGCAACAGCAATCAAACAAGATAGTCTCTTATCAGAGAAATACACAACTCCTATGCTAATCAAAATGTGAATCTTGAGAAGGGAAAAAATATGTTGAAAAAAAAAGAAGATCCAGATCCTAGGTTGAATGCTAAGTTAAAGAAAAAAGAAATCCATTGAATTTACTCCTGAACAACTGGGAAATAAATTAATGCTTACTGCTCTGCTAAGATCAAATTAAGGCATGGAAAACATGTCTATCAAAAGAGAAGTTAAAAGGCAAAAAATCTAAAATACTCTTAACAGAATAAAACAAGTGAAACTCGTATCTGATTTGATGCATACTGATTAAAGAAATAAGATTCAACAGAGAAACAAAGTTAAAAAAAAAAAGAAAGAAAAGAAAGTGTTTATTATGGTGTTTTTGAAGTGTCTTTACATGCTGCTGAGCTAAAATTCTGTAAAAAGAAACAAAAACAGGGGCTAGTGGTTTCCAAAAATTAACAAAAACCCAAAAGAATTTTCTCGGAATCTGAATGGGAAAACAGGAAAAATTATGGGGGACAGAAGCAGAAACATTCAGGAAAAGAAAGAGAATAAATTAAGAGACTTTAGATTAAAGATAAATTCTTGCTAAAACAAGGGCATTTTCAAGTTTCCATTACTCAACTTTTACTTTACCTCGATTTGGCAACGGCGGAAAGAAAAGATTTTTCAACTCCGAACAATGAGTTGAACGTTGCTGTCTATGAATTAATAAGTAGTTGGAGTTCTGATCTGTTCTTTACAACACTTGGAACATGATACACAATGTGTTTTGTTTGCCACGCTATCTCAAGGATTTGTTCAAATCTCCACGTCCATGAGTAAATTACCGTTTGATAATGCAATCATGATTTTTGAGATATTCATTCGCCCTTTGAATCCATCACCATCTTCACCATTCACCTCATTTTCTGTATGATATGATTGGATGGGTGATAATACATGTCTGTATATAGAATATAATATGGGAGTTGTCATTATGAGTTGTTTTTGCAATCATGTTATTTATTGATTTCACCTGATGAGAAATGTTGTCTTTCCAAATATTAAAACAAACAACAACACTTGTCACCTAAAGGTGGGTTTCCCTTTTGGGTTTTGAGAGAAGCCCACAGCTTTGTTAAAGTAAACTGGTTGATAGATAGCCATTCATGGAACTTACAAATTTACTTTATTTTTTTAATTTAGTTACTTTTAATTTTATATTTTCGAATTTTGGAATTAGTCATACATTTCGAATTTTAAATTTGAGTTTTATTTTTTATATAAATGAATGATACTTCATGAATAAATTAGTATGGTCTAAATTTTAATATATTTTGAAAGTATAAAAAAACATAAATTTATCTGTGTTAATTCAATTAATATAGATATTATTATTAGCGTAAGATAGATATGGATTAAATTAAAGTTATCTATAGGTTGGATTGGGCCATGCGAAGTAAAAAAGTTAGGCTTGTTTTTTAGGTCTAATCTGAAAAATGGACTTAAAATTTTATCCAAGTTCAGTCAAAGTAAAAATGCTAAAATTCTAGTTCAATCCATATATAAAAATAAATTTTAAAATATATAATATATCAAATACACTGCAAATATTAAAATAAATATTTCACAACAAATGGTTTTTCTAAATATACTTAAATAATACTAAGATAAATGCAACTTAGCAAGTAAATACCTCTAAAATAGTAGGAAAATTAATAATAAAATAAGAGTTATATAATATTCAAACAATAACAACAAAATAATAGCGAAATGGTAGCAAAACAATGAAAAATAATAAAAAAACAGAAATAAAATTTATTTTTTTTGCAAATTCGGGCAGAGCTTAGATCGAGCCAAAAAAGCTTACATACGGCCTAACCCATTTACTTCTTTTTGTCCAAGCTTATTTTTCGGGTCTATATTTTTACCAAAACACTCACTTTCCGAGTAAGTCTTCAGGCTGTGTTAGAGGACCTGACACATGGACAAGTTTAGATTAAATTTATCGAATAAAATTTATAATTATTTTAAATTCACTACATGCATCCAACAAATTCATGAAATTAAAAAAATAATTATAAATGTTAAATTCGTAGATGTTTGAAAATGTTGGTTAGCATACATATAATACATAAGTATATGTTGTTTAAACTGGAAAGTTATTTCCTTAATCTAACTCCAAAGTATATTGTTCCATTTGTGGGTCTGAAAGAATAAGAAATTAAGTCCTTAAGTTTATTCATGGGGAATTGATTTTTTATTTTATTTTATTTTATGGGTTAAAAGATCAGCTTGCTACTTCTTATTTTTGAATCATTGATGGATGAGAGAAGGGATATATATATATGATTAAAAAATCTAATATTATTGACCCTAAAATCTGCTCAACCAGATACCCATATCTTTCAAGCCTTATGCCACGTTAAAGATGAGATTTAGTTTGATCTGAATTCACGGCTGATTGCTTAAGCAAAACTCATCCCTTCTTCACTCAAAACCACACCAAATATTTTATACATAATCCACATTGAATCTAATTTTTTTAATACAATTTAAATAATTACATGCATACAAATCTCAAACAACCACATTTATTGCGGATTAATATACGTTAATTTAATCCTACTTCAAAGATTAAGTTATTTGAATTGTTCAATTTTTTAATAAATTCGACTAAATAATTTTATTTTTTAAATTCGAATATAATTGAAATTTATAATTCAAATAATTTGAATAACTCAAATACTAAAATAATGTAAACGCTAGTGAGTTGTTGTCAATTTAGAAAAATAAAACAATTTCAAAAAAATTATAAAATTATAAAAAAGTCTAATACTAACCATTTTAAAATCAAAATAAATTAATTTAACAATTTATGTAATAAATTACCTATAAAAATATTTAAAATATTGTTTAACTTATAATAAAGTACTATTAATATTCAAACCATTATGAATTTTTGTATTATTTTAATATTAGATATTTTAAAGATTAAATAAATTCTAAATTAGTTATATATTTTTTAATTGCATTACTTTTTTTAATTCATTAACAATTTTTTTTTTGAGGAAATTCATTGATGATGTTAAACAAAAATTAATGTTATAAAAAATTATAAAATGAATATACACAACTGATCTGTACATCCCACAAAAATACAAATAGTACATACAGTATCCCCTTCTTCCTTTTTTCTATTCTTTTTACTTTATTTCCTCTCTTTTCTTGTTTTTTTAAGTTTTTGGTTTTGTTTTTGGCACATGCACAATATTCAATAAAATAAATAAATAAGATAGATTGAAAATTATTATGAAAGAATCTCTCGTAAGATATTAAAAATTATAATGAAGGAATTTTCACGTTATATTATTTAACATGTGAATAACGTATGTTTGATACCTCTCAACGCTTTGAATATTCATAAATGTATTAATTTAAGCGATGAAGGAGATGACGTTGGTTACAAAGGGTTGCAAATAATGGTTTTTTTAGTTCACTTCCAATGCTTTGGTTAATGAATTAAAATTATAGTTTTTTTTTAAAAAAATATATTTTTAGAGTTAAAAAAATATTATTTATTAAATAAATTAAATTCATATTTAAAAAAAATACTTTAGAGTTCAATACTTATACATAAATTATAAATAACCCTCATTAATATAAATATTAGTATTATTGATAGAAGTAGGCGGTGGAAAATAGTAATGCTAGGCCCATCCAACATATTGGGTTTACTTTTGTTTGTGTTCTTAATGTATTTGGAATTGTAATTTTGAGGCCCATCATATTCATTTCCCCAACCACCCCAATATTGCATTTGCTTAGGAACATATAATTTACTTAATATGTACATACAACTCTACATGGCCCCAACCGGGCTCTAATAAAATTTTAGGCCACTTTAATAAGTTCGAATTTGATCTAATAAATGAGTTTAAATTTTTGCTCAAATTTAATTCGGATTATAGATGTTAAACTTAGATTCAGTTCGACTTGGCCCATATTAACTTTTTTATTTTATTTTTTATATAAAAATTTTTAAAAAATATAATGCATCAAAACCACTAAAAATATTAAAATAAATGTTTCCCAACAAATTGAAAATAAATTTAAAAAAAAAGTCTTTGTACTTAAATAACATTAAGATAGGGCAACAAAATAGTAGTAAAATTAACAATAAAACAAGAGATACAATATCCAAATAATAACAACAAAATAGTAATAACATAATAATGAAATTGCAGCAAAATAGTGAGAAAACAACAAAATAGTGAAAAAGCAGTTGCAAAACAACCTCTTCTTTTACAAATTCGGGCCGAGCCAAGACAAGAAAATCTTATTTGAGACTCGGCCTGTTTTCTAAATGGGTCTTATTTTTTGTTCAAACCCAATTTTCAGGTTTACATTTTTACTTAAATTCTCTCACTTTTCGGACAGATATTCAGGCCGAACCCACGAACAGATCTAATAGTACACAAAATGAGAAAAATTATATAGAAAATATGTTCATTAAAAGTTTATATAAAATATTGGTTAAAATAATAAAATTAGATATTTGAAATTATAATACATTACATTTTCCGTCTAAAATATCTTTTAAAAAATAACGGTTTAAATAAGGTAAAGATTATTTAAAAAAAAAAAGGGTATAGATTAAATATTTTAATAGAAAAGAAGAGTTTTTGAATATATAAAAATAATCCTTATGTATATCAAAATTACGTCACTTGAACCAAGTTTATGAAGTGGCAATGGGTGAGAGTGGAGAGGACAAGCCTTTTATTTATTTATTTCTATTTCCCATTTTCTATACTTAGAGAAGACAGAAGAAACAAGCTTGGCGACGTGTCACGTAATTAAATTAAATCAAGTTGAGGATTTTAATAATTTGGTTAGATGAAATTGCAGCAGTTTAGTCTGAGCCAACTCTATAAACCATAATTAAATATTATCTTGAATGACTACGATTGGTTCAGGTTGGGCAATTCCCAAAGAAAAATATTCAAATTTTATTTGTATTTTCTAATTAAATATAATACTGTTACACTTTGTAGATTGGACTTTGGAACATAATTAAAACAAATTTATTTGGTGCTGTATGATAGAATTCTGAAGGAAACAACAGAATGTGCCCAATTCATGATGATAATTAAGTTTTAACCAAAACTGACAAATGTTCTTAATTCATCCCAAATTGGATGGTACAATTGGTTAAAATGATTAACATTTTAACAATAAATACGACATTGTTAACCATTTTCCTAAAGCAATTCAAAAACTTTGCCTCGCAGCCAACTACTCCACGACCTTAGCGTGTTGAAAGGAACGAGATGCGATATATTTTAGTCAACTATAGCCAATTCCTCCGCAATACAATATAATTTTCATATGAAAAACTGGGGAAAGCTGTAAATGTATGAGAAGACCCTGTAGTCAACGTTTCGCCCTTCTTTAATCTACAGAGCCGTTTGCAGATCTCTGTGTTTCTTTACACATCAAGACAATGGCTTCCTTAGAAAAAGAGGGACTTGTTGAAGAATCTCGGTCGAGTATATCCCAAGAATCCGCCTGCATTTCAAACCTAGGCAACCTTGATTCAGCTGAGGCTAGCAAGAATAGCAATATTTTCTCGGTTTTCCTCGAGCCAATTCAATGGATACAGATGCTATCTTCTCAGCTAAATCCAACTTTCATCATTGGGATAGTTATAGTTTATGGACTCAACTTAGGCTTCTCCGGTTCTTTCTTCAAAGTAGTCACGGATTACTATTGGAAAGATGTTCAAAAAGTGCAGCCCTCCGCGGTTCAATTATACATAGGTCTATACTATATCCCGTGGATTATGAAACCTGTTTGGGGTTTACTCACTGATGTTTTCCCAATAAGAGGATATAGAAGAAGACCTTACTTTGTGCTTGCTGGTGTTCTTGGGGGTGTCTCTGCATTGACGGTTGCTCTCATTAGTAATTTGCCTGCTGCTTTAGCATTGAATTGCTTTATAGGGATTACAGCAGGCATGGCTATAGCAGATGTGACAATTGATGCATGCATTGCTACAAATAGTATCGAGGTTCGATCCTTGGCTCCGGATATGCAGAGCCTTTGTGGATTTTGCTCCTCTGCTGGGGCTTTAATTGGTTATTCCACCAGTGGATTTTTTGTTCACCATCTCGGAGCTGAGGTTAGCTTAAAATTGACCTTTGGTTATGTTTTTAGGGAAACAAAGTTATAACTGAAACATTCTTCTGTATAAATGATTATTACAGGGAGCTTTAATTCTAATGGCAATCCCCCCAGTTTTTATCACAGTGTTGGGCTTTGTGATTTATGAAATGAGATCTCCCTGTCTTCACCCCGAGAAGCAGAAGGTTAGATTTTCTATTTTCCTGTTAAGTTCTCTCCTTCATAACGCTATGTTGTTGCAATATAGTAAACCATTAGAGCCATTTCTCCATGAGACTGCCTGCAGAGGCTCCACCTTCGTTTGGATCCTATGAATTAGTGAAGATAGCAATTTTTGGTTTACCAAATAGCACATCAATCAATCCAACCAATCTGAACCATAGCAAATGGTTATTTTTGTTCTACATAGTTTCATCCCTGAAAAGATGTGCTTGCCTTCTCATTATCATTTTCATGAAACAGAGGCGAATGGCTTATAACTCTGTCAAACAAGTTTAGCTGAACATCCCATCCGTATTTCATCAGATTGAGAAAACAATGGATACTTGTAGTAGTTCGGAAACATTTGCATACTAATATCTACGTGTGTGGATGCGTATGCAGAAAATGGAAACCTTAGGGGTGGCCGTAAAGGGCATGTATCAGACAATCAAGTTCCCTCAGGTGTGGAAGCCATCGCTCTACATGTACCTATCTTTGGCTCTCAGTATCAGTACTCATGAAGGGCAATTTTATTGGTACACTGACCCCAAAGCTGGTCCTGGATTTTCTCAGGTTTTTTCTCAATTACACCAGATGAAAATAGTAGAATGCTCCAATGTATTATCCTTCTCACGGTTTCTTACGTGCAGGAATCTGTTGGGGCCATATATGCAATTGGTGCAATGGCTTCAATGGTGGGGGTCCTGATCTATCACAAGACACTCAAAGACATCCCATTCAGAAACCTACTCTTTTTCGCTCAGCTCCTTTACGGCGCATCTGGAATGCTCGATCTAATCTTCATTCTTCGATGGAATTTAGTGCTTGGGATTCCAGATTACTTCTTTGTTATCACTGAAGAATGCATATCACGAATTATAAGTAGAATAAGGTGGATTCCCATGATTGTATTAAGCACTAGGCTTTGCCCTTTAGGCATTGAAGGCACATTTTTTGCATTGTTAATGTGCATAGATAGCCTTGGTTCCTTGACCTCCAAATGGGGAGGAGGAATGGTTCTTCACGTTTTTCATGTGACTAGGACAGATTTCACAAACCTATGGTTGGTTATTCTCATTAGAAACATACTGAGAATTGCAACTCTGGGTTTGATTATTCTTGTCCCAAAGGCTGATCCGTCAGATGCTTTGATTCCTCAAGATATTTTGATAACGCATTCGACTGTAACATCAGATGATGAGGGCTTAGAACTTGTCCCAAAGAATGAGAAAGAAGTCCAGAGCTTCCTTTAAATCTTTAACCTTTTCGCCTTTCTTTTGGTGGTTTTTTCCGACCAATAGGCAATGGACTCATGGATAATGCAATTTTGTACAGTAAAAATTGAGTTATTTTCATTTTTATTTTATTTAAAAAAATAATACGAACGCAATTTTTGATACTTCGCCGCTACTCTCTTAAGTATATAACAAAATGCAATCTTTCAAGTAATTACTATCAATTCCTAATTAGGGTAATAGGGTTCGGTTTAGACGTTTCGGAGAGGAAAGACAGGCAGGACGATGTGCATGACTCTTCGTCTTCCTTCAGTACATTACAAGCCTTGCAAAGCATCGTTCAACTCCCTTACTACATCATTAACAAAAGAACCTCCAGAAACATTAAAATGTTGGAAGTTAGACAACATTACCAGCTCATATGCTACAAAATTTTAGAACCAGGTTCTGTAAACCTTGCCTTCTTACATATTGGACGGGACTTGGAATATAAATGCTATGCTCGTTGTGGAAAGGAAAAGAAAATGTCAAATATTCCCAGAATTTAACACAGCAAAGGCTACTTCCATGACCTAAGTTTTCTGAGCAACCACTTCTTTCGTAATGTAATGTCCAAAGCCAAAAATGTTTTTGCTTTTCTCTCATCTTCCAGTAGATCACAAGCATCCAACAGGAGCTCATCATCCATGTCCGGAAGGGCTTGAAGTGCATCAACTGCACTTTCTATTGTTGAATAGTTCTTATTTCCATTCTTACTTGCCAATCTTGTGACTGCACCGGCCATCTTGGATAGCATCTTCTGCATCTCCTGCTCGGTTTTCTGTGCCTTGCTTGCTCGTTCCAACTGAGGTGTTGCAATTGATCGTTTCATCTGTTGATCAGACAAATTAATATCCCCACTAGGAGTTTGTAAGTTTCCACATGCTCTATCCAAAATAACTTCAGAGGCAAAACAATCAGTTCCCACTCCTAGAACCTGACCACATGGAATTCCTTCTAACACTTCATCTCTGAAAATCTTGCACAAATCACCATAACTGCCCAAGACTTTATCCCTGTACGACACTGCATCTGGGTGTTCCTGTAAAAATTTGCATGTAAGAAACAAACTATTGACGATACTAAGAATGATATATGAATATCAACATCTATCTCTTTTAATAGAATATGCAGAGAAAAGAGGATAATACTACATGGGTATATCTTACCGGCACATGATGTTATGCTAGGACTGGATTATCAACAGAAGAGTTATGGCTTAAATGATAAACTAAAAGAGTAATGAACGTACCTTCACATAAACTTCCCAGACATCATTGTTTGCCACAACCATTTTCTTATCATTATCCCAAAGAAACCCATTATGATTGAGAAGATCACAAATGTCATTGTATTGTTTCAGCAAGCAGATGTAGTGATTTTCCAATATGTTCTTGTCCAATTGAAGCTGAAACTTTTCATTGAATGATTCAACCATATGAACCCATGCCTGTTCATTGAATGCCTGAGCTATCTTATTCTGTTCCCGAACCTGTTCTAGCAGAAGGCCCATAAAAAATTGTTCCATTGGGGTTGTCCACTCAAGTTCAAGATGATGAATACCACCAGGTAAATGGTCATTTTTCTCATTACCTGCATGTTAAGCATGAATATATAAAACATGCATCAGTGCACAAGTAAAAAAAGAAAACAAAAGTAAAACAATTCTTATGGCATCCAATCCCTTATCATTTTTCAGACCGCATTGGTCTACCTACCTGTGCTAGATATATGCTAATCCTAATTTAGAAAAGAAAGAGAAAAAACTAACCAACAAATAAAAAATGAAACAAGATAATAGATTATATGTACCATTAGAGGTCATCAAGACAGTTGAATCATCATCAGTGCCTACTTTTTGAGTCAATCTGTTGTATCTTACTTCACAAATTTCTTGTCCAAATATTACACGCAATTTGTGATAGCTTGGCACAGTTTTAACTCTGTATGATCGAGCATCTGGATGTGACTGCATGTACTTCATGTAAGAAACAGAACAAATGCTCCATCAGCAACAAGAAAATAAAATAAAAGAAATCACCTTGATATAAGCATTCCAGACACTATCTTCAGCTATCACCATGTCCCTTGTTTCATCCCATGAGAATCCACTTTGCTCAAGAAGAATCTTTATGTCGTTATACAGTCTCCTTAGATGTTTGTATCGATTCTTGAGAACATCTTTATCATAGTGAGAACCAAATTTGACATTGAACGACGTAACCATGTCAACCCAAGCCTGTGTTAAGAATGTCTGTCCAAGTTTATTCCCTCTATGGACCTGGTCTAGCAACAAGTCAATGAGATATCGGTCCATTGGTGGAGTCCAAAATGTTCTTGTACGATCACAATTCATGCTTCCCTTCCTATCACCTGCAAATTAAAAGCCCTAGTTAGGAGAAAATACTGACCGGAAGATGAAGACGGAGAAAAATTTTATTCTTCGAATAACCTTGAGATTTCATGTAAGAAGTATATTGTAACCTGCCTCTAATGCACAGTACCATTAGTTTTATAACTTCAGTTTCTTATCTGGTAGGCCAGAAAAGGAAAGATAAGATAACTGATCCATGCTCAAGATGACAAGCTGTGCAACTCAGGTTTTTCATAGATGATATCCCTGAACTTAAAACTTAATTGAAAACAATGCTACTAATATGTTGATGAGCTTCTCTTGTAACCAGTTGATACATTATCACTCCCCTAGTAGACTCTAGCTGCAATTCTGTATAATACATAGCGGGAATCAGAATCATTGTGAATCTGATTTACTGTTAGAAATTTGGATCTCACCAGCTGTTGCTCTGGAGATGTCACAATCCTGGGTCAAATTATTAAGACTTCCTTCATCAATTGCTTCACCATATATTAGGCCCAAATCGTTGAAGTTTGGAAGGGTTTTCATTCTATATGTTCGAGCATGAGGATGTGCCTACATTAAGTATAAATTATCATTAATATATCATATGCATGCAGGTCATGTGCTAATGAGATTGATGAAAACACTTCACAAACTCATACCTTTATATAAGCATCCCAAACAGCATTATCAGCTGTGATCACTAGCTGCGATTCATCCCACGTGAAGCCATTCTGGTTTAGAATAACTTTCACATCACTGTAGTACTTCCACAGTTTCTTATATCTATGTCTCAAAACCCTCTTCCCATGTTGAGGACCAAACTTTGCATTAAATAAAGCAAGCATGTCTGTCCATGCTTGTTTGTTGAATGTATTATCAACCTTATTGCCTTTTCCTGCTTGGTCAAGCATAAGCTCTATAAAATATTGGTCCATTTCTGCATTCCATTCAGTTCTTGGGCGCTCATTATTGGTTGAGGGTAAACTGCCCAGTGCATCACCTAAAAAGTTGGGGAACATGCAAGTGAAAGCATATATCCAACATTAGAATATAAATCCATCCATATCTTACGTTAGCATATAAAACCATTAATATAAAAAGTTAATAAAAATGATGATAGCAGTAAAACTAAATGTTCTGATTTTTCTTTTTTTCCCTCAACTAAAACACTTCTGTACCCAAGGAGATCAAGTTACATCAAAGTATTAATGACTTTTGAAGGAAAAAGAATTGGCAACCAAAATACAAGTACAGTAGAAGTTTGGCTTAGTTTATGAGAAATTGCAACTTAGAAACCTAGTTTGGATTTGTAGAATGAAACTCGAATGGTAAAATGGTGAACTTTGGGACAAAAATGACTTGGGACCATTTCCCACTAGACAAATGGTCTAGGAACTGCAGAATGAAGTAACTCATTACTATTTTCTTACTTTTCTTTTCTAATTCTTCTCTCATATTACCAGAAAAGAAGCATTGGCAGCACAAAAGTGGCCTATAATATGGATCACATACTTCTCAGTCAAAATCATAGCTACTATCACAATTGAGGTTTATTATATAAAACTGATACACACCCATATTTAACCCTTGGACTTCATCATCAAAGTCCAAATCATGACTAGATCGACTGTATCTTCCATCTGCAGTTGTATACCCATATATCAAGCACAAATCATTGAAATTCAGCACTGCTTTCGTCTTGTAGGATCGTGCATCAGGGTAAGCCTGCATGTATCTCACTCTATTTTACTATAGAGAATTCGGACAATTATCAGGTACAAGTAAATGGCAAAGGGGTTGCAGCACCTTGATGTAGGCATTCCAGACATAATCATCAGCTACCACCATTTGTCGAGATTCATCCCAAGAAAACCCATTCTGGCCAAGAAGATTCTTGACATCATTGAATTGCTTCCACAAGTTTGTATAACGACTTTTTAAGACATCTTTGTCATACTGAGATCCAAAGTTTGCATTGAAGACAGCAAGCATGTCAGTCCAGGCTTGTTTAGTGAATGTATGGCCAATCCTATTCCCTCTATGCATCTGCTCCAGCATAAGATCAATGAAATATCGCTCCATTGTAGGTGTCCAGTATGTCCTAGTACGATCAACAGATGCAGGCGTTTGGCTACCCATCGCTATATATTCCTGTGGCACGTTTTTCAATCAACAAAAAGGGACATTTATGCAAACAAAACTGAGAAAACATTCAGTTTCAATGAATCAATGTCCTCAACCAGAGACAGATTCCAACGTTATAACTCTTTCAACTTAAAAGTTTCAGACTTTACGAAAAATCCGAAGCGGGAAAATAGAAAAAATAAAGAAAAACAAAGAAAAGACTTACTCCGACTGAAATTCAGTATAAAAACATAATTTGAACAAAAGAGCCGAAAATTAAGTAATCGAAACAGTCTTAAAATTTCAATCCTTTGAAACACAAAACAGAGTATATTTCCAAAATACTCGAAAAGAATTCTCTTTCAACAAGAACATTGACGAAATTGGAATCCAAGAACATAAAAAATTAAAGAAAAAAGTGTACCCTGAGGCTGAGAGAGGAGAAACGCGATGTTTGGCGCCTAAAGAAACCAGAACGGTGGTAGTGGGGTGGTGAAAAGTTAACCCTAATCCGGAATAAGGTCAAATCTCCATTCCCTTATTTCCTGTTTGGTTACACATCCAACAAACGCCAAAAGGCTCAATTTGACCTATTCTTCTCTATGTTCTTATTGCTTCGGCCCTTATTTATTGCGTTTGTTAATGGATGCCAAGGCCCATTAGCCCCGTCCGTTTATTTTTTATATTTTAATTAATTATATAAAGAAAACAATTATATTAGCTTGATTCGGCGGTCAAATGTACATGGCAGTTTTAACGGTTTAAAATGAAATAATTATATGAAGCTGAGAGTTCAATTCAATTCATTCATGTACTCAACATATCTAATGTTTCATCACTTCTGTAAAAACAAAACTTTATTTCAGGCTTTGATCTAAACTTGATTTCACAAGCCATTCATGCAGGGAAAACAGACGTGTAAGAATTTTATGATAGGAAACCATCTCGTGGAAATCTTCATTGCGCCCGCTGACTAGAATTCATTGATTTCCACTAAGTTTCAAATAAATGCGTGCTTGTGTGGGACTTATGATTGTTTTATAGATTATCTACCATCGACGCTGTTAACAAGTGAGACCAATTCAATGTTATTGGATTCTTCGGCTACCGTCTCATCTTCGCCACCCAACATTTCAGTTGGAAGAATGGAAGAGTTGGGGTCACCTCTGGGAGTCAAAAACAAAACACCAAGAGGAGAAAGTCTGAATATGTTTCGAATCAATATCGCCAGCCAAAGATTTCCGAATTTGGTTCGAGTAACATTCAACGTGTGAAGCAGCAAGCCTCCTCCCCATGAGGATGATAGAAGTCCAAAGTTATCGATCGACATGAGCAAGGCAAAGAATGTGCCTTCAATACCTGAAGGACAAAGCTTTGCACTCAGTACAAGAAGGGGCATCCATTTGAGTCGTCCAATCATTTGAGTTACAGCTTCGCCGATCACAACAAAGACAGAATCCGGTATTCCAAACTTCAAGTTTATTCGCAGCACCAATATCAGATCTAACATCCCTGCCAAACCATAGAATAACTGAATCCAGAAAAGCAAGTCTCGAAAAGGATGATCCTTCAATATGTTTTGGTAGAGTATTGCCCCCAAGAGTGCACCAACTGCACCAAATGAGAAAATGTAACCAATAGTCTCCTGCATAAGAAAGGGAAAAGCAGGTTCAATACTCTTCGAAATTAAAATCTGCACTTGCATAGTCGCTTTGTATTTCTTTAAGACCTTGTGATATGATCTATTTCTCAAGTTCAAAGGACAAGAACATCGATATACACGCATGGTTGCATTGAGTGTCGAAGGACTTTAGTGCAGAATCATGTACCTGAGAGAATAAGGGACCCTCCTTCGAGTCTGTGTACCAATAGAACAATCCTTCATTTATATTCAAGCTCAGTGCGAAGGATAGATACATATATAAACAGGGCCTCCAGACCTCGGGACATTTCAATGTTCTCCACATAGCCTTGCCGGCATCGAGGAACTTCTCGCTTACCTGAGTCAAGAAGAGAATTTAGAATATGAATGCAAGGTCAACAAAGATTCAATAATAAGAGCCAAAGAATACCTCTTTGTAGGCAAAGTTGGCATCATGGGGCTCGAGAAGGACGATCCCAACTGAGAAAACAAGGGCGGCTGGGATAGTCAACAATCCAAACACCCCCTGCCAAGGAGAAGGCAGAATCCAATTAACATATATAGGAAACAAAAGAATCAAAATATAAATTAAAATTGCAGAAACTGATAATGGTGGTAAATGACAGCCAACCTTAGGGCCAATTAGGTGAACAAAAACACCACTGATAGAGAATCCTATGAGAGCTCCAATGGCAGACATCAAACTACACAAGCTTTGCATGTCGGCTGCAAGGGAAGGATTCTTATTGCTGTTCTGTGCTACACATGCATCAACAGTCACATCTGCTATAGCAACCCCAGCACTTCCTGCTGTCAATGCCATCAGGGCAAATACCAGATGCAGCTTGCCGTGCAATGATATTACAAGCATGGATACCAAACCAAGCAAACCTGAAATTTACTTTAAAAGTTAAAAAAAAAAAAAAGAAAAAAAAAACAATGTTGTACATGCCATCTTTTAATAAACCTTCTCTATTCTTGATAAAAATGGAAGCTCCGATTCTAAAAGCAAAGATCTAGGTTACCTAAAATTTACAAGACCAAGCAGAATGGGGAACATAAGAATGAGAATTTCATATATGGCAACTATGATAACATGTAAAGAGAAAGTTAGAATGCGTAATTTACCAGATAGAATGAAATAGGGTCGTCTTCTATAACCCCTAATGGGGATAACATCTGTGAGAAGACCCCAAATAGGCTTGACAATCCAAGGAATTGAAGTAATCCCCGTGTAAACCTGAGACTCAGAAGGCTGTACCTTTTGAACATCCTTCATATAATACTCGGTGCCGACACGAGCAAGAGCCCCGCCCAATCCCTGGCTTATTCCATAAGTGGATACAACTGCAAATACAAAACTCCAATGCGTTTCCATGGCAAGCATCCTAAACCAATATATTGGACCCCAGAAACAGTAATACAATACTTTCGGTCCATTATCTTCCTCCACAGCCTTGTTAGAGGCTTCAATATTCCCTTCCTCCACCATAACTCTTAACTAAAATAAATCACGATCCAGGTCAACTCTGTTTCTAGGACATGAATATTCCATCAACTAAACACCAGGATGAGATTCCAAGAACAATAATGAATCTGCTAAAAAAATTCAGATGCGGTGAAAAAGATGGAAAACCAGGTAATAAACCAGAGTTCCCTAGATGGGTCTCTTAAGTTTTTGGAAACTAACAACAAGAACTTGTAATTTTGTTTACAAGGGTTACAGTTTTTTCAGTTGAAGAAATTTTCTTACACCCTTATAACAATGCAATCTCGAGAAGGACAAGACCAATATTGTGTCGAAGAAATATGTATTATCTAACTGTGTAAACCAGATCAGAGAGACAATGGTTTTAAGGTAGAAGAAGGCTTCTCTTTAGTACAGATTTGTTTTGACCGGCTAGACAGTAAAACCCTCCCTTGCATTTCTGATCCGTTCCATAAAAAAACAAATTAAATTCGCCCTTGGGACATTTTTTCCTTGTGATCAAACAAAACTAAAATGTTTACGTCATTTAAACTAAGACGTGGCAGAATCCAATTGGACGCTTGGATTTGGCACGCACTAGTAGTATGGAGTTGGTTACCACTACTTACAAAATACTTATGTTTAAATAATCACAATATAAATGAGTACATCACAAAATATAATCAAATTATGACAGTAAAAATGAACTAATAATAGATACAATTTAGATTAAACTTAACAAATTAAATTAATTGAACTAATAGTAGATACAAAACACAATATAAACATATGTCTTGGAACTAATGATGAAATACTGACACAATAATATAATTTGATTAAATTAATGCCTTTTGGTTTTAGTAGAAAAAGTTTTTGGAATTTATCAAAATAAATAATATCAATAACTTGATCCAAAAGATTCTCTTTTGGTTTGTTTGATAATGATCATATTTATGATGATGAGCTTTGTTGTGAACTGGAATTCAAATGTTTGGGAAGCATATTATACATAGCAGAATGCACCATCTTAATTATCATATTCTCTAAGCCATTGTAGAGGCATGAAGTAACGTTGAATTTGCCACCATGTCATGAGCATAATGATGTATGCCATTGGGAAAGCAAAGCAGGCTATCATTCTCTGCTACACAAGCTTGAAAGTTAATTTGAATGATTCTTGTTAAAACTTATCATCAACGCTGTGAATCAGAGATGCCAACTCAATGTTGTCGGGCTCTGAGGTTTCAGCCTCGTCCTTGGTACTCAACACGAAAGCGTTGGGGTCACCTTTGGGTACCAAAAACAATAGACATAGTGGAGAAACTCTCAGTATGTTTCGGATCAATATAGCGAGCCAGAGATCCTCGAATTTTATCCTTGTAACATTCAACACATGAAGCAGCAAGCCACCACCCCACGAAGATGAAAGATCTCCGAAGTTACTGATTGACATGAGCAAAGCAAAAAAAGTGCCCTCAATACCTGAAGGGCAAAGCTTGGAACAAAGCACAAGGAGGGGCATCCATTTGAGGCGATAAATCATTTGAGAAACAGCTTCACCGATCACAATGAAAAGATAATCCGGTATGCCGAATCTCAAATTCATTCGTTGCACCAACATCAGGTCTAGCATTCCTGCTAAACCAAACAGCAGTTGTGTCCAGAACAGCATGTCTCGCAAGGACTGATTCTTCAGCACATTTTGGTACAGTAATGCCCCCAAGAAGGAACCGATAGCACCCATTGAGAAAATGTAACCAACAGCCTCCTGCAAAAACCAGAGAAATTGATGACAGAGTATATAAACATATATACACACACATACACACGGTTGTCTTCAGGATTAGACTAGACTACCCCAATGCAGAATCGTATACCTTAGAGAAAGATGGGCCCTCCTTCGAGTCTGTGTACCAATAAAACAACCCTTCATTTATATTCAAGCTCACCGTTGTGGATATATACATATATAAACATGGCCTCCAAACATCAGGACCTTTCAAGGTTGTCCACATAGATTTGGCAGCATCATGGAACTTCTGGTTTACCTGAATGAGGAAGAGAATATTAAGGTATGAAAACTACCTGAATGAGGAAGAGAATATTAAGGTATGAAAACTAGAGCAACCAAGGGTCAATTGTAAAAGCCGAACAACACCTCATTGTAGGCAAAGTTGGACACTTGGGGCTCGGAAAGCAGAATCCCAACTAAAGATATAAGTGCAGAGGGAAGAGTCAGCAATCCGAACACCCCCTGCCAAGGAACAAGATAAATCCTTAGCCTTTATGTACATTAGGCAGCAGAGAAAAAGAAAATCCCTTGAAAAACGAAGAAATATAGCAGAAATCGACTAGAAAAATCAAACAGAAGCCAACCTTTGGACCAATTAGGTGTATAAAAACACCACTAATAGAGAATCCCAGTAATCCACCAAAAGAGTAGCTCAAAGTACACAAGCTTTGCATGTCAGCTGCACGAGAAGGGTGACTAATGCTGTTCTGTGCAACACAAGCATCAACAGTCACATCAGCTACAGCTCCCGCTAAATTTCCTGCTGTTAATGCCAGGATGGCAAAAACCAGTTGCAGCTTGCTGTGCAGTGATATGAAAAGCATTGAAACTACACCAAGCATACCTGAGATTAACATTTACAAGTTAATGAATGGAGAATCAGAAGACTGCGTCAAATAATAATCATTATAACCAATCGTTTTATTCCATTTCCATTTCCTAATTAGTTTCCCACCATAATTAAACAAAACCAATTTCCATCTCAGGATAATGAGATCTAGTTTATTCGAATATCGTTATACTCAGACCACACATGGACCTTTAGAGAACCACACCCCCAGCTTCTTAAGTCCACTGGAATATACAGGAAGAAATGGACAAGATTTTATCAATAATAGGCACCAGATCTGGCAGTAACTATGGTAATATCAGATAGGCAATGAAAGAAGAGGGAGAAATAGAATGTGTGGCTTACCTGATAAAATGAAGTAAGGCCGTCTTCGATAACCCATTATTGGAACAACATCAGTGAGAAGCCCCCAAATAGGCTTGATAATCCAAGGGATGTAAGTAATCCCTGAATAAACCTGAGCCTCGGAAGGCTGCACCCTCTGAACATCCTTCATGTAATACTCTGTGCCGATGCGAGAAAGAGCCCCTCCCAACCCCTGATTTATCCCATAAATCGATACAACTCCAAATACGAAGCTCCAATGCATTTCAACTGCAAGCATCCTAAACCAATATATGGGACCCCAAAAACAGTAACATACTCCTTTGGGTCCATCATCTTCCTCCACAGCCTTCCTACAGGCGTCTTCTATATTCTCTTCTTCCACCATATATATGTTATAGCTCACTCCAAATCAACAATGACCTTGGTCAAGCTCAGGTTGGTCATGTATATCCGATCAACAGCAGCGATTCCTAGAACAATGTTGAGCCTTCTAAATTTTTATATGAAGAAAAAGATTGGAAAACGAGTTGACAAATAAAAGAAGTTCCCAAAATGGATTACATGAACTTTCTTACACCTTATATATATCAACGAATGTAATAAAAAAAAAATAACTCTTTCGTCTAAATATAGGTCTCAAGTAGATGAGATCGTTTTCTAGATGAAAGAAGGTCCTCTAAAAACCAGATTTGACCAAACCCCACTTTTTTTTGGTACAAAAAACCTGATTTCTTCATAAAAGATGAAAAGAATTTTTTTTTTTAAATATATAGTTTATTGAGAGTTTTTACGTTCAATTTTTTTTCTTTAATTAACATTGTTTAAATTATATTACTAATGATATTTGGTAAGGTCATGAGTTTTGTCGTTTGTTTTTCCCTGTGATGAGCCCCATAAAAGATGCTCATGTGGCCAATTAGAAAATATTACTGTGCAAGTTGCAACTTGGGTTAGTTTTTGTGGGTGGAGTTTTAAAATCAGTAAATATTTTTCGTATCCACCTCTTATTTAAGAAATATATTATATGATTAATTGGCTAAAATGATAAAAGGTTTTTATTCTTCAGACATGGCAGCATCTATTGTCCCATGCGAACTTGGGACATTGGCATAGATCATAACACTTTATTTCCTTCTTTCTTCATGCTCATGTCCTAAAAAAGGTACCAATGTCCCATGTTTCTGGATGTCGGAAAACAACAAAGTAAGAAAGATTCAAAATAATATTATTATAATGCTATAGTACGTTTCACCCAAATTGCAAAATGGAGACCTTATTAACTATATTTATTTATTGATTCAAATGGTTAGTCCTTGATTAAATAGAATAATAACACTTATGATCCCTCTAGTTTTCCGTTATTCAATTTAAACTTTTTTTTTAAAAAAATTGTACTTCTTTTTAGTTTAGCATATACTCCATATATATAAAGTATCTGGCTCCTAGGATTTGATGTCAAGAGCCTTGGAACTTTATGTTATAATACTAGTACCTAGTACCTATGATGGCTTTAGCAGCATGGTCTTAATATCTGTTAGTTGGATTGGTTCATAACTTTAAATAAGTTACCCTAACTCTTATTAAATGACTTCAATATTTTTTTTTTTAAAAACCCAAATTGTACGAAGACAAAACTGGCACAGATTGAATTATCCAAGTTGTGATAAAAATAATGCTGGAGCATTTACTTGATATTTTCAAATGTGGAGAAAAGGCCCAGCCCGATGCCAGAAAGGATGAGGTAACCAAAACATGTTATTTTTAGTTCTGGAAATGTTTCGTTCACATTGACAGTGAAGCAGTGAAAGATAACACAAGCCTAAAATAAAATTTATTAAGGCCAATATTCCCCACCCACCAACCATCAATACCTGGATGAAGAACAGTTTATGGGGAAAAATAATGACCCTTCAGAAATGACAGCAGTCAAGATCGTATAGTGTTGTGAACTAGTCATTGTGTACAATAAAGAAATGAATATATAAGGACGGTCAGTTTTGGGAATCCCAACATGAAAAAAGCCCCATTAATATACTTTTCAGACCAATACCTGTAGTAATAATATCCACCCAAAATGTATTGTATTTCTACTTATCTAAAATGATGTAGTAAATCAACTTGCAATGATTATATAAATGAATGTCTTTTCTGCAAGCACGAACCAGTAGCGGCAAATACAAATTATTGGTGTCTATGCAACTTAAATCCTCATTAGCATTGTTGTAATTATATGGATTTCCAAGCATCATTTGTTTTGTACCAATGGTACTTCAGGCGCAAATAGGTCACATAATGGCCTGATTCCAGCAAAATTAGTATTCTGCACAACTATCAGATTTCTCATATCCTGCATGTTTATAATATTAGAGGATAGTCGATATCTATGAGAAAGAGAACGGCAAATCTTGATTTTTCTTTCCCACTAACGTAGGGGAGTCATAATGATTTTGTTTTGCTCATTATATTTATAATATTAGATAATGCATGTTTGCAGTTTACGTATTAAAAGTTTTGTTAAATGAATTATTATATCTAATATAAAATATCGTCTAACCAATAGTTTAATTATTAAAAGCGTAAAGATACTAATTAGTTAAAGTAACTTTGTCATATCGGGGTGGAATCTAAGTTTTGAATAAAATCTTAATTTGTAAATTTTATTAAATTATGGTTAATTTTTATTTTGGCTATTTAATTAAAAAAAGTTAGAGTTTGATAATTAAATTATTTAAAAAGTTTTTTATATAAGTCGCTTGGCTGTTAAGTTTTTCTTTTTAAAAAATGTTTCGTGAGCAAGCTTTATGTGACAATTTGACAATCAATACGGTAGATCAATACCCATCAACGAGTAAAAAAACATCGCGTAGATCTAACTCAATATAACAGCCAATGTTAGAGATCAAAAAAAAAAAGTTGCTTGAGTTTTGATTTATAAATTCATGACGTTCGAAGTTGTTTCATGAAAAGAAAAATCGAACTATAAAAGAGAAGAGGAAAGAGAGCTTCTAATTATTGTAGGCAGTGCGAATAAACCAAATTGTATAACATCGATTTTAACAATATAATGACTTAAATGAAAGCTTTTGAATAGTTTAGTGATCAAATTGTTACTCTTTTTGACTAAATGATCAAAATAAAAAATTATTTATAATTTAATGACTAATTATGTAATTTAGCCATAAATTAAAAACTCAAATCTACCGTATGAAATGAGTAGTTTCGGACCCTTTGACACCCATCTGGTCACAGTGCAAAAGTAGCAGCGTAAATGTTTTTTTTTTTTTTCTTTGGCTCAAAGAGGAAAGCCACGAGTGGGTCCTGCGCTGTCTATTAACAAAAAATATTAGATGAAGCAAATGACGAGAAGTCCAAATGTAAAGCAACAGATGTGAAGATGTGGAACCAAGGCTGCGACTTGTTTGGTGAACTTTCTTTTCCTTTTCTCTGAGAAAATGTGTGGTTACGAGTAGAGCAACCTTCCCGCAAGCAACCCCCACCCTCCCAATTTCATAGCACGATTTCTCTCTTTTCTAAGCATTTCCCCCCTCTTCTTTTTCCTTTTGGATACCGGAATTTACTCTACCCATTATCATGGCTCTATCTTTGAGTCCATGTCTCCCTCACACTACTTATCTGTCTAAGCCACTTTCCACCTCAAAACTAACAACCATAAGCGTAAGTTTCAACAACCCATTACTTGGTTTTAAACCAGTGAACTTGAGAAACAACCAGGTGAGATGCCATGCAGTGACTGATTTGAAGAGCGCATCTTCTCTGGATCAGAGCAAAGGAGAAGGTGATGATCGTAGTGAGGAGGAAAGCAAAGGGGATAGGATTGTGGCGGATTATAATTGGACTGAGGAGTGGTACCCACTTTACCTCACCAAGGATGTACCTGATGATGCTCCTCTTGGTCTCACTGTGTTTGACCAGCAGCTCGTATTGTATAAAGATGGCAAGGGGGTGCTTCACTGTTATCAAGATCGATGCCCCCACAGGTAATCCCTTGCCACTTTCATCTCTAACCTACCATTTGTAAGCATGCAATTATTCATGGGACCTGTTTGAGTTGAAAACTTGAGCTTCATATTAAATGATTTTTGACCTTAGGTCTTCTTGATTTAAGGTTAGCCAAGCTATCTGAAGGTCAATTGATCGATGGTAGACTTGAATGCCTGTACCATGGTTGGCAATTTGAAGGCAATGGAAAATGTGTCAAGATACCTCAGGTCTGCATGTACTTAAAGTTTTTTAGTTACTTCATTAGAGTGCATTAAGCTACCATATGTTGATAAGACTTTCTCACAACAGATTCCAGCTGATGCCAAAATTCCTCGTTCAGTTTGCGTTAAGACATATTATGTGAAAGAGTCCCAAGGAGTTGTATGGGTATGGATGTCACAGACGACTCCACCGAACCCTGAAAAACTACCATGGTTCGAGAACTTCGCCAGACCAGGGTTTCAAGACACTTCAACTATCCATGAACTTCCATACGACCACTCCATTCTCCTTGAGAACCTCATGGATCCTGCACATATCCCTATCTCTCATGATAGAACTGATTGGACTGCTAAAAGGGAAGATGCTCAGGCGCTTCTCTTTGAGGTAACAGAACGTACGGATAGAGGATTCGCTGGCTGGTGGGGTAAAGAAAAAGATGGATCCATGCCCAACTTCTTACGCTTTGATGCACCATGTGTTCTTCAGAATAACAGAGAACTGGTTGATAAAGATGGAGAAAAACACTACTTTACAGGTCTCTTCCTTTGCAGACCAACTGGACAAGGGAAATCTATGCTTATTGTTAGGTTTGGAGGAACCAAAAGATCTCCATTGGCGAAGCTATTCCCTAAATGGTATTTCCATCAGAATGCAAGCAAGGTCTTCGAGCAAGATATGGGATTTTTGTCATCCCAGAATGAGGTACTCATGAAAGAAAAGGTTCCCACAAAAGAGTTGTACATTAATTTGAAGTCCTCGGATACATGGGTTGCTGAATACAGGAAGTGGATGGATAAAGTTGGGCATGGAATGCCTTACTATTTTGGTCACAGCACCTTATCTCCACCTAAACTACCTGCAGTGGTAGAACATGCACCGGCAGGACTCATTGCTGGAGTTTCGGCATCTTCACCAGCTAAAGGTGGGATTGGAACAATGCATGCTCCCAATTTGGCTAACCGATATTTCCGCCATGTGATCCATTGCAAGGGTTGCAGTAGTGTAGTCAAAGCTTTTACAGCTTGGAAAAATGGGCTTAGTGCAGCAGCTCTAGTGCTTACTGCATTAGCAATTCTAGCATCCAGCAGACAGTGGAAGACCTTTCTTCTTCTATCCGCAACATTGTGCTTGGGTGGAGCCTATGCATGCTCCACTGCAGTCGCAATGAACACAACAAACTTCATAAGAGTACATAGGAGATTGTAATTTTGGAACCAGCGAATACCATCTCATATGAATCATTTCCCTTTTATTTTCATAGACAAAATCGCACACGTCCATATACTTTAAGATGTAGGTGTTGTTGGCAGTTCATGTTAATTTCTTCTGATTGCATCCAAATCCTATTGTTACTTGTTTCCCTTTTCTTTTCAAAGAACAGAAGAGTCAATTTAAGACTGTTTACAGCAGGTGTGATCTAGTGTAATCGTTCAACTAAATTATAGATTACACGAGCAAAAAGAAATGTAACATGACCCAAATTTAGAATGTACCCAATTTTCTTTTTCTTTTATTAAAAAACTCATACTCCACACTCATGTTCGAATATTAATCAAATACAAATGATTGAACATGGATGCCTAAAGAAAAATGAAATGAAAAATAGGCAAAAATGAATATTCTCTTCTCGCATGTAAACACAAAACTCAACTAGTGTCGTGCAAAATTGAAATACTCTCATAAAAACAATATTGACATGGCAAATCCAGTTAACCAAACTTCGCTGCTAGAACGTATGAAGATCTGTAAACTGTAATCTAGGAACAAGCCTATCACTTATGAGATGCATTAATCCCCTGGCTAGGCACCAAATTCAATCAGTGGGATCTGGGAACTGATACGTGCATTCTAACCAACTAGTAGCGTAGTCCAACATTGGAGCTGAAAGACAATGGTGGCTCTTCTGGATAGAGTAGTTTCCGAGCTCTGGGCTTGCTGGATGACAACATGCAAGATGAACTTCTCTCACCAGTGGTGATCTCGGAAGAATTTGGTAATCCAGGACTAGCATCAGTACCCAAGTTTGTAGTCCTGTGTTGGAACTCCACATCTGATTCAACTTCATTTAGCGTCTAAAACAGGCAGAAAAATAGTTTCAGTCAAAAGAGACAAACGTCATAATATGAAAGCTTAATAGTACAAGAACTAGTAAAAGATGAAATATGGATGGATGTCATAAGAGTTAAACTTACTTCCCTCAACATTAACAAATTAAAGTAACTACAAACCTTAACAGCTTGCCTCAAAACACGCAACACTTCTTTTGCGTGCTTTCGTCTTGCAACAACCTCGTCCTGCTCCTGCAACAGCTCTTTGAAAAGGATCTCTCTGCATATCCAAAGGTTCAGACTTCAGTAACAACATGCATACAGAAATCTCCACAACAGTAACAATGAAAAGGGGGAAGAAAGAGAGAACAACATTCATATAAGTGCAAGAATTTTGCATTAATTATTACTGCAAAAGCACATCTTTCACTCGTACATTCCTAAAAATAGAATTAAATAATGTCAGATGATAGAACTATTCCATCATTACCCTTTTCTGTTTGTATACATTGATTTCCAATCTAATTTTTGGGCAATTAAAACACCAATATCTTCATGACCAACATTATTTCAAGCGTTCATATAAAAAAATAACGTCAACCACAACTACCGAGAGGCAAATAAACTTTTTTTTTTCATTTACCTATTCTGCAAGTTGAAAACTAAAACATGAGATACTTTAAAACACCATCAACCAAAAGAGACATACCGGTACAATATTTGTATAAAAGTGTTATGAAGGTTTCTTTTTGTATGATTGACCTGAATTGATAAAAAGGGGGAAAATATTTTAGATTCGTCAGAATAATAAGTTTAAACTTGAGCAATAGGAGAGGAAAACGAAACGGTATTACCAGAAAGTGCATTATAGCCTTTGGCACTAAGTCTTGAATGTTCTTCCGGACTATATCAAAGTAGGATTTGACAAGTATTCTGGTGATAATTATTTCTGTAGCTTCATTCTCTGACATTTCAAGTGGTCTTAAGATTGACGGAGGCTGAGATCACCAAGGGAAAACATGAAGGAAGTGAATTTAGTACAGGCAAGATATGTTGCTATAAAGAAAAACAAAGTCATCAACACTTTCCCACACACAAGTGCAAGGCTTTAAAATGTATAGATACCTCTCTCAGTTGGATTGTTGATGACATATTCTCTGCATCATGAAGAGTTTCTTCAGGAGATTCAATAGCAGCAGTCCCTCTAGATGATGCCTTGCTCCCAAATATGGAAGAAATGCCCCAACTCCTTGTAGATAAACTGCCACCTAAATAAAAGTTACCTAAGTTGATGCTTATTAAAGAACAGCCCTAAAAAACTGTCCATGCGAAGGCCTATGGGTATCATCTATATGAACGTCGCAAACTCACTTAGAAGATTCAGAAATAATGGTAAAACTATTTGTGGAAATATAAAATTATTTGAATTTTCTATGGTGTTAAATTTGGATCCTTCCTTCCATTGTTCTTGGCAATGTAAATACTATACTAATGAGTTTTTTCTTTGAAGCATATAACACAGAATAGTGCAGCAGTCTCTGCAAGGGACATTAACCATAAGAATAAGATGTTTCAACAGAATGTATCACAATATACACCCATCTCATACTATATCTTCAGCCAAGTGGAATGTTATCATACATACACAGATCTTGAAATTGCAGTGCTCTGTTGATACACTGAAACATTCCAACCCGGATCAATCATAAACACACAGCCCGAATTTCATGTTTTGTTTTCAAGATGTAAAAGAAAAAGCATCATATTTTCAGCCACTGCAATTCTCTTATCATAAAAAGATCAGTCAATCAGTCATACTAGAATCATGTGAGAAAGAAAACAAAAATAAATGAGAAACAAACAAACTTGGACTGGTCTTCAGTAAAGAGTAAATTACCAGTTAATACGGGTCGCCCATTATTTGACTGAGGATGATTTCCCTGCCAAAATGCCATCATATATTAAGTGCTTAAAAAGTAAATGATAAGCATGGTTTATACTTCCAGATGTTTACAGTTCTACCACCAAGATGTTACCTCCGTCTGAACCATGATGGAATAATTACCCTTAGCTTACAATTGGTCCTCACAAAAATATTAAAGGATTCCTATGTGATAAAGCATAATGGTATTCTCCTACTATGTTAGAAGGGTTTCACTTGCATATATGAACGAAGGTCGGTGTGATGCATTGAAGACCAATACACTAAGGATCAACGGTCAACCGTTCTCACTCAAAGTAATTGCATGCATCTAATGCTAAAAAGTATATGAACTAGATAGATAAGGGTAAGTGCTTCAAATAATCAAGGGCTGAGAATAAGACTCGTTTTAGTACTTCAAGGAGATACATCTAGGGGCATGAATGGAGCTTGTTTGTTAGGGTGCTAAAAAAGAATATTCATTTATTACCAACTAAGATATCTTCACACAGACAGATAAGAAACCTAATATATCATAAGACAAAGCCTGAAGCTTGGAGAGCTTTATGTTCATTTCTAGCAATTTCCTTCTAGTCTACTTCCTCCCAAATGAAGTCTTACAAAAAAAAAAAAAAAAAAAAAAGGTAAAATAAAAATGTAAAAACAGACACCTGGTTAGAAACACCATTCAAAACTGATCGAGGAGCAGCAGTTTGGGAGAACTGGCCCTTGTCAGATATAGGTACCTTTTCAGCATCAGCTCTCTCCTGAATGATAAAAAGATCAAGTAAATGCGTCTATATCATGTATAAAGTTAACAATATATACCCATTATTGTTGCAGAACAACAAATCAACCAAAAAAAAGAACTTGAGAAGTCATGATAGAATCATGCAGTCGTCAATTCAGAGTGGTAAATTATTACATGCGAATCAACCTTAGATTTCAAAACAATTATTTTCTATTCATTTCTGTAATAATAGAATAGATGTTATAAAATGTACTTTAATACAATTTCACATCCCTCCAGAAAATTCAGATTCAACTGTCAGTCAGTCTCACAAGGGAGGATGAATGTTGAACCGAAGTGAGCAATATAAAACTATAACTCCATGCTAAAGGGCTAACTTCCCACACATTGGTCCAACTGAAATAACATCTATACCTTTGATGATCTCATCTGCTGCACGGCAAGCTCAACAGCTTTGTTCCCACCAATAAAACTTGGATGTGAAGAATTTATATAATCCATCTGATATTAAAGAAAATGAAAACAAAAAATTTGTAATCATGCATTATAGAATATTTCAAAAATATGATTCTAATAGAAGGTAGCTTATATCTTGGTGGGTGAATCACAAAATGGTCCGTAAAAATTAGATCTGAAACCTATACTAGTCAAATCAACTGAGGTATAGTTGCTTTCTGTGAGAGATGGAAAAAAAGATCATATCAAATAAATTGAATCATGAAAGCAGAAAAAATCATACCTACTAGGAACAGATAAAAGCTGATAGTTGGTGCTAAATTTTTTGTACTAAAGAGGGTGCTAATCAAATCCCATCTAAACAAAAGAGCATGAATAATTGGAAACTGATTATATAACAACATCAGTGAAGTAAAGTAGAAAAAGAGCATTGCTTGCAAAGGTTCACACACAAATGATGACTGAAATGAAATTACAGAATCACTAAACAGGGCTCGAATTTTCATCAAGCATTTTCGATTTTTTTTTTTTTTTTTTTTTTTGTTTCTTACTAAGCTTCTTCTAGGTCCAATATATTTCCATAAGGGATCCACATGTCATAAATGCAACCACATGCATATCCACGAGTAGACCCTAGGTTTCTAGAAACTCCTTACAATGTCATTTTTTTGGGAACCCAATAGATATTGCTGCATACACACTAACTCCTACCTTATTCTAGATATCATATAAAGAAAGGAAAACAAGAAATAAATAACCTCCATCTCAATGAGATTTCGTATCATTGTCTCAGCAGGCTTAGCAGCAGCATCTAAAAACTTTCTTACAACGTCATTTATGTGTCTTCTTAACGATGGGAACCTCTTCAATCCAGTTGATTCACAAGCCTGGCAAATCTGTTGCACAAAATTCTCTCTATTCACCATATCCACATATTAAACTCATAATTTAATTAGGTAAAAGATCCCAGTACTATATGAAGTACTATTCTCACCTTTATCAGTTCATCATAGACAATCCATAGACACTGATGACAAGGGTCTGACAACTGAGCAATTTGTCTTCTAACCAAAACCTCAAATGGAACCTAAACCCAGCGAAATACATGATTTATAAGATCCACTGGTTTCAACAATTGGTTAAGTTTCAACCAATCACTGTCATACTCACCTCTGGGATAAATAGAACATTTCTTAGACCAGAGGAATTTCTAAGGGCATACACAATATCCTCGTCAGTCAACTTTTCACAAGGGTCCACTTCCTGTAAAAAAGAAGCTAATCTCCTAGTTCTCAAGCAGGGAAAATTCCAGACAACACAAAAAGATAGAGCATCAATTACATAAGAGCTTTAGAAAGACAGACTCATAACCTCCAAGAGCTTCACAAACATTGACTGAAAAAGGTAGTGGATCCTGGCTCCTCCAAACAATTCTTTAGTTGACATGTCCGGACTTTTTCCATCAACCATAGCAGAAAAATCTTTCCAACAATGAGAAAAATAAAAACAAAATAGAAAACTTAGCAACAGCAGAAAATTTAGTGAGCAACATTCCGCTGTCCCACTTGAAATTAGAAGGCAACATATACAAATATAAAAGATAATAAGTGTAATATATATTTTTTGAAACGCTAAAAATGGAACATATAGGGAAAAAAAACCTCACCGTCACAGTATCTTCTAAGAATGTGCAATAAGGCTGCTCCTTGCTCTGCCTGGATGTGGACATGAGTAATAATCAGATATAACTAATTTAACAAAAAAGAAAATTCAGTTCTCTAAGAAATATGCTCGGCTTTATTGAGGCAAAGTCATGAACATGAAGGTGTAAGGGTAAGTATACTAAAAAAATAAGCAGCCATCACCAAATAGCAAGAACTAATTATATAGACCTCAACCTCAGCTTTAATAGAACATTTGTTCCGTTTCATACAAGGAGAACAGGAAACTCGATGATGCTTAACTCCCAGATAACAACTTAGGCATCATGCAACATTCTTGAATATGTTTTACAGCTTGTTAAACATACAGCTTAAAATTTAATGGTAATACATGGAGTAGTGATTAAAAGTCACTACAAACCTAAACTCAGAAAATGTAGGCTAGTACCACTAACATTTCCCAAACTGTGACAACTTACCTTTGATTCCACAACATCTCCATAAGTCTGCAGCTCTTTTATAGCTGCATGCATACGAGAGTTTAGCACAGCCTTCAAGCGTGGGAGATCCTTTCTAATATGCTGCTCTAGAATCTGGAAAGCGATAAATCAATCACAAAAATCGAGAAGTATAACAAGTGCAATAAGAAATAAGATATATATAATTGTTAAAAGACTTAGGAGCTCAATGAAAAACTGTCATAAACCAACCTGATTCAGCTTCTTCGCCAATTGAGGAATGCCACAATGATTAGAAACACTATTATACACCTTCAATACATATGTTTCAAGAAAAATCAACATGTTCAGATTTTATGGGAATTAGGTGACCTTGAAGGCAAAATTCTATTTGAGAGATGAAAAGTACAGGATGATCATGAAAGAACTGCTCCTCATAAGCAAGTGCTTCTTGAATGCTACGGTTTTTATTAATATCCTGTAGCGCACAACAAAACAGTTGTCAGCTTCACCTATTCAACGAATCTGAGAAGTTCAAAAGAAAAAAAGGCTGATTATTTAAAAATAATAAGAAGAAAAAAAGTTGTCTCCCCATGCATGGCCATATCACAGCATCCTTAATAGGCTCTTACCCATTTTATAATCATATTGTTCAAAAAGGCCTAATCACCCAAATCTGGTTACTACAAAGTTTACTCTAAAGCATTTATAAAGGAAAGAATCTACCAAAAATGCTACAAAAAAGAAACAAACACATAGGCACCATAATTGTCCCAATACAATGGAGGGATTGCATATAAACTACACCGAAGCTGCCAACTGCAGCCTTTAGTAATTATACCTCCTGGCAGCGATTCACAACACCGACATAACCAAGTTTAAGTGGAACCACCTTTCCAAGCAAGAAGTTACAGGCATTAGTTCCCCTGTCCATAATATCAAGCTGCACAGAAAGATTGTGATAGTAATTTAGTGAGGAAGAAAAAAATAGCAAGGGACGAGACAGATCAAATCAATTATTAAATTTCTCTTCTTTCCAAAAAAGAGACAATACAAACCTTGGTGATTACACCAACTGTCCGAGAACCTGAAAAAACATATGTCAATCTATTGGAATAGAACTCATACATTCAGACATGAACTAAAAGTGTTCTGATTACCAGTTGGATCAGCTAATTTAGCTATCTGTAGTGCATCAGATGTAGCTAAATCAGAATTCGCCGGGCTGACAGCTAATATGATACAATTTTCATTGTTGATATGTGCCATAATCATTCTCCTAATTCTTGCTTCGATATCACTAGGTTGATCCCCCACAGGGACCTTGGTAATGCCAGGTAAGTCGATAAGAGTCATGTTAAGAACATTGGGAGAGGAAATTTTTAATCGAATCTGTTTTTCTGAAACCCCTTTGTTACAACCTGCTTCTCTTTCAGTCTCAGCCTAAACAAGTTTAATGATAAAAATAGAAGAAATGTTCACAAAGAGAGTAACAATTTTCAAATTTTGCAAATATTATAATCTAAACATCAATTTTGATAATCCAACCAGCTTAAAAGTTGCCAAATATTAAAAATATATATTGAAAGTTAAAAACAGATAACGGGACCTGAATTTCTCGACGAATTTGCGAGAAATCGTAAAAGCGGCGGCCGGGTAAGTGGCGAAACTCGCCCCACTCGATTCTATCATCATCTGAATTCGGAGAACGGTTTTCTAACATTAAAACAAGCGGTCTTCGAGTACAAATATCGCATCCTCGAGGCAGAAAATCGCGGCCAACAAGGGCCTCCAGCACACTCGATTTACCGCTGCTCTGACTCCCAACCACCGCCACTTGCGGTACCGAAATATCGGACAACTCGGTACCAGAAGAAGCAAGTATGTCATGAAGTTTATTGATCACCGGAATCAACGACGAACCGATAGTTGCCACAGTTTTTGTAAGAGTCGACATTTTGTTGTTGGGTTTCACTGCTTCGTCCATTCAAATCAGAACTTAAAGAAAAAAAAATAAAAAGAAGAAACCACCCAAAAGAATCAGAAAATAAGAAACAAACGGAAAGAAGCTTTTGAAAGAGTGAAAAGGAAGATTGAGTTTCTTGGAGAAAAACTCAAAATTTTTAAGTAGAGTAGTAAATGGTAATGATAAGGACTAAGTAGTACTAATTAAAAGTTAGGTTTAATTTAAAAATTACCCCTTAAGCTATACCCGTTTTTCCAAATAGGTATTTAAACGTTTTTTGTCAATTTGGGTACTTTGCCGTTACCCATTTAACCTCAGACCTTAACGCCGTTGGTCCAAAAAACTTTTAGTCCAATGAGAAGCTGCCACATCACCATCCACCTATATTTTTTAAAATTTTACATGAAAATAAAAAATGGGGAAAAATAAAAAATTATTTTTAATTAAATTTATTATAGTAATTAATAAATTTTTACCTTCTTCTCGTTTCTGCACTTCCAAAATTCCAATCTGTGTTCATCTACCAATTCCATCTCTTTTTTCCAACGATTCGATTAGGGTTTTGTTGTTTTCAAAATGGCATCATATTCCTTTCCCCATCTAAACCCTCTAAATTTTAATTACTGAAAGCAAACAAATGGGAAAGGTTACAGGGAAGGAGATGGATTTGAGGAAGAATTAATAGTTTTTTTAATTATTATTGTTATAAATTTAATTAAAAATATATTTTTCTTTTTTCCAGTTTTTTAAAATCTTATGTAAAAAAATTAAAAAATTACGGGTAGATGATGATGGCATGGCAGCTTCTGATTGGGAAATTTTTTTGGACTAACGGGGTTAAGGTCTAGGGTTAAATGCGCAAATTTGAATATCCAATGTGTCCAAAAAAGTTTATTTAAGAAAATGGGTACAACTGGAGGAGTGACGCAGTGATTGAGTGAACCTCTCAAAGGATAAAAATGTTAGCCAAGTAATTTAGTGAAATTAAATTCCGTGCATTTGCGGCGTTGATGCCTTAATGTAACCGTTACAGGATATTGACATGATCTTTATAGTATATTCTGCATGAATTTATTTATGGATCTTCTCACAATAATTAAAAATTCTAATTATACGTATATGGCACACAAAGACAGCAGGAGCATCAATTTTCAAATGAAAAAAAATGTCCCAACAGAAAAGGAGAGAAGAAGCCAAATCTAATTTAAGTTCATTTTTTCCCTTTTTTATGGGTTAAAATCTATTACCAAACAATGCATAATTTGTAACTAGTCCGACATAAATATTACATAATATCAAAACTTTAGCCACTTTTTCTCTTTTTCTTTGCTAACGACTGCATTTGATGCTGAGGCATGAACTGCTTCAGCCTCCGCCAAAGCCTTGCAAGTCTCGATTAATTTCCTCATGGCAGCCTCGTAAACAGCTTTTTCATTTCTATTTCTGCTTGCCATTTCCTCGAGCTTTACAACTCGTAACTTTAGTTCCTTCACTTCATCATCATAAGCAACCAATGCCTTTCTATCAACTTTCTTCTCCTCTCCTGAGCCTTTCTTTTGTTGTTTCTTTGTTGATCCACCATTTACAGCCTCACTATGCATTGCAAGTTGGTTATTGATGAGGCTAAAAACATCTGGTCTTGATTCCTCTTCTTCTTTAGCAGCCCGAGCGGCTTCAGCGAATTTCTTCTCACGCTTTCTCTTACCACCTCTGCTTCGTTTCTTCCCTTTTTTCTCTTTATCCTCATCGTTCTCATGAGTCTCCAGAGCATGATCAAGTGATAGCTTAAGAGGAAGGACTTTAACTGAGATCGGATTTAACATTCCCTGGCCAGATGCACCTAAACCCATCCCTTCACGGTAACCCATATTGGCCATCATCTTAGAAGCTACACCCCTGGTATGATTTTCCCACTTAGCAAAGATGGTAGTTTCTTTCTGGATACCTTTCTGTAGAGCAGTGCTTTCAAGAAAACCTAAACCCTTTGGGCTCTCCTCTTCGTAGTCACTAGAATCAGATTCTTCAGAGCTTAGTTCACTTTCTTCATCATCACTTATTTGTGCATATTCAGATAATGTCAAAGCTTCTATCCCAAGCTCTGCAGAGCTTCCATCATCCCGGAAAACAACCTTCCCCGTTCTGAGTTCATCATTCCATGATTCAAGTTCAGCTTCCCTCCAGATGCCAACTTTACTATCAGGGACTGCCCAAATACTGGACCCAACCATCGATGGCTCCCACATGGTTGGAGTATACTTCTTCAGCGAAGATAATGGGACATCCACTCCTGTGGAGATATTAATGTTAACTCTGATCTATTGGAAGCAACTGTTATAAAAGGAAAAAGTGAAAAATGATGCTCCAGATGCTGTAATAAGAAAGGAGAGGAATGATACTGTACAAAAGGTTAGGGCCTCCAGATGGCTCCATATCCATACCAAAATCAACTTCATGCATGAAATGTTTTGTATATGCTGTATTGCTAAAGACGGCCTGTTAGAGCACACAGCAAGGCTACATATATAATTTAATTCTTATCCCCCAAATAAGTGCCCGACACAGCTAGCCATAAATCCTACATGTCCTTCATATCGAGCAGATTTCTTAGCTCACCATCTACAAATAACAGGGTTTATGAAAAATAACAATTCTTTTATCTTTTGTTTTTCTTATTTTTGCTCAGCCACAATTCTTTTGTCTTATGATGCTTTACATAACATAAGGTGGATGTTTCCTCAAATTCAACTCATATCATGCACTGCCTTGAGCGAAAGAACATGCAGCAAAAATAAATAAATAATAAGAGGAACTTTGGGCTCACAGCCTACTAGTCCTTAAAACAGACTGCAACATACCATGCGATAAGCGGCAATTAGCACCAAATCGACATCTTCGTTGCAGAAAGAACTTGCATATCTGCACTCGGGTGGTCTAGCATTAGTAACTGGAAATAGTAAATGTTGCTTAATTAGCAATAGAGAATAGTTCCTCATTCCTTCACAAAATTACATCAAATTCTTATACAACTCCAACAAACAAGCAACATGAAAAAGAGCAGAAAAAGTCACATAACAATCAATCACAAGACAGTCATCACAGGCTACCTCACTCGAACAACACAGTTATGCAGTTCCTGTACCCCAGCTAGGAATGGACATCCTATTCCCGTATTTGCAAGTTCTCAGATGTCAAATAAACCAAACTCTGTCCCTTTTGCTTTTCATGGTAGCATGAAATATTTTGTTCTATGCTAAATTACTAGAGTCGCATTATGCAATAATAATAAAATAAAAGTTGTCTAACCCCTATATTTTCTCTTCAGAACTTGTCTCACATTTTTGCTTCTTTTTCTTCCAGAAAATTCCATAAATTCCAAAGTCTACAACTACATTATAAATAAAGGTTTCGACTTCAAAGCATAACTTAAATACAAAACCAAAAGAAGTATAATCTAGGAAATCGAGCGAGAGCTTACCAACATATTTTCTGAAGTAGGTGTGAGGAAAGATATCTTCGCAGAACCAGAACCGTTCAATGTGACAACCTGACCATCATACCACCGGCCGTCACTGTAACGGAATCGACATTTCGACCCGACCTGGTAACTCCGATCTTCCTCCAATGGTTCAACTTCTACATCATCTGGGTCAAGAGCCTCCGCTTTAACCTCCTCAACCGCTGCTTGATTCGAAACATTTAACACTGAATCAGCTTCTCGAAGTAAACGCGCGCGCTTAAGATTAAGAAGCCCCTCCTCTGTCTCTTTGATTACCTCAACAAGCTCCTCGTGAACCTAAAAACCAATCAAATGAGAAATAAATTTTAAAGAAAAAAACAATTGAGATTATTTATCGCGAGAAAAATAAAGATTTTATGAGAGGAAAAAGAATAGGGGTTGGGAAGAAATGAGTACCGCGAGGATCTGGGGATTGAAAGGATCAGAAGCGAGAGCATCGTCTAAGGCAGAGAGGGATTCTCTTTGCTCTTTCAATTGAAGCTCCAGCTGGTTCTCTAGAACTCTCTCTTCTTCGTCTGCCATTGTTGTTTTTGCTGCTGCTTTTTTTCCAGCGTTGGAGGAGTTCGATAAATCAATTAAATAGGAAAAATAAGAAAAGCCTTTGATGTCATTTCCGCAAATATGTTAAAATAGGTGGTGATTATGGTGAATTGAAATCAGGGAAAAGAAAAGCTTATTTATTCCACGCTCTTGTCAGGTGCGTGTGTTAAAAAAAAAAAAGTCCTGAGCTTTATTAGGCGGCAAAATTCATAATTCTTAAACAATAAAAACCCTAATTGAAGAAAAACCTAAAGGCAAACTATATGACGGGGTAAAGTACAAAAATATCACTAATCTATTTAGTTTGTTTTATTATTAATTTTTATTTAATCATTAAACTTTAATTTTTTTAGTAACTCTCCTTATTCTTACTATTAGATAAGTGATAATAAGCTTACGCTATCTTTTAATTGATCTAATAATAAATTTAACCATTAATATTTATGAAATTTTTCATTTTAATTCAAATTCTAAAAAGTTCAAAAAATTTAGCCCTTAATGCAAAAAATTGGAATGTGAGCTATAACTTTGTAAATGAAATTACAACACCCATTAGAACTAAAATTATTGGCCATTTCCAAATTGAGGAGTTTTGGAATGAGAATGAAATTGATCTTGTTCAAGCTCGATAGTAAATGATTGTGAATAAAAAAAAATCTTGAACCAAAAAGCAAACCTCTAGTTTGATAGTCGCCAATATCAATGATAGAATAACCTAGTGTTATACTCCTTCCCACCCTATACACGTGTCAGCAGAACATATGGCTTTGACTTTTCTTTTGACTTTGTCTAGAGTTTACAACCTACTCAACCATCCACCTTGACTAAAGGAATATAGACCTTTCGTTTTCATAACCATCCGCTTGGAAAGCCCTCATAGCCTACCCCTCTGCTTTTAGGAATAGGGCAAGCACCTACTTTTTAAATTCGAACACTCATCAAGTGTAAACACATCTTCAAAACCACTTAGACCACCTAGGCATAACAAAATGAACCCCAGTAATGCATGTCCTTCGCATATTGCATAATGGCAGCATCCTTCATAACAACCTACCGCATCACGCTAACAGACAAGGGACTGTAACACCCCTCACTTAATTCGACAACAAATCTGAATAAGAGATGTTATATTTAACACTAAAGTCATCACTTAAACTTATTATTATTTCATTATAACCTAATTAACTTATAATACAAAACATTATGCTTCATACATAATTCACATTATTACTAATAACCCTAAGTACATGTCAAACTAAGTCCAAATTTATATCCTAGAGGGCTTAATTTTGAAGCTTGAGGAGTGGTGTGATCCAAATTGATGTAGAAATCCTTGAATCTTTACTTCTTTTGTCTTTCACTTATGTGTTTAAAACAATCGTGTTAAGCTACGTGAATAGCTTATACTGCGAAGTAACATAAACATAAACATATCGTAAATAGAACTCCAGTATCCCTTTCACCCATCGTAACTCCCAGTTCACTAACCCTATTCCCAACCGAACCCCTAGCCCCTCATCACACCATAATCATATCCTGTATCATTTCATTTATTCATTTTAGTTCATTGGCATTTATCTTCGCATATAATCATATATTAACTTTTCAATTTCCTTTGAATGCATGTATATGTAAGCATTTCTTTTTAATTTCACATGTACTTTCTTTTCACTCTTACATTACTAATTTAATTCTATTTACATATTCATTATTAAATTCATTATACATATTTAAATACCAAAGTATGTCTTATACTCACTCATGAATTTTGACATCCATGACTTACTTCTATTTAAACATAATTATTACAATAATATAACTTAATCAAATAACTTCTAAACTTCATGCATCATAGTATACCTTTAATTTTATATTTTACTTAGTTATTTTATACTAAAATTAAATACTCAAACATCTAAATTAAGGTAAGCAAACATAAATTCAATTAAGAATTTATCTATTCTCTTCGCTTGAACTTAACATTTCTATTTACAATTCAAAGCTTTCTTTTTCCCTTTGCCAACTTTCTCTTCATACATAAATACATGAAACATAATATCATGTTCTCAATAAATCTCTACATGATTTCACTTTCAAATAACATGAAAATATTGAGAAAAATCATAAAATCATACTTTTCTTCTTTACTTTCTCATTACTTTCTTAAGTTTTTTCCTTCACTTTCTTCTTTAACTAAGTAGTTTCCATGATTGAAAATATTTTCATAACACTACGTGAAATACTGGGTGGATTTTGAGCTTTTCAGGTAAGTCAAGCTTGTAGGCTACCTTGCCCACTTTCTTTATAACACGAAACGGTCCCTCATATTGTCGCACCAGTCCTTTATGCAAACCATCATGCCGTAAAATTAGGTGTAGTTTAACAAGGACTGTGTCGCCAACCTGAAATTCCACATCCCTACGATTTTGGTCTGCCCACTTCTTATTACGCTTATTTGCCTTATGTAGACAAGCTCTGGCTAAATCGTTTTGCTCCTGCCAATCCCTCGCGAATCGATAAGCTGCTGGATTTGGTCCCGCATAACGAATTGCAACAGCGTTGGGTGTGAGTGGCTGTTGTCCCGTTACTATTTCAAACGGACTCTGGTTCGTTGCCCCACTTCATTGTAAGTTGTACGAGAATTGAGCCACATCTAACAATTTTGGCCAATCCTTTTGTGTCGCGCTTACGTAATGTCGAAGATACGTCTCTAACAGTGCATTCACCCGTTCAGTTTGCCCATCTGTTTGGGGTGCATGCTGGTAGAGAAGTTCAAGTCCGAGCCCATCAATTTGAATAGCTCTGTCCAAAATCGTCCCGTGAATCGCCCGTCTCGATCACTGACGATAGACTGCGGTAGTCCACAATATTTCACCACGTGTTTTAGGAACAACCGAGCTGCCTCCTCAGCAGGACACTTATTGGTTGTCGGGATAAAGGTTGCATATTTCGAAAACCTGTCCACCACAACAAAAATACTTGCAAACCCATCAGATTTAGGCAAACCCAAAATGAAGTCCACAGATAAACTTTGCCATGGACGTTCTGAAATGCCTAAGGGTTGTAACAAACCAGCGGGAACCTTCAATTCGACCTTATCTTGTTGGCATACCAAACAAGTCTTCACATAGGTTTCCACATCCTCACCCATGTGAGGCCAATAAAACCGATCTTCCAAAAGAGTTAAGGTACGGTGTATTCCGGGATGGCCAGCCCATTTTGAATCGTGGCATTCTTTCATGACTTCTTTCCGCAATTTCCCATGTTGGGGCACATATAGGCGTTGCCCCTGAGTGTATAGTAATCCTCCCTCAAGCCAAAATCGCCTCGTTTTTCCATCCTTGGCAAGCTCAATCAAGTTCTTGGCTGTAGGGTCGTGAGACAATCCTTCTTTGATGCTCTCCAATAGGGGACTATTGGGTTGGCTTATCGTTGCAAGCTCCATTTTCCGACTAAGTGCATCTGCCATAATGTTGGCCCTTCCCGGTTTGTACTCCATACTAAAGTCAAACTCAGCTAAGAAAATTTGCCAACGAGCCTGCTTAGGGGATAGCTTCTTCTGGGTTAAGAAATAACTATTGGCAACATTATCTGTGAATACTACAAACCTGGAACCCAGCAAATAGTGTCTCCAGGTGCGTAAACAATGTACCACCGCGGTCATCTCTTTTTCTTGGACTGTGTATCTCCGTTCCGTCTCGTTAAGTTTTCGACTCTCGAAAGCAATCGGATGTCCTTCTTGCATTAGTACTCCCCCAATTGCATAATCTGAAGCATCCGTCCGTACCTCATACGCCTTCGAAAAGTCTGGCAATGCAAGAATAGGCTCATTCATCATTGTTTGTTTTACTTGTTTGAAGGCTTTATCGCACTGAGAGTCCCAGTCCCAAACCTTGCCCTTCTTTAACAAGTCTGTCAAGGGTGCGGTCATCTTAGAATAGCCTTCAATGAAGCGACGGTAATAATTCGCCAATCCAAGAAAAAATCGCAACTCTGTCACCTTGGTTGGTGGTTCCCAATCTGCGATTGCTTGCACCTTCCTCCCATCCATTCGAATTGTGCCACCTCCCACAACATGGCCCAAAAATGGCACTTCATGTTGGGCAAATGAGCACTTCTCCTTCTTGACATATAGCTCATTTCTTTGTAGAGTTTGGAACACTTCCCCCAAATGTTCCACATGCTCCTCAAGGGTCTTGCTATACACAACAATATCGTCAAGATAAACAACCACAAAACGATCTAAGAAGGGTTGTAATACCTTATTCATTAGGGTGCAAAACGTGGCCGGAGCATTTGTTAATCCAAATGGCATCACAAGGAACTCAAAAGACCCATATCGAGTCACACAGGCTGTCTTGAGTCCATCCCCTTCGGCTATTCTCACTTGATGGTACCCCGATCGCAAATCCAACTTAGTAAACCATCTCGCGCTACCAAGTTGATCAAATAAATCTGCAATAAAAGGAATGGGATACCTGTTTTTCACAGTGATTTTATTTAAGGCCCTATAGTCGATGCATAATCTTAAGGACCCATCATGCTTCTTTTGGAATAGTACTGGCGCACCAAATGGGGCTTTAGATGGTCTAATAAATCCGGCATTTAGAAGTTCCAGCAATTGCTTTCGCAGTTCTTCTAACTCGGGCGGAGCCATCCGATATGGTGCCCTTGCTGGCGGAACAGTATTGGGCAACAACTCGATCTTGTGGTCCACCTCCCTCTTAGGTGGCAACTTTTTGGGCAACTCGGTGGGCATCACCTCTTGATATGATTTCAATAATTGCTTCACTTTCTTCGGAATTTCTTCCTCAGATTTCTCATCCGCAATGTCCCTCAACATGGCTAGGTAGGAGACTTCATTTCTTCGGACTCCCTTGGCAAATTGGATTGCCGACAATGTTTTTCCCTCCATGCTTCCTTTTCTTTTTATTTGTACCATGTACCGGCATTTTGAATCAGATATTGTCATGTAATTCTCAGAGGGATGAATATCCATATTAACTCAATCAAGAAAACTTAACCCAACTACAAAGTCATAATCGTCAAGTGGAACTACCTTAATAGTTGCTTCACCAGCCCATTCGCCCAGTTTGAGTTCGACTCTTTTAGCCACACCCGTTATGGGAATGCTCTTTGAGTTCACTGTCTTGATTCGTCCTGAATCTTTCTCAACTTTAAGGCTAAGTTCCTTCGCCATTTCTTTAGACATGAATAAGTCAGATGCACCAGTGTCGAGAAGTGCATTTACTCTCTTACCAGCTACATTGATGTCTAAGAACATCAGCCCACCATTCGTCTTTTCTTCGATACCACTCAATATCGAGTTAAGGCTCTTAGTTTCATCCTCAGCTTCCTGGCGTGACTCCATGGCATGTAAAGCAGCTTTCTTTGGACAGATACTCATTCTATGTGGGCCTTGACAGAGATAGCATTTTATTAGGCCCTTCTTATCCCAGGGTCTCCCTTGACCAACCCTTGAGCCTTCACCACTCTTTTCCTCCAAGTCCTTGTCTCCCCCACCACTGCTTTTGGGTCTTGACTTAGGCTTGGAGGACTCACTATTATCAAACTTTCTTCCCCCCATATCATAAAAATTTTCTGCCTTGGCCATGGCCGCGGTCAATTCAGTGATGTCTAAGCGACGTAACTCTTGCTTCGCCCATATTTTTAGCCCATCTTCGAACCAATAAAAAGGCTTCAGTCTCATTCAAGTCTGAAATCTGGAGCATCAGTTTACTGAATTCTCGAACATACTTTCGAACGGTGCCTTGTTTCGTAAGCCGGCGTAACTTAGCACAAGCCTCCTTTTCAGCATGTTGCGGGTAAAATTGTTTCTTCAATTCTCTTTGGAACTCCTCCCAAGTTCCAATGGCGGTTCCTCCACATTTTTCGTCCGTGGACCTACGTCGCCACCATAAGAGAGCAACATCAGAAAAGTAAATTGAAGCAGTGTTCACCTTGGTGGCATCCTCTTCAATGCCCATCGCTCAAAAATATTGCTCCAATTCCCACAAGAAGTTATCCACTTCTCTTGCGGACCTAGCTCCCTTGAACTTCTCGGGCTTTGGAACATCTACTTGACGTTGCTTCGGTCCCGAAGCCAAGATCCCACTTCCCAAGGCAACCTTACAGATAGTGAGCTCCCCTTTAAGCTCAGCAATCTCTTCTTTCATGGCCGTCATCAGGGCCTCAAGAGCTTCGTCCTTTACTGTAAACTTGTCCGACATGGATCTGAAAAAGTCCAACACAAATTCCTTGCTATATTCTCTCAATTCCTCTAAACGGACCAGGACTTCATCGAGTGTTTCCTTCATGTCCCTAAAAGACTCCTCAAGGGTGACAACTCGATTCTCCAAGCTCGAGAACATATCCCTCGATCGGATGGCCTTTCTTGTCCTCCCACGGGTCTCCATTGGCTCATTCTCACCTACTTCTTTCGACATCTTTCGGCAATGGTTTCGTAAAACCGGCTCTGATACCACTTGTCACGCGGCTAGAGATTTTACTAGCAATCCGTGCGGCCTTAGGCAATTTGCTCACCCAAACTCACCTAAGTCAGCCTTTAACTGGAGTGAGGTTTCCTTAGAAACTCCTCCTAAGCACCAACTCACTAGCGAAAGCAGACTTGAGCAGATAAAAGCAACAAAAAGAACAAGAGGAAGCCAAAAGAAAGAAGGCACACCAAGTGTTTGAGTGAATGCTCTCTGTTCTTATTCTCAAAGAATATGCAAACAATGGAGTGAGTATAACTGAGGGGGAGGCTCTCTATTTATAGTAGAGCTCCCCAAAATCAACGTACAAGATTTATTTACATCCATGGACTAGAGTAATTTCAGGGACATGTCTCCTTAATTTCGGGGGTGGGAACATTCCTCCTCAATTTAAGGGATTGTCATGTCAAATCCCACCGAATCTTTACAAGGTTAATTCTCATATCAGGCCAACTTGTCTTCTAGAACAATTCTTGGGTTGGGCTAGATCTTGGGCTAAATGATTTCTGTTTAGTCCACCACCCTCCATGGACGTATATTGTGCTTTGGTCATGGGCTCAGAATTCTGACCCGTGACATTATATGAAATTAATCTATGATTTTAAGAAAAAAACTCAAGAAAAATGCATGAGAAATTTTCCTTTTTTTTTTTATCTGTCTTTTTCCTTTCCTTTATATTTTTCTCCCTTTTTTTCTTTCCCTTTTATTTTGCCGCCCCAAGCTGCTGCCATTCTGCCTTCCAGTTTTACAAAAAAATTCTACACTTTACTTTTTCTTTCAGTTTCATCCTTATCTTATCAACCAATCACATTTCAACACATTTCATGCTTAATTACCATTGATTTTCTCTCCCTTATACCTTATTAGATGGGGTAATTTACCAAAATATACCAAAATAAAAAAATACGAAAATGGGCCAAAATTTGCATTATTTACGAAAAAGGGTCATTTCCCCTCAAAACGCGTCCACGTCAGCGCGTTTTGGGGGGATGCAGCAGGAAAGCGCCCCCTTGAGGGCGCGCTTTGTACCACATCAGCACAATACGCGCTGACGAGAACACGCTTTGCTGGTGTGGCACAAAGTGCTCCCTTAAGGGTACGTTTTCCTGCTGCAACGGTCAAATTTTTTTTTGACCGTTGGGCCTCCAACGGTAAAAAAAAAATAAAAACTCCCACCCTTTTATTTTTTTCACAACAAAGTCCTTATTCATCTTTCTCTCAAATTCTTCTCAAATTTCTCTTAAATTCTTTGAAACTTCCTCTCAAATTTCACAATAGTCCTTTAATATTTACAAAAAAAGCCCTTTTTTAAAATTTTTTGAAATATATTTTTTTGATAAATTTTAAAATATTCGATCGTATTAGCAATGGCTGGGGAATTAATTCGTCTCGACGATAAACACATCACCGTCGATCAAATGCAAATGGTAAGTTTTAATTTTAATTTTTCAATACTATTTAATATTTTTTAGGTTGATGCAATTTGAATTAATTTTTATTTTATTATTTTTTAAACAGTCTGTAGATCGGGTGTTGCAATGCTATATTCGCAATATGCCTGGTCCGCCATCGCCGTTTATCGAGAATTTTCTGCGGGAAGCGGGGTTTTGGCACGTGGCCATGATAGGCCGGGGGTGCAAGTTAGAGCCAAAGTTAATCAGTGCATTGATAGAGAGGTGGAGACCCGAGACGCACACTTTTCATCTTCCATGCGGAGAGTGTACTATCACTCTGGAAGATATGCAGTTGCAATTGGGATTGCCGGTGGATGGGTCCGTAGTCATCGGGTCTGCAACTTCTAGCGATTGGACCGCCGTATACTACGAACTTCTGGGTGCCATTCTGGATAACATTTATGAAGGTCGGATCGAGATGGGATGGTTACGAGACACATTCCCAGAGCCGAATAATGGTTCGACCGAAATAGAAAGAATACGGTATGCTCGGGCATACATTCTTGAGATGATCGGAGGCTATTTGATGCCGGACTTATTTCGAAACCTCGTACACTTGAGATGGCTGCTGAAACTCGTTGATTTTAGAGCAGCCGGTGAATTGAGTTGGGGGTCTGCCGTGCTATCAAAATTGTATCGGGAGATGTGCGGGGCGACGCGGCCGAGTAAAGTGAAAATCGGAGGTTGTCTATCATTACTGCAATCATGGGCACAGTTTCAATTTCCATTTTTACGTCCTCGAGTCGACCAGCCATATACATTCCCACTCATAACGAGGTAAATTTAATATTATATTTTACAATTATTACGTATATTTAAAGTATAATTGTATGCTAAAATTTTATTTAATTAGGTGGAACCATTCGGCGAGTTATGTTGGGATGCCTACTGAGCTTGAAGATATACGGCTTCTATTAGAGCAACGGTCGGAATCACAAGTAAGTATTAAATAAAATATATTTTCGTAATAAAATTGTCGTTTCGAATTTAGTATTTATAATTTAGTATTTCGTATCTAGTATTTAGTATTATGTATATAACTAATATTTTGGTCATGTTAATATAGTTTCAATGGACACCATACAAGGATCCGGCAATTCGGGCAGTAATTCCAGAGGAGTTCTTGCTAAATCCGAACATTTGGCATGTGAAGGTCCCATTGATCAACTATGCCACTATAGAGATGAACCAGTCAGATCGGGTTCTGCGACAATTTGGATTCCGACAACCGATTCCCGTGCCACCTGAGGTGCTCGATGATGAGCACAAAGTCGACTTACGACAATTGCACACGGATTGGCCAAGATTTTGGTCAGCATATATCGAAATGTGGGAGAACCGGTATTATTATATACCTATTCGGGAACTGATCGTCGTTCCTAAGTTAGCGTGGGTGCCGAAATACATGCTATGGTTTAGGATCCATGGTAAGCCGTATTTATTGTCGGAAGAGGAAAGACGACGACAACTTCGTGAACAAAGAGAACGACGGGGCCCTTTAAATCCAAGGAGAATGGGTGATGAGACGGGACCATCAACAGCGCCGACACAGTCACCAGGCCCAACACTTCAGCCGACGACACCGACATCACAGCCTTTTCCCTTTATGCCAGGTGCGTACCCTAGCCCTTATATGTATCCTAACCCATATATGTTTCTTTTTCCCAGTCCCACTGCAGGTTGGAATGCATGGCCTGGTTCGAGTCCGTTCTCGACTACTCCGACTGGCCAGCTGATCGTGAGGCTGCCGTCGCATGAGAGATCACACGAGGAGCCATCGGGGAGTTCTTCTTTTTACCAGTCTCCTTCGCCTAATGGGATTCAGACACCCCCGCCATGGTTTATGCAAACACCTCCGTAGTCGTTATTTTATCAATGTGGGTCATCCTCCCAACACCCACAACTAGACCCACTGCTGGAGGAACCAGAATCCCCGCCTGAGTTTACACGACCCCCGCCGGAAGCTAGAAGAAGGAGGAATCCAGCGCGTAACCATCGACCACCCCCATGTGGCACTGATTCCGACCGGCACCAACATTGATTCCGACCGCCTTTTTTATTTTTTAATTGTAATATAATTTTTTTAATAAAATAAAAGTTGTTTTTTATTTTTGTCTGTAATTTAATTTTAATATATTTAATAAAATAGAAGTTGTTTATTTTCTATTGTAATTTAATTTTCATATCTTTAATAAAATAAAAGTTTTTTTTTGTAATTTAGTTTTAATATCTTTAATAAAATAAAAGTTGTTTATTTTTTTGTAATTTAATTTTAATATCTTTAATTAAATAAAAATTATTTTTTTATTGTAATTTAATTTTAATATCTTTAATAAAATAAAATTTATTTTTTTGTAATTTAATTTTAATATCTTTAATTAAATAAAAGTTATTTTTTTATTGTAATTTAAGTTTAATATCTTTAATAAAATAAAAGTTTTTTTTTATTTTTTTGTAATTTAATTTTAATATCTTTAATAAAATAGAAGTTGTTTATTTTTTATATTATAATTTAATTTTAATATCTTTAATAAAATAAAAGTTGTTTTTTTATTTTTTAATTTAATTTTAATATCTTTAATTAAATAAAAGTTATTTTTTATTATAATTTAATTTTAATATATTTAATAAAATAAGTTGTTTATTTTTTTGTAATTTAATTTTAATATCTTTAATAAAATAAAAGTTGTTTTTTTATTTTTTTTGTAATTTAATTTTAATATTTTTAATAAAATAGAAGTTGTTCATTTTTTTATTGTAATTTAATTTTAATATCTTTAATAAAAATAAAAGTCAAAGATTTATTTTTTTATTGTAATTTAATTTATTTTTTTGCAAATTAGTCCTTCTACAAAAGTTCACCGTTTTCATCAAGAAATAAATAGAATTTACATAGCCACTAAGAGACAAAAAAGCTAAGAAGACTATCAACTATTCCGATTTGGACACGAGCAAGATGTATGGCCTGGGTTCCTACACCATTCGCACAACCTACGTTGGTTGGTCGTTTCTTGGATATCCATATTGTTGCATATTCTAGTCGAGCAAGGTCGACCTTTTGGTTTACGCTTCAGCTTCTATCTGGCAATAGCTTATACGGTGCAAGCGATATAGATGGCCACTTACGTTCATCTGGGACTAGTGGGAATACGTGTCTCCACACGTTGTACATGTTTTCTATTTTATACACTTCGTCGACATAGCTCATAGGATCAAGACGGAGATTCTGACAAGCCGCAAGTACATGAGCGCACGGGTAACGAAATGCATCAAATATCCCACAGTCGCAGGTCCTATTTCTCAGGTGTATACAATATTGCCCGCCAACAATATCGAGGTTCGGCCTGTCAAACTTCGTCACACGAAACCATAGGTTGTCGCGATCGTGACACACTGTGTGCATGGTGTTGGCCCGTGCCTTCCCCTTATTAATTTCTCGCAAGGCCTTCGCGCACCAAACATGGCCTCCTTGCATTTGGCCTTTATAACTCGCTGCTCGCTTCGGAAATAGTGCTGCTAAACGAAAATATGTCTCTCACACAACCGATGTTATCGACAAATGACGCGTTCCTTTTAGAATAGAGTTTATGCATTCGGCCAGGTTTGAGGTCATATGACCATATTGTAGGCCACTGTTCGAAAGGAATATTGTATAGGTAGTTTGCGCCTTCCTAGTTAACTGATCGCAAAATCGCCAACATCTCCTGAAAACGGTCCTTATTGATCTCGTACCCTGCCAATATAAGTTGATAGCTAATATTACATACCACTATTCAATTAAGAATAAATTGAATATTACAAATGAAATTATATTAATAGATATTACATACCCATATTGGTCACTTTTCGTCGTTGACTTGTAGATCGATGTTGCCTGTGGTAGTTGGACGCAACATGCCTTTGGCAATATCGATGGTGTGTGCGATGCCACAGGCTTCCCTGTCGCTCTATTGTGGCTAGTATTCCAGGGCCCCAATCCGATATAACGCATATATCAGGTTGGGGGCAGACATGCCTCCTTAACCTAGATAGGAAGAAATCCCAATCATTAGCTGACTTCCCCGGTGTTATTGCAAACGCAATTGGAAGGATTCTTCTACTGCCGTCCTGTGTCATAGCTAGCAATAGCCGATGCATATATCTACCATACATAAAGGTACCATCAATTTGTACCAACGGCTTGCAGTATATAAATGCATCTCGGCATTGCTTAAATGTCCAGAAAAGACGTTTGAACACTGCTCATCTGTGGAGCAATCGATCGTTGTAGTACGCCGGTTCCGTTTCAAGGTCTGTTATGCTGCCTGAGACATATCTCTCCAGCACTGACACCACTGCCACACTTCATTATATGAAACGTCCCATCGACCATGCAACTTTTCTAACGCCTTCTGCTTGGCTATTCAAGTCTTCCGGTAAAAGGGCGTGTACCCCAATTGGCTACGAAGATTGCCAATTAAGGCCGGCACTGTAGTCTTAGGATTGACCTTCACCATCGGTATTATTAAGTTAGCCAACATCTTTGAATTCATCTTCGGATGATCTTGTGAAACACTTGTCAACGAAGTACGTTAAATAATGCAACATTACGTAATATTAGTATTATTCAAAAACATTGAACACATAGTGATACTGTACCGGCAAGATATGTATGTGGACCTTTGTACTTTTTAATCTCCCACAAGCCTGTCCTTTTCCTCAATGAGGCCATGATTTTCCATGAACATGTACCGTCTTGCACTGCACACTTCGCCTCGTACTTATCGAGCTTGGATTTAACCACGTTGTAGTTAACCCGTTCTTGATCTTTGTATTGTTTCAATGCACCAAGAAAAGCATCCTTGTTGGAAAACTCTTTTCAGAATGACCCAATTTTAATAGTGTTGGAGCAAAGTGATTCGAGATCACTAAATCGGCGAAAAGTTAGAAAATTTTGTTAATCGATAATTATAAGTTAAGTGTGATTTTAGAAATATTTTAAAATTAGTGAATTTTTTGAACTGAAAGAATTAATTAGAAAAAAATTGGGCCAAAAGCGAGGTATTGAGACCTCGAATTCATAGTGAGCCATAAATATTTCTAAAAATATTTATGGAGTGTCATTAAGTTATTATTAAACTTTCGTTAGAAAATTTTAACGTTTGGGTAGGAAATTAAATGAAAAGGACTAAATTGAAATGAAAGTAAAAGTTAAATTATAGATTAAAAGAAATTATTTGAAGGATCAAAATGGTAATTATACCATTTTGTATAGTGAGCAGTATAACATAGAAAAATCTGAGATTTTTAAGGTATATTATTATATTATTTTATATTATTATATTATTATATTATATTATTATATTATTATATTATTATATATACAAACAAAAAAAAAAAAAGGAGGAGGGAGAAGAGAGAATTGAAACAGAAAAAGAAACAGAGAGTAAGACGAAACAGAGAAGAAATAGAGGAGAAGGAAAGAAAAAGGAAAAATAGAAAGTTTGAAGCTTGAAGTTCAAATTGGTAAGTCAATCAAGTCCTATTCTCTTAATTTTGATGTTTTAGAAGCTTTAAAGCAAGATTTTGTTGAAAATAAGTTGATATTTTGAGAGTTTTTGGGTTTTTAAATATAGCTTATGTTGAAGAAAAGATGAATTATGGATTAAATTGAATGAAATCTAAGTTAGAATTAGTAAAAGGATTAAATTGTAAGGTAAGCTATAAGTTTTCTACTATAGGGATTAATTTGGAAGAAATTATGAATTAGGGTTTTATTATGAAAATTATATAATCAAGTTGAATATGGAAGGAATTTAAGTAGAATCAAAGCATGAATTAAGTTAAGAAATAAGTAAACTTAATTAGGATTTAATTGCAAAATAAGTTATAAGAAAACAGTTTTGGGACAGCAGCAGTAGAGTAAATTTGAAAATTCACCAAAAATCGTAGAAGTGGAATTAGAAGTTGAATGAGATATGAAATTAAAGCTTATTGAGTCTATTTTCATATGAAGGAAACATAGAAAGCAAATAAGCTCTGTATTATGAGATATTTAAATTTTAGTGAAACTGGTTCAGGGTGATTTCGAGATCCCCTGTTCTGCCTTAGAAAAATCATTAGAAATTGCACAAAAATAATTGTGGATTAAAATTTATATGTATGAAATCCTGGATGAGTCTAGTTTCAAATGAGCTAAACAAGGAGGCCATCTAAATTCTGTACAAAGAGTAATTTAATTCGTAGTGAAGAGAGGTCAGAGCAGTTAAACAGTGAAATAGGGGAAACTTTAAGAATAATCTGGTATTGATTGGCCATACCAAAAATTCTGAAAAATTTATAGTAAAAATATATGAGTCTAGTTTTGGGGAAAATTTACGGATCTTAAATTGGAGTTCTGTAGCTCTGGAAATAAATAATTTAGTGACTATAACTCAAATGGACAGATTTGAATATACTTATGAGTAATTTATGAAATTATTGATAATGTTACTTATAGCATGTTATATACATTAAGGATGTGGAATGGAGAGGAGGAGGAGGAAAATATGTATGAATATTCAGCTAGCATGGCTAATTTGTAATGTTTTAGGCTCAGAGACTAAATTGAATAAAAGTAAAACTTTATGATTAATTTTGTAAAAATGTGGAAATGACCAATTTGTATGAAATGGATTATTTTATTATTTAAAATTGCAAAATTGAATGAAATTATTAATTTAGATTAAGATCGACTGAAAAATCAATGAAAATAGAAAATTTCAAAGTGCCCTGAATTTTGATATTTCTACAAATTTACGAGATAAGTTCGTCTAACTTAATTATGTGATATAAGAAAATATGAGTTGATGAGTACGTGAAATATTGATATGATAAATTAACTAATTTATGTTTATGAAGAAAAGATAAGTGAATGATATTTATTATGATATGTAAATATGTGATTATCTTTAATATGTTAATACAAGGTAATTAAGTATGTTGAGACGAGTAATAAATTTAAGTAAGACATGACGAGAAAAATAAATATGTTTATGGGACAATATGTTTGATTTTGATGGGTTTCAAATATAAATGCTAAATGAAATAAAATGTTTGAAAAATAAATTTGCAATTCGATAATGCCTCGTACCTATTCCAAGCGTTGAATACGGGTAAGGGGTGTTACATTTAATGGTATCGAGCTATGGTTTAGTCGGTTCTCGGACCAAATATAGTATATGTAGAGTCTAGAAATATATGCCATTATTAATATATATAATTTAAAATAATGTGATATTTCGGACTTTGATGATATTTGTATCACTAATTTTCAAATTTTATCATTATTATGCGTAATTTATTAATTATGTGTGACAAGTATTTTAAGGTAAGTATTTAGTAAAATGATAAATTTAAGATTGAGTAATCAAATTGAGATCGATCTTTGAATGAATTATGGAATCTCGAATAATATTATTTTGTGCAATTTGAATTGAATTGTGAAGTTATTGAATATTGTTATGTGTATTGCATTAAACTATGAAATTATTGATATAATGAATTATGTAATATCGTGAAACGGTTGAAATAAGAAGTGAAAATAGAATGAACTGGAAATTAGAAAGTTATTTAAATTACGTAACTAAATTATGAACTATGTGAATATTTGAAGGTATATTAATAGGAAACTAAAAGTGATTTGAATTGAATCAAATTAAATTAAATAAAGAAAATATGTGAGTAATTGAAATGTATATTGATTGAAAAGTAATTAGTGATTTTAAATTTGATTAGACAATAAATTAAAAATACGAATTGAATAAAAATATATTATACATGCTTATTTTGTTAAATAATATAGAAAGTTTATTTGATTACTTTTTTTACATATAAATGTTATATGTTTATATGAAATCAATTTGAGAAAGAAAGGAGAGGACCGAATTGAAGGAAAAGGAAAAGAGAAGGTTAAGGAGTGAAGGAAGAATAACATATATCATTTCAACCTTTTTGTTGTAAGTACTACAAGAATTTTAAATTATTGTTATTTATCCTTTTGAAATATTTATGTGAATTCTTTAAATATATGAGATTCAAACTTTAATGCCCAAGTAGGCGGAATTTAGAACTCTTTGGGATATTAAGGAACATTAGCACGTTAGTGCTCTCGATATTAGCACATTGGTGCTCTCCGATATTAGCTGCGTCGGTGCTCTCGATATTAGCACATTGGTGCTCTCTCGATATTAGCACATTGGTGCTCTCCGATATTAGCACGTCGGTGCTCTCGATATTAGCACATTGGTGCTCTCCGATATTAGCACATTGGTGCTCTCCGATATTAGCACGCGTCGGTGCTCTCGATATTAGCACATTGGTGCTCTCCGATATTAGCACGTTGGTGCTCTCTCGATTATTAGCACGGCGTGTGCTTCTCGATTATCGCGACGTTGGTGCTCTCGATTATTAGCACATTGGTGCTCTCTGTTCACTTGTGCATCATAATGCACCTCTCAGTATCTGTTCAGTATATCCAGGTGTGTTCTATAAAGTCTACTTTGGGCTAAGAAAGTGAAATGAGAACAAAGTGAATCATGAATTATATCCGATTAGGAAATGGAAAAGTGAATTTGAAATAAAAAAAAATATGAAATGATGATTTGAATACCCTATTAACTTATCGGGCTAGATTGGATACAAATGGCATGCCATAGGATTGGAAGTGTTGAGGATTCTTCGACCTTGAGTCGATGAGGCTTTGGTGCCAATCTGGTGTGTTTGGTTGGATCCGCATATCCGTCAAAGTCCGAGTCTTGTTAATAGGGGTAGATATGAATATTAAGTGAAATTAAAATGAGAATTGATCTCCCTATTAACTTGTCGGACTAGTCGGATATAATTGGCATGCCATAGGACATGGAAGAGTACGGGATTTTGCCGGCTTACTGATCAGGCACTTACGTGCGACTCACATTCTATTATTATCATACCGATTCGACACTTTGTGTGTCGACATCGTTATCCGATTAAGGCACATTGTGCCGTACTGGTGTGTTTGGGTTGGAATCCGTGTATCTGTCAAAGTCCGGATTGTTAATAGGGTGAATAACTAAAATGAGAAAAACTAAATAAAATTGATCGATTGAACTATTGAAAATATGAGTAAAAAAAAATTATGAGTTGAATTGTGAATCGAATTGAAATGTGAGAATTGAAGTATGAACTTAAGGTTCATAAATTTGCTAAAATATCGATTTATTGATAATGGAATCAGTTGAATAAATGAAATAAGAAAATTGAATGAATTTGACCGACTGAATTATTGACAGTACGAAAAAGTGGAATTGTGAATTAAAATTTATATATGAAATTGAAAGCTTGAACCAAAGGTTCATAATTTGATTAGATAATTAGATGATATATGATGCTATTTGATGAAAGTCTATTGTTGATGTATGAAACTAAAGTGTAAATTAACACATATAATTTATATTGTTACATGTTTGATATTTATTATTTATTATTTATTATAATTTTTATAATTTGAATTATGATAATACCACTGAGTATCGATATAGACATGCTCAACGTACGATTGTATTATTATAATTCAAATTATTTAATATTAAATGTTAAATTTAAAGTATGCGTATAGTAAGTGAAATATGAGGTAAGTGTTATTGTTGAATTAAATGGAAATTGAATTAAGTGATGGATGAATATTAGTATTGAATTGTATAATGATGAGAAAGTGAAATTAAATTTAGTTGTGAATAAATTGAAGTGAAATTGGAAAAAAAAAAAAAAAAAAAAAAAAAAAAAAAAAAAAAAAGAAGAATGAAATGTGAAGCACATAATAAGAATTATTAGTAAATTAAAAATGAATTGCAAACTGAAAGGATATGGAATGGATATAAATGATAAACCAGATAAATATGTGCACAAAGGAGCTATAGAATTATAGAAATAACGAAGTTCATGATTAAAATAATAAGGAAATTTCGAGGGACGAAATTTTTTTAGGGGAAGAATTGTAATGACCCAATTTTAATAGTGTTGGAGCAGTGATTCGAGATCACTAAATCTGACGAAAAGTTAGAAAATTTTGTTAATCGATAATTATAAGTTAAGTGTGATTTTAGAAATATTTTAAAATTAGTGAATTTTGTGTTGAAAGAATTAATTAGAAAAAAATTGGGCCAAAAACGAGGTATTGAGACCTCGAATTCATAAAGTGAGCCATAAATATTTCTAAAAATATTTATGGAGTGTCATTAAGTTATTATTAAACTTTCGTTAGAAAATTTTAACGTTTGGGTAGGAAATTAAATGAAAAGGACTAAATTGAAATGAAAGTAAAAGTTAAATTATAGATTAAAAGAAATTATGAAGGATCAAAATGGTAATTATACCATTTTGTATAGTGAGCAGTAGATATAACATAGAAAAATCTGAGATTTTTAAGGTATATTATTATATTATTTTATATTATTATATTATTATATTATATTATTATATTATTATATTATTATATATACAAACAAAAACAAAAAAAAAGGAGGAGGGAGAAGAGAGAATTGAAACAGAAAAAGAAACAGAGAGTAAGACAGAAACAGAGAAGAAATAGAGGAGAAGGAAAGAAAAAGGAAAAATAGAAAGTTTGAAGCTTGAAGTTCAAATTGGTAAGTCAATCAAGTCCTATTCTCTTAATTTTGATGTTTTAGAAGCTTTAAAGCAAGATTTTGTTGAAAATAAGTTGATATTTTGAGAGTTTTTGGTTTTTAAATATAGCTTATGTTGAAGAAAAAGATGAATTATGGATTAAATTGAATGAAATCTAAGTTAGAATTAGTAAAAGGATTAAATTGTAAGGTAAGCTATAAGTTTTCTACTATAGGGATTAATTTGGAAGAAATTATGAATTAGGGTTTTATTATGAAAATTATATAATCAAGTTGAATATGGAAGGAATTTAAGTAGAATCAAAGCATGAATTAAGTTAAGAAATAAGTAAACTTAATTAGGATTTAATTGCAAAATAAGTTATAAGAAAACAGTTTTGGGACAGCAGCAGTAGAGTAAATTTGAAAATTCACCAAAAATCGTAGAAGTGGAATTAGAAGTTGAATGAGATATGAAATTAAAGCTTATTGAGTCTATTTTCATATGAAGGAAACATAGAAAGCAAATAAGCTCTGTATTATGAGATATTTAAATTTTAGTGAAACTGGTTCAGGGTGATTTCGAGATCCCCTGTTCTGCCTTAGAAAAATCATTAGAAATTGCACAAAAATAATTGTGGATTAAAATTTATATGTATGAAATCCTGGATGAGTCTAGTTTCAAATGAGCTAAACAAGGAGGCCATCTAAATTCTGTACAAAGAGTAATTTAATTCGTAGTGAAGAGAGGTCAGAGCAGTTAAACAGTGAAATAGGGAAACTTTAAGAATAATCTGGTATTGATTGGCCATACCAAAAATTCTGAAAAATTTATAGTAAAAAAATATATGAGTCTAGTTTTGGGGAAAATTTACGGATCTTAAATTGGAGTTCTGTAGCTCTGGAAATAAATAATTTAGTGACTATAACTCAAATGGACAGATTTGAATATACTTATGAGTAATTTATGAAATTATTGATAATGTTACTTATAGCATGTTATATACATTAAGGATGTGGAATGGAGAGGAGGAGGAGGAAAATATGTATGAATATTCAGCTAGCATGGCTAATTTGTAATGTTTTAGGCTCGAGACTAAATTGAATAAAAGTAAAACTTTATGATTAATTTTGTAAAAATGTGGAAATGACCAATTTGTATGAAATGGATTATTTTATTATTTAAAATTGCAAAATTGAATGAAATTATTAATTTAGATTAAGATCGACTGAAAAATCAATGAAAATAGAAAATTTCCAAAGTGCCCTCGAATTTTGATATTTCTACAAATTTACCTGTATAAGTTCGTCTAACTTAATTATGTGATATAAGAAAATATGAGTTGATGGTACGTGAAATATTGATATGATAAATTAACTAATTTATGTTTATGAAGAAAAGATAAGTGAATGATATTTATTATGATATGTAAATATGTGATTATCTTTAATATGTTAATACAAGGTAATTAAGTATGTTGAGACGAGTAATAAATTTAAGTAAGACATGACGAGAAAAATAAATATGTTTATGGGACAATATGTTTGATTTTGATGGGTTTCAAATATAAATGCTAAATGAAATAAAATGTTTGAAAAATAAATTTGCAATTCCGATAATGCCTCGTACCCTATTCCGGCGTTGAATACGGGTAAGGGGTGTTACACTTTCCCAACTTTTAATTCACCCGAATCCAACGACGAACTTGTACGGTCACGCGTCTGGTGTGGTAGTTCAGGAAACTCCAATGCAGCGTCTTGAGATAGATCGACATTTATGCATGTGGGCTGGAGGCGAGTACACCCTGAATAGCAGATCTTCTTTTTCTTAATCTGAACTGCCCTCAACATCTTCAAGTACGGTTGGAATAGGCTCCGGTTCAGAAAATAATGCAACTTCTGCACCATCGAGCCCGGGGCTCTCGAGGTGGATCTGTAACAGCCCGATTTTGAGCCTCGTCAGAATAGTGGTTTCGGGACCACAAATACGATAAAAAAAATTAAATTAATATTCTTATATTTTTATGATCTACAATTTTATGAAATGATTTCGCAAAAATTTCGTTTGAAAATTTTGGTGTTTGAGCACTCAATTTAGTCAAAAGGACTAAATTATAGAAAGTGCAAAACTTGAGTTCTAGAAGCTAGAGGTATCTAATTGCTATGAAATTTTAAATTGGAGGTCCTTAAAAGGTAACTAGACCATTGGTTAACTTTCTGGAAAAAAAATGGACATCAAATAGGTGAAATAGAATATTTTTAAGTTAAGGGCATTTTGGTCATTTGGTGATTAAAATGAGTTAAAAACAAAATTAAAAGCCAATTTTTGCTCATCTTCTTCAAGTAGGCCGAATTTTTCAAGGAAACACCATAGCTAGGGTTTATTCAACTTCTCAAGCTCATAGTAAGTGCATCCAAGCCCCGTTTTTAATGTTCTTTACGTTTTTAGAGTCCTGGTAACTTGATTTAGCTTATTCTATTAATAATTCATGCTAGGGTTCATATTTGGAAAAATACCCATAGGTGAAATGTGTTTATTTTGATGTTTTATGATAGAATATGAAGTCTGAAATTATGTTAAACAACTTTTGCTTAGTGATTTTAAGTGAAAACGAGTAAAACGGCTTAATCGGTAAAAATACCTAATGTTCATAAGTACAAGTTAGAGTGAGAATTTGATGTTTCCATAGAAGGGAAAAATGATCAGCATGCCATAAAACATAAGAATAAGGGATAAAGTTTAATTTTCGAGCTTTGGGGCAAATGTGTAAATATGTAAAAGTTTAGGGGCAAAATTGTAATTTTGCTAAAGTTAAGAATTAAGGACTGTTTTGTTGAATGTGAGTATTAAATAAGCTAAATTTGCTATTATAGATCAAGAAGAACGAAATCCAGAGTTAGATCGAGGAAAGAAAAAGATAGAGGATTAAAACGATATAGTTGATCGTATTTTGTTTCGAGGTAAGTTTGCAGTAAATAAATGCAATATTCTATTACTTTACATTTAATGTTGTTAAATTTCAGCATTTACATATTTATTCTGTAAATTTATTATTTAAAGACTCAATTATGAATTGACTGGAGAAGCAATCTCGAGAAAGTTAGGTTGAACCTTAGGAATGTGTAGGATACAAATGTCATGGCATTAGGGTTTAAGGAAATCATGTAAGACCATGTCAAGACATGGCATTGATATGTTACTATAAGGCAAAGGTCCCATGTAAGACCATGCCAAGGCATGGCATTGGTGAGTTCATAAGGCAAGGATACCACGTAAGACCATGTCAAGACATGGCAATGGTTAAGTTTCATAAGGAAAGGTACCGCGTATCCTTAGTATTCCAAGTAGTTCAACGGGAAAATTCAAAAAGAATATACCAAAGTAAAGGTAAGGCAAGTCCAAGCTAAAAAGGTAAGGTAAGATAAATTTATGTTAAAAGGTAAGGCAAGTATACAAGTTTTAAGTATATTGAGTTAAAAGCTTAAGTGATCTTGATAAGAAAAACATAAGATAATTCATTAAGAATGTTGTTATCTATTTACATGTAAACTTACTAAGCTTTATGCTTATACCCATTCTTTATTTTTTTTATAGTATTACAAGCCAACTCGGGAATCGAAATGACGTTGGAGATCGTTACACACTATCAAAGGATTATATCGGTATTTTGTGACTCGAACGTTTTAAGTTATGGCATGTATAGGGACTTAACTATCTTGTGTGTATAACCTTATGATATGGCTTAAGATTGGCTTGTAAATGTATGGTAATGATTAGCTATTAAAATGGCTAATGAAGAGTATGTTTTGGATATTATGTAATGCCTAGTTGGTAATTATTAGAAAGAAATTATGTAAGTATATGCAGGGGAATAGTTTGTACAGCAGCAGTGATGTGATTTTGAAAAATCACCAAAAATAGTAGAAATGGAATTAGGTTATGCATGAGATATAGAATTAAAGATTATTGAGTCTATTTTTATATGAAAGAAACGATGTAGGAAAAATAGTTGTATATTATGAGATAATTTATTTTTAGTGAAGAGAGGTCAGAACTATCAAACTGTGTAATAGGGGAGACTTTAACTAATAAACTGTACTAATTAGCCACACCAAAAATTCTGGAAAAATTATGGTAAGAAGATATATGAGTCTAGTTTCATAGAAAATTTACAGATCTTAATTTCTAGTTTCGTAACTCGATTTATAGTCAATTTAGTGAACATGACGCAGACGGACAGTTTAAATTTTTATGCCCAGAACTAGTAAGTTAAGTCTAGTAATGCCTCGTGCTCGACTCCGGCAACGGTCTCGGTAAGGGGTGTTGAATAAACCCTAACTATGGTGTTTCCTTGAAAAATTCGGCCTACTTGAAGAAGATGAGCAAAAATTGGCTTTTAATTTTGTTTTTAACTCATTTTAATCACCAAATGACCAAAATGCCCTTAACTTAAAAATATTCTATTTCACCTATTTGATGTCCATTTTTTTTCCAGCAAGTTAACCAATGGTCTAGTTACCTTTTAAGGACCTCCAATTTAAAATTTCATAGCAATTAGATACCTCTAGCTTCTAGAACTCAAGTTTTGCACTTTTTACAATTTAGTCCTTTTGACTAAATTGAGTGCTCAAACACCAAAAATTTCAAACGAAATTTTTACGAAATCATTTCATAAAATTGTAGATCATAAAAATATAAGAATATTAATTTTTTTATCGGATTTGTGGTCCCGAAACCACTATTCTGACGAGGCTCAAAATCGGGCTGTTACAAAGAGTCTAACTATACATGCCATATTTATATTTTGATAGTGTGACGGCTCTTGACGAGTTAAATTTTTTTTTAGTTATGGATCCTGAACGAGCTGGTGCAGATGATGTAGAGAATAGTGCACCCACTCCCGCTGAAGGGACGGTGCCACAAGATAGTCGTGAAAGGCCCGTTATAGTTAGTCAGGGAGGAGGGGCTCGAGAAGCCTTCTTCCAAGCTTTGAATGAATGGTTTGTCGCTGAGTTCGTTCGCACGAACCCGGCGATTAGACCTCCACCCCTCATGATCCCACAGACCACCCATGTAGCTTCCCCCGATCACAGACATCTGATCGAGAAGAGAAGCCACCCGTTGACAAGATCGAAAAAACAAGGTCAAGAGTTTTGGGCTACCAAAGATGACGATACAGAAAAAATTTGAATTTTGGCTCGAAAATACTATTAGAGTTTTTGACGAGTTATCTTGCACATCGGAAGAGTGTATTAAATGTGTAGTGTCACTTCTTAGAGATTGCCTATCGGTGGTGGAAGACACTTGTATCGAGTAGTGTAGAAAGAAAGAGTTACATGGGATTTCTTTCAGGAGGAGTTCAAGTAAGAAGTATATCATCAGAGGTTTATTGACCGTAAAAGAAAAGAGTTTCTTGAGTTAAAACAAGGTAAGATGATTGTGTGAGACTATAAACGTGAATTTGTCCGACTAAAGCAATTATGCTCGAGAGTGTGTGTCTACAGAGGCTATCATGTGCAAAAGATTTGAAGATGGGCTCAATGATAATATCCGATTGTCGGTTGGTGTTCTAGAGATAAAAAGAGTTTGTTGCTTTAGTTGAGCGAGCTGTAAGCGCGAAGAGTTATTAAAAGAAAGGGTAAATCTGAAATTGAGATGCAAGACTCAAGAAAAAAAGCAGATGAGCAAGTAATTTGATCTACATCCAAGAGGCCTAGAGAGTTTTCTACAAGATCTAATTTTTCAATTTGGGTATTCTAGCGGAACAGAGGTGGAAGATTTATAGATTCAAAAGCTCAAACCACTTCGATTGCAGTGTTGGCGTGATTCAACCCGATAGACCCGAGTGTCCTCAATGTGGTCGACGTCATCCGGTCAATGTCGAGCAACCGAGATTGGTTGTTTCCGATGTGGTGCACCAAATCATTTCATTTGGGAGTGTCCGAAATGGTTAAAAAGAGAAGTAATACCGAGTGCAAGATCGGGTAATGCCCCGTTAGAAGCGGACATCGAGAGAAATCCGTAGTAAAGGCGGTAGAGGTGCATTTAGAGATACAAAGAACGAGATCGGATGTTAAAGCATCGCAAGGACTTATGCTCTCCGTAATCGTGAAAAGGCATCCTCCCCGATGTAATTACGGGTACATTTTCTCTTCATGATATTAATGTTATTGCTTTGATTGATCCGGTTCAACCCATTCCTATGTTTGCATGAAATTAATGCCTAGTATGAACATGCGCATAGAGTTTACTTAAATTTGTGATTAAAGTATCAAATCCATTTGGTCAAGATGTGTTAGTAAACAAAGCACGTAAAAATGCCCTTTGATGATTAGAGGTTCTCGTTTTCACGGTGATCTCATGTCTTTGTTGCCATTTGATGAGTTTGATGTGATTCTTAGTATGGATTGGTTAATCGCACATGATGCGATAGTGAATTGTGGAAAGAAATTCATTGAGTTGAAATGTGAAAATGGTGAAATCCTTTGAGTTAATTCGGATGAGTCGGATAGTGCAATTACCATGATTTCGATTATGTCCGCTCGTAAATGTTTGAGGAAAGGATGTGAAGCTTATCTTGCCTTTGTGTTGAATACTAAAGATCCGAGTTGAAAATTGAATCGATTCTGTGGTAAATGAGTTTCCGATGTGTTCCCTAAGAACTACGGGTTTGCCTCCTATTAGAGAAGTTGAGTTTGGCATTGAATTAATTCCGTGTACCACACCTATTTCTATTGCTCCTTATAGAATGGCTTCAATAGAATTGAAAGAATTGAAAGCTCACCACTGAGAATTAATCGATAAAGGCTTTGTAAGACCTAGCTATTCACCATGGCGCGCTTGAGTGTTATTTGTGAAAAAGAAGGACGGTTCCATGAGATTGTGCATAGACTATCGGTAGCTTAACAAGGTTACCATAAAGAACAAATATCTATTGCCTAGAATAGATGACTTGTTTGATCAATTGAAAGAGCCCACTTTGTGTTTTCTAAGATAGATTTGAGATTCGGATACTATCAGCCATGAGTTAAAGAGTCGATGTTCCAAAAGCGCTTTTGAACTAGGTATGGTCACTATGAGTTTCTTGTGATGCCATTTGGCTTAACTAATACTCCCGCCATTTTCATGGATTTAATGAATCGAATTTTCAGACCTTACGGACAAGTTTGTAGTTGTGTTCATTGATGACATCTTGATTTATTCTCATGATGAGACCGAGCATACTGAGCATTTGAGAACGCTTTTCTGATTTTGAGAAATAATCACTTTATGCCAAATTTAGCAAAAGTGAGTTAGTTACGAGAAGTTTGTTTTCTTGGACACGTTTGTCTCGGTGAAGGTATTAAAGTTGATCCGAATAAGATTTCAGCCATTGTCGATTGGAAGCCTCCCAGAATGTATCGAGAGGTTAGAAGTTTTCTTGGTCTTGCTTAGGTTATTATAGACGATTTGTAGAGGATTTTCCATGATAGCTACTCCAATCGACAAGATTGCTACTGAAAGATGTTAAGTTTGAATGGGTGAGAAGTGTCGCAGAGTTTCGGCAAGTTAAAGGTATTGTTGACTAAAGCTCCCATCTTAGTACAACCGTAACCAGGGTAAAGAGTTTGTGATTTACAGTGATGCATCCTTACATGGACTAGGCTGTGTACTTATGCAGGAAGGAAGGGTAATTGCTTATGCCTCTAGACAGTTAAAACCACATGAGAAAAATTATCTGACACATGATTTAGAGTTAGCTGCTATTGTATTTGCATTAAAAATTTGGAGACATCACTTGTGTGGTGAGAAATACCGAATGTTCACTGATCAGAAAAGTTTGAAATACTTGATGACTCAGAAAGATCTAAACTTGAGGCAAAGAAGATGGCTAGAGTTGATTAAAGATTATGAACTAGTGGTCAATTATCACCCGGGTAAGGCAAACGTTATTGTTGATGCTTTGAGTAGAAAATCATTATTTGCATTGAGAGCTTTGCATACTAGTTTGGCCTTGCCAGATGATGGTTCTATTTTAGCTGAGCTGAGAGCTAAACCAATGTTTCTTGAAGAAATTTGTGAAGCTCAGAAGGATGACAGTGAGTTGCAAGCCAAAAGGGTTCAGTGCGAGTCAGGTGTAGAGTCTGATTTTCAGATCAGATCTGATGGTTGTTTGATGTTTAGAGACAGGGTATGTGTACCAAAGAATGATGATCTTATTCGAAAGGTTTTACAGGAAGCACATAGCTGTAACAACCCGATTTTGAGCTTAGTCGGAATAGTGGTTTCGGGACCACAAATCCGATGAGGAAAAAAAAAATTTTAAAAAATTAATATTCTTATATTTTTATGATCTACAATTTTATGAAATGATTTCGTAAAAATTTCGTTCGAAAATTTTGGTGTTTGAGCACTCAATTTAGTCAAAAGGACTAAATTGTAAAAAGTGCAAAACTTGAGTTCTAGAAGCTAGAGGTATCTAATTGCTATGAAATTTTAAATTGAAGGTCCTTAAAAGGTAACTAGACCATTGGTTAACTTTCTGGAAAAAATGGACATTAAATAGGTTAAATAGAATATTTTTAAGTTAAGGGCATTTTGGTCATTTAGTGATTAAAATGAGTTAAAAACAAAATTAAAAGCTAATTTTTGATCATCTTCAACCCCTTGGCCGAAATTCTCATAAGGAATACATAGCTAGGGTTTCTCAAGCTCCCAAGCTCGATTGTAAGTCCGTTCTAGCCTTTTTTAATGATTTTTACGTTTTTGAAATCCTCGTAACAAGATTTACCTATTTCTACCATTATTTTGAGCTAGGGTTTGTGTTTAAAAATTTACCCATGGATGAAATGCATGTATTTTGATGTTTTATGGTAGAATATGAAGCTTGAAATGATGTTAAAGAACTTTTGCTAAGTAATTTTAAGTGAAAATCGGTAAAATGACATAATCAGTAAAAATTCCTAATGTTCATAAGTGTATGTTAGAGTAAGAATTTGATGTTGCCATAGAAGGGAAAAATGATCAGCATGCTATAAAACATAAGAATAAGGGCTGAAGTTTAATTTTCGAGTATTGGGGCAAAATTATAAATATGTGAAACTTTAGGGGCAAAAATGTAATTTTTCTATAGTGTGATTTTTAGACTAAATTGAATAATGTGCGTATTAAATGAGTTAAATATGTTATTATAGATCAAGAAAGACGAGGAATTGACCTTGATCGGGAAAAGAAAAGGTTGTTGAGTGAATTGCAAATTCGTCATATTTTGCACCGAGGTAAGTTTGTATGTAAATAATGTATTGTTTTTACTTACATTTTCATATTTTGATAAACGGCATGAATTGTGGCTGAATATTTGATGTAATTGACAAAATATCGACAAGTGAGAAATTTCGGTTGAACCTTAGGAATAAAAATGGATTCGAGTGACATGTTCACTTGAAACCTATGTGAAATCTAAGTGGAATAAGTGATCCGGTGCTGGTCCGCACGTTCTACCGGTGGCTGAGTTATCCAGCATGTGTTACGGATACTCGACAGCTTGTGTGAGCAAAGACCGAGTAGTTACGTATGACCGATAAAACTTGTGGGGAGCGCACCAGAGATTGTGATTATGTGAAAGCGGGTCGGTCTTATAAGTTCTACCGATGGTCGGGTAATCCGCGCATGTTTGCGGATACCGACAGCTTGTGTGAGCAGCACCGAGTAGTTACGTATGACCGACAGCTTGTGTGAGCAGACCGCGAATGTGAATAGCTCAAGAACGAGCCTATGTGTGATAAGTGATGTGAAGTAGCTTTGGCTACAAGTGTGGCACTATGTGCAATATTCGATGTATCCGTTAATATTCGATATGTTCAACGGAAATGACTAAGTGTAAATGACTGTGATTATGTGATGAATAAGTGTAGGTATATGTGTGTAAACTTATGAGCAATGTGCTCGATATGTGATAGAACTTTGGTAAGATTGATACGGAGTAAATGTTACAATGAAAGTTATCAAATTTAGAAATAAAACAGTTTTGAACAGCAGCAGTTATGTGTCTTTGAAAAATCACCAAAAATGGTAGAAATTGAATTAGAATTTGAATAATATATGAAATTAAATCTTATTGAGTCTATTTTCATATGAAAGAAACAAAGAAAGAAAAGAAGTTCTGTATTTTGAGATATTTAGATTTTTGTGAGACTGGTTCAGAGTGATTTCGAGATCCCCTGTTCTGACTTGGAAAAATCATTAAAAATTGTACAAAAATAATTTTGGGACATAATTTATATATTTAGATTCCTTAATGAGTCTAGTTTCAAATGAAACAAGTTACAACATCATTTGAATTCTGTACAAGGAGAAAATTGATTCGTAGTGAAAAGTGGTCAGAATAGTCAAACAGTGAAACAGGAGAAATTTTAATGAATAAACTGTACTAATTGGCTAAGTCAAAAATTCTGGAAATTTTATGGTATAAAGATATGTGAATCTAGTTTCAGTGAAAATTTACGGATCTTAATTTGGAGTTTCGTAGCTTAAGATAAAAATAATTTAGTCACTGTGACTCGAATAGACAGCTTGCTCCAAACTTGAATAAATAATGAATTTGATTGTAGGTTTGAATGTGTTGTTTTGTAAAAATACAAAATCCATTTATTAATTATTTATATACTTACTTACTAAGCTATATGCTTACTCTCTTTTCTTTTCCTTGTTTTATAGTGTCATCAAGCTAGTTCGGGATACGGTGATCGTCGGAGATCTATTCACACTATCAGCCTTCTTTTGGTATTTTGAAAACAATATTTTGGAAATTATGGCATGTATAAAAGGCTTAGTTGTTTAGTTATTTATAGTTACGAATGGTTATTTTGCTTATGGGTATTGACGACTATGTATGGGAAAAGTTTTAACTTTATATGGATTTTACATTTTGAATTTTGTACAATAGCTTGGATCATGTCCGGTAATGCCTCGTATCCTGTTCCGGCGACAGACCTGGGTAAGAGGTGTTACAATAGCAGTTCTTGGTCTATTCACCCAGGTAGTACAAAGATGTATAATGATTTGAAAAAAATGTATTAGTGGAGAGGAATGAAAAGAGATATTTCAGAATTTGTTTCTAGATGCTTGATCTGTCAACAGGTAAAAGCTGAACATCAGGTACCTTCAGGTTTATTGCAGCCAGTATTAGTTCTCGAGTGGAAATGGGACCGAGTTACTATGGATTTTGTGACGGGATTGCCTTCGACACCGAGAAAGAAAGATACAGTATGGGTTGTGATTGATAAGTTAATGAAGTCGGCTCATTTTATCCCAGTTTGTATGGATTATTCACTTGACAAGTTGGCCGAGTTGTATATTTCAGAGATTGTGAGACTACATGGAGTACCGTTATCGATTCTCTCAGATAGAGATCCGAGATTTACTTCACGATTTTGGAAGAAATTGCAAGAAGCTTTAGGTACAAAGTTGAGTTTTAGTACAGCTTTCCATCCTCGATCGATGGTCAATCGAAAAGAGTTATCGTGTACTTGAAGATATGCTTAGATGTTGCGTATTGGAATTTCAAGGTAGTTGGGAGAAATATTTGCCGTTAATAGAGTTTGCCTACAATAATAGTTATCAATCGAGTCCAAGATGGCACCTTATGAAGCTTTATATGGACGTAAATGCCGCACACCTTTGTATTGGACCGAGCTCGGTGAGAAAGCAGATTCACGGAGTTGATTTAGTTAGAGAAATCAAGAGAAAGTGAAAGTAATCCGTGATTGTCTCGAAAAGTCGCTCGGATCGACAAAAGTCATATGCGATTTGAAAAGAAAAGAGATTGAGTTTCAAGTGGGTGATAAAGTGTTTCGAATTATCTCCATGGAAAAGATTTTGAGATTTGGCCGAAAGGGCAAGTTGAGTCCCGTTTCATTGGGCCGTATGAGGTTATCGAAAGGCTTGGACCGATGGCATATCGGCTAGCTTTACCAGTGAGAATTAGAAAGAATTCATAATGTGTTTCATGTGTCAATGTTGCGACGCTATCTTCTGATCCTTCACATGTGATTTCTCCGACAGAGATTGAGATTCAACCGGATATGACCTATGTTGAGGAACCGATTAAGATTTTGGCTCGAGAGGTTAAACAGTTAAGAAATAAAAGTATAGCTTTAGTGAAAGTGTTGTGGCAAAGACATGGAGTAGAAGAGGCTACGTGGGAACCAGAGGAAGCCATGAGAAAACAGTACCCAAACCTCTTTTCTGGTAAGATTTTCGGGGATGAAAATCCCTAAAGGGGGGGAGAATACAAATGTAACACCCCTTACCGAGACCGTTGCCGGAGTCGAGCACGAGGCATTACTAGACTTAACTTACTAGTTCTGGGCATAAAAATTTAAACTGTCCGTCTGCGTCATGTTCACTAAATTGACTATAACTCGAGTTACGAAACTCGAAATTAAGATCCGTAAATTTTCTATGAAACTAGACTCATATATCTTCTTACCATAATTTTTCCAGAATTTTTGGTGTGGCCAATTAGTACAGTTTATTAGTTAAAGTCTCCCCTATTACACAGTTTGACAGTTCTGACCTCTCTTCACTAAAAATCAATTATCTCATAATATACAACTCTTTTTCCTACACCGTTTCTTTCATATAAAAATAGACTCAATAAGCTTTAATTTCACAACCTAATTCCATTTTTACTATTTTTGGTGATTTTTCAAAATCACGTCACTTCTGCTGTACAAACTATTCCCCTGCATATACTTACATAATTTCTTTCTAATAATTACCAACTAGGCATTACATAATATCCAAAACATACTCTTCATTAGCCATTTTAATAGCTAATCATTACCATACATTTACAAGCCAATCTTAAGCCATATCATAAGGTTATACACACAAGATAGTTAAGTCCCTATACATGCCATAACTTAAAACGTTCGAGTCACAAAATACCGATATAATCCTTTGATAGTGTGTAACGATCTCCGACGTCCTTTCGATTCCCGAGTTGGCTTGTAATACTATAAAAAAAATAAAGAATGGGTATAAGCATAAAGCTTAGTAAGTTTACATGTAAATAGATAACAACGTTCTTAATGAATTATCTTATGTTTTTCTTATCAAGATCACTTAAGCTTTTAACTCAATATACTTAAAACTTGTATACTTGCCTTACCTTTTAACATAAATTTATCTTACCTTACCTTTTTAGCTTGGACTTGCCTTACCTTTACTTTGGTATATTCTTTGAATTTTCCCGTTGAACCACTTGGAATACTAAGGATACGCGGGTACCTTTCCTTATGAAACTTAACCATTGCCATGTCTTGACATGGTCTTACGTGGTATCCTTGCCTTATGAACTCACCAATGCCATGCCTTGGCATGGTCTTACACGGGACCTTTGCCTTATAGTAACATATCAATGCCATGTCTTGACATGGTCTTACATGATTTCCTTAAACCCTAATGTCATGACATTTGTATCCTACACATTCCTAAGGTTCAACCTAACTTTCTCGAGATTGCTTCTCCGTCAATTCATAATTGAGTCTTTAAACAATAAATTTACAGAATAAATATGTAAATGCTGAAATTTAACAACATTAAATGTAAAGTAATAGAATATTGCATTTATTTATCGCAAACTTACCTCGAAACAAAACACGATCAACTATATCGTTTTAATCCTCTATCTTTTCTTTCCTCGATCTAACTCTGGATTTCGTTCTTCTTGATCTATAATAGCAAATTTAGCTTATTTAATACTCACATTCAACAAAACAGTCCTTAATCTTAACTTTAGCAAAATTACAATTTTGCCCCTAAACTTTTACATATTTACACATTTGCCCCAAAGCTCTGAAATTAAACTTTATCCCTTATTCTTATGTTTTATGGCATGCTAATCATTTTTCCCTTCTATGGAAACATCAAATTCTCACTCTAACTTGTACTTATGAACATTAGGTATTTTTACCGATTAAGCCGTTTTACTCTGTTTTCACTTAAAATCACTAAGCAAAAGTTGTCTAACATAATTTCAGACTTCATATTCTATCATAAAACATCAAAATAAACACATTTCACCTATGGGTATTTTTCCAAATATGAACCCTAGCATGAATTATTAATAGAATAAGCTAAATCAAGTTAAGGGACTCCAAAAACGTAAAGAACATAAAAACGGGGCTTGGATGCACTTACTATGAGCTTGAGAAGTTGAATAAACCCTAGCTATGGTGTTTCCTTGAAAATTCGGCCTACTTGAAGAAGATGAGCAAAAATTGGCTTTTAATTTTGTTTTTAACTCATTTTAATCACCAAATGACCAAAATGCCCTTAACTTAAAAATATTCTATTTCACCTATTTGATGTCCATTTTTTTTCCAGCAAGTTAACCAATGGTCTAGTTACCTTTTAAGGACCTCCAATTTAAAATTTCATAGCAATTAGATACCTCTAGCTTCTAGAACTCAAGTTTTGCACTTTTTACAATTTAGTCCTTTTGACTAAATTGAGTGCTCAAACACCAAAATTTTCAAACGAAATTTTTACAAAATCATTTCATAAAATTGTAGATCATAAAAATATAAGAATATTAATTTAATTTTTTTATCGGATTTGTGGTCCCGAAACCACTATTCTGACGAGGCTCAAAATCGGGCTGTTACAGGATCCACATTGGACTCATCATTCGACCCACCATAATCTGCAACGAATGAGGGCCCCTCGCCAGTGGATGTCGTGGGGAGTACGTTAACCTTTCTTAAACATCTTTCGTAACGTTCTCAATCATATGTGGATTGCCAACCACTAGAAGTTGATGACGTTCCCCAATACGTATTTCTATCATCGGACGTCGAAGGAAGGATATGCATGTCTCATCCGCCAACTGAGTGTCGTGCAGGGGTTATGTTTTCCATACTACCACCAAACACGAGCACTTCCATAGTCTACCTCCCACTAACAGAGTGTTGGCTTGGGGTCGTGTATTCCCCTCGAACTACATTAGATGTTAAGGTCGAAGGAAGATCACTTGGCGATGAAAATTGTACATATACCTCAAGATAGGGTGATCCACTAGCAAGATGAGTCTCCATCATTGCCTCAAAGCTCCGAGGACCTTTGATGTCGAATGAGTCATATCTCACCGGATCAATCGAAGCGCAAAATCTATACTTAATAGACTGAACTTTCATTGGCGTTGTTCCAAAGATTTTACGCCTAATTCTTTTGTGAAGTTCTATCAAATCTATGTTCCGATTAAAACTCAGTCGCGCTATGTTCTCCGATAAAAAAACAACACCATTTTCGGTGTCACTAACCTTACCATCGTAGTAAATAACAGCATTAATACGTTCACTCATTTTCAGTTTCTATTTTTCTTTTGCCTCAATTTCTGTTATGCAACCTGAGAATAAAATTTGGCTGATTTATAGTCTAAGAATTGCCAAAGACTCATCAGAGCAAAAGAGCGCCCACGTGGGAACTCTTTTCAAGACTTTGCCGACAAAGTGCATCCTGCTTGAAGCGTTTTGGGCACTATTTGTTCAGAAACGTCTTCTCAAAATTATTTTACTGTAGACTACTATAGCAAATGAGCGTTCACGTGGGAGCTCATTTCAAAGATTTTCTTGACAATGCATCCTCGCTTGAAGCGATTTTCGGCACTATTTGTTTGTAAACGTCTTCTCAAAATTATTTTACCGGAGACTATCAGAGCAAAAGAAGCGCCCACGTGGGAGCTCTTTTTAGTACTTTGCCGACAGCATGCATCCGCTTGAAGCTGCAGACTATTTGTTCAGAAATGTCTTTTCAAAATTATTTTGCCAGATACAACTGTCAAAAAAATTCAAATAAATTTTATTTTGCTAATATATTTTCCCCAAAACCCTAAACATATTTTTACTAAACCCTAATTAACCCTATAATCTAGTCCATTAATTTTTCCCTAAAAACCCTAAACCCAACGACCATAAAAAATCCTAAACCCTAGCCCTAAAATCCTAAAACCTCATACCCTAACACTAAAAACAGCTGAAAAGGCAGCCGGGGGAAGGAGGGCAAAAGCACGCCCTTGGGGCACGCTTTGTGCCACATCAGCAAAGGGCGTCCTCGTCAGCGCGTTTTGTGCTGATGTGGCACAAAGCGTGCCGCCCTCAATGGCACGCTTTCCTGTTGCATCCCCCCAAAACGCGCTGACGTGGACGCATTTTAGGGGGAAATGGTCCTTTTTCGTAAATAATGCAAATTTCGACCCATTTCCTTAATTTTTTTTAGTATATTTTGGTAAATTACCCTATTACATGGATATTTTAATCTCATCATTATGTCTCCAAAAATCTATTAATAATGGTAAAATTGCATATAGCCACTATCTCACAAAATGGGAAAATTGCACTTAGTCTTTGCACTTTTCCACTTTATTCAATTTAGTTCATATTTCGATTTTCCAACTTCATGTATCAATATGTATTCATGTCACATTCATAATTAATTTTTCACCCCTTTTCTTAAAATGATAAATTTGCACTTTTAGTCTTCCAACTTTAAAAAATCCTCAATTTAATCCTTACCGAATTTTATTATTTGTACTTCCTCTCCGAATACTTATTTCACATTCAATATTTTTTTTCCAAAAACTAATATTTTGGGCTATTACATGACCTCTCTTATAAATAACTTCCAAACAATAAGTTAGGGATTGACCTTTTAAGCTTTGAGTATACTCTGAGCAATCACTCTTTCTTCCGGTAATAAATAACCTCTCTTATAAATAACCTGTCCTCTTGTCCATTTATGGCTCTCCGTCTCTTTAGCTGAACTGACCTCTTCAATACCACCATATACTCATCTTTATCTCTTCCTTTGTTGTACATTGTACCAGCACCCAGGACATCAATCTGATCCTAAGCATCGAGAGCTTCTAAATGAAAAACGACAGCATTTATTTACTCATCCGTGACCTCGACTTCAAGAGTCATTCATATCTTGGGTGACCACCAATTCAATGGGATTTAACATAGCCTCCATATTAGAGCTTGGAACTTCATCAAAAAAATTGTTGCAGAGATCCGAAAAGTCCTTTTGAATACCAATCCAATCTTCAAGCCATGTTCCTTCTTTATTCTCGTGATAGCATGGCTTCATTTATGATTCGCAGCAATGGAATGAAAAAGCCTCGTGTTTTTATCCCCATGATTGAGCCATTTACTCGTGATCTTTGATGCCAAAAGTATTCATTCATTAACCAAAGGGTGACGAGTTTCTTTTTAGTGTAACAATTTCAGCTGTCGAATATGTTGTAATAAGATTGGCTTGCAAGAGAGTGATACAATTGGTGATTCTAGAAATTTCCTAATGCGGATTACCAAACTTTCTTTTATTCCATTCAATTAGTTTATTCCTAGTAGCGGTGATCTTATGCAAGAAACTATTGTTGCTACCCTGTTCATCTTGGCACCAAGAATTTGTAACTATTTCATCCAGAGTCAACTTTTATTCGAACTTGAAACACTTCCTAACCCCTTTTCTTTTATGAAGCTGAACAATAATCGAGAGTGATCTGATTCAATGGCGGCTTTAGCAATCCCATTGGCGTTCAGGAAAGAAATACTCCACGGGTTGTTGAGAAAAACTCTGTCGAGTTTCTCTTGAATACATTCCGAATCAACTCTATTGTTCAACCAACCCCCACCACTAACATTTAATTCCATAAATTCACAAACATCAATCCATTCTTCAAACTCCCTACACGCAGAATGATCGACTGGTCTTCCTCCTCTTTTTTCAGTCTGGGATTTGATGGAACTGAAGTCCCCCCAAGTCAACCAAGGCTTCTCTTTGTCATTATTCAAAACCACAATATTGTTGAGCACCCCTCTTCTATTTTACCTGCGGGCAACCTTAAATAAAAGTACATTTCCAAGCAATGTCACTAATCCAATGCATACTTGTATGGATGAAGTTCTTACAGGAATTAGTAATAACCATCCCAACATTAATGGTCCACAAAGAGCGAGGCCTCCAGACTAGCCTTCTGGCTCAACATAAAAACCTTCAAAGAAACCCAACCTATTCCTTATTCTTTCAAGTTTAGCACTCTTTTGTTTAGTTTCCATAGGGATGATGTTTGAGGATTTGTGCTTAAAAGTAACCCTTTCTAATGCCCGAATGGTAGGGGCTTTGCCTAAACCTTGACAGTTACATAAGAGAATACTCTTGGTCCCTAATAACAGAAACGTCAGGTCTCAAGAGGAACCCGAAAACAAAAGAGTGGTCAGAAAACGGAAAAGCACCTTGAGGAAAAGCCAAAGCATCAGGAAAAGAGAACAGCCAAAACAACACTGAGGCCAACCAAACTTATACTTTGAGGCAATAAAACAAATACCTAGTCAACAACCATAGAAACCTGGAAATAAACATAGGAGTTGCAGACAGGGAACCAAAAACCAGATCGAGCAAAAAGAGCAGAGGAACAGTACAAGAAGACCCAAAACCAGATAGAATAGATATATCAGTAGCAGCACATCAAAACAGAAGCGATGCCAAACAACTGAAGGCTGAGAAAGGGCCAAAATGTACCTCAACACCGATGAGATCAGAAAACCGAGCTAAAATTCTGACCAAGAAGCAGAAAGCTGAAGAGACCCAGCAGAATGATGAAAAAGGATGTTCTACTCGAAGGAGAGAACAGAGAAAAGCAGAGTCAAAGCCTGCTGGAGAAAATCCCGTCCTTCCTTACAGGCTCGAGAAGTGGCTTCAATAGATTTATCCTGATCATTTAAGCCCAAATTCTACATTTCCTCTTTCACACATTTTCCTTTCGGAAAAGGAACAAATTTCAACTTAATTGAGCTATTCCATTCCAAGGGGTAGTTTAAAAAAGCATTATAAGCATTAATCAGCCTTCTTTAGAAAGACTATATTTTGCTGCATTTCATACTACATTATGGTACAATTTGATAATGATATCATCATACTAACGCATAGAAATAAGATTTTTGTAAATAACTCTTTATTGTCAATATAAACAACTAAATATTGTACGTGTTAACAATTTCAATCAATAAGTAACAATTGTTGTTTCTTTTCTCATTTATAAGGAGATAAGATTGTACAAATACATGGTGTGATTACAATTTGGAGACAAAGAAGGTACGCTATTCAACGGGCAAAACAAATAAATTTTATGGTGGTTTTGCAACCTACAACATTTGGCAACAGACAATAACAGAGAAATTATTTGGAAAGAGGAGGTTCACCCAACCACTTAGCCCGAAATCCAGTTCCTTTGCAGTCAGAGCAGCACGTTGATCCCTATAATATAACCAATGAAAAGAAAATGTATTTTAGTTGGGCACTTTGCCATACAGTAGGTCTATTGCATGCAAATACGTCAAATGTCGTATAGAGGTGACTATACCTTCCCAGCACAAATCACGCAAGTGGTATTCCTAGAAGGAACTTGGCAGAGCATATTATCCCCAAGGATAAAGAAGCCTGTACCTCTACACCACTGGCATTCAACGTGCCCCTTGGAGTTGCATGAAGAACAAACAACTGGCCTCGGTTGCTAGAACAAATCATCAAGAGAAATGAAAATGTTAGGACCCAAAAGAGGAAGTAAATTTGTTTTCAGCCTTGAACAGGTTTCCAAAGCATCCCTACATGGATGTCTTCAATCCCTTATTTTCCCCTGTAAATTCAGTCTCAGATGCATTTTTATAGTATTAATACTATATATCTTAGAAATTCTTTCCTATAGAACTTCTCTATCTCATGGCAAATGGAATGGACCAATTGGAAATTTAACACCTTATGTATCATATGTATCAGCAGTGTTCATGGAGTTCACCAAATACAAAGGAGTAGGTACCAAGGAACATGGAATACAACCACGTACTTGAATATGTATAGAATTAATGAAGAAAAATGTTGAACTACTCAATCCCATGCTGCTCAACATCTTCAATCAGATAAAGCCATTGATACCGGAGCTTCCAGAATTTAAATATCTAAGATGCATCCAATATCAATCACCCATTATCACTTATCACAAAATTTCAGAAAATAAAATCATTCCACATAAACCCAATCAGATGCAATCCAAATTACTTTAAACCCAATCGTTTATCAATCACCCATTATGCACAGATTTGCAACAAACAAGAAAATCTATCATCATGGGAATTGAATCATTGATATAATGTTGATTGTGTACCAATTCGAAACCCCAATTGAAACTAATAAGATTTGAATTACAGGCCACAGATGGTAAGGTTTAAAAAAAAAAAAAGAGAAAAGATTGTACCTGAGAGATGAGCCAAGCTTTTTCCATACGCTCAACAAAATCGGAAGAGCTCCCATAGGAATCAACAGCAGAAGCTCTGACAGTCAAAACCTTTGAACCCTTGGACCTTGCGGTTGTTGTAGCTTGAGATAAAACCCCAGCACCGAAAGCCACTCTATTTGCCGATACAAAGCTCATGTCTTTCTGGTCGATGGATTTGGCCACAATCACTGGGCGGTAAAAACACGCACAACTCTTCATGTCCCGTATTACTATCTTCCTTTTGCAAATATATTGGCTTGTGTTTTTCTACAGGAAAAAGAACTATATTAGAGAAAGAAAGGTGAGAATTTGGCTTTGGGCCTGGGGGCGTAATCCCTCGTTTTCAATGGGAAAACTGCAGAGACAGCAAACTATGAGCTTTGGGACGAGGCCACGACACATGTCGTGTTTGGATTGGATATTCTTCTGCTATTGTTAGAATGGAATGGACGGTCAAAAGCTGGAAACGTAAATATATCATATCAAGCTGCGGCCACATACTGTTGCGTAATAATAAACTAATAATACTAGTAGTAGTTGTTTCTGATTTTTCTTTCTTCCTTTCTTCTGATTATTTTTTTATGAATCTGTGGTAATCGGGCAGAGCCTGAATATGCATCTCGGGTAGATTGGGCCCATCTTGCCCTATATTGTTCCATCATCTAAATTGGGTGGCTTGCGAGGGAAAATTTCTAACGAGTCTTCTTGACCTTCTTTTTTTAAAAAAAAACTCCTATTTTAGTTATAATATTTTTTATTACTTACTATTAAAATATTACATGTATGAAATTTTAAAGAAAATATATTGAGAATACAGGAAAGTAAATATATATTTCATATAAAAAAGTTTACATACAACTTTAAAATATTACTAATTGAGTCTTAGTTCGAGTGGTATAGGTACTGTTGTAATTATAGTAGGACGTGAGTTCGAGTGTGCTAAAACGCATTTTCTTCCTATTTATAGATTATGGAGGGGCTATAGATAATTTTAGACATTATGTTAAAAAAAGATACAATTAAAATCTATAACAAAAATATGATCAGTCAAATTTCGATAAGTAATAAGATAGAAGAAAATGAGAGAAAATTCTTTTCTTTTATCTTTTAAATTCGATGGCTTTGCATAATAGGAAAATGATTGTATGAAACACTGACACCACGTCATCTGTATCCCTTTTCTAATATATTTATGACACATTAGCATTTTCATCCTAAAACAAATCAAATCCAAATTAAAATCTCGAAATTTAGGATAAGAATACTGTTGTGACATAAAACTATTAGAAATAGATAATATCACTGTTTTATACAATCATTTTTCTTCCATAATAATATTTTTTTATGTTTAAGAGTGATTATAGAAGATAAAAGATACACATGTGGTTCTAACCAAAATCATTGATGTAAGTGGAGAAGCTATTGTTGGGTTCAAAATCTTAATTTGCAAGGTAAGATGCAATTTATGGGGTCCTTTCAACTTCTTTAAATGCTCCTCTTTCATCTGTTAGAGAATCATCCCCCGCCATTTTCATAGTTAACTTGTTCCTGATAAGATAGGTAGCTGGTGCTTATGGATATCCATACATCGATTACTGTTCATTTAATTTCCTTAATGATTATCAACTTCATCCGGACCTAACCACTATCATATTTTTTAAAAATTTTCTAATTATTTTTAATTATATTTTAGGCTAAATCATCAGTATAAAATTAATTTATTTATTATGAAAATTACTTATTAACTGTGTTATCTTATTTAAAGTTATTAATAACATAAATAATAAAATAAATAACTACGGAAATAAGTTATTTTATAAAATTTACGCATAATAATTACGCATGTTGGGCTTGAACTTGAGTACTTAAAGATCCATAATCTCTACCTCTATGAAGAATGTTTTTTTTTTTTTTATATATATAGATTTGAAGTATTCTTCATATCAATTTGATGGTTTATAAAAATAATAAGTATAATATAAATACAAAATAAAATCAAATTGATAAAAAGTTTAATGATCTATAAAGATTAAATATTTGAAGTTGGTGTTTACTTTTTTTTTAATAATATAATATATTTTACTAATATATCCAACTTTTGTGGTGAGGTGGTTCATAATATTTTTAAAATTCAAAACAATTAATTTTTAATTGAAACGATGGAAAAAGTTAGTCTGGTAAGGGTTTTACACACATGCCCCTCCATGCGCCCATGTCATACGGTACCCTTTCAAATTCAAAGCAACTATTTTATTTATTACCCAAAAATACATTACTACTGTCGCTGACAACACATATATACAAACATCCCTTCAAACATTCTCTTTCGTTTCTCTATAAAACCATCAAAAAAATTACTTTAATCGTTTAATTTTAGCCCGATTTTTCGTTCATCTAAAGCTGATTATTGATCCCTCTTTTTTCCTTTTTCTGGAAATATTTCTAGCTAGCTAGCTAGCTCCTCTACTTGCAATGGGAAAGCACCTAAGCAGCATAGATTCACCTTCACCATCACCATCACCTGCAACGCCATCTCCAACAACTTTCGTTCAGGCTGATGCAAACACCTTCAGGGACCTGGTCCAGAAGCTTACAGGATTTGCCCGCGACACAGAGAAACTCCCTCTTACTTTCCGGTTATCTTCCAAAACCTCCCTTCCAAGTGACCCAACAGCCCCACGCCGTCCACCTTTCAAGCTCCAAGAACGCAGGCAACGACAGTCTATGAGAAAGCTGGAGATCAAGCTTGGTCACGCCACTATACGCAGCTCACCTACTTACTACGTCTCTCCTCCCAGCCAAGCTCCTCTCCTGCTTGACTCGCCCATTCGCAGTCCAGTGACTCCACTAGGATCTGAATCACTCTTTTACTCGAGTTCTTCTGGTACCCTATCACCATTATCACCTGCTCGTATGGTTTCGGAGGAGGAAAAGGTGATCGCTGAGAAGGGCTTTTACTTGCACCCATCACCATTAAATACGCCTAGAGGGACCAAACCACCGGAGCTCTTAACCCTTTTTCCAATTACTTCACCAGGTCAGGAGAAACGAGATTAGGCTATTCTATTAATACGCTAAAAAAAATGATAGTAGAACTTTTTACAACTTTTTCCCCTTGGATCATTTGTGGGTTAAAAGGTGTTATTATTACTATTAGTGTATGAGTATCCTTGTCTGTAGTACAGGGTAGAAATTTTGTTAATTACTACATGTTACAGAAATTATCATGATTAATTATCTTTATTATTCTCATCTGCAATCCTCTTATTTTCTCTAAAAATAAAGTAGAAATTGTGTATGAAATAATATTCAACGTCTCAGAGATTATCCATGGAGATTTAGAAACGAGGCCTATGTAATGGCAACATTGCCAACCTGATAATGTCTGGCTTTCTTATTTTTAAATTACTTTGATTTAACAGACCTTCCACCTGTTTCTGACTTACGGATGATAAAACATGTTTAAACAATAATAATTACAGTTACAAGTCATAAAGTTTAGGACAATTGGCTATAATTTACCTATCAAGGATTTTTGGTGAGGTTAGCAACTAGGAAGCTGTGTATCCGTCTCTTTTATTAGCAAGTGGGATGAGAGAAATTTATTAGTAAATTTCATTCCTCCTTATTTGCAACGTCGAACCTTTAATCTGACTGTAGTACTACAATTTCGGACTTTAAAAGTAGTCGTTGTTTTAGGCTTTTGACCTTTTTCCTCAGAGCAATAGTGTGATTAACATGGTTAGCATTTCTCAGTTTAATTTATATTTTTATTCCTTTTTTATGATTAAAAGATTATCTAATGGGGTAAAGAGTGGGTGGGTAGCAGGGTTTGAATCTGTATTAAACAGGTGTTTATAAAAATTTTAATCATTACTTTACACGAGTCAAGACAAATGATTATATAATGTTATACACTAATGTAAAAAAATTAATTTTAAAACATATTTGTAACAAATCTGTGAAATAATAAGAATTTCCGTGGTAATATTTGTTATATTCTTAATTATTATAGATTATATAATAACGAAAAAAAAATATTTAGGGATTATAATTTCTTCAAAACTATTATTATCTAAGTCTCTAATTGAGTTATGTAATAAGTCAATCGAGCACCTACTTACTTACATAAATTATAAAAATATTTTTTTACAATTAGACTAAGTTATATTATTTGAGGATGTTTTACTCTTTTTATTTTAACAAAAAACAGTAAAGTTATGTATATAATGATATTTTAACTCACATAAATTAGATTAATAAAACATTAAATTTACCATAAACTAAAGTTTCATTTTGATAGTATTTATATATTTTTATTTTAATATGCACAAGTTATTACCTTTATATATTACATATCTTAATAATGTTATTGATTGAGACAATATTACAAGTTAACTCAATACCAACTCAAGATTGATAACACACCGTTGTAATAATTGTAGCCATTTAGTATTCTTGATATATTTATGTGTTTAAATTTTATTTTACTCACAATTTAGTTTAATTTTTATCTACTTAATATTATACAAATTTAACATATTATTAATAATAATGAATTTCAAATCATATTATCTCTAAACACTGATTTTCATACAATTTTGTAGTACAGTAATAAGTAATTAGTTTGCCTATGGTTTCCATTTTGACGCGGTTTCCAATTGCTCTACCGTTGAATTTCATAAGACTAATCAAAGTCGTGGTCTAATCTAATCAATTGCTTTACACGGTTTTGTTTGGTTTCGTAGTTTCTACATTTTCGTCTGGTGATAATGATTGGATATCCCCTGTTTCCTGCTTTAGTTTGACTTAAGTTTCAATTGGCATTACCTGTACAAATACTTTAATTATTATTAAAATATATAATTTCATAGTAATAATTAAAACTAAATTATAATACACAAGGAAAAAAATATAAAAAGAAATTAAATAAAATTCCTCAAGTAAAAGACTGAATAGTAAAAATATCAAACATACGCAGTTAATGATTAGAGATACATATATCTGTGTGTAATTTTAATGTTTGGGGAACAACATTTTTCACAGTGAAAACACTCTCAAGACATTCATGCCAATTTAGCTAGCATCAGAAAAGTAAAACGTGTGGGTCTTTTGTAGACAGTGGCGTAATCGAGTTGTTTTAGCTAATTCTATTTTCTACTAATTCACATTTAGCCAAATGACAAATTTACATTAATTACACCAAATGATGAGATATCTGAGCCTATTTGTGTTGTTTTCAAAACTAGTCAATTAAGCAACAAAACGAGTATATTTCACATTGAAGGATAAATTACGGGGGCAATCTTGATGGAGACTTGCATTATTGCCTTCCCTTGATTAACTAGAAACCCTTATGTGCTGCAGTATTAGAACTTGTGCGTGTCGTATGGGGGTACTTGAATAACGTGGATTAGTTGCTAAGTTGTTTGCTTTAACAAAAAAACTGGATTTCCCCTTTGCTTTAATCAGGATCTACTCTTCTTTAACAACTAATGTAGTGCTATAAAACTGAATAGTTCAGATATAAAGCAACCTTGCTAAAAAAGCATCAGAAAAAATGCTCCGAATTTCCTTGGACAATAAGCATGTAGCAGGATAAGATGTTCTTTTTCCCGTATGGACACATTAAAAAAAGGTCAAGCAATACATCAAAATCTGGCCGAATAACGAGAAACGTCCATGATTGTTAACTCAACATCAAAGGGTTGGGAATTGGAATGTGCAATTTGAAATTGTCACTTAGACAAGACATTTCCATCATTTCTTCTTCATGATCAGCCTTTGAAATTTGTCAATGATAGTGAATTTGAGAGCATTCCCTCCACTTCTATACTCCACTTTTCTTTTTTATCAAACAAAGAAATTCTATAGATTCTAAAGGCAAGGAAAAAAAAAAGTTAAACACATATGTTGGATTATATCACTCTCATGATGGGATAAAATAAGTTTATGTAAATAATATATTTATAGAAAATTTAGTCATTTGATCAATCATGGATGGAGTATTGATGAAAGATTTGAATACAAGTCTTCGTCAATTTCAAATTCAATATTTGGTTATTTAATTTATTTAAATGATACTTTTTAATTATTTATTAAAGAGATTTTATAATTCTATCATTTACATTGATATTTGATTAACTTGATTAAGAATTTTATAATAATATAAATAGAAATAATATTCTATCATATAATTAGACTACTCAAAAGGCTGACTTAGTAATATTAAATTTTACCTATTTTTCTCAACTCATGTTATACGAGTATATGACCGTCGTCCTTCGTTTTGTAAGATGTCTAGACCTGGCTCGATCTCTTTATTATTACTTAAAGTTTGATGATTTAAGCATATATATATATAGATTCTTGCCACAATTGGGGATTGGATTGGCATATCCTTTCCTTTCCTTTCTTTTCTTTTCTTAATAAATATCAATAAACTCTTATTACTATTTTTTAACTTTAAAATTATTCTATTTTTTATATAGATTTTAAACCCTAGATTCAAACTCCAAATTCTTTAGACCCTAAATCCTAATTTAATATTTTCCCTAAAATCATAAATCTTAAAATTCTAAGATTTAATTCACCATACCATAAACCATAAATCTAGTTGAACAAAAAAAACAAAACTATTAATTAAGATTAAAATGTTTTTAAGAAGAATCAATCTAGTATTAGAAAGTGTACTGTATTAATTAGAAATTCTTTTAAAAAATTATTAAATGGCACATTTTTATTAGATATTTAAAAAATTATTTTTTAAAATAATCCTAATATAATCATTTATTTTATGGTTTTTATCTCTTATACGATAAACAAAGAAAACGTTGATGAATGTTAGCAAGTAAATACTTTCAAGCCAAAAGACGATGGCTGAAGTCAAATAATCCAATGTATACACGTTTATGCATCTACATCTTTTAAATGTAATTAATGAACAAATATACAAATAAAAAACCAACAAGAAAAAGAACATTTCAAAAATTGTTGTCTTCTTTTAATTAATTAAACATGGTACATTAGCTTAGGTTTTAGGGGTATTCCTTTATAAGAATTTACCTTCGCTTTGTTTTCTTGTCATTATCATATAAAATATCAAATTCATTAATTAAAATCATATACAGAACCATTTAACTATGGATATATAAAAAGTGAAAAAAAAAAAAATACAGAGACTTTCTGTTGGGATTCATAATACCTTGTTTTGAATTTTTGCATGAGAGTTTGACTGCTTGTATATGAAAGTTAAATGATCATCCATCATTTGAAAAAAAGAAAAGAAAAGAGCGTTCACTATGAAAAACCCATTTATAACAGGAGATTTGTGATCGGATTTGGATTTTATTTTGATTCTATTACGTGGCTACACTAGGGGCGAAGCAAGAAAATTTTTTTAGAGGTCGAAATGAAATTTTAATTTTTAATAGTATATATCTTTATAATTTTTAGATATAAATTTATCTTTACTATTTTAAAATTTTAAAATTTTCTAAAAGTCAAAATAGTATTTTTTTTTTTATTTTAAGGGGACCGAGGCCCCTGTTAGCTCTCTAGATTCGTCTGGACTACACTTTTTTTTTTCCTAAACTAATACATTTTTTTATAATTCATTATATATCACATATTTTTTAAAACATTATACATATTGTATTTGTATTAATTTTTTAGAATATATAGTACCCATGATGTAGGTGAGGTTTACATGTAAATTTTTACCAATCTCAATTGTTTAACTTTTTTTTGAAAGTAAACATTTAATTTTATATTTAATAATTGAGTATGGGTAGAGTGATGATAAAATAATTTTAAAGTATATTTTTATTTTTAAAATGTGGTGTTTTTTAATCATCACGTCAATTTTGTTGTTAATTTCTAATGATCGATAAAAAAATTTATTAATCAAAATTATCAGTTCAAAAGTTAATTAATTAAAAATAATAATAAGCCTTATCAAATTACGGTGTGCACGTCCGTATGATGCACTCAGTTTTATTTAATTTTTTATGCACAAAAGTACAACCATAAACGACGTAATAATGGCTTCACCGGCAAATTGGTTTGTAGCCCAACTATAAAGATTATAAAGATGGCAAATTTCTCGACACGAGACTTTCAAAACCTCTACCCAAACCCAATAAGTACTTTCACATTTTTGGGCTACCAAAAGCCTGTATTTCTTTCTAACCAAATATCTTTTATGTCAGCCCGAAAAATAAAAAAAAAAGTTTAAATAAAAATATAAATTTAAAAAATAAGTTCAAAAAAAAAAAAAAGATTCACTCAGAAAACAGGTACAACATTGGGTAAAAAAATTTTAACTCAAGCTCGACCAAATTTACAAAAAATAACTATTGTTTTATTGTCATTTTATTATTATGTTACTCTTATTTTGTTGTTATTGTTTAAATATTATTAATTTTATTATTATTTTAGAGTCGTTTACTAATTAAATTATATATATATTAGTGTTATTTAAATATGCATATATATTTATTTTTCAATTTAATACCAAGTCTAATTCGGGCCATGAACAACTCTAATGTCAATTCTATTCTAATAATGGAATCTCCACTATGTAATGCAACTTTGCTTCCTCTTAGATATCCTGGATCCTTTTGGGATTAGCCAGATATTAATATACCCCAAGAATCAATTACTCTATTTTCCTTCAGCTTTCTCGTTTCATCGTCATAATTCCGACTTTTGAGCAAATGCAAGAAAGCTTGAGTTTGGGTAAGAAAACGGTCATTTTAAGGCATACAAAAGTGAACTCCCTGATTTGGGGGGTTCAATCAATTAAAATCTTTGTCCCTATTATTTAACGCTCAGGCAATTAATTGCTGAAAGTTTACAGAGCTTTCTAGTATGTATTGCCTTGCCTCGCCACGTTGAAGGACTCACGTGCCAATCGTTGACCAGTAAATGGACTGGGCCCCACAAATCCTACAACCGCGTGCATCTCCCCCTTTTTATCAAAAGTTTAGAAAAAAAAAAGGCTCCTCCGAAGTTTAAAACGCCACTTCAGCGGGGTTTGTCCCAGATATTAACGATCTTTCCTTGACATTTAACCACTTGTCACTCTCGCAGTCTTGTCTCAAACTAACGGCAATATTAAAAAAGAGAAAATTCTCAGATCAAAGACTTAATACCTTTCGTCATTAACGCACATATTGGTTCCACCGATTGTTTGTGAATCAGTTTAAAAACATTCCCCCTGCTTCAGCTAAATATGGTTGCGTGATTGCACACAAATAAGATCAGAGAAGATCCCCACACAGCTTTTACCATGGAACTCAAAGTTTTATAGCAATTTCAAAGCCAATTCTTGTTTCTTCTCTCTTTTTGTAAAAAGTCAAAGTTTCAGCGTCTATCATACTGTTTGGTGTTTTGGGGGTGATGGGTTTGAAGTATAATGCTGGGTTAGGGTTGATTGCTACTGTTGTGTTTATATGGGTTGTATCTGCAGAGGTAACACAGGTGTGTGTGTCTATTTGTTATACCCTGTTTCCTTTTATTGTTTGGTTGCCAATAAATGGCTGGCAAAGGAAAGAAAAAATGAATTGATTTGTGTTCTGAAACGCTTACAGGAACCAAGTTATTGCTTTGTTTTCTGTGCCTTTCGTCTTTTCTGATTTGACTATTTTATGAGGGATACTTTTCATTGATTCTCATTTCTCAGTCCTATAACATTTTATAAGAATTCCGAAACTATGGTTCTTGTTAGATAATTTGAGATTTTTATGGATATTTTTTTGGTTAATATTTATTGAAGATCAGATATTTCATTCGACTCGCATCCTCATAGGTGGAGTTAAAGAATCTGTTCAAAACTTGATGGTCAATTTTCGGCTAATCCTTATTATATGTTGTTGTTGCAGAGGATTTTCTCAGAATACAAACAGCCATTTGCACTCACTTATCTTGGAGTGTCCCTTATGGTTGTTTATTTACCCATAGCACTTTTAAAGGATTGGATCTGCAACTTATTTAATTCGAATTTATATAGAAACCTCTACGATGGCAGCTCGGTTATCGATACCTCAATTGGACTCGATGAGCTGCCCCAAAGTGCTGAAGCTGACCTTAAAAGATGCCTGATAACTGACAAGGATCTTAGTGAAAGAGAAGAGGGGCAGCCTCTCAACTCAAGTACTGAGAAAGATGGACCTGACTTGCCTGACCATGGCGGTGGAACGAGTTCATGGGAAACTGCCAAGTGCAGTTTATATCTAACTCCAATTTGGTTTACAACTGAGGTAGCATAAATTTATCCTTATTTCTTTTGTCAGAATCATTAGCTAATTACACTTTTTATTAGGGGGCTGATTTAAGTTAATACCAATAAGATTTCAAGCATGTGTGCATTTGTTGTGATGCATGATTAACACAGTTGCTTTGATATCTTGCAGTATTTATCAAATTCTGCGCTGGCAAATACCAGTGTTGCGAGTACTACCGTCCTAACATCTACTTCAGGGCTCTTTACACTTTTCTTCGGAGCTCTCCTCGGCCAGGACACTGTAAATGTTGCGAAAGTGGTTGCTGTATTTATTAGCATGACTGGTGTTGCTATGACCACAATTGGAAAGACATGGGCATCGGATGAAATGCTTAGTGTCTCTGAGTGCGTTGGGTCTTTCTTTGCTAGTTATTTCAATAATTTATTAACATTTCCTTATTCCTAAAGAATACGTTGAATCTACCGTGGAAGGTTAATAAATTCATGCTGTAGACTGTTTAGGCTGCTCGAGTAGTAATATGCATAAGATGCTCCTCGTATAATCCCTGCAATGGAAATGGTTTTTGCATTTTTTTTTCATGATTTTCTTTTTTATGGAACCATGTGTTGTTCATGTTGTCTAGAGCTAGAAGACACTCCATCATGGGGAATATATTTGGTCTTCTGTCTGCAATTTCATATGGTTTATTTACAGGTAGGCTTTTTTCTGTGCATCTAAATTGAATACTGACTTTAATCTATTTAATTTGGTGAGACTGCTTCTCTGCTCTTCTGCTTTATTCAGAGTCACTGGTCAATTTATGCAGTTCTACTCAAGAAATCTGCTGGATCAGAAGGAGAGAAAGTCGATATGCAGAAGTTCTTTGGATATGTCGGTCTCTTTACTCTTCTTGGCCTTTGGTGGCTTGGTAAACAATCTGTTAAATCTCCTTGTAACTTGGTGCATGCTTGTTCCATCTTTTCTCTTAAAATGTAAATGCTCATCTTATTTGCAGTGTGGCCACTTAATGTTGTGGGGATAGAACCTCCATTTGCATTTCCCCATTCAGCATCTGTTGGAGAGGTAGTGCTTCTAAACGGCTTTGTAGGAAGCGTTCTCTCAGACTACTTCTGGTATGTATATAAACCTCCTTTCATTTTTGAACTAGTTGAATGCTACTAGGACCCGAAACGAGCGAACCATTTTCATTGCGTTAATCTATAGCCAACAACCGTGTCAGTATTATGGACCTGGCTTATTGCTCGGTTAGCACGAAGAACCAATCCAATACAGGGTGATGGTTTTGTTAGAGATTTTAGTCGTTGAAAAAAATGATGCAGGGCTCTTTCCGTGGTTTGGACAACTCCATTAGTTGCAACATTGGGAATGTCATTGACAATACCCCTAGCAATGGTAGCTGACATGATTATACATGGCCGACACTTCTCCGCAGTATACATCTTTGGGTGCATTCAGGTAGCTTAACCAGTGCTCTCTTCCGTTTTTACTTTCTCCTTGGGTGCTGATTGAAGCCTTGGCTTTCTCGAGCTTCTTACCAATACTTTAAAAAACAGTTGTAACTTGTTTCACCACATTCGTGGATACAGGTGTTTGCAGGTTTTGTTATAGCTAACGTGTCCGACAAGTTTTCGAGAAAACCGCAGTTGTAGCAAGTTTCAGAGGAGCGTAAAATGTTTTTAATCTTTTAAATATAAAACAATGAAACAGTTGTAGGGGTGTGGGAGATTAGATGCCTTAACTCGAGTAATGATGCCTGGTGTTACTTGACAATTAGAGCAAAACATGAACAATAAAGGTCAATCCATATTAGCTTTGCTTTCTATATGTTAAATCAAATATTACATGAACAATGATTTGTCGCTTGAAACGGGGATGTTGAATCTGGGATTTTTTTCCACTTAAAAAATAATGTGTTGAAAGAAAAAGCATATCATATCGCAAAGATTTTTACTTCAATAACGAGATATCACATTCACATGTTTTAATAACTTTTGTAAAATTAAATATAAATATTACTTTAAAAATGCATTTAAAATAAATGAATAAATTGATTACTTGGATATAGAATTAGTAGAAACTTGAAACCTATATTTTTACAGGGAGAATATAGTCCATTTTTTTTTCTTGAAAAATGAAAGAATATTAAAGAAAATGTTGAAAATAGGTAAATCTAGAAATTAAACAAAGAATACTTTCATTGCTTTTACTAAATATGTGCTGCAAAACTGGAAAAGTTCATTTTATAATGCAACTAGTTTTTTTAACCCTTGGGATAATATGATTCCAAGTATTGTTTCTGTTATATATTACATATAATCATGTAATTAATAAATGTTAATATATAAATATCAATGTTTTATTCTTTAAATTAGTACTGGAATAGATAAATAAATAAATTCTTTTAAAATTTGCATATAACTTATTTAATTTATTTTTTAAAAATATTATATAATTAACAAGAAAACACAATTTCATAGGAGAATTCTCATCCATAAATAAAAATGTGTTTTTTTTTTTAACTTGAAAATATTTATCCTTTATTTTTACAAAAAAAAAAAAATTTGAAGTTTTAGATTGGGTCAGAGTAAAAGTTGTTGAAAAAAGATTTGCTTATTAAAATATAATCCAAATAGGAATCAAATTGAAATTTAAGGATTAAATTGAGAAAGCTTTATTAAATTTTAGGATTAATGTGAACTTAAAAAGGTTGAAGGATCAAGTTTTAAAAGTTTCCAAATTCAGTGATTAAAGTAAAATAGTAATGGATTAGTGGGGTAATATACTAATATATACCAAAAAAATAAAAAATTTACGGAATTGGGCCAATTTTTAGAAAATTTACGGAAAATGGTCATTTCCCATCAAAACGCGTCCACGTCAAAATTTTTTTTGACCTTGGGCCCAACGGTCATTTTTTTCATTATAAAAACCCCCTAACCCTTTTATTTTTTTCACACTTTAATCCTTCTCTCAATTTTCTCTCAATTTTCTCTCAAAGTCCTTGAAATTTACTCTCAAATTTTAAAATAGTCCTTTACTATTTACAAAAAAGCCCTTTTTAATTATTTTTAATATTTTTTTTTGGAAAATTTTAAAATTTTCGATCGTATTACAATGGTCGGGGAATTATTTCATTTAGACAACAAGCATATCTCCGTCGAGCAAATGAAAATGGTAAGTTTTAATTTTAATTTTTCAATATTTTTCAATATTTTTTACAATTATGCAATTTTAATTAATTTTTATTTTATAATTTTTTAAACAGTCTATAGATCGGGTGTTGAAATGTTATATTCGCAACATGCATGGTCCCCCATCGCCGTTGATCGAGAATTACCTACGGGAAGTGGGTTTTTGGCACGTGGCCATGATAGGCCGGGGGTTCAAGTTGGAGCCGCCTTTGATCAGTGCGTTGATAGAGAGGTGGAGACTCGAGACGCACACTTTCCATCTTCCATGCGGAGAGTGTACCATCACTCTGGAAGATGTGCAGTTGCAATTGGAGTTGGGATTGCCGGTGGACGGGTCGGTAGTCACCGGGTCTGCAACTTCTAGTGATTGGGGAGCCGTATGCTACGAGCTTCTGGGTGCCATTCCGGATAAAATTCAAGGAGCTCGGATCGATATGGCTTGGTTACGAGACACATTCCCGGAGCCGGATGAGGGTTCGACCGAAATTGAAAGAATACGGTATGCACGGGCGTACATTCTTCAGATAATTGGAGGCTATCTGATGCTGGACCTTTCTAGAAACCTCGTCCACTTGAGATGGCTGCTGAAACTTGTTGATTTCAGAGCAGCCGGTGAATTGAGTTGGGGGTCTGCTGTGCTATCGAGGTTGTATAGGGAGATGTGCGGAGCGACGCGGCCGAGTCAAGCGAAAATCGGAGGTTGCCTATCACTACTGCAGTCATGGGCATGGTTTTGATTTCCATTTTTACGTCCTCGACTCGACCAACCATATTCATTCCCACTGATAACAAGGTAAATTTAATGTTATATTTTACAATTATTACGTAGATTTATAGTATAATTGTATGCTAAAAATTTATTTAATTAGGTGGAACCATTCGGCGAGTTATGCTAGAATACCTACCTCGCTTGAAGATATACAACTTCTATTGGACCAACGGTCGGAATCAAAAGTAAGTTTCAAATTTCGTATTTTTAATTTAGTATTTCATATTTAGTGTCTAGTATTATGTATATAACTAATATTTTGGTAATGTTAATATAGTTTCAATGGACACCGTACGAGGATCCGTAAATGAGGCGCAAGAATTCCGAGGAGTTCTTGCAAAATTCGAACAGTTGGCACGTGAAAGTCCCATTGATCACCTATGCGACCGTGAAGATGCACCAGTCAGATCGGATTTTGCGACAATTTGGATTCTGGCAACCGATTCCCGTGCCACCTGAGGTGCTCGATAATGAGCACAAAGTGGATTTACGGCAGTTGCACATAGATTGGCCAAGATTTTGGTTAGCATATATTGAGACGTAGGAGAACCAGTATGACTATTTACCTGACCGAAAATCGATCGTCGTTCTGGAGTTAGCGTGCGTGCCGAAATACATGTCATGGTTTAGGATCCATGGTAAGCCGTATTTGTTGTCGGAAGAAGAGAGGCGACGGCAACTTCGTCAACAAAGGGAACGTCGGGGCCCCTTAAATCTAAGGAGAAGGGGTGATGAAACGGGGCCATCAACAACGCCCACACAGTCACCGGGCCCATCAGTTCAGCCGACGACGCCGACATCACAGCCTTTACCTTTTATGCCAGGTGCGTACCCTACCCCTTATATGTATCCTAACCCATATATGTTTCCTTTTCCCAGTCCCAGCTCAGGTTGGAATGCATAGCCGGGTTCGAGTCCGTTCCCGACTACTTCGGTTGGCCAACCGATCTTGAGGCCATCGTCGCGTGAAGGATCACAGGAGGCACCGTCGGGAGCACTTCTTTCTACCAATCTCCTTCGCCATACGGGATTCAGTCACCCCCGCCGTGGTTTATGCAAACACCTCCGGGGTCGTTATTTTATCAATGTGGGACATCCTCGCAATACCCACAACTAGACCCACTGCCAGAGGAACCGGAATCCCCGCCCGAGGTTCCACGACCCCCGCCGGAAGCTAGAAGAAGGAGGAATCCGGCCACAGAATCGCCGATCGCCTGCGGTGGCACTGATTCCAACCGGCATCAACATTGATTCGGATCGGCTTTTTTATTTCTTAAATTGTAATAATTTTTTTTATTTTTTAATAAAAAAAGTTGTTTTTTATTTGTGTTTGTAATTTAATTTTAATATCTTCACTAAAATATAAGTTGTTTTTTTTTATGTAATTTAATTTGAATTTTTTAAATAAAATAAAAAGCTATTTTCTATTTTTTATTTTTTGTAATTTAGTTTTAATATATTTAATAAAATAATAGTTGTTTAATTTTTTTATTGTAATTTAATTTTAATATATTTAATAAAATAGAAATTGTTTAATTTTTTTATTGTAATTTAATTTTAATACATGTAATAAAAGAAGAAGTTGTTTTTTATTTTTATTTTATTGTAATTTAGTTTTAATATATTAAATAAATAAGAAGTTTTCTTTATTTTTTATTTTTTTGTAATTTAGTTGTAATATATTTAATAAAATAATAGTTGCTTATATGTTTTTTGTAATTTAATTTTAATATCTTTAATAAAATAGAAATTATTTAATTTTTTATTGTAATTTAATTTTAATATATTTAATAAAATAAAAATTGTTTAAATTAAATTAAATTTAAATTAAATTAACCCATGAATATATAGATTTTAAATTAAATTAAATTCTCGGCTAAAGCGCGTCCCCAGGGGCGCGCTTTCCTGCCATTTCGTGTAACATTCCAAAATAGGGCCTAAATGGAATAGTGGTTTCGAACCCATAAATCCAAGTCAGTAAAATATTTTAATATTATTTTCTATGCCGTTGATATGTGATTAAGCATGTGGTAAATTTTCGTGAGCTAATTTATCTGTCTGTGTTTAATTTGAAATAAGGACTTAATCGCGTAAATTAAAAATTTGATGGTTAGATGAGATAGTGCTTAATTGTTGATGTTTTAATAAATTTGAGGCTTAAAGTAGCAATTTGGCCATAAAGGGAGGTTAGTGGCCGGTTGGTGTGCATGAAATGATGATTTAATTGTTTATTACTTCTTTAGGTGAAAATGGTGTATTATTTTAAGATGTTGGTGGTTATAATAGAATAAAATAAACAAAATGAAAGAGAAATGTGCATAGTGGCCGGTCATGATGTGTTTGTAATAGTGATGAGTGGAATTTTTATTATATTTTATGTTAAAATATGTTAGTTTAATATATGTTATAGTAATATAATTGATAAAAGATGAATAAAAGATGAAAGTGTTCATCTTTTCCTCATGTTGGCCGAAACTAAGAGAAAAGAATAGGGAGAAGAAGCTTTGTAATATTCAGCTTTTACAAGCTCAATAGGTAAGTGATTTGAGTTCAGTTTTTAATAATTTTTACGTTTTCGATATCGTTACTAAGTTATCTACAAAACCCATGTTGAATTTTTTATTTTGGTGAATATTTTGAATTATGCCATTGTTGAAAGCTTGTGTTTTTTGTTATTTGATGGTAGAAAATAAAAGATATGTGTTAGATTAACAAGTTTTGTCTTTGGATTTTTTGATGAATCTAGGGCTAATTAGTAAAAGTTATAAATTGGTCATAAGTGTGTGAATTAGTGAGAATTTGATGTTTCCATAGAAGGGAAAAATGTTCAGCATGTTATAAAACATAAGAATAAGGGCTAAAGTTTAATTTTCGAGCCTAGGGGAAAAATTGTAATTATGTAAAAGTTTAGGGGTAAAATTGTAAATTTGTCAAAGTTAGAGTTAAGGACTGTTTTAGTAAATGTGAATATTAAATAAGCTAAATTTGCTATTATAGATCAAGAAGAACGAAATCCAGAGTTAGATCGGGGAAAGAAAAAGATAGTGGACTAAATCGATATAGTTTATCGTATTTTGTTTCGAGGTAAGTTTACGGTAAATAAATGCAATATTCTAATATTTTACATCTAACACTCTTAAATTCCAGCATTTATATATTTATTCTGTAAATTTATTATTTAAAGACTCAAGTATGAATTGACGAAAAAGCTATCTCAGAAAGTTCCGGTTGAACCTTAGGAATGTGTAGGATACAAATGTCATGACATTAGGGTTTAAGGAAATCATGTAAGACTATGTCAAGACATGGCATTGATAAGTTACTATAAGGCAAAGGTCCCATGTAAGACCATGCCAAGGCATGGCATTGGTGAATTTATAAGGCAAAGGTCCCATGTAAGACCATGCCAAGGCATGGCATTGCTGAGTTTATAAGGCAAGGATACCACGTAAGACCATGTCAAGACATGGCAATGGTTAAGTTTCATAAGGAAAGGTACCCGCGTATCCTTAGTATTCCAAAGTGGTTCAACGGGAAAATTCAAAGAGTATACTAAAGTAAAGGTAAGACAAGTTCAAGCTAAAAAGGTAAGGTAAGATAAATTCATGTTAAAAGGTAAGGTAAGAATACAAGTTTAAGTATATTGAGTTAAAAGCTTAAGTGATCTTGATAAGAAAAGAATAAATTCATTAAGAATGTTGTTATCTATTTACATGTAAACTTACTAAGCTTTATGCTTATTTCCATTCTTTATTTTTTTTATAGTATTACAAGCCAACTCGGGGATCGAAAGGACGTCGGAGATCGTTACACACTATCAAAGGATTATATTGGTATTTTGTGACTCGAACGTTTTAAGTAATGGCATGTATAGGGACTTAGCCATTTTGTGTGTATGACCTTATGATATGGCTTAATATTGGCTTGTAAATGCTTGGTAATGATTAGCCATTAAAATGGTTAATTAAGAACATGATTTGGATGTTATGAAATGCCTAGTTGATAGTTATTTTAAAGAAATTATGTAATTATATGCAGGGGAATAGTTGGACAGCAGCAATGACGTGATTTTGAAAAATCACCAAAAATAGTAGAGATGGAATTAGGTTGTGCATGAGATATAGAATTAAAGCTTGTTGAGTCTATTTTTATATAAAAAAACGGTGTAGGAAAAAGAGTTGTATATTATGAGATAATTGATTTTTAGTGGAGGTCAGAACTGTCGAATTGTGTAATAGGGGAGACTTTAACTAATAAACTGTACTAATTGGCTACACCAAAAATTCTGGAAAAATTACAGTAAGAAGATATATGAGTTTAGTTTTAAGGAAAATTTACAGATCTAGATTTCGAGTTTCGTAACTCAAGTTATAATTCATTTAGTGAACATGACGCAGATGGACAGTTTCAATTTTCATGCCCCGAACTAGTAAGTTAAGTCTAGTAATGCCTCGTGTTCGACTCCGGCAATGGTCTCGGGTAAAGGGTGTTACGTTTCCCCTCAAAACGTGCTGATGTGGACGCGTTTTGATGAGAAATGACCATTTTCCATAAATTTTCTAAAAATAGTCCCAATTCCGTAATTTTTTAATTTTTTGGTATATTTTGGTATTTTACCCGGATTAATGTATTATTTAGTTTGGGTTTGATTTTTGGTTTTTATTATCTTAATTTAATATTTGAATTTAGTTTTAACCTTAGTATTCATGTTAAATAATATCATATAATCTAATAAAAATTCGACAAGAAAGGTATAGATACTTAATCAAAACAAAAGAAAATTTTAAATATTAATTAAACATTAAAAATAAACTCAAATATTTAATTACTATAAAAAATTAATATCAAATTAAAATAAAAAAACTAAAATATCAATCTCAATATTAAAATAATTTTGAAACTAAACCCGATACAATATTAACCCAACAGTAAAAGCGGCCGTCAAAATCGAAGGAGAAGGTGCCGTAGTCCCAAGTACGAAACCCGGAAAGTAAGAGAGAAAAAAAAGAAAGATGGAGAAAGGCAAAGGAATAATGGGGTCCGGCCGAAGATGGGCCGTTGATTTCTCCGATAATTCCACCGCTCCTTCTTCTCGTGACATCCCCGATCCTCCCGGCTTCACTCGTGCCTCTGTGGATCAGGTTTCCCTTTTTTCTTTTCTAGAATTGTTTTCTTTAATAAATGCTTTCACTTTCAATTTTTATTAGGTTTCACTTTGGGAGCTTCACCTTTTTTATTTTGACAGGACGATTCGACTGTAAGTCGTCAAAAGAAGGACGCTGAATCCAATTGGAAAGCTCAGGTTTCTCTTTTTTAACCTTGTGTTTTAATTTGATTTACTTTTGGATCTTAAACACTTGAATTTTTCAATTTTGTTGTGATTTAATTACGGACGTAGATGGAAAAACTAAGCATCTAACTGGAAAATTACTGGTGCAAGTCATGAATAAGTGTACTGGATGTTTAGGCTAATAAGTTCATGGAACAGATTGAATTCATCTGGGGCTTTTCTAGTTATTCATAGGGCATTTGTTACAACGAGAATTGTTTCGTATTGCTGGTCCCTTGTTCACCACACTTTTAGCCAATGCATGTTCAGAAAGCATAAGGTCTGTGGCATAGCAACAAGTTACTACCTATGTTGTGATGCATGGATCATCAATGTTGTTTCTTTATTAGATGTGTGACACTAGATCGCATTTCAGTTCAGTATGTATGGAAGATTTTAAAGTAAAGATAAAGGGGAAAGCATTGATGATGTCTTGCTTCATGCATGATTAAGATTTGAGGGTTGGTATGTGGTTTAGTTCTAGTTATTGTTTGATGCTCATGGGAAATAGTATTTGATGGCAAGATTGAGTAATCACATTTAGCCGGTTTATGCGTTCCTTTAGGACCAATCAAAATCTGTTACTTAAGATGATATTTCCTTTACTTTTGAACAGAAAGCTTGGGAGGTGGCACAAGCACCTTTCAAGAATTTGCTAATGATGGGCTTCATGATGTGGATGGCTGGAAATACTGTGCATCTCTTTAGCATTGGTATAACTTTTTCTGCACTTTGGCAGCCTATCAGTGCTCTTCAAGGGGTTGGGAAGGGTAAGTGGCCTCTTACTACTAAATTTTCTCTTATCCTGTATTATTACCTTATTGTTGTTTCTTTCTATATTTCTCCATGATTTGTTTTATTTATTTTGAGTGGCTAAATTTTCAAAAGAGGAAAGAATAAGGTCGGTAAGATACCCTAACCAAGAATGAAATAATTAACCCTTTATGACTACAAGGTACTAATGAGGCATTTCATTGTTAAGAAGAAACCTATCTAATTTGCTTGTGTAGTCTCCATTTATGCTTGGCACTTCATTGTTAACAAGCTTAATTGTTATAGTCTCCATTTATGCTTGGCATTGCTCTCCATTTCTATCTAGGTACAGTAGCCTATTTCCCCTTTTAAAGTGTATAGGATGTGTAAGAATGACAATCTGCAAATGTTTTTGAGCAATTTCTTTTATAAAGTTGATTCTATTTCACTTTGATTATGCAGTTTTTCAGCCTTATAAAGACAATAAAGTAGATCTTCTTGGGCCTAAGTTGCTTTTCATTGCCCTTAATTTGGGGGGCTTAGCACTTGGTGTTTGGAAGGTGAGTTGCAATTTCCTTTTGTCAGTTCCTAATGATTTTCCCCATGAAGACTATTAGACAGAAGGAAATGGGACAACACCTGAGTTATCTAATATCGTGCATCTGTTTACTTGGTTTATTTGGTTCTACAGCTTAACACGTTGGGGCTTCTTCCTACGCATGCATCAGACTGGGTGTCATCCTTACCCCCTGCTCAGGTTGATCCCTTTTTCCTTTGCGCAAAGTTTATGTTCAGTTATTGTTCCTATGGAATCCAGCACAATCCAACAATAAGGTTTAAAGTGAAAATTAAGGTGGCAGGGGAAGGGACTGGATTAATGAAATATTTCGTCTGATTAAGTAACATCTAATGCTAAGTGCTAGTGGGTGACTGTAGATATATGAAGATTTCATTATATGTTATAACTGGCTCTGACCATCTTAAGCAATTCATCATTTAAATCCATGTCTACTGACTTGACGAAACTGTTCATACTTTTTTTAACATATGTGGCTACCATTGTCACAAATGGTGAGAGTATTTGATGCTATGACTGGTGTTATGTGGAGCCTATTTACTAACTCTCGCTTTAAATTGATCAAATTTTCAGGAGGTAGAGTATTCGGGTGGAGGTATTCCTCTATAATAACGTGTTTGTTTGTCTTTGGTTATCTGACAATTTCTGGAGGTGGTAAGTTGACTTATGGAAGGCCGGTCGAAATTTCTTGTGAAGATGGAGAAGAGCACCACCTTAGATTTTTATGTTAAATTTTATGAAACATGCAGTTGTAGTATGGCACGACATGATTAAGAACATAGGAATTGTTTATTTTGTTGACTTACGAATCCAAAACCTAAATTATGTTCATTATTTGGGAAAATTCGATTTCGTTACCATAGCAATGGAGTTTTTTGATTTCATAAATGAGATTAAAAAATTATCTCATTGTTATCTAAATGATTTATTTCGTAAATCTAAAATAAAATTATAAGTGTGATTCTCTTCATTTGTAAAATCCAAAAGATGCTTTGAAGTGAATTTGGGGAGCGCATATCAAAATTTTTAACTTTAAGCTTTAAAATTTTTGGTATTCGCATAACATTAAAAATTTTGTTATGCTTTTTTCTTTTTAAGAGCACATGGCCAGACTCCATAAGAATTTGGTCAATTCAACGGCAATGACCCCTCAAAGCCCGACTGCTGGAAGACAAAAATTGAGCCATCCCTGGGAATTCATCGAAATCCGGTGTGGGTATCTTTTATAAGTTTCTTCATGGTATAAGTGCTGATAGTTAAATCCATGATGCAGACAGAATACAAGAGTAGCTTTGCCTTGAGCAATCAGGGTCGATCTCCTTTGTCCCTCGAATTAATGGCTACTTCGATTGAATTAGGCCGCCCTACTCTACCTGCAGAAAAAATTAATATGGTCTACAGGAAGCTTCCAATGGTTGCCAAATCAGGGTTGACAAAATTGGTTGCACTGCATATTGTCATCGGTACACAATCTGAAATTTCTGTTCTCTTTACGACGTTAACAGTATAACGCTGCGATTTAGCATTTCGAGGAAGGAATCGTTAGAGGTTAAACTTTTGCCAACTCTTACCCTGTTCTTTATAGTTTACTTTTCCAAACCTCTATAACTTTGCCTGGATTCCTACAAACTATTCTTGTTCTACTTTTTATTAATGAAATAATCTCTTTACAAGTTAATTCTACTTTTGAGGAGTAATCTGTAGTAATATTAAAACTAGTTAGTACCATGACTTAATGAAGACACCAGTTCAGTTTAGAAGTTGATGTGATCTTAAATGTTTCATGTGAAGGAGCTCGGCCAGGTGCAACTAAATGCATGACTACCCATCTACCTCTCTGACAGAAGAAGCTTAAGCCATAAATGCAGCTTTAACTAGAGGAAATTCATGGGGGCATGGCGATCTTTGGCCATTTGAACGCCTCTTACTTTAATTGGATCATTCTCGGTATAAATATTATAAAACTGACGGCCACTACTAGTTTTGCACTTATACTTGACAATCAGGGCTTCCATGGAGTCCAAAATTTCCATCTTTCTCCCAACATCTAATCTCTGCAATCTTCTCGTTCTTGTTTTCTTCTGTTTTGCTGCTTGTCCTTCACTTGGTCGCCTCTCTTTCAACTTCTATGCAACATCATGTCCCGCTGCAGAGTTGATGGTGAGCAACACAGTAAGGGCAGCTTCCTCCAATGATCCAACCATCCCCGGGAAACTACTTCGCCTGCTGTTCCATGACTGTTTCGTGGAGGTCAGTCCAATGGTGATTAGACACCTTATCACCTTGAAAGTTGCATGATGTATTTTTCTAAATTAAGTGTCATGTTCAGGGTTGTGATGCATCAGTACTATTACAAGGAAATGGGACAGAGCGAAGTGATCCAGCTAATACCTCTCTCGGAGGATTTTCAGTTATCGATTCAGCCAAAAGGGTGCTCGAAATCTTCTGCCCTGGAACCGTTTCTTGTGCTGATATTATTGCTTTGGCTGCAAGAGATGCAGTTGCAATTGTAAAATTTCCCATCCTCGTCTTCATTTTACGTCTTTAAGTTAATGTTCCCTTCACTTTTTTTTTATCACCATATCTGCATTTCGGTTGTGGGATTAACCGTAGTAACCATGGAGCAGGCGGGCGGCCCTGCATTTCAAATTCCAACAGGGAGAAAAGATGGGAGGATTTCCAACTCTGCTAATGTCAGGCCCAATATAGTAGATACTAGCTTTACCATGGATGAAATGATAAAGCTCTTCAATTCTAAAGGCTTGTCTCTAGATGATCTTGTTACACTATCAGGTATTTAAATACATAAAAGCAAATCATACATCCTTTACTAAAATCATAAATGCAGAATAAAGTAATAGTAATAGTATACATGGTAGTTTATATGGCTGGTTTCAGCTGGATTCAGGCTTTGATGGCTTCATAATTTGGCCTTACAGGTGCTCATACAATAGGCCTAGCTCATTGTAGTGCTTTCAGTGATCGGTTCCAACAGGACTCCAAGGGAAAGCTCAGGCTGGTTGACACATCCCTAGACATTACCTACGCAAAAGAGCTCAGCAAAAAGTGTCCAGCAGGTGGAAGTAGCACATCCAACACGGTCAGCAACGATCCGGAGACATCCTTTGCATTCGACAATCAGTATTATGGGAACCTATTAGCCCACAAAGGGCTGTTTCAGTCAGATTCTGTTCTACTAGAGGATGGAAGAACAAGGAAACAAGTAGAGGAATTTGCAAATAATGAAGAAAGGTTTTTCCGGAGTTGGGGAGAGTCATTCTTGAAGCTCACTACCATTGAAGTGAAGACAGATAATGAAGGGGAAATCCGACAGTCTTGCTCCTTTACTAATTAATGGCTTCTTTGTCTCACAGTTCAAACTCAAATAATGGCTCTTAATATGTTAATAAATGCCTGTAATAATATCTGTATTCATGTGTTGGTGTTCATGTAGCGTCACCTTAACTTGGTTATTTTGATGTTGTTATGGTATCGTATATTTTGATCTCTAGGCCCAAGAGGCCTAGGTAAAGCCTAAAGCCCATAACCATTTGTTTATTTTTTTTTATCTTATTCATAACTCTAAACTTGAGAACTTTTTCAACTTAATCCTTGCATTTTTTTTTTTCCAGTTAGTCTCAAATTTGGCAAGTGTTTTTAGTTTTGGATCACTTGATGATGTGCTGGCTAAAAATTGGGAGGATTTGGGTAAAATATATAAACCTAAAGAAAGGATTTGAGCAAAAAAATAAGACCTATTTTCTAAACGGGCTGAGCCTCAAGTAAATTTTTTAGCTAGACTTGGCCCGAATTTACAAAAAAAAAAAAAAAAACTTGCTATTATTTTGGTGTTGTTTTATTGTTAATTTTGTTACTATTTTAGAGGTATTTGCTTAATAAGTTGCACTTATCTTAATGTCATTTAAGCATAAATATTAAATACTTTTTGTTTAATTTTTGAACAATCTCATTATAGGTTCTAGTAATATTTACTCTTTTTGACACAATGTTTAAAACTAACCACAGGCCCTCCCCAAACCATAAATAAAATGATAATATGCTTCAGGCACATTTGAACTTATGTCTTTCTACATTGGCAATAAAACTCATGCCAATTGAGTTAAGACTCAATCAATGAAATATTAATTTTAAATATATTTAAATAATTAATATAAATTATTTGTCAATTTTAATTTTAATATATATAAATTATATTTTTTATTAAAATCACACATAACTATAACTCTTATAAATAACAAATAAACATGATTGATTTAAATGTATCATGATGTTGTGTTATTATTTTGGTCTTAACAAATATTAAACTAAAGTTGTAAAAAAGAAAATGGTAACACATTGCTAATATTTTAATACATAAAATGTAAATTTTATATATTCTTAAATGATTAATATAATTATTTATAAAATTTAATTTAAGTATATAATTATATGTTTTTAATTTATAATTAATATATCTGAAGGACTAATTTATAATTTAGGAATCAAACTAACTTTTGAAAAGTTAAAAAACTAGACTTTTCAACTACCATTACTTTGCTGATAAAAAAAAAAAAAAAAAAAAAACCTAATTTTGTCTAATAAACTGATTTGAGAAGCAACAGTAAACAAGGCTGACCGTGTTGCCTGAACCCGAAGATTCCACCAATATTAATTGGCATGACTTATAGAGTAAATTCTACTAAATGTTATGATTCACATTTTAAATTGGTTCTTAAATTTTAAAATATTTTAATTACATCCTAAATTATGAAGATTATTATAATCAAGTTCTTCTGTTATGATTGGTTCCTCATTAAGTGACACATCATATTATGGCATAATTTACAATTAAAAATTAAGGATAAATTCAACCTTAATTTGAAAAAAAAAAAAAGTTAAAAGTAGAAACAGAAACAAATTGGCAATTTTTTTCTGAATAAACTAAAAAAAGAAAAAATCAATCAAAATCAAAGTAAAACTATAAATTATAAAAAAAATAGTCAAATCTTATTTTGGTTTTGGTTTTTACTTTCTAAGTTTAGTTTATGTGGCAAAGTTTTGAGGTTTCATTTATTTTGATTTTTCACAACTTCTTTTTAATTTTTTTTTTAGTTTTTTTAATTTTAAATTGTGCTATATAAGATATGATGTGTTATTTAAAAGTAAAATTGATAATTTTAATAATAAAAAGACCTGATTGATATAATATTAATAATTTAAAAATATAATTAAAACATTTTAAAAATTGAAAATCGATTTAAAATCTAAGTCATAATTTGAACAAGTTTTGTACAAGTTGCTCTAACTTATGCTATAAGCCTAAAAGTGTTCATGAGCTGGTTCGAGCCGTGAGACCTAAATCAAAAAATATTTAACATATTTAATGTATAAAAAAAAAACTTAAAATGAATGATATTTTGTAAGTAATAGTACAATATTAAAAAATATTTAGAATCATAATTTCACTTTTCAATCCTCATTGTTTAGATCATTAGAAAACCGATATAAATAAATTAGTTATATTATAGATGCACAAATAATAATATTTTTTCGGTTATAAAATAAATGTTGTATATGTATTTTTTTGTAATAACACTTTCTTGTAGATTACATTTTTCGTGTATGTTTCTTTTTTCGTGCTTTTCTTGTTTGACTTGACTAAAAATTTTTATGAAGACATTGAAACACCTTTAGATAATGCAACATATAGTTATCCGAAAAGATTTTGTGGTAAATACGCTTTTACTGTTGGTATTGTTTGATCTTGTGCTTGGTAATATTCTCGTCAATTACTATATGAAATTATGATTATATTTAAGTGTTAATTTAGCAATATGATGAAAAAATTGATATTCTCGTCTATTCAAAAAATTTTCTAAACTCTTATTTTTATATATTATAGATATAGATAATTACAAAATCAACTTTAATTTAAAAGTAACAAAGTTGCTTGATACCTAATAATTTATTAATGGAAATAATTAAATCGGTCATTAATTTTACTTTTTTACTCGCTTTTTAATTTTTAATATATAAGAACTAAATTACTCCATAAAAGAAAGTAATTTGCTTACGTCCTTGTAATCTAATTACCTCTTAGGTGTTTTTTTTTTTTTTTTAGAATAAAACAAGGCTAAATAATTACAAGATTAATGCTTGAGCGAAAAATTCGCCTGTAAACTTATCCCTATCTAAAAAAGGACGAGTAGACTCGGGTGGAACGTCGAGAACTTGCATATTTGCTTTCTTGATCAAAGCTTGTTTAGCTAACCAATCTGCAACATAATTTTGTTCCCTCGGAATATACTTCAGAACCCATTGATTTTCCTGCGACAAAATATTATGAATTCGCCTAATCAAGGCTGAGTTTGAGACAGTGGAAGAGCTTCCGAGAATTCCTTTAACAACTTCCAAGCTATCAGAAAGAATGATAACGCGATCATAGCCTCTTCGTTGAATAAGTTTAAGGCCATCACGAATGCCCCAGAGCTCCGCATCGAAAACCGAACATTTACCAAGAAATTGATAAAAACTAGGAATCCAATTTCCTTCCTTATCACGAACAATTCCCTCGGCAGCAGTGAGACCAGAATCCAAATGCATTGCCCCATCAATATTAAGATAAACTCATTCCTCAGACGTATGAACTTCAATAGAGTGTTCGAGGCATCCGGAAGGAACCTCTCAAGCTAAAGAGAAAATTTGAATCGCCTAACAATAAGATCCTTGAATTATTTCCTTTGAGCGCCAAGGTTTGCCTTGAAAGATGTATAAATTTTGATTCTTCCATATGCGCCAAATAAGCAAGCTAAAAAAAAGGCCCAACTAGCTCCCCCCTCATGAATCAGCCTATTCACATGCAAATTAAGAAGAAACCAATCCTGAAAAGGAAGAGAGTAAAAGTTTGGAATGTACTTACCTGGATTAACCTGATTCCAAACATCCTTAGCAGTCGGACAATCTCGTAGAATATGCAAAATATCTTCTGAGTGAACTCCACAAATGAGACAAGAGGAATCATCCGAAAGGCCCCTCCTAACTCTTTCAACATTACTAAAAATATGAACCATTAGGGAACCAGGGAACTTCCAAACATTCTTCCATTTCTCATCTTCCGGGTTCCAGTCACTTTTCTTAAGGGCCTTATAAGTAGACTTAACCAAAAAATCACCAGAAGAAGCGTGACTCCAAGAAATTCTATCAGAGCCTTCAGAAGGATGTGGAGGAGGAATACCCTCAATAGCCTGGATCACATATTTTGAAAGCCAAACTCTGAAAAGATCTAAGTTCCACGAGCCTTCCTCAGTAGTCATCTCATGCAATAAGCAATCATAATTCGGATTACTTAAGTGTTTATTTTGATTAGAGTTAATTGCATCAAACATTTTAAATTATAATATTTTTATTCTAAATTATTTCTTAAACTTTAAAATGTTTTAATTATATTTTTAAACTAACGATGTTATATCAATTAGGTACTTCTATTATTGGAAATTACATATAAAATCTTATGTGACATAATTTAAAACAAAAAATTTAAAGAAAAATAAAATGTATCTAAAAGAGGGTGTGCGTGTGAACAATAATTTTTGTAAAAATTTTGAAAATCTCAAAATCAAGATTTTTTACCTCATCTATTTGTTATATAAAAATTTTTATTTTAAGTTATGTTATATAAAATCTCACATGTTAAATAAAGAGGAATTTAAAACAATGATAATGATGCAATTAACTCATGCTATTATTTTAAACTTTTGGAGACCTAGCGTAGACTCCTCAAGTCAATTATTTCATAGGTGCGAATGTTACACACTGAATTTCCATTGACAACTGGCATGCGTGTATGTCAAAAAATTCCACTAATAATAATGGATTATTAACAAATCGACGGAGGGAGGACCCTCACCCAGCGTCCCATTCACGATTTTAGTCTTATTTTTGCAAAAGTTCGATATATTAAAGATTTTATTAGAAATTCGGTGATAATTATCAATTTTTTTTGTCAAATATATCAATTGTTGAAATTAATATTATGAAATAAAATTCAAAATTTTAATTATAACATTTTCTAATAATTATCAAGAAAAGTTCAATTATTATTAGGTTTTTTTACACCAAAAAGAAATTATATATATACAAAATTAAAATATGCACCCAAAAAAATGATACATTTAATAAATTATTAAATTTAACATTAATTTTTTATAGCTTTTACTTTAAATTTTGTTTATATTTTAGACCTTTTTAATTTTTAAACTTCAACCAAGGACGACTGTATTTATAGCAACTGAATTGCTTTTGAATTTAACAATTTTTAATAAAAATTAAAGTAATTATCAATTATCTTTTTACGCACATTTAAAATAAAAAAACTAAATCACTCTATTTATTTTAAGTATTTAATGATATATTAATATTGTTTAAACTTTATTGAATTGGTCGATTGGATCAGAATTGGTCAAGGTATTAATTTGATTAAATGAATTAAATCAACATTTAAACTAGTGATTGAATTAATTAAATTCTTTTTCTATTTTTATTTGATGGCATTTTTAAATCGGACATTGAATTAACGGTAGACTCAAAAATCAATTATTTGTTAGGTGCGCATGTTGCGGCCATTGGCATTCTGCATACGTCAATGACTTTATGTCAAAATTTGCACTAATACTAAATTCTACCCCTATTTATTTTCCAAATAATAATGGATGGCAACCAACGTAGATAATGTCATGTTAGGTAGGACCCAACGTGGAAACTCTCAAAGAAGAGAAATTGCTTAAAATTGTATTTTTTCTACTTTCATGCTTCCCTTCCAGTCTTGTGATTTTAGCCTTAATTTGGCGATCACTATTGTTATATAGCTTCACTTTTTCCATAATATTTGGCTAAATCAACCACTTTGGATGATTTAATCAAGTCAACCCTTGTACAAAGACTATATCTCGTCTTACATGACTATCAACAATTGTCTCCATACACCCTCCCAATTATATTAAAACTCTCTGAATGTGATTCATCAATTCTCTTACTCAATGGGACAATTAACTTTACATCAACAACATATAAATACCCTTTCATTAGCTTAAAAATGCAAAATAAGTAATTAAATAAAGAAAATAAATGCTCCGTAAAAATGAGAAAGTGTTGTTAAAATCACGAGAAAGCCGAATTAATAAATTTGGTATCAAAATTAATACATATTTATTAACCAAGTGTTGATAAAATATATTATACTCGTTTTGTGGAGAATTCAAGTTTAAATTTTAGAGATCTCACTGTGTTACGAGAGTCAATCACAATTTTAAATGAATTAAGTTTTTTAATCAAAAAATATATTTAAAGAATCATAAAACGGATATAAGGTACTTTGACTTTAAAAAGAAATATATTTTTTCGAAAGAAACAAACATAAAATTTTAAAATTAATTTCTTAAACATTATTTATTATTAAATAACATGTACTTTAGTCTATTTGATATTAAATAATATTAAATTATTTATTTTAAATAAAAATAAAAATTCAATTTTAATTTCATAATACTTAAATCAATTAAAAAGTAAACACTTTTATGATTTTGTAGTTAGAAATGTAATTGCATTTATAAATAAGCAATACATTAGAAAGTTACTTTTCAACCTTTATTCAAATGAAGTACACTATAATATTTGAGGATCAGTAATTTCAGATGGAAATTTGATATTTCTTAATATATTCTCATAAATTAAAATTTGAAAAATTATATAATAGTGAAATTTAAAATTTGTGATTTTAGGATATAATAAAACATTAAATATTTAATAATAAAATACTTGAGAAATTAAAAAAAAATGAACTGTCAAATATAAACCTTTAAATATTTAGAAAAGTGACTACTTTCTGTTCACGTCTTTGTTCGGTGGGAATTACGGACAGGTTGCATCCTCTGTTAGTATATGAACTGACTATTGACTTTTGATTTTAGTCATTTTACCCCTCCAATAACGTTTTGTTCAATACTTATGAGGCTCTCTCCTATAATCTAAATTTACAAATTCTTGATTGATTGTGATGTTATAAATTAATTAATGAATTGATGTTATAATTCAAATGAAAAATATTATAAATTATAAATTTTATCAAACCATTATCGTGATAAGATTCTTAAGTTGTAAGCATGAGCGTTTAAGTTCAATCTCAAACAATTTTTATTCTCAATTATAAAAAAAAAAATACATTAAAATAATATTAAAAACGACATTTTAGTTATCTAATAAAAAATATGCCACTTCATTTTTTTAAACAGAACTTCTAATAAATATCATATATTTTCTAACATTAAATCAATTCTCCTTAATAATATCCTAACCTTAGTTAGTGTTGATTAATTAAATAAAAAGGAAAATATTTGATACACTGCCAGTGAAGTTTTTATATTCCACAAGCAGTGTAGTAAAATACTAAAATAATAAATGTTTTTTTAAAAAAAGATACATATGTCAATTTTTTTAAAATTTATTGTGGAATAAAAAAAATATGGCCAAGTAAAATCAAATACTCGTCCTAAATAAAATTAATTTAAAAAATAAATAAAATTAGCAAACAATAATAGTAAAGCAAGGTATAGGATTTTGGGTACTAATGTTTAAGGTTTTAGAATTATATAAAAAATATTTTAATTTTATTAATTTTAGAGTTAAAAATAGTAATAATAATTAATTTGATGTTTTTGGACTTATTATATTATTCATGAACTCTAAAAAAAGTATGATGTGGTTTGACATAATTGGATGTCTAAGAAGTCATTTTTTAGAATATTCTAATCTACGTTAAACTTTTTTTTTTTTTATAAAGTAAGTCATACTATTATAATAAACGTTTTTGTCTTATTTTTACAGATAGATCATAGAACATGAACTTCACACATTGTAGTTTTTAAATGTTAAAAGTTTATCATTATAACCAAACCTTTTGTTATATAAAATTTTAATAAATAATTTTTTCATTCACGTGTATAATAATTTAAAGTAATTGATTTTTTTTGCGAATAATTAAAAATATGTTCGAATAAACATATTATATAAAATAATAAAAAATAAATATCGATAATTTTATTATTAATAAGTTAATAAATACATAAAAAATAATGTTATTTTTATGAATATTATTAATTATATGTTAATCAAACTATAGCTAGTTATAAATTATTTATTAAACGAAGTTTAAGTAAATACAAAAAAAAACTTGTCGATGAAAATAAATAAATGAATTATTTTTGTTTAATTCATTTATTAAACAAACCTCAAAATTTTAACCTTTTATTAATTTACAACCCAAAAATTACAAACTAAAATTACACTATGATGGCCCAAAAAGGGGTTTTATAAGCTAACGTCTATATATATTGCTTTTAGGTTGCAACTTCATCAAATTGTAGAGAAATATTAGGAAAGAAACTTCACATGTTATGTATGTGTGTATATATATAATGGAGTGTGGTTGGAAGATGAGAAATTAAGCTGGACCATGGGTACCACTATCATTTCCTCGACTTTCCTCTCTGCTTATCTTCTTCTTTTATGCCTTGTCTGCTGTTTGAAGGAGGGGTATGGCTTGGGACGGAGAGCAACTGCAGAGAGCCACCCCCTTGAGCACAGCCATACAATCCAAGTCACTTCTCTTCTGCCCTCCTCTATTTGCAGCCCCGCAACCAAAGGTTAATTACCTCAACTCTCTCCCACACTAACCGACCACTCAATTACTTTAGGTTTTTACAGCAAAATCACTCGTTAACATTATGCTATTGTTGAGTCCCCTGTGCTGGCTGGCTAGCATCATGTCAGCGGGATTGTCTTTCTTGATTGTACTCGTACATGGAAGCACTCCATGCAAAGCGAAAGAACTACAGCCCATTAAACTCCACATTTACCTTCTACCCACTCCTCTAACACCCTCTTTTGCCAATCCCTAAGAAACTTTAGCATAATTGTCTGCGTTTTGAGACAATATTATTACTTACTTTTTTTTTTTGATGATGAATGTTCCCTTTATTATTAAAATACTTTTATTTCCTGCTAAAAGAAATAAAATAAAGGAAAGTTAATTATCCTCAAAAGTACGTACGTAGTTCTGAACTTGAAATCGTAGTCCTTGGGGCCAGTGGGTAGCTTATGCTTTTAATTTTAAACCTATCCTAGTATTATTTGGTTATTAACACTATAAAAAGAAGTTAAAAAATAAGAAAATATTTTGTCCTGAAACATTACTCTGACAGCACAATGAAAAGGAGTTTGGTCGTTGACAAATAATAGTGCATTTCTCCATTGTCACTCACACCTCATTGGCTAAGGTAATGCGTATGAATATGGTGATTGAAATTGATTTTTTTATTGAGGTAGTCTTTCATATTTCAAAATTTTAGTTTTTAAATTAATGATTTATGAATTAATTATTTTTATTTTTTTAGAATTAAAATATTTTAAATTTTGAATTAATTTAAATTTAGATTTAGATTTCACAAAAAAATATTTTTAAAATTTAATTGTTTAGGATGATTTTGAATATTGTTATTTGAATTGGACTGGAACCAAGTACGGTACAAGTCAGGAGAAAGGCATTAGACCGATTGATTCGAGAATCGATATGGACCGATTGATTGGGCTATTGAACCGATTGGACCAATTTTTTTTATTTTTATGAATTTTTTGATGATTTTTTAAATAAAATAGGATGGATCGGTAAAGTCGTTCGTATCGGTCAAATCGGTTGAATTGACCGAATCAATTGGACCAGCAAACTGGTGGCCTAATTACGGATATTATAAATTGAAAGTCAAGAGTTTATAAATTAAAATGGCGAATTATGGTATAAATGTTTTTTTTGAATATTTATATTGCATTTAATTAAATGCATGAAGCTTTGTCACTATTTTTAGAATCGAACTGGTCGGTCAGACTGATTGGGTTGGGAATCGACTGGGGTACTAGTCTGGAATAAGGGGTTAGATTGGTGGGCTCATGAACCAGTTGAACCAATCGGACGGGCCGAACTAATGGTCGAACTAGATTTATCTATTTTTATTTTTAATAATTTGTTCAATTGAACTAATTGAATTGATTGAATCAAGAATTGGTAGTTTGACTGGTTCACCTATCAGTCCAATTTTGAAAATCTTGAACTTTGTTAATGATATATTATAAGTAAAATTAATTAATTATTGTTTCGGTTTTGAAGTGGGATAGAAAAGAGAAAAGAAGTAGTTCTCATGTTTTTTAAATCAATTTTTAATTTTGAAAATTCCAAGTTTTAAATGGATTTTAAAATCCAAAATTTAACTGTTATGGAATTAGACTTGTCAAAATTTAAATCCAATTTTTTTATTCAAATAATGGTTTCCCAAACAAAATAAATCTAAAAATATTAAATGTTTGAAAAATATAATTTTTCTTTGAAAATTACTTTCCTTAGCATATGAAAATTTATTTACCTTGAATAATACTGGGAAAATAATTTCTCATATAATTAAAAAGTTAAAATTTACAAACAAAATTTTTTAATTACGAAATCATAGAAATGTTATAATTTTATCAAATTAAATTTTGATTTAAATGTTAATTAATTTCTAATTATACCAAGTAATTAATAAAAAGAGAAATACTTTTTCCTAAAAAAAGTATCCATCATTTTTAGTTTCTACCAAGCACATTAATAAACAACATTTTTTTACTACTCTACTCCTCTAATTGCTTTTAATTAAATAATATTTTTCAACCTCCAATTATCTTAAATCTCAGAATTCTATGTTTATGGATTTCCTGTCTTTCTTTATTGGAACACTATGCTCATTTGTCGTTAAGACATTTTTCAATCTTTAACCAAGGGCAGTCACTTGAATCAACATAATATCTATAATAATGCCAATTTATAGTAAAGAATCGATGAATCAACTTGGCAAGGACGTGAAACGATGTTAATCCAATTGTTGCATCATAAAAAATTGAGTTAATTAGTAGATTAATTGTACATTGTTCTTTAATTACTAAAACATTCTGGTATTGGAATGCATATGTGATGCACGGCTTCCACTTTCAGAATTGAATAAAAAGTCATCTTTACGAGTTGCCCACAAGCATGGTCCATGCTCCCAACTCCATCGTCAAGATAAAGCAAACATCCCCACTGACGCCGAGATCCTTCGACAAGATGAAGCCCGGGTCAAGTCCATTCACTTGAAACTTGCCAGGAGCTCAGGCTCGAGCAATGTCGACCAGATTGATGCAACCAACCTCCCTGCCAAGGATGGTAGCGTCGTGGGGTCAGGCAATTACGTAGTTACCGTGGGTCTAGGCACCCCGAAGAAAGATTTAACTCTCATATTTGATACTGGAAGTGACATCACATGGACACAATGTCAGCCTTGCGCAGGAAGTTGTTATCAACAGCTGGATCCAGTGTTTGCTCCTTCCCAATCCTCAACATTTTCCAACATTTCATGCAACTCAACAACCTGCAATTCACTGACTTCTGCAACAGGTAACTTTCATGACAAACTTGCCGAGATAAATTTTCATGTAAGAGAAAAAGGAAACGAAAGTTTTATGAGTAAGAATGGGACTGCGGCAACTCGGGTGAGAAAAATTGTTGATTCGTTGTTATTAATTATTATATTATATGCTTTCAGGTATTAAACCTAGATGTTCATCGTCTGCTTGTGTCTATGGCATTCAGTACGGAGACATGTCTTTCTCAATTGGATTCTTTGCTAAAGAAACGCTCACCTTGACATCATCTGATGTATTCAAGGACTTTCTATTTGGCTGTGGCCAAAACAATCAAGGTCTTTTCCGAGGAGCTGCTGGTTTGATAGGACTTGGACGAGATAAATTATCTCTACCTTCACAAACAGCCTTAAAATACAAGGGAGTCTTCTCCTATTGCTTGCCGTCATCTGCCACCTCAACTGGTTTCCTCAGTTTTGGCGACACTGGTGCCTCAAAATCCGTAAAATTCATAACATTGTCCACAGTCTCCCAACGTTCAGCCTTTTACGGAATTGACATTACTGGAATAAGTGTTGGTGGACAAAAACTATCAATTGCAGCCTATGTTTTCACTGCTGCTGGTGCCATCATTGACTCTGGAACTGTCATCACCCGGCTACCGCCCGCAGCCTACGCGGCACTGAGCTCAGAATTTAAGAAACAGATGAGCCAATATCCAATGGCACCAGCTTTAAAGCTGCTGGACACATGCTATAACTTTACCAAGTATTCTTCAGTTAACGTACCTAAGATTAGCTTCTTCTTCAGCGGGGGTGTTGAGGTGCCTATTGCAGCTGAGGGAATATTTTTCGTTAGAAGTATCTCACAAGTGTGCCTAGCGTTTGCCCGCAACAATAATGACACAGATATAGGGATCTTTGGGAATACACAGCAAAAGACGCTGCAAGTGGTATACGATGTTGCTGGTGGAAGGCTTGGGTTTGCTACAGGGGGGTGCACCTAAATTTTCAAAGCTAATTGAGAAGAAAATCTTCGAGTTAGCTGTCAAATCATAAGTCATAATATAATAGTAAGTTTGGCTTAAGATTGAAATAATCGATGCACTAGTAAAACTTATCAGTACTCTACTCCCTAGGTGGATACTTGTCTGTTTTGTTTACCCATCTATCGTTCAGGAAAATAAATTGTTCGCTGCAAAATTATGTTCAATGATGTATGATTTTGTATGGCAATGTTAAACCTCCAAATCTTAAAGTCTGAATCTCTTGAATGTGTATATATATATATATATATATATATCTGGCGTAAGTTTAAGAGTTAAGGAATAAAAGCTTTAGTTTCAGCAGGTTCTAGGATAATAACTAGAAAAGGGGCAAGCCCAAGGTCCCTATTTGAGTATAAGAGCAGTCCGCATTTTATCCTGGATCATTGCTTGTTTTCCCTCCCTCGATCTTATACTTTCAATCCTTGGTTTGTCCAAGCACAGCCCTAATAAGTAATCCTAGTCTTTCTTGAAAATAAGTGTGTATACACACACATCGTCTCCCCCATTGACTTTTGACGTTCACGTTGGGTGTTTACTGTTCCAATTACAAACATATTGTTTTGCTAGTGTATCAGCCATTAATTAAGTCAGCCAAGTTTCCATTGATGTTATCGTCTCTCTCCAATGGCTGCTTGATTCATGGCCCACGGTCACTCAAGTAATATTGGGCACATGAAATTATATGGAACTAATCCCAATTTTACCACCTTTTTTTAATTAAATATGCGAGATTCATTGAAAGAAAGTGCAAAGCTGTGGATCTGATCAAAGCCCATTGCAAGAGAAACTATGGATGGCTTGGGCTCAGCTGATCAAGGGGCCCAGGAAAGCCATCAAGGTTCAAAAACAGAAAACTCCAAAATGAAAACCATGCGGTTCCAAAACAAAACATAATCAAAAGAGAACCGAGGGACGGAGCAGGGCAGAAAATGCAGCAGCAGAAAACCGTGCATTCCATCTAAATGGGACACTTTGCATACATACGAGAAACTTAACTTTGCCAATGCCTATTGTGATTGTACTAAACTTTGACTGCGTTCCTAATTGTCTGCTAATTCCCTTGTCCTCGTCTTAGCTGAGTCTCTGCTCTTTGTGCAAGACTACATATGCGTTCCAAGGGACAAATATTAGTTTGGATGGCTAGTATTTTCACTATATTCTTCACGTTAATTCTCTACTAGCATCAGCCGCTTGCCACTCATCTATCCAAGGTTATATTAATTTAGTAATATACTCCTTAATCATACGCAGATTTTGCTTTTACTAATGTCTTTACCTTCTATATATTTTGTTACTGAACCTTATCCATTATATGTATCTTAATTGAACAAACAAGTGTACACATCCCATTAATATGTTAACCACTGGGAAGGTGGTGAGGAAATGCCTATGAATCTGCAATGGAAGGAAGCTGTTGTGTTGGTCTTGGCTTGTTTTCGTGTGATTCTTTGTTCTGCAACTGTGGAACACTCATTTCTTCTCCATTTTTTGTACTGACTGCTGCAGTCTTGTATTTTCATTAGCTAGTGTCCCGCTAAGGAAGAAGCAAGGGAAAACGTGTTCTAGTTCAGCTTAGTTATTGCTACTAAGATTTGTTACTCCACGGAGAAAAAGTGGTACAGACAAATTAATTGGCTTTGGCTTATTGGCAATGATCCACTTCCATATTCAAAAGACTAAAATAAATTATAGCGTGGAGATTTCCTCATTTCTGACTCTCTCTAGTGCCAATCGCTGGTTTCACTATGATATAAATGACTACATAATTGAGAAAATTAAATATTTAAAGAGGTCAGCTGCTTTTGAAGATTTTGGGATGAATCGATTTTCAAGGAAATATAAATTTGAATAATAGAAGCTTTCTTGATAAGAATGTGCTCAGGCCTGAGGCACCACTACCTGTTTGTTTTGTTTTAAGTCTGAAAAGTAAAGGTAAATGCATGCTCCTTATCCTTTGAATTAGTAGCCTACCATCCATTTCTATAATTCTACTCTATTCTATCCAATCCCCACTAGCATTGATGGATGATTTTTATACTTAAATCAAATATTTGCAAGCTACTTGAATTTCATGCCACAAATTAAAATATTGATATATTTATGAGATGGAATCTTGCAAATATATTATTCTTTGAATTATGATAGATTAAACTTACCACTTAATTAAATAAGTTTTAATGTTATATACTACATATGTTTTAATCCCGTGACACTAGAACCTTATACATCAATATTTATTGTCCGTAAATCTTTTAAAATCTACTTATGAGAGATATTACGGCCATATTCCCAACATATTTTGTATTATGAGCATTAGCTACTTTATTTACCTTATCTAGGTGGTAACTACTAGTCAAATTGTAATCCTTTAGTAATTCTTATTCTTACCATTTTCGTCGTCTCGTATTCAACTTTTGATAAATAAATAGGTATTTTAATTTATTATGATATGTAAAATATCAAAAATTTATTACCAAGTTTCAAAAGTAAAAACATTGAAAATAATCATAATATACACAAATTTTATGGGTTTATAATTTTGAATATTCTAATTTACGATCCCATTTTTTAATATCATGTAACTTCTAAATAAAATAATCAGAACATACTTCATTCTAAATTTCAACAAAATAAAAATTGCTTTCCTTCCACTTTTCTAACAATAACTTTTTTCAATTTGTCAAAACTATAATAGAGAATACCTAAACATTATAATTTTTGTTAAATGTCCATTAAAAATTTATGGGTAATGACATTGAATTTAGCAAAGAATATTTGACTTAGATTCCATCATCAGTTTGAATAATTGATGAAATTGAATTAAAAAAATATTAATTTTAAATATGAAATCAAAAACGAATTTGAAGGTAAATATATGATTTTTTACCAAGTAAATTACTTTTGAGTAACTCAGTTTTATTTTGAGTTAAACTCCAACCCTTGAAACAATATTTGACCACATTTAAACATAACTTGGAATATAAATTTCAAGCTCTTACTCATCAAAGTTGTACTGTTTGCATAAATTTTGTCCCTATAGCTGGAATGCAAAGAGTATGTGGAGGAGTAGAAGCAAATGGTGTGCACCAAACTCAGTTTTTTTTTTCATTAACTACAAGTATTTGCCAATTCAGAGCATGCAATTTTGCACACTTTAATTCATTAATTGCATAGCCAATCCATACAAGTTAAATTGTCTATGACGCAATAATTTGATTGTTTGTTGCAAAAATAATTAACGAATTGAACCCTCACCTAATTCCGTTCCATTTCCTTTTCCCTGTAACATAATCAAGTGGGAACCTTATATGATGATAAGTGGGTAGCCCATCAATCTCTCACTTACAATGGGGACACAAGAAAAGATTCCAGCTTCCAATTTCAATCGCCACCCAATAGAAAAAAAAAAAAAAAAAAAAAAAAAAAAGCTTGGTTGGGTTACAGCCAACGGGATTCCAATCCATCGCTTACAAAAGTTCAAAGATTCCACCTATATCAATGCCCACTAGCATTGCTTATACTGACCAAAACTAGTTTCCAAACATGTATAATTGACGACTGGACCCTACTGCTTCATGTCTTTCTAGGCAACACTGACAAGGATGTCCAATAACTTTGAAGATTCATGGAATTTCCAAGCTACTTCAACTAATTGGTATGTTGGGTTCCTCTTCTTTTCACCCTCTACCTCTCTTTCACCAACATTCTTCAACTAGAATTTTTATAAACTTATGTATTAGATATTGAAGCTTCTGTGGGTTTGCCATCGTATCAAACATTTTCATAATTCAATTAATTCATACGATTACATAAAACAATATTAAATAAAATTGAAATTGAAATCCAATATTTATAATCTTTATCTGTAAAAGTATATTAAATTTTTAAAAAGGATTGCTGTTCCCGAGGAGTGATTCTAATGTGATAATGAGTGTGGATAAATGTACATAAGGAAAGTTGGAAAAGATTTTCTTTTTGGTAAATTGCAATGTTTGGATAGGTTAAGCGGCACTTTGAGCTATAATTATTTTAAGCTTTGGAGGTCTAACGTGGACTCCTCAAGTCAATTATTATTTGTTAGGCGCATGCATATATTATGTCCTTCGCCCATTTTAGTTACTCGTAGTGCTTGGAATTTCCATTGGCAACCAGCATGCGTCTATGACTCTATGTCATAACTTCTACTAACACATATACTAAATTCTACCACTATATAATAATAATAATGGTAATTTCTAATTTATAGAGTAATTTATGGATCGGATTGAGTTATGTCTAAAAATGAAATAATTTGAGTAAAAATATAGGCCCAAAAAATAGATTTAGGAAAAAAATAAGGTCCATTTAAAAAATGGACTAGGTCTCGAGTAAGGTTTTTTTTTGGGTTAGATCAGGCTCGAATTTGCAATAAAAAAACCCTGTTGTTTTTTTGCTATTATTTTTCTATTTTTTATCATTGTTTTACTACCATTTCACTATTATGTTCCTACTATTTTGTTGTTAATGTTTGAATATTATATAACACTTGTTTTGTTGTTAACTTTGCTACTATTTTAGAGACATTTGCTTGTCAAGTTGCATTTATCTTAGTGTCATTTGAGTATAAAGACTTTTTTTAAATTTATTTTTAATTTGTTGGGAAACATTTAATTTAATATTTTTAGTGTATTATATTTTTAAATTTTTTATGTAAAAAATAAAATTTTAAAAAATTAATATAATCAGATCGTGCCCAAATTTTAACATTTTTATTCGAATTAACTTAGATAAAAATTTAAACCTATTTTTATATCAGATCCGGACCTAAAATTCTGTTTGAGTCGGCCCGACAATGAAAAACTCTATTTCCAATAATAATAATGAATGAATGAAATTAGATAATTTCATACGTATAAATATCATGTTATAGGCAGGACCCGACGTGGGCATTCCCAAAGAAGAAAATAGGCAGTCTAGGCATAATTTAGGCTCCATTCCAAGTTATAGCATTAACTTGGTGCGGTTTATTTTAAGGAAAAAATTACTTAAAATTTGCCCCATTCTTTTGGTTTACAATTTCAGGCATCCCCTTCATTTTGTAAAAACTCATTCAAGATGTTAGCCCTAATTTGGGAAATATTATATAAGAGGTAACCCCTCGAGGAGTTGCTATCGATACAGCTAGATTGAAAGTGCAAATAAGAAATTAAAGAAAAAGGGGTTACTGGGATTGGTTCACATAAATATATAAAAAAAATACAAATACTAAATGACAGAGAAAGAAAATAATAAAGCAAAAGAAGTTGCTTGATCAATGATCATGTTCGTATAAAGTATAAACAATTTGTTTCTTGTAATTTTCAGATAACTATCACCAAAAAGCTTTTGCTCTTTCCATTTGAGAATTTCACAAGACGAAACGAAGCCCCACCATGTTATATTTTTCACATTAGCCGGCTGCTCATAAAAACACATACGCCTGGATTTTGTGATAGAATTTGAAAACAAAATTTTATTCTTTTCCCATTAAAATCATTAAACACCTCTTTTTTTTTTAACAAAAAAAAAATATACCTCTATCACCTTTAAATCCCAATAATGTCTAAACACACAATAATTAACGTTGCTGTGGTTCCAAATTGTCACTGTTGGCCCGAAAATACATGTCAGTTTGGCACTGTTAATTTTAAGAACACTTCTCAAATCTGGCATTAATTTGCAGCATTAGGGACCCAATTTTGAGCAAGCAACAAGCGAACATTACATCAGATAAATTAATTCCAGGGTTGATATTGCTGCCGTGAAGAAGCTTCTGATTTGATGTATACAGAACAAAACAAAGATAATATTGTTGCCAAAAAGAAAAAGGCTTTAAACTTAGGGTGAAATAAGGAAATATATTGCTTTTAGGTTACAACTTCACCAAGCTGTAAAGAAATCTTACGAAGTTTGGACAATAACAATTGTAATCAACGAAACTTTAACACACCATGAACTGATCAAAACTTAGCATAGCTCTTCCCAAGTACCGTGCTTGGTAGGCAACGTGTTGAGTGCCTATTAGTAGAGTAGTTTGTTAATTGTGCATTATGATATATGATCCAAGGATGACGTGTAAGAATGGGTAACCTGTATCTTGTGTCTCCACTCTCATACAGAATATATATCATATATATATATATATTGTGGAGTGTGCTTGTAAGATGAGAAATTAAGCTGGACCATGGGTGCCACTATCATTTTCCCGACCTTCCTCTCTGCTTATCTTCTTCTTTTATGCCTTGTCTGCTCTTTGAAGGAGGGGTATGCCTTGGGACGAAGAGCAACTGTTGCAGAGAGTCACCACCTTGAGCACAGCCATACCATCCAAGTCACCTCTCTTCTACCCTCCTCTATTTGCAGCCCTGCAACCAAAGGTTAATTACCTCATCTCTCTCTCGCTCTCTCACACACAAACCAACCAGGCTTGAGCTAGCTCTTGGCTTGCTCATTACTTTAGTATTTTACAGTAAAAACACTCATTAAGATCATGCTTTATTGAATCCACTGTGCTGGCTGGCGGGCTAGCATTCATGTCAGTAGGATCGTATTTGTTGATTAAGCTTATCGTTATACTCAACGTATACAGTCATGTCTGCTGTCTGCTGCTTTGCCAGTTGCACATCAGCAGTTAGCTCTTCTTTTCTTTTCCCTGGTCCATTTAGAATAAGTCATTTTCAATAGTCTTTTTTGGACAAAAGAATAATTTGTTCATTTATCCAAAAGAAGTAGCCAAGCTGCTACGACGAAAACACCATGCTAGTAGAGCAGTACAGCATAAATACTAAGCTAATTAAACCTAGAGATTCGTTCAAAAGAAAAACACAGACATGTTCAGCACCCAAGCACGGCAGAGATCGTTTTTAAACAAGTGTCTAGCAATATTTCTAATTCCATAAAGCCTGAAACAAAATAGACAAAAAGTAGCAGTGTGCTATTTTTCCCTCCATAAATCTTGTATTTTCTCCTTCCCAGATACTGTAAAAGGGAAGCTTTCCATGCAAAACGAAGAATTACAGCCAATAATACAATTTCCTTTTTGGACTTGAATTGAGTCCATTGAAACTCCACTAACCTTTTCGTACTTGGAATGTATGCCAACCGACTCTAGCCAGTGCCACACCCGTAGGACCCTCTTTTCTAATCCTTCACAAACTTGAGCTCAATTGATAGTCCTTCTTGATGACTTTTTAAGGCAAAGATAAATTTCATTGTTTGAATTTAATGATGAGTGTTCCATTAATTATTAAATTACTTTTTTTTTCTTTAGAAAAAAAGGGTAAGTTAATTATTATCCTCAAAAGTCCTAGTCCATGGGAGGCCAGAGGTAGGGTATGCTTTTAGGCCAATTCTAGCATTGTTTAGCGACTTTGGTCATATGAAAAGATATAAAAAGAATCTAAAAAAAATAAAGGAATAATTTTGTCTTCAAACATTGCTCTGACAACATAATGAAAAGGAGTACGGTGTTGGATAAATACTCGTTGCTCGTAGGCAGTGCAATAGCTAAGGTAAGGTGCATGAATATGATTGGTGATGCAATGATTGAAACTAAGGAATTCTCCCTTTTTTTTCATGATTTCAAAGCTTTTGGAACTAATACTTTGGAATTTTTAATTAATTGCAAAGATTTAAGGAAATTTGGTTTTGTTTTTCATTAATTCAAAAGATTAGCTAACCACAATCTTAAATCTCAGATCAATTATATGTTTTTGGATTTCCTGATTTTCTGTATTGGAAAGCAATGCTCTATTGTCGTTAAAACATTTCTTTCAATCTTTAGGTAATGCATTATTGGGCAGTCACTTTCATCAGCGATATATCATACCTAATAATAGCAATTTAATAGTAAATTATCAATGGATCAACTAGGCAAGGATGTGAAACAATATGTTAATCCATTTTTTTCATAATCAATTTTAAACAAATAAATTGCATCGACCCCATCATATATTAATTAGCAGTTTTAATTTTATCTTTAATTCTTAAAACATTCTAGTATTGGAATGCGTATGTGATGCATGGTTTCCACTTTCAGTTTTAGACAAAAAGTCATCGTTACAAGTTGTCCACAAGCATGGTCCATGCTCTCAACTCTATCATCACGATAAAGCAAATATCCCCACTCACGCCGAGATCCTCCTCCAAGATGTAGCCCGGGTCAAGTCCATCCACTCAAAACTTGCCAAGAGCCTAGGCTCTACCAAAGTCGACCAGACTGATGCAGCCAATATCCCTGCCAAGGATGGCAGCGTGGTGGGGTCGAGCAATTACGTAGTTACCGTGGGTCTAGGCACCCCGAAGAAAGATTTAACTCTCATATTTGATACTGGAAGTGACATTACATGGACACAATGTCAGCCTTGTGTAGGAACTTGCTATAAACAGCAAGATCCTGTTTTTGCCCCATCCTTGTCCTCAACATATTCCAACATTTCATGCAGCTCAACTACCTGCAATTCACTGGCTTCTGCAACAGGTAACTTTCATCGATTTTGTTGGATATCTTTCAAGCCTGGATTCAAATAACTAGTTAATTCGTTGTTATTATATACTTTCAGGTAACACACCTGGCTGTTCATCATCAGCTTGTGTCTATGGCATTCAATATGGAGACTCATCTTTCTCAGTTGGAATCTTTGCTAAAGAAAAGCTCACCTTGACATCAACTGATGTGTTCGATGACTTTCTATTTGGTTGTGGCCAAAATAATCAAGGTCTTTTCGGAGGGGCAGCCGGATTGATAGGACTTGGCCGAGATAAATTATCTTTACCTTCACAAACCGCCTCTAAATACAAGAAATACTTCTCCTACTGCTTGCCATCATCCGCCAGCTCAACCGGTTTCCTCAGTTTTGGCTACGGTGGCGTATCGAAATTCGTAAAATTCACAACATTGACCACTATCTCCCAAGCTACATCCTTTTACGGAATTGACATTGTTGGAATAAGCGTCGGTGGCAAAAAACTACCGATATCAGCCTCTGTTTTCACTGCTGGTGGCTCCATCATTGACTCTGGAACTGTCATCACCCGACTACCACCGACAGCATATACAGAACTGAGCTCTGAATTTAGGAAACTGATGAGCCAATATCCAAAGGCACAACCACTTTCAATCCTGGATACATGCTATGACTTTACCAAGTTTTCTACGGTTAGTGTACCTAAGATAAGCATCTTCTTCAGAGGGGGTGTTGAGGTTCCGATTGCCGCAAAGGGAATTTTGTATGTTAATACTATCTCGCAAGCGTGTCTAGCGTTTGCCGGTAACACTGACGACACAGATGTAGGGATCTTTGGGAATACACAGCAAAAGACACTGCAAGTGGTATACGATGGCGTTGGAGGGAAGCTTGGGTTTGCTACAGGGGGATGCACCTAAGTTTTTGAAGCTAATTGAGAAGAAAATCTTCGAGTTAGCTGTCAAATCAAAGCATAATTCATATGATAGCAAGATTGGCTTAAGACTGAAATAATCAATACACCACTACTTCACATGTGGGATTCTTCTCTGCTCTTTTCTACCCATACATCGTTCAAGAAAATAAAATGTTTGCTGCAATTTATGTACAGTGATATAAAGATATGGTTTCGTGTGACGTTGTTACACCTTCAAATAGTAAAACACGTATCTCTTTCTTGAATTAAAAAATAATGGATAAATTGGCTCTCAATCATTACTTCTGTATATAATTTTAACAGACCTGCATGTTAGACAAGCATTCGAATCCCATTTCAATGAAAAACGGAAGAGGGGCAAGCCCAAAATTGCCAATTGGGTACATGACAGCCCATATTTAATCCTGAATCTTTTTTATTCATTTTAATTATTCTCTTGACAATATGTATGAATAATATCTTTCTTCCCATTCTCATTGGAATTCAAGGGTCAAGCACATAGGCTAGCCTAGTAATGACTTTTGACGTTGACTTGGGGTCATTACTTCTCCAATTACGATGATATTGCTGTTAAGTTTGCCAAGTTTCCATTGAATCTATCCCTCTGGCTGAGGCCACTCAAAGTAATTTCTTTTTGATAATGGGTAGGGTAATAGCTGTTTAAAGATTTCAATTGAAATCTTGAATACATTTGTTTTAACACTACCTGTTGTTTAACCCACAAATAATATATATTATAGAAATACAAGTAATATTTTTTTATGAAAAAAAAACACAAGCTTATTAATTGCTAATCGTGTTGTCGATTCTGGATTAAGCTTTAATTAATTACTATTTTTGCTTTATATTGTATTTTTATAAAAAAAAAAAACAATTATATCAAATTATAATAATTTATGAATTAGTGTAGTTCATACTTCATAATATTCTTTTATTTAATATCTCGGCCTCACCACTTGCTTCTCTATTTTTTGCCTCCCTATATTTGGACTAAAAATGATTAAAAAATATTTTTTGAGAGAATAATTGCAACAATATAATTAAATAATGGAGATGCAAAATGTGGATCTTGTTGACGAGATTGTATCTCCAAGTCCAACCAATTAAAGGATCTAATTATGGTTGACTTTGAATATAATCGCATATCCAACTTTTGCTTCCCAATAATCTTTACCTTTGTGTTGGAAATCTGATAATCAATTCAATAACAACTACAAGCACTATAAAAGCACTGGTATTCACAACATCGATATATAAAGGTGAGAAAGAAGCAGCTAGCACCGATCATTTGAAAATATCACATAGGAGGAGTGGTACAATTTTGTCAATGGCGACTATGATTGTACCGAACTCTATAGCTTTCCAACTTTCTGCTAATTCTCTCTTCTTCCTCTTGCTCATTATCTTCTGCTCTTCCTGTAAGACTACATATGCATTCCAAGGGACAAAAAGCAAGTCTTTTCACCATATTCTTCACCTTAATTCTCTACTCCAATCAGCTGCTTGCAACTCATCTACCCAAGGTTAATTTCGAAATCACTTGTTCTTTGTTCTTTCATTAAAACATATGTTGCATGAAATCAAATATACTTGATTGAAGAAACAAGGATAAACAGCTTTGAATTTCAGGTCTCCACCTCCAAAAATCATCTTTACAAGTTGTCCACAAGCACGGTCCATGCTCTCCGCTTCATTTAGACAGAGCCAAAACACCTCCCACTCATGCGGAGACTTTCTTCCAAGATGAAGGCCGAGTTAGATATATTCAATCCAGGCTAGCCAACAAATCAGGCTCCAAGGCGGATGTGAAGGTGACTGATGTGGCCAATCTCCCAGCCAGGGATGGCAGAGTGGTGGGCTCAGGGAATTATATAGTCACCGTGGGTATTGGCACACCAAAGAAACAACTGTCTCTCATATTTGATACAGGGAGCGATATCACCTGGACACAATGTGAGCCTTGCCTAGGTTATTGCTATCAGCAGAGGGATGCTAAATTCGACCCCTCTGTTTCCTCAACATATTCCAACGTTTCCTGCAACTCGGTACAGTGTAGTTCACTCTTGTCTGCAACAGGTAATAATATAAATACTAATTGGAATTCAGAGTTTACTCTTATAATTGAATAGATTATGACGCGAACCAAATGCTATCAGGTTATCTACCTCTTTGCTCGTTGTCAACATGTGTCTACGGAACTCAATACGGAGACTCTTCTTTCTCGACCGGATTCTTTGCCAAAGAAAGGCTTACCTTGACGCCATTTGATCTGTTCGACAACTTTCTTTTCGGCTGTGGTCAAAACAACCAAGGTCTTTTTGGTGGTGCAGCTGGTTTGCTGGGACTTGGCAGAGATCAGTTATCTTTACCTTCACAAACAGCCAGGAAATACAACAAAATTTTCTCTTATTGCTTGCCATCGTCCTCCAGCTCGATTGGTTTCCTAACTTTGGGCAAATGCAGGAGGTACGGCTCGAAATCAGTAAAATTCACTCCATTATCCACAAGCATTCAAGATTCATCGTTTTACGGCCTTGACATTACTGGAATCAGCGTTGGTGGCAAAAGACTATCGATTTCAGCATCGGTTTTCACCACAGCTGGTGCAATCATTGACTCTGGAACTGTCATCACACGCTTGCCACCGGATGCTTATGCAGCACTACGGTCTGAATTTCGACAAAGGATGAGACGGTATCGAATGGGTAGAGAACTTTCAATACTTGACACATGCTATGATTTCAGCAAATACAAATCTGTTAATATTCCAAAGATAAGCTTCTTCTTCCGCGGAGGCGTTAAGTTGACAATCCCACTGGTGGGGACTTTGTACGTTGCTAATGTGTCACGGGTATGCCTAGCATTTGCCGCAAACAGCGATGCCAGTGATATGGCGATATTTGGGAATACGCAGCAGAAAACACTGCAAGTGATATACGATGGTGCTGGAGGAAGGGTTGGATTTGGTACCAAGGGATGCTATTAAGTTAGTAATCTAATGAAGAAGTGAATCTTCAAATAGTCTTCACCATCATACAATAATAATGATGGGATTAAGATTGAATAACTATTATTGGCTAAAGCTATCTTTCAGTAGTATTAAATTTCAACATTTCTGCAACTAGTCTTGTACTCAAATTAAGAAACGATAATAGCAGGGTAAGATTTTGATTAATTTGACTTAACCATGCAATTCCACTCTAAAGTACATGACATGATGGAACAAGATTTGAAAGTTTACAATTACACCCAATAACTTGGAAAGAATTGAAGGAGCGGGAACTTGGCTCTTATTGCATTTCCACTTGCTTGGCGTCATGATCCAACCTTGTACGGTCATGTTGGATCATGGCAGGCTAGGGTGTCAAGGGATTACCCATGTAGAAAGCTGTGGCAAAGGGTAGATGAACTTGGGAAGGGTAGATCTTTTGTATTTAGGATAAGTATCCTCATTTCAAACATTTGTACGTTTCCGGCTGCCCTTACGACTCATCAACAGGCCCAATTCTGGGGGTCGTCTGAAGGTGTGGCCGCCCAAGACTTAGGCTGAAAGGAGTTCAAAATATTATTTTTCAGTTATTAAGGGGCCTAAATAAACATTTCTTTTTAACTTTTAAAGGCTAAGAAATTTTTTTACCAACTTTTAATGGGCCAAAAAACTTTTTTTAGCTTTTAAGGGGTTTAAAATTTTTTTTCTAACTTTTAAGGAATTTAAATTTTTTTTTCTACAATTTTTAAAGAAGTCTTTTGATTTTGCCCCTCGTCTAGTTCGACATTCTCTCTCGTTTATGGACCCATCGATCGACAAAACTGGATGCCAAGGATTGGTCTCATCTTTTTGCTTTTTTGACTGGTTTGTGCTTTTACCACCCTTAATATTATAGTTTGTGGACCCAACGAGAAAGGGTCTTTTCTTATGTTCATCTGACATAAGTAAAACATACTTTATAAAATATATAAATTGACTTCACTTGACTTACTATTATACCAATCATATTTAATCTTATGGTCTTATCTTTAATGCACTCACACACGATATAGACACTAATCTACCAAGTCAACCAAAGCTTGCAAAATCTAAAATAAATAATAAAATTTCTTGAAAAAATAAATAAAAAACATTCTGCAATTAAATTAATGAGATAGAATCTCCTGCCATCACAAATATCCCTTTATATTTGTTGGGTTAAACATTAATGGCAATAAAACCGACACTAATCAGATGGCTCCCTGTAACTATGAGCTGTACAGGCAGCCCCTACATTAAAAGCTGGTCATCGTATCTTGTTCATCATGACCGCAAAAATGTATAAAAGTCATTTCATTCACCATGTAGATTTGTATAAACAAGTAACAAAATGAATTGAGATGTGTTGAATTTGATACAGAGAGTGTGGTAATGGTTGAGATTTGTATTAGCATATAGAGTTGTATATGGTAGACGACATATCCAGCTGACAAACTCTAAGAAGTAATTCATTGGATATTTTTTGTGGGTTCAAAGTTAATTATTGAATACTCAACTTAAAATGATTCATGTTCGTGATCACTAAAACCATAACAAATTCAAGGATTGATAATTCTAAAACAATGTTAAAAATCAAAATACTATCACACAGTTTATTTATCTGCTAGACTGTAATATAAAGACTGATTAAAAGGACAAAGATTGATTCCATTTGCAATTCTGCAATTGTAATCTTAAGATTGATTAAAACGAAGTGAAGGAACAGGATTTAAAAGTTTACAATTAAACACACTGACATGGAAAGAAGTGAAGGAGCAGGAACTTGGGTCTTATATTGTCATCTCATCAGCTGAGATTCCTGCAGCATGAAAAGTTAGCAATTACCAGGTCCAATTTCCAACATCTGATCTGGGATGTTAAAGAGTATGTTGAGCTTCTGCTGTTGATGATTACCAATGATTGTGACGTCCCCCTCATCCTCTTTTGCAGCAAACGCGAAGCAAACTTGAGACATGCCATTGCCTTTCCAGGTAACAGCTGTTTTGTCCAAATTTACATCCAAGTTTTCAAAATGTAGAACCATCTCGGGTATTGCCGGATTGTCATGATCCGCCAGGTTGTAGCACGCTTTCAGTACATCATCAGAAGGATTAGCACGAGGGAACTCCGACATCAATCTATCGAATTCCTGGCTCAGCTCCGAATAGACTGAGGAAGGAAGATGAGTAATGACAGTTCCTGAATCTATAATGGTTCCTGGGGATGATGATAATATACCCGAAGGCACTTCCACTTTTTTCTGGCCTAGTGTTATGGCAATAAGATTTACGAAATAATAGTTGGGACCAGAAACTGGGTTTGTTAGAAGCCGTGTGTAAGTACCAGAAAACGGACATTGTTCACGAGCTTTCTGACCAAAATAAACATATCCTGAGCTACTTGACGAGGGAAGACAATGACAAAATACGCTTCCAAAAATATTTGCAGTTTGCTTTGCAAGGGAATAGGTAGCAAATTCATCGCCAGAGTTGGCCAGACCTAGGCCTAGAATCCCATTTGCTTCACCAAAATCCCCGATTTTCTTATCCGGTACCGCGCATAGGAAAATAAATTCAGGAATCCGGTAATCCTGCCCTATGGAAACCGTATCAAGGACAAAAACTCCGCCGGACATGGATTTGTCCAAGTACGTTTGACTGTAATTACAGCTTGGCCAACATGGGGCATTAGAGGAAGTTGAGGAAAAAAAAGGATAATACAGCGACTCGTTCTGCTGTTGTGGACAGGAAGACTCCGTACAAGGTTCGCACTGTACCCAGGTTACGTAACTCCCCGTGTCCAAAACCAAATTAAAATCTTTTAGAGGTGTGCCAAAACCAACGCTCACCAAAAAATTACCGGCACCTGGTAAGTCGTTTTGAAGATAAGTGTCTGTCGTCCCTTCCCCTTCCAAACCAATTGTACGCCTATTGTGTAACCTGGAATTCATAGCCCGAACCCTGAGTTTATCTTGGGCCAGAATCTGGCTTGCCACGGTGGATGTTTTCTTTAGGCCAGATGGGGAGCAGGGTCCGTATTTATGGACTACCCGCAAACCTGTTGTAGTACCTGAAAATTGGGATTTGTTTTATACTGTTGTGTTACTACAATAATGTTAATCCTCAAAGCTGACTAATAAAAGGCGAGAGTTAGGTAATTACCTGAACAGGAGGGAGGGGCGTGGGACTTGTTACTTTCCACCACAGTAGCACCATAACCTAATGCCTTATTCGCATGGAAAGAGAAAAACAGGGTGTAGCACATTAAAATATGGCCAATGGCCATCAACGCTGAGGAACCAGTCATATTTCTTATGATTGCACTTCCACTTGCCCGCTATCTTATTCCAATTTTAACAGGTATATATAGAATGAGAGATGAAATGAAATCGTGGGACACTATGGAATTGTTTGCAAGGTCAATAGATGTAAAAACTGAACCTTCTTAATTTGCTTTTGTTGTTTATTCTGACAAGTCTTGGCGTGTGAAGAGAAGCACTCTCTTTACAAGTCTCCCCTTTTCGTCTTTTGCTCTGCGGAAATTACGGGCTCCTTACCACACACTATTTTGTTTTGGTTCAAATTATTTTTTTAAATTTTAGAATTTACCCTCTGTTTTTTTATTTCAGAAATTTATTTCTTCTACTTTTTAGATTGAAAAATTTCAATTCCAACTATTGTCGTTAATAATTTTTTTATTAAATTTGTTGTGACATTTTGAGATAAAAAATAATTCAGGTAGTCATGTAATTAAAAAAAGACATTGTAATTAACTTAAATTCAATAAGAAATTTTATAAGTGTTAATTGTTGGACTTAAATTCATGAAACAAAAATATAAGGGTTAAATTCTGAATATTCAAAAAATGCAGGGATTTATAACATATTTTTATTTTTCTACGTTTACCTTGCGCCACTTCAATACTATTAATATACCAAAATCGTTCTCATTGTCTTTTGATTTTGCCCCTTCAACGACGAAGTGTCGACTCGAAGGAATCCACTTTTTATTAATTGAATTAATTTTTAATCTTAATAATATTGACCGATAATTACGTTTATATTAATTGAACCGAAATAATTTTAATAAATTTGATTAGTTTTGTTTTAATGGAGCAAAATTAACTCTTCGGCATTTTTTTAATAATTAATTATTTAAAATATCAAAACAAATCAAAATCTAAAAGCAAATCATAAAAAATATATTAATAAGAACCCATAACCAAATATCAAATTTAATTACATTCATAGAATCTCCTTTATTAAGAATCAATTTGTATTTTTTTTCATAAAAAATAATTTGATAAATTAATTTATGTCAAAATTTTCATCCAAATTCTAATGTTAAATTTTGGCTTGACTAACAAAATAAATCAAGTCATATGTAACGTTTCATGTGTATCTCATCTTAACATAAAAGACTAATTTCAATAGTAAAAATTAATATAATTTTTAACAGAATGATCAGTTTGATATAAGGATTAATTTACTTATTTTTTTAATAAAATAAAATAAAATACAATCTGACTATTAAAATGAATAATATTTTATAAGTAACAGTATAATATTATAAAATGTTTAGAATTATAATCACTGTAAAATTGATAATCGACATAAATAAATTAGTTATATTATAAATGCATAAAATAATAATAATATTTTTTTTTCGATTATAAAATAAATGTTGTATATTTACTTTTTTTGTAACAATACCTCCTTTTTTTGTGTGTGTGTATGTTCCTTTTTTCGTATTTTTCATGTTTGATTTGATTAAATATTTTTATGAAGACATTGAAACCTCTCTACATAATGCAACATATAGTTGTCTATGAGAGAAAACATGTTATGGCAAATACTTCAACTAAAGACAATAATACATCAACTCATCCATTTCTAATATATTTAGATTAATTTATATAGTAGTCGATGAATTATTTTAAAGTTATAAATTACCTTAACAATCATAAAATCATAATCATAAGAAAAATATATGTAATTAAAAACACAATATTGTAAAGTGAAAATTTTACATTAAACAATATAATAATAGAATTTTCATCAAAATTATTCTTTAAAAAATTACCCCTCATTCTCAGCAAGATCTCCTCAGGATGTTAAAAAATATATAAATTAAAAATAAAAAAATTAGAAAATTATATAAAATTAAAATAAAACAAGAAAAAGGTTAAAAAAATAGGTATACTATAATATTATCTGACCATCAATCAGAAATACTTTTTTTTTATCTCTTTCTTGTGCTATTATTATTCATATATGACACGACCTGTAACACCATTAACTCGTATCCGACACTGGAATAAGGTTACGGAGCATTACTGGAAATTTCAGAATATTTTCAGATAATTCATGATATTTACTGTTTATAGTGAAACTGTCCACTTGAGTAATTATTTATATCTCAAGCTAAAGAATTCCAAATTAAAACCAGCTTGATGTTTTAGAAACTAGACTCAAATATAATTCCACCATAAAAATTTCAGAATTTATAATTTAGCCAATAAGTACAGTTAATTCTTCAAACTTATCCCCGTTCTGTTGTTTGACAGTTTCGACCTTTCTTCACTAAAAATTAATTATCTCTTAGTATGAGATTTGGATGATGCTTTAGTTTGTTTCTATTGAAAGTAGACCAATTAAGAGTTTAAACATCAATTTTAAACCCCCTATTAGTTTTGTAAAACTTTTAATTATTTTCCAAAGTCAAAACAGGGGAAACCTAAATCAATCTGACCTTGTCTCACAAAAATTAAAATATCTCATAAAAAGAAATTATTTTTCTTACACCGTTTCTTCTATGTAAAACTAGACTCAATAGGCTTTAATATCATATTCTATTCAACCTCTAATTAGATTTCCACAATTTTTGTTAAATTTTCAAAATCAGACTACTGCTGCTGTCCAAAACTGTTTTAGTGAAAAATGTTGATAACTAAGTTTATAACACCTTCACTTCCTTTCAATTAAATCCTATACATGTCATATAAACCTTAAGATGCACAATAAAATTTACCGAAGTAATCTGGATAGTGTGCCCTGATGTGTTGATCCTATCCACTGATTTCACGTCAACCTACAAAGAACATTAAACACACAGGAGTAAGCTTATGTAAGCTTAGTAAGTTCATAGGCATAGAAAATAATTCTTACCGAACATCTTATAACACTTATACAATATATAATTTCACTAATTTTTCCTGTCAATCACAAAACCAATGACAAAATTCACTTGATTTAGCTCAATATCAATAAATAATCAATTTCAATCTCTTGGGTCCATTTATCGCTTACTTTTATTAATCAATTTAAGGAACAGTTGCGAAATTGAGTACTTCGTTTTCACAATGCCATAGTATAACTATGGTCTTGGACATAATCACATATCACACATCGAAGCCATAGCCCAGCTATGGTCTTACACGAAAGCACATATCACACCGATGTCATATCCCAGCTATGGTCTTATACAGAAATCACATATCACACCGATGTCATATCCCAGATATGGTCTTATACGGAAATCACATATCACATATTGCCATGGTCCAACCATGGTCTTTTCCATCAATGCGTATGAGTCACTGAACGAAAGTACTCAATCCAATGTTTCACAAAATTAGAACTTTTATTCAAACATTCATTTTTCACAATTATCTCAGTTTAATAACATTCATATACAATAAAATACCATAGCATTTATGAAATTTTCATAACAATTCATTAAATTGAGCCATATGAACTTACCTGGGCCAATCAGTAGAATTTGTAAAAATTCACGGACTAGTTTGATATTTTCTCTTTTCCGCGTTTATCTTCGGATTCCCGATCTATAATATAAATTTTTCCATTAATTAGAATCTAATTCAATACTAATTCACTTCACAATTTATGCCCTTTAGTTTTTGAAGTTACACTTTTACCCCAAAATTTATAGTTTTTACAACTTAGTCCCTACACAATTAATACTTTAATTGAACTAATTTTTCCTCAAATAACACTTTATCTAATCATTTTAGGCTATTATACAGTCTTTGATATTCAGAATTTCAGTACAAAACCCCAATTCCTAGCTTTTTTACAATTACGTCCTAAAATCAATTTCTACTAAAATCATTTAACAAAATCATAATATAATGAAATTAAAACTTCAAATCTATGATAATTCATCATAAAATTCCAGTACTCTCTCATGGTAACTTTCAAAATCTTTCATAGAATCAAAAACAAATAAATTCAATAGTTGGACTTGTAACAGCCCAATTTCAATAGTGTCGGAACAGTGATTTGAGATTTCTAAATCTGACGAAAAAGTTAGAAAACTTTGTTAATCGATAATTATAAGTTAAGTGTGATTTTGGAAATATTTTAAAATTAGTGAATTTTGTGAACTAAAAGAATTAATTAGAAAAATTGGGCCAAAAACAAGGTATTGAGAGCTCGAATTCATAAAGTGAGCCATAAATATTTCTAAAAATATTTATGGAGTGTCATTAAGTTATTATTAAAGTTTAGTTGAGAAATTTTAACGTTTGGATATGTAATTAAATGAAAAGGACTAAATTGAAAAAGGTGTAAAAGTTAAATTATAGATTAAAAGAAATTATGAAGGACCAAAATGGTAATTATACCATTTTGTAAAGTTGAGGCGGTTAAGTATGAAAAATCTTAGATTTTTTAAAGTATGTTATTATATTATATATTAATATTATATTATATTATTATATTATTATATTATTATAATATTATATATATACAAACAAAAAAAAAAGAAAGGGGAGAATACCAGAAAAGAAACAGAGAACAAGACGAAAGCAGGGGAAGAAAAAGGGGAAAGAATGAAAAAGGAGAAATTGATGGTTTGAAGCTTGGAAGTTTAATTGGTAAGTTAATTTAGTCATTCTCTTTTAATTTTGATGCTTTATAAGTTTTAGAACAAAGTTTTGATGAATTTAAGTTGAAGTTTTTGAAGTTTTAAAGCTGTTGAATATAGCATATGATGAACAAAAAGATGAATTAGTGGTTTAATTGAAAGAATTTGAAGTTAGAATTGGATAAAGGATTTAATTGTAAAATAAGCTATAACAAAACTGTTTTGGATAGCAGCAGTAGAGTAACTTTGAAAAATCACAAAAAAATCGTAGAAGTTGAAATAGAAGTTGAATGATATATGAAATTAAAGCTTATTGAGTCTACTTTCATATGAAAGAAACAGGGAAAGCAAAGGAATTCTGTAATTTGAGATATTTATATTTTTGTAAGACTGGTTTAAAGGGATTTTGGGATCCCCTGTTCTGACTTTGGAAAATCATAAAAAATTGGAGAAAAATAATTAGGGGCTTAAGTTTATATTTCTAGAATTATGAATGAGTCTATTTTCAATAGAAATAAACGAGAACATCATATGAATTGTGTATGAGGAGATAATTAATTTTTAGTGAAGAAGGGTCAGAACTGCCAGACAGCAGAACAGGGGTGACTTTGATGAATAAACTGTACTAATTGGCTAGGCTAAAAATTCTAAAAATTTTATGGTATGAATATATGTGAGTCTAGTTTCAGTAAAAATTAACGGTGCTTCATTTGGAGTTCTGTAGCTCCGGAAATAAATAATTTAGTGACTATAACTCAAATGGATAGTTTTGAATATACGTATGAGTAATTAATGAAATTATTGACAATGTTACTTATAGCATGTTATATACATTAAGGATGTGGAATGGAGAGGAGGAGGAGGAAAATATGTATGAATATTTAGGTAGTATGGCTAATTTGAAATATTTTAGGCTCAGGGACTAAATTGAATAAAAGTAAAACTTTGTGATTAATTTTGTAAAATTGTGAAAATGATCAATTTGCATAAAATGGATTATTTTATTATTTAAAATTGCAAAACTGAATGAAATTATTAATTTAGATTAAGATTGACTGAAAAATCAATGAAAATAGAAAATTTCCCAAGTGCCCCTGAATTTTGATATTTCGCAAATTCAACGAGTGTAAGTTCGTGAACTTAATTAAGTGATATAAGGAAATATAAGTTGATAGTACGTGAAATATTGATATGATAAATTAACTGTTTTATGTTTATAAAGAAAGCGGCAAGTGAATGATATTTATCACGACATGTAAATATGAGATTATCTTTAATATTATAATACAAGGTAATTAAGTATGATTAAACGAGTAATAAATTCAAGTAAGGCATGTCGATAAAAATAAATATATTTAAGGGATAATATGTTTGATTTTGATTGGTTTCAAATATAAATGCTAAATGAAATAAAATGTCTGATAAATAAATTTGTAATCCGGTAATGCCTCGTACCTTATTCCGGCGTCGAATACGGGTAAGGGGTGTTACAGGACTTAATTGTAAAAGTCACAAACCATGAAAAATTACAAAGAAAAAGCAAGAATTGAACTTACATGATGAAAAATATGAAAAATCAGCTTGAAAAATCTCTTCTATGGCGTTTTGGCTGAAGAAAAATGATGAAATCTCTAGATTTTTCAATTTTGTCTTTGTTTTATATGTTTAATTTGCAAAATTTCCAATTTTGCCCTTGTTTCTCCTTATTTTCTTGCCCAAATCGTCCCGCTCATATAATTTGGGCCTAATTGCCTTTTAAATCCCTTCTTATTAGTACTTAGGCTATTTAATCACAATTTAACAAAATTTGCACTATTTTCAATTTAGTTCTTTTCAATTAATTGACTATCCAAACGTTAAAATTTTCTAACGGAACTTTAATACTAAATCATTGACACTCCATGTAACACCCCTTACTCGTATTCAACCCCGGAATAGGGTACGAGGCATTACCGGAATTACAAATTTATTTATCAGACATTTTATTTCATTTAGCATTTATATTTGAAACCAATCAAATTCAAACATATTGTCCCTTAAACATATTTATTTTTCTCGTCATGTCTTACATAAATTTATTACTCATCTCAACATACTTAATTATCTTGTATTAACATATTAAAGATAATCACATATTTACATATCATGAAAAATATCATTCAATTATCTCTTCTTCATAAACATAAATCAGTTAATTCATCATATCAATATTTCACGTACAATCAACTTATATTCCCTTATATTACATAATTAAGTTACACGAACTTACAGCTAAATTTTTGCGAAATATCAAAATTCAGAGGCACTTTGGAAATTTTCTATTTTCATTGATTTTTCAGTCGATCTTAATCTAAATTAATAACTTCATTCAATTTTGCAATTTTAAATAATAAAATAATCCATTTCATGCAAATTGGTTATTTCCACATTTTTACAAAATTAATCACAAAGTTTTACTTTTATTCAATTTAGTCCCTGAGCCTAAAACATTTCAAATTAGCCATACTACCTAAATATTCATACATATTTTCCTCCTCCTCCTCTCCATTCCACATCCTTAATGTATATAACATGCTATAAGTAACATTGTCAATAATTTCATTAATTACTCATAAGTATATTCAAAACTGTCCATTTGAGTTATAGTCACTAAATTATTTATTTCCGGAGCTACAGAACTCCAAATGAAGCACGTTAATTTTTACTGAAACTAGACTCACATATATTCATACCATAAAATTTTCAGAATTTTTAGCCTAGCCAATTAGTACAGTTTATTCATCAAAGTCACCCCTGTTCTGCTGTCTGGCAGTTCTGACCCTTCTTCACTGAAAATTAATTATCTCCTCATACACAATTCATATGATGTTCTCGTTTATTTCTATTGAAAATAGGCTCATTCATAATTCTAGACATATAAACTTAAGCCCCTAATTATTTTTCTCCAATTTTTTATGATTTTACAAAGTCAGAACAGGGGATCCCGAAATCCCTGTGAACCAGTCTTACAAAAATATAAATATCTCAAATTACAGAATTCCTTTGCTTTCCCTGTTTCTTTCATATGAAAATAGACTCAATAAGCTTTAATTTCATATCTCATTCAACTTCTAATTCCACTTCTATGATTTTTGGTGATTTTTCAAAATTACTCTACTGCTGCTGTCCAAAACAGTTTTGTTATAGCTTATTTTACAATTAAATCCTTTACCCAATTCTAACTTCAAATTCTTTCAATTAAACCACTAATTCATCTTTTTGTTCATCATATGCTATATTCAACAGCTTTAAAACTTCAAAAACTTCAACTTAAATTCATCAAAACTTTGTTCTAAAACTTATAAAGCATCAAAATTAAAAGAAAAGGACTAAATTAGCTTACCTATTAAACATCCAAGCTTTAAATCATTAATTTCTCCTTTTCTTTCTTTCTTTCTTTCTTTCCCCTGCTTTCGTCTTGTTCTCTCTTTCTTTTCTGTTTCAATTCTCTCCTTTCTCTCCCTTTTTTTTTTCTTTCCATTTGTTTGTTTATATATAATAATATAATAATATAATATAATAATATAATAATATAATAATATAATATTAAACATAAAAAAAATCTCAGATTTTCTTCACAATAACCGCCTCAACTAAATAGAATGGCTTAATTGCCATTTTGGTCCTTTATACTTTCTTTAATCTATAATGAAACTTTTACACCTTTTTCAATTTAGTCTTTTTTATTTAATTACATATCCAAACGTTAAAATTTCTCAACTAAACTTTAATAGTAACTTAATGACACTCCATAAATATTTTTAGAAATATTTATGACTCACTGTATGAATTCGAGGTCTCAATACCTCGTTTTTGGCCCAAATCTTTTTTTTAATTAATTCTTTTAGTTCACAAAATTCACTAATTTTAAAATATTTCTAAAATCACACTTAACTTATAATTATCGATTAACAAAGTTTTCTAACTTTTTCGTCAGATTTAGTAATCTCGAATCACTATTCCGACACTATTGAAATTGGGCTGTTACACTCCATAAATAATATTTATGGACCGGCTTATGAATTCGAGTTTTCGATACCTGGTTTTAGACCCAATTTACCTATTAATTTTTTTTAAATCACAAAATTCACTAATTCAAAAATTCTTATAAATTCACACTTGACCCATAATTATTAATTTATTAAATTTTCAAACTTACTTGTCAGATTTGGTGATCTCAAATCACTGTTTCCGACACCATTAAAAATTGGACTGTTACAGGACCATTACTTTAATGCTCTATTTTTTTTATAGATAATTTTAACTTGATAATGATAAAAATCTTCGTTATTTTTACTAACAATTTTTTTTATACTCAATTTGATTGAATATGACTAATTATTGAATGCTATTTATAGAGCTAAACTTAAATTTCAATTGATATATAATTTTAATATTTTTTCTTTATTATGCTTAGAATTGTGTTCAAATTAAAATTCAATAGTTTTGTTATAAAAAAACATTACAAATATATATTATATTTAATTTTTTTTCTATATTTTATAAATTAGATATGGACAATAATAGTAATAATAATTCCAAATCAATTTTGTCTCTTGATTCACGTCTATTTCAACATTCTCTCGTTTATTCACCGTACCTTGCATTACAAGTTACGCTTCAATTGATTAACCCAAACACTATTAAGTACTGATTTTTTTATTTTTAAAAAAAGAAAGCATATTTTGTTCATTTAAAAAATGAAGTTATACAATTTTTTTTAATAAAATAAAATTTTAAATTCACATTGATGATAAATTATGTATTTTATACAATAAATATAGAGAAGGAAGCAAATAAGCTAAGAGAAAATAAATTTTAAAGATATAAAAATGTTCATCTTCCGTTTAAGTAAAACATATTTCATAAAATACATAAATCGATTTTTTTAAAAAATATATAATTTAACTAGGTTGAGTTTAATTTGGGTCAAATTCATTTTAGATTGATTTAAAGTGGATTTAAGTTTTGAAAAAAAATATCATTTAGATTATTTTAAATTAAGATAATTATCAATTTGAGACATTTGGGTTTGAAGTTTGAGTATTTCAAATTGGGCCACTGTAGCTATGTCATTTCAAAACCAGTTTCAAATTTAAATAATTTTGAGTTGAAATTATTTTATGTAATATCCTTAAAAATTTTTTGGTCGTAAATAATATGAGATAAAATTTTACCGAAATAAGGTATAAGATCAAAGAAAATAAAAGTTACAATATATAAAAAATGATTTAAATCAAGAAGCATGATATGATGTATTAAGGAAGAGATTAGATCGTAAATTCAATTATTACTGAAATGAGTTAATGATCTATATTAATTAAATAATATGATACATTGATCGGAAATTTTCAGTAGTTGCTTTGGCAATGAATGTGGCATTTTGATGCCTTGACTCGGCGACCGAGTCGGGTATAGGGTGGTACATTTTAAGTTTAGATCATTTCAAATTTGAAATATTTAAATTTGATGTTCAAGTAATTACAATTTTAGATCATTTTGGCTTTAAATTGTTTTGGATATAAAGAACTAAATTTGTTTACTTTTTAATAATTAAATTGAGTTAAGTTAATTTTGAATTTGAATAAGTTAAATCAATTTTTTAGATTCAAGTAAGAATATAATCATCCCAACAAATTCAATAATTTCGAGAGAAAAAAACCATATTTAATCTTAACTCATATATTCTATCAAGTAATGGTTTCAAAATTGAATTTATAATAAAACTGATTAGATCACCAATTTTCGGTACGATCAATCTAACTGCGAATTCAATAGGTGTAAGAATAAAAGATAAATATAAAACCATAATAAATTCAAGGATTGTTGATTATAAACAAAGATAAAAATCAAAATTCTATCATACAGTTTATTTATCTGGTATACTATAAAAAAAAACTTTTAAGGCGTCGAAAATCAATGAAGGATATATTTTAAGGCACCGAAATAAAACAGAAGTAAACTGAAAAGTGAAAACAACAAAAGAACTGAAAAGCCACAAGAAAGTAATGCACACAAAATGTATTGCTACAAATGATGCATATAGCTGAGTTCCCAAATGCAACAATACAAATTGAATTTTTGATATTAGTGTTTATTTACAATATTAGAGTCCTAAAAAACTCCATACAATCTTTATCCTTTATGATTCACAATATTCACTGTGGTAACTCCAGTTTAATTTGAGTGTTTCACCAGACCGCCACTGCTTCAAATAGATGATCTTCTTTATATGTTTCACGAATTAGGCCAATTCAAGTTAATTAAATGAGTATCATTTAATCAATTGACCTCCATAAACCATTTTGTGTGCATTTGTCACAAGTTTTGATTTGCAGTCCATGAAATATGCGTATAGTGTGACCTAGCCTTAACATTGTGTTCATCTTGGACGAGAGTCTAATAGGAATGTTCAAACAGTTAACTGAATCGAACTAGTATTAACCGAATTAATCGAATTGTATAATCCTTTAACCGTTAATTAAACCGAAATTTTTTCAAAAAAATTAACCAAACTGAAATATTTCAATTAATTCAGTCAGTTAACCAAATTAACCAAAATTTATGTTTTATTTTTTGGGTTAAAACAAGTATAAAACACATAAAGAATACATTAATAATGTTCATTTGACTTGAAAGTTAACGGAATTAACCGAAATTTTAAGTCTTGAAACATTATATAATTAAAAAATTTACATAATTAAGTTCAGTTAATTACCTAATTTCAAACCAATCAAATTTTCAAAAAATCATTAACTGATTTCTGATCAAATTAAATCATTTAACCAACCAATTAATTAAATTAGATCAATTCAATCGATTAATTTAATTTTAACCAAAATTTATGGAACACCCGCAACCCTTTTGTAGGACCTGAAAAATGGAGATTATTATATAATGTTATGTCAACACATCATTTTAATCCTCAAAGCGAGAGTAAAGTACTTACCTGAAAAGTGGGATGGAGGGGCGTGTCCATAACCAAATGGTTTATTAAAAGAGAAACCAAATTGCACTCCCACTTACTTATGTCTATTAATTTTAATTTGAACAAGTATATACCAAATGAGAGATGGAATGCAATCTTAATTTTCAGGACACCGTCAAATTGAATGGTCTATTTGGTCAATGAATATGTCGAAGTCCTAGGGACCCTAAAACCCCAGTTTTGGTGTGAGAAGAAGCACAAGTCTCCTCTCATCTTTGTGCCATAAAAATAACGGGTAGGTTTTTGAGTCTAATCGATTTTGTACGTTAATCTCACTGTCTTTATTAATCTGCCCCTTGAACCACGTCTAGTTCAACACTAGACATTCTCTCGTTTATGGACCACACCTTCCCCTATCATCTTCGGATTTAATTTCTCCAATCCAAACATTGAAGCAAACTACTATTGAGTATTGATTTAATCTTTCCTAGCAAATTCACACTCTGATGGTCAAAGAATGGGGATTTATAATATATTTAAATATTAAGTTGAGTAACTTTGACGTCAAGACTTGACGATGAATTTATGATGGATTTCAAAAATATGGGGAAGACCCGATTGTTCATTTGTTAAAGGGAAATAAACAATGATTTTAGAAACCATATTTTGTTCATTTGAAATTTGAAGCTATACTTGATTCGTGACACACTGTAATTTATGCAACAGATACACAAAAACAAAAACAAAAAAAGAGCTAAGATAAAAAGTCTTTTCTGTTCTCTTCAATAAATAAAAATGTTGATAACTCATTAAGTAAAAGTTAATTTTGGATCAAACCAATTTGAATCAGTCAATTTAAATTTTAAAATAATTTTAATTATTTTGTTTGAGTAATTAATGGTTGGAGACAATTGGGTTTAAGGTTTGAATTTTTCTAATCAAATTATTATGGCTTTGAATCATTCAATCTTTATCACTTTTGGTTCAAATCGTTTTGAGTTTGAAACATTTGAATTTGAAACTCAAATGATAATTATTTCAAGTCATTCCAAATTCAGATTGTAAACTATTTAAATTATTAATTTTTATTATTAAACTAAATTAAATTAAATTCAACTTAATTAAATCGGGTTTTTGAATTCAAATAAAAATATTATTAGAATGTCTAGTACTATTTTATGTAGGTGAAGATTATTAGGATCGTGGTTAAGGGTGGGTTTGGATGGGCGTTTGAGTGCAATGTAGTGCGTTTAGCTTACTATTTATTTCACGCTACAGTATCTAATATCACCGCTACCGTTGTTTTTACACTAACCGCAAGTAAACGCACCGCCCTTCCAAACCACGCTAAGATTTTAGAGTCGAACTTATCATACTGCTAAAGAAAACCTAATGACTCAGAATGAGCAGGCAACCAGTCAGGCCCAAAAAACGAACCTAAGGCCTTAAAGCCCATGCCTTGAACGAAACCACACACTACTCAACGAAGGATCACCTGGCCAAGAGCATCATAGTCCACGTGTCAGATAGCATGAAGCATAGTAGAGAGATCTGATTGAAGTTGCAGAGGTTTAAGACTAAATAAAAGATTGGGAATTTCATTGAAGATGCAACTTAATGTTCATGTGAAGAGAGCCGGTGATGAAGATGGCGCATAAGGGACACACGTCTGGTGGATATATAGAGGAATCTATCTTCTTCTTCCTCAAAGAATGCACACAGACAATACAATAAACAATGCAATTAGTTTTTTGGTGAAGAGATGCAAATATTAAGAACAAGAAACAAATGTGTTAAACATTTAAGTCCATCCATGCATTTGCAGTTTAAAAAATGGCATTCTTTTCTCATTACAAAAAATGGGAACCCATTTGCTATTGATCTTATTATCTACAAAACTCCTCCAAAAAGGGATCCGAATTATCGTAACGTGGAAAAAGAAAGGAATGAATTGAAATTAAAAGATAAAAAATGGTTTTGAGATTAACCCCCGTCGCATCATTTGTCATTAGCATCGCCACCGCTGGCTTTTATGGTGTTTAACCTTTGAAAGTCCAGTTCTACGGCCCGTCTCTCTCTGAATCGATGGCGTAAGTGCGTTAACCTCCGCCTCATCATTTGTCATTATCATCGCTTTCGCCATCATCAGATTTATGATCATTTACCTTACAAACTCCTATTCCACGCCCAGCCGCTGTTTGAACCGATGGCGTAAGTGCATCAACTACGGTCGCAGACATCATCTCCATCTTACTAACTCTAACCGCACCGATTAGTTTTTCCGGCAACTCATCCTCGGTCTGTCCTTCCACTACAAATCCCATATCGATTACTACGCTCGTCGCGCATCCCAATGCGAGGTGTAAAATCGCGTTGGCAACCGCCGAGCTAGCAACGTCAACGTCAATCTCCAAGTAATTATCTCCTCTATAATAATTACACGTCAAAGCTTTACCTATCAAGCACGCCGCATAGTTGCCCACCGCTTTTTTGACGATCCACGGTCCTTCAACAATCCGGTTAACCATCTTCAACCGTTGGTTCCGGAAGGCATCATCGCCATTGACGAACCGGTAAAGTAACGAACCGGGAGGGATAGGATCCTCTGTGGCAAAATAAAAAACAGCACTATACAGATCTTTACCCGGGACCTGGATATTGACGGCGAAAATAAAGCTTTTCATAGATTGGCCATCGGATTGAGCTTTTCGGAGGGCGTTAGAAACACGATTATCAGGACGGGCGAGTACGTTATCGAGCTTGGAATCGGACTTGAGCCAGTCCATACCAATGGGAGAGAGTAAATAATCGCCGGCGGGGCATTTTTGACGTTTGGTCAGGTAGCTTTGAGAACGGAGATAGAAGAGATCACCCGGGGGAGAAGACCAACCGTTGATTCCGTTATTAAGGTCGACTTGTTGCAAGGCTCCACCGTTGATTGAATCTGCCATCCAATCGGGAATCGATGTAGCGTCAGCCGTTGAACAGGTTATAGAGTATTTATCGGCGAATTCCTTGGCGGATTCCCGGTCTTTTTGCTCAGTCTGGCACATGATATTTTCTTCTCGTCGTTTTTTCACCTGGGCTTTGGATGAGGCAGAGATTGAAAGGTGGCGATCTGTAGAGTGAGGGGAGGCGATGGGAGTGGGAGTGGGAGTGGCTGTTGTGATCAACAGGTTTGGAAGAAAGTGCCCCTGGATTTCCCCCCGAAACTACGGCACAGCCACTTTATTTACCACGGGGAAGGGCACCGATGGCTATAACCTATAAGATCCCTGATCCGATATGCAAATTTATAATCCTTCAATTCTAATTGGGTTTGGTTTCTTATTTATACTGTAATCGAATAGGTTTAATGCACTACTAAGTCTCGTCATTGTGCACCTTAACCCAATACGATCCACAAATACGAGAATTTTTTTTATTTTCAAAAAGTATTATTTTTATTCCTAAAATTAAAACAATTGGTCATTACCATTTTTAATTTTTTTATCATACGTTAATATTTAGTTACATTAAATAATATAAAAAAACAATGATTAAACCTTAAAACTCAGAATTTAAAAATATTCATTGGTGACATTATCTCTAGTGCATAAAGGACAATGACACTAACGAAATTAGCTGAAGAAGTAATAAGATTGCAGGCAACACTAGAGTTGTACACGCTAGAAAAGTGAGTGAGTCTGGATAAAAGTTTAAGTTTAAAAAATAGGTTTGGATAAAAAAATAAAATCTATTTTTTAAATGGGTTGAGCTTCATGTAAGTTTTTTAACTCAAGCTCGGCCCAGCCTTGCTTGAATTTAAAAAAGAAAAAACTATTATATTTTTTTACAGTTTTGCCACTATTTTTTATTATTTTGCTATCATTTCGCTATTTTATTGCTACTATTTTGTTGTTATTGTTTAGATATTGTATAACTCTTATTTTATTATTAATTTTGACACTATTTTAGAGGTATTTGTTTGCTAAATTACATCTATCTTAATATTATTTAAGTATATATATAAATATTTATTTTAATATTTTTAGTATATTTAACATCAGAATTCAATGGACGCTAGCTATTTGACATAGACTAGATTAGACTTAGGACTAATGGGTTTTATTTTTTTGAATTTTAATTTCTGTTTGGCTTTTCCTTTAGCCCTCTTATCAGTTTGGGCCTTCTTTTACTTTTATTGTCTATGGCCCAATTCACAGGGCTATGAGTTACTGTTTGTCTTTACTTTTCAATTTTCCTCAAACTCCATATTGAATAAAATTTAGTCGGGATTTCTCAAAAAAAATATTTTTAGTATATTTGATGTATTATATTTTTTAAATTTATTTTTATATAAAACATTATAAATTTTTTTAATACAAATGGACTGAACTCAAATCTTAACATTTTATTCAGGCTAAACTTATACAAAATTGTAAGCTTATTTCTCAAGTTGAACCAGACCTAAAAATTTAGCCTATACTTTTCCTTAGCCCAATCCATGAAAAACTCTAGGCAACACATATCACGGGCTATTCTTTCAAACGAAAACATCACTGGGCTATTCTTTGAGAACCACAAGTGGCATAATGGACCCACAGCTTATATCAGCAAGGTGGATTTTTAATTTTTAATTTTTCTTAACTTGAGATATCTGTAACTCTAAGCCACGACTAATCTATATGTTATCACACTTGTAGTCTACTATCATCTCTAGGACAGATTTTTATTTACTTCTTTTTTGTTTGCTTGCTGATTTTGATACGTGGAATTAGGAAACGATATGCATTCACGGTTAGTGTTAAATTATTCTTGTTATTATAATATGGATGAAAGAGAGTTTATCGTAACTTGGGTGAAAGGAGAGACAATAGAGGGAAAAGGTCCACATCAATCATGATGTCAAAGAGTTTAGTTGGGTTCGTATTTGTCCCCCGGTGAGTGGGAGTTTTGTTGAGCCACGTGTCATTTCGTTAAGCTTTAAAGTTTGCGCTAGATAAGATAGTAGACGTTGGCGAGATGGATATTTGGCGAGGCCTTCTCTCGAACGAGGTTTATTATCTGATATAATCTCATTAAAAATATAAATAATTTTTTGAATGAGGTAATGTTAGATTGGCAGATAATGTATGTGTATCTACATATTATCAAAATAAGGAAACAAAAAAGATGTTAAAAGATAGTATTCCAAAACAGTAAAGCAAGAAAGGTAGGAAATCTATCCGACTGAAGAGGGTAAAAGCGCAAAGGCAAAATCTAAAAACATCTGGAACAAACAATGCACAAACATGGAATATGCAACAAATATACTGTTGAGTAAAGCAGCGGTTACATGACAGGTTCACAAACTGTAACCTGACAATGAACACAGATTTATATGATGATTGTATCCATGGAATGGACCCAATGAAGATGATGAAAGCTTCATTCCTTATATCTTCTTACCCTCTTCAAATGCTAAGTGCCATGTATATATGGTAGATATAACCCACAGAGAGCAGTTTATAAGAATTCGCAACATCTTTCCCTGTCCCACAACTCCCTGTGTTCTTGCAAATAAAAAACAGAGGTTTAAATGACAGTCAATCATTAAAGTCAGTATAAAATTCCAATCATTGGCATTTCAGGCAAATATGACATCACAAATATCATATAAAGCACCACAATACAACCCTCCTAGCACTGAACCAAGGGAGTATATACATCTCAGATAGAATGTCTCTAGCACTTGTTTCACAACAAGATAGAATGTCTCTAGCACTTGTCGTTTCACAACAAGAACATACACTAGAAATAAATAAAGGTGAGGGTGGGAGGGATTTAAAACATTTAAACTAATATGAGCAAATGTAAGTTATATGTATGAATTTATCAAGACTCTGTGGAAACAAAAAGGCAGTTAGATTTATATGAAAAGTTTAATAGCAATCTACTTTGATCTAATCACAGTTTCTCCAGATTTAGAAACAGGGGGTTTTCTTTTCCAAATACGATGATGATGTTGCAGCAAATTTCCCATCAATTATAATTTAGTAATTTACTTAACATCAAAGGAAAAGCAGTTTCACAAACCTAATGTCATATAGTGAAGATTTTTAGTGCGTCTTTCTTCTTTCGGGTTGTTTGTCAGTAGCTAGTCTGAAAATCCAGTAAACCTACAAAACAAGTAAGACAATAAATCAAATATCTACAGTACAAACAATACGATACCGATTAGAAATTTAAAAAAAAAAACGATGACATGTGAAGAATGAAGGGCGAGGGATTACCAAAGCGAAGACATGAGCAGCTATAATGAGAACAACCAACATTGGTACCAAATCCAGAAACCAAGGGTGCAAAGGTTCCATCTCCTTGGCCATTTCACTTGCTGAGACCGGAAAATTTGGAGGCACGATCTTCCTGATAAGCCCTAGAGCCTGGGTTTTCAAATTTCTACGCACTGAGCTGACGGGGTGGGTGGATGGGTGGGCCACTAGATTTCTTCAATTAATCGGGCCCGATTAAAGCTTTGGGATTTTCATTTTTTAAGTGAAAATTACTCCGAAAAGGCTAAAAGTTTCTTTCTTTCTTTTTTTAATGTAAGAAAAGGCTAAAAGTTGAAAGAAAATATTTGGTACTAACAATCCACTCAAGAAAGGGTGTATTCGATTTAATTCGGTTCAGTTTTAAACAAAAATGAAGTAGAATTGTTTTATTCGATTTTTAATTTTTGAAATTGAAACTATATGAAATAAAAAAAAAATTGTAGTTGGGTATAAAGTTATAATTTTTAATAGCCTATGTATTAAATAATTATAATTGCTTAAATTAACAATGTGTTATTCAAATTATACATTATTATTACATTAAATATAAATCCATAATTTAATTACACTCATCCATTTATTTTTTACATAAAAATTATATATTTTTATTTTATTTAAAATTTGATTTTTTATGATTATTATATTAATAAATCCTTATAAAAGATTTCTAAATATAATATAAAAAGTACTATAACTGTATCACGTGGGCCATCAATCACTGCCTCAGCCCTAATCCGGCAGAATCTAAATCCATTAAAATGGGAGTTGGGCCGATGTTTCTTCAAAACTGATCCATTATATGTAGAGACCGGAGAATCCTGTGTCCACTGGTAAGACTTGAGATGAGAGAGGAAGACAAATTACGTGCCAATGTTTCCCGCAGTAGGAAGCAAAAAACCGTTTCGCAAGCCGGCCCGGACCACACGTTTCTTTCGGTGACTTATTAGTCATTTTCCCAAAAGAACTGTGATCACTAGTTAGAACTTACTATGGGTGCCTGATCTCTTTCGTACTTCTTTCTATGATTTGCCCGATGAGGAACGCCTTCGCCACTCTCAACCGTCAACGCCGTCTCTCCACCGGTAAGTGGTACCATTTATTTTATCCGCTCATTATTTGGTCAATATTGATATAAACAATAATTTGATTTGCAATCTGCTCCGAGCTTAAATTCATTTGATGTTAGTGCTGTTATAGTATTTTTGTTTATGGGGAAAAAGTAATTTTAACCGGTGAGTTTTAGGATTGTGAAAGTTGGGCATTTCTGGAACTTCCCACCAATCTAATATTTGATTGGATCATGTTTGTTTCTAAGGACGACTTTTGACTGCGTTTATTTAGTAATGTTCTTGCAGTTTGTCTTTGCGACGTTTGTGGGATGCAAATGTAATTCTTACGTTTATGTTGGTTAAACTTCACCTCTTGCAGCAGTACACCATGATAGACCTGTTGGAACCATGTTATGTCGTTCTGTTTCTCTGGAAGTTCAGATGGAAATTGGAATCGGAAGGACACCGGATACTTGGTGCCCATCATACTTGTTGCAACGAAATGTGTAAGTTCATGGATATTTACCACTTACTTTTGATGCTCGGAATTGCACTCAGTAAGTGCTAATGAATAAATAGATCGGTACTGTGAATGTGGTGCTTCTAATCTGTTTATGCTGTAAAGCTTTTTTGTACAGGTTTTCTAAGGGTTTTGTCAGTGTGCATGGCGAGAGGCCTTCTGCCGAGTATGCAAAGTTGAGGAAAGAATCACTGGAAAGTGAATTCGGGCATATTGTTGGAACACACAGCTCCAAAAGTGTGTCTGTTGTCTACCGATTTGGTCCATTTTTGGCATTGTACAGAGCAGCAATCATTTCATTTCATGTATTGAAGTTGACCATTTGGCGATTTTTTTTTCGAGACATTAAGGAGCGTGCTTCCAAGGTATTATAATAATTATTATATTCTTAAGTTTAACCATGTTTTGATGAATAATTTGAATTGTTTCTATTATTCTTGGATGCAAACAAATGCACCCTATATGGAGCATGGTAAAGTACTGGACACTTGGCATAGTCTGGCTAACTTTATACTAAAAGTTTACATGTTTTAAATGTTGCAATTTTGTGTTATTTGAGCCTGGAATTTGTTAAAACTATCACATCTTTCTATGAATAAGCCTTCTTTTTTTGGTCACTACTAACTTATTGCAATTTTTACACAATTTCAGTTTCGGGAGACTCTAATTCGCTTGGGTCCTTTCTACGTTAAGGCAAGCTACTTTATCTTTGCTTTATCATTTTCCGTAACTTTTTTTATTAAGTTGCTTATTGGGTTTTGTTTATTCTAGTTTCTCTTTACCATAGTTTACAAAATTTAGCAAACTTAACTGTTCAATCCTGCTTTTTTTTTTTGTCATTGAATCCAATTGCATGAAATTTTCTACTATGGATCTGAACTCTGAATATTGATGTCAATTTTTGTAAGGAGTTTGAAGATTCGATGGTTTCTTATGGACCTTAGGTTAGACTGTAGATATGCTTTGCTCATATTTGTTTTATTGTTTGCTTTTGTATCGAAATAAACTTTTTCTTTTCTTTTCTTTTTTAAATTCTGGGAGCAAAAATCTTACCTATTTTATTTATCTTAATCCTCCTGGGTTGAACTTACAATTTTGGCCTAATTTTATTTGGGTATGTAGCTTGGGCAGGCTCTGAGCACTAGACCAGATATATTGCCACCTGTTTATTGCCAAGAACTTGCTAAGTTACAGGTACAAAACCGTTTCTGCATGGTTGCACCTATAATTATGGCTCATATCAAGATTTGTTACTGATATACTTTAGCAGCGATCTTTGTTCCTTAGTTTTTTTTTTTTTTTTTCTCTGATTTGAAGCTCTTATGTTAATGCCAGGACCAAATTCCCCCATTTCCAACCCATGTCGCAATAAAATCTATTGAAAATGAACTCGGTATTCCAGTTTCAGAAATATTTGCTGATATAAGCCCGGAACCTATTGCAGCTGCATCTATAGGACAGGTGTATAAAGGTCAGACAACCATTTCTGTGAAACAGAAAACAATATGTCTGTTCTTTGTTTCCCATTCTATCTATCATTTTCTTACGTTGAAAACATTCCATCTTTCTAATAGCACCCTTTGGACTACTTTTTTGAGAATTTTGAATACTTGCTCCATCGCTTTAAGTCTTGCAGCTCACCTTCATTCTGGAGAACTTGTAGCTGTTAAAGTACAGAGGCCTGGTATTTCACTCTTGTTGACCCTTGACGCATTGTTATTCCACATGATTGGGGGCCAATTAAAGCGATTTGCAAAAGCCCGCAAAGATTTGTTAGTTGCTGTAAATGAAATGGTGAGTCCTCCTTGTTTTGAGTGTGCAGATATTCCAATAATGTGTACATTTATATCATCAGTTATTATTTATGCATTTGTAAATAATATATTAGATTTTGATCTTTGCAATAGATGCGCTTGGCATCTGGATTTTATGACTCTTGCTATTTTGTGTATAAAATGCAACTTGCATTGTTAATTTTCATATTGTTTTTGCAAAGTACCTGCATTTGTACTATCATCTTTTCATTAATGAGATTGTACATTCTTATGGACATCTTCAGGTCTCTTTTAAATGAACAGGTAAGACACATGTTCGATGAAATTGATTACATCTTGGAGGCAAGAAATGCCGAACGCTTTGCCTCTCTTTATAGTGACTGCCCTAGTAAGTATATATAATTGCGTGTGGACCCTAAAGTTCATGTTAAGTAATTTTAAGGTGATCAATTGATATGAGATTTATTCTATTGTTTAGGCTTCTCTGAAAGTAGAAAAATTAAAGGGGTTAACTTGTAACCTGTACCTGACCTGACATCATCTTTTGTGTGTCATTTGCTTGTATGTTTGTTTTAAACTTTTATAGTATTCTGTGGAGTTCAACTTCACAAATTCACTTCAAAGGAACAAAAATTTTTAAGGTAGATGTTGGAAGTTTTAACTCCTGTTAGTATAACCTTTTGCTCCACTTTGTCCTAATGATTTATCAGTGGTTATTTATATCCATACAACGTCCTTATGAGTACAGTTCATGGCCAAACTTGTAATCAAAACTCTAAAGATGGGATTACCAACAAAACCAAAAATGAAAGCGGAATAAAAGTGCCAAAAATATACTGGGATCTCACTCGAAAAGCTGTGCTTACAATGGAATGGTTAGATGGAATTAAGCTTACAGATGAAACTGCCCTGAAGAAGGCATGTCTGAACCAAAGGGAACTGATTGACCAGGTTTAATCCATTGTTTTATTTGAACTTTTGTCCGTTCAATACTCATTAGTTTTGCTCTGTATGTATGGTCTAACTGAGTTTAGTCTGACTTTACCTGCCTTTTCATGGGTTGTTAGGGAGTATACTGCTCTTTGAAACAATTGCTTGAGGTTGGGTTTTTCCATGCTGATCCACATCCAGGAAACCTATTTGCTACTAGCAGTGGCTCCCTTGCATATTTAGACTTTGGGATGATGGGAGATATCCCTCGCCATTATCGTGTAGGACTTATTCAAGTGGTAAGAGCTGTTCTATTGATAATTATACCAGGTTGCTACTTTAAATATCATTCTAGTCATGACTGATCTCCTACAGCAACTAGGGCATAGGCTTGCATGAAGCTAAATAATATTTCAAAACTGGAATTTTATCTTTTTCCTCTAACTCTTGAGCAGAAAACAGTTATTTATTTATTTATTAAAGACGACTCAACTAGTGTTTGCATGTGAAAGTTTATAGTAGTATTTTATTGATGTCGATGTTGAAAAAGTTAATGGAATGAGTAAAGCAGTAGTTATTAACCTAGGCTCTAAGTAGTCTTTACCTGGTTACTATTCCAAGCATATGTCATAATCTTCCTTTTCATCTTTTATTCTTTAGCATGTTTTATTATTTTGTAATCCTCCGTTTACATCTTTGCTACTTTTAACATGTTTGTTATTTTCCGCATCTTGATCTTGTGTTTTGTGAATGTTGATGCTGAGATTTGATGGTTATTTCCATGAGCTTGTATTTGTGTTGATAAGTTCTTGCTTCTCTCAGCTTGTGCACTTTGTTAATCGTGACTCTCTGGGATTGGCAAATGACTTTCTTTCTTTGGGATTTATTCCTGAAGGAGTTGATATACAATCTGTGGCTGATGCATTGCAGACATCTTTTGGGAAGGGTACCCGACAATCTCAAGACTTCCAGGTTTTTGCTTGTAGTCTCCTTACCTTGTTATTCAGATCTGTTTCCTGGCAAGTAGGTATAATAAGCACTTAAAAATGCCACTCTGTTGTAGATTTTGTAGTTCTACAAGTTTGTCTGTTGTTATTATTATAATAAATAAAATGGTTCTCGATTTCTTTTCTTAAGTAAAATGATGAAACTTAACAGTTGTGGGGAAATATTTGCATCGAAGATTGTAAGCAGCTGCTGGAACATATTACTTTGTTGTGTTGCATAATTATAGCAAGTATCCATTTGCACTGCCTTAAGATGAGGCCAAAATAGCATTTCTGCATTCAAACAATTGGGTTACAGCGTGAGATTTATTTACCAATCTCGTTAAGATCTACATATCTGTTTATATCTCCAAAGTTTGCATGACAGCTCCTACAAGACATTTTTTTCTGTGCTGGTCACTTGTCTCATCCATATTATAGTTTCTGTTTTACTATTTTCATAAGTAAAAGCTTGACGCCTGTAATTTCTTTCTGTTGCTTTGGATCACAGAGTATAATGAACCAGTTATATGATGTCATGTATGATTTTAACTTCTCTCTTCCCCCGGACTATGCTTTAGTGGTAAGAGCTCTTGGTTCACTAGAAGGGACAGCTAAAGTTCTTGATCCTGATTTCAAAGTTGTTGAAAGTGCATACCCTTTTGTGATTGGGAAGCTCTTGGGTGATCCAAATCCTGATATGAGAAAAATTTTAAGGGAACTTCTCATCTGTAATAATGGATCCATTAGGTGGAACCGCCTAGAGCGCTTGGTAGGCGTTTTCTCTTTAGTTATTGTAAATGCTGGTCCATATTTACAATGAAATTATATCTGCTAGTAACATATAAGTACAGTTGTCTGTTTTGGTTCACGATTTGGCTTCATGCCTTTAATAACTGGGGTTCATCTTGTGTCAGATAGCAGCAATATCAGAACAGGCATCTGAATCGTCTGAGGAGCCTCCTAAGTCTGAAGAAAAAGGTTCGCATCCCTTGGGATGGAAGTCATTCGATATGCATGCTGTTGTTGCTGCCACCGAAGATCTCCTGCTTTTTATTCTATCTGAGAAGGGTCAAAGAGTGCGGGTTTTCCTCCTGCGTGATATAATTAGAGCAGCAGAGATATTTCTACAGGATGAAGTTATGGGATGTAGACTAGATGCTGAAAGTAAACCAAGAAAAACTTCAGAATCAGAGGTTTGTGATATCTTCTTTATTAATCCCATACACTTTAAGTATAGTTTTAATTAACATAAAAGCAATTTATATGCAATTTGGGTAAATTGATGTGTTTGGTTTGTTGTCATGTTGGCAGGATGATGCGATTATGAGAGGAGTTATGAATGGGTTTGGGTCACTGAAAGAAGCAGTGAAGTTGGGCCCAGAGGTGTGGACCCCAATGTTCATCCGCATAGCATTGAACCCACAAACCCATAGGTTTTTTGCAGACGTGATATCGACCTTGATGGTGCGGCTCAGCAACAAATTTCCAGACACTTTCTGGGGTTGCATGTCTACACTAATTCACAGGGTGGCAAAATCCCAACCACCTCACACTCCCATCCCATCCTATTACATAAATAATTATAGTAAATAGGGATAGGGAGAGAATGATGAATTATATATGAGAGTAGGTTGGTGTTTTTAGTGTGGAGGCCTTCCATTCCCATTTATCTTTAATTAAATTAGGCGTGCCATTCATTGCCATCTGGCAACTCATGCTATCTTCCTTGTAGGATGGGATAATGTAAATAATTTGTAAAGAAAAGAAATGGGTATAAAAATGATAAATAATACCGTCTCAACTTTAATCATTTATATCAGACTGCTACAATTCCCATTATCTGAGGCAAAGGGAATTGAATCCAATAACATCATAAGTTGGCAAGATTTGACACGCAGAGGCCATTATTATTGTTTTCTATTTTATTATAAATATCAAGACGAGTAAGAGCAGTACCCTTGGCCTACCTTTGCATTTCTAAAGGGCGAGCTAGATTGGACGTGATTTCAATTGATTGATTTCTAAACAAAATAAAAGAAGGGACGTGATGTATCCTTCCTCTGCATGTGCACCACTTGTACGCTTCAACGTCGTTCAACCACCAAAAGTAACACCGCCTGCGTTGACTTAGTCTTCTTGCAATACAACCAAACACCTTTCGCCCCTTTCAATTATTTTTCTTGGGTTCGTAATAAACCAAAATACAACAGAAACAGGAAGAAATAGTTTCATCTCTCTAAAACCGTCTGCTAATCTCTCTTTGTAAGTCTCGTCTTTTTCTTTGCTTTGCTTTTCAGTTTTCCCCTCACACTTATTATGTATTCCATTCCATTCCCCTCTACGGCCCTTATCCTTCATCGAGGTATCATTTTTGTTTCCCTCCTCCTCCTATCTCACTATTATAAACTAAACTCTCATTTATTCCATTTGATATGTTCGCTTTCAGTTAGTTTTTAATTTAATTTATTATTTGGTTATGTTTATTTAACATACTGTGCACGAGATTGAGACCTTAAGATCTATGCATTTCAAATTGGTATAAATTGGCTCTGGATGTTTTGATTTCTTTGCAGGTTATATGATTCATAGTTACGCTCAAGTTTAAAATGATCCTCCCTACCTGAACACTGATTTGGCTTTTTCCTTTTTATCTGCTAAAATATCACTTGTCAAATACACATGTTTTTGCTATTTCCTGATTTGGAATTGGATACAAGGGTTAAGACGTCTAAATTCTGAGAAACTCAAGCGATAATATGGGATATCTGAATTCGGTTTTGCAATCTTCAAGCCAGGTTCATTCTGAAGATCGTCCTGCCAGTGGCGGAGGCCTTAGGTAGCTGCTTTTTCTTCTCTTTTCATCGTTGTTTGCTTGTATATAAAATTTTGGTTGGATTGATGCTCTTTTTTGCTGTGTAAATTATTATTTTTCTAAATTCCATATGGTTCAACATCATGTTTATTTTTTGTTCTGGTTTGCATTTCTTCTCTAATTTTAACTTATTTATTCCAAATTCTATTTTATAATTTTTTTTATGAATTATGAAAATATATGTTCATAATACTACTTAGTAGCTTTTCATTGGCCAGTCAAAAAATCTTTTCATTGGAAATTAAATATTGAAACTTATCCTTTTATGTTCTCCAATTCTGGATAATGTTACTATGTAATAAATTTCCATATAGATGAAGATCCTCTTTAAGTTAAAATCTACCAATGCATCTCAATGACATAGGGCGTGAGAAGAAGCATACAAGAAAAGAATAGAGGGAATGGAAGCAAATGCATTTTACAATTAATATATGCCTCTATAAATTTGGAAAGTTTTACATATTTTCTCAAATTTTGAGTTTGTCATGGGCTAAACTTTTGTGGATCTTTACCTTTTTAATAATGTGTCACTGCATAATGTGGGAGACATCAGCAACGGTATGAGGTATCTTTAATTTGTCATTTAGGATGCATGCAAAGCAATAAATTCTTTTCTCATCATGATTGTAAAGTAAACTTGTGTTTGTTCCATTCTTTATGGGTCAGAATTAAAGACTTTGCCGTGTTGCCGCCTTGCCGGTATTACTCTGGCTAGAATGAATCATTGTTTGTTTCTGTTTCATGTATCTGTCTTTCTTAATCCCGAAAAGGCAGTTTATGGTCCCTTCTGGCTTTGAAGTAAATTTGTTGCATCTTGTGCATTGAAATTTTACTATACGTTTAGTCATGTGATTTAATCCTTGCAACCTTTAAAGATGGAAACTTAGATTTTGTTAAATCTTTTTCTGGAATGAATTAAGAATAGAAATGCGTGAAGATTGAATAAATATCTTTTGAAATGATAATCAAGCACATAAACTATTAGATTAAAAGCCACTTCAACATGTTTTTCTTAAATTCGATGATCACAAGAAATATATGGTTATTGAGTTCACATATTTTCATGAATGATGCAATGATTTGGACAATATCTAAATTTAAGTGTCACATTTTCTGGCTACAGTCAAAATGGAAAGTTTAGCTATGGCTATGCAAGCTCCCCAGGGAAGAGGTCTTCAATGGAAGATTTTTATGAAACAAGGATCGATGGTGTTGATGGAGAGATAGTTGGTCTTTTTGGAGTATTTGACGGTATATCCTCTCTTACCCTTATTACTCTTTCTCTCTCTCACTCCTGCAAACATGTAAGATACTAATGGTTTAGACATACTTCACCCGAGCCACATATAAGAAAATACATTGTACCATCTGTGGTGATTATTATCTGTGTTATAAAGAGCATGTATGATTTATCAATGTTCTCTTATGCTTAAGTGATTAAGGTTGCTGGACAATAAGAGTAGAACCTATACCTACTTGTAATGCTACTGGTATTTGTCATCTGAAAGGATTTTATGCAGATTCTGGTATTTGTTATCTGCTCCGATATTGTAGCAGTACTTCAAGCCATTTCTCAAGGGCTTTTATTGGCTCAGGATGGAGCATTCCCGTGGTAAACTATGAATTTCATGCTGAGGCAGTTTATACCATTGTATTCTGCCATAGAATAGTTTCTCTTACCTTGCATCCTTAAGAAATATATCCTCCTTTGCTGAGTAACGTAAAAAAGTCTACCAGCATGGTTTGTTACAAATTGGTTAAATCAATCTTTACAAGCATGGTTGTTTCAGGTCATGGAGGGGTACGAGCTGCTGAATATGTGAAGCAAAACCTTTTCAGTAATTTGATCAAACATCCAAAGTTCATTTCTGACACCAAATCTGCTATAGGTTATTTACTTATAACTGTATCACATGGTTGTGACTTTCCTAGTGGGTTGGCCATAACTTGCCTTTTAAATTGTTTCCAACCTCCAGCTGATGCATACAACCACACAGATTCTGAATTTTTAAAATCAGAAAACAACCAGAATAGGGATGCTGGATCGACCGCTTCTACAGCTATTCTTGTTGGCAACCGTTTGCTAGTTGCAAATGTTGGGGATTCCCGAGCTGTTATCTGCAGAGGAGGCAATGGTAAGATTCATCTTTTTTTTTTTTTTTCTTTTCTATTTTGATCCCATCTATGACAATCCATATGAAGTTGCCTTTTGTTTTACTTGTAATAGAAAAGCTCACAAGGCTTAAATATGTTTCTGTATAACTTAAAGATCTTATGTAATTGCTCGCTCGCCCATTTTTTTTTTTTTTTTTTGTTTGTAAATTTGTTGATTTTTTGAAAATCTTGGTTAAATTATTATTTGATTGCTGAGTTGATCTTTTATACATGGCTTATCTATTGCATTTCCTCTTTCAGCTATTGCTGTGTCTCGTGATCACAAGCCTGATCAAAGTGATGAGCGACAACGGATTGAGAATGCAGGAGGATTCGTCATGTGGGCTGGTGTGGATTTACATCTCTCCATTTCTCTTTCCTGTCTTATCATCCTCTCCTTTTTCTGTTTAAGCTTTTGCTATGATGTGTTAAAATGCTTGCAACTGAAATTATATCTGTAGGAACTTGGAGAGTGGGAGGTGTTCTTGCTGTTTCTCGTGCATTTGGTGACAGACACTTGAAGCAGTATGTTGTTGCTGATCCAGAAATTCAGGTCTGGTTAGAAGACTTGGTTGAAATATGCCGAGTTCCTGAGATGTAATCGTACATCATAATTAAGATAGAAAACCGTAATGCACAAACCCAACATGAAAACTCTCTAGGATTCCAAATTGAGAGATGAACTATAATTTATATGGGTATTAAGGTTTCATGTTCTTTTACTAGGATTTCTATTGACTTTGAGCATTTTGTAATCTGATATGAACTTTGGAGGTTGCAGGAGGAAAAGATTGACAACTCTCTTGAGTTCCTTATACTTGCAAGTGATGGACTATGGGATGTTGTTTCAAATGAGGTATGAAATGGTTTGTTCAGTTAAAGCCTCTTATCTTTACTAACATATCCCAGAATCCATTAGTGTTTCTGTCAAGCTTAATTGATAGTAGGTTGACTAAAATTGTTGTAATCGTGGATGGTATTCTCCTTACCCTTTTTTGTTTTAATCGAAGAAATGAAGCGTAGCTAATAAACTGCTGCTTTGCCTTTGACCAGGAGGCAGTGGCAATGATAAAGCCAATACAGGATCCAGAGCAGGCAGCAAAGCAGCTGATGCAAGAGGCATACCAGAGAGGTAGCGCAGATAATATCACTTGCGTGGTGGTCCGGTTCTTGGTCAATCAAGGGGGTTCCTCTCGCAATGCTTCTGCGACTGCGTAAGCAAGCTATCCCTTCCCACCATGGTTTTGGGTATGTGGCTGATGGGTAAAACTGAGGGTTAATGAGCTTCAATACTAATAGTAATAGCTAGTGAAAGAGAATATATAACAAACGTGCGCAGGCTACTGATGTATATTACATCTGTTTCCGAAGCGATGTGCACGTGTAAAGGGGTTTCAAACACCAATTCTACCTATGTATGTTGTAAATGTAGTAATACTTCTCTTGCTCTAGTTAGTCCATCTGTGATGTTGCTTTCCACCATCACTTTCTTTTCTTTTCTTAAATCATCCTTGGGAGCTGAATTTTGATAACCAATTCATTTCATCTCTAAAATTATATAGCTTCTCCCAAAACCATTGAACTTTTGTAAAATTATGTTACCATAACAATATTTCTTTTTTTTTTTTTTTTATGAATGATGAAATTCATTAATCCAAGAAAGTTGTTAAATTATTACAAAAGAAAAAAAAATATTGTACAATAATTTTAAGCTATACAAACAAATTAACCGCTGATACCTCAAGAAGCACCAAGTGAAGCATTAATAAGATTAGTTCTATTGATTGGTCTTTCTCCTAAACGAACTCGCACAATCTCTTTAATCTGCATCAAAGATAGCATCTTCAGTCAAGAAAGATGTGTCAAAATACCTCTTGTTCTTCTGTCTCCATATCACATTCAAATATGCACTCCAAGCAAGCTTGAGTATAATAACAAGCAAAAACTTTCTTTTAAGTTTCAAAGTAAATCTTGATTCAAAATTTTCACATTCCTATGAATGGAGCAATAATAAATAAACTAGAAAGAAAGAAATCACCAAAATGACCTTTGTCTACTACACGTGACACATTCTTTATAAAGTATAAGTAGTTAATTTACCTATTTATGTTATTCAATAGTTTAAAGTTTTATATTAAATAAAAATAAAATAATTATGAAATACATTTAAAATATTAAATGTTAAAAATTTTCAAATAAAAAATTTTAATGTTTTATGAAAGAAAAATGAGATGTAGACCACAATAATAAATAAACTAGAAAGAAAGAAATCACCAAAATGGCCTTTGTCTACTACATGTGACACATTCTGTTCTGCGATATTTGAGAATCACCATCAATACCCGGTGTAGGTGTCCGGGATAATCCTTTGTTCCATAGTCCCAAGGCTATCTACAACCAGCCAATTAAGAATTATCAGATGTACTAGTACTAGCAAATGCCTCAAAAATGCAGTCATCGATTCTCCCAAGAGACTACAATTACCACGGGCAAACATATTAATTTAATGATGAGGAGCGCATTTTTTCTATGCTACTAATACTTGTATTTGCTCTGCTATTCTGCCCAAGCCTGGCTGAGGAAGAGTTAGGAGCGTAAAACAAAAAAAAAAATATACTTATTTTATTTTGTTTTGGCCGATAATACTATATATAAATAGAAAATAGAAAAGTGACCTAAAAAAAAACAGAAAGTGTCGGATAATTAACTTGTTGAATAATAGTCACCCAAACAAAAATGTATGCGAATCTACAACTGAATAATATGCATGATATATGTACTCAAGTTACTTAGCTTGTCGGATTTTATTTTTACCTTACAAATTAATTGTAAAGACTTGAATTTTAAACCTTAACCTGCCAACAAAAAAACTTCATACCCATTTTAGATTGACTCGTAGATTAGACATATATTCTAAATCATTTTCTCAGCAAAAATGGACTTGATTGACAATTTTGATTTCCTTAAATGTGGAGGCATAAGGCAAAAAAGTCGATAAAAGAGGATTCAGATCATCAAGACGAATGAATCAACAAGACAAATAAGCTATTTTGTAGGACGAGCGAACCTTTGATGTTTTCATCATCATCAAGTCAAAAATCGAAATAAAAACAAACACGGAAAAACGTGCGTTAGCAAGACACATAATAACAAATAGAGAGGGCTCATAGCATCAAGAAATAATCGACAAGGCAATTTTTTGCCATTACGTACGACGAGCGAACCTTGATATAACTTCTTCATCGCCCTCTATTTTTTAAACATATTGTTTTCCGAAAGAAGTAAAAACCAGTACTTCAAAACAAAAAGAAAAAAAACAATGAAATTGAAGACAAAGTTTGATTCCATTGAATTTTTATCGAAAAGAAAAATGAGTGATGAAGGCGATTCTAACTCTAAGCAGCCGGAGCACTGAAAAAGGAGGGAGTGTGCATCCATGGCCATGAATTGCTGCAGTTAAATAGTGATGAAATGAGATTGTTTATTGCAGTTTATGTTTGATTATTACAACGTGGGGAGGTTGGTAATCAATAATTAAGGAATATTTAAATTGGTAAAAGTGATAATTGGGAGTTCAATGCAAGGAATGTTTGACACTTGGTCCCCAAGGCATGAACAGCATGGTTAATTGTGTGTGTGTATATATATATATATAAAAGGGTCAAATACAGCCAGCTAGTAGAGGCGATCTCGATTCTCGGTCTCCATATAATTTGAATAAACTAACTCCTATGTCACTATTACTTCAATACTTTTGTTTGTCTGTTTTTCAAATAGTAAAACACGAAAGGATTAAACTGGATTTGGTAATTAATCTTCATTTATGTTTTGTTTATTTTCCTTTCAAGATTGCGGAGGGAAACAATTGTTAAAAGTAATTAACATGAATCAAATAAATTAATGTTAGGGACTGTAGAACCCCAAATATTCTCCAAACCTCACGTACTTGGTCTCATGGACTTTTTGTAATAATGGAAACCCATTTGAAACTCAACCAAGCACACTAGCTCTTAACACAGTTTAAATTATCCACTAATTTTCTCTCTCACTCCATCTTCGTTTTACTGTTGATAAAAATTGAGCCTCTGGTAGACGTCCCTCCACAGTCCACTCTAGGGTTAAATACGATTTCTTGGGTTGAAAATTGAAACGTGTAATTCCATGAAGAAGAAACTTGCATCGGAACGTAAGCCTTTCCTATGGATAATGGGCCATTTGGACCGTCCAGAGTTAAGAATGGTCCAATACTAGCTAGTTGATTGAGGCCAATAATTTGAGAGGTATTGATATGAATATATGCATGCATGCGTATGCAGATTATCAAATAGACAAGTGGGAAAAAAAGCCAGGAAATGATAATAAAGGTATAACGTGGAAGTCACCTTCAGGCCTTACGTCCCAACACGACTCAGCTTTTCAACCCATTATTATGCTTGTTCAAAAGCATCGAAACCAACTTGACCTAAAGCATCTCAAATTAAACCCATTGCATTGCCTTACATGGTCCTCACCCACCAACCAACCTTCATTAACTCTACAATTTTGCTTTCACTTTTATATGCATTTTTTCTTTTTCTTTTTTTGTTAATGTGGATGAGGGAGGGTAACCTACTTCTCTCTTGTTATGGCATGAAAAGGCTACCAAAAAAACACAGTTGAATGTAAAAGTTTTATTTTTATACCAACTTATCAACCAAAAAATATATATTATACAAATCTAAGTTTTTAACATCTGCAACAATTTGTTAATTCCCACCATCAATCAGATTTTGATTTCATTTTTCTGTAGTTAATAATGAAGCCGATTGCTTTGAAGAGAAATGAAACTGAAAATCAGCCATCTTTCCCTCTTCAACCATGTTACCTTCATTTCTCTTTCCCTCTTACTAAATAAAAGAAGAGATTGTATGAAATCTTTATTTATTTCTAATAGGAGAATAAAAAATCAGATTTTTCTCCTAAAAAAATTCAAATTCAACTATCATACCTATTCATTTTTAATAAGAGAATGACAAATTAGATTTTTTCTCTTAATTTAGTTAAATTTGAATTTATCGATCTTCTATCAAAAAAAAAAAGAGATAACAAAAAATCACATTTTCATACCATCATTTGTCTATTGGGAGACAGTTATAAGATAAAACTAATCCCTTCCCAATAATTATAAAAAAGAAAAAAGAGAGAGAGAGATTGGAGCAAGAACTTGGTAGAAACCTTGAAAGCTACATAATAGTATAGATAACTCCCAAGTTACGTATAAACCCCCAAATGGAGAATTTTCATATTAAAAAATAGGAAAACGTTAAACGATGGAGTAATACCTTTCACTCGCCTCTCCTAATTATGAGTTCATTATTCAATTAATGAATTAATTGCTCACAAAATCACATTTGGGGAGCCAATGGTCCAATGGAGTGACAGATTTTGATACCGCTCCCCCCACTAGAAAAATTCAACTTTTTAAACACCAAATCACCATCCATATAAACAATACCGACAATATATATATATAATATTGGTTCTTGTTTGAAACCCTAAATAGAAAGCAGGCGGAATTGAAGAAAAAGATCCGCTAATTACAACATTAAAGGGCAAAAAAAAAAAAAAAAACTTGTACAAAAACAATGGTCAAGTTTCCATTGTTGGGTGGGATTATAACACCTTCTTCTTCATCATCATCACCTACTTATATACATAACATAAACATTAATTTCAGAACCTGCAAAATAACACCTTTAAACCCCAGAATCCTTTCCCCCAAAAAGCCTCAGGACAAAAGAGAAAGCGATGAAAATTAAAAAGTTCAAAATTGAACATATTACTAGACCATGCTGGAGAAGACTGGAGAGGAGAGGTTAAGTTCAAAACGACGGGACAACTCCAAACCCATACATGTTACTGCGATCCACTTCGACTTCTATGTCCGTACGCTTCGCGAACCTTCCTTTGATTCTCGGCCTCATCTCTGCGTATGCTTTTCTGGAGGCGTAACGGATCGTCTTCTCGAATTTCCTGTTCTTTCTCTTCTCTCTGTACCTCAGCACCCTTGCTTCTCTGTCCGCCGGTGATAGCTGCATCGTCTGATGTGTTGACTCAGGCCCTCTACCGTACGGGTTTGATATGTCCGTCATCGTACTTCCGTCTGGGACTACCCCAACATCCAATGATGATGATGATACCTGTAAATCAATATCGAAAACCAAAGTTCAAATTTAAATTCAGAATATGACAAAACTACTTTGTAATGGTGAAATGTTTCGCAGCTCGTTTCCTTACGCTGTGGCTGATGAAGTTGGGGTTGTAGCCATAAGAGAAGGGTTTGGATCCGGTGAAGTCCAAGTCGAAACAGTGATCGTTAGCCGACGGAGCTTGAACATTCTTGCTTTGGACAGGGACCACCCCATCGGTGCCGGAGCTGTTCTGCTCCTGAGCATCCATTTTTGGATCCCCATGCCCGTAATCTAGATCCAGATACGGGTCCATCTCCGAGAACACGTACTGCCCCGAGTTCACGTCCGGGCTGTCTACAGCCTTATGGTTAGGGTTCGGAAGCAGCCACGACGCCGCCTCCGCTTCCTCCCGGCTCACATCAGCGTCTCCGTCCACGTCGGAGAAGTAACGCTCCTCCAGAAAGTTAACAACTCCGTTGGGTTTGACGGCTGGGACTGAATTGATTGAGTCGTAAAAGGGAGTTACAGGGAGGCGCTCGTGTCGGCGAGCAAGAGGGTTGGCGGAGTGGATGTCACGGTCGCAGGTAATACAGAGAGCGGCTGCATCGGCCTTGCAAGTGACGTGAGCGGGCGCTTGCTCGCAGACTTCGCAGACCCAAACTCGAGCGTGACGCGAGGCAAGCTTGTTGGCCGCGTGGATTTTGGAGTCACAGTTGGAGCATAGAAACGCCGAGTCAGCCCGGCAGAAAAGAGTCGCCGTTGCGGATTTGCACGAGTCACACAACTTCGATGCCATTTCAACAACCCAGTTTGCTAGAAGTTATCTTTTCTCCTCCTCTCTCTTTCCGTGGGTGTGAGCTGAGTTTGGGAAGACTTTTCAGTTTTTGGTTCTGCAGAAAGTTTTTTTGGTGGGTTAAGAATAACGAGTTATGCTAAAAAATATTAATATTTAATAGGTATATTTTTACAATATATATCTAATATCTTTAAAATAAAAGTTTTTTTTTTTTTTAATAATGCGTCTTTCTTTAAGGAAATAATATGTTATTAATAATGAATATGACATTAAATATAAATTCTAAAACTCGTAATTAAAATAGGGTAAATTTGGAAAAAGAGGGTTGTTTTTAAATAATAATTAGAGATTTAGACTGATTTTTTTAAACAGGTTGATTTTGGTGAGAGAAATAGAAAACGCGACTTGCAAGAAGCGTTTTTTATTTCTAAAAATTATTTTTTTGTTGGTTTTAAAATTTTGAGGAGAATAATTTATTTGTATTAGTGTTTGAGGAGACCGTGTGATAGTTTTAAAATGTATTTAGGTTTATGGTGGTGCTCGGTGACCCACGCTTTTCATCTGTTGTGCTGGGAGGAAACCATCACTTTAGAAGCCCATTGCATTGCAACTCGGGCTTCAGTTCACAGTGGTTATATGATCATGGGTTGAAGTATAATTAGGATTCATGGTTGATTGTGGTTATGTGGTCACAGGTTCAAATTTAATGCAATTGAAAGAAAATGCTTTATAAACCTCGTATATAAGTTTAAGACCATAATCATAATAAAAAAATTAAGGAGTTTTTTGGTATAATTAACTTATTCTTTTTTCTCTAACTCTACCAAAATAGTATCCTTAACCTCATTGCCTATAACTTGTGACAGAGTTGTGGATAAGAGGACTTTCAAGAGGGGAGTGACTGGCACAATAGAGAAAAAGTTGAAACTCGAGTCGGGACGACAACGATTGTAGTTATTAATGAGTTATTTAATCACAACAATGATTATGGACACATTTTCTATTTCTCTCTCTAAAATCGGTTTATTTCCTTAGATATGAGAAAAATCGACCTAAATCCCTAATTATTTTTTAAAATTGGCATATTCTATTAATTTACCCAATTAAAATATGAAATAAAACAAAAATTTAAATATAAATTTTCAAAAATATAAAAAAGTTAATATATATTAATATTTTATAAATAATTATGATAGAAATATCCATAGTCAATTTATGTTATGTTTGATAAGTATTGAAAATTTTTATTACATTTATAACATAATGTAAGATAATGAGATGAAATGCGTTATATTTATCTCATTGTAACCTAAAATTTAGGTATTTAATTGATCAAATGTAAATTATTAAAAAAATATTTTTTCTAAATTATTATTGTATCTTAATTATTTTTAGATAATTTTTATAAAATTATGATAAATTATAATTATTTTTATTTTTATTTACAAACTATATATTAATGAGTAAAAATATAATGTTGAAATAAATTTATAAATCATAATTATAATAATTTAAGGAAAATGAATTATAATCATAATTAATACATTAATATATAAATCATTAGAATAAATATAATAATTATAATTTAAAGTATCACATCTATTATTTCATCGATAGAAAAAGCGGTATTTTTATCTTTAATTAGACTTATATTTTATTTGAAAAATAGATTTTAAAATAGTAAAAACAAAAGGGTAAATTGCTTTGAATTTTGAAAATTAGGCCTATAATCTAATATTACCTAAGTAATAAGTGATAATGAGGTTATATTTTATATGGATAAATATAAAATTTAGATATGAATTTTATTTCAATGTGTAAATTAATATGTGAACATGGATTTGATGCAATCATGAAACTTAAATATGTGATTCACATGTATACATGAAACTTTTTTTGATTTAATATACACATTTAAAGAAATGCATGTATACATTTATTTTCATATTAAATTAATACGATAGTTTACATATGTAATACATTATATTAACATTATTTATGAATGTGAGATTACTAATGATTAAAATGATAAGAATTCAGATAATGTAATCATATTTCAAAATATAACATTTTAGGTCATAGTGTAAGATTCAATCTAAATAGCTAAAAAGAGAAAACTTTTAAAATTTATTTATTTTTAATTACATTTTATCATCGTATTAAATGTTTACAGTTATTAAAATAAAAAATAAGAAAATATTAACTTAATTTTTTAAAAACGAAATTTTATTATGTATTTTAGTTTTTAGAAAATAAAATATTTGAAATCTAATATAAATATTTTATTAATAAATTAAATTATAAAATAAAAAATGTAAAATGTAAAATTAAATAAATTATGAAACAAAAGGTGAAGAGAGAGTTGAGATGAGTTTAGAAACGTGAAGTTGAGACAATGCCGTATGGAAGTAGTCTATCTGATGGGGCAAGGGAAATCCAGGAGTGACCAATGGAAGTGAAACGCGTGGAAGAAGCTTAGCCAAAACAGAGACGATTTTATTAGGGTCTGAAAATTAGTGGGAGAGAGATGAGCGGGTTGTCATTTTCAATTGGGAGGTGGAGCCCAGCCCTTGTAGAGTGTAATGGAGAGAGGTGCATTTTTGTTTTCTAGGCTTCATCATAATAGCGCTTGACAACAACAGTAAATGCAATTCGAAGTTGGGGGTTCACACCTCACCCTTCAATCAATTATTCCACTTTTAGTCTTCACTTTTCTTTCCCTTTCTTTTTCAATATATTTTGTCTTCAATTTCAAATTATATATTTATATAATAATTATACACTAAAACCAATCCTTATCTCATAGTAGTCTCATTATTATAGGATGATGTGGTTTGAAACTTCCTACCACTTTCCCATTCTAACGGGCTACGCAAATGCATTTGTTTTCTACTTCCAAAGGTTTCGTTGTATGTTTCTCTCTTTCGAAAATAACACGTTGATTAAAAAAGAGGGAAGATTAGAGAGGAGAGCAATGGGGGGTGGTGTCTGCCTCTGCTTTGGCCGGTGGTTGCCATTGGGTTGCATAGGTCCTATTTGACCACAGTCGTCACCTTGCGAGAGCAAAGATCCTTTGTGACTTAGGAATCAATGCTTTTGAGCAATGCTAAATGCGCTTATGAATCTGGGGTTTGATTCCTTCTTCTTGTCGCCTGATTGGAGGAGAAGGTGGGGATGCTGCTCCCTGTGTTCCTGTGTTTCCAGCCTTGGGTTTTATACGGTCTCTGGTTTCGATCACACACACATATATATTCGCTTATCAGTGATAATTCTCACGACCAGAAGACAGTGCATTCCAATTTATGATCCATTAAAAATGAAAAAGGACGGATATGGGAACCCAATCCATCAAATGGCTAAAACCATTGGAAGAAACTTTTTAAGAACAAAACCCTTCCTTCCATTTTCCAAAATTGGTTCAAACCAAGTTTAAAACACCATCTATCAACTCAAATTGTACAAGTCTTGACCTGTAATTTAAACAACATAAGAAACTGCAAGTAATAAATCACATGCCAACCGCAAGTCAATGGTGGTGAAACTTATGGGTACATTTAGTAAAAATCTTGGGATCTGGAAATAATTTAGCCACCTCCTGATTTGAGAGTATTACTTAACCTGCATAACAGTTTATTATATTAGATGGAACCTCTCAATAAAATTTCAGCAATAAGTACATCAGCACCATAAATGATTATAGTGCTGCTGTGCCTGTGATAATGAGTAAATTTAAAAAAATTATGTTCTTATTAATATTTATGATCATGTTCCCGAAAAAGCTTTTAATTTTTTTAATGAAATGATATGCCTTCACATTGATATCTGATTTGACTAAGCATCTATAACAGATTAACATTCTTGTTGCTTTTAAATTTCCCTAGTTTTGTCATTGTTTTTAGAAGGTTCCCGTTGAAAGCACAAATACAGAATCCTCCATATTATCATAAAGCATGGAACTCTCAACAACAGTTCCTATAAAAACCTACATCCCAATGTAAACTAAGTTTGACAACTATCATGACTAGATACTAGACCAGACATAAACTTCTTGAAAGGTAATATAAACAGTTGTGTTACTAGAGATAAACAAAGAAGCCGTACTTACCAGTCCATGCCCTCAAAAAGTCCTTCACCCTTGACTGCACATGTTTTAAATATTGCCCACTGACGGTTTTTTAATTTGTGCAACTCCAAAGCCTCGGTCACGGCAGCAGCATCAAGCGCACCAGGTAGATCCTGTTCATTTTGAACAAATGTGTTTTAAAATTGTAAAACTTGAAAGATCAAGATCATGGAAATCTTGTCCTATGCAGAGTAGAACATTTTGCAACTACTTTTGCAGCTTTGAATGGTAGAGCATAGAGCAAATGTAGTGTTCACCTGCTTGTTAGCAAAAATTAGGGCTATTGCACCTTTAAGTTCATCCTCCTGCCCAACAGTTTAATGATTCAGTCAGCATCTACCATATGACATTTTTACAGAGGAGTTGAGGGAGACATGACTAGCCAGTTTGGACATAATACCTCTAAAATGGCATGAAATTCTTCCTTGGCTATTCCAATTCTATCAGTGTCACTTGAATCAACAACATAAATTATTGCTTGTGTATTTGGGAAATAGCATCTCCAATATGGCCTGTAAAAGATGCAGATTAAAAAGAAAAGTGGAAGACGAGTGTTGGAGGGTGGTGAAGTCAATCGGCGTGTTCAACAAGCAGCAAATTGCCCGATGAAAGGACTAAAATCATCACAAAGAAAGCAAATTGGCAATGAAAAATTCCGAAAACAAAACTCCTTCCTGAGTAAATAAATGAAAAATGATGAATCTTCTTTCATCTCACCTTATTGTCCAGCAAAAGAGCAGCCAGAAAAACCCACAAGATATCCCCATATCAGAATTAAATAAATAGAGAAAGCAAAGTAACTTAGAGGTTGCATCTCCATTAGTTAGAAGACACACCACAACAGTTAAAGCTACTTTAACAAATCAATTGAAAATCTCATCTGTACCATAAGTATTGGGATGTTTCTTTGAGAAAACAAAGCTTAAAAACAAGTACCTGATGCTTGTCTGACCACCTGCAAAAAACAAAACTACATTTGATTTAAACTGGAACAAAGAGTTAAATGAATGTTACAACTTTATCAAATCTCACAGCTGATAAGCAAAACGGAGCTACATGTTTAAACTCAACAACTGAAACAATTTCTCTGTAAATTCAAGCCACAAAAGTTTCTGCTGATATAATCTTATACAATTCAAACTGTAACTAAAATTCCCAAAGGCCATGTGGCAAATGCCAATGCAAGCAGGCCAACCAGATAACTATAGGATCAAAAATGAAATTCAATGATTCAATTTTAAGTAAAAGGCTTAAGGCAAATTTCAATGATTCGATAAATTAAATTTAACTCCATTTGTATAAACTACATCAGCTGCTATTTCAGATTTATTAACGTTAACTTACCTAAATCCCATACTTGAAACTTGATATTGTTGTATTGTACAGTCTCTACATTAAACCCAATCGCTGCAAAAAAAGAGTTCAAAAAAAATGGCGCATCGAAGCTGTCAGTCATTTAGAAAAAAAATATGAAAACCCAAAACAAGAATGATAAAGAAGAATTGAGAGAGTAGCCGGCAAAGGCAAACCTACTTGGAATTGTAGAGACTACCTCACCCATCTGAAGCCGATCTGTTGGAAGATGATCAAAATAATAATTAAAAAAATATATATGAAATAAATAACACCCAAAATTAGAAAATAAAGAGGAAAAATGGAAAAGAAATAAAAGCGATAGGCTTGTTTTGGAAAGATCGAAAGGTTACAGAGAATAGTAGTTTTGCCAGCATTGTCAAGACCCAGTACGAGAATTCGAGCTTCTCTGTTACCGAACAGAGAGGAGAACATCCGAGTAAAAACAATACCCATTTTTTCCCTGTTGATTCCTTTAGCAATTGCTACCACTAATTACCGATCTAACACAGATTCTAAGCTACTTTAGTTTTAGTGTCGCAAGTATATTTACAAAAATCCAGCTTTTTTTGTCAAATAGTCTCGCTAATCGTTATTTACATATTTATCTTAATTTTTTAGAAAAATAAAAAATTGTTTGTGTAAAGGAAAAGAATTAGGAACGTTACGTACCTAAATACTAAATAGTAGTTGTATTTTTTTAGAACAATAATAGTCATGTTGAGGGTATAAATGATATATTAATATTCATAAATTACTCAAGTTTGATTCGAAAAATTTAACACTCAAGTCAATAATTATCAAGCTCAATTCAAGCTTAATGATAATAGGCCCAAATAGCTTAGGATGGTTATTAAGTTTATCATTTTTATATTATTAAATTATATTACTATTTTTAATATATATTATTAACTCTAAACTTAATTATTTAGTTGAGCTTGAACTTAAAAATAAATGTTTAGTTTAATCTAAGTATTGAGCTTTGAATCTCGATTCGAGTTGGAGCTTACTAATATTCAGGTTTGATCTACTTAAAAGGGCAAACCATCCCTATAAATCTTAATGCTGGCTTGTAATATAAAAGGATATGGACAATTTGTAAAGTGGATTTAGGAAAAAAAATTAAAAGCTCGAACTTAGATTTTAGCATTCAAGGCTAAAACTTTACTCGTCTATTTTATAGTTTTGTAATGTATTTTTATTTTATTATGCATTTTATATTATATAAAATTATATATATAACGTAATACTATGTAAAAATTAAAAATATACTTTTTAATTATTACAATATTCAAGGCAAGGATGAGGAAGACTGAGTTTAAACTCGTACTTTGTACATACCACACAAGATCTTTAATCCATGTCATTTACTGTAACACCCCTAACCCTTATTCGTCACTAGAACAGGGTTATAAAGTATCCGAAATAAATACGGACATTTCTCCACCTTTATTAATCATTTTAAGAATCAATTATATAATGTTTATATTGTCCCTTAGACGGCCTCTCAAGACCCAAAATACACCTTAGAAGTGATTCGGGACTAAACCGGATACTCAGAAAATTTTCTCAAAATTTTAAAAAAAAATTCTTAGGAACAGGGGACACACGCCCGTGTGGCCAGCCATGTGGCTCACAAGGCCAAGAGACACGCCCATGTCTTAGGCTGTGTGGGCATTCGATGTGGGACACACGGCCGTATCCTAGCCTGTTTCTTTACTCGTGTAACTCTTTGACTTGGGTCACACGGCCAACCACACGCCCGTGTGCTAGGCCGTGGGCTAAAACCTGAGCACTTTGTTTCGAAATTTTAAGGTGCAGGGGACACACGGCCAAACCACACGTCCGTGCACATGGCCGTGTGTCACACACAGCTGAGACACACGCCCGTGTGGACGAAAATAAGCCATTTTTAAGGCCATTTTTCTCACCCAATCTTGGTATCAACCTAGGCACAACCATTTACACGTTCACAAAACACAATAAGACCTTCAATTCAAACTAATACCAAGTCTTATAACTAACATATCATTACATATATTCAAATATCCAATCTTACCAAATCAATCATATACACATTTATGCATATTTTACTAAATTTACTAAGTCAAATTATACCTCATTATATCTATTAATTAACTATCAATTAACCATTTTAAATACACATCATGATTGTTTAATTCATACTTATATAAGTTGATTGGAAACTTAAACACAAACCAACTTTACTTAAAATCATACCAATCCCTATACATGACATATAAACCATAATATGTATAACAAAATTTACCAGAGCAAGCTGAATAGTGTGGCTCGATGTGCTGATCCGATCCTCCAATTTCACGTTAATCTACAAGAACATTAAACAATATGAGTAAGCTTATCAAAGCTTAGTAAGTTCATTAGGTTAAACATTGATCTTACCGAACTTAATATATAAATTAAATTGCAAATAAATCATACATTCTTCCTGTCAAACACAACATAAACCAATGAACACACTTACTTCAAATTAATAACAATAATAACCAATAAATCTTTCAAATTCCAATCACATAAGTCTTTTACCAATTCATACTAAATCGAAGAACGACTTACGGATATAAGTACATCGTTTTTTTATGCCATAGTCCAACTATGGTCTTACATATATGTTGCCATGACCCTGCCATAGTCTTACATTCGTAGTGCCATAACCCAGTTATGGTCTTATCATCAAAATGTCATAGCTCAGCTATGGTCTTACATATAAACACTGCCATGGTCCAACCATGGTCTTACGTTTATAGTGCCATAACCCAGTTATAGTATTATCCGTCAATTCATCCTTTACATTAATGTCATAGCCCGACTATGGTCTTACATATAAACACTGCCATGGTCCAAACATAGTCTTATCTATCAATTCATCCATTGTCATAAAACGATTGTACTCAATCTCGCGTTCTACTCAATTTAATCATTCAATTTGATTTCACAATTTAACAATAATTTTTATTTTCAACAACAAAAAATATGACTAATTACACAATAACATTCATCAATCAGTAAATAAACATTAAAATTTAACCAAATGAACTTACCTGTGCTAATTTTAGAATTTGTAGTAGTTAGGGACTATTCTGTTAATTCATTTCCCTTTTTCTCGCTGATCTACGGGCTCTTGATTTAAAATGTAAAATTATTCATTCATTAGCATATATTTCAATTCAATTTACTTCACAATTAATACCCCTTAATTTTTTAAATTACACAATTAATCCAATTTTTATAATTTTTACAATTTAGTCCCTCACCAATTAACCCATCAAATGAGCTAATTTTTCTCAATTAACATTTTATCTAAATATTCTAAACTATTAAATAGCTTTTGATAAATAGAATTTAATACCAAAACTTAATATTTAATCTTTTTCACAATTTGGTCCTAAAATCAATTTCTATTAAAATTAGTTGATAAGATCATCATATAACAAAATTAAATCCTCAAATCCATTTTATTTCATCATAAACATCCAGCACTCATCAATGGTAACTTTCAAAGTTACCCATGAAATAAAAAACTAATGAAGTATATAGTTGGACCTAATTGCAAAAGTCTTAAAAATAAAAAAAATATAAGAAAAATGCAAAAATTAAACTTACATGAAGTAAAATAAATAAAACCAGCTTAAAGCCTTCTCCTATGACGTTTTTGGCTAATAAATTGAAGAAGAATAGCCTAGAAAAGTTTAAAATTCAATTTATTTAAGTTAATTTCACAAAATTTACAATTTTGCCCTTTAATCACATGATTTTTGTTTTCTTTTCTACTTATGCCGCCTCATGCCTTTATTTTAGGCATAATTTCTCCTTAAACTCCTTCCTCATTTAACATTTAGGCTATTTTATCACTCTGGCAAGTTTTGCACCTTTTTTAATGTAGTTTTTTTTAATTAATTAACTATCAAAACGTTAAAATTTTCTAACGAAACTTTAACACTAACTTAATGACACTCCGTAAATATTTATAAAAATATTTACGGCTCAGTTTATGAAATCAAGGTCTCGATACCTTATTTTCGGAACCACTTAACCTAATAAATTCTTTTAAATCACAAATTACTAATTCAAAAGTCTTCTAAAATCATACTTGACTCATAAATAATATTTAAATAATAAAATTTTCGAACTCACTCGTCGGATTTAGTGATATCGAATCACTGTTTCTGACACCACTGAAAATTAGACTGTTACATTTAGAGCTTTATCCACTGCTCTAAAAAATAGTTAAGTTGTCTATATTTCAAAGTTTAATAAAAGAAAAAATCTACAAAATTAAATATTAAATAAAAAATAGTATATATATTTTTTAATATACGCTATTCCTAAAATGAATTTAGATTAAATATTCATAAATTTCGACATGTTGATCTAAATTTTAAGCATATATTTTTCGATGACTAAATCAAACTTGAAGAAATATGAAATATACCAATTATGTATATAAATATCCCCGAATGAGAAGCCGTGATTTTCTCGGAAAAAGAAAAAAGAAAATCTCTTGCATACCAGGCTTTCAAATAGAAAAGTGGCAACAGACTAAAACACAAAACCCCATTTGATATAAGGCTCGTTAATGTCTTAGTTGTCATGCCCAACTCAGATCCAAATCAAAGAATAGTGCAACACCCTGAATCCAAAAGGCGGCATTCATTAAGGGCAACGAATTAGGGTAGATCCATTTTTAACAAAATCAAACATTCCATTTCATTAGTAGAAAGAAATCATATGCAGCTGGAGCTTAGATCCTGTGCAAAATGAAAGACCTACAACAAGGCCAAAACTTGTACAAGAAAAGGACTCGGTTCTAAATTTAAAACAAAATTAAACAATGTTAGGGTTAAGCTTATGCGGTTACTAACCACAGACCACTCCATTAATGTTGTTTTAGGATGGGTGCGAGAGAAAGATTCTCGTCTGTAACTTTGACAGTTTACCTATGATAGTTGGAAGTATCGTGGAGTGTGAGAATTCCCTGCCCAATCATTGCTTACCCAATGATGAGCCCATCGCAACAAGTTGACGAGATAAAACCCCTCAGTAAGCCAACTAATAGTCTCTGATGTAAGAGAAACCTGCCAAATGCTGCTCTTAGTTTCGCTAATAGCTTTGTTTAACCGAACTCTAAGGGTGAAGCCGTGAAGGGGGAAAGGCCGCCATAAGCAACAACATTGGTATCACCCAAAATATGCCAAGGTCGTAGGTTGCATGGTTGCGAGACTGACTCCACCAAGATGAGGTCAAAGCTGCTGTTGGACCCCACAAAACACCATCCTTGATGCCAAAGAGAAAATCCCAACTAGGGAAACCAACAAAGTGACTTTTAAAGAGGGCATCGAGTAGGACGTTGAAGAAAAACAATGGAGAGGGCCATAAGCTCCAAGTATCCCGTAGCAATAAGAAAAAAGAGAAACGAGCACCGACCAAGTGATGGAAAAATAGAGGGACAAGAAACTTGAGGGAGAGGGCAGAGTTATGGCGACCTACAAAGCTACCTATCACTTAAGCGGCAAAGAGACAATGAAGGACCAAAGCATCAAGAATGCAAAATGAGAGAGAAAGATCCACTCGAGAGTCCTGACTAGGGTAGATCCACTCGTTGGCGGAAAGCCCTCTAAAAAATTTGAAAAAATTTCATCAAGTCCTTCAAAAGTTTTGAAAATTTTATTTAGACCCTAAAATCCTTGAAAATTTTAATTGAGCTTACAAATGCTTTGAAAATATTAATTAAAACCCTCTAATTTTTTTTAAAAAATTCTCATTAATTTTATCAAAATTTTTAAAATTTTAGGCTCCGTTTGTTTCACTGAAAATGGCTTCCAGAAAATAATTTCTGGAAAATGATTTACTTTTCTGAAAAAACTAATATTTTCTGGTGTTTGGATGAATCTGTAACAGCCCGATTTTGAGCCTCATCGGAATAGTGGTTTCGGGACCACAAATCCGATAAAAAAATTAATATTCTTATATTTTTATGATCTACAATTTTATGAAATGATTTCGTAAAAATTTCGTTTGAAAATTTTGGTGTTTGAGCACTCAATTTAGTCAAAAGGACTAAATTGTAAAAAGTGCAAAACTTGAGTTCTAGAAGCTAGAGGTATCTAATTGCTATGAAATTTTAAATTGGAGGTCCTTAAAAGGTAACTAGACCATTGGTTAACTTGCTGGAAAAATAAATGGACATCAAATAGGTGAAATAGAATATTTTTAAGTTAAGGGCATTTTGGTCATTTGGTGATTAAAATGAGTTAAAAACAAAATTAAAAGCCAATTTTTGCTCATCTTCTTCAAGTAGGCCGAACTTTTCAAGGAAACACCATAGCTAGGGTTTATTCAACTTCTCAAGCTCATAGTAAGTGCATCCAAGCCCCGTTTTTAATGTTCTTTACGTTTTTGGAGACCGGGTAACTTGATTTAGCTTATTCTATTAATAATTCATGCTAGGGTTCATATTTGGAAAAATACCCATAGGTGAAATGTGTTTATTTTGATGTTTTATGATAGAATATGTAGTCTGAAATTATGTTAAATAACTTTTGCTTAGTGATTTTAAGTGAAAACGAGTAAAACGGCTTAATCGATAAAAATACCTAATGTTCATAAGTACAAGTTAGAGTGAGAATTTGATGTTGCCATAGGAGGGAAAAATGATCAGCACGCCATAAAACATAAGAATAAGGGATAAAGTTTAATTTCTGAGCTTTGGGGCAAATGTGTAAATATGTAAAAGTTTAGGGGCAAAATTGTAATTTTACTAAAGTTAAGAATTAAGGACTGTTTGGTTGAATGTGAGTATTAAATAAGCTAAATTTGCTATTATAGATCAAGAAGAACGAAATCCAGAGTTAGATCGAGGAAAGAAAAAGATAGAGGATTAAAACGATATAGTTGATCGTATTTTGTTTCGAGGTAAGTTTGCAGTAAATAAATGCAATGTAACACCCCTTACCCGAGACCGTTGCCGTAGTCGAGCACGAGGCATTACTAGACTTAACTTACTAGTTCTGGGCATAAAAATTGAAACTGTCCGTCTGCGTCATGTTCACTAAATTAATTATAACTCGAGTTACGAAACTCGAAATCAAGATCCGTAAATTGTCCTTGAAACTAGACTCATATATCTTCTTACTATAATTTTTCCAGAATTTTTGGTGTGGCCAATTAGTACAGTTTATTAGTTAAAGTCTCCCCTATTACACAGTTTGACAGTTCTGACCTCTCTTCACTAAAAATCAATTATCTCATAATATACAACTCATTTTCCTACACAGTTTTCTTTATATGAAAATAGACTCAATAAGCTTTAATTCTATATCTCATGCACAACCTAATTCAATTTATACTATTTTTGGTGATTTTTCAAAATCACGTCACTGCTGCTGTCTTACTATTCCCCTGCATATAATTACATAATTTCTTTAAAATAATTATCAACTAGACATTTCATAACATCCACAACCATGTTCTTGATTAACCATTTTAATGGCTAATCATTACCAAACATTTACACGTCCATAATAAGCCATATCATAAGGTCACACACATAAAATGGCTAAGTCCCTATACATGCCATAACTTAAAACGTTCGAGTCACAAAATACCAATATAACCCTTTGATAGTGTGTACGATCTCCGACGTCCTTTCGATCCCCGAGTTGGCTTGCAATACTATAAAAAAAAAATAAAGAATGGGAGTAAGCATAAAGCTTAGTAAGTTTACATGTAAATAGATGACAACATTCTTAATGAATTAACTTATTCTTTTCTTATCAAGATCATTTAAGCTTTTAACTCAATATACTCAAACTTGTATTCTTACCTTGTCTTTTTAACATGAATTTATCTTACCTTACCTTTTTAACATGAATTTATCTTACCTTACCTTTTTAGCTTGAACTTGTCTTAACTTACCATTTTAGCTTGAACTTGTCTTACCTTTACTTTGGTATACTCCTTGAATTTTCCCGTTGAACCACTTGGAATACTAAGGATACGCGGGTACCTTTCCTTATGAAACTTAACCATTGCCATGTCTTGACATGGTCTTACGTGGTATCCTTGCCTTTTGAACTCACCAATGCCATGCCTTGGCATGGTCTTACATGGGATCTTTGCCTTATAAACTCACCAATGCCATGCCTTGGCATGGTCTTACATGGGACATTTGCCTTATAGTAACTTATCAATGCCATGTCTTGACATGGTCTTACATGATTTCCTTAAACCCTAATGTCATGACATTTGTATCCTACACATTCCTAAGGTTCAACCGAAACTTTCTGAGATAACTTTTCCGTCAATTCATACTTGAGTCTTTAAATAATAAATTTACAGAATAAATATGTAAATGCTGGAATTTAATAATATTAAATGTAAAATAATAGAATATTGCATTTATTTACTGCAAACTTACCTCGAAATAAAATCGATAAATTATATCGATTTAATCCTCTATCTTTTTCTTTCCCCGATCTAACTCTGGATTTCGTTCTTCTTGATCTATAATAGCAAATTTAGCATATTTAATACTCATGTTTATCAAAACAGTCCTTAACTCTCATTTTTGGCAAAATTACAATTTTGCCCCTAAACTTTTACATATTTACGATTTTGCCCCTAGGCTCGGAAATTAAACTTCAACCCTTATTCTTATGTTTTATAACATGCTGAACATTTTTCTCTTCTATAGCAACTTCAAATTCTTACCATAACACATACTTATGAACAATAACAACTTTTACTAATTTAGTCCAAACTACTTAAATTCATCAAAAATCCAAAGACAAAACTTGTTAATCTAACACATATCTTTCATTTTCTACCATCAAACAACAAAAATCACAAGTTCTCATCAATGGCATAATTCAAAATATTCATCAAATTTTAAAATTGAAACATGGGTTTTGTAGCACTCGAAGAAACGATCTCAAAAACGTAAAAATTATCAAAAACCAAGCTAAAACATACCTTCAATTTAAGCTTCAAAAGTGCCGAATCTAAGCTTATTCTTTTCTTCTACATTCGGCTAGTTGAAAAAAAAGATGATAATGGCTTTTAACTTGTGTTTGTTTTATTATATTAAAATTATATTATTTTATTATTATTAAACCATTATACATAATAAAACAAGCTATATAATTTGACATAGCCGCCACTACTACTCACTTATGGGTAAATTACAACATAAAGCCTCCAAATTAAAAGAACATCCACTATTTGGCCCTTTTAAAAATAACCACTAAATTTTCACTTTACGCGATTAAGCCCTTTTATTAAATTAAGCACCCAAACAATAAAATTGAATCACGAAAATTTCACACATAATAATTCACACATTATAAGCACTGAAAATAATATTAAAATATTTTCTTGACTCGGATTTGTGGTTTCGCAACCACTATTCCGTTTAGGCCCTATTTCGGGATGTTACATTTCTCCCCTTTGGGATTTTCGTCCCAGGAAATCTTACCGTAAAGAGATTTGGGTCTTTTTTTGCATAGTCTCTTGAGCTCCCATGTAGCTTCTTCTATTCCATGCCTATTCCATAATACTTTCACAAGTGCAATACTTTTATTCCTTAATTGCTTAACCTCTCGGGCTAGAATTTTTATTGGTTCCTCCCCGTAAGTCATATCTCATTTGAATCTCAACCTCTGTTTGCGAAATCACATGCGACGGATCGAGCGATAACGACGTAGCAAGACACATGAAACACATTATGAATCTTCTCTAACTCGGTTGGCAAAGCCAAACGATATGCCAATGGCCCAACTCTCTCGATCACCTCAAGCGGTCCAATAAAGCGGGGACTTAATTTGCCTTTCTTGCCGTCGAGAACTTTCTTCCACGGGGATACTTTCAAGAATACCCTATCACCAACTTGAAATTCAATGTCTTTTCTTTTCAAATCGTGCATAGGATTTTACATCTATCTCAAGTCGCTTTCAAGCAATCTCGATGACTTTTACTTTTTTTCTTCATTTCTTTGACTAGATCAACCTCAGAATCTGATTTTCCTTAAGCTCTCATCCAATACAAAGGTGTGCGACATTTACGTCCATACAAAGCTTCATAAGGTGCCATCTTCAAACTCGATTGATAACTATTATTATAGGCAAACTCTACTAACGGTAAATATTTCTCCCAACTACTTTGAAATTCCAATACACAACATCTAAGCATATCTTCAAGTACTGAATAACTCTCTCGATTGACCATCGATCGAGGATGGAAAGGCTGTACTAAAACTCAACTTTGTACCTAAAGCTTCCTGCAATTTCTTCCAAAATCGTGAGGTAAATCTCGGATCCCTATCCGAGATAATCGATAACTGTACTCCATGTAGTCTCACAATCTACGTAATATATAACTCACCAACTTGTCAAGTGAATAATCCATCTGAACCGGGATGAAATGAGCCGACTTTGTTAACTTATCAATCACAACCCATACTGCATCTTTCTTTCTGGTGTGAAGGCAATCCTGTCACAAAATCCATAGTAACTCGATCCCATTTCCACTCGGGAACTAATACTGAGTTGCAATAAACACTGAAGGTACACGATGTTCGGCCTTTACTGTTGATGATCAAGCATCTAGAAACAAACTCGATATATCTCTTTTCATTCTGTCGCCCACCAATACATTTTCTTCAAATCATTATACATCTTTGTATTGCTGGGTGAATAGACAAAGAAGCGCTATGTGCTTCTGTAAGATTTTCTTAATAAGCTCATCATTCTTTGGTACACATACTCTGTCTTTGAACAACAAACAAGCTATCGAACCGATCCGAAAATCGGACTCTACACGACTCAGACTTGAACTCTTTTGGCTTGCAACTCATCATCATCCTTCCGAGCTTCACAAATTTCTTCAAGAAAGCGTCGATTTAACTCTCAACTCGGCTAAGATAGAACCATCATCGATAATGTCAAACTAGTGTGCAAAGCTCTCAATGCAAATAAAGATTTTCTACTCAAAGCATCAAGAACAACATTTGCCTTACGGGTGATAATCGATCACTAGCTCATAATCTTTAATCAACTCTAGCCATCTTCTTTGCCTTAAGTTCAGATCTTTCTGAGTCATCAAGTATTTCAAACTTTTATGATCAGTGAATATTCGGCATTTCTCCCCATATAAGTGATGTCTCCAGATTTTCAATGCAAATACAATAGCAGCTAGCTCTAAATCATGTGTCGGATAGTTTTTCTCATGTAGCTTTTAGCGTCAGAGAGGCATAAGCAATTACCCTTCCTTTCTGCATAAGTACACAGCCTAGTCCATTCAAGGATGCATCACTGTAAATCACAAACTCTTTACCCGGTTCTGGTTGTACTAAAACAGGAGCTTCAGTCAACAATGCCTTTAACTTGTCGAAACTCTGCTGACACTTCTCAGTCCATTCAAACTTGACATCTTTTGTAGCAATCTTGTCAATGGAGTAGCTATCATGGAAAATCCTCTACAAATCGTCTATAATAACCGTGCAAGACCAAGAAAACTTTCGACCTCGATACATTCTGGGAGGCTTCCAATCAACAATGGTGAAATCTTATTCAAATCAACTTTAATACCTTCACCGAGACAACGTGTCCAAGAAAACAAACTTCCCGTAACTGAACTCACTTTTGCTAAATTTGGCATAAAGTGATTATCTCTTAAAATCGTAAAAGCGTTCTCAAATGCTCTGCATGCTCGGTCTCATTATGAGAATAAATCAAAATGTCATCAATGAACACGACTACAAACTTGTCCAAATAAGGTCTAAAAATTCGGTTCATTAAATCCATGAAAATAAAGAGAGCATTAGTTAAGCCAAATGGCATCACAAGAAACTCATAGTGACCATACCTAGTTCGAAAAGCGATCTTTGGAACATCGACTCTTTAACTCATGGCCCGATAGTATCCGGATCTCAAATCTATCTTAGAGAAACAGAGTGGCTCCCTTCAATTGATCAAACAAATCATCTATTCTAGGTAATGGATATTTGTTCTTGATGGTTACCTTGTTAAGCTGTCGATAGTCTATGCACAATCTCATGGAACCGTCCTTCTTTTTCACAAATAACACTGGTGCACCCCATGGGAATAACTAGGTCTTACAAAGCCTTTATCAGTTAATTCCTGTAGCTGAGCTTTCAATTCTTTTAATTCTATTGAAGCCATTCTATAAGGAGCAATAGAAATAGGCGTGGTACCGAATCAATTCAATACCAAACTCAACTTCTCTGATAGGAGGCAAACCTAGTAGTTCTTCCGGAAACACATCAGGAAACTCATTTACCACAGGTACTGATTCAATTTTCAACTCTGGATCTTTAGTATTCAACACAAAAGCAAGATAAGCTTCACATCCTTTCCTTAAACATTTACGAGCGGACATATGTAAATCATGGAAATTGAACTATCGACTCATCCGAATTAACCCGAAGGAACTCACCATTTTCACATTTCAACTCAATGAATCTTTTCCACAATTCACTATCCCATCATGTGCAGTTAACCAATCCATACCAAGAATCACATCAAACTCATCAAATGGCAATAGCATGAGATCAGTAGGAAAACGATAACCTCTAATCATCAAAGGGCATTTTTACATACTTTGTTTACTAACACATGTCTTGACCTAATGGGTTTGATACTTTAATCACAAATTCTGTAAACTCTATGGGCATGTTCATACTAGGCATCAATTTCATGCAAACATAGGAATGGGTTGACCCCGGATCAATCAAAGCAATAACATTAACATCATGAAGAGAAAATGTACCCGTAATTACGTCGGGGGAAGATGCCACTTCACGAGCACGGGTAACATAAGTCCTTGTGGGGGCTCTAACATCCGATCTTGTTCTTTGTATCTCTAAATGTACCTCTACCGCCCCTACTCCCGAATTTCTACGAGATGCGCCTCTAACGGGGCATTACACGATGTTGCACTCGGTATTACTTCCTTTTTAACCATCTCGGGACACTCCCGAATGAAATGATCCGGTGCACCACATCGGAAACAACCAGTCTTATTTGCTCTACATTGACCTGGATGACGTCGACCACATTGAGGACACTCGAGCCTATCAGGCTGAATACTGCCAACACTCGCAATCGAAGTGGTTTGAGCTTTTGAATCGATAAATCTTCCACCTCTGTTTTAGCTAGAATACCCGGTTGAAAAATTAGGTCTCGTAGAAAACTCTCTAGGCCTCTTGGATGTAGACTGAAATGACTTGCTTAGCTGCCTTTTCTTCGTGTCTTGCATCTCAATTTCAGCTTTACCCTTTCTTTTTAACAACTCTTCTGCCTTACAGGCTCGTTCAACTAAAACAACAAACTCCTTTATCTCTAAAACACCAACCGCGATCGGATATCATCATTGAGCCCATCCTCAAATCTTTTGCACATGATAGCCTCTCAGACACACACACTCTCGAGCATAATTGTTGAGTCGGATAAATTCACGTTCATAGTCGATCACAGTCATCTTACCCTGTTTTAACTCAAGGAACTCTTTTCTTTTCTAGTCAATAAACCTCTGACTGATGTACTTCTTACGGAATTCCTCCTGAAAGAAATCCCAAGTAACTCTTTCTTTCGGTACTCTCGACACAAGTGTCTTCCACCACTGGTAGGCCGAATCTCTAAGAAGTGACACCACACATTTAATACATTCTTAGGTGTGCGGGATAACTCATCAAAGACTCGATAGTGTTCTCGAGCCAAAATTCAACTTTCTCGCATCATCATCTTTGGTAGCCGAAACTCTTCAAATTTGTTTTCGATCTTGTCAACAGGCGGTTTCTCTCTTCTAACGGTATTTATAATCGGGAAGCTACATGGGTAGTCTGTGGATCATGAGGGGTGGAGGTCTAGCGGCGGGTTCGCACGTAACGAACTCAAGCAAACCATTCATTCATAGCTTGGAAGAAGGCTTCTCGAGCCCCTCCTCCCGACTAATCGTAACAGGCCTTTCACGACTATCCGGTGGCACCGCCCTTCAGTGGGAGCGGGCGCATTACTCTCTACATCATCTGCACCATCTCGTTCGGGATCCATAACTATAAAAAAATTAAATCGTCAAGAGTCGTCACACTATCAAAATATAAGTATGGCATGTATGAGCGGACTCTTACTCATACTAAATATTCCGAGAATCGACTAAACCTTGCTCGATACCAATAAATGTAACACCCCTTACCCGAGACCGTTTGTCGTAGTCGAGCACGAGGCATTACTAGACTTAACTTACTAGTTCTGGGCATAAAAATTGAAACTGTCCGTCTGCGTTATGTTCACTAAATTAATTATAACTCAAGTTACGAAACTCGAAATCAAGATCCGTAAATTTTCCCTGAAACTAGACTCATATATCTTCTTACTATAAGTTTTCCAGAATTTTTGGTGTGGCCAATTAGTACAGTTTATTAGTTAAAGTCTCCCCTATTACACAGTTTGACAGTTCTGACCTCTCTTCACTAAAAATCAATTATCTCATAATATAAAACTCATTTTCCTACACCGTTTTCTTTATATGAAAATAGACTCAATAAGTTTTAATTATATATCTCATGCACAACCTAATTCAATTTCTACTATTTTTGGTGATTTTTCAAAATCACGTCACTGCTGCTGTCCTACTATTCCCCTGCATATAATTACATAATTTCTTTAAAATAATTATCAACTAGACATTTCATAACATCCACAACCATGACCATTTTAATGGCTAATCATTACCAAACATTTACAAGTCCATAATAAGCCATATCATAAGGTCACACACATAAAATGGCTAAGTCCCTATACATGCCATAACTTAAAACGTTCGAGTCACAAAATACCAATATAACCCTTTGATAGTGTGTACGATCTCCGACATCCTTTCGATCCCCGAGTTGGCTTACAATACTATAAAAAAAAAATAAAGAATGGGAGTAAGCATAAAGCTTAGTAAGTTTACATGTAAATAGATGACAACATTCTTAATGAATTAACTTATTCTTTTCTTATCAAGATCATTTAAGCTTTTAACTCAATATACTCAAACTTGTATTCTTACCTTGTCTTTTTAACATGAATTTATCTTACCTTACCTTTTTAACATGAATTTATCTTACCTTACCTTTTTAGCTTGAACTTGTCTTAACTTACCATTTTAGCTTGAACTTGTCTTACCTTTACTTTGGTATACTCCTTGAATTTTCCCGTTGAACCACTTGGAATACTAAGGATACGCGGGTACCTTTCCTTATGAAACTTAACCATTGCCATGTCTTGACATGGTCTTACGTGGTATCCTTGCCTTGTGAACTCACCAATGCCATGCCTTGGCATGGTCTTACATGGGATCTTTGCCTTATAAACTCACCAATGCCATGCCTTGGCATGGTCTTACATGGGACATTTGCCTTATAGTAACTTATCAATGCCATGTCTTGACATGGTCTTACATGATTTCCTTAAACCCTAATGTCATGACATTTGTATCCTACATATTCCTAAGGTTCAACCGAAACTTTCTGAGATAACTTTTCCGTCAATTCATACTTGAGTCTTTAAATAATAAATTTACAGAATAAATATGTAAATGCTGGAATTTAATAATATTAAATGTAAAATAATAGAATATTGCATTTATTTACTGCAAACTTACCTCGAAATAAAATCGATAAATTATATTGATTTAATCCTCTATCTTTTTCTTTCCCCGATCTAACTCTAGATTTCATTCTTCTTGATCTATAATAGCAAATTTAGCTTATTTAATACTCATGTTTATCAAAACAGTCCTTAACTCTCATTTTTGGCAAAATTACAATTTTGCCCCTAAACTTTTACATATTTACGATTTTGCCCCTAGGCTCGAAAATTAAACTTCATCCCTTATTCTTATGTTTTATAACATGCTGAACATTTTTCTCTTCTATAGCAACTTCAAATTCTTACCATAACACATACTTATGAACAATAACAACTTTTACTAATTTAGTCCAAACTACTTAAATTCATCAAAAATCCAAAGACAAAACTTGTTAATCTAACACATATCTTTCATTTTCTACCATCAAACAACAAAAATCACAAGTTCTCATCAATGGCATAACTCAAAATATTCATCAAAATTTAAAATTGAAACATGGGTTTTGTAGCACTCGAAGAAACGATCTCAAAACGTAAAAATTATCAAAACCAAGCTAAAACATACCTTCAATTTAAGCTTCAAAAGTGCCGAATCTAAGCTTATTCTTTTCTTTTTCTTTTCTTCTACATTCGGCTAGTTGAAAAAAAAAGATGATAATGGCTTTTAACTTGTGTTTGTTTTATTATATTAAAATTATATTATTTTATTATTATTAAACCATTATACATAATAAAACAAGCTATATAATTTGACATAGCCGCCCACTACTCTCACTTATGGGTAAATTACAACATAAAGCCTCCAAATTAAAAGAACATCCACTATTTGGCCCTTCTAAAAATAACCACTAAATTTTCACTTTACGCGATTAAGCCCTTTTATTAAATTAAGCACCCAAACAATAAAATTGAATCACGAAAATTTCACACATAATAATTCACACATTATAAGCACAGAAAATAATATTAAAATATTTTACTGACTTGGATTTGTGGTTTCGCAACCACTATTCCGTTTAGGCCCTATTTCGGGATGTTACATGCAATATTCTATTACTTTACATTTAATGTTGTTAAATTTCAGCATTTACATATTTATTCTGTAAATTTATTATTTAAAGACTCAATTATGAATTGACGGAGAAGCAATCTCAGAAAGTTCCGTTTGAACCTTAGGAATGTGTAGGATACAAATGTCATGACATTAGGGTTTAAGGAAATAATGTAAGACCATGTCAAGACATGGCATTGATATGTTACTATAAGGCAAAGGTCCCATGTAAGACCATGCCAAGGCATGGCATTGGTGAGTTCATAAGACAAGGATACCACGTAAGACCATGTCAAGACATGGCAATGGTTAAGTTTCATAAGGAAAGGTACCCGCGTATCCTTAGTATTCCAAGTGGTTCAACGGGAAAATTCAAAGAATATACCAAAGTAAAGGTAAGGCAAGTCCAAGCTAAAAAGGTAAGGTAAGATAAATTTATGTTAAAAGGTAAGGCAAGTATACAAGTTTTAAGTATATTGAGTTAAAAGCTTAAGTGATCTTGATAAGAAAAACATAAGATAATTCATTAAACTTACTAAGCTTTATGCTTATACCCATTCTTTATTTTTTTATATAGTATTACAAGCCAACTTGGGAATCGAATGGACGTCGGAGATCGTTACACACTATCAAAGGATTATATCGGTATTTTGTGACTCGAACGTTTTAAGTTATGGAATGTATAGGGACTTAACTATCTTGTGTGTATAACTTTATGATATGGCTTAAGGGCTTGTAAATGTATGGTAATGATTAGCTATTAAAATGGCTAATGACGAGTATGTTTTGGATATTATGTAATGCCTAGTTGGTAATTATTAGAAAGAAATTATGTAAGTATATGCAGGGGAATAGTTTGTACAGCAGCAGTGACGTGATTTTGAAAAATCACCAAAAATAGTAGAAATGGAATTAGGTTGTGCATGAGATATAGAATTAAAGCTTATTGAGTCTATTTTTATATGGAAGAAACGATGTAGGAAAAAGAGTTTTATATTATGAGATAATTGATTTTTAGTGAAGAGAGGTCAGAACTGTCAAACTGTGTAACAGGGGAGACTTTAACTAATAAACTGTACTAATTGGCCACACCAAAAATTCTGGAAAAATTATGGTAAGAAGCTATATGAGTCTAGTTTCATATAAAATTTACAGATTTTAATTTTGAGTTTCGTAATCGAGTTATAGTCAATTTAGTGAACATGACGCAGACGGACAGTTTAAATTTTTATGCCCAGAACTAGTAAGTTAAGTCTAGTAATGCCTCGTGCTCGACTCCGGCAACGGTCTCGGTAAGGGGTGTTACATTTGTTGGTATCAAAGCAAGGTTTAGTCGGTTCTCGGAATATTTAGTATGAGTAAGAGTCTATCTATACATGCCATATTTATATTTTGATAGTGTGACGACTCTTGACGAGTTAAATTTTTTTTTTTAGTTATGGATCCGAACGAGTGGTGCAGATGATGTAGAGAGTAGTGCACCCACTCTGCTGAAGGGACGGTGCCACAAGATAGTCGTGAAAGGCCGTTCACAGATTAGTCGAGGAGGAGGGGCTCGAGAAGCCTTCTTCCAAGCTTTGAATGAATGGTTTCTTCGAGTTCGTTCGCACGAACCCGTACTGTTAGACCTCCTCCCCCTCATGGTCCACAGACCACCCATGTAGCTTCCCGATCCACAGATCTGATCGTAAGAGAGAAGCCACCGTTGACAAGATCGAGAAAACAAGGGCTGAAGAGTTTCGGGCTACCAAAGATGACGATGCGAGAAAAAGCTGAATTTTGGCTCAAAATACTATTAGAGTTTTTGACGAGTTATCTTGCACATCGGAAGAGTGTATTAAATGTGTAGTGTCACTTCTTAGAGATTCAACCTACCGGTGGTGGAAGACACTTGTATCGATGAGTAAGAAAGAAAAAGAGTTACATGGGATTTCTTTCAGGAGGAGTTCCGTAAGAAATATATCAGTCAGAGGTTTATTGACCAGAAAAGAAAAGAGTTTCTTGAGTTAAAATAAGGTAAGATGACTGTGACCGACTATGAACATGAATTTGTCCGACTCAACAATTATGCTCTCGAGAGTGTGTGTCTCTACAGAGGCTATCATGTGCAAAAGATTTGAAGATGGGCTCAATGATGATATCCGATCGTCGGTTGGTGTTCTAGAGATAAAAGAGTTTGTTGCTTTAGTTGAACGAGCCTGTAAGGCGAAGAGTTATTAAAAAGAAAGGGTAAATCTGAAATTGAGATGCAAGACTCGAAGAAAAGACAGATGAGCAAGTCATTCGATCTACATCTAAGAGGCCTAGAGAGTTTTCTCGCAAGATCTAATTTTTCAATTTGGGTATTCTATTTAACAGCAGGTGGAAGATTTATAGATTCAAAAGCTCAAACCACTTCGATTGCAGTGTTGGCAGTATTCAACCTAATAGACCCGAGTGTCCTCAATGTGGTCGACGTCATCCAGGTCAATGTCGAGCAACTGAGATTGGTTGTTTTCGATGTGGTACCGAATCATTTCATTCGGGAGTGTCGAAATGGTTAAAAGAGAAGTAATACCGAGTGCAAGATCGTAATGCCCCGTTAGAGGCGGACATCGAGAAATCGGAAGTAGGGGGGTAGAGGTGCATTTAGAGATACAAAGAACGAGATCGGATGTTAAAGCAGCAGTAAGGACTTATGCTCTCCGCAATCGTGAAGAGGCATCCTCCCCCGACGTAATTACGGGTACATTTTCTCTTCATGATATTAATGTTATTGCTTTGATTGATCCGGGTTCAACCCATTCCTATGTTTGTATAAAATTAATGCCTAGTATGAACATGCCCATAGAGTTTACGAAATTTGTGATTAAAGTATCAAATCCATTTGGTCAGCATGTGTTAGTAAACAAAGTATGTAAAAATGCCCTTTGATGATTAGAGGTTCTTTGTTTTCCTACTGATCTCATCTTTGTTGCCATTTGATGAGTTTGATGTGATTCTTGGTATGGATTGGTTAACTGCACATGATGCGATAGTGAATTGTGGAAAGAAATTCATTGAGTTGAAATGTGAAAATGGTGAAATCCTTCGAGTTAATTCAGATGAGTCAGATAGTGCAATTACCATGATTTCAGTTATGTCTACTCAGAAATGTTTGAGGAAAGGATGTGAAGCTTATCTTGCCTTTGTGTTGAATACTAAAGATCCAGAGTTGAAAATTGAATCAGTGCCTGTGGTAAATGAGTTTCCTGATGTGTTCCCGGAAGAACTACCAAGTTTGCCTCCTATTAGAGAAGTTGAGTTTGGCATTGAATTAATTCCAGGTACCACACCTATTTCTATTGCTCCTTATAGAATGGCTTCGATAGAATTGAAAGAATTGAAAGCTCAACACAGAATTAAGCGATAAAGGCTTTGTAAGACCTAGCTATTCACCATGGGGCGCGCTTGATGTTATTGTGAAAAAGAAGGGACGGTTCCATGAGATTGTGCATAGACTATCGGCGACTTAACAAGGTTACCATAAAGAACAAATATCCATTGCCTAGAATAGATGACTTGTTTGATCAATTGAAAGGAGCCCACGTGTTTTCTAAGATAGATTTGAGATCCGGATACTATCGATTCATGAGTTAAAGAGTCGATGTTCCAAAAACTACTTTTCGAACTAGGTATGGTCACTATGAGTTTCTTGTGATGCCATTTGGCTTAACTAATGCTCCTGCCATTTTCATGGATTTAATGAACCGAATTTTCAGACCTTATCTGGACAAGTTTGTAGTTGTGTTCATTGATGACATCTTGATTTATTCTCATGATGAGACCGAGCATACTGAGCATTTGAGAAACGCTTTTCTGATTTTGAGAAATAATCGACTTTATGCCAAATTTAGCAAAAGTGAGTTCTAGAATTTACGAGAAGTTTGTTTTCTTGGACACGTTGTCTCAGGTGAAGGTATTAAAGTTGATCCGAATAAGATTTCAGCCATTGTCGATTGGAAGCCTCCCAGGAATGTATCAGAGGTTAGAAGTTTTCTTGGTCTTGCCGGTTATTATAGACGATTTGTAGGGGATTTTCCATGATAGCTACTCCACCGACAAGATTGCTACTGAGAAAGATGTTAAGTTTGAATGGGTGAGAAGTGTCGCAGCAGAGTTTCGACAAGTTAAAGGTATTGTTGACTAAAGCTCCCATCTTAGTACAAACAGAACCCCAGAAAGAGTTTGTGATTTCTGATGATGCATCCTTACATGGACTAGGTTGTGTACTTATGCAGGAAGGAAGGGTAATTGCTTATGCCTCAGAGCGATTAAAACCACATGAGCAAAATTATCCGACACATGATTTAGAGTTAGGCGCTATTGTATTTGCATTAAAAATTTGGAGACATCACTTGTATGGTGAGAAATGCCGAATATTCACTGATCATAAAAGTTTGAAATACTTGATGACTCAGAAAGATCTAAACTTGAGGCAAAGAAGATGGCTAGAGTTGATTAAAGATTATGAACTAGTGATCGATTATCACGGGTAAGGCAAACGCCATTTATTCGATGCTTTGAGTAGAAAATCATTATTTGCATTGAGAGCTTTGCATACTAGTTTGGCCTTGCTGATGATGGTTCTATTTTTAGTGAAATGGTGAGAGCTAAACCGATGTTTCTTGAAGAAATTTGTGAAGCTCGAAGGATGATGATGAGTTGCAAGCCAAAAGGGTTCGGTCATGAGTTAGTGTGTAAGTCCGATTTTGAGATCGATCGGCGGTTGTTTGATGTTTAGAGAGCGGTATGTGTACCAAAGAATGATGATCTTATTCGAAAGGTTTTACAGGAAGCACATAGCAGCTTCTTGGTCTATTCACCGAGGTAGTACAAAGATGTATAATGATTTGAAGAAAATGTATTGGTGGAGAGGAATGAAAAGAGATATTTTAATTTGTTTCTAGATGCTTGATCACATCAGCAGTAAAAGTGAACATCAGGTACCTTCAGGTTTATTGCAGCCCGTATTAGTTCCCGAGTGGAAATGGGACCGAGTTACTATAGATTTTGTGACGGGATTTCCTTCGACACCGAGAAAGAAAGATACAGTATGGGTTGTGATTGATAAGTTAACGAAGTCGGCTCATTTTATCCCAGTTTGTATGGATTATTCACTTGACCAATTGGCCGAGTTATATATTTCAGAGATTGTAAGACTACATGGAGTACCGTTATCGATTATCTTAGATAGAGATCCGAGATTTACTTCACGATTTTGGAAGAAATTGCAGGAAGCTTTAGGTACAAAGTTGAGTTTTAGTACAGCTTTCCATCCTCAGACTGATGGTCAATCAGAAAGAGTTATTCAGGTACTTGAAGATATGCTTAGATGTTGCGTATTGGAATTTCAAGGTAGTTGGGAGAAATATTTGCCGTTAATAGAGTTTTCCTACAATAATAGTTATCAATCGAGTCTGAAGATGGCACCTTATGAAGCTTTATATGGACGTAAATGTCGCACACCTTTGTATTGGACCGAGCTCAGTGAGAAAGCAGATTCACGGAGTTGATTTAGTTAGAAAATCAAGAGAAAGTGAAAGTAATCCGCGATTGTCCGAAAAGTCGCTTGATCGACAAAAGTCATATGCAGATTTGAAAGAGAAGAGATTGAGTTTCAAGTGGGTGATAAAGTGTTTCGAAAGTATCTCCATTGAAAAAGATTTTGAGATTTGGCCGAAAGGGCAAGTTGAGTCCCCGTTTCATTGGGTAGTAGTATGAGGTTATCGAAAGGCTTGGACCAGTGGCATATCGGCTAGCTTTACCAGCAGAATTAGAAAGAATTCATAATGTGTTTCATGTGTCAATGTTGCGACGCTATCGTTCTGATCCTTCACATGTGATTTCTCCGACAGAGATTGAGATTCAACTGGATATGACCTATGTTGTGGAACCGATTAAGATTTTGGCTCGAGAGGTTAAACAGTTAAGAAATAAAAGTATAGCTTTAGTGAAAGTGTTGTGGCAAAGACATGGAGTAGAAGAGGCTACGTGGGAACCAGAGGAAGCCATGAGAAAACAGTACCCAAACCTCTTTTCTGGTAAGATTTTCGGGGACGAAAATCCCTAAAGGGGGGAGAATTGTAACAGCCCGATTTTGAGCCTCGTCGGAATAGTGGTTTGGGACCACAAATCCGATAAAAAATTAATATTCTTATATTTTTATGATCTACAATTTTATGAAATGATTTCGTAAAAATTTCGTTTGAAAATTTTGGTGTTTGAGCACTCAATTTAGTCAAAAGGACTAAATTGTAAAAAGTGCAAAACTTGAGTTCTAGAAGCTAGAGGTATCTAATTGCTATGAAATTGTAAATTGGAGGTCCTTAAAAGGTAACTAGACCATTGGTTAACTTGCTGGAAAAAATGGACATCAAATAGGTGAAATAGAATATTTTTAAGTTAAGGGCATTTTGGTCATTTGGTGATTAAAATGAGTTAAAAACAAAATTAAAAGCCAATTTTTGCTTATCTTCTTCAAGTAGGCCGAATTTTTCAAGGAAACATCATAGCTAGGGTTTATTCAACTTCTCAAGCTCATAGTAAGTGCATCCAAGCCCCGTTTTTAATGTTCTTTACGTTTTTGGAGTCCCGGTAACTTGATTTAGCTTATTCTATTAATAATTCATGCTAGGGTTCATATTTGGAAAAATACCCATAGGTGAAATGTGTTTATTTTGATGTTTTATGATAGAATATGAAGTCTGAAATTATGTTAAACAACTTTTGCTTAGTGATTTTAAGTGAAAACGAGTAAAACGGCTTAATCGGTAAAAATACCTAATGTTCATAAGTACAAGTTAGAGTGAGAATTTGATGTTGCCATAGAAGGGAAAAATGATCAGCACACCATAAAACATAAGAATAAGGGATAAAGTTTAATTTCCGAGCTTTGGGGCAAATGTGTAAATATGTAAAAGTTTAGGGACAAAATTGTAATTTTGGTAAAGTTAAGAATTAAGGACTATTTTGTTGAATGTGAGTATTAAATAAGCTAAATTTGCTATTATAGATCAAGAAGAACGAAATCGAGTTAGATCGAGGAAAGAAAAGATAGAGGATTAAAACGATATAGTTGATCGTATTTTGTTTGAGGTAAGTTTGCGATAAATAAATGCAATATTCTATTACTTTACATTTAATGTTGTTAAATTTCAGCATTTACATATTTATTCTGTAAATTTATTATTTAAAGACTCAATTATGAATTGACGGAGAAGCAATCTCAGAAAGTTCCGGTTGAACCTTAGGAATGTGTAGGATACAAATGTCATGACATTAGGGTTTAAGGAAATCATGTAAGACCATGTCAAGACATGGCATTGATATGTTACTATAAGGCAAAGGTCCCATGTAAGACCATGCCAAGGCATGGTATTGGTGAGTTCATAAGGCAAGGATATCACGTAAGACCATGTCAAGACATGGCAATGGTTAAGTTTCATAAGGAAAGGTACCCGCGTATCCTTAGTATTCCAAGTGGTTCAACAGGAAAATTCAAAGAATATACCAAAGTAAAGGTAAGGCAAGTCCAAGCTAAAAAGGTAAGGTAAGATAAATTTATGTTAAAAGGTAAGGCAAGTATACAAGTTTTAAGTATATTGAGTTAAAAGCTTAAGTGATCTTGATAAGAAAAACATAAGATAATTCATTAAACTTACTAAGCTTTATGCTTATACCCATTCTTTATTTTTTTATATAGTATTACAAGCCAACTCGGGAATCGAATGGACGTCGGAGATCGTTACACACTATCAAAGGATTATATCGGTATTTTGTGACTCGAACGTTTTAAGTTATGGCATGTATAGGGACTTAACTATCTTGTGTGTATAACCTTATGATATGGCTTAAGGGCTTGTAAATGTATGGTAATGATTAGCTATTAAAATGGCTAATGAAGAGTATGTTTTGGATATTATGTAATGCCTAGTTGGTAATTATTAGAAAGAAATTATGTAAGTATATGCAGGGGAATAGTTTGTACAGCAGCAGTAACGTGATTTTGAAAAATCACCAAAAATAGTAGAAATGGAATTAGGTTGTGCATGAGATATAGAATTAAAGCTTATTGAGTCTATTTTTATATGAAAGAAACGGTGTAGGAAAAAGAGTTGTATATTATGAGATAATTGATTTTTAGTGAAGAGAGGTCAGAACTGTCAAACTGTGTAACAGTGGAGACTTTAACTAATAAACTGTACTAATTGGCCATACCAAAAATTCTGGAAAAATTATGGTAAGAAGATATATGAGTCTAGTTTCATATAAAATTTACGGATTTTAATTTTGAGTTTCGTAACTCGAGTTATAGTCAATTTAGTGAACATGACGCAGATGGACAGTTTAAATTTTTATGCCCAGAACTAGTAAGTTAAGTCTAGTAATGCCTCGTGCACGACTCCGGCAACGGTCTCGGTAAGGGGTGTTACAGAATCTGTGTAAAATATTTTTTTGTTGTTTGGTAGATTTCTTAAAAATATTTCATAAAAGTTGTTTTCAATTAAACAAACATGCATTTGAGATTTCCTTATTTTTTCATTGTTTAATTGAATTTATTTTTTATCTATAATTTTATATTTTACATTGCTTTTGCAAATATTAAAAATATTATGATAAAATCAGATTAATTACAACATCATTTTTTAATTACATGACTACTAAGTAAGTATTTTTATTTAAAAATGTGACATCAACAAAATTGACAAAAAAAAAAAACTATGTCAACAATTGGACTTGAATTTTAAATTTGAAAAGTAAAGAGACTAAATTCTTGAAAATAAAAATACAAAGATTAAATTACAAATCTGTGAAGTGTACATAGACTTATGACATATTTTAACCTTTATACTACAAAACATTTATTATTAATATATTTCTAATTGTAATAAATTATTAAAATATTAATATTGAATATTTTCAATATTATGTGAATAATATTATTTAAAATTATTATTTTTAAAATTTATTATTAAAATAAAATTGAAATATTAAATAATTTATTGTAATAGTAAATTATATTTATTATATTAATAATTTATTATATGATTAAATATAAATAATTAAATATGTATGTTTAATAATATTGAAAAAAATAATATTTTAAATATTTTTAAAAATAAAAATAAAATTTATTATCAATATAATAATATTAAGCTTGATTTAAGTTAATTTTTATATAAAAATAAAATTATCTATAGATAGGTTTTTTTTCCGGAAAATGACTTATACTTTTCAAAAGAGTAAGTTATTTTACAGGAAAGAAGAGCTTATTATACATTAACCTATAAGTTATTTTCCGTTGACCAAACTATTTTTGGTGAAACAAATACAAGAAAATAAAGAAAATATTTTCCTTTTACATGTAAACAAACAGACCTTAATTCACTCCAAAACTTATCACATTTCGCACCGGATAAACCCAATTCAATAGTCATTCATCTACTGCACATTAATTCAAAAAAAAAAAAAAAAAAAACATTTTGTTATTTTAATGCCATTTCACTAATTTGAAAAAAAAAATAAGAAAGAAATTCGCAAACTAATGAAACTTTACTAAATTATTTTCTATATCTGCTATCAACACTTGTCTCCACGACAAATTATTTAAAAGTAGGTGAAGTTAATTTCTTCCCATTTACGGAGCTTCCGTCTCTCTTCCAAATAACAGTTGGCTTCCATAAGAGTTGAAGATCACACATTGTACCAAGGCTGTCCTTGCACTTAGCATGTTCCTCAGTCAACACCTCTTACAAAAATATCTCCACTTTGAAAATTTGGCCAAATAATAGTGTAACTAGGGTAGAGAGTTAATTTAAAGAAGAAATGGTGGCGTCGAGTCGCCGCGCAGTTGGGAGTTGGGACAGGAGCACACCCCCACCCCAGCTGCTTAAGGTTTGCTTTAATTAATGGTGAGCACGTGACCCCTGTGAGGTTGCCGCCAAGCAAGAAATAGAGAAAAACTGCTGACTTTGCATTTCATACTTTTGTGAATCAACAACGTTCCGTTTCCCTTCCTCTTTCGGATATGACAGCTTTTTTACGAGCGGCACTAAAACTAGAACTCTTTTGAGGAATATGTCCTTTGCTTTGATTTGTGTCATTTTCTTCCTTTCCTTTATTCCTCTACAAGTACTTTAAAAGTGAAATTTATAATTCGTAAAAACAAAAGATCATTATTCCCATCAAAATTTTTATATATCATATTCTTTGTACTAGCAAACGGCTCATATCGGTTGATTTCTGTGCAACGACAGGCTAATAATAATTATAGGGTATAATTAAAGGTCCATTTCCATGTACTTTCCATTTTGCTCTTGTTTATCAGGCCTTGGCCAATACTCCACTTGGGACTTGAGTTTGCTATAGTTGGCAGGCAAGCAAGCGTATCCAGACTGTCAGTAATTAATGAACTTTGTTGTTATGGTGTCGCAGTAAAATATAGCTGGTTACTGATGACACGATGAACTATAAGTTGCTTTGTCTTATGGAATTTGGATGTGGATTTGGGAAGAGAACTCACTCACTTCTAATTTATGTTCTCATCAAAATTTACATTTTCCGACTATCAAAATCGAACAACTTCTCAGGACAGAGTTAGCAATCAAGCCAAAAAGATAAAGGAAAAAGAAGAAGAAGAAGAAAAAAAAAAAAGTGAAATTTCTCTCACCCTCTGCGAAGAGGGACCAAATTGGAAAAAAGAAAAGGAAAGCAAGTAAGCAACTAAGAGCTAAGCTCACTGGTTTGATTTTGGTCTGGGGTTGGTTGGCTGTCATGGTTTTCAGAGTTGTCTGTTACTGTTGGAAATTGTTGATCATCATCGTCGTCGTCATCGTCATTACCACTCATCTCTCCTTTCACTTTCTCGCCACTTTCATCTTTCTTTGATCCTTCCTTGTCATCATCAACCTTGCCATTTTTATTATCACCGAAAGAGGAAGCTTTAGTGCATACAATTACGGGGGTAGCCAAGAACGTGGGTTTCTCTTCACCGGCCATTATCACCAGAATCTTCTCCTCATAAACCTTCACCTGCTTGGTTGAGTCGCCCTCATTTTCACCACTTTCGACATCCCTTTCGATATCACCTCCTTCACTGTTGTTTTCCAAACGACCAGAAAGCCGCCAGTAGGAACAAGCTAAGATCAATAGAGCAAAAGCAATGAGGCCCAGCATCGCTGCTAGGCCACCAAAGAGGTAAGGCACGGGAGAGTGCCATGGAGAGCGTGGTTGCCCCATTGCTGGTGGTGACATTGAGGGCATAGCTGCTGTTTCTACTGTGTTAACGCTGCTAATTGGTCTCATTTTTAGTGTTTCTTTATAGACCTCGATTTCTTCTTATTAACAGAGAAGGTGGTAGTTTGGTTGAGGTAGAGGAAAATAAGAGTGAAGAGTGTGAACCTGAAAAGCAGAGAAGGTGAGGACTGTTATTTATAAGCAGAGAAAGTGAGGGAAATCTCAACACCCCCCCCCCAAAAAAAAAAAAAAACTCACTGCTTTTTAATAGGTTAGAGTCACGGACTAGGCCCTGTTTACGTAGTTTTTTCACTCTATTAACGATGGCCTGGTGCACTCTGATGTTGGCTCAGATCCTGGGCATCCCGGGAGTGACCCTAATGGACCATGGTGCGTTCTGATCGGGCCTGAAGGCTAGAAACATAGGACCCACGTTGCTAGTGTGGGTCCCCAAATCACCAATGGCAGCTCTGTGTCATGGGATGGGAGTATAAGCATATTAGGCAGTAGCATTTGCCTTCGGATAAATTTGTATTGGTTTTTTTTTTTTTTTGCCATTAAGATATAAAATAGTACACTAAGCTTAAAAAAGTTTTCCAAATATCTAACCTGATTTGAAATTTGGTGGATGCTGATTCTATCATTTCATTTCAAATCTTTAAAGAGTGCCCATTTTCGTCCTTTACACACACACAAAAATAAAATAAAACTACATATATGCATAATATATATTCCCTTTTATAAAATGTAAATCTCAAATTCTCCCTATGGAAAACCCTTTAGTTTTAGTGCCCAAAAAATTCAGTGTTGGAGCTAGATTCATGTTAATCCAAAAGGCATTGATGCTTGAAGTGCTAACTCAACATCAGTAGACGTAAATGAGATCAAAGTGACATATCCCATGCTCATGTTTTATTTGGAATCAAGAATTAATCGATTTGGATCTAATCCTATGATGTTGCTGCTGCTAGCTACTTGCTGACACAAATTTTATTTTCATATGTTGATTGTGAAACATTATTCTTTAGCCCCAATATATAATTCTAGTATCGATCCCAGCAACATTTTGACTTAGTTGCTGATGACATGATAATAATAGGGAGATTGTGATTTGTATGTAATACACAATTTTTTTTTTCTTTTCTTGTGAGCGTGATCGAATAATAGTCCATTCCTTTTATCATTCCAATTTCTCTATAATTACATAATGACTTTTGTAACAACATAGGGTAAATTCAAAATTGAATTTTAAATACAATATAAGATGTAACATGTTTTGTCGGTGGTACCAACATGCTTAAACATTATTGTTTCCACTATTTATAATAATATATGTATAAAGAATTGTTACCAAAGTACACTTGGGAATTAATATTTTATATTCAAAATTAGCGTAAATTAATCAGCAATCTCTTATTCTAGTGGTAAAAACATTGGTATGAGAGTTTGAGTTCAATTTCTAACAATTTTATCGGTACTCCTAATTATTAAAAAAATTAGTGTAAATTGAATAGTAAATTATTAAAAATGCAACTTTCATTCTAATATTGCAAAACTACTGATGTGCTAAAGACCTATTTAGCAATGAACTTGAAAACTTTTAAAATATTTTTGGATTTGAAAAATTCAAGTTTTCGTATTTTTGTAATACATGTTAGATTGAATTTTCAACTAATTTATATAAAATCTATAATTTTTATTTTTAACTATTTACATAATAAATGAAATCTAAATCCAAGTTCACAAGAAAAGAAATAAACCATTTATATACTAAAAAGAAAATTTAAGAAAAAAAACCATTATGTGTAATTGAATATTAGTTGAATATGGATGTCGTCATCGGAAGACATGTTGATATGGTGATAAGAATGGGGCCAGCCTACACAACTAATTAATTTTGGTTTAATAGAAGAAAAGGAGAGTTGTTTACTTTCAAAGCCGACGATGGCTAGAAAATAAAGAGTGGTGAAATAAGCCATTGTGCAAAGTAATTATAAGAGGGAAGGGCACTCAAGTGTTTTATGTGTACTTGTAGGGGGTCCATACCATATCTTAGTGCACTGACTTCAAATTGCTGAGATCAACCACAATCATTTAATTAATAAGCAAGATAATAGTGAAAGCATTAGCTTTGTGGGTAAAGTGGGGGGCAATGGCATCACAACAATGTCTTGTGTGGCTTACCTATTTATGTCTCGCTTGGGAAAAGAAATTCATTCTTCCAAACGTGCCTTCATCTCTATCTACTATTTTCCATAACCCCATCCCCATATATTATGGTGAAAATGGTAAAGCTATAGGAAGTAGCAATAAGTCTCAAAGATCATACTGCAGTTAGGCTGCTACCTCTATAAATTAAATAAGATAAGATAAGATGCCTTTTTCTAATCATCTTAAGATAGGCCTACAGATCTATAATAAGTATTAATTGGTGATGATTGTTACTAAAACTGGGGCATATCAATCATGCCCTAAGGATTAAAAAGGTGTAGGATTGTGTATTTGTTTAGTGTCAAAAACTGCAGTGGTATATTTTATGGATACGTAGAAAACTCAGATGCAAAATTAGCTGTACGTACCAACGACACAATTAATAGAGATTAGCTGGAAAGAAGCATATGATAAGGATTTTCTAAATAGAAAATTTTATATATTCACCACACAATATATATGTGAATCCTACAGTTTGCATATTGATTCACGGTTAAAAAAGAGTCAATGGCATGTGAACTGTTGAGTAAGTCAAAGAAAAAAAAACATTTGCTGTGATGATATGATGAATGAGGTTGGGTTTTGAACACCATTTAATGGGTATAAACCTTACAGATCACCACTGCCACGCCTGCAAGAATGGTTGACTCTAGTTGGACATTAAATGAAATGAAATTAGTTGAGTCACAGGAAATAGGTTAACCTGTGAAATTTGGTTGGACCAACAATTGCATTTGCACGAGCCCCCCCACCTTCCCCCCCCCCCCCCCCCCCAAATATTTCTCTATGCTAAACTCATCATTCTGACAATGATTTCGCATTGACTAACATTTTAGACACGTCAGAGTCATCACTAATAAATTATTCACAGATTATAGGTAAGATATTATTTTGACCAGTTAACTTCGCACTGCACCCATTGGCCTACATTTTTTTATTCAGGTATTCACTCACACCCTCTCTTCATTGGATTTCAGCTTCAGCTTCAACTATGAAGGTAGTGGTAAATAATTGAGCAAACAGATGGGGTCAGTGTACTGATGAAAGTAACCCAACATAAAAAATATGGTAATGGGATCTGTCTTCCGTACATCAGCTCTACTGTACAAGAATTCATATGACAAATGGAGTATTCCCTACTTTTCCGTTCCGTACCTTAGCAAGGCTGTGTTTATTACGTACCCTCCTAAGTTGAAACCTGGAAACTATTCATGCACACAACATTAAAACTATAATATATCAAACATACCGTTTAATATACGAAGCTAATTATTCAAACGTACCGTCTAAGGCTCAAATAAAAGGCAGAAATATTCAAACACAATTAATTAATGGACGATAGCTAATTAGCTAAACCTTGGGGGTTGGTGTGGTCTAATCAGCATTAATATTAAGTTTCCAAAAATTAAGCAAATGTAAATCTAGACAGGGTAATGTGTAATAAAAGTAGGAGTAATTGAAGCAGGTAGAGGAGGTGAGATCAGGTGGAAGATGAGTGGGATGGGGACCCATCGGACACCTTTTGGACACCTTTGGGAAATAGTCGAGGACAAAGAGGAATAATTGGTGCACTATCAAATAGTTGAAGGCCCCACCGAGCTGGACTGGCGTTCAACCACACCATCATCAAGCACTTTATGCTTTTGCTTGCCATCCTCTCCGCCTGGCAGGTCCCATTGCTCTCGGACCTTGGCGCTTCGCACTTGGCCTCACCTCTCTTTCGTTGTTTGGATGAATTCATAGCTAATCATCCAATATACACCGTACAGTGAGGGAGCGAGGGGGTCACCGCGCACTTAAACCTATGGGTCCCTTAATTATCGTGAACGACTGTAGCTGCTTTATTTACTTAAATTATTTTCCTTACCCTTCACCCCCAAGGTACATATTTGCAAAGACTTTCGCCTCTATCTACTATATTCAATGTCTTCACCTTAAGTTGCTTTACATGTACTCTTTGCTGCGGCATGATTGAGTCTTTTACAATTGATCATACTTTATTCACTTCATGATGTCAAGATATTTTCATTTTGCTAACAATTAAATCAAATCATTTGTGTTATTAAAATTTATAAATCTAATGGTCAGAAGATGCGTGTGAAAAATATCATCCTTTTCTAATACAAACAAAGCTTACATTAGCTTCTAAAATGAAAAACAAAAAAAAGGAAAAAGAAAAAGAAGAGATTTCACAAGGATTGAACCTTATGTAGTATATACTTGAACCCATGTACAGGTTGCCACTAAGTGAGTAGTTTATGGATAATATAATCTTAGCCAATGACAACACTTTTAACTCACATATAAGTTGCCATTAGATCAATAAATATTTGAAAAAATAAACAATTTTAATTTTAAAAAGTGATGATAATTCAACTTAACATACTTTGGAGCCCCACCGTTTGGTTAAGTAACTTGTTTGCAAAGTGGTGATATTTAGGATTGAGCAAAGAAATTAAGAAGATCGAAAAATCGATGTATTCGGTTTGGATTTTATATTATTCGGTTCAATTTTAAGTTGGTGTTATTATTCGAATCGCACAATTCAATTTAAGTTCAATTTTTCTACATTAAATCTATTTTATCCAGATCAAAACTAAATTTTACGTTTAAAACAATAGTCTATAATAAATTGACCATTCCAAACTCTATATAGACTAATTCATTTAACTCTATAATTATTATCATTATTATTATGAACAATAACAACTAGATATTGTTGGAACATTTTCAAATATTTATAGTGTTCCAATAACTATAAATGAATGGGTGTAATTAATCAAAAGATTATATTATTTGATTTTTTGAAAAATAATTATAACTATTTAAATAATATTATTTGAATAGTACTTATAATTAAGGCTCCGTTCGATAAGGGAAAATGTTTTCCGGAAAATATTTTCCTTATTTTACGGTGTTTGTTTGGCTGGAAAATGAAATCCTAAGGAAAACATTTTCCAAAACACGGGAAAATCCCTTCATAATTTCAGGAAAACGTCTTACCAATTTCTAAACAGTAAGACATTTTCCACAGCTTTCTCTTCACTCTCTCACCCTAAGGAAGAATTCCTCTTCTCTGCTGGTTCATCATCTCTGCCTCGGCTTCTCTGCTGATTCATTGAAGGTAAATTTCTACTTACATTCTTGTTTGCAAGCTCTAGGATTTAGGGGTTTCTGCATATTTGTATTCTACTCAAGCTTGGTTTGCAGTGAATGTGTGGGTTTCTATAAATTTTTGAAGCTGGATGTGTTAGGGATTTCTTTAAAAGCGAGGTTCATCGTTCCTTTTTATTTTTTACCAAATCCTTTCCCCTGACCTCTTAAATTAAAAACAAGAGATGAATTTACTGAGATTCCTCCAAAATTTGGGGTTTCTTGGGGAAAGTTGAAAAGGAAGGGAAGACCGATGCAGCTGATTACAAATATTACCTCTTTAAGCATCTCGTTTTTGAGATCCATCATAACAAGGATCGTGTCATTGAGATCACTGTTCGATCCGATCCCAGCGCGCCTTGTGGATCTCACGAAAATGAACCGATTGATGTGGATTTTATGTACATTGTTAAATGAAAGGAAACCAACACTCCTTTTGAGAAACGGATGGACAAGTACTCGCTATCTTCTTCCTTGCCACACCATTTAGAAATCCACTTTGGTTCTCAATCATCAACTCATGTGTCACCGTTTTGTTATTGATTGGTTTCTCGCCACCATTCTTATGCGAATCCTTAAGAATGATTTCATCAAGTATGAATGGTTTCCATCTGTTTTTTCATGCATGGAAAATTCCATATCTAATTCGATGTATAGTTGGTTTTGTTTCTTAATTCTGTATTCCTTATTTAATAAGTATGCACATGACGAGGAATCGGCAGATGACCGAGGAGAGTGCGGGTGGAAGTATATTCATGGTGATGTGTTTGAGATACCCCAAGCACAAGTCCTTGTTTTGCCGCCCTTGGTTCTGACACCCAGCTCTTCACTCTGTGAGTATCATCTTACATAGTTAATTGGCTCTTAGTTTTCAAGCAATCTGTAATTTATTGACTGTTATTCATTTACATCCTTTTCCGGTACAAGTTTCATTTTTATCCTTGCTTTAGTTGGGGTCTTTTATCCATATAACCGAGGAGCTCTTTTCACTGCTCTGGTTGTCATTTATGCCCTTACATCTGGCATTGCTGGGTACACTGCAGTTTCTTTCTATTGCCAGCTAGAAGGAACAAATTGGGTATGTAATTCCTGTCTTTCTTACTGTTTCCTGTATTACTCTGTTTCCTTCAAAGTTTTGATTTTTATCACCATTTCAATGCTTATGATTATGTTTTCCTCATACCCTTCTTGTTGATTTATTATCAATACATTATGTTTCATTTCGATTCAAGTAAGCCCTTTTATTTATCTGTTTCTGCTATTTTATTGCTGAATTGGAGGTCTAATATTATATGTTTAGCAGCCTATTCCAACTTAGGTGTAAGAGTTTAAATGAGATGCCATTGCTTTCTTGGTTTTTTACATGCATCTATCTTTCTTCTTTCTTGTTCATGCAAAATCTCTTGTTCAACTTGTTGAGTTTTCCAACTCTTTGGGCTTTGGTTAGTTAAGCTATCCATACTCTTGAGAAATGTTCATTGATATTTCCAAGTTCTTGCATTTCATTTACTCTCTGTTGTATTGTCATCTAATTTTTATTTTCATTCCTAATGAGTTGAGGCATAGTTCATATTTCAGAAAATTCTTTAATGCTTTAGATTTGAATTCTAAAAATAATGGATTTGAATTTGGAAAAAGAAATTTTCAAGTTTTGGAAGGTTGTTAAGGATGGACTTGCATTGCCATTGTTGATAGATCTCTCTTTTAAGATTGGATTGCCTCTTCCAGCTTGTTTCATGCGTCTCCCAGCTGACTTAAAGCTCCAGATTCTGGACTCATTGCCAGGCACCGATGTCGCAAGGATGGCATGCGTTTCAGTTGAAATGCGATATGTGGCTTCGAATAATGATCTATGGAGGAAGAAAGTTGAAGAGGCGTTTGGACATTGGTTATTTTGTACTAGACTGAAATCCTGGCTAGCTGCTGGTCACTCTTCCACTTGATCCAAATAGATATGGCGTTTTATGGTATCATATAAAGACCTGACATGTTTATGTATATAAGAACATTTGCATGTTTTTAGACCCTTTTTGATGCTTGTAAGTGCCATGACTTTAATACCAACTTCTTGTTGAGTGGTGCCAATGGCTATGTATTTTAACCAATCTTGACCATTTTACAATGAACTTATGTCTATGTTGAAAGTGGAGCATTGGCCATTATCTGCAACAATTTAGACCCTTTGCCTAAACTCTGAACCCATTGTCAATTTAGACTTTGATTGTTTTCATTTTATGACGATTAATAATGTAACTTAAAATTGAGTATTATTATATAATTTATTTATTTTATTTATTTATAAATAAATCATTGCAATATATGTAAAAATAATTTAAAATATAAAAATTTATTAATATGTATATAAAATGTATTAATATATGTAAAAATAGCTTTTTCGGAAAATATTTTCAGGAAAACTGCCAAACAACAGAAAATATTTTACACAGATTCATCCAAACACTAGAAAATATTTTCTGTAAATCATTTTCCAGAAAAGTAAATCATTTTCCAGAAATCATTTTCTGAAAAACATTTTACTGCCAAACAAACGGAGCCTAAATGAATAATTATGTGTTTATTTTAAAGACATTATTATTCAGAAAGACACCTATTGATGAAAGATGTCTCTATGAAAAGGCATGAAAATTCCTATAAATAGGAATGAGATTTCATTTGGAGATATACCAACAAATTCTAATATTCTTTCTTTCCTTCCTTCATTTTCTAATATTATTAGATTATTCTATAAAGTATTACTGCAGAAATCCTTTATAGAAATTGAGTTTCTTGTCATACATTACTCAGTGTGTAGTGGGCTATTCCCGTCAGTGCAAAACGCAAATAGTCATTGGCTTCATTGTAACCTCGAGGTTAATTTGCTTGGAACTTGTTTGCATACCAAAGATATGTGGGGGCGAATATAACCTTAAAGATAGTGGTTTGATACACGGCTTGGAGCCTTGTCCTATTTCTTTTTCTGTTCGAGTTTCATTCATGTGTTTGAGATTTCCCTCACCTGAGATTTGTACTAACAATTTTAAGGTTATAGTTAATGATGACTCCATAACTCATGAAAGTGGAACACTAAGGGAGTTGACTTCCAATTTTGTCAAACTTGATCGGTTTGATGGTGGCAATTTTCGACATGGCAGAAAAAGATGCACTTCCTATTATTAACTTTGAAGATTGCTTATGTTTTGGATACTCCAAGACCTGACGAGACTGAAAACGAATCTGTTGCTGCAACCCTAGAAAGACAAAAATGGGACAATGCTGATTACATGTGCATGGGCCACATATTGAATGGTTTATCTGATGGTTTGTTCAACACCTACCAAAATGAGGTCACCGTGTAACACCCCCTACCCGTATCCGTTGCCGAAATAAAGTACGAGGCATTACCGAGGAGTACGGAACACTTACAGACAATTTAAACTATTTATCACTCAAATAACGAAATTGATTATAAAAGTTTCTTTAACGGACCCTCGAGGTCCAAATCATGCATTAAGATCGAGTCGGGACTAAATCAGAATCGTATGAAATTTTTTTTGCAAAATCCTTAAGTTTATCTAATTTACAATGGTCCCATGCTCGTGTTGCTAGGCCGTGTGGTAAAGTTAATTTTCACAAATTAGGCTATTTTCCAAGCCATGTTTCTTACTCATTTGATCCTCATTCTTCACCCACATTTAATACATGTAAAAACCAATTTAAAATATTCAACCGAGCCGTATACTTAATACCATTTGTTAGTCGTACACTTCATATAAATAACAAGAAACGTATATGAGCTCAATTCTCATTAAATTTCTCATACATATAGACAATTTCACATTATGTAATCATATAACGTATAACAACCATATCTTAATATTTTAAATACATTTTCATAACAACTTGTCTTGATTTCATACTATTTTATATGTGAGCTTTACTCATCAAAGTATTTGAAATATCATCTTTATGCAAATAGTAACATGAGGTACATAATTCCATAATTATGAATGAACATATTTATCAAACATATTCCATGTTCATATATCATAGTCTCGTGTCTCTATATATCAATAACCATCATTTTCCTGTATTTCAGATAAATACTTGGAACCATACATAAGTATGCAATTCGCTATTTCTTCCTGTCAATCACAATTTCAAATGACAAATTCTTGTGAATACGCTCATCAATTTCATAATTCCATGTATTTACCGTTTTCCATATTTATCCCGTTGAATTCATCGGAATTTCGATGGATTTCCTGTAGGACACCTATAGTGTACAATCTTATTAACCGTCAATTCGTACTCATATATACATAAGTCCTTTTTAGAGAGCACACTCCCGTAAACCTCATTTCTTACAGCAAGATTACCAGTCTAGGCTAAATCCCCTGTAAGAGAGCACACTCTCGCGAACCTCATTTCTTATAGTAGGATTACCAGTCCAGGCTAAATCCCCTGTAAGAGAGCACACTTCCGCGAACCTCATTTCTTACAGCGGGATTACCAGTCCAGGCTAAATCCCCTATAATATAAATTCATAGAGTACTGTCGAGATTACCAGTCCAGGCTAAATCCCCTACAACGACAATTACTCTGTTGAGCTTGGATCTGAATTACCAGTCCAGGCTAAATTCAAACCCTAATTCGAATTACCCGTCTGGGCTAAATCTATTTTCCACATATTCTTCGGGAGGGCTATAGCAGGATAACTCGTCCGGGCTAGATCCTTTTCACACATATTCTCCGGAAGGGCTTATATCAGAATCACCTGTCCAGGCTAGATCCTTTTCACACATATTCTTCGGGAGGGCTTATATCAGGATCACCTGTCCAGGCTAGATCGTTTTCACACATATTCTTCGGGAGGGCTATAACGGGATAGGATCACCCGTTCGGGTTAGATCCTTTTTACCGTCAATTCTTTTTTAGAGATCCATCGAATTTTCCTTTCATTCAACCGAGACTTATTTTCCATTTTCATCAAGAATATCAAAACTTCATCAATTATCATACAATAAACATCCAAAACATATTCACATCAATAAAAATATGTTTCAAGCATTTAAGAATATAATTCAAGTTACACGAACTTACAATTAGATTTTTATACCATAACGATAATCTTAGTTTCATAATAAATATTTGAAATAAAACGTTATATCATTTCTAATTCAACGCTTATTGATTATAATTGGGCATGTGATCAATTTATGCATAAGTCATTCATATATTTTTCCTCCTCCTCTCCATCCACATCCTTAGTATAAATAATACACTTGTAAGTAACATTATCTATAATTTTTCACTATTTATTTATGTGAATATTCAAGCTGTCCATCCATGTCATAGTCACTAAATTATTTTTATCTTGAGCTACAGAACTCCAAATTAAGATCTGCTAATTTTCCCTAAAACTAGACTCACATATATTCTTACCATAAAATTTTTAGAATTTTTGGTTTAGTCAATAAGTACAGTTTTTTCTTTAAATTCGCCCCTGTTCTGCTGTCTGACAGTTCCGACCCTTCTTCACTAAAAATTAGTTATCTCCTCATACAGAATTTGAATGATGTTTCTGTTTATTTCTCTTGAAAATAGACTCGTTCAGAATTTCAAACATATAAATTTAAGCCCATAATTATTTTTTTCAAGTTTTTGATGATTTTCCAAAGTCAGAACAGGGAAACCCAAAATCATTCTGACATTGTCTCAAAAACCTATTATATCTCATGATTTAAAATTTCATTACTTACACCGTTTCTTTTATAAGAAACTAGACTCAATAAGCTTTAATTTAATATTTTATTCATCCTCTAATTCGATTTATAAAATTTTTTGTGATTTTTCGAAGTTAGACTACTGCTGTTGTCTAAAACTGTTTTAGTGCAAAGTGTTGATTTCTATTTTGCCCCAAATTTTACAGTTCATACAATTCAGTCCTTGTCCAATTAACCCCTAAATTGGGATATTTTTTCTCAATTAATACTTTATTCTATCATTTTAAAGTACTTCATAACCCTTGAAAATCAGAACTTTAGCATTAAACCTTAATTCCAAACTCTTTCACAATTAGATCTTAAAACCATTTTCCATCAATTTTACTTGATAAAATCATCATATATCAAAATTAAAGCTTCAATTCTATGTTTATTCATCATATGCTTCCAGAAATCATCCATATCAACTTTAAAAATTAGCCATAGAGTCAAAAACTAATGACATAGTAAGTTGGACTCAATTGTAAAAGTCCAAAAACATAGAAATTTCAAAGAGAAAGCAAGAATTAAACTTACATGAAGCTAGAGTATGAAAATGAAGAGGAATGAAGAGAATTATAGATATTTCAATTTGGTCCAATTTTTATTTAGCTAATTTTGGCAATTTCCAATTTTGCCCTTATTTCACCCATTTCCTGATTTTTCTCAGCTATTGCCGCCAAAAATATCTCCTTTGGGCTTATTTTCACTTTAGATCCTTCCTCATTTGTCAATTAAGCTATTTAATCATTCTAGCAACTTTTACACCTTTTTCAATTTAGTCTTTTTTATTTAATTAACCACCCAAACGTCAAAATTTTCTAACAAAATTTTAATACTACTTTATTGACATTCCTAAAATATTTATGACTCGATTTATAACACGGAGATCTCGATACCTCTTTTTCTCAATTTCTTGACCAAATAAATCTTTATAAAATACAATTTACTATTTCAAAAATCTTTTAAAAGCTACATTTGGCTCGTAAATATTAAATAATATAATCTATGAGTTCATTTGTCGGATTTGGTGGTCTCGAACCACTATTTCCGATATCATTGAAATTTGGGCTATTACACACCGTTAAAGAATTATGGGACAAATTGGAGACAAAATACATGACCGAAGATGTTACAAGTAAGAAATTTCTTGTCAGTCTTTTCAATAATTATCAAATGGTTTATGGACGTTCTGTTATGGAACAATTCCATGATATTGAAAAGATGCTGAATCAATTCAAGCAATATGATATGAAATGGATGAAATGATTGTTTTATTCTCCATTATAGACAAACTTCCTTCATATTGGAAAGATTTTAAAAGAAGTCTAAAACATAAGAAAGAGGAAATATCTCTTGAGGCTTTGGCAAATCATCTTCGTATTGAAGAAGAATATCAAAAGCAAGATCAAAATCTAAATTCTGAAAATGCCAAAGTGCATGTTAGGAGGAAGTACAGACTACTAAACCATTGAAGAGAAAGTTCAAACAGACTGATAGAGCACCTAAGTTTAAAAATAAAAAAAAGGTCTCATGCTATCATTGTGGTAAGCCGGGATATTTCAAGAATGAATGTCGATTTTTAAAGAAGAAATCATTTTCTAAGGCTGATAATAACGAAAAGTTTATTGCAATGATATCTGAAATTAATATGGCATAAGATGATAATACATGGTGGATTGATATTGGAGCAACCAAACCTTCACAAAGTTCACACAATGTGAAAATGACAATGTCTTGTACATGGGAAATTCTTTCATCACAGCAATCAAAGGCAAAGGATCTGTTGAACTACAATTCACTTCTGGAAAGATTTTAACCTTAAATGATGTATATTATGTACTAGAAGTTAGAAAGAATTTAGTGTCTGGAAGTCTATTAAATAAGTTTGGTTTCAAACTTGTTTTTGAGGTAGATAAGTTTATTTTGTCTAAAGGAGGAATTTTTGTAGGGAAGGGGTATATGTATGAAAGTATGTTCAAACTAAATATTATTAATAAGAATAAAAATACTATTTCTGCTTATATGGTTGAATCTTTTTGTTTATGGCATTATAGATTAGGTCATTTGGATTATAGAAAATTGAATGACATGTATAAGTTAGATTTAATTCCTGTTTTTAATAATAATATTGAAAAATGCAATCATGTATGTTGACTAAAATTACAAGAAACCCTTTCCTCAAGGTTAAAAGAAAAATAAAATTACTTGATTTGATACATAGTGATTTATGTGACATGCATAATACTCCTACATTAGGTGGAAAGAAATATTTTGTTATTTTTATTGATGATTGTTCTAGATATTGTTATGTATATTTATTGCATTCAAAAGATGAAGCGCTTGATAAATTTAAAGTTTATAAATCTGAAGTTGAACTTCAGTGTGAATCATCTATCAAGTTCTTAAGATCGGATAGAGGTGGAGAATACTATAATCCAAGTTATTTTGAATCCACTGGGATTGTCCATCAAGTTTCAGCCCCTTACACACCACAACAAAATGGTGTAGCTGAAAGGAAAAATAGAGTATTGACTGAAATGGTAAATTCAATGTTATCATATTCAGGTCTTGGACAAGATTTTTGGGGAGAAGCTGTTCTAACAGCTTGTCATATATTTAATAGAGTTCCTAATAAGGAAACTAAAATAACCCCTTATGAACAATGGAAGAAAAGGAAACCAAACCTTAATTATTTGAAGGTTTGGGGTTGTAGAGCTATTGTCAAAGTTTCAACACCTCAACGTAAAAAGTTAGGTGAAAGAGGAATTGAATGCATATTTATAGGATATGCACATAATAGCAAGGCATCTAGGTTCATGGTAATTGAACCAAATGATTTAATTTTAATTAATACTTTTATTGAATCAAGAGATGTTATTTTTGATGAAAATAGATTTAATTCTATATTAAGACAATTACAGCCACAACAATTGGTTCATTCTTCAAATGAGAATGAGATTCCATTGGAACAAATTGATAATAATGATGAATCTTGTCAAGAATTAAGAAGAAGAGGATTAAAAAAGTTAAAGATTTTGAACCAGATTTCATTATGTTTCTGATCGTATGTCTTCGAGTTTTAAAATTTATAAAGAGAATGATCGAACCTGGAAACTAACTCTGACAACGATTAAAGGCAAGTGTACCTATCGAACAGTAGTGTAGCTTAGGCAAGACCGGATTGTTGAACCCAAAGGAACTAAAAGTACTAATACTAACTTTCTTTTTATTATCTAGCCTAAAATAAAGTGAAGTTATTTTAATCTAATCTAAATTAACTACTACTAAGCTAAAGTCGCAAAGACAAAAAGAATGAATTGGGAAATAACTTGAGGAAAAACTCAGTTAATCAAGACGATACCCTTAGGAAGAATCCACCTAGACTTCACTTGTTATCTAACACTGAACCAGACGATTTATTCACTTGATTTGATCCGTAAGACTCCCTAATTTATATTAAACCCTCTCTCGAAGCGAAAAACGTCTAACCCTAGGTTGATTAATTGAAATCTCTTTTTAATTAAAACTCCTAAAATCGCATTAACTCGATCTATGGACTCCCATATTAGGTTTCAGCCTAATCCGGCAAAATCTCGTCACCCTATCTCTAGGCGTGCGATCAACTCCGCTTAACTATGCTAGATCTACTCTTAAGTAGGGACTTTTGCTCCACCACCTAAGCACATCATACTTGAATCAATATCCTGGAAATATTAACACAAGGATTAAGTACATATAATTAAGAACAAATCAAGTATTTATCATATAGTTCAGAAAACAATAACAAGATTCATCTAGGTTTCATCCCCTTCAGGTATCTGAAGGGTTTATTTCATAACTATAAAAGAAAACATCTTAGAAGAAAAGATAAAACAAAACATAAGAAATCCCTAAAACTCCCTTAAGGAATTAAAAGAGAGATCCGCCGTCTTGAGTAGAATTTCGGCTTCTTGAGATGGATCAACTGGCTATCTTCGAGTGATTCCCACAAATCTGCCCTTTTCGGCTTGGCTCCTTGGCCTAGCTAACATACGACAAAAGCCCCCGCGAGGAAGGCCTGTAGAACTCCCTTTTAAGTTGCCCCCTTGGGTGTTTATATAGACTTTGAGATGCCTCACTTGGCCCCTAAGTATCCTAATTCAAGTAGAATTCCTACTAGGGTGTTTGAATAGGCTTTGGAATGTGTTTCTTTGCCTCTAAGTATCCAAATCCTAGTAAAACTCCTCTTGGCCGCTGCAGGGACATGCCCATGGCACATGCTCGTGTAAGTCGTGGCCAGGCCGTGTTCGACACTGTTTAATGAGGCACGGCCGTGTGGCTTGGCCCAGGCCATGTGGATTTCATGATATGGCTTATTTACTCTGTTTTGGGCCCGTTTTCTGTTCTTTTCATCCTCTGGTGCTCTCCTGGGTATAAAACATGAAAAATAAAGGATTAAGAGCACCAAATTACACAATTCAAGGCTTAAATTATCCAAAAGCATGCTATATGTTGGCCTAAAATATGTTACTTTTACGGTTTATCAGTTTCTTATAGAAGGAAAATGTGAAAGTATATGCAATAAGATATGTTATTGTTATAATATGGAATCTGATCCTATTGCATTTGAAGAGGCAATGAAATCTCAAGACTCTGCTTTTTGGAAAGAAGCAATAAATGATAAGATAGATTCAATAATGGGAAATCAAACTTGGATCTTAATTGATATTCCACCGGGTCCCAAACCAATAGGTTGTAAATGGATCTTCAAAAAGAAAATGAATGTCGATGGAACCATTGATAAGTTTAAAGTAAGGTTGGTAGGCAAAGGTTTTACACAAAAATAAGGTATTGATTACTTTGATACCTATGCTCAGTAGCAAGAATTGCTACAATTAAACTCTTAATATCACTTAGCTCTATATATAATTTGGTTGTTCATCAATGGATGTTAAAACTGCATTTTTATATGGTGAATTGGAATAGGAAGTGTACATGGAATAACCGGAAGGATTTGTTATTCCAGGACAAGAGCATAAGGTATGTAAGCTTGTTAAATCTTTATATGGACTTAAACAAGCACCAAAACAATGGCACCAAAAGTTTGACAATGTTGTTTTAGCTAATGGCTATAAAATAAATGAATCCGATAAGTGTATATATAGCAAATTTAAAAATTGAAAAGGTGTCATAATTTGCTTATATGTAGATGACATGCTCATTTTTTGCACGGATTTGGAACAAATAGAAAACACAAAGAAATTCTTGTCAAACAACTTTTCTATGAAGGATATGGGTGTAGCAGATGTTATTCTTAGGATTAAAATAACCCGAGATGAAAGCACTATAGCTTTATCACAATCACATTACATTGAAAAGGTGCTTAAAAAGTTTGATCTTTTCAACTATATACCAGCATCTACACCCATGGATCCTCAAATAAAATTAGTATCTAATGCTGGTAGGAAAATTGATCAATTGAAATATGTAAGTCTAATTGGTTGTCTTATGTACATAATGACTTGTACAAGACCAGATATTGCATATGTTGTTGGGAAATTGAGTAGGTACAACAGTAATCCAAGTAGTTTGCATTGGCAAGCTTTGAATAGAGTACTTAGGTACTTAAAGAAAACTATTAACTATGGATTGTGTTATAATGGATATTCTCCAGTTTTAGAAGGGTATTCGGATGCTAGTTGGATCACAAGTTTAGAAGATCATGCATCTACTAGTGGAAGGATCTTCATTCCTGGTGGAGGAGCCATTTTTGGGGTTCCAAGAAACAAACCACCATGGCAGCAAAAATTATTACATTAGCCGATGCATCTAAAGAAGCAGAATGGTTAAGAAATTTGCTTTATGATGTACCTTTATGACCTATACCTATTTCTATCTGTTGTGATAGTGAGGCTACTCTAGCAAAGGCATATAGCCAATTGTATAATGGAAAGTCTAGACACATTGGATTAAGACATAGTTATGTCCGATAATTAATCTCTGATGGAGTGATCACTATTAATTATGTGAGGTCAAGTGAAAATTTGGCGGATCCTTTGACAAAAAGTCTTGCTAGAGATGCAATAAAAAGGACCTCAAAAGGGATGGGACTCAAGCCCATTAATTAGAGTCATCCATGATGGAAACTCGACTCAGCACTTGGTATAACTTCAAGTCTTGAGTTCAATGAGACAAAGTACATCATTAGTATGTGACTGTTAGCACTATAAATAAATCCATCCTAAGATTAAAATGCTAAGTACCAGTAATGATAAGGGAAGGGTGAGTAATGTACTCTTAATGGACCTATAACATAAATATGTTAGAGTGTTATAATTACGGGAACACTTTTGATGGGATCTATCTATGTGAGTGGAAGTATGGCCGCTTTTAGGAGCTCAAAGGCTTGGCTCTGACAGCACTCATGAAAAGAGGACACAGACACATGGCCATAATAATGTCCTTAGGTGCTATGCATTGACCGATGTTGAAATCATTGTGTGAGATGCGTTCGGTTAATCAAATGAAATAGTTGGTTCAAAGCTTAGTCTACCATCAATTTCGATTAACTTTAACATGTTTTCACTAAGTGAAGGTTCAATCGCAAGATACCTTCATTTATGCAAATTGATTTCCAAGAATATCAATATCTAAAATATTTTGAAAACGGGGGGAGATTGTTGAAATATTTTTAAATTTTTATAGTGTTCCAATAACTATAAATGAAAGGGTGTAATTAATTAAAAGATTATATTATTTGATTTTTTGAAAAAGAATTATAACTATTTAAATAATATTATTTGAATAGTTTTAATTAAATGAATAATTATGTGTTTATTTTAAAGACATTATTATTCAGAAAGATACCTATTGATGAAAGATGTCTCTATAAAGAGACATGAAAATTCCTTTAAATAGGAATGAGATTTCATTTGGAGATATACCAATAAATTCTAATATTCTTTCTTTCCTTCCTTCATTTTCTAATATTATTAGATTATTCTATAAAGTATTACTGCAGAAATCCTTTATAGAAATTGAGTTTCTTGTCATACATTGCTCAGTATGTAGTGGGTTATTCTCGTCAGTGCAAAACGCAAATAGTCATTGGCTTCATTGTATCCTCGAGGTTAATTTGCTTGGAACTCGTTTGCACACCAAAAATAGGTAGGGGCAAATATAACCTTAAAGATAGTGGTTTGATACACGTACACGCCTTGGAGTCTTGTCCTATTTCTTCTTCTGTTCAAGTTTCGTTCGTGTGTTCGAGATTTTCCTCACCAGAAATTTGTATTAACAGATATGATTATACAAGAAGATAAAGTTATGGAAATATTTCATAAAAAAGTTATAAAACTGTAATTTCATATTAAAGTAAGTGAACCATAATTCTAATTTTAGGAAAATAATTTGTTAAACATTATAATATTTTATTTATAAAAAATTACTTTTCACAATTAATCAATTATATGACATATGTAATCATTCAGTTATAACTAATTTAAAAATGACACAAAAACATTAGGTATATTGATGATTTATATATTAACTTTCTTTTTAACCAACTTTGAATGATTTATCAACTTAATAGCTTAACTTAAAATGATTTTTTAAAGTTTTATTGATGATTATGATATTAATTTAATTATTTAATTCACTTTATAAATGTAAATGAATTTAGAGAACATATAATGATTGTTGTGAAAAAAATCAAGAATAACAATATTAATTCTTTTTGGACCCAAAACAATGTGATATATTTTTTTTTACAAAACCTAAATTTAGTAAAAACTGCCAAATCAAATCGAAATTACTAGTTTCGAATATTTCAATTTTTATTTTAAACGATTTCAATTTTGATTTCGAAAAACGATTCAATTCAATTTTTGTCCAAAAATTGAACCAAACTGAATACACCCCTGATGATATCCTGGATCTCTTTCGCTTTAGCTTGTTTTTGTCCCCTTCTTCTTTGAATGGGACAATAATGCGGTCATAAACATTTTGCTTTTCTTTTCTTTCCTGTACAAAAATCTGCCATAGACCCCGCTTCAAGTCATACTCAAAATTTGGGTTGTTTATGTACATTTTCTTTTTTCTTCATCAAGTTTATCTCAAAGTGGTATTTATGTTATAATAGACGTCGATAATAGTAGTAGAACTATCGTAAAGTAATAAGAAAAAAATAAATAAGAACATATAGATTTTACGTGGAACTCTTTTGAAGAAAAATTACATTTTACTAATATTAAAAAGGGTTAAAAAACTCTGTTCTAATTAAAGTCAAATAGAAAAGTTTCACCCTCACATATCCTCTCATTTTACTACTATATTTATTTTTTCAACAAGTGACATCTCTTATATCATCTATAATAATACAAACACCTAAAACAATGATAGATTTAACAATATTCTCACCCTAATTTTTTTTATTATGGGACAAATATATAATACATGTTCCAACAAAACACTTGTAATGATTAGTCTTCTATTTAATCATATCATTACATAAAAAAAATGCTCTCCCTATCTACACTTGTCTGCAACTATTTTGATGCTTTGTGTTTTTTTTTTTTTAAGCACTTAATCAATAGTTATTCGCTTCTTTTCGCCCTAAGCCACTTGAGCATGAAAAAATGCGCCCTAGCTTTTTCTTATTCTTGATTGAATTTTGATGATGTCACCTTTCTTTTGGACAACTTTGTAATATAATCAGATTCCACTTTTGTACTTAATCCCTTTCTCCCTTTATTAACCATAATCTTTGTTATCTTTAAAATAATAATATTCCCAATCGTAATTAGTGGCTAGCTGTACCACCATTTTTAAAAGGTCAATGCCAATGTACCACCAAAATACTACTGTATATATACATCATGTTATACATCACATGATAAGCATGGATTTACTCCTAACACTATACACACTTATATAAAGACTGTAATATATATATCATATTAAAGATCACATGAATAAGCATGGAGTTACTCCTAACACTATATACACATATACACAGACTGTATCCAGATCATTTGTTTACAGGTGATATATGTCGCCAGTGATGCACAAAAAATCTGCAGATTTTGGTGTAAAAAAGTTGCAGAATCATGATTATTTGTGAAAGATGCGTTGCTATCCCAATGAGATAATCAGTTTTAGGTAACCAAATTCAAGCTACTACTATAGATTGGTAGCTGACTGAATTCAGTTAATCAGTACATTATTTTTCCTTATACATCGTATATAACTAAGCATCTTGGCTATTGTTCAAATTCTTTTTCCCTTTGCCACAAAATATAGGGCAGCTAAGAGTGATAAGCTGAATATATTAGTTCCCAATGTAGAAATTCATATCATCATCATCAACTGCTTTCTAAGGTTCTGATGCTTAAACTAATCACATCCCATTTTCGTGTCTTAAAGTAATCAGCAAGATAAGAAATGATGGTAAGATGGTACTAATGAAGTACTCATTAAAACTTTAAAAAGAAAGGGGGGGGGGGGAGGGAACAGTATTATATCATATCTCATTATATCTTAGGAATTTTCTTTTATGAAGTTAAATATATTTTATTAAATTAGACAATGGTTAAAGTAGTGGATAGGGCACTTTGTACTGGGCCATATGCATTAATTCATCACTTTCAATCAAAGGATAGCGTCCAAACCAATCTATTAAACTTCAAGACTTTTGGCTCGGTGTTGGAATCTTTTGTCACAACACAATATGGAGGAAAAATGAATAAATTAAAAGGGTCGAACATGGGTGGCCTTTCGCTGCCTGCAGCCTACCCACTTGAATGGGATCTATGGCGTAGTTTCGCCAAGCTCCCACATATATTTGTAATATCCCTTTCTTTTATGCATATTTGGGGTGTGCCCTCTAGTTTTTTTATTTTATAAGTCAAAACATGATTGTTGATAGGTTAATTCCCAATAGTGTAACCAAATAGAAAAGGAAGCTATATGCAGAGATGTATGTGTTGCTTTCATGGCAGGTTCATGTGAAGTTAAAAAGATTTGACTTTATGGCATGGAGATCGAATCTCTTGGAAGGGAAATGACGTAGGAATTGTGCATTCTTCACTCTTGGCATATTTCTTTATTCTTTTGTCACACAGATTTCTTAAATTTAGTTTTGGTTTGACATGTGTATAGGCATGAAGCACTGGATTCTTTACTCATCACCTGTTGCTGCTTAGTGTCTATAACAATATGCTTTTATCTCGTTTTCTCTATTTATTTCTGACAATATATATAATGGTAGGCCACTTCAAGTTTATGTCTATTGTTTCGACACGTCTTCCATGCATCCAACACACAACCTGGAATCTTATAACTACAGTATTCTTAGTGATGCAGCTTGCCATTGCCTTGAGGCCCATTTCTTTGTCTAAAAAACAACCGCAATAGCAGAAGCCCATTATTGAAGCCATTTTGGATCCCTAACGTAGCCCAAAATTTAGACCCAAATTTATCACGAAAAAACTGGTTCATCAAGGCGTGCTTCAGGGTCGCCCCAGTCATACCCAAACCTAACCCTGAAAATACTTACTAATTTTAGGCTGAAAAAAAGGAGCCACATATACTACCCTACCTGCGGTTACGGTACACGCCATGTGTACTTCCCCTGTCGTGCGTGCCTGAGTTTTGTCAGACTATTTACTTTCTTCTGCTCTAGTAAGTTCATATTCTTTCTTTCGTATTTGTTACGGGTAGATTCTTCAACGACATATTCGAATTCAATCATTCATTAAACTTGCCTTGTTTCTGTTGGGAGTGAGTCTTTGTATGTTGCTTTCAGGTGCGAAAAGATTTGTTTATATCTCCGCTGCTGATTTTGGCTTGGCAGGCTATTTACTTAAAAGGATACCTTTCTGTTTGCTTTATCTGTTTTGTATATCGTTATTGTCTGATTTTAATATTTGATTCTTAGCATTCTGCTCGAAAAGTGGTAGATTAGCATATACATTGAAAACATTTATTTTGGTAAGCAATGGAACATATGGCTCAAGAAGTCTTGTGGTTCATTAGCTGATTAGTATTCTCTTTTTCTTGTCCTGTTTGGCGCAGAGAGCTGCTCACCAAATTTCCATTCGGAGATGGGTTTTGTGATTTACTTGCTGTAATTTGTGCAAATATTCTGCACTTGACTTCCGCATTGCTTCTTATTTCCTTATTGCTAATGGTAAGCTTGCTAAGTAATAACATGAAACTATCACCATCTAGTAGTTATGGTTCTTTACATCACTTAAAGATTTTGCGTTTCTTATTGCAGGAGATTTTGAGGCATGGCTTCATTCATGGACCGCACTGTTGGAAGCATGATGTTACCTCTAGGCGTTATTTGTTCACCACTGTAATGGTAAATCCATGTGGTTTTAAATTTCTTTTTCTTCTGCATGTAATCTTCACTTGATCTGTTCCCTCACCTAAACCAGCAAAAAGGTTGGGTCCAATGATGCATCCCAGTTTATAGGGAGTTGGTGAGAATAGTCGGCATTTGATGCATGATGAAATATGCCTAGGTGTAATGGTTCGTGGAAAATTTTCTCACAAGTCATCGACTAAGATCACTTGTATCTCTGCAGGTTCTTCAACATGCAAAACCATTGAACCAGCTACCACTAGTTCGACCTTTGTTCTCTCCTCCCGTTAATGTATATTACTGTTGCCAAGGTTGCAGTGAGAGCAGCAACTTATCCAGTTTTCCCCCCAGGCATCGTAGGTGTCAATGGAATACAACAATTTAGCCAGCAAAGGTCAAGATAGATCAGTTGAACTTTGAGTTTTGCGTTGTTTCCTATTGTTTCCGTCATGGAAAATATTGCTCGAGACACTCTTTCAGTTTTTGGAAAGTTACAGGCTTTGAAATAAACGAGTCCATGCCATTTGCAGAACACTCATCAGCACTCTCCGACAATGCATTTGCTGTCATCTGCATTTATGCGTAACATATTTTTGTCAGCGTGTGCATAACATGAAGACTATCTGCTGGGATAATATGAGCTTAAGCTTGATTATTAAGAGGCAGTTAAAGTGATGAACTCACTGCAATTATGGGGATACGCTTTGGAGGCGTACAATCTGGTTGTAATGAATCAGAAGATGGTGAAGGCTTCTCTATCCCAGCCTTTGCTGCTTCATCCCAATTACCAGTTTCCTCAAAGGAACGAATCAATCTCGTTGTTTGAAGGCCATCCATGACCGGCATGCACACATCCTGCAAGATAAAATTCGTAAATGGTTGCTAATAAACTCCAAGTTTTTCAGAACTCGAATGCAGACGTAAAACTTGAGCAGATTTAAACCCTGTAGAAAGCAACTCTTATATGCAGTTGGGAAGGAAAGAGAGGAAGGAATTACCATCAAGACAATATCATAACTATGGTACTGAATTGCACGGACAGCTTCTACACCATTGTTCACAACATCTATTGTGTGGCCTAACTGCTTCATCATTGACCGCGTCACCATTACATTAATTTTATTATCTTCCACCAGGAGGATCTTTGGCTTTGAGATAGAATTTGATGCTTCTTGGCTGCTGTTTAATGTGGACTGAAAACCGCTGTCAGATCTCCCCTGCCTCTCCGCTGGTAGCTGGGGCTCAGTTATCTTCACTTTCACATCCACCTCTCTGCTTGTCTCTGAGCAACTTGACACATCTCTGGTAGAAACTTTGTTCTCAGCATTTACAACATTGTGATGATGCTCGTCTCTGCAAATTGCACTTTCATTATCGTGGTCTGGGCTGTGACTAAATGAACTTTCAGGCTCAGGTGATATCTCTAATGCTTCAGCAACAGAACAAGCATCCTCAACTAAATCCATCTCCTTTGTTTGACCATTACTCGTGGGAAATGAATAGCAATTCTCTGAGAACCCATTAATTTTATGCGAATTTACATAGCCAATATTATGTGCTAATAAATTTTGGGTTCTGCTAGATCCATTAGAAGAAAATAGGGAACCCAAAGTACGTGGCTGGAATTGGAAAAAGCCAGCTGTTGCATCATCATCCGTAGCACCATGATCATCCATATCTGAGAGGTCGTCATCCGGGTCATCAGAATGATCACATGATAGAGAAACCTTGTAAGGTAAGATAAACGTAAATGTAGAACCGCAATGCACTTGGCTAGACACAGTAAGACGGCCGCCCATTAACTCAACCTGTAGCGAAGGCAAGGAATGTTAGGACTTAGTTTTGTACCAGCAAGAGTATCAATCAAATCTCTGCAAAAATCAACAACTTAATCTTTCAAGTAAAAATGAAAATATGCTTAAAATATATAGATTTACAAACTTCCCAACTTTTCAATGATCTGGAATTTAGCATTGTTGAGAGTAATGAGCTGTAAGTAAACACTGCAGATATTTTGGCATGTGAAGAGCAACAGTGTCTTAAAAAGGAACTAGAAGATGTTGAAAACTCTGAAAGAATCTATTTATATTCTAATATCAAATTATATGCTTTTCTTAACTACAAAACTAGGATAGTTAGTTAAACTAGACCTACTGAGATTTATATCATAATTATCTGATTTGCTAAACTGTTTCTTTAAGCAGAAGCAAGAAGAGGGAAGGCAAATTGTATCAATTGTGGCGGGGGAAAAACATTATTGTTGATGGAAGGAAGAATTCACCAGCTGTTTACATATTGCGAGGCCCAGTCCTGTCCCACCGTACTTACGGGCATGATCGGCACTGACTTGCATGTACTTCTTAAAAAGTGTGGGTAAAGCATTTTCTGTCACAGACACAGGAGAATGTATCAAGTTCTAACAAAACCTCTGATTTCTTGTGATAATGCAAATGATTAAAGACAAGCATATTCATATACCAGGTATGCCAATTCCAGTGTCATATACATCACAGCGAATCCAAACTGTTGTTTCAGGTAATTCTGCTTGCTCCTCGGTTACATCTATTGTTCCATGTGTTACTGGAGTACCGCGTTCACTTTGTGAACGGTCTTGGCAAGAACCTTCGTGTTTCTTACCATGAAATCCTCTCTGATCACTGCTAGTTTGAGACGTTGATGTACATGTCTCCTCTTTCGGTACGTTAGTTGTGGATTGATTAGCAGTTGATTCAGCAGACCCGTTCTGAGATCCTTCTTTTGCAAAAGGCGGCTCTGGGACTACATAAAGTTTTACTCCTACCTTTCCTTCATGTGTAAACTTGATCGCATTGCTGAAGAGAAAGAAAGATTGTTCACATAACATGCAAGAAATGAAAGTAATGGATACTAATCATTCAGGAAGATTTTCTCAGCATAGTTGTCAGAACCATTCATTTCCTAATGACAAAAAAAAAAAAAAAACTAAGTCCATAGTTGCTGGAACACATGACATTTAATTCTCTAAACAATCAGTTACACACAATGTTTTCATGATAATCTATAGGAAAGTTGAAACATGTGTTTCTAAAGTTCAATACCTGATCAAGTTGGTGAGAATTTGTCGAATTCTTAGCACATCTCCTATGACCTGAAATCAATGCATAAAGCTCCACAAAATGGGGGAGGATGAAAAAAGGAATTTATTTTTTTTAAATAAAATACTCGAAGGAAATGTGTCACAAGACTCTTACCTCAACAGGAACATCATCTGCTACATTTCCTTCCAACGTAAGAATCTTCCGCAATGATGCTGCAGCTGTCTGGAGAACATGCTTTACAACCTCTCTCGGTCGGAATTTTGTAGCCTCCAACTTCATGACACCTAAAGAAAGAGAGAAAAGAAGATACTTAGAAATTCTGATATATGAGAAAAATAAAATTCCATGATGGAGGGCATCGAATATTGAGATAAAAAAAAAAAGTACGATGTGATTGTGAATCAGAAGTACAACTTTCTAAACATGAACTGCAAATATCACACTTTAAGACCAGATCTCTCACACTTGTTGCTATATATGGTACTACACTGTTCAACTTGTGATTCATATGTGGAGCAAAATAATGAGATTTAAGAATTTAATATACACAATTGAATATTTAAAAAAAAACACGAGAATGAGATTTTCATGCAATTTTGGAGTAAAATACAAACCTGATTCAACCTTGGAAAGATCAAGGATGTCATTTATAAGTTGAAGGACCAAATCTCCTGAAGATATCATAACATCTAACAATTGTCTTTGCTCTCGGTCAAGTTTCGTTGTGGCCAAGATCTCTGCCATGCTAACAACCCCAGATAGAGGAGATCTTATCTCATGAGACATGGTTGCCAGCATTTGTTTTGCACGCATTGTCTCCTCTAGAGAAAGTGTAAAAAGAAGGCAAAGCAGAGTTAAAGGTATAGCAAAAGAGTAATTCACAAATATTCAGTTGTCACTTAGTTGATGAACCTGTTATGTGTATGGTTCTGTTGAGTTCTGTTTCCTTTGCCTTTTGTACAGCAATCTCCTCTCGTATCTTTATCATCCTTTCCCTTTTCCGTACCTATACAATCAGAAACATAAATACGCATTTTTCTCCATTTCAATTAATAGCTTAAACAACCAATATGAACAAACAGAATGTACCTGATCTGTTATATCCATGCCCATGTAATTTATACCAATAGTCTCCCCTGCCTTGCTAAAAACAGGTTCCACATATATCAAGAACGTCTTCGACCCAAATAGTTCTGTCTCAAATGTGATTTCTCTTTTTGCAGGCAATCCTTTATCCATCACTTCTTTTTTAAAATCCTGAGACTCCTTAACACCAGATCCAGTAAAAATTTCCACATCTGTTTTTCCTAAAATGTCCTGAAATGAGAACACGTTATAGTTCTTATGCCACTCACTGTAAATAAAAGGGACTGCAGAAGGTGAGGAAGTTACAATCAAAAACTATATTACGACAACAATCGTGCTCACAACCAATACTTCAACAAAAGATTATCAAACCTTGAATAAGAACTTCTGGTGCAATAAATTACCTCCTCTTGTAAACTTGGAAAATGGTTATAAATAAAGCGATACCGCAGCTCTTTATCCTGGTTGATCAAACAACAAGTTTCATTAGTTGAAAGATTATACTATGTCTCCTCATGCTTCAGCTAATTTTGGAAACTTTAATTGATGATATCTCATCTACTGAAAAGATAAACTATTTAACAGCTTTTAAATTGACATTACTCAAAAGCTTAAAGCAATGAATTATGTGCATGGGATAAAGTTTAATTGTGAGGCAGCTTCTTATATCACTACATTTTTCTTGATTACCTGATGCCCAAACACAACGGGTGCAGTTTGAAGTACAAAATGTAAGAAATTATCTGCTCTTTTAAGAACTTGGGACAACTCTTCTACTGGTGAAGACTGTTTTTCCAGATTTTTTATGCTTTCCTGCAACTTTTCCATGAGTAGCTGCTCTCTCTGCATGCTTGCTTCCAACATTTTCTCCAAGTGCGCGGCTCGCTGTTTCCAGTATATGACAGTATCATACTCGGCATCAATTTCAACTCTTTTACTTGGAACCATAATATTATTTTTCCTCCGAGGAACTTCTTGCCATATATCATAAATGCCATCCAGTATGGAAATCGGGCGTTTATCACCTCCGTACCTTTCCTCGAAACTATGTTCCTCCAATATCTCTAATTTCTTGAGCTCAGATTCCTGTCTTTGTCTGCTTAAATTGTCAAGTTCTTCTCTAAGAAGACGAACAGCATTCGCTTGCTTATATTCCCAGTGTTTTACAAGGTATGCTAACTGAGACGAGCCCTTGTCTGTATAATTAGTTAGCTCTATAAGATGTTGGAAATCAACTATGGTTGGCTCCCCCACAATTGTTACCTCTTCCAACATATCTTGGTCACCTCTTGGGTTTTCTACATTAAACTGCTTCCCAGCTTCATGTTCAATATCTTCAGGCCACATTGAAGAAAGGACTTCGACGTCCATGTACTCAATTGGATCGGTCTCCATCTTACAAACCATGGAAATCAGTTAATTACAACCTGTTTGAACTGTTGAGAACATAAATTAACATCAATAGATCACCAATCTATGCTTCTCGTATGTCTCTATAAATCATCTTTTAATCAGAGCAGATCCTGCAACATAAAATATCGAGCTTGAGCCTTCAACATAAAGTCAATAAACCATTGATTCTAAGATTTGTCCAGCTTTACTACTTCATTTCAAGTCAAATTTTATTTGAAAGCGAATTAAATGACAAAGATGTGTAGCTCTCGGGACAGAAAATTGTAGAAAACCAGGGCAACCAGAGAAAGAAAATAATAGATATGTTGACTGAGGTGGAAAAACAGCGATTGGAGACGAAATAAACGGTAGAAATCTCTTTATTCGACGGAAATATAAATTCCAAAAGTTGATAGAATTTTATATATTAAAAAGATGAAAAGAAAAGCTTTGAAAGTTTCAAGGGAAAGGAATCAGAGATTCAAAGCCATGTTGGGGTGCAGAAGCTAAATTTCGCTAAACATTTTGATCATTGATTGTTAGCAACAGCTCACATTCTAAACCAGAAGTAAAAGGAAAGTCATTGGAATTCAAGATAATGAACCTGAAAAAAGAACAAGATTCATTAAACAGAACAACCGAGGATAAGTTTATCCAATAGATACGAGTGAACAAACACACTACGTGTTTTCCTTTTCCTTTTTCTTAAATAAAAGCGAATTAGGCGATCAATTAAGATTAAGCAAACACAAACAAACCACATTAGTAAGCTAACCTTTGAGATTGAATCACATCCAGTCTTGAAAATAACAAAGCCTTGACGGATAAGAAGAACAAGCAAAAGGTTGACGACAACATCCAAAACTCAAAATATTTTTCACTGTAGATCTGAGGAACACCTTTTCTGTCCAGATATTCAGTCAACAGCCTTCAAATGCTAATGAATAACTCTTTTTTAATGCAAAAAAAAGAAGAAAAAAAACGAAAGGGAAGAAGAAAGGCTGAAGCGGGCAAGTTATAAGAGGGGAGAGAGAGAGGAGAGCATGTGACCGAAAAGAAAAACAAAAATGTAGGAGAAAAGAAGCCATGTGCGATCAAAGGTCAAAAACAATAGATAATTCTCTGAATCTTGCCTTCTTCTTTTTTCCTTAGTATTTTATATGTATGAAGTGTATTTTTGTGGGAGTTGTCTGCTTCTCACCGTGGGGAGGGGAAAAGGGAGAGGATTATTTTTTAAATTTGGGTGCCTTCGCTGTACGTATTATAACAATTGATATATGTTATCAGTAGCAAATGATGAATGTATTATTATGATTTTATAATGTGTATTTCCTTGTTGGAACATCAATAAAACGATATCATTTCATCAATTCTAACATAAATTCTTCTATATCCATTATCCTCTCTCAATTAATTTATTTTAAAATTAAATTGCTTTCTCTTTTTTCTTTTTTTATTTTCTTCTATCTTTAAAAACACCATCCACTCTTTCTTATACAAGAAATTTGAAAGTAAATTTTCAATTATTTATTTTATGGAAGAATTTATTTTAATATGTTTATCTTTTTAAAAATTAATTAAATGGTATTGTTTCATTGGTGTCTAAAAACTAAAGATGTTAGAATTATCGTAATATAATTTTTTTTATTAATGATATGCAATGTAAACTTTAAATATATAAATAAATTAACTTTATATATTTAAGGTAAATTATTATTGATATATATCATTATATATAACTATGTTATTATAATATATAATATGTGTTATATCATCTTTGCAAATCACCCTATTAAGCACACTTTTACCATCGACTACCTTCGTCAAAATGAGATTAATTGACACCCTACATCTAGGGGCCCTTTCATATAATATTCTTACAATGGCATCTCATGTCTCTCGTATAAAAGCTTTCTAGTTCAATAAATAGGCATATGTTACAATTTTCACACTCTACTCTACAAGCAATCTTTCTCGCCCTTTCTCCTCCTCCTTTGCTACTTCTCTTTGACAGCTCTTTGCCTTTTGCACCTCGCCAACTTTTTTCTTATTGATTCTTTGTATCAATAAATTATTATAGTAATTAATAAACACTTTAATCTAATTTCAAGAGATACTAAATTAGACAAACCTCATTTAATGTTGCCTAAAAAGATAAAGAAATATCAGTTTACAAATCAAGTAAAAATTAAAATAAGCAATATTACATTGATATATTTCTTTTTCACAGAAATGAATATTTTTAAAAATCAATAAAAACAATATGAGAGGTTAGAACTGCCTTAACTGGGTTTAATCATAAGCAAATTGTGGATTATTGTGATACAATCCCTTTCTTTCACTATATTATAAAGATGTGTATGACTGTTGTATAGAAAATTTTGATGCATGTGCCTTTTAGAGAGAGAAAAAAAAGGACATGACTAAATATGCTCAATATCATGTTTAAATTAACATTTAACACTTAAATTGATAAATAAGTTCGTAAAAAAGATATGACTAATAAAAATATTGATACTTTCAATACTTAATTAGAATATTTTAAAGTTTAGATCAATACTTTGAAGGCATTTAATGCGATTAACCTCAAAATTCAAATAATTTAATTTTTTTAATATACAAATGTAGTTAGAATTACACATAATTTCTTCTCAGCTCTAAAATAGAAAGAGAAATATATTTTAACACACTCAAAATTACGTTATGTGACAACAAAATTAATATCAACGAAATAAATCAACTTAATTTCTTTTCTATCCACCTGCCATCACTCCCTTTTATAACTAAAGAAATACTTAAAAAGACATTGCTAGGTTGGCATAAAATCATGCACTAAAATTTCAAAATCTAGCTGGCAGTTCTTTGAGATAAGTGGTTGAAAATAAACGGTGGTTTCTAATTGGACCTGGTCCATTTCCCAACCGTTACAAGAAAAAAAAAAATTAAAAACAACAATTTTTCCTTGAAAATAATAAATGACTAGGGATTCGAGCATTGTTAAATAAAGCCAGCACAAAAACTCAAGGATAGAACGGAAGCAGGCGGCCCAAGCTTTTCTTTTCTGCCAGCAAAACTAAAGTAGTCCATTCATTTATCTTCCAATCATAGATTTTCCCCTGCTCACCTGGTCCTGACCGACCATTGTTTTTGCGGTTTTCTTTATATTTTTTTAAATTTAGAAATTAATTTTTAAAAAATTAATCTTTTTATTTTTTAAATTTTAAAATTTAAATTCAACTGTCAAAAGTTATTAAAATTATTTGTTGAAATTTATATAAAAAATAAATAATGTTTGATTAAAATGGTAAAATTAAATATTTTAAATTAATTATATTATGATTTTAAATTTCATAATAATTGAATTTTTATTAATTTTATATAAAAATATAAAAGGAACCCTAATTATAATAACTAATTTTATAAAAGAGTATTTTAATAATTTTCGAATTATTTTGATACTTAATTCATTTGTTACATCAACTTCATTAGAGATTTAAATGTAAATATAGATATATAGATAGTAAAGTAAGGCTTTCCTTAAAATGAAAAAGGAACAAAGCTTTGCAGGTATAGTTAAAATATTAACGACCGGCACAATTTTATATCTAAAAGATAACCGATGAGTTATTTGCAACTTAAATCCCTCTATATTTTTTATAAGTCCTTTTACCTTTTATGTTTACTAATTTAGTGTAACACCCTAAATCCGGCCTAGACGTTATGATCGAATCTGGCGATGTCACAGGGGATGGAATTTTGAAAATCGCATTTATCAAGTTATACCGTTTCCATTTATTAGCTTTCATTTATTTCTCGTCACTTTCAAAACTATTTCCTTGTTAGCGGGTTTGTTTAAAAACATATTTCGTAGCAGAAGCTTTTAAAAACGTGTCATTTAGAGAAAATCATTTGCATTTAGGAAAACGTCGTTTTGAATTAAACCGAACTTTTGTTGAGTTTGCAATTTAAAAATCCATGAAAATAGTGAAAATCCAAAGTAAAAGCAACTATCTCAAAAGTCCAATTTACATAAAAAAAATAACCCAGGAAATAATTAGGAAATAAATACCATAACTGAAATTAACCGTCAAGTCTTCCGCTACACCGATCCATCAAGTTTGGGGATTACCTGTACACATTAAACAGAAGGGATGAGTTTACATAAACTCAGTGTGTAATCTCCACAGAAAACATGCATACGGTCAATCACAGCAAACAGTCAAATGCAGTCTGGGCCTAAGCCCATTTCAATTTCAGCATCAGATATACAGTCCTACCCAACCAGCCTCTACACACCATCTCCATCCATTCCTACACTCCATGTGGGATTTAAAACACCCACTCATCCCTACACTCCAGGTAGTACCGAATGCGGCACATAATTAGTATATTGCAGCTGAGCTGCCAGATAATAGGCTTAAAGCCTTTCAGTACACTTCCTCTAATATATCATCATCCTAACCCAATGCAATGTAACATACAATATGTCATGCTGTTATGCAACCATCATTCATACGTAAACGTATATATATACCAGTAATTATGCATAATTTATTTTGCATTACATACACTCATATCATACATTTAGGGGTCTAGGAAACGCTTACTGACCCTACAGTAGGTTCACAGTCGACTTGGGCTACCCGTGCAACCCTAGGAATCATTTCAGATAAATGGGCTCACACGCCCATGTGGCTTGCCCGTGTGGGCCCACATACCCAGATTGGCCTTGGCCCGTGTGGATCACACGGCCTGGCACAAATTCTCACACGCCTATGTGGACTACTCGTGTGGGCCCACACGGCCCAAATCAGTCTATCCCTAACCCGTATTCGTCATCGGACTTGGATTACAAGGCATTACTGACCAAAACACATCTCAGAATAGTCATAATTCACATTTTTTAAAACTCCACTATTCAATCATATAAAAATACTTCTCATATAACATTCGAATAACCAAAGTATTAGATGACTTATTACTTTACAAATTATATGCGCATACATCAAAACATGCAAACATATTTTAATACTGTCGTAACCATTTTTTTGAAAAACGGGAATCGACTTGGCGATTTGAAAATAAAAAAAAAAGAGAGTCGCCACCGATCTTTTATTAGGTGTGATCGGATCACCTTTGTTTTAATAAAACATTTTGATTTACTAAAACAATGTTTTTGGTCTACGAAAATTTGAGAAAATAGGTTCGGGAGTCGGTTATGTGCGAGGAAGGGTTAGCACCCTCGTCACGCCCAAAATTGGTACCAAATTGATTAATTAATGTCCCAATGTCGAAAGTTGAGAATTTTAAAAAGAATTCAAAAATTTGATCTTTTTTGGAAATATTTTATTTTCCTCAAATTGAATATCAAGACTTTCTTGTTCCGAAAGGACAAAATATCACATCCAGTGCGTAGGACACGATGATTTTAATCCCCGAATCCAAGATCATCTATTAATTCCCGAGACTCGTGCATTAAAGTATCAAAAGGATATTCGATTGTTTGGCCAAGCGAGAGAACCGAAACCCAACACATAGGGCACGATCTTTCGAATTTCCGAACATGGAACATTGCCTTATTTGGAAAACTTTCGCTTTTGGATCAAATTGATAAATATATTTAAAAATGATACACATTTGGTAGCTTGGGTTTTAAAGAAACATTACTTAAAACGTGAAATGGATTATATGCGATGAATAATGGTAATGTAACACAAATTTGGTGCAATGATAATATAATACACATGGTACATAGCGTTGAGATCATTAATCTAAAATATTAACATGCAGGAATAATAATGATAATAATATCAATAATGGGCAATAATATGAACAATGATAACGATGACAACGAAGATACGAACGAACAAATCATAATACATGCAAAGACGGTAATCACATAGCTTACACAATTTGAATATCAACGTTAATAACATAGGAGCAATGAACTAAACAATTTTAAAGGGCATGACACATGACAATTTAAAAGAATTAACAAAATGGTTTTAAGATATAAAAAATGCAGTAAATAATATGAAATAATTTAACATAATGTTAAGATGTAAAATAAACAGTATGCATAAAGTTTACTAAAAAATAGTATATACAAAAGCTTCCTTAAAATAAGTAAGTAAGTAAGTAAGTAAGTAATAATAATAATAATAATAATAATAGTAATAATATAGTGATTTTAAATAAATATATATAAGAATACATAAAAAAACAATACAAATAGAAATGCATTATGTAACATAAATAGATTTTAGCTAAAAATAATATTCAATATAATACGATATAATATACAATTTAAAAAAAATGTAATGTATAAAAAATTTTAATGAAAACTATCTTGAGCTAAATACAAGTAATAAACAATAATTAAGAAATACATATATATATTTATACCCTTAATATACTAATATATAAATAATAAATGACATGAGCAATTTAATGTGACACAAAAAAAATAAAATAAAATAGAAGTCAGCAATAGTAATGGCAAGTGATAAGCAAATAATAATACATACGTATATATATATAAATAATATAATAGTAGTAGCAATAATAGCAAGAATACTAAGAATACAAAATATGTACAACATAATAATATAAATATAGCAACAATAATAATAATAATAGTAAATAAATATGATAATCATAATAGTAGTAGTAATAATAATAATAATAATAATGATAATAGTTTTGAAGAAAGATGAATATACCAACTCTTTAAAATAGATTGAAAACTAAATTGAAATCAGAATAAAATAATGAGGGTTGGAATCGCCATAAATCAAAAGAAAGGCGGGCAATAAATCAAAAGAAAGGCGGACTGGGATCCCAACGCCATGCACGTGAACTTGTGAGGACCAAATGGGTAAATGACCCACCCTGATGCTCAACGTTTTGGTGCGGGACTAAATCAAAAAATACGTGGCGTTTGGGGCAAAATAGAAACTTTAAAAAAATGAAATTAGGTTCAATAAAAAGGTGGCGCAAAATGGGAGGGCCTACCGCACAAATATCCCCTTGAAGGGATATGTGCAGCCTCTTGAAGCCGAGACAGCGCCGTTTGCTTCTATTATAACAGGCCCCTTTTATTTTTCATTTAATTCCCTTTCTTTAAAAATAAACAGAGAGTTCCCTTTCTCCCTTTTGTTTCTTCTGCTAGGGTTCAAACACAAGCACCGCGCCGTCGTTGCACCACCACCATCCGGCGGCCGCCAATGCGCAAAGGGGAGGCCGTTAGCCTCGTTTTGAACAAGCCAATCGTCGGAAACCCAAACCCAAGAGTAAGCATCTTCTTTTATTCTCCTTTTTTGTGTGTTAAAAAATGGAAATAAAATCGGAAGGAAAGCCAAGAGGATCGAGAGTCACTTTTGAAGAAAAATCTGTTCTCTTTATGATATTTTTGCTAAAATTCGTTTGTAACAATTCTAAAAAGAAAAAAAATAGATATAAGGAAAAGGAAAATCGATATAAAGAAAAAGAAAAGGCAATATAAAAGAAGCCGAGAATAATAAGTAAAAAACCTTTAAAACTTCTGTTTTTTTTTTATTTTCAGATTTCTAATGTTCGTAACATTCGTATTCTGTTTTTTTCCGTCGAATCCCCCCCGTTGAACTCTGTTTGTTCGGTTTTATCCCTTTTTGATTACATTTATAGAGTTTTGAAATGACAAAAATAACAAATAAATAATAAAGCAAATGATGAGTGAATAACAAAGAATGCAAAATGAAATCGACCTTGGAAATTTCTGTTTTCTCTTTAATCTCTAAGTGTTCGTCCCCAAAACCGAAGAAGTACAAAATTTGTTTATTTCGGTTTATATAATCGATTTACAGACGCCATTTCTTTATTTCTTTTTATTTGTTTCTTTGTCATTTTTCTGCCTTGATGTTTGTGTTGCTGCGCGTGCTTCTTGCAGGTGATGGGCGAGGGGCGTGCGGGATGGTATGGCAGTGGTCAAAAGCGTGGAAAGGGGTGCTGGTGGAGAGGCGCAGCGGTGGCCAACAAGAGTCGCTAGACCGACCTAGGGTTTGGGGTTGTTTTGTTTTTTCTGAAAATGTTGTGGGCTGTTTGTGGGTTAGGTTTTGGGCTGCGTTGTTGGGCTATTTAAGAAGATTTTTTTTTTTTGGTTTTTAATGGGCCCCGGGTTTTGCAGTTGGCCCAGGCGAAAATTGGGTCTTACAAATACATTTCATATAACTAATATGAACTAATATATCAATTTCATCTGTCAAAAATCAACGCACCATTTCTTAACTCAGCACATGCACATTTCAAAACTATATGAGCCATATTACACAACTTAAATACCTCCCACATATGTGACATTGATATTAGTCAATATGAGCAAACATGATTGGTACATTAATTTAAGTTAAAACATCCACACGGCAAAAGTTATATATTTACATATACTACACGTAAACAACTAACATTTAAGATTAATCATAATTCTTTCCTAGTCATAAGACCATTCGCATATGACTATATTAATTTAAATCATTTTGAGCACAAATCACAACTAAAAGTACACTCAATTCACATACCAATTTACCATACTTAAATTACAAACACATAACCAAAACACCAACCAAATTTTAACCACAAATCTTGTCCATCATTAACCATTTACTATATACTAAAGTAACCAACAACTTAGCCATTAATTCATATCCATTTGACTATTATACCAACCACCATTTTCGGTCCCAATAGATAGGTTCATAATATACCTAGTTTACTAACATATTACTTACACATACACTCATACAGGACATATACACTTATTCCTATATAATACACATAAAGTGACTTTAAGACTAAACCAAATATGCATATTTTCTTATTACATATTTTATGTATATATATGACCATATCCATTTGAGTCATTTTCAAACATTCATATTAAACCATACATGCCTAATACGCATACTATGATCATGTCTATACATTACTTTCATAACCTCAAATAATTTATACTTAAAATCGCATATAAATACCAACTATTTACGCATGTTATATACACATACTTACCACCACCACCGAACCTTAATAACTATCCCATGAGAGAACATATTGATAAACCGTAAAAGTAACATATTTTAAGCACACATTTAGTATGCTTTTGGATGAATTAAGCCTCGATTTATGTAAAAAGGTGCTCTTAATCCTTTGTTTTCATGTTTTATACCCAGAAAAGCACCCGAGGATGAAAAGAACGGAAAATAGGCCCAAAATGGAGTAAATGGGCCATATCACGAAATCCACACGACCTGGGCCCAAGACCACACGGTCGTGCCTCATTGTGCAACTAGAACACGGCCTTCTCTCGATTTACACGGTCGTGCCTCATTAAAGAAATTCGAACATTGTCTAAAGACGATTCACACGGGCGTGTACTATGGCCGTGTCCCTGTCGCTGGAAAGAGCAATTTCATTCAGATTTGGATACTAAAGGGCGAAGAAACATATTTCGAAAGCCTATATAAACCCCTTAAGTGCTACCAGAAAAGGGGGCGGTTAGCTAGGCCAAGGAGCCGAGCTGAAAAGGTCAGATTTGAGGGAAATCACTCGAAGATAGCCAGTTGATCCATCTCAAGAAGCCGGAATTCTACTCAAGACGGCGGATCTCTCCTTCAATTCCTTCAGGGGGTTTTAGGGATTTCTTATGTTTTGTTTTACCTTTTCTTCTGAGATATTTTCTTTTATAGTTGTGAACTAAACCCTTCAGATACCCAAAGGGGATGAAACCTAGATGAATCTTGTTATCGTTTGCTGAACTATATGATAAATACTTGATTTGTTCTTAATTATGTGTGCTTAATTCTTGTTTTGATATTTCGCAGATATTGATTCAAGTATGATGTGTTTAGGTGGTGGAGCAAAAGTTCCTGCCTATTCATAGATCTAGCATAATTACAGTGGAGTTGTTCGCGCGCCTAGAGATAGGGTGACGAAACTTTGCCGGATTAGGGTGAAACCTAATATGGGAATCCATAGATCGAGTTAATGCGATTTTAGGGGTTTTAATTAGAAAGAGATTTTAATTAATCAACCTAGGGTTAGTCGTTATTCGCTCCGAGAGAGGGTCTAATGTACATTAGGGAGTCCTACGGATCAAGTCAAGTGAATAAATCGTCTGGTTCAGTGTTAGATAACAAGTGAAGTCCAGGTGGATTCTTCCTAAGGGTATCGTCTTAATCAACTGAGTTTTTCTTCCAAGTATTTTTCCCAAATTTATTCTTTTTGTCTTTGCGTCTTAGCTTAGTGGTTAGATAAACTTAGATTAAACAACAACTTAACTTATTTTAGGCTAGATAATAAAAAGAAAGTTAGTATTAGTACTTTTAGTTTCTTTGGGATTTGATATTCCGGTCTTGCCTAAGCTATACTACTGTTCGATAGGTGCACTTGCCTTAAGTAGTTGTCAGAGTTAGTTTCTAGGTTCAATCATTCTCTTTTTATAAATTTTAAGACTCTGATTTCCACGACCACATATCATAAGCACACATATATATAATTTAATAATATATAGCCGGATATACTCATACATTGAACAACCTACTAATTTTCTCAAAAATAACCGAATCAGTTACATGAACATATAACATAAACATTACTTAATCAATTTATATGTCACTTGTCATAATTCATCAAGCATTAATCATCTACCTTATAATCTAAGTTAAAATCATAAATCATTAATCACATATATGAATACAAATCACATTGCGTAATCAAAAATACCATTCATGCATGTCATATAGCATATTTACCAATATGAGCTTAAACCATGATCAGACATAATCGAACTCAAGCATAAAAATCAAGCCATTTTCGCATGGCTTTATATATATACACCTTCAAACTTAAACACATTAAGACTAGCTTATATATATATATACACACACACACATCCAAAATCAACCAAAACAAAGGCTAGCCTATACATGTCATTGATTCAAAGTTCAACTTATAAAATACCGAAAAGAAAAAAGATCGATAGTGTGACGAATTTCTCTGACGATCCCCAAGCTCGTAACTAGCTTCCAAAATCTATAAAACAATGAACAAACACACACACAGTAAGCTTGAATAGCTTAGTAAGTCATAAGTAAGTAATTTATTTAATATTCATTAACATTAAAATCAACTAGGCCGAATCAAACAAACCTTAATCAAATTTACATTTATCATGCTTGCAAATTCATTTACCAATACATTAACATTAACATTATAACATCACTTGGTCGAATATGAGCACTCACACATACATATAAGTCACTTTATATAATGCATAATTTATATTATCATTTCAAATACTAAGCTACCTTATTTTCATTAACATTAAACTTAGCACGTGCCTGAACCTTTTATCTCAATTTCACATTCAATCACAACTTGTTAATGCCCGTTGAACCATTTGGAATTAAAAAGGATACTCGGATAGTCGAAAAGCTCGTACAATGCCAATGTCTCAGACGTGGTCTTACATGTAATCACACATCGATGCCACTGTCCTAGACAGGGTCTTTCACGTAAATCACAAGTCGATGCCAACGTCCCAGACGTGGTCTTACACAAAATCACATATCGGAAATCCTATATCATGAAATATGTATCCTAACTATTCCTAAGGTTCGTACGGGGCTTTCGGACGTCGTAACTCGATCGATTTAGGCTTGTAAGTACTTCTCCCATACTTATACAAATTTGGCTTGAACATATATATACAAGTAATAATTCAATTCAGCACAAATAAAATATATACAATTGAATTTAACGACATTTATTTACTTATGAACTTACCTCGAACGGAGATGAATGAACCGAGACAACTATTCAACAACTTTAGATTCCCCCAGTCCAATTCTGATTTCCTCTTTTCTTGATCTAAATTAATACAAATTTAACTTGTTTATTCATAGATTCATTCAAATTCATCTAAAAACACATAAATGAGCAAATTGCACTTTTCCCCTAACATTTCACATTTTTCACAATTTAGTCCATATTTCACAAAACACAAAATTCAAAATTTGAACCACACTATAGCTTGGAGGAATGTTCACTAAGCTCATATAAGTCCACACATTTCATTTATTTCACATTCTAGTCCTTCAATTTATTATTTTCACAATTTAACCCAAATTACTCAAATTCATCAAAAATTCAAATACAAAACATATTAATTGAACAACATATATTTACTTTCTATCATCAAACACAAGATTCATTAAGCTTTCAACATGACAAAACACAAAATCATCATCAAATTTAGAAATTGAGACATGGGCTTGATAGATTACATAGCAACGATCTAAAAAACGTAAAAATTATCAAAAACCGAGCAAAAACGAACCTTGAATTTAGTTTGGACTTAGGCCGAATGTAACTTGCTTATTTCTTTCTTTTTCCTTTGGTAATTTTGGTCATGAAAGATGAACATGTGCATGGCCATTTGTTTTTGTTTTATTTAATATATATTAATAAATCAATTACTGTTTTAACCTTATAAATTTAATTAGTAAACCATATATCTCAAGCCCAAAACCGTCCATGCTATTAGTTAATGGCCAATTTTCCATATAAGGACCCCACATTGAAAAAAAATAGCAATTCGACACTTACACATTTAATAGCCAACTTTTGCATTTTACACAATTAAGTCATTTTAATTAAATCGAACACTTAAACGATAAAATTAAACCACGAAAATTTCACACATATAAATTAACATGCTACAGACACCAAAAATAATATTAGAAATATTTTTTTGACTCAGATTTGTGGTTCCAAAATCACTATTTTGATTAGGGTCTAAATCGGACTGTTACAGCATGACCTGGCCTCGTCGAACACACGCCCGTGTTATGATACACGGCCTACCACACGGCGACCACACGCCCATGTGGCGCCAACAGTGAGGTTTTTAGCTTTCACCGAAACCTCGTTTTCTGCGTTTCCGGGTATACACCTGGTTTATTTTCGATGCTAACGCAATCCCATATCTCTGGAAACCTAAAATTGGCATATCGAAGTTTTAGAACCAACTTAAAACACGAATAAAACGCATTTACAAACTGATGGCTATGCTATACAAGCGTTTAACGCTCACTCCAACACCACGAACAATTTTGTTATGGCTCCACGAAAGAACAGCCCATTCCTTCCGAATTCACTGTTGCCCACAATACCAATATAACCCTAATTAATGTTTTTGTATTCACAACTTACAAAATACCAAGAGTTCACTTACCGAAGTTTCGTAACGAACATCAACAAAAAGGAAATAAAGGTACGATAGCAGACAAAAGGAAAGCAAAATCGACAAGGAAAAAGAAGAGGAAAAATCGACAACGGGACAAGAAAATAGCGCCAAGTTCAAAGTTTGGGGATTTTGAGAAAACAAAAGAAATTGGAACCAAAAGGGGCAAAAAATAAAAGATGTTCAGATTTTTCTTTATCAGAAATCCCTCAATAATCTCCCTACTATCCCCTTGATCTCAACCACTACAGTAGTTCAGTCCCAGGCAATCTCTTACCGACGCCAGAAGCCAAAAATTAATTGATAAACCGTAAAAGTAACATATTTTAATCCCACATTTAATATGCTTTTGGATGATTTATCCCTCGATTTATGTAAAAAGGTGCTATTAATCCTTTCTTTTCATGTCTTATACTCAGGAGAGCACCCGAGGACGAAAAGAACGAGAAACGAGCCTAAAACGAAGCAAATTGGGCTAAGGGAGAAATCGACACGGTTTGGACTTAAGCCCATGCGGCTGTGCCTCACCGACCATCTAGAACACGGCCTGACCCCGATTCACACGGCCGTGTCTCATTAAAGAAATTCGAACACGGCTTGAAGACCGACCACACGGGTGTGTGCCATGCAAAGAGCAATTTCATTCGGATTTGGATACTTTGGGGCGAAAAAACCTATTTCGAGAGCCTATATAAACCTCCTAAGTGTCAGCTGAAAGGGGGGCGGTTAGCTAGGCCAATGAGCCAAGCCGAAAAGGCTAGATTTATGGAGAAACACTTGAAGATGGTTAGTTGATCCATCTCAAGAAGCCGGAATTCTACTCAAGACGGTGGATCTCTCCTTCAATTCCCTCAGGGAGTTTTAGGAATTTCTTATGTTTTGTTTTATCTTTTCTTCTGAGATGTTTTCTTTTATAGTTATGAACTAAACCCTTTAGATACCCGAAAGGGATGAAACCTATGATGGATTTTATTATTGATTTCTGAATTATATGATAAATACTTAGTTTGTTCTTAATTATGTGAGCTTAGTCCAAATTTGATGTGCTTAGGTGGAGGAGCAAAAGTCCCTCCTTAAGAGTAGATCTAGCATAATTAAGCGGAGTTGATCGCACGCCTAGAGATAGGGTGACGAGATTTTGCCGGATTAGGGTGAAACCTAATATGGGAGTCCACAGATCAATTTACTACTATTCTAGGGGGTTATTAACATAGAAAGAGATTTCCATTAATTAACCTAGGGTTAGACGTTATTCGCCTCGAGAGAGGGTTTAATATACGTTAGGAAGTCTTACGAATCAAACTAAGTAAATAAATCGTCTAGTTCAATGTTGGATAACAAGTGAAGTCTAGGTAGATTCTTCCTAAGGGTATCGTCTAAATCAACTGAGTTTTTCTAAAAGTTATTTCCCCAATTCAGTCTTTTTGTCTTTGCGTCTTAGCTTGGTAGTTAGTTAATTTTAGATTAGAAAACCAATCACTTAATATTTAGGCTAAATAATAAAAAGTAAGTAAGTATTAGTAGTTTTAGTTCCTTTGGGTTCGACAATCCGGTCTTGCCTAAGCTATACTACTGTTCGATAGGTGCACTTGCCTTAAATCGTTGTCAGAGTTAGTTTCCAGGTTCGATCATTCTCTTTGATAAATTTAATACTCTGATTCACAGCGATCATTAATCTTAACCACTAGACCAGCAGGCCCATTCTAATATAGTTTTTCAAATAATTTAATATAAGCCCACAGTGCAAGCTAAAGGCTTCAATCAGAAAAATACCAAAATTTGCCAAAGCTAGGGCTTGAACTTGAGACCTCCCACACACACCCAAAACACATAACCACTAAAGCAGATATACACTTGTGCTAATTAATCACAAAAGCAGAAACATAAAATTTAAGGCGTTTCATTTAGTTTTATAGTTATTCTCAATTTAGAAATAACTTAATAATATTATCTACATTAGGTTCTATATGTTTTTATGTAACAGCCTGGTTTAGACCCTAGTCAGAATAGTGGTTTCGAGACCACAAATTCGAGGTCAAAAAATATTTTAATATTATTTTTGATGTTTATAATATGTGAATTAGCATGTGTGAAAGTTTGGTACGAAAATTTTATCGTTTGTGTGTTTAATTTGAGAAAATGACCTAATCGCATAAAATGTAAAAGTTGTGAGCTGATTGTTAAAGTGTTTATTTGTCATGGCTTTCTAAATAAGAAGTCCTTATGTTGTAATTGGACCATGGATAGTGGAGATTGACATAAATGGCCTAATATTTTATAATTAAATGGTTGATTAATTAAAGGGCAAAAGGGTAAAACATGAATTAAAATGTAATAATAATAATAAAACATGAAAATGGCCATTATCATCATCTTTGTTCACCAAATTTAGAAAGAAAATAATAGGGTTAAGAATTTTTTAAGCATTCGGCCTTGGTTGAGCAAAATTAAGGTATACTTTGGTTTCGGTTTTTGTTAATTTCTATGTTTTTGTGATCGTTGTTTAGTGTACTATCAAACCCATGCTTTAATTTTAGAATTTGATGAAGTTTTTGAGATATGCCATTGATGAATATGTGAGCTTTGTGTTGTTAGTTGGTGGAATATGAAAGATATGTAAAAGATTAACGTAGTTTGTCTTTGAATTTTTGGTGATTTTGAGTAAATTGGACTAAATTGTGAAAATAATATTTTGAGGGAATAAAATATGAAATAAATGAAATATATGGGCTTTTATTATCATGGGGAAAATTCGGCTAAGCTTATGTGAATAGAAATTTTGTGTATTTTGTGATTTGATTAATTAAGGACTAAAGTGTTGAAATGTGAAAATGTGAGGGCTATTTTGTAAAATGCCTTAAATATGTGTGTGTGGACTAAATTGAATGAATTGGTGATTGAATAAGTTAAATTTGAATATGTATAGACTAAGAAAGGAGAAATTCAGATCGAGATCGAGGCAAAGACAAAGTACTCGATTAATTGGCTAATTTCGGTATTTCGACGTTCGAGGTAAGTTCGAATATAATACTAGTTGTTAAATTATATCTATGTGATGTGAATTGAATGAATGTATAATTATTGAATTAGAAATGTTAAATATGAGATTGAGAAATGTGGCACTAAGTGTGTGTAATTGAAATCAAGATAGAGATGAATAGCACTATGTTTGCAAAGTAATGGAAGCTTCGGCTTTACTGGTTGGCACCGTGTGTGCGATGCCGAATTAAGTTCGGTTTTGTATCTAGGCACTAAGTGTGCGATGTTAATTAATCTTCGGCTATGATTTGGGCACTAAGTGTACGATTGAGTTGAAAAGATATCAAGCAGTGAATGAGATATGGTATCGAGCATCGAATATCAAGAACGTTTATTAACTAAGTGTTGGCAAAGGTATGTTTGAACCTATCTGGTTGATGATAGTTTTAATGGTTGAATGAATGGATATTTGAGCATATGGCTGAGGATGATAATGTACTTAATTGTGCATCTATCTATGTGATGATTTAATTATGTATTGATGTTGCATTATTGAGTAGTATGTATTATATTACGAACTTACTAAGCTTTAAAGCTTACTGTGTGATGTGTTTCTCTGTTTTACAGTGTCAGTAGAGCTAGCTCGGATCTGAGAATTGTCAGCAACTTGATCACACTATCGGCTATATATTTCGGTACTTTTGAAAGATGTACGTATTTGGTATATGGCATGTATAGGCTAGAAGTTATGGTATGTTTTGGTAATGTTGGAACTTGCCATGTGATATGGCTAGATGGTTGAATGTTGATGGTGTATATATGTAGGCTATGAAAATGATGAAAGAGTTATGAAATAGTGAGAATGGAAATGATATGTTTTATATACTTGAATTGGTTGTTGAGAATGATGGATAAAATGTGAACTTCTAGTGTGAATGTAACGACCTCAAAAGTATGGATATTGAAAAATGAGTTGTCGGGTCTCCATTTTTAGTAAACGGACTCATAAAATATTTATTAAAAATATTTACGAAGTTAGTTGTGTGTTTAATAAGGTTTTATTTAAGTGAATTTGATTTAATTAGAAGTATTTGAGAAAAAGGATTAGATTGAAATAGGTGTGAAAGTTTAATTATAGATTAAAAGAAAGTATAAAGGACCAAAATGGAAATTAAACCATTTTGTATAATTGAGGCGTGTAAGTAGAAAAATCTGAGATTTTTATGTTTAATATATTTTATATTTTAAATATAATATAATATATTATATTGTTATTATATATTATAAAGAGAAAGAAAGAAAGAAAAACAGAAAAGAAACAGAGAACAAGACGAAAGCAGGGGAAGAAAAAGGAAAGAAAGAAAAAGGAGAAATTGATGATTTAAAGCTTGAATGCTTAATAGGTAAGCTAATTTAGTCCTTTTCTTTTAATTTTGATGCTTTATAAGTTTTAGAACAAAGTTTTGATGAATTTAAGTTGAAGTTTTTGAAGTTTTAAAGCTGTTGAATATAGCATATGATGAACAAAAGATGAATTAGTGGTTTAATTGAAAGAATTTGAAGTTAGAATTGGGTAAAGGATTTAATTGTAAAATAAGCTATAAGAAAACTGTTTTGGACAGCAGCAGTAGAGTAACTTTAAAAATCACCAAAAATCGTAGAAGTGGAATTAGAAGCTGAATGAGATATGAAATTAAAGCTTATTGAGTCTATTTTCATATGAAAGAAACAGGAAAGCAAATGAATTCTGTAATTTGAGATATTTATATTTTTGAAAGACTGGTTTAGAGGAATTTCGGGATCCCCTGTTCTGAATTTGAAAAATCATAACAAATTGAAGAAAAATAATTAGAGGCTTAACTTTATATGTTTAGAATCCTGAATGAGTCTATTTTCAAATGAAATAAATAAGAAGGTCATATGAATTCTGTACGAAGAGTAATTTGATTCGTAGTGAAGAGAGGTCAGAACAGTCAAACAGTAAAACAGGGGAAACTTTAAGAATAATCTGGTATTGATTGGCCATACCAAAAATTCTGGAAAAATTATAGTAAAAAGATATATGAGTCTAGTTTCAAGGAAAATTAACGGTTCTTCATTTGGAGTTCTGTAGCTCGAGAAATAAATAATTTAGTGACTATGACACAAAAGGACAGCTTTGAATAAGTTTATGAGTAAATGATTAAATTGAAATGTGAGCAATAGTAAGAAAGCATGAATTTATCATAAAATACATGTTTATTTTATTAAATATTACAGGAAATTATTTGATTATTTTTAACATATAAATGTTATATGTTTATATGAAATTAAAGAAAAAGAAAAGGAAGGAGAGGACCGAATCGAAGGAAAAGGAAAAGAGAAGGTTAAGGAGTGAAGGAAGAAGAATTCATATCACCTCAATCTTTTATTGTAAGTACTACAAGAATTTTAAATTATTGTTATTTATCCTTTTTGAAATATTTATGTGAATTATTTAAATACATGAGATTTAGCTTTAATGCCCAAGTAGACGAAATTAGAACTATTTGGGATATTAGTGGCATGCCATTAAAGGAACTTTATAAGGCTCTCGATATTAGCACGTTGGTGCTCTCGATATTAGCACATTGGTGCTCTCGATATTAGCACGCGTGGTGCTCTCGATTATTAGCACGCGTCGGTGCTCTCGATTATTAGCACATTGGTGCTCTCTGTTCACTTGTGCATCATAATGCACCTCTGTATATGTTCCGTATATCCGATGTGTTCTATAAAGTCTACTTTGGGCTAAGAATTGAAACGAGGACAAAGTGAATTCTTGATGTGTTAAGGTAAGATTTATACCTTACAAAAGATAAGTTAAATTTTATTAAAGCAAGGCATACATGAAGAAACTTATATGTGAGAAAATATGCAATAATTGATTGAGTTAAAATATTCTGTTATGATTGCTTATTTAATTATTCTTGTGGTGCTTACTAAGCCTTCACGGCTTAACGCGTTTATTTTAACGCGTAGGTACAATTAGACTAAGAGAAAAGTCCAACTAAAAGATCGCTCATCTCATCACATCCTCAAGGGCTTCAAAGGTAGTTACTATATTTTGTATTAAAATGGCATGTACATATATAGTTCAAATGTGTTCCTACGTGATAGGGACTAAAATATAGATTCTTGAAATTTTATCTATTTTCAGTTATTTGAAGTATTTTAGTATATATGGAATGAATTAATAAACAATAAATATGTTAGCAAAAATGGTTGGTAAGTTAAAATATTATATTCAAATGTTTTAATTAGACAAAGATTCGCCATAATTAATTTTTGGCACCAAATGTAATAGTCTTATACCGGGTTTGCATAATTGAACCGGGTATAGGGTATTACATTTATTGGTATCAGAGCCTAGGTTTTCTGAATTCTTGGGTCGAGTATGAGTCTATTTGTACATGCCATTTTAATAAATTGATGTGATGAGATGAGGTTTAGTTATTTAATTGTGTAATTTATGAATATTGTAGAATAAAAGATGTCTTATGAAAGAATAAAAGATCTTGATTTTGTGATGTATACTAGAATTTATGGATTTAATAAAATAGAGTTGGTTGTCTCTTAGTATAGAAAGAGGAAATGTTAAAGAAAGAAATGTTTTCCAATCGAAATAATTTCGATAATTTCAGAAAGTGGTGTTCAAATAATTAAGTAAAATGTTACTTATGATGAAACAGAATTTGAAAAGATGTGGATAAATGTCTTATAGTAAGAAATGATAAATGTTATGTTATATGAGTATATACATGAAGCTAAATTATGAGGCCTTACGATCTCTACCCCCTTATTAATACATGATTATATTTATGGTGAAATTGATAGGAATTATAATGATTTAGTTCAAAAGTGTGGAATCGAAGAATTTAAAGAAAGAAAGATGATGACCAGTGAAAGGTGAAGAATGGTTAGAAAACAATCAAAGAATATTTGAAGAATTGCAGATACAAGAGATGAAAAGTTGAAATGTGCAGATATCTTTATTGAAGGGTGAGGCTTATCAATGGTGGAACATTGTCATGAATATCCATTCTGCAGAAAAAATTAATTGGAATTCCTTTGTATCCGAATTTAAAAGAAATATGTGAGTCAACCTTATCTTGTGAAGAAGAAAAGAGAATTTACGGATTTGAAGCAGAACTACATGTCCATTTGCTTTGAATATGAGCGTGAAGTTATCGATTTCTTTTTCGAAAATTATGTGGGGATACACAGTGCTACTATTGAAGAAAGGAGTCATTTATCGAGAAATTGATTTATTCGGATATGGTAACTCTGAGTAATGAGTTAAGCGAAAATTTCTTTCGAATAAGCTTTGTGAGTGAAGTGAATGATACGGGATTTGTTGATGATTATATATGTTAACGGATTAGTAATGAAATTGCGAAATATTTGAATACAATTTGCTATAGTTGGGTATTCTACAATGATCTCTTACGGGTATTCTATATGGGTATTCTATATGTTCTTTTATCTCTTGAGGTATATGCAAGCTGTTCGGATGTGACTTTTATTGTGTAGAAAGTTTGGAATCATAACGTTAAAATGGAAGTTCGGTTGATTCTCGATCGATCTTTGCTTCTATTTTTCTTTGGATTTTCTAATTTGTCTTGTTAGATAGAAGACTTAATGGTCAAATTCATATGAAGTTATTTTTTATTTCTACCACAGGTTATTCACGTGCGTATACATAATTGGCATTATCTTTATCACAATCGTTTCTAGCAAGGATAAATGGTATTCTTCTTCTGGTTTTTCTTCGGAATATTATCGATTTCTTTATCATTGAATATGGTTTTTATTCTCGGAAATTCAATATAGCTTCACATCTGGGATTTCATTATGCCACATCTGGGATTTCATTATATTGGTTTTCTTATTATTTTATAGTCTGATCTTATCTATCAAATATGATTCATCTGTGAAGGGGTATTCAGTGATAGAAGGTAAATATATATATTACTGTTATAAATCTTGGTTCAGTTATGGGAGCTCGGTATATGGATCTTAGATTATAGAAGTTGTATTATTATACTGGTTATTATTGGGACTACTCTCGGATTTCTTCTTCTATTTTAAAGTACTATTGAAGTTGAAGTATTGATCCATTTATATTATTGAAATGTTTGATAGAGATCTACGTTTTACGGTTCACTTTCTGATTTCGGGATAACTTATAAGAATGCTATATGAGTGATAGTTGATTAATTTATAAAGTCAGAACTGATTGATGGCTTCAGAAAGTTGCGTAGATGTACATTCCAGAAATTGTAAGATTTCATGGTATTCTGGTATTGATAATTTCTGATCAAGATTGCAGTTCACCTTAGGGTTCTGAAAACAATTACAGGAAATTATTGTGTACTTAACTCGATTTCAGTATAGCATTTCATTCGCAAATTGATGGATAATTCGAGAGAGAGTTGGTTAGATTTAGAAAGAAGATGTACTGGTGGTCAGGTATGAAACGTGATATTTCTGAGTTTGTATCCAGATGTCTGATATGTCAACAGGTCAAAGCAGAACATCAAGTACCTTCGGGGTTACTCCAGCCAATTACTATACCGGAATGGAAATGGGAAAGAATCACTATGGATTTTGTATCGGGGTTACCATTATCTCTGAGGAAAAAAAAGATGTTATTTGGGTGATTGTTGACCGATTGGTAAAATCAGCGCACTTTATTCAGGTACGTATGGATTATTCTTTAGATAAACTGGTTAAACTGAATATATCTGAGATTGTCAGAATACACAGAGTGCCTGTCTCCATTATACTGGATATCTCCGATTTACGTCTCGTTTCTGGGATAAATTACAAGAAGCTTTGGGTATTCAGTTGTAGTTCAAGATCGCATTTCCTCCTCGCATGGATGGCCAACCGAGTTTGTAATTCAGGTATTGGAAGATATACTCGATGTTGTATACTAGAGTTCGAAGGTAATTGAGAGAGGTATCTACCTTTGATTGAATTTGCTTACAATAACAGTTATCAGTCCAGTATTAAAATGGCTCCGCATGAAGCTTTGTATGGTAGAAAGTGTAGAACATCGTTATATTGGACAGAGCTCAGTGGAAAGAAGATACATGGGGTTGATTTGATCCGGGAAACAGAAGAAAAAGTAAAGGCAATTCGGAATAGATTAAAAGCAGCACTTGACAACAGAAATCAATTGTGGATTTAAAACATCGGGATATTAAATATTTTGTGGGTGATAAAGTATTTATCAAGGTGTTTATTTGAAGGAAACTAAGAAATCAGTGTTTCATCTCTTTTTAAGTAAATTTCGAGGACGAAATTTAAAAAGGGGGGGAGAATTGTAACGACCTCAAAAGTATGGATATTGAAAAATGAGTTGTCGGGTCTCCATTTTTAGTAAACGGACTCATAAAATATTTATTAAAAATATTTACGAAGTTAGTTGTGTGTTTAATAAGGTTTTATTTAAGTGAATTTGATTTAATTAGAAGTATTTGAGAAAAAGGATTAGATTGAAATAGGTGTGAAAGTTTAATTATAGATTAAAAGAAAGTATAAAGGACCAAAATGGAAATTAAACCATTTTGTATAATTGAGAGCAGTGTAAGTAGAAAAATCTGAGATTTTTATGTTTAATATATTTTATATTTTAAATATAATATAATATATTATATTGTTATTATATATTATAAAAGAGAAAGAAAGAAAGAAAAACAGAAAAGAAACAGAGAACAAGACGAAAGCAGGGAAGAAAAAGGAAAGAAAGAAAAAGGAGAAATTGATGATTTAAAGCTTGGATGCTTAATAGGTAAGCTAATTTAGTCCTTTTCTTTTAATTTTGATGCTTTATAAGTTTTAGAACAAAGTTTTGATGAATTTAAGTTGAAGTTTTTGAAGTTTTAAAGCTGTTGAATATAGCATATGATGAACAAAAAGATGAATTAGTGGTTTAATTGAAAGAATTTGAAGTTAGAATTGGGTAAAGGATTTAATTGTAAAATAAGCTATAAGAAAACTGTTTTGGACAGCAGCAGTAGAGTAACTTTAAAAAATCACCAAAAATCGTAGAAGTGGAATTAGAAGCTGAATGAGATATGAAATTAAAGCTTATTGAGTCTATTTTCATATGAAAGAAACAGGGAAAGCAAATGAATTCTGTAATTTGAGATATTTATATTTTTGTAAGACTGGTTTAGAGGAATTTCGGGATCCCCTGTTCTGAATTTGAAAAATCATAACAAATTGAAGAAAAATAATTAGAGGCTTAACTTTATATGTTTAGAATCCTGAATGAGTCTATTTTCAAATGAAATAAATAAGAAGGTCATATGAATTCTGTACGAAGAGTAATTTGATTCGTAGTGAAGAGAGGTCAGAACAGTCAAACAGTAAAACAGGGGAAACTTTAAGAATAATCTGGTATTGATTGGCCATACCAAAAATTCTGGAAAAATTATAGTAAAAGATATATGAGTCTAGTTTCAAGGAAAATTAACGGTTCTTCATTTGGAGTTCTGTAGCTCGAGAAATAAATAATTTAGTGACTATGACACAAAAGGACAGCTTTGAATAAGTTTATGAGTAAATGATTAAATTGAAATGTGAGCAATAGTAAGAAAGCATGAATTTATCATAAAATACATGTTTATTTTATTAAATATTACAGGAAATTATTTGATTATTTTTAACATATAAATGTTATATGTTTATATGAAATTAAAGAAAAAGAAAAGGAAGGAGAGGACCGAATCGAAGGAAAAGGAAAAGAGAAGGTTAAGGAGTGAAGGAAGAAGAATTCATATCACCTCAATCTTTTATTGTAAGTACTACAAGAATTTTAAATTATTGTTATTTATCCTTTTGAAATATTTATGTGAATTATTTAAATACATGAGATTTAGCTTTAATGCCCAAGTAGACGAAATTAGAACTATTGGGATATTAGTGGCATGCCATTAAGGAACTTTTAGCGCTCTCGATATTAGCGAGTTGGTGCTCTCGATATTAGCACATTGGTGCTCTCTACGATATTAGCACGTTGGTGCTCTCTCGATTATTAGCACGTCGGTGCTCTCGATTATTAGCACATTGGTGCTCTCTGTTTCACTTGTGCATCATAATGCACCTCTCAGATATGTTAAAGTATATCCGATGTGTTCTATAAAGTCTACTTTGGGCTAAGAATTGAAACGAGGACAAAGTGAATTACTTGATGTGTTAAGGTAAGATTTATACCTTACAAAAGATAAGTTAAATTTTATTAAAGCAAGGCATACATGAAGAAACTTATATGTGAGAAAATATGCAATAATTGATTGAGTTAAAATATTCTGTTATGATTGCTTATTTAATTATTCTTGTGGTGCTTACTAAGCCTTCATCGCTTAACGCGTTTATTTTAACGCGAGGTACAATTAGACTAAGAGAAAAGTCCAACTAAAAGATCGCTCATCTCATCACATCCTCAAGGGCTTCAAAGGTAGTTACTATATTTTGTATTAAAATGGCATGTACATATATAGTTCAAATGTGTTCCTACGTGATAGGGACTAAAATATAGATTCTTGAAATTTTATCTATTTTCAGTTATTTGAAGTATTTTAGTATATATGGAATGAATTAATAAACAATAAATATGTTAGCAAAAATGGTTGGTAAGTTAAAATATTATATTCAAATGTTTTAATTAGACAGTATCTGGCCATAATTGTTTTGGCACCAAATGTAATAGTCTTATACCGGGTTTGCATAATTGAACCGGGTATAGGGGTATTACAGTGAATTACATGGTGCTTGGCTTATATGATTTGAGTTGTGAAAAATGGTGTTTTGGATGGATTTATTTGAGTAGGAATTGAGTGTGGAAGTAAATGATCTAGATAATGATTAAATGGTGTATATTATGGTATGTTTTGGTTGCCATTTGAGGTATAAATGCATTTGATTTGGGGTTTGTAGGTGATTCAAAGTATGGGTGGCAAGTTTGGCCTTGAAAATGGCCTATAATTGCCCACACAGTTGAGCATACGGGCGTGTGGCTCGGCTGTATCTTTCGAGGTTGTGTTTTAAAACAAGTCAGACTCGACCACAGGTAAGACACACGGGCGTGTGTCTAGCCGTGTGGATCTAGTCAGTAGTGACCACGGGTTAGACACACGGGCGTGTGACTGGCTGTGTGGTGCAAGTCAGTATGTATGCCCTATTTTGCCACGACTTGGACACACGGGCGTGTCCGAGGCCGTGTGAGGCACACGGCCTACCCACACGGGCGTTTGACCCCTGTAACTTAGAAAAATGTTAAAATTTTTGAAATTTTCGTATGAGTTCGATTTAGTCCCGACCCCTTTCTAACACGTGTTTAAGGTCTCGTAGACCTCATTAAGGGACTATTTGATTGTAAATTATGTTGTTTGAATGACTTTGTGTTGAAAATGATATGAAATGTTCGGAATTGATTAGTAATGCCTCTTAACCCTAGTCCAGCGACGGATACGAGTTAGGGTGTTACATTTTAATTACTTGTGAAAAAGATTTTTCTCATTGTTTTTCATTTATAAAATTCTAGTAACATAAAGATATTAATATCTATATATTAATACTTAACGTATAACTTTAAGTAATTAATTAATAGATAGATAGATATTATTATATTTAAATATTTTGCTAATAAATATTAAAGAACTCAAGAAGTAAATTTATTAACCGAAAAAAAAAAATTTAGTCGTAGTCGAGATAAGAAATCAATCTGCAAATTCGCTTGTATGATACTGTAATGCGTATTGAATTGTGTGAACTTGTAATTGTATAAAAAATATTAAAAACAAAACTACATTTATTTTCAGATATCAAATTAAAATTTGAGTATATTAAAAGAAACTAAATTTATTTTTAAATATCATATTAAAAACTATATTTTAAATAAATTGAAGCCATTTTGGATCCCTAACGTTACGTAGCCCAATAATTAGACCCAAATTTATCACTACAAAACTGGTTCATGTAGGCGAGCTTTTGGACCCATCCACTAATACCCAAACCTAGCCCTGAAATACTCTTTAATTATAGGCTAAAAATGAGCCACATATACTACCCTACCTGTCGTTACCGTTACACGCCATGTGTACTTCCCCTGTCGTGCGTGCCCGAGGTTTATTAGAGACTGTTGCCCTTTTTCTCATAGATGATGAAAAAAGCAACCTCCAATTTGTGAAGCAAGGTTTCAGAAAAATTCAAATTCACAAAAGAGAACGATCGAAAATTCACCAGTATTTTGAAATAAGCTCCAATCCATGGCTACACGGTTGATCTATTCCAGACTCTCACTCTCTAGACTCTCGTAAGTTCATATTCTTTCTTCTGCTTCTTTGATTCGTATTTGTTACGGTTAGATTCTTCAGTTACATATTCGAATTCGACCATTCATGAACTGTAAGAACCTATACACAATTCTTTATTTTCTTTTCCATTTTTCGGAATCTGAATTCCTCTGATTGGACTATAATGTTAGCATAGGTTTTGTTCTGTGGAGATGAAAAAGTTGAAAATTTTTGTTCTTTATTGTTGCCGAACGGATTAAGATTTTTTATTTTTATTTTGCACGGCTTCTCCTTTGCAATAAAACAGTGCAATGGGTGGACCCAAGAATGGAAGATTTCTTTCAACAGAGTCTAACAAGATTGATGAGCCTTTTAAAGTTGAAGAAGCAGAGACCGTGAATGTACCTCCTCCTCCTTCTGATAAGGTGCTTAGTAGAACTTTTGGACCTATATATTGTCATTTTATTAATGTCGGGGTCTTTTAATTTATTATTGTGCATGCATTACTTTCGACTTATTGTTATATTGTTCATTTCAGCTGCTCGTGTTGGGTGGAAATGGATTTGTTGGCTCCCATATCTGTAGGGAAGCTTTGAACTGTGGTCTGGCTGTTGCAAGCCTCAGCAGGTATTCTAATTTTATTTCCAGGATTTCTTTATAGAACATTATGTTTATTTCTCATGTGGGCTCGGTTTAGTAATGAAGCTCATGAACTAATGGAGTTTGCAACTATTTTATCTTGCATGATGAGAGTACATAAGAAATTTCAAATTTCTGATTGTTGCACAATGTTTTTCAGAATTAAATTTTCAAATATCATGGAAAGTGACCAGTCCTTTTAACTTTAGGGGCATCTAATTTTGTACTCTTTAGCTGGAAATATTCATCTGGACGGTTTCTGCTGTTATTTGCATCTGGATTACAAAGATTGCTTATTTACTATCCCCCATGATATGCTTCCTGTTCTTGTTACAAATATGCTCTGCTCATTACGCTAATGCTTTCTAGTACAATGTTCAAAATTTAGAGCCTAGGTAATGATACCCTACATCATTTGTATGTGAAGATGCCTAATATTTTTCTGCTGCTTTCCATTTTCGTCAATTACTGGTATTTCTTCAACCCCTTAATTTGGTTGCTTCTTTCTATTAGGTCTGGCGGATCATCTTTACATGACTCTTGGGCTAAGAATGTGACATGGCATAAAGGTTTCTTTCCTTTATTTGCTTTGCTAGATGTTATTGGTTGCACGTTGTGACATAGCTAACATGTTACTTCCAATCAGGGAACCTTCTTTCTTCTGATTCGTGGAAGGAAGCTCTGGATGGAGTTACATCTGTTGTATGTAGTCCCTTAATTCTGCAGATGACCTAACATCCAAAAATCAAATCTGAGCTAAATTTACTTGCACAGCTATACACAATGGTTCCATATTTTAATTATGGCATTCATATTACAAATTCCTGGTTACTTGCAATTCAATTTGAATCTTACCCTCTTCTTTGACATTCTCTTTTTTTCCTGCTAATTAAGTTTAATTTTTTAGATCTCTTGCATTGGCGGTTTTGGATCTAATTCATATATGTATAAGATTAATGGGACTGCAAACATCAATGCTATCAGAGCTGCTGCAGATAAAGGTATATAGATTATTGATCTGTGATGTGTCTCCTTTTGTGACTAACTTCACCCCTTCTGGGAAAAAGAAAAGGGAAAGGGAGAAAAAATTAACAAAAACTTCAAAATGCGTCAGTGTTTTGTTTCTGTGTTCTTTTCATTTTTATTTCTGGGCGATTGCCACCAGTAACTTCTTCTTGGACTTTTTACCTTGTTTCTGTTGGGGTTGACTTTTTATATTTTGCTTTCAGGTGTGAAAAGATTTGTTTATATCTCCGCTGCTGATTTTGGCTTGGCAAACTATTTACTTAAAGGATATTACGAGGGGAAGGTACACTTTTCTCTTTGCTCTCGGTTCCTGATGACCATTTGCTCAGGTGTCTGTTTTGCATAACATTATTGTCTGATTTTATTCTTAGCATTCAGCTCAAAAAGTGGTAGATTAGCATGTACATTGAAAACTTTTATTTTGATAACTGATGGAATATATGGCTCAAGAAGTCTTGTGGACCGCCTGCTGATGGAAAATTCTCTTTTCCTTGTCCTGTTTGGCGCAGAGAGCTGCTGAGACAGAGTTACTCACGAAGTTTCCATATGGAGGTGGGTTTTGTGATTCACTTGCTGTAATTTGTGCAATATTCTGCACCTAACTTCCACATTGCTTTTTATTTCCTCTTTTATTGCTAATAGTAAGCTCTGATAGTTTTGGTTTGGCTGGTAGCTTGCTAGTAATAACGTGAAACTATCATCATCTAGTGGTTATGGTCCTTTACCCTTTAAAGATTTTGCATTTTCTATTGCAGGAGTGATTTTGAGGCCTGGCTTCATTCATGGAACTCGCACTGTTGGAAGAATGAAGTTACCTCTAGGCGTTATTGGTTCACCACTGGAAATGGTAAATCATGGGGCTTTAAATTTTACTTGCCTTCTGAATGTAGTGTTCATTTGATCTGTCCCCTGACCTAAACCAGCAAAATGAATGGGTCGAATGATGCATCCTAGTTTGTAGGGAGTTGGTGAGAGTAGTCGGGCATTTGACGTGTGATGAAGTTTGCCTAGGTTAACTGCAACGATCCATGTTATCAACTAATAAGATCACTTGTATCACTGCAGGTTCTTCAACATGCAAAACCATTGAACCAGCTACCACTAGTTGGACCCTTGTTCACTCCTCCCGTTAATGTTACGGCGGTTGCCAAGGTTGCAGTGAGAGCAGCAACTGATCCAGTTTTTCCCCCAGGCATCGTAGATGTCTATGGAATACAACGATTTAGCCAGCAAATGTCAAGATAGATGAGTTGAAATTTGAGTTTTGCGTTGTTTCCTTTTTTTCAGTATAAAGCTATTGATGGTATTTAAGTGGAGGATTGTAAATTCTTGTAATGGTTGCTGCTGCGTTTAAGAGAGTGAAGGAAACAAGGTCAATAATAGTCCACTCACTCGGGTTCAATAAAAAATTCAGGCATTAGCCTCTATTATAGTGGAAGAAGTTTAAAAAGGCTGTTTTGTGCTTTCGAATTAAGCCTTCTCATGATTTTACTCAACAAAAAATCTCCTTTTATCTCCATACTAAATATAAAAAGGTCTTTTCTTTACTATATATGCGTATTGCTCTGTTTCAGAACATCTTTTGGAAATTTATTAATATTTTATTCATAAATATATTAAATAAATGAGATCGAAATATTTATTAATTATAAAATATTCATCATTTATATTATTTATTAGATTAGTTAAAGTTTAAAGTCCAATTTAAAATTTTTATTATTTATTATTATAAATGGTGAAATTAATAATTATATATATTATGCTTCGTTGTACAATGTAGGTGTGATTGCAGTTGAGCAAAACGAATCGGTATAGTTAATACATGTCGATATTTTCACTTATGTCAAAAAAAGATTGATTGTTCTACTTTAATATTAAAATGACTGATATGATTAGAACCAATGCGAAACTAACTTGTAATAACGAAGGTTGTGTTGGAATTTTGGACACATTTTACCTTGCTCTCCTACCTTTATTATTAGGTCAAGTCCTTTTATTATTGAGACGGAAATTAAATTAGTCTTTTTATTATTAAATAAATCAATTTAATTGATATACAATTAATTCGAAATAAAGTTAATATTTTTTGTTTAAAAAATGATATGAAATTTATTTATTATTTACAGTTTAACTCCAAACAAAATATTTCATCAACATAATTGTAAAAAGTTTTCAAACTATAATCTCATTTAACAATGAAGACATTTTTTAAACAGTAAATGTTAATTTTATTAAAATTTAATTTAATTTAATTATTTTTAAAGATAAAAAAGTAATTTGATTCAAGAGATTAATTTAATAAAGAGAAGTACTAGATACATTCATCGGTATTTAAATTATAGTAGCATTAGCAGGAGCATATGGGGCTTGTAGGAGTCCAGTATGAGTACCCAATGAGAACAAAAAATCAATTTAAGAAAGCACGAGTCAGACTTATGAAAAGGCTCCATTAAATGAATCTCCTGCCGGGAGAAAAAGAAACACGAAGCAGTTTCCCATATTGATAAAGGCAGTGAAGGACTGGAAGAAGCAAAAGAGGAGGGGGAAAGGAAATAGAGGATGAATCATAATCGGCAATCCAACGATGGGAAGCATGATGATGACTCTGCTCTCTCCAATTTCCTTGCTTCTCTCATGGATTACACTCCCACTGTACTCTTTTTTCTTTTTTCTTCAAAAGAAGGGAATTCCTATAATTACGTTTCTGACTTTTTTTTTTTTTTTTTCAAAATTCATTGCAGATACCTGACGAACTGGTGGAACATTACTTAGCCAAGAGTGGTTTTCAATGTCCCGATGTTCGATTGTAGGTTTTTCTCTCTTCTTTTTTTTTTTTTTTTTTTTACTTTCTATTTCCTTTTATCCTCTGTTTAGCTGCCCAACCGGAAATTTTCAAGAAAGTATTTTTTTTTATTTATAAAAATTTCAGTTAATCTTTACAGCTTTTATTGGTCTTCATGATAAAGAGTCCTAATTTCAATCTTGCTTTCCTCGAATAGGGGTTCTTATCGTTCGTTAAGATGGTTCTAGGGTTCCGGGTAATGGAAAATTTAATCCTTCAATTTAATTATCTGTTGCCTTCCGAGTCACCCAACAAACTTCAAATACTGTACTTTGTGACGAAAAATGAGACAGATGCAAACCACTAATTTCATGTAGTCCGCAAAATCCAAAAGAAACGAAAGAAGCTTTATACGGTTGCTATATTGCTTGCGGTTCTATTGTTAAAAGAAAAAGAGTGGAGTGTTGGGCATGATATTTCCATTAATTCTAGCTTTATATTTTGCTTTTGCAGAATAAGGCTTGTAGCTGTTGCTACTCAAAAGTTCGTTGCAGAGGTTGCAAACGATGCACTTCAGTATGGCACCAAATACTTTTTAACTTTTCTTCCTCTTGTGTGTTTTTTTCCATGAAGGAACAAAATAGTGTTGCATAACTTTCTACACTGTTACATCATTTGGAAGTTCTTGCATAGAAGCTTTAAGTTTCTTATGTGCAATGGAAATGTTTATAGAAAAGAGTAAATCTTTTGGGTAGTATTTCGCTCGTCTCAAAGTTAGTTTGATTATGACAATTTTCGACCCTAATAATGTAGGCATTGCAAGGCAAGACAGGCTGCAATAGTGAAGGACAAAAGGGAGAAGCAGCAAAAGGTGATATCCTTTGATGCTTGTTTTTAAAGTTTCCGAATTCCTTTCTCGGTATGTCTGACCCTGTTGTTGCAACAGGATAAACGCCTAATCTTGACAATGGACGACCTCTCCAAGTCATTGCGTGAGGTAGGCATTCCCGTGACTTGTTCAGATGTTTTAAAAAAAATTGGTCATGCTTTTTTGTTTTTCGTCTTCAACAACTAAAGAGTATTAATTTCTCTCATCATTTTCGATTGATATCCAGAAATTATTTGATTGTGTGTTCTTTGAATGAGCAGTATGGAGTGAATGTGAAGCAGCAGGAGTATTTTGCCGATAGCCCTTCAACAGGAATGGACCCTGCTACTAGAGATGAATAGTTGGAGTTAGAATTATGTCATTACTTTGTTGATGCTGCTGGAAACCTCCTTTGTGACCCTTTATTACTTGATTGCTCAGCTTAATAGACTCGATTAACATCTACATTGTTGTGGCTAATAATATTTCCAGTCAATTTGTATGTGAAAATTACATTTTTTTTTCCCGTTAATTGGTGGTCTAAAGAGAAGCTTTTGTTACCTCATTCCCGAAAAATAAGTGACATTCAACTATACAACCTATATTAATGAAATGCTAATGGCATAGATGAAGATGATATATTGACAAAACTTTCCTAACATGCTGCCATTTTTCTGTACATATCGCAATAATTTACACAGAGGTGTCTCCATCAAGGCAAATATTGCTCGAGACACTCTTTCAGTTTTTGGAAAGTTACAGGCTTTGAAACAAACGAGTCCATGCCGTTTGCAAAACACTCTTCAGCACTCTCCGACAATGCATTTGCAGTCATCTGTATTTATACATAACATATTTTTATCAGTGTGCATAACATGAAGACTATCGAGGCAGTTTAAGTGATGAACTCACCGCAATTATGGGGATATGCTTTGGAGGTGTACAATCTGGTTGTAATGAATCAGAAGATGGCGAAGGTCTCTCTATCCCAGCCTTTGCTGCTGCATCCCAGTTACCAGTTTCCTCAAAGGAACGAATCAATCTTGTAGCTTGAAGGCCATCCATGACCGGCATGCACACATCCTGCAAGATAGAGTTCGTAAATGGTTGCTAATAAGCCCTTAAAGTCAAAAATGCAGCTTTCAGAACTAGAATGCAGACGGGATATTACATCTTTCAGACCGTAAAACTTGAGCAGATTTAAACTTATAGAAAGCAACTCTTATATGCAGTAGGGAAGGAAAGAGAGGTACGAATTGAAAGATCCTGAAGGAAGTACCATTAGGACAAGATCATAACTACGGCACTGAACGGCACGGACAGCTTGGACACCATTGTTCACAACATCTATTGTGTGGCCTAACTGCTTCATCATGGACTGCGTCACCAATACATTAATTTTATTATCTTCCACCAGGAGGATCTTAGGCTTTGAGATAGAATTTGATACTTCTTGGCTGATGTTTAATGTGGACTGAGAACCGCTGTCAGATCTCCCCTGCCTCTCAGCTGGTAGCTGAGGCTCACTTATCTTCACTTTCACATCCACCTCTCTGCTTGTCTCTGAGCAAGTTGACACATCTATTGTAGAAACTTTGTTCTCTGCGTTTACATCATTTTGATGACGCCTGCCTCTGCAAATTGCACTTTCACTATCGTGGTCTGGGCTGTGACTAAATGAACATTCAGGCTCAGATGATATCTCTAAAGCTTCAGCCACAGAACAAGCATCTTCAACTAAATCCATCTCCTTTGCTTGACCATTACTCGTGGGAAATGAACAATAATTCTCTGAGAACCCATTAATTTTATGTGAATTTACATGGCCAATATTATGTGCTAATAATTTATGGGTTCTGCTAGATCCATTAGAAGAAAATAGAGAACCCAAAGTAAGTGGCTGGAATTGGAAAAAGCCATTCGTTGCATCATCATCTGAGTCACCATGATCATCCATATCTGAGAGGTCATTCGGGTCTTCAGAGTCATCAGAATGATCACATGATAGAGAAACCTTGTAAGGTAGGATAAACGTAAATGTAGAACCACAATGCACTCGGCTAGACACCGTAAGACGGCCACCCATTAACTCAACCTGCAGAGAAGGCATGGAATGTTAGGACTTAGGTTTTGTACCGGTAAGAGTATCAATCAAATCTCTGCAAATATCAACAACTTAAATATTTCAAGTAAAAGAAAATGTGCATGGATAAATATAGAATTACAAAATTTCCAGCTTTTCAACAATCAGGAATTTACCATTGTTGATAGTAATAAGCTGTAAGTAAATACTTCAGATATATTGGCATGTGCAAACCAACAGTGTCTTAAAAAGGAACTAGAAGGTGCTGAAGACTCTGAAACAATCTATTTATATTCTAATATCAAATTATACGCTTTTCTTAGCTGCAAAACTAGGATAGTTAGTTAAACTAGACCTACTGAGATTTACATCATAATTATCTGATCTGCTAAACTTTTCTTTAAGCAGAAGCAAGAAGAGGGAAGGCAACTGTATCAATTGTGGAGAAAAAACATTATTGTTGATGGAAGGAAGAATTCACCAGCTGTTTACATATTGCGAGGCCCAGTCCTGTCCCACCATACTTTCGGGCATGATCGGCACTGACTTGCATGTACTTCTTAAAAAGTGTGGGCAAAGCATTTTCTGTCACAAAGACAGGAGAATGTATCAAGTTCTAACAAAACCTCTGATTTTTTGCAATAATGTAAATGATTAAAGACGAGCATACTCATGTACCAGGTATTCCAATCCCAGTATCATATACATCACAGCGAATCCAAACTGTTGTTTCAGGTAACTCTGCTTGCTCCTCAGTTACATCTATTTTTCCATTCATTACTGGAGTACTGGGTTCACTTTGAGAACGGTTTTGGCAAGAACCTTCGTGGTTCTTACCATGAAATCCTCTCTGATCACTGCTAGTTTGAGACGTTGATGTACATGTCTCTTCTTTTGGTACATTAGTTGTGGTTTGATTAGCAGTTGATCCATCGGACCCGTGCTGAGATCCTTCTTTTGCAAAAGGGGGCTCTGGTACTACATAAAGTTTTACTCCTACCTTCCCTTCATGTGTAAACTTGATCGCATTGCTGAAGAAGAAGAAAGGTTGTTCACATAACATGCAAGAAATTAAAGTAATGAGAAGTAATAATTCAGGAAGATCTTCTCAGCATAATTGTTAGAATCCTTCTTTTCCAAATGACAAAAAGAACTAAGCACATGTCATTTAATTCTCTAAACAATCAGCTACAAACAATGTTTTCATGATTATCTATAGGAAACCTGAAACATAAATCATGACTTCTCATAGTTCAATACCTGATTAAGTTGGTGAGAATTTGTCGAATTCTTAGCACATCTCCTATGACCTGAAATCAATATATAAAAAGCTCCACAAAATGGGGGAGGATGAAAAAAGGAACTTTAATTTTTAAATTAAAAACTTGAAGGAAATGTGTCATATGACTCTCACCTCAATAGGAACATCATCTGCCACATTTCCTTCCAAGGTAAGAACCTTTTGCAATGATGCGGCAGCTGTCTGGAGAACATGCTTTACAACCTCTCTTGGTCGGAATTTTGTAGCCTCCAACTTCATGACACCTAAAGAAACAGCGAAAAGAAGATACATTTAGAAATTCCAATATATGAGAATAAAAACCTGCCATGATTGAGAGCATCGAATTTTGAGACAAAAAAGCATGATGTGATTGTGAATAAGAAATAGAACTTTCTAAACATGCACTACAAAGATCACATTTTAAGGCCAGATCTCTCAACCTTGTTGCTATATATAACTACTACACTGTTCAAGTTCTGATTCTTATGTAATAGTAGTATTATTATCATTCTTAACAGTTGTGGTGACCAAAATAATGAGATCTAGGAAATTAATATACACAGTTGAAAATTGAAAAATAACAGGTTTGAGCTTTTCATGCAATTTTGGAGTAAAATCCAGACCTGATTCAACCTTGGAAAGATCAAGGATGTCATTTATAAGTTGAAGGACCAAATCTCCTGAAGATAGCATGACATTTAACAATTGTCTTTGCTCTCGGTCAAGTTTCGTTGTGGCCAAGATCTCTGCCATGCTAACAACCCCAGATAGAGGAGATCTTATCTCATGAGACATGGTTGCCAGCATCTGTTTTGCACGCATTGTCTCCTCTAGAGAAAGTGTAAAAAGAAGGCAAAGGAGTTAATTCAGCGCTTTGAAAGGTATAGCAAAAGAGAAATTCACAAATATTCAGTTGTCAATGAGTTGATGAACCTGTTATGTGTATGGTTCTGTTGAGTTCTGTTTCCTTTGCCTTTTGTACCGCAATCTCCTCTCGTATCTTTATCATCCTTTCCCTTTTCCGTACCTATACAATCAGAAACATAAATACGCATTTTTCTCCATTTCAATTAATAGCTTAAACAACCAATATGAACAAACAGAATGTACCTGATCTGTTATATCCATGCCCATGTAATTTATACCAATAGTCTCCCCTGCCTTGCTAAAAACAGGTTCCACATATATCAAGAATGTCTTCGACCCAAATAGTTCTGTCTCAAATGTGATTTCTCTTTTTGCAGGCAATCCTTTATCCATCACTTCTTTTTTAAAATCCTGAGACTCCTTAACACCAGATCCAGTAAAAATTTCCACATCTGTTTTTCCTAAAATGTCCTGAAATGAGAACACGTTATAGTTCTTATGCCACTCACTGTGAATAAAAGGGACTGCAGAAGGTGAGGAAGTTACAATCAAAAACTATATTATGACAACAATCGTGCTCACAACCAATACTTCAACAAAAGATTATCAAACCTTGAATAAGAACTTCTGGTGCAATAAATTACCTCCTCTTGTAAACTTGGAAAATGGTTATAAATAAAGCGATACCGCAGCTCTTTATCCTGGAAGTCGACCAAACAGGAAGTTTCATTAGTTGAAAGATTATACCATGTCTCTTCATACTTCAGCTAATTTTGGAAGTAGTACTCGTTGGATATCTAGTTATAGGCAAAAGATTCGAGTAGTAGCTCAAATCAGCATATGAGGATTCTTGGCATAAATGATTAGTGTGATGATATCTCATCTGCTGAAAAGATAACCTATTTAAAAGTATTTAACAACTTTTAAATTGACATTACTCAAAAGTTCAAAGCAATGAATTAAGAATGTCCATGGAATAAAGTTTAATTGTGAGGCAGCTTCTTATATCACTAAATTTCTCTTGATTACCTGATGGCCGAACACAACCGGTGCAGTTTGAAGTACAAAATGTAAGAAGTTATCTGCTCTTTTAAGAATTTGGGACAACTCTTCTACTGGTGAGGACTGTTTTTCCAGATTTTTTATGCTTTCCTGCAACTTTTCCTTAAGTAGCTGCTCTCTCTGCATGCTTGCTTCCAACATTTTCTCCAAGTGCATGGCTCGCTGTTTCCAGTATATGACAGTATCATACTCGGCATCAATTTCAACTCTTTTACTTGGAACCACAACATTTTTTTTCCTCCGAGGAACTTCTTGCCAAATATCATAAATGCCATCCAGTATGGAAATCGAGCGTTTATCTCCTCCATACCTTTCCTCCTCGAAACGATGTTCCTCCAATATCTCTAATTTCTTGAGCTCAGATTCCTGCCTTTGCCTGCTTAGATTGTCAAGTTCTTCTCTAAGAAGACGAACGGCATTCGCTTGCTTATATTCCCAGTGTTTTACAAGGTATGCTAACTGAGACGAGCCCTTGTCTGTATAATTAGTTAGCTCTATAAGATGTTGGAAATCAACTATAGTTGGCTCCCCCACAATTGTTACCTCCTCCAACATATCTTGGTCACCTCTTGGCTTTTCTACATTAAACTGCTTCCCAGCTTCATGCTCAATATCTTCAGGCCACATCGAACAAAGGACTTCGACTTTCATGTCTTCAGTTGGGTCGGTCTCCATCTCACAAATCATGGAAATCACTTAACTACAACCTGTTTGAACTGTTGAGAACACAAATTATCATCAATCGATCACCAATCCATGCTTCTGGTATGGCTCTATAAAGCATCTTTAATCTGAACAGATCCTGCAGAAGAATGTTAATTTAAGAATGTCATGTATCCATGCAAAGTTTAAAATTAAGAAATATTAAGTACCGAGCTTTTAGCCTTCAGAATAAACCAATTGATTCTAAGATTTCTCCAGCCTTACTACTTTATTTCAAATCAAATTTTATTTGAAAGCGAATTACATGACAACGATGTGCAGTTCTTGGAACAGAAAATTGTAGAAAACCATGGCAAACAGAGAGACAAAATAATAGGTATGTTGACTGATGCGGAAAAACAGCAATTGGAGTCGAAATAAACAGTAGAAATATCTTTATTCAACGGAAGTCATATAAATTGCAAAAGTTGATAGAATTTTACATATTAAAAAGATGAAAAGAAAAGCTTTTAAATTTTCAGGAGAATGGAATCAAAAGATTCAAAGTCATGTTGAGGAGCAGAAGGTAAATTTGGCTAAAAGTTTTGATCACTGATCATTAGCAACAGCTGAATTATATCACATTCGGAACCAGAAGTAAAAGAAAAGTCGAATTTTAATAAGAATTCAAGAAAATGAAGCTGGAAAAAGAGTTAAGATTCATCAAACAGAACAACCGAAAACAGCGCCAACAATAAATATGATAAATTTACCCAGTGAACCAACATACTACGCATTTTTCCTTTTTTTCTTAAATAAAAGCGAATTAGGCAATCAATTAAGATTAGGCAAATACAAACAAACCACATTAGTAAGCTAACCCTTGAGAATGAATCACATCCAATCCTGAAAAGAACAAAGCCTTGACGGAGAAGAAGAACAAGCAAAAGGCTGACGGAAACATCCAAAACTCAATAGATTTTTCACTGTAGATCTGAGGAACAGCTTTTCTGTTCAGATATTCAGTCAACAGCCTTCAAATGCTAATGAGTAACTCTTTTTTAATGCAAAAATAAAAAATAAGGGAAAGAAGAAAGGCTGAAGCGGCCAAGTTACGAGAGGAGAGAGAAAAACGAGTGAGAGAGAGAGAGGAGAGCATGTGACTGAAAAGAAAAACAAAAACAAAAATGTAGGAGAGAAGGAGCCATGTGCGATCGGAGGTCAAAAACAATAGATAATTCTCAGATTCTTGGCGGTTTTTTTTTTTTTTTTTTTTTTGGTTCACTTAGTACTTCCTATGTATGGCTTAGCGGCCCTTTCCTTGTCCTTTGGTGTTATTTATTGGAAGTGTATTTTGCGGATGAAGTGTATTTTTTTGCGGGAGTTGTCTGCCTCTCACCATGGGGAGGGGGGAAAGAAAGGAGGAGGAATATTTTTTAAATCAGGGAGCCTTGGCCTCGCTGTTCCTTTCCCCCGCCCGCCTTTTACTATGCCTAGGTAACGTGATGGAACGGCGTGTGAATACCACGCGCAAAGGTGATACAATATAATGATGTTTAAGCTGTTTTATTTTAAATATATATACATTTATATTAAATTTTATTATTTAAAATTAAAAAATCAATTTAATTTATCTGCAATCAACGAAACTAAAAGAATTATAGTAAAAGAAAAAAAAAAATTAGAAAATAATTAAAGAATATTTCAATTGTTTACTTGGAATATAATAAATTTATACTTGTCTTAAGTTCTTAATCACATAAGTTACAAAATTACAAATAAAAGAATTAAGATATCTTATAAATTTTTTAAAGGTTACAAAATAATAAAGAATAGGGATTTTGAGAGTTGTATCATGTCTGGACTTTTGTTTATCAATATATTTACAACGCTCTCTCTTAAATGTCTACAGTAAAAAATGTCTCATTAAAATTTTATAAGAAAAAATATCATATTACAAATTTTCTCATTAAAATTTTTATCAAGAAAATTTATTGGGACAAAACATTGATTAAAGAAAAAGAATGCATACATTAAACTCTAACTAGTGACTACATTACATTACATCTTTGAGTGCGTGGATTCCAATATTGTATACTAGTTTTTCAAATGCTGTGGTTGGCAATGTTTACTGTTAAATTATCACTAAAACGAATTTGTTGAACTTCTATATCATTTTTTTTTCAAGATCACGAGTGAAGAATAATTTTAGTAAAATATGTTTCGATTTGTCACCTCTGATGTAGCCACCATCGTTGCATTATTTTCATATAAGATAGTTAACATATTTTCCTCGAATATCTTTGAGATATGTTGGGCCAACAACTTTAGCTAAACATACTCTCAACTTGTCTCATGCATTGTAATTATTTCTGCATGGTTTGAAAAGATAACAACTAATGTCTTTTTTATTAAACGACGTGATATGACAGTAACTCTACTTATAAATAAATATCTCATTTGAGATCAACCATTACGTAAATTCGATATTGAACCACTTGAATAAAATAACTTTATACAATTTCTCTAGAATATCTAAATACATGTTTAATTTCATCCTTATGTCCACATGTTGGAGAAGAACCAAATATTGCTAACAAGCTTACAATAAATGTTATATCAGCAAAAGTTTTTAAAACCAAATAGGTAGTCGAATAAGTTTGGTCACCGATTCTTCTGTTCAATAGGTATAATTGGCCTAACCAGTTCAATTAAATAAATTATTAAAAATAAAAAATAAAAAATTCAATTCAACCGTCTAATTCAATCATTTTTTTGCTCGGTTCAATGATTCTTGAGCCAACTTGTCCAATGATTTTGTTTGAACTGGTACCCTAGATAGAACTTTGTTTTTTCAATATCTTTTATCTCAAATTTTGAAGCTCTTCGAGAGTTCGAATAACATTAATATCATCAACATAATAAGTAATTATCACAAAATTTTTATAATCTTATTTCAACAAATATTATTTTTTATAATAAACTTTTTGGCAATAACTTTTAAAAAAATATTTAAGATTTAAATAATATAAGTTTTGGTTAAAAATTTATAAAATGTACATAAATTGTTTTTATAATATAATAAATATTTGATCGTAATCATCCCAAATACTCATACATATTTATGTTTATAATATAAACATTTATAACTTAAACTTGAATAAAAAATAATTTTTTAAAATTGAATTTAATGGTAATTACTTCTGTGATTACTTTAATTCTCACTCTCAAGAATTGAAAAGCGTAATTGGAAGCGCTAATTATACTCAATTTAGTAAAACTCACAAATTATAATGGCTACTCAAATATGTTACATTTGTTTTTACACAAATTACTAAGTGATTTTCTATACTACATTCGTTTTTACACAAATATTCATTTATATCCTATCGGTTTTACATCTAGGGGCATAGCTAGGGGGTTGACAGGGGCCCCGGCCCCCTAAAATGAAAAAAATTCATTTATGCCCTCTAGATTTTTTTAATTTTAAATTAATAAAAGTAAAATTACACATTGATCTCCTTAAAAATGATAAAAAATTGATTTAATTTTTTAAAAATTATAAAAATATAAACCATTAAAATAGTGAATTACAATTTTATTATTATAAAAGTTACAATTCAATTTCAGCCCCTAAAACAATTTAGAACTTAGCTCCGGTTTATAACTTTCAAAAAGGAAATTAATTTTAAACAATATCAATTTACTTTAAGTAAAGATAAAATAAATAAATAAATAAGTTTATATTTATATAGGTAAATTGTGTAGGTCTAAACTCAAATCCATGTTTCGCGGACTATAAATAGTTTATGAGTGAAAATAGAATCATTTAAAGTAATTCATCCGACGAAACACTCTCATTTGACAATCTCAGCGTCTCTTCATATAAACTTACTATTGACACAATCAAATACGTGTGCGATTGGTGACAATTAACTCAAAAATCGATGTGGTAAAAGAAACAGAGAGAAAAGAAAGGGAATGTGCCTGTGGGAGATTAATTAAGTAAAAACTAAAATTGTGGGCAGAAGAAAAAGGTAAAGCCAAATAATTAAACATAATTTTAATGTGAAAATCTAATCCACATTCTATAACTAAATTCAAACATTTAATTTAATTTAACCGTTAAATGATATATTAAATCTTATGTGGCATAGTTTAAAATAAAAAATAATTAAAGAAAATGATTATTATAAAAATAAATATTGTAAAAATCTTAGTTTTGAAGGTTTCGAAACCTTTACAAAAGCTTTATTGTTTACCATCCTTTTTTTAGTTTTACTTATAAAAGTTATATGTTAATATTTTACTTTTTTTTAATTTTCATTTAAAATTATGTCATATAAGATGTAGTGTGTCATTTAACTGTTTTAATAACAGAAAGACCTAGTTAATATAACATCAACAATTCGAGAATATAATTAAAACGTTTTAAAGTTTGAAAATTAATTTAGAATGAAAATCATATTTTAAATATATCCGCTGTAACTAATTTTTCAAAGACATAAATATAGCTGTGATTGTGGTTAATATAATGTTTTTGGATGGGATATTTTAAGGAGAAAATTTGGTGGCTATTCTTAATAAGAAGCAGGAATAGCCATTGTGGCAGCCTAGAATGATTATTAAGAATAAAGTTGTAATACTATCCTGGTTTAAGTCATTCAGGGATGGAAACGTTGACTTACATTGAAAAAGGCAGAAACATAACGTAAGCTATATTCTCCTTTGCATTTCACTGTCTGCCTTTCCAAATTCTTTTAATATAGTATACAACAGCAGCTCCCATGTGACAGCCTGCTACACCATATATCCATAACGCCACATCCTCCACAACCATGCCATGTGGTGGTGTACGTCTTTACATATTATAACCAACAAATGGCAGGTGTTCCGTTTCTAAAGCTACAACCAAATGCCAATCTTAATTTTTCCAGGTAAATTTTGGTCATCGCCATTTCTACAACTACAGAAACATGATAAACCAATAATACCCAAGTTGCATTCCTTTTTCCTTCTATTTTTAGAGACTGAGGGGGTCAACAGTTATTGCAGAACCACCCCTATTCTCCTAGTTGACATATATATATTATAACGTAATTACAATGTCTTTGGCAAATTCAAATTATCAGATGTTTTCAAAAGTAGTATATTATTATGTTATTATTATTATAATTTAAACTCTAAACAAGAAGCTGCCTGTTTGGTGGGTGGGAGACTGAAGTGTAAGGAGGTAGAATGGGGGAGGGGGGTTTGCCAGCACATACTGGCCAAGTGGTTTATTTAATTGAACCTTGGTTCAAGTTACTATATCTGCTCCCTCAACCTGAAGCTGTTAGGAGCCAAAGCCATTCATTATTAGCTAATAAATATGTAGCTATGCATCAATGTCTTAATTTGTATACCGTCGTAACTCGAAAACTAATAATTCTTACATAAACAGTTTATGATGAGACCACGAGAACTTGTCATGTATTAATGATTACCAAAATAAAATAAACAAAAGGATAGGAGAGGGGCGTACGGTACAACTCATGAAGTGTTACTGTTCCCTTTCCCTCTTAATCAATCAAAAACATCTCTTTTTTGGGACATATATATACCATTAAAAACTACATCTTATATTTACATATATTATTACCAGCAGTAATTTTTACTGATCTATGATTTACGAGATTGACAATTACAGAAGCTGTGGATTACCGTGATACAGTCCCTATATTATGTTTTTAAGGGATTTTAGTTTTATTATTCAGCAATGGAAACTTTTCCATAAAAATAAAAAAAGATCTAGCAGTGGGAACTGATGCTTAAAGTTACACAAATTATTTTAATCCAGTTTATGCGATTCAAAAGTGACACTATATATGTAGTTGAAAACAAATGTACGTGTTTAATTGGACCTTGTTCATTTCCCGACATTAGAGAAAAACAACAATTTTCCTTAAAAAATGTGACCCGGGATTTGTGCCTCGTTACTTAAATCGACCACAAAAAACTCAAGCACAGGGGAGACAAGGGCTGCCTAAGCTTCACTCGCTGTAAAACAGTATTAATCCGTTATGAACCAGAGTTAGATAAAAATTAAAAACATTTTTTATTGAAAGAAACTGTTGTAAACTTTAATTTATTAAAAATAAATAAATATAATTGATATCTTAATTGCAAACTTTCAATCATGCATATACACCTCTCCTAGCCTTCCAAATGGTTATTATTGCCGTTTTCCTTTTTTTCTGGTTCCTTTTCAGTGCAACTTTATTTATTAGTTTATTTTTGTTTTGATTACTAAATTATAAAAAAATTTATTTTCGTCAATCTGTTATTAATTGATATTGTTTTGATCACCTTTTGTTTAGTTGTTAATGAAAATTGACTTTTTTATAATTAATATAGTTGCACGTTTAGTACTCGACACTTGTACGTTCTATCAACTTAGTTTTAATTCAAAATAATTCAACAAATTTAATTTTTTATGTTTATAAATTCTATAAATTTAACCCTCAAATATGTCTTATAATAAATTTAAATACCTATTAATAATGGAAGGAAGATGTCGTTGATGAATTTGATGCTATTTAAATCATTTATGAATAATAACCATTAATGATACTTCATAATATTTCGATTAATCTATAATTGAAGTGCAAAAATAGACTCTTTATGGCAAAAAAAAAAAAAACCTTGAAAGTTACACTAACCAAGCAAAACACCCATATATAAAAACATAAAAAAGAACATACGTAACAAAAAAAAAAAAAAAAAACCATAAATCCAGTTTTTAAAACACAATAAAAAATTAGAATTTGATCGGCCACCGTCGGCCTGCTCGGATCTCCGGTAGGAGATTTCGAGCAGCTGTGCTATTTAAGTCTCTAGTTTAGGTGTTGAGCTTGAGATGGTGATCAGTAGCCATATAAATTGACCTGATCTTCTAGGCTTATGAAATAAATTTTCTGTAGTGAACACACACGCGCATATATATTCTTGCATAGCTCAATATCTGAAAAACCAAATCTTTAGGTCCCTATAACTTTTCTAGGAGCAATGCTGATGGGCAGATCAGGAAGAAGACCCCACATAATGGTAACATCAATCCCCAGAAAATTTCTTTTCTAATTTACTTCTTGAATTTTCATGGGAACTTTTGGGATGAGAAAATTCGGTTATTTTATTTTTAATTTTTCAGGCTTCTTCCAGTGGCACATTCAAAGGCTGCTTTCTAGCTGGTTCTTCAATTTTATCTCTTCAATTCATAATATTTGTCTATTAATGAAATAATTTTAGGGTCTTGTTCCGTTTCATGATATATCTATATTATTTTGAGTCAGGAACATAATCTTTTGCCCCGAATGGAGGCCAATATTAGCTGTTGTTGGTGTTCTGATAAGTAAAACATAGAAATATATCAATATATATGGCTGCCTTCGTATTCAATATATTATATACACTTAATTTTTGGTTTCCATTGAAATCAGATAAAGCAAGTCCTTGGGTGAGAATGTTTGAGGTGAGGATTAAAGTTATTTCTCTTAATTCAAAAATTAATAAATTAAACTTAATGGTTTTGTTGAACTGGTTAGGAGCAAATATTAGCTTCACAAATTCTAGTTTACATGTAACATATATGAAAGTTTGTTATGTCAAAGAATGCAAATGCAGTGATTGTCTTAGTTCATTGTACTAGAATTATAAATCATATGTGATGTTTTATTGAAAATAACGTGACTTTTGATCTTTGTTGGTTTTTGGTTTATTGAGAATAATGTGATTATCTTAGTTCATTGGCGAAGGTTGTATAGGTAAAAAGTTGATTAAAAAGTGTAGAAAATAGCAGGCAAAACTTTATACTGACATGTCCCTATAGCAATGGCCTACATTTCGGTCTTCTGGGTTTATACCGATGGTTTTTATTTTATAGCGACGGAACTTTTTTTGACAGATATTGACGGAATTTCGTTTGTCGATAAATGGTATTTTTTTGTAGTGTTGTTTGGTTTGGAACAGCCGATCACTAGCCCCGTTTCTATCCCCTGCCTTTTTCTTCTTTTTTTTTTTTTTTTTATACCGAATTTCAGCCAATTTTTTCGGTAGGATGAGGTCTAATCAGATAAAAAAATTTCTTTTTCTTTTTGCCTAGAATGGTTGTGACCCTTTAGTGTCGTAAGACTTGATTCTCTAAATTTTTAGTGAATTTGGTTTGTGGAATTCTTTTCAAGTTTTGAATTTTATGTTTGTGTTTATTGTTGTTTTCATCATTTTTTTTTTGTTTCATTAGTAGGTAGAATTGGGGGACCCGTGTGGTAGGCGAGATCCTATGAATTTAAATTTAACTTTTGTATAAATGGTTGAAATTTTTTAGTAGAATTGAGATCCTCATTTTATGGTGATAACCCCTCCTCGAAATCCACTATTAGAAAGATTAATTGATAATTGTTTGTTGGCTTAGAGTGGTTTTTCTAATTATTCTTTTCTCGGTTGGATTGAGATGTTGTAATGGTTCAATTTTGACCTCCTCTCTTTTTGAATGAAATGAAATCTTGTATTAGGGGAAAAAAACATCTTGTATTTTATTAACTTTTTTCACTATGACCTTTAAGTTTTGCTTACTAAAGTGGTAAGAAATTTAAAAAATGGAAAATAGAAGGGTTAGAAAACTAGACAAATGAAAAATACATTTTTTCTTTCTATAGATGCTCTTGCTAATTGAAAAATAAAAGGAAATAAAATAAAATATTTGAAAAATATACAATTTTGAACTAAGATACATTTGTCTCTATTCTCTCTCTTCTTATCATTTCAAATTGGAATGATTGATATTTGTGCATAAGGATGAAAAATGATAATCCTTCTTATTTTTTTTTCTCTCACTTTTTTTTCCTACCAAGCATACTTCAAATTTATTTTCTTTCCATTTCTTATACTCTATCCTTCCACCTCTCCACTTTTTCACAAAATTAAGCAAAGGCTTAACACTTGTTTTCTTTTTCTTTTGTTTTTCTCACCTCATTCACGTAATTATTTCTAGTTAGCTTGTAATAACATTAGTCACAAAAATAGTAAATTCACTGCTAAAAAACTCGTCAGCTGAATCTTCATGTCAAATCAAAGTGATGAAGATAAATTTTACGTACATATATTTGTTGTTTTGCTTTGGGGGTTTATAATCGACTTCGATAAGCGTCTAAAATGGGTTTAGTGGGCAGCACCACTCTGGGGTTTCTTGTTTTGACGAGAGAAATAAATTATGCATGTCATCATCATTTCTTTTGACCATGTACAGATCGATAGCCTCTCTAAGAAAGATCCAGGGGTGGTTGCTTTGGCGAGAGATGACTCAACCATGCATAAAACATCTTTTTACATAATATATACGTATATATATTCATGGAGCTATACGCCATTTTCGTCATCTCTTTCTTTATATGAGGAAAAATATCATTAAACCTAAATAAATGCTTGTCTTGCTTTCGAGGAAACACGTGCTTGTATTGAATTGGGTTCTCCTGTTGGATTTATTATAGACAAAAAGAGAGGATGACCCCCTACTCTATAATGCAGGAAAAAGGATAGTTTTTCCTACTATATCAATGGAAAATAATAATAGAATAATGGAGCAATGCGGGATGGAAAACGACCGTGTTCGTCTCATCTTTTCCATTAATTGGTACCTTCCCCCTTCCATATGAAACAATATTTTAAAATGAAAAAACAACCCATGAATTCTTAAAAGAAAAAGAAGAGGAAGAGGCAATTAAGCAGGTTTCTGTGAACCAAATTAATTAGGTTCGGGTGTTGCCAATTATTGCATCCATAGCAGTGTTATTGTCTTCCACATGCATGTGTGCATGTGTTTTTAATTAATATATTTAAGGTGACTGTAATTTAACAACTTCAGACACACTTCATACAAATCTTAGAAGCCAAAGAAGTGTGCTGCTTTTACTAAATATAAAGATTCACCAATACACATGCGAAGAAACATCTACAAAGTTGACTTTGTCCATTGTTTTCTTCCAACCCAAGTAGCCAGCTTTAATAATTTTAAATTTAATTCCCATACAGTAACATCCTTTTTCTTCCCTACTTAGATCAAAGATTAGAACCAAAAGTCGGATGCGTGATCAACACGTCACATGTTTTTTTAAACAAATACGTTATAATGATTAAAATTTAGACCTAAAAAAGGTTGATATGCAATTTTATTTTTGACCAGGCTTTAGATTCAACATCCCATAATTACATTCATCTGTAAAACTATAAAAGTTTAGGTAATTCTTATTGGCAGGAAGGGTTCATATAATTTTCATGTCTCCTTTCAGTGTTTACATCCTTATATGAAGGATATTAGTATTAGAATTAGACATGTGGTAACCATGTGATCACTTCACTCATGACAGTGGATCGGCTACATTTGATCCTTATTTAAATTCTCCTACCGAACGCATTAAATTAAGCCTAAATAGAAAACAATACTTTGGTCAATGCCTCTACCAAAATGTCTGTAATTGTAAAACAGGCCAATGACAAAATAATTTATTGCTAATACGTTTAACTTATGCAGAAGAAATTCTCTTTTTTTTTTTCTAAAGATGATCTGAGTCTGCAGAAGTGCAGATGCTCTGCACTTTTATCAAAAAGAAAACTTTGGTTATTCACCATCGATTAAGATACAACATCCATGGATTCAATCAGTAAACAATGTTCAGGAACTTTTATGTTTTTCAGTTGTAAATAAAAATCCTTCACAAAGTGAGTAGATCGTTTGATCAAGTAAAGGTGATTTAAGATCATTGTGCCACTTTTCCTTTTAAATGTAAACCAACCTGCTTAGTTTTTGTGAATGTTTAAGTGTGTAGTCTGATGTCTAATACTTCGTCACCCTGTTGAAACTTTTTAGGTGATTTTGTACAAATTGCAATAAGATTTCAAATCAATATGAGAACATGATGGATTTACCTGTTGAAATCCGGGGAGATGCTACATTGTTGGAGGAATGCCTTGACCAGTTCCCTATTCATGGAGAAAATATGTACAAATGTGATTGCTTCTACTCTACTTGTCTCAAGAAGCATCTAATTTAGTTTGCATGATTCAAAATTATCCATTCATGGATTTTAGCTATATTCGATATCGTTGTACTTTGATGTTTAATTATTTGGTAGATCCTGCTTTTGGATGTAAATTATGATATTTTATAGTTTCACCTTTTCAGCTGCAGTAACTATGTTAAGGCTTGGAAGCACGGATTGATAGCTAGAGTGACCATTCACATTATAAAAAATTACAGGAAAAGTATATAGGTTCTGCCTATAAAACTTGAAGGTTCAATGTGTATTAACGTGTTCAGATAACATTGCAGTTACTTTGAGATTTTAATATCTGTTTTCCTTGTTGTGATCCTGTACCTGTAACTGAATATTTATGGATGCTGATCCGCGGTCTTGTTGTGAAAATAATACGCCATTGGTAAAAGAGAGGCATAGATGGTTTTTGGTTTCTATGCAGATTCTTGGTGGTTTTGTTGTCGAAAAATGCACCCCTTGTGTGGTGTAATTATGGGCCAAGCAAGACATGCATATGAATATTCTTGTCCTGTGCTTTTGGTATGGTGTAACCAATCACCTTTACAAGTGATCTGTATCTATGACCTTAGTGTTGTCATGTTTTCTTGTTTATTTGCAGGGATTCTGCATCCAATCATGTCTTAGAACCTTTGGGAAAACCAATGAAAGCTGAAGGAGAGCATTGTCCAAAGGAACAAATTGAATGTGTATCTGGAAAAAAGAGACAATTCAGATATGGCAGGAATAGTACTCAGCCATGTTGTTCTGATGATAAAGATCTGTTCTTAGTGTAGCCACTTCTGAACCTGTAATAGAAGCAAAAAGTATGAAGATGGTTGAAGTGAAGCAATATTCATCAGTTTCAAAATAAGAAGCAACTTTGAGCAAGATTTGCAAGTAACAATTATTATGTAGTGGAAGATTGAGATGATATCGACATTACCAATTCTTAATCAAGTCCCATCTATTGCAGGGCCTTCGTAGCAGATAGCAGCTTCGGCTGCATTTTCTCTCAAATTATTTTGTTCATCATTGGGTTCTTTATCTGAGGGTTCACTACTTACGCAAACCTCAGATGCTATTGTACCAAATTTGGCATAACCATTTTAGGTTGACATAATGGAAGAATAAGGGTACATAATTATTAGCAAATAAATTGCTTAACTTTGTCACGTGTTGAAGAAGAAAAGAAAGTAGCGTTGGTCATGGCTGGTGGTGAGTGGTAGTCCAATAAATAACCCAAACTGATGTTCAGTTGGATCATCCAAAAGAAAACCCATCCTAACTCTCAAGGATTCGTTTCCGTACCAGTGGTTTCTTTTTCAAGCTTCCCATTCTATCATTCTTTGAGCTGTGTTAAAATAGGAGATGCATTGTAAGGAAGGTGAAAAACGTAGTTTTCGTGATGACAAGAATTCCCTAAAAATTAGGAATAATTTCCCCACAAATGGCTCATTCATCTGAAACTGGAAAAAATCTGCAACATAATTTTTGAGACAAAGGATGTAGACAGGCCCTGTAGGGAGGGCATCGTCCCTTTCACCTTCAGGGCTTCAGCTTACTGCAATGCTCTGCATCAGTTACAATTTACGGACATGCACTTGATTTTACCAATTTAAAAACCACAAACCTAGCTACCAATCCTCAATGTCTGCCGACAAAATAAATAAAAAAATAAAATACAAAGTGAGGTGGAATTGGGCTTTGCCTTTAATAGCAAGTAGGGTATTGCTTGGGTGTGGCTGTGGCTGCCTTCCTTGATTCCAGTTCAATCTCTCTCTCTGGTCCACCAACCCCCAACGCTGGTCACCTTATCAATTCTACTACTTTTGCATGAAATCAACATTTTTTTTGTTGGGATAAAATATAAATTATTGAGGGTTAATCATGCTAAATAAATTATATTGAATTATAATACGCTAACGTATATTGTTACAGCAAATTTTTGTTGGTGTGGATGACGATGGTGACAAGCTTTAATTGAGTGGATGGTAGGTGCATGGGTGATTGATGATACTTTTACAAATATTGAATTATTTTTCTTCTCAAAATAATTAAATATTTTTATGTTCAATTAAAAGTAAGTTGTTTCAACAAAATTGCTACATACAACCGACAACAATAGAAGTTGGTTATTTTTCTCAAATTCAATCACCTTTTTTTTTTCCTTTTAATTATAATAATTTAAAATAAATTCTGGCAAAATACTTGGAAGAAATCTGTTTATTTTCTATGCTTTTAGCTCCTTATTTCCTCGCAGGGCTTATTTTTAGAGCTTAAACAATTTGGGCAGCATCTGAAACCTTGTGCTTCCAGATTTTGTTTTGATTATTTAAATATTTAATTTATTCTGGCAACTAATTTGTGGAGTGTTTTGTTTACTCTTTAGTCAAAACTGGAGTGTGGTCTCTGCGAAGAAGTGAACTCCGTTTTACGTAAAGTATTTTTAATTAGCGTTTCTTTTGCTAAACATGCTTAGCAGATTCTTTGCCTGCTCTGCTGCATAAACTAAAAAACAAGAGTAAAAATTCTGGGTATGGGAAATTAAAACTTAAAAACATGGACCGGCTGAGCTTGTTTGGATTATTACACTGAAAAATAAAAACCCCACATGGTATGGTGTTTGTTTGGGTTCTTACGTCTTACACATTACAGCTGCAGATACCTTTCCTCATAATGTTGTGTTCCCATTGTTGCTTGTCTTCTGTCTTTTAGACTGTCCTTTCCTACTTGCACACAATCTCCCACACAACTCTTTTGTCTTCGCTTCTTCTTCCTTTGCTACAATGAAGACCTTTTGATTTTGGGTAATTGTTCATTACTTGATCTTTGAGATCTGGGGTTTTGAACCGTTGTTGTCGGGATTTGGTTTCATTTGGGCTACTTGTTGAGAAAAAAAAAATGGCTCCGGGATTAGATTTCTCAGATTGGGGGGCAAAGGAGACGAGGAAAGGGACACCGGTGGTAGTGAAAATGGAGAACCCAAACTACTCGGTGGTAGAAATCGAGGACCCAGATGCTGCATTCAGGCCTGTGGAAAAGAGCAGAGGGAAAAATGCAAAGCAAGTGACATGGGTTTTGCTTCTCAAGGCTCATCGTGCCGTCGGTTGTGTCGCTTGGATAGCTACACTGTTCTGGGCATTGCTTGGAACCATAAAGAAAAGGTTGATCTTCAGGCAAGATGTTGGCATGGCAAGTGAAAAGTTGGGGAAAGGGAAAGTGCTCTTCACTGTCATTAAAGCCTTTCTGGTGACTTCCTTGACAATCCTGGCTTTTGAGATTGTTGCTTATTTCAATGGTTGGCATTATTTTCAGAACCCCAGTTTGCACATTCCCAGAACCAGTGATATCCAGGGACTGTTCCATTTGGTTTACGTCACTTGGTTGTGGTTTCGGGCCGATTACATTGCACCATTAATCCAAGCCTTGTCTAAATTCTGTGTAGCTCTATTCCTTATCCAATCTGCAGACCGTATGGTACTTTGCTTAGGCTGCTTTTGGATTAAATACAAGAAGATTAAGCCGAGAATTGAGGGGAATCCATTCAAGTCAAATGATGTCGAGGGATCTGGTTACGACTACCCCATGGTTCTTGTTCAAATCCCAATGTGTAACGAGAGGGAGGTAATATAAACTGAAGTCCCTACTCTCTTTCCATTTATATATATGGCTCCTGACTGTTATTTTAGTAATAGTAGAAAGGCTTCGCCTTGTGAAATATAGTAAACATTAGGCATGTTTCTGTTGATTTTTGCTGATGTTGGTTGCTTCTTAACTGACCTTGCACCAGGTATATGAGCAGTCTATCTCTGCTGTCTGCCAACTTGATTGGCCAAAGGACCGATTATTGATTCAGATTCTGGATGATTCCGATGATGAAAGCATCCAGTGTTTAATTAAAGCAGAGGTTGCTACATGGAACCAAAGGGGTATCAGCATAATTTATAGACATCGGTTAATAAGAACTGGTTACAAGGCTGGGAATCTTAAGTCTGCAATGAGCTGCGAGTATATACAGGCCTATGAGTTTGTAGCAATATTCGATGCTGATTTCCAACCTAACCCTGATTTTCTAAAGCAAACAGTTCCACATTTCAAGGTGAAGAGAAACAAACCAGAACCATTTTTTTGTTTGAGTCCCTTCCCTAGCGTACAATCTGCTTATCAGGCTTTTACCTTGTCTTGCAGGACAATCCCGAGTTAGGGTTAGTTCAGGCTAGATGGACTTTTGTGAACAAGGATGAGAATTTGTTGACTCGTCTCCAGAACATTAATTTATGTTTCCACTTTGAAGTTGAACAGCAAGTAAATGGTGTATTTTTAAATTTCTTTGGTTTTAATGGAACTGCTGGTGTTTGGAGAATTAGAGCTCTTGAGGAATCCGGAGGCTGGCTTGAAAGGACTACTGTAGAGGACATGGACATAGCTGTTCGTGCGCATCTTAATGGTTGGAAGTTCATCTTCCTAAATGATGTGAAGGTACCCTCATTTTCCAACATTTCGGTTTCGTTTTTGCTTGAATTGACTTTCATTAATTTCTTTTGTACTCTTTTTAAAACCTTTGCATGTTATACTCTCACTTGTTTTGGCAAAACTGATTACCGATTTAATGCATATCAAGATTCGAGCGTAAGATACATACCTTATTTAAAATACATGTTACATTTAGTTGATTCGGGATAGGTCTATTTGTCAGTAAAAGAGCTCAGTTTAAGCATCATAGCCTCAAATTATCAAAATTAAGCGCCATAACCCATTGGTCAAAAATGAAATGAAAAAGAAGTATCTGTATTAAAGATTATTGTGAGGGAAGAATAAGAATACCTGAGAACAGCCACTCACTGTGTATTGATTTTTTAGGTCCTTTGTGAAGTCCCCGAGTCTTATGAAGCATACAGGAAGCAACAACATCGATGGCATTCGGGACCGATGCACCTATTCCGCTTATGCCTTCCAGCAATCATAACTTCCAAGGTACAGTGTTATGCAACTTCCAATCTTTGGTGGTCATGGTTTATTTACATTATACTGAAGTACCTTTAATGCTGTAATTCTGCAGATAGCAATATGGAAGAAAGCAAATTTAATACTTCTGTTCTTTTTATTGAGGAAGCTTATCCTTCCCTTCTACTCCTTCACATTGTTTTGCATAATTCTCCCTCTCACCATGTTTGTACCAGAGGCTGAGCTCCCTGTTTGGGTCATTTGTTATGTACCTGTTTTTATGTCTTTCCTCAACATTCTTCCAGCCCCCAAATCATTCCCTTTCATTGTCCCTTACCTTCTATTCGAGAACACCATGTCTGTGACCAAATTCAATGCAATGGTATCTGGGTTATTCAAGTTGGGTAGCTCCTATGAGTGGGTTGTCACCAAAAAGGCTGGCAGGTCATCAGAATCTGACTTATTGGCTGCTGCTGAGAGGGAATCAAAGACAACAAACCAGCTGCAAATCAAGAGAGGAGCTTCTGAAAGTGAGCTCACTGAACTAAACCGATTGAAGGCGGCCCCTGTTCCTGTTAAGAGGGTGAATAAGATATACAGGAAAGAACTCACTCTGGCGTTCCTCCTACTCACAGCTTCAGTTAGGAGCCTGTTATCGGCACAAGGAGTACATTTCTACTTCCTCCTCTTCCAAGGGGTGACTTTTCTCCTAGTCGGTCTGGATTTAATAGGAGAGCAAATGAGCTAGTGCTGCATGCCATCCGGTTCAATAACCAAAGTTTCATTTTCAATATGCTCAATAGAAGGTTTTTATTCATCAATAACTATACTTCCTGTAGTCTCAGTTTGTTATTTTTATTTTTCACATTGGATGGTGGTCCTTATGTTATCCCTTAGGCGTTAAAGCATTGTTTGTCTATAGGTAGGATTTGCATTTCACCCTGATTCTTGCTTGAGTGTTTCTGGTTTGGCACTAAAGATTCAAGCCATATTGTATTTGTAAAGTTGGAAAGCTTGGGTAGGGCATAAGAATGAGCTTGCTTGATGCTGCTCTTTGGTTCCATATTTACGTTGAGGATTTGTAAAACATCAAATCTTGTACATTGTGTTATGTCCAATACATGACAAATAAATTCCTTTCTTTTTTTCTTCTCCTAGTATGATGGGTGGGACTATAAAAATCAATATTTTTATCGCTGAACAGAATAAATAGTAATATAAGGAGTAGAGTAATCCCAAGTAGACGAAATATTTAAAATTGCAATTAGGTTCAATTATATTGTGTCTAGGCAGTTGCCGGTGTAAAAATAAAAAAGGTAATTTGAATATGATAAAAATAAAAAGAATAAAGATAATTGAAATCGAAATAACAGTAAAAAAAAAGTAAAAATAAAATTTAATTAAATAAATTGATATGATGAAATTCTAATTTCAGGTTCGATTTTGTTTCAGTTTTAAATTAGTCTTTGATAACACGTCTTTTCCTTCAACTGATCAGTCAGTTATAGTGTTCAAGGATGCGTCAAACCACCAACTCTTCCTATGTAAATTAATTGTGGAACACCTAACAACTAACTTCTATCATGTGTCCATGATTTAGCTCTTCGGTAATTTTTTTTACTTAGTGTCAATGTAACTTTGTGAGACGATAGAGTCTATTTCTTAAATCGAAAAAGCAACAAATACCGAAACAAAAGTTTTGAAGTGCAGATACAAGTCTCATTGTTCCGAAAATCAAATAAAAAATCGACTTAAAAATAAATTACACTAATTCATAAAATTATTGAAAAAAATGAAGAAAATAACTAAAAAATGAGAGAAATTTTATTAAACTAAAAATAAAAGGAAAAAAAGTGAAACAAAATAATTTTGGTGGCTGCCGCACCCTTCCTCATATCTCACTTTATATATAGTATAATATATAAAATCGAAAGGGAAAAAGGTTGGCTGTGCGCCGCCCCTTTCCCTATCCATTAGTGTATACAATTATAATAATAAATAAATAAAATCTAAAAACCTAAATAAAGGTGGCTGTAATCGCCGCCCCTTTTAACAACCTAAAATATATGTACATAATAGTAATAATAATCTAAATTAAAAAAACCCTAAAATAAAAAGAAATAAGCTTAACAATAAAAAAAAAATCTTAATATAAATAATAAAATAATCATAAAATCTTATCGGGTTCTCCTATCAAATCTTTCGTAGAATCCACATATATAATCATTTTTCAATACATTAGATAATAATTACTCCACAGAAATTGATTGATTCAATGCTAAATTAAACAAAATCAATGTCCAAAATTAATTAAAATAAATAATAAAAATGTGAACGTTGCCAAAGTGTTTGTTGCGTTTTAGGTTAGTATTATTTTTTTTTAATATTTGATGATGGGGGGCTTCTAAGTGTCGGCAAGCACAGTAGGTGAACCAAACTTGGTGGAGTCTGATGGTTTTAGTTCATGTGTGTCACATTCTCATCAAAAGGTTGACTTGACTGGGGCCAAGAGATGTTGAGTGGTCTTGTGCTGATTGAGGTTCCTTGCAAATGCTGTGGTAATGAGTTATGACCCCAGGAGATTGAGACAAAAATGATACTTTTTTTCCTTCGACTTGTCATCCATAGTCCACTAAGATCTTGTAAGGCCCATAACAACATTTTCATCTGTTTTTACATTAGGACAAGGCAAGCAAGCCACACCAGGTGTTCGGGTTCCAATTGAGGGCAGCGTCGCATCAGCAAAGATTTGAGTGGGGGTCAAAATCTTCTTCCTCCTAATTGTCCCACTGAAACAGCCTTTTAACCCCCTTGGATTTTGTTTCGATGAATTACATTACTTGCATCCCCCCTTTTTATCCCGTCGAACCTGTTAATTAGTTCAGTGAGACGTTTATTATGTAGATTGATTCGGCAACCATCTGAACTAATGAATCAACAGACATACAAGGAATAACTGAAATATTCTGGAACTTGATTAAAACTGCTGAGGGGGTAATTGCAGCGGTGATACTGACATGCTCTACAAGTTCATTCAACCATTAATCACCAAATGGAAATTTTGGATAAAAAAAATCGAACAATTAAATTTGAAGATGACCATTACTCGACCATGACCACTGCCATTTATCCTTCCAACCACATGATAATCTTGAGAAATATTAATGCTAATAAAAATAAGAATTCAGCCCAAAGAAATTAAATTTATCCTCGATAACGCGATTGGCTATATTGAATACAATAAATATGTCTGGATAATAAATTAAATCCATCAAGATTTAATTTTGGGGGCTTTTTACCGTACAAAAATATTAAAGCTAACGCCAAATCTAATACGATCCTATCCTCACAAAATTTACCTTACTCTTGTTTTGGAGTAACAAGGCATCACATTCCATTACGCCAAAACATGATGGAACGTTTCAGCAACATAACCATCCACAAGCAGCAATGTGATCACAGACCAAGAATGAAGTTTAACTTTCCTAACTGCAATGACACCATAAACATGCAGACACATTCATGCTGCTAACCCAAACACATGACCACCAAATTTAGGCAGGTTAACCATCCTCCAGTTGACATCAAGGGGAACTAAAAACTCGCTTCAGCTATACAGGTTGATGTTCGACTTTCAAAGATTTCAAGCTCACCAGGTTGTGCAGCTACAATCCAACCATCAACAACCCCCCCCCCCCCAAAAAAAAAAAAAAAAAAAAAAAAAAAACAAAAAATATATTACCCTAGGGACACCCTCCAACATCCCCAAACCCACCCACACCAGAAAGAAATAGATTTCTCAAATGTTTTTTTTTTAAAAAAAAAAAAAAAGTAAACAGACTATCGCAAATAATCAGCTGGATCTAGATGCAGACACTAGGTAGAAAAAGAGCAAGTTCAGCAACCAAAGTTCCTGACCAAACAGAAGCAGAAGACTCCAAATTCATTCTTGCTTGTCAAGCTGAATGACCAAAAACATATTGAAAAGAGTAAGTAAATATCCTTGCATCTCTTTAAATCTTTTCAATCTTTGAAAGTTTGCAAAGAAATTAGATCTATAAATTACCAATCCCTCTTGTAAGGATGCCAAAACATCAACTTCCGTAGAACAGATATAAGTACCTGCCAGAAGCATTTGACGTAGCTCTGCATCCTTTTAAGCTAAAGCAAAGAAATGCCACTAGAGATTGAGGACGGTGCACCACAGCTGGAGAGATTCATTCAAACAGTGGCAACAAGAGAAGATACCAAAATGGGACCCACAAAGACCAAGTATTGAAGATCCCATAGCCGGGCAGCAAAGAAGTAAATCCCATAGGTGTAGAAGCAGAAAAGTAATGAGGAAGACCCAGAAGACACCTCAACAAGAAAAAAGAAAAGTACGAATTTTTTAGCAGAGTTCCAGTAATGATTTCTCAACAAATTTATAGAAGCTTAGGCTTCTTTTCTCCTACCGGAGAAAAAAGACTATGTTCTAGCATAAGATGAAGCAAAGAAAAGCATCATAGAACTAAAGAAAAACAGAAAGGAACTTATCCAAATCCAAGAGGCCAAGGGCGTTGCCCAATTAAAATAGTATCATTGAAGTCCAAACAAACTAAACACACTTAATCTCAGTCTCCTTGATAAATTTTACATCCTTGCAGTACTTAGCTCCTGCTTTGTCGGTGTTCCCTTCCACCATTTCTGCACCAAATTCAGAATCAATATTTCACACATATAGTATAATCACTTTTCAAAAAAATAAAAACACATAATCCAAAACCGCACAACACAAAATTAAACAAAGATAAGCATGATCAAATGTGTAAGACAGGTGATGAAATCCTAACCGGTTATATACACTTGCTTATTTATTGGCAAAAAAGTTAGCAATAAGAAAGCCTTTCTAGCTACTAGCATAAAGTTCAAGGAACTTTACCCATTAGCATATGGCAATTCCTCACGACCACGATATGGTGGTGACTTGCTGTGCCCACGCCCACGAGGAGAGGGACTGCGACGTCTTGGAGATCGGGCACGAGGACTATAACTTCTGCTTCAAATTGGTAAGTATCAATCATTAACACAAAGGCAATCAATGTTTGCTTAGGAGGCCTTACCTGCGTCCATAGCTTGGGCTACTACGATATCTAGGGCTGCGGCTGCGGCGTCTTCCTGAACTACCACGCATGCGACATTCTCGAGCAAAATGGCCAGGCTCACCACACTCATAACACTTCAAATCAGAACCACCAGAGCGTCCCTGACCACCTCCACGTCCGCCTCTTCCTCTAGAATTATGAGAAAGCTCAACTCTCCAGCCATTCTTGCCTGATCCAAACACACGATTTATAAAGCTGGTGAAGGACGTTGATCTCAAATGATAAGCTAGATGAAAGAGGAAAAGACTATGACCATGCCAACAAGTTCACAGATTTTCGAACTAATAAATAAAACTAGACAGGAAAAAGTGTCTTAAAAAATTCAAAATGTAGATGAGGATGAAAAAATCAGTTAGCAAGTACTTTTTTTAAATAAAGGTCCCTTCTTATGAACCATATTAACAACAATTATGGCAATAATTTGTAACACAATTGTCATCAAACAGCGTACAGGAACTTCCTCTGTCGTAATAAGAAATATGAAGGATGTGGTTTGGATACCATCTAATTCACGAATTGCATCTTCGGCGTCTCTGCGATCATCAAAATCAATGAAAGCATAACCAGGTGGCCTTCGAGCAACCCATACACTGTTAAAGAAAATACTTAGCAAATAAAATAGACAACAGTAGACGGAATTACGATAACAAATTCGAGCTCAAAGATATAGACCATTATCGTGTATCATATAGCATTTCAGAAGAAGAAAAAAAGTAAGGTATGCGACAACAATATTCTACCTCCGAATAACTCCGAAGACACGAAACTCGTCTTCAAGGTCCCGCTCCGAAACTCGTGGGTCAAGGTTACCCACGTACACACGAGACATTGTTTCTTTTTGGGATTCAAAAGAAAGCTATAAAATAATTCCAACGTTATTCAAGTTTACGTTCAACAAAGAATAAATAAATTAAATGAAAAGAAAAACAGGGATATACAAAAGTACAGATACCAAACAAAACCGAAAGATAAAAAGAAAAAGTGATTTCAAAACCTAATTATACTTATGAAAAGAGAAAGAAAGAAAGAACTGAAGTGTGAACCTGGTGAGTTGTGAGTGTCGCGAAGGAGAAAACGGCGGCTTCCGCCTTTAGGCTCGACCGGCAAAGTTAGGGCTTTCGATATTTTTCGGGGGAAAACTTAGGAAGTTGGTGTTATTCCAATTTCAAGGCTTCATATACAACGGAAAATGGCTCAAAAAATAAGCCCATCAAGGAGTATCATTTGGATCCATTGGGTTGTGGATTAGTTGTTAAACCTTTCCCTCCTCTCATGCCTGAATTACAAGGAAAACACTACTCTTGTAAACAAGTATTAAATGTCCACTCATTTATCGTCATCTACGTATTTCAAATGTAAGTTTATACAACATTTGTATTGTAACAGTAAATTTTTCAATAAATAATTATTTATCTAATTAAATTAACCAAAGAAATTGAAGTTTTCAAATTCCAAAATCATAAACTATGACTCTAAATAGTGAAGTCAACTATTAATATTCGTTTTCATAGTTATTAAATTGTTTTGGGAGTTGCGATCAATCAAACTCCAAGGATTAGTCAAATCAGAAAGAAAGAAAGGAGGAGGGAGGAGGGAGGGACCACCCCAAGGATGCAGCAGAGTGCAAGAAGAAGTACCATAAGAAGATAAGATAGGATTTCAGATAATGATGAAACAGAGGAACCAGAACCATCCTCCTATCTACGGCCTCCTTCCCTTCCCTTCCCTGTCCTTAAATTGCATTCAAGATCTCACCACCACTTCCATGCCTCAGCTGCCCTTTTTCCTCGTTTAACCCACTAAACAAAACTCTATCCCATCCTTCTACTCCAGCAATTTTACTAATTTCATTTCTCACCATTATGTTTTCTATTTTCTTGCGCTTTCTATCAAGGCCTTTATTTTATTTACTGTGTTACGTATCTTTAGCATTATTTTTTAAAGTTTCTTAAGATATTACTTATAATCACAATAATTAATTTTTTATTAACTATCTCTGCTGTCCTAAAATTCTAGATTGTTGATGAATTAACTTATTACAATATTAAGTGATAAAAATACTAAAATTCGAGTTCAGTCCGTTCCTATTAAAATTTTTTATATTATTATTTTTTATAAAAATAAATTTAAAAAATATAATACATTAAATATACTAATAACATTAAAATAAATGTTTTCAATAAATTGAAAATACATTAAAAATTTATTTATACTTAAATAACACTAAGATAGGTACAACTTAGCAAGCAAATATCTCTAAAATAGTAGTAAAATTAACAACAAAATAGTAGCAATATAATAAGCGAAACAACAACAAAATTTTTTTTACAAATTCAAGTCGAGTTTAAGTAAAAAAAAAACTTACTCGAGGTTTGACCTATTTAGAAACGGGTCTTATTTTTTTGTTCAAATTTATTTTTTAGATCTACATTTTTTTTTCAAATACTCTTATTTTTTGGACAAACCTTGGAGTCGGATACATGATCATATCTATTCTATTAAAAAATTATTATAAGATTAAATAAGCCCCTCTTTCTTTCCTTTTCTTTTTTTCTTTTTTTAAAGATTCCAGTTATCTAAAAAAATACTTTATCTCGTGTACGTTGCATTTCTTAATCACTAATTTTGTAACCGCAAAAATGACAACTTTTATTACTTTCTGGGTGCATAAAATTTTCAATCACCGAACACCATTCAATGGCAACAAAAATATTATTTTTATAAAATAATAAGTTTTGAAACTAATATATTAATTTTTAAATTATTAACTTTAACATTACAAACAAAACTTCATTTGTTTATTATAAAAAAAATATTAATAAATATATATTTTCATAATTTTTCACTCATTAACATAATAAATTTACTATAATATATTATATTTGTTTAGACTAAATCATTGACCCAATTAATGTCACGAGTAAACTAAACACCAATTCAAATAAAAAAATTTCGTAAATACGTTAATCAATTCAAGTAAAATCTCACGTTGGTTTTAATATATATACAATAAAAGTAATATTGAATAAGTGAAGTTTCTGGAATCAATATCTTATTTACCATGATGCTTCTTCCTTCCCAAACAAAACCAAGTTGGGGAATCAGTATATATTATTAATTGCCCACTTGCATTATTAGTGGATCCAAAACTAGTACCCAGCTTCTTCTGTTTTTTATTCCAAATTGTCGCTCGATATATATGAACATCGCTCGTACAACCAACTATGAGCTAACCTCTTCCCTACCATAATAAAAAATTGATAATATTTATATTTTTATACTATATTTAAATTATTGATGGAGTTAACGTCACGAGTTAATTGAACATTAATTTAAATAAAAAAATTAAAATTAATTTTTTAATAAAAAATATTTAAAAATATTTATATATTTCAGTAATTTTATAATTTTTAAAAAATAAACAATTTAAACATGAACGAACGATTTAATAAAAACTGACAAAATAAATCACAAAATGCAAATTTTGATATCAGCAAAAGAATCACAAATTTCTGGCAGAAGAAAGCAAGAAGAAAGTGATTTTATACTAGAAAAAAAAAAAAAAAGCATGTATCTATAGTAGGACCAAATTTAGTAGGCAGAAAATAAATATAAGTGGGATAATTTTATATTTAGTAGATCAGCTTAGGGTATTTGGAACATAAACCCCTCCACATTTTTTTTATTTTTATAAGGCCTTTTGTTTTATATTTATTATTTTAGTTCATACAGTTTTATTATAGTTTATTCTCAATTCAAAAACAACTTAACAATATTATCTACATTAGTTACTATAAATATTTTAATTACTTATAAAACTTGTCTTATTGTTCCCCTTTTTATTTATAATATTAACATAAACATTTTAATATTTGTGATTTATGTTCCTTTCATTACAGTATTTCTGAACAAGTTCCTGGATAACAAGCTTAAAGGTTTTCTTATTGATGATATCGATACTGATACTAGTGACGCTATTGATCGTGACCTTGATACGGAGCTAGAGCTTCTAACTATGATGAATGCGTTAACTATGGATGTGATGTCGGAAATAGACCGATTTTATATCACCCTTCAATTCGAACTAGCAAAAACAATGTCTCATTGCATAATATGGATTCCAAATATTCATGATCTGGATGTGAATGGGGCGAATTACTTATCCCTCAGTCTATTAGTGAACTATCTCTCCAAGGATTGTGAAAGATGTTCCACTAGAAATATTCTTGTTATTGCTTGGACTCATCTTCCCCAAAAAGTGGATCCCACTCTAATAGCCCCGAGTAAATTAAATACATGTATTAAGATACGAAGGCTTCTTATTCCACAACATCGAAAGCACTTTTTCACTCTTTCATATACTAGGGGATTTCACTTGAAAAAAAAATGATCCATAATACTTAGATTAACACAATTTATTATTATATTTAAATGTTTAATTAATAATATTTAAAAACTATATTTTCTAATTTTAACTGACCATTGAAAAGTTAACTAATATATATTTAAAAACTACATTTGTTTTCAGATATGAAATGTAAATTAAAATAAAATATAAGTACTACATTTAAAATTTTATATTTTGTAATTCTAAATAAGTTAATTATGTTTTGGTTAAAAAAAAATTTACTAAATGGTTTTCTAATACGTAATGTTCAATAAACACAATTATAAAAAAAATAAATGTTTAATATTATTTTAACATTTTTCTATCAAAATTTAATATTTATATAACTTTATTCGATAATTTAAGCATTTTAGCGAAAGGTACCATCTTTTTAATTTTTTAAAATAATAAATCATCTTTATTTAACTTCGAATATATGGTCACAAATAGCGATTAATTCAAATTTATTTTAAATATTAAATTTTTTTGTATATAAAAATATTAAAAAAATTATTGTCAACTTATATCCATTATAGTATAAACTGTAAATATTCTAAAAATTAAAATTTTTATTTTATTTTTTCAATCATAATATTTTTGAAACGTTAAAAATATTATAATAAATTTTTAACAAATAAATATAATATACTTTATTTAATAGCTATAACCAAAATCCATGCAACACAAAATAAGAAACTAGTATATATATATGTAACATTAGAAAAGGCAATTAAAAAGTCACATGACATTCTGTAGATTCACATGCTAATACATGTATAAAAATACAGGCATAATGCAAAATGTAGCTTTTAATGTTTATATTTTTTTGTTAATTTGACCTTTTTTTTAGTTAAATTTGACATTCAACTTTTAAAAAAGTCTAATTTGACTATCATTCTTTTAAAAGGAGTTAAATTGTTGTTTCTTTTAATAGAAAATTTGACTAAAATGTTAAAATTTTAAATATGGCAGCTTGATGTACTTAATGCTATTTTATATGAATTTTAAATATTTTATTTTTTTATATTTTTTTAAAATTATTTATTAACATGATACATAAGACAAATAGTACGTATCATGTCATACACGTAGATTGCCAAGTAGATTGTCACACCAACATCGTTAAAAAAATTAATAATTTAATCAGGATTTTCAGAAAAAAATAATTTAACTCTTTTTTCTTCTAAAGATTGAGGGTGAAATTTTATTAAAAAAAATAAATTAACAAAAAAATATATAAATATTGAAAACTAAATAAAAAATATAAGTACTATATAAAATCCAACTTAGATCATTAATAGAAAAACTTTGCGAATTGGATTTGTGGGACGTGGAAAGCATAAATGTTTCTACTTTTAACAATACACCGATTTTATGTAATTAGTTTTGAGGATTAACAATGGGCTAGCCGGTAATAAACCCCCCCCCCCCCCAAAAAAAATACAATAATATCAATGGAGAAATTAAAAAAGAAAAAGAAAAACATTGTGACTACTAAATTTTAGATTAATTGAGGCATCCACAAAACCTTAAAAAAAAAACACCAGACCGGTATGATCCTTTTGAATAATTTCATTATAGATTCTGATTATTCCAACCCATAAATAAGATGATAATGTATTTCAACGCACTTAAAATAACAATGTCTATACCAATCAAGTTAAGACTCAATCGACTTATTTAATGTAATCTTAAAACTTAATTAATTACACGAAACGGAAAGAATTATATATATATATATCATATATATATATACACCTTCTTTAGTAGCACCGGTGAAGATGTTGTTAATATTATTATTATTATACATAAAAGAAAATCTAGGTAATTAATACATATATCGGTTAAGCAAATCCAACATTTAATTAGCCTCAAATGATATTATTGTTCCACAAAATCGTAGCCAATTAAATTAACAACTTAAGCTTCCAACACAATTTTCTGGATTTGAAACATGGAGTAGTGTGAAACATTATTAAATTTTGTTATATAACACTGAAGCTTGGATATTGAGGCCTACATGGTTAAATGGTCCTTGTTTTCAAAGTACGCATGTGCGTGCATTTCTTCAAGAAATCTACAAGTCAGCCATAAAATAAAAGAGAAGTCAATAAATACAAAGGGTTAATGGTCCTTCAACATAAATATATATATATTTTTTTTTTCAAAACTTGTGAGGCAAGCAAGGGATTAACTATAATTAACATTTAACCCCTTTTTTATGTAAAAATTAATTTCCCAGACCCTCCAATCAAAATTAGAAGGACCGAGGAGCATGATTTATATGAGCACACTTCACATCAAATGCTGGTCCACCAGTCCCTATCAATATTTGTAGGTTGACGTTTACCTGCTTAAAGCTAATCTGTTTCGCATTAATGTCACCTGGTCTCTCTCCCTCTCCTTGTATAAACATCAGCTAGTAACATGTATCCATCATATTATATATAAATGTATAGCTCTCCTCTACTAGTTTTAGGAAGAAATGGAGTTGCTTGATCTTGTGGTGATCTCGAAAGCCCTTTTCTCGGTAGCCCTAGCAAGTGCCGTTTGTTACGTCTTCCATTACTATACCAGGAGCTGGCTGAGGTCTCAAAGTCTTAGAAAAAAGCTGTGCATGCAAGGCATCAAAGGACCACCTCCTGGTTTTGTGTATGGAAATGTAGCAGAGATGCAGCAAATCCAGTTAAAGGCAAAGAAGACACGGAACCACTCTGAAATTGTTGCTCATGACTATACTTCAACCCTCTTCCCATATCTTGATCATTGGAGAAAAGAATATGGTAAGTGCCTTATATATTTCATTTACATACATACGATACAACTAGAAACAATACATTTTTCTATGCTCTCTGCAATATGCATGACAGATCAGTTGTTTTTTTTTTTTTCTTTTTATGTTTGGAGTGTTTGTTTTGTAAGGGTGCTTATTTATGGCAAATGCTGTAAGAGGTTTGCCTTGTTACGAAAAGTATCGCTTTATAAATTACCATTTTCCGATCGCTAAAAAGACGAGACTTTTTGTCTTCACCTTTTGTATTCTTCCATCTATTATAAAGAGTTTTTGAAGTGAAAGCAAACACTTACTTTACATATAGCATCTGCTGCATCTGTTTCTTGATGATTCATGATGCTATATGTTGACTTCTTTTTTTTATATGATACTTAGAATTATCCATCAATCTTTTAAAGAGGAAAATAATGTATTTTAGCATACTCGAATTCATGCTCTCTAGTACTGACAACAATACTTATTGTAATTAAACTAAGATATAGAAAAAAAACATCTATTAAAACAAGTAGAAGGCAAAGAGAGGTAGATGCGGTTGGGGCATTAAAGAAGGGAGAATGATGATGGGCAAATAATGTCCTGATCAGTTTGACCGTTGAGCAGGCCCCCATTTCCAGTACGCCATCACATAAACTATATATTACTCAAGCCGGCAAATTTCTCTTTATTTTTCATGTCGTTCTTTAAATTTTTATATAGGCGTCCTTAAAATAAAAAACTTTCTTCTACATTAATTCAAAATTAAATTTTAATTTGTACTACTTTTTTTTTTTTAAAACCATAATTTGTACTACTACTACTACTACAAAATATATATATATATAAAACCTGGAAAACCAACGATTGTGTGGCAGAATACAGTCCACCGCCCCTAACAATTAATTCTTGATTTATGAATAAATATTTTTTGGTATATTTCCAATTTGCTCTCCCATCTTTAGGATATTCCATTGGTTCATTATTGGGATGAATATTGAGTGTGGCTAGGTTAAAAGTTTGAAGTTTATGAGTAAATATTTTTAATTGTTTTAATTATTAATTTTAGATTAAATATTTTATATTATTTGGGCATATAGTAGCATAACAAGCAATATTACATAAGTGCTAGTAACATCTAAACCTAATTAGTAAACTAAGAGGAAGCTAAGTTAAATGCAACTTCTTATTATTTTATGGAACTATTTTATAGATTAGGTGGAATTAATGTAAAGGTAACCTCATCAAAATAAGGATGACATTTCATTTTTAATTAAAAAAAAAAAACCGTAGGAAAACCATACTTGTTACTATTTGATTAATTGTATTCATTTCAATATATTAAACTTTTGTTAAATCTAATTGCCTAAGAGAAAAATTTTCAGATAAATATTCATTTAAAGGGGTGACTTTTTGCATTTCACATAATCCAACGTAGAATACAAAATATATATATTTTTTATTATTTTTTCATATTATTTATTAACAATATCTATATATTTTCACAAATATAATGATACTCGTATATAGTGTACTATTTCTTTTTATCTCCAAGTTCATAACATACCTGTATATGTCACAAATTTCATAGAATGCATTTTAAAGTACAAATTACTTAAAAAAATGTTCATAGAAATGCATTATTTCCATAGAAAAATGGGATGAGGTGAAATGTTAAAGAAGAAAAGATTTTTAGTAGTTTAGAAGAGTTGAGATTTTAGAATAAACCCATTCTGTATGTAGGTTTAATACTGTTTTTAGTCTGAGTACTCTTTAGAGTTCTAAAATTAGGTCTCTTTACTTTTATTTATAGAAATTTAGTTTTTTTATCTGTTTGATTTGAAAATGCATTCCCAATTGATAATATTGTTAATGGTTTCCATCAAATTCAAATGTGTCATTTTATTATTTAAAAGTCTAGTTTGAAAATTAAAGTTTAATTGATAGCGCATATTCAAATTTAGTAGCAATTCGTTAACAATATTGAGGGAATAAATTTCAAATTTTCAAAGAGTATAGGGATTAGGACATAATTAGACATATATATATGTATGTATGTATGAACGTACGTATGTACATACTGTATGTATGAAGATGATGTTGTCATTAATGAAGAGAAGTTGAGATGAACTGTGAACGCAGGTTCGATATACACATATTCAACGGGGCTTAGGCAACACCTGTACGTGAACGACCTGGAAATAGTGAAGGAAATGAACCAGTTGAATACCTTGCAGTTGGGCAAGGATGCTTATATGACCAAAGCACTCCAACCCATGCTTGGCAATGGCGTTATAAGATCCAATGGCCAATTCTGGGCCCATCAAAGGAAGATCATTGCGCCAGAGTTCTTCATGGACAAGGTTAAGGTAATACCACTTATACTTCCATTCATCTCCTTCATATTATACTGTACAGGATTTGTACCAACTGTATTGGTCTAAAAGGCTGAATGCTTATATATATGTTATGTAAATCTCTAAGGGCATGGTGGGGCTGATGGTGGAATCGACAGTGCCATTGCTAAAAAAGTGGGAAGTCATGATTGATGCAGGTGGTGGTTTGGCAGCTGAAATTAATGTGGATGAGGATTTGAGGAGTGTTTCAGCTGATGTTATTGCAAGGGCATGTTTTGGGAGCTCTTATGTTGAAGGCAAACAGATTTTCTCCAAGCTTAGGACCATTCAAACCACCATTACCAAACAAGGCTTTCTTTTTGGCCTCAATGGTTCAAGGTACAATATTTCAATAAATATACACACAGACACGCACACTTGCACACCCATTGTTTCAATTTGCATGCAGTAAAAGACATCATATATATATCTGAGTTGGCAGATTTTTTCCCAACAAGAAGGTCAGCAATTTAGAAAGAGAGGTGGAATTGTTGATTTGGGAGACCGTGAAACGACGACAGCAAGAATGCGTAGACAAATCTTCAGGTCAAAAGGATTTAATGCAGCTAATATTAGAAAGTGCTGTGAATGAAGCGGATGTAGGGCTAGGCAAGGGTTCGCCGCAGAAGTTTATAGTCGATAACTGCAAGAACATATACTTTGCTGGTCACGAAACAACTGCTATCACTGCCTCCTGGTGTTTGATGCTACTTGCTTTGTATCCAGAGTGGCAATCTCGTATTCAAGCAGAGGTGGCTCAAGTTTGCAACAATGGCTTGCCTGATGCAGATTCTATTTCTCGATTGAAAACGGTAAATATATGCATCATCTCTTTTCTTATTTGCTTCCTGTAAGTTGGTTTGTCTGCCACATATAAGTTGCTGCCATATATGAAGGTGACTATGGTGATTCAAGAAGCCATGCGACTGTACCCAGCAGCAGCATTCGTGTCAAGGGAGGCACTGGAAGATACACGAATCGGGAACATTTTGGTTCCAAAAGGGGTATGCATTTGGACACTGATTCCAACTTTGCATAGGGATCCTGAAATATGGGGAGCAGATGCCAATGAGTTCAAACCTGATAGGTTCATTAATGGCATCTCCAAAGCTTGCAAATCCGCACAAGGCTATATTCCGTTTGGTTTAGGCACTCGGTTGTGCTTGGGTAAGAACTTCGCCATGGTTCAATTGAAGGTTCTTCTATCCCTTATTGTCTCCAAGTTTACGTTCTCTCTATCTCCAAGTTATCGCCATTCTCCTGCTTTTAGGATGCTCGTTGAACCCGAACATGGTGTATATATCAAAATACAAACGATCTGATACTGCCACATTCTACTGGCTTTGAGCCTGAATATTATTAGTGTATGAAATGAAGCTTTTTATATATGTAATTTATTTTTTTATATATTTCATGAAAGAAATAGAAGCGTCCGTTGTTTCATAACATGTAATGCCTTCTGGTTAACATTGATAGTTCGTCTTCTTAATGGATTGAGAAATGGGACAGGCAAATAATTCTGAGAACCAGCTAGACAGTCTATAGTTGTGTATTACACAAGTTTTAAATCAGGCTATCTGGGATTTGAATACCACCCCACACACACATGCACTCGCATTCTCTCTCTCTTATTTCTTGCGTGCATACATGCGCAGCGCAGACACATGATATATATTAAGCACTAGAATACAGATTCAGGATTAAGCCAACAGAGGGGCAGAAAGGAGGGATGCGGGTGAACAAGAGAGATGTGTAAGTAGCAAGCAGTGGAAAAAATATATATAAGGTTAGACAAGCACAAACTGTAAATGAAAATATATGCCAACAATGCACATGGAACACTTCTTAAAACGCAGCATTTCTGTTTGTGTAGTATAACTTGGAGACATTTCTTAACTACACTAAGCATCTTACAACCTTTGGTTGATTCAAACTGAAGAATCCTTAAAACTCTGTCCTAAATATTTGTAACAAGAATTTTTCCTTATTGGACATAACCAAGCTACCTGAGAAGTGCAGGCAAATAAAAAATTGCAAATCAAAGTTACCTGGTTGAGCTAAAAAATAATCAATAAAAGGACTAAGGAGCCAAGTATGCATTTAAAATCAAAATCATGGTTGGGGCTCCTTGCTAAACTTCTTCACAAAATCAATGGATAACCTGCACGAAAGTAAGACCATAAACTCTGAGATATAGTGGAAAACCAGGAAGGTTAAAGATTAACTTGTTTGCTAACCACAATCCTTGAACCACATTAAGTAATTAGATCCGGGAAAAAGGCCACTGACCTTGACTTGTCAAAATACAAAAGCACCCAACAGCGTATGCAATAAAGCCCAATAGATTATAATGCCAAGCCGTAAGGCAGGTTGTCGCATGAGTGCCCGATCACAAGAAACCCTGGCAGATTACATAAACATAGTTACTCGATAAAATGGCTGCTTTTGGAGTGCAAGTAAATAAATTAATTAAATCTCGGTTCAAAATTTCAGAATAAACCAAACTGAAAAGCAGAGATGAATCCTTACCATAAGCCATCTATCATATCGGTTATTGGCCTCGTAAACCTTGGAACAACTCTTGATGTGGTAAGTGATTTGAAACCATGAACTGAGGAAACAATGAAATTAAAATGTAAGGATTAAAGGATTTATGCATTTAATTAAAAGTTACCTTCACTTGAAGGAGACATAAGTATAAACAAATTAAGTTTTTCAAAAAGCAGTGAAGGATACCTTTATCTTCATCTTCATCTTCTAACCTACTATTGTTACCATCATCCGCATCAATAGGAATAGCAACTTGATCAGTATTGACTTTACGCAAACTACGAACTTGGGATGCTGAAGAGGACCCTGCTATTGCCCGCTTGTTTATCTACACAAACACTCAGCAAAATAAACTACTCAATATATATACACATATTTCTTGTGCTGTTGATTATGCAAAAGCTTAACTTGTGAACTGGTAAGAGTAAAACACCTATCAACTTTGAATCATCATTATTTGTTAAAAGTAACAGTCTAATTTAGAAGCAAATCTTAGATACTATATCAACAAATGCTGATAAATTTGCCACAAGGATTTTGATTCTATAGCTTTTTACTCATTTTGCATCTATGATTGCGTGATGAAACCAGCCAAGGCTTCTACCTCCCAGAATAAAATGTGAAACGTTGACAAGGAAACAAAGAAATTAGGAAACAAGATATTCTGAGATAGAAATTAGGTTTCCTCGATCACAAAGTCTTTTTATCACTAGTTTTCTAAAGGTCCTAAGTTCGAAAGCATGCCGTTCAAGGAAATTGCAAACACACCAAATAACTTACCACAGGTTCAACCTCCACGATTTCAGAGATCAAACCAGCTGCCTGACCCACATCTCCGACACCTTCAAGCAAATTTAACTGGGACTCCTTCTCATGCAAAGTCTTCTTGAGAGTTTCTTCTGTGCGTGTCAACTCCTCCACTTTACTCCGTTCTGCTTGTAACAATTCATCCCTATTTTGAGCAACCCCCCGTAGGTTTTCCAGTTCCGATATAATAGAAATGACCCTTCTTTGTATTATTTCCTTGTATTCAGGCACCTGACTATTCTTTGTATCAAAATGCAGATCAGGTAACACAACACGAGAAACAATTGATTCCAACCAAGTCAGAAATTCATTTATCTCATCTGAGTCTCTTTTATTGCCTACTTGTGATGCGGCAAGAACATCATTGGTGCATCTTGTGACCTCTTGTCTTAAGAAGGAAATCTCAGCATCCCGATCTTGTAGTTGTGATTGAAGCTGTTCAACCTTGGTAATAAGACTCTCTGATAGATCACGAAGTTCATCAAACCTACTCACAGTGACGGAAAGCTTTTTCACAACCTTTCCACGAGAAGCTTCAAGGTTCTCTAAATCTGTGTTCTTCTGCTGCAGGACTTTCTCTAGTTCCTCAATCTTCTTTGTCAACTCTTCCATTTGGACCTCCTCCTCATCAAGTGCTTGCATAAGGGCTTCAATTTCTGTCAGGGAATAGCAATCACAAATAAGGATTTCAAGCCTGATTGAATATGTAAGTAAAATAAAAAGTAGGATTCAAACAAGGACACATGCCTTGGTCCTTGGATGATAATACATCTGCCAGTGATTTGACTCTATCCTGCAATTCCACTGTGTTGGTTTGCACATTCTCCAGTTCTTTTACTCTCTTCTGCAATGAAATCTGTTCTTCTCTCATTACTTCCAGTTCTTTCTCCAAATCATACACCCTGGTCTTTGATGATTGAAGATCTCGTGAGTAATTTGTGGCAGAAGCTTCAGCTAACTTGATTTGACTAACAAGCTCCATGCATATCCTATCTTTCTGGATATCCTTCTCCTGAAGCTCTTTCTGCAAATTTGCTATGGTAATTCTCATTTCCCTCTGACTTCCTTCGGTAATTTCAGCTTTCATGTGCAGGAAATCTTTCACTGTTGAAAAAAGCTTATCTGCCATAGTCTTGATATTTTCCTCAGCAGAAACAATATTTTGTCCACTGAGAGAACGTACTCCATCAGCTAATATTACAGGCTTCATTTTAGTCCCCAGATCTGCATTACCTAAATTATTTCCTAACAGCTCAGCTTTCTGGTTCTCAATTTCCAAGACTGAATTAGCACATGCTTCATAAAGGAAGGCAATGTTTCTTCTCAACACAAGAATCTCCATGTCCCTCTCTTCCCCAACTGATTCTAAATGCATAATGTTTCTCCTCATAGCTTCAAATGACTCTTTCTGAGATTTTTTTTCTCTATGTAGGATCTCCAATACATTCCATATCCCATGACCTTTTTCTTGTAATGATTTTGACTGCACAATCAACTTTTCTTTCAGGGTAGCAATTTCAGTTCCCAAATCTTGCAGCTGATGCCAGAGTAAACCACAAACTTCAACTATTGATTTGTCATCCATAGGGTCCTGCATATTGGCAACCGGCCAAGTTTCCACGAATTGAATGTTCTCCTGAAGAGGAAACCAAAAAACAACTAAAATTAACAATCCATTCATGAAATACCCAATGAGACAAGAAAGGAGTCAACTTTTTGGGTCAATCAAAAGTTTTTTGTTCAATATAATTGGCACGCATGCTACTCAAGGAGAAGGAAGACATTAACCAACAACAGGTTGGAGAAGAAAAATACAAAAGAAACAAGACAGGCAAACCATTAGATTTCCCGAAAAAGGAATATCCCAAACTAAATGCACAAAGGAAAGACAACCCATATGTTACCTTGTCCTCTAAATTGCTGGAGGTACTGTATGGCCAGCCAGACATATCTTGGGCATCACCCTCTTCCAAGCATAACTTAACGATAACCTCCAAATTTTGCAGAAATTCCAAGTCCTTTGAGAAAATATTAGATGCCAAACCCTGAACATTATTGACACCATTTCTCAATGCGTCTAAACTAGATTGTAACATGATTAATTCGGAATATTGTTTCCTTTTTTCTTCAGAGTGAACTGCAGACAACTTCTCAAGACGTGAGAGAACTTCAACTTTTGCAGCCTCTGCCACATCCCTTTCTTTCACAACTTCAGTAAGTTCACTAGCAAGTTTTGCTAGATCTTCCTGAAGACCATCATTTCTCTCTTGCACTTCATTCAACTCTGCAAGCAGTAGCTCTGCAGCAGTCTTTGACTTCCGTGACTCTTTTTCCGAAGAAGCTGCAGCTGCATGCAAATCATGGCAAACTTTCTCAATTTGTTCCAACTTCTCCACCGGATCAGAGATGTTAATTTCATTACTAACATCAATGTCAGCTATTGCATTTAATATCCTGCTCAATAAAAGGCCTTTCTCCTCCAACATGCGCTCAGTTTCTAACAGATGATTCCTCAAGAACAAACTATCAGCTTCTAAGGATTCTACCCTTTCGCGGTAAGCAGAGAAGTCCCTCATCTTCAATTCATAATCAGCCAGAGCATTTTCTCGGTGGCTAAGCTCAGATTTCAAGCGTTCCAGCTCAGCATTCATATCTTCAGTGGTTTTCTTCAGGCTGTCACGTTGCTGCACCAAAGATTTCCCTTTTCTAACGGCAAGATTTAACTTTTCCCTGAGAGAAGCTGATTTCTGCTCTCCTTGATTAAGGAGCTCTTGAAACTCTTCCCTTTTCCTTTCAAGTGCTTGAACTTCATGAAGCAAAGATTGATGCTTTCCAAAGATTTCATCTCTTTCATCCTTCACCTGCATCAAGTCAAGCAGCATTGCCTCCAGCCTTTTCTTTAAAGAAGCTACATCCTCCTCAGTAGTAAGTGCATCTCTGCTTCTAGCTTCATCAAGGCTCGCATCACCTATCTTGTGCTGGTCCATTTCAACATCCACCAGGTCAGGATTCATGGACTTGAGATTAGTGTAATTCTCTATAAGCTTATTCAATAATCTTTCCAAGCATGCAGTACTACTACCACCTGAAACCAAATCTTTTGCATCAGCATCCGGTAACACATCAGAAATCAAGTGCTGCAATCTCCTTATTTCACCATCCATCCTAAGAAGATGTTCCTCCTCCTCCATCCTCTTAACCAATTCTTCCTGCAAACCACTGACTCTAATCTGAAGGTTTTCATTCTCAACTTCAAAATGAGCTGCCTTTGCCGAAACATTATGATGATTAGAAGTCATAGTCTCCAATTTTTCAGAAAGTTGATCCCTCTCAAGTGTAACTGATTGAAGGTCTGCCTCAAGATCAGCTACTCTCTTTTCTGACTCCTCCAAATCAGCAGCTAGTGACCCATAATAATTTTCAAGATTATCAATCTTCTTCTGCAAAGAATTTCTTTTATGATTAGCCTCTGTAATCGCCCTCCCTAACCATTCAATCTTTTCTTCAGGTTCCATGGATTGCATTTGCAAAGGCATGTCGATTCCATCCAAAAGTTCCTCCCATTTTTGCCTCCTTTCCATTAAGGATTGTTCCAACAGTTCATTTCGCTCTGCCAACCTATAAATCTTGCCCTGAAGGTTTTCATTCTCAACTTCAAATTGAGCTGCCTTCGCCGAAAGATTATGATGATTAGAAGTCATAGTCTCCAATTTTTCAGAAAGTTGATCCCTTTCAAGCGTAACTGATTGAAGATCTGCCTCAAGATCAGCTACTCTCTTTTCTGACCCCTCCAAATCCGCAGCTAGTGACCCATAATAATTTTCAAGATTATCAATCTTCTTCTGCAAAGAATTTCTTTCATGATTAGCCTCTGTAAACACCCTTCCTAACCATTCAATCTTTTCTTCAGGTTCCATGGATTGCATTTGTGAGGGCATGTTGATTCCATCCAAAAGCTCCTCCCATTTTTGCAAGAAGTGGTTCCTTTCCATTAAGGATTGTTCCAGCATTTCATTTCGTTCTGCCAACCTATAAAACTTACCCTGAAGGTCCTCATATTTTCTTCTCAAATCCTCCCCTAAAGTTGAGCCTTGTTGTGGATCTTCTTTCCAGGTATCTACAGGAACAAAACCTGCATCAGAGTGTAAACCTCCAATTGAACTTTTCTGATCCCAGTCAGTGGGAGGCAAAGAATTACCAGTGGTGGACTTTACTAACCAATCAACCTTTTCAATAATATCTCTAGAATGGAAATGCTCAGGCAGATCTAGTTCTTCTAAAATCTCTTCAATTCTCTGCAGTACGGAGTCTTTGAGAAGAAATGATTCTCTTAAAGCAGTAGCTGAGTTGCGAATGTATGAAAGTTCAGATTCCAGAGCTTCCACACGCTCACCTGCCTCTGAGTAAGTCTTCAGTTTTATTTCTAATTCCTGAAGTCGGGCATCTTTTGCTTGTAATTCCTGAGAGCATCTCTCAAGTTCAGCAGATGTCTCTGCAAGTGACTGCTTAAGACCATCACGCTGCACCACCAAACCTTTCCCCTTTGCCACAGCTATGCTAAGCTTCTCCCTAACTGAAGACACTCGCTGCTCTGACAGTTCAAGTTCACCTTTTTTCTCCTGTAACTCAGAATGTGAAGTCACAAGGGCTTCCTCTTCCTGGCGCAGACTTTCTTTCAGAGTATGGATTTCCAGCTCCTGCTGAAGCCTCAATGCATCTAACTGATGCATCTTTTCCTCTAATTCTGTCAATTCGATCACCTTAGAACCAAACTCCTTTCTACAATCACTCGCCAGCTCAACAATTTCTTTGTATTTCTTAACAAGCAAATAAACTAACAATTCAAGACGGGAACCAGGTGTTTTATCTGAGTCAGTTTCGTAGTCTTCCAGTTCTACAACATTCTCAACATGTTCTATAAGCTTTCGAATGGCATTTGAATTAAGGCATTCCCTGCTCATTTCCTCAAAGTCTCTTGTCCTATTCACCAGTTCTGAATTAAGTTGATCATTAACAGACTGGAGATGTAGCCTTTCACTCAAAACATTCTCCAGTTGTTCAATGAAGATTGTATACTTGCTATAATCTAAGAGATCTGGAAGCTTCTTAACTTTTGGATTCATCTCAGCCTCACCCACCAATGCACACGAATCTATCAAAAGTTTCTTCAGGCCATTGTACATCTCCTGTAGTATCTGTGTCATAACTTCATTCATCCTGAGTAAATCATTATACTTCTCATCCACTTCTTTGTATGAACTAGACATCGCATCATGACCTGCATTAGCAGCTTCTAGTTTCTCTTGCAGATCTTGGATTGAGTTAATGGCAGAAGTAACAGATGTTGTGACCTGGCTACTTGTATCCAAAACATCATTGCTGTTATTTGAGAAGCTGGAGTTGGAAAGCCTCCCAACGTATCCATCAAGCATCCTGACTGTCTCAACAATCCGAGTGAGCTTAGATTTCCATTCTAGTTCAACCGTCAATGCCCTCTCAGCTGCCTCCTCCTGCGAACTTTCTAACTGTCTATATAAATCAGAAGCCATCTCATCTGACCTATTCTGTAAATCCGAAAAGTGACCCTGCATTTCAGTAAGTCTCAACTGATAATCGCTCAATTTCTGGCAAAGCTCAGCATTTTCTGAACTACAGATACATTCTTGCTGCTTTAGAGCTTCATAAAGAACCTCAAATTCCTTGTTCTTAGCTTCAACTAAAAGTGCATGTTGCTTAATAGCTTCATACAGAACTGCCAGCTCAATGTTGGTTGCTTCAAGATTATTACTGTATTCGTTCAAAGATTCATGTAGAACCATGAGCTCTCCGAATGTCAAATTAGCAGATTTTCTACAATTCCTCTCTCCTCTGTATAAGGAACTGGCATTATCAGCATCCTGAACCAACAGCTTAAGCACTGCTCTTAGATCTTCCGTTATCTCTTTAGTTGAATCAAGCAGGTCTCCCAGTGATTGACATTCAGTCAAACCTCTTTCCTCAACCTTAGGTTCATCATGAGGCACTCTTGACTCAAAGGCTTGAATTAGTTTTGATACTCCTGGCACAACCGGTTTACTGCTGGACTGTTGTAATGACATTGAATGGGAGTGTATCTGTTCAATTGCCTTTCCAAGGTTTTGCAATATTCTTTCAGCCTCCTTCAAGTGTTCCTTCAAGACTAGAAAACCAGAAGATTCATCAAAGATTTCCTGCTCATGCAATGCAAGTGATAGCCCACCAACATCATCAGGCAAGGCTTTCTCCAATACCACGGTGGATAACTCAGGATCTCGCTTCCAGGGGATTTGGCAGGAATGTTCTTGTTCAGTAGCATTTTCATGGACCCCGCTAACTGCATCCAAGTTTTTTACTTGAATCCCAGCTTTAACATTGTGGGTTGCCCTACTCTCGCTTTCAGCTATCTTGGCCTTATGCACGTCCAGACTGGCATTGAGAAAATTATTTTCCCCTATTAGCTTCTCCAGTCGTACTGTTACTTCTTTTAATTCAGCCTCAAGTTGTATGTGTTGCCCATGTTCTGTAGCAAACTGCTCTTGAAGAACAAGCAGCTCAGAAGCAAGTCTCTTGTTCTCATGGACAAAATACTCCTTTTCCTCATCAAGCTTCTTTCTCTCCTCTGTAACTAAAGCAAGGTTCCCATTCAAGTTCGACTTTTCAACTTGTAAAGCAGCCAGCAAATCCTTACATTCTTCCAAGTCAAAAGCTGTTTTCTCTTTCCCGAGTGCAAGCAACTCCTTTTCTTCTTCAAGCTTCATTCTCTCTTCCGTCATCAAAGCAAGACTCTTGCTTATATCAGAATGTTCCGCCTGTAAAACTGCAATCATGGCTCTGCAGTCAGCTAATTCTTTCAGTAGCTTCTCATTCTCATGAAACGACATTTTCTGATCCACAAGTGCATTATATCGGCTTTGCAGTTCCTCCCTCTCACTAGCAAAAACCTGGAGTTCAGACCTGCATTGTGCTAGCTCTTCTACAAGGCATGCATTCTTCTCAAGAACCCCGTTGACGGAAGAGCGAAGAACAGATATCTCATCAATAAGCTGCTGACAATGGTGATCAGATTGCATATGCAGATCAGACTGCTCAGCAACTTGCAAGTAAAATATATCTTTCGTAGAACTTGTGAGATACAATTCCTCTTTTACTTTCTCAAATAAATCTGACTGATAAGATAGCGCTAAACCATAAGTTGCAACATCTGCAATAGATACTAATGCTTGCAAGTTTAGCAGATGCCTATATTCATCTTCATCTAGACTTCTTATCATCTCTGCTAGCTGAGAGAGTCCGACTGGAGAACCATCTCTGACAAGAGACAGAACTGGATCTGGTAAACCTGTGAACTTTGTCAGATGAGATCTTTCATGACTTCCATCCTGAGACACAAAGGAGCCCTTGGGTAAACATTGCTGCTTTTCTTCCAAAGTCTTGTCATCACCGTAATCACCAAATGGAGAGCCCATTGCTTGTTTTTCATCAACATGTGACCAAGGTATTGCTTCTTCAGCAAGTTTATTTGTCAACTGGTAACTAGCAGCAAAACTTTCCTCTGGTTGGGAGCTGCTGGCTGCCCCAATAGATACAGATGCATCATCTCTACTGATAGCCTGCTTGGCCTGACTAGATGGCCCCTGCAAGCCAGTTACTTCTGAAGTTTCCCCTTCAGGAGATTTATCACATTCACCATGCTCAGACAAAGGAAGTTTGCCATCAATTTCGAACTCTGTTTCACCACCCCTATCAAATTGGTTCAACCCCAAACCATCAGCTTCCTGCATTGCCCCTACCCAGCAACAAATGAGAACTTAATTATACATCAAAACCACACATAACTCATCCCAAATTTGCCCAATCCAATCCCCTAACAAAAAGCATTAGAGAAGAAATTAAAAACTATGTGCCAAGAGAAGAAGAGCACAACCTACATCTGTTACCTGATCTCCCCTTGCTTGAGACAGGGACGTGTCAGGAAAATCATCTCGTGTAAAAAGTGGATTCTGCCCAGTTCCCTCGTTGGAATCTACCAAATTGAGTTTAACAACTGTCCCTTCTACGGTATCAACTGAAGTAGAAGGTTGTGGCACAATATTATGTTCTGTTTCCCCTTCAGAAACTGGGATATCTGCAGTTGAGGAATGTATTTCTGTGCTGACCATACTATCAAAACACAGTGTACCTTCCCCTCCGTTAGAGACTGAAGAATCAACCTCAACAGGTACTCCAGAATTATGGCCTACTACAGTCTCGACATTGCCTGTCAGAGATACAGAAGGTTCCAATGAAGAAACAACAGCAGTAGTATCAAGCCCAGAAGGGGATGAACTCTCCATAAACTGTGACACTGTCAAGTCAACAGCTACAGTTTCCCCTTCGGAGACCTGTGATGAGATTGTTGGTTTGCCAACTGAAGATGCTGCATCACCATCAGATTTGTTCGACTTTTTGGAAGACTTTCCTTGACCGCTACTTCCTTTACCATCCTTCTTCTGGCGAAATTGTTGAAGCTGAAAGAGATGACATAAAAGTAAACTCTAACCAATCCTAACACCTTAAAAACGGAAAAAAAGTTGCATCTCGTAAGATAGAAACAAAAAGGTTATACTAAGTAAATAAAGGAAATTAAAACACCTAAACTTTGAATTCTATTTAAGGTTCAGAACATCTGAGACAGATCTGGAATTTCTTCAGCTCTTTTCTTTACCAAATAATAATAACAACAACTAAATATTAGTTGAAAAAACACTAGAAATCAGTTGCGAGAGTGGAAACAAATCAAAACCAGTACTACAATGATGGTGAACTAGGGAATTTCTGCCCTCAAAGAAAAAAATCATGGTTGAAAAGAATAAAGTATATCCGGACAGCCAAAGTACTTGGAAAAATAAGAGACAACAGCCCAAAATCAAAGATGAAAAAGCAAATATAACGGAAACCTTTTGACGTCCGGCAGCAAGCATATCAGTACGGCTCTTGTTCTTGTCCATCTGATCCGCTCCGTGTTCGCTTCCCACTCTGACGGCTTCAGAAATCAAAACCAATTCTCAATCACCGTCAGGATCTCCCTCCTAAATGCGCCCACGACAAACAAACTCGAATTAGCAAAGTGAAAACAATTATTATCAATTTAGATAAACAAAGAAGCCGCCATTAGCTGCAGTGTTGGACCATGTTAGCTGAAGATTCCGAAAATACGTACATGCGTGTAATTTTAAAGGGAAAATTGTACAAGATGAATACTTAATCTGCTTCTTTTTTTTTTCTAACATTTTTCAAACAGCCGAAAATAAAACAAAATCCCCAATCCCAAAATTTAAATAAATGAACAGCCAGAGACTCCAATCCTGAACCAGGAAATCACAAGAAGGCAAATTTGATTGACAACAATATATATATATAACTTGAATACCTGGAATTGCCTCGATCTGGCCGATAATCCGGCGCCGTAAATGAGGTCCTGCTTTTTTCGCCAAAATTTGCTTCTGATTTCGGAGTTAGCCGAGCTTAGGCGCTTGCCTGTAATTTGTGTTCGTTTTTTTCCCCTTTCACTTAGATCTAAAGCAAACTTCTGAATCCTGCGTGTGCAGGTGAAATGTCTAATTCCGCAAACTTTCGCTGCTTGCCGCATTGCAACGTTTATGTCTGGATTGGGATTGGGTTAGTGTGAAAAGAAACCCACAACAAGTTTGGGCTAAGTTTTGTGACCTTGTACGCGTCCGCCTCGAAAAGAACTTTGAACCCAAAATGTGAAGGCTGAAGGCCCATTAAAGGATTGCAACTTCGGCTCATGATGGTCTAATGATCGTTAGATAGAAAGCCCGATTCTGTTTGACCAAAAATTAATGTCATAACAGCCAGAAGCAAACTAGCTAAACCCATTTATATGATTTTATAATTTTAAAATAAACTTATTCAAAAAAAAAAAACCAAAATTAATAATTATGTTAGTTCAATTCACAAAGCTATTATTACCGATCTAAGAATACGTGGATTTAAGTGTACTAAAACTCATTACTATAAATAATTTTAAGCATTGTGTAAAAAAGAACAAATATTATCAAAATTTATAACAAAGTTGTTAAAAAAAAAACGATTGTATTGTGAACTGAATGAACTACGAAAAAGCAGTTGAATCAATTTTTATATTTTGGGCCAAATTTTTCTTAACCTAAACCCAAAAAAAATGGAAAACTTACAATAAAAAAATTAAAGTAGCCCTAAAACTAGTCGGGCATTATACATTAATTTTGGTTAGTATTGGACTTTGGATATATCTTAAAACGTAGTTAATTTTGTTAATTGATGTTTATCGCATTATTGTTATATAAATGTGTAAATTTCATATATATAAATATATATATATTTCTAGTTTTCCTGATTTTTCTTTATTTTTCAGAAACTTTTTAACATTTCATTAATTAAATAGATAATCAATTATATTAAACTAATTAAGTTAAAAATTAATAATTTAATCAGTACAATTTTAAATTTTGCTCTTATAACCTATCCTTATTATAAACAAAATATCATACTCAAGGGTATGGTTCAATTTTTATTTTTATTTTTGTGTAATAAAATTATTCTGAAAGGTAAAAAAAATTTTTGACTTATCTGAATCAATAAGAGTTAAAATCTCCTTTGAAGTGAGTTAAAAACTTGTAAGTCTTCTTTATTTTTCGGAGCCAATTTGGCTAAACAATCTGCAACCTAGTTATGCTCTCTAAGAATGTAGCGCAAGAGTCAACGACCTTATTAAGATAAAATACGTTGTATCATTCTAATTAAAGCCGAGTTTGATATATTAGAATGCTTCATTGTAAGGTTTTCACAACTTCCGGACTATCCAAATGAATTATCACCTTATCATGACCTCCACGTTGGATAAACTTGAGACCTGATTCAATTTTAGTCTTCATTATAAAAGTATTAATCGAAATACCAAACTCAAAAAACATAATTAAAGTTTATCTGAGACTAATTAGATTCGAGTACGTTATTCTAATCTATAGGATTAAGTATTCCAGAAGAAAGATATCCTGCAAACTAATAATTCCAGTCAACCTAATATATCAATCTTAAAATCCTTCCTACTACTAATTATCCTAAATTAACATTTCCACATTCAAATAACTTACAAACCTAACGCTATATAGAAGAATATTTCAATATATAGTACCATTGAAGATTTCAATAAACTGACTGAGCCTAATTGAAATTCCAGTTGAAGAAAAAAATTCAGTCATGGAAAAGAAAAAGGGGATCGAACTTGGTGGTATTTCCTTATTATTGGATTCACATATGCTGTAGTTTGATTTTTAATTTCATTTTTGTTATCTAAAAAATAAATAAATGCGTATAATTTTTTATTGTCTCCATCCCAGGAAATAATAATAATTCATTTTAATCCATACATAATGCTTGCTCACAACAAAATAATAAACGTCATCAAAAGGAAAAACTCCAGAAAATTGAAAATTCAAATCTTTGAACAGCGATTACTTTCCATACTCTCTGAGGTAGGCCCCATCACCTACCAGAAATATTCAAAACAATCTTAGCCGTCAGATAAAAACTATACTTTGATTCCCATGAATCTGTGTACCTGCATATCATGTCCCCTTGCGCTTCCAACCCCCTTCTTCTTCAATGACTTGTTGAGCTCCCAAGCTATCTTAACTGCGCGCTTCCTTCCCTATTAATCGTCGTTGTTTTCTAAGAATGTCGGTGGATCTGATAAGATATCCAAAGGTGGATGATCAGATGACCATACAAGAGGTTGCAGCACAAGGCTTGAAGGGCATGGGGCACCTGATCCGCCTCCTTTCTCACCAGTCAAACCACGTCGAGTGCACCGACATCGCCGACCTTACCGTCTCTAAGTTCAAAAAGGTCATCAAACTACTCGATCGAACCGGGCACGCCAGGTTCAGACGCGGACCGATTCACTCGTCATCTTCCCCATCAACATTCTCTGCTTCACTCACTATTCCTGATTCACACAAGGATCTCACTCTATATCCGGTTCCTATTGCAACACCGGTGACCAGAAATCCACCAACGGTTTCAGGTCCGATTAGTTTCATTCAATCGCAGGCACCGTGTTTGACTCTCGACTTTACAAAACCCAACTGTTCCAGCTCCACCACTCGAAGTACTGAGTTAGAGTTTACGAAAGACAGTTTCAGCATTTCTCCGAACTCTTCTTTTATGTCTTCTACCATCACCGGGGATGGCAGCGTTTCGAACGGGAAGAAAGCGTCCTCTCTATTTTTGACTCTGGAACCAGCCGCTTCCGCGGAAAAACCACCGCTATCCTCCGCTCCATACAAGAAGAGGTGCCACGAACATAACCAATCCGATAACATCTCCGGATCCGGCAACGGCAAGTGCCATTGCGCAAAGCGAAGGTGATACTTCCATTTTTCTAGTTATTTTAATCTACATGGCGTACTTTATCAGTCAACTTTAGCTTTTGACTTTATTGGATTATGTAAGAAGGTTGAATAACTTAGCCAATTTTGCGAGTCATTAAACCGAGTGGGGACTAAAACGTCTGGGTAGAGGCGTAGAGCTGGACTCCTCTCGATTTTCGGGTATTGGTCAACGTTAGTGGGTGTTGACCAGCATCAAATTTTCAAATTTTGGTAAATATATTATTTATAGATGACTTTTCTGTCTTATTAGGTTGTTTTGAAACCTCTGTACACGACTCACCATAGCGCTTTAAATGAGTGATAGGAAATCCAAAATACTATTCACATTTCACATCACTGTATCATGAATAATTATTTATTAGTAACATTTTGTAACAATTGTGAAGTCCATGTGTTCTTCAATATTTCAGGAAAAATAGGGTGAAGAAAGTAACCAGAGTTCCGGCCATCAGTTCGAAGATCGCCGATATTCCAGCTGACGAATATTCCTGGAGGAAATACGGGCAAAAGCCGATCAAAGGCTCGCCATACCCACGGTAACTACTGTAGTCTTCAGTCTTCAACTTGTTATCACTAGATTATTAATCGGGTGACACGGCATTTCTAGGATTCCTTCTGATTTTGAGTTTTGTGATGACTTTTTCAGGGGATATTATAAATGCAGTGCCTTCCGTGGCTGCCCCGCCAGGAAACACGTGGAGCGAGACTCGGATGATCCCTCTATGTTGATTGTAACATACGAATGGGAGCACCGTCACTCTGAACCCGCGATGGAGAAGAACATGGTTCCTGCCGAGGGATTGGTTTTCGAGTCGACGAGATAAACTCATATTAAATATTTAAACCAAGAAAGTAAAAAAAATAATAATAAAAAAGATGTAGACGTTTGTAATATTTTGTAGTTGAGGGGGCTGTACGCAAATTTGTTATGGTTTATCTCCCAAACGAAAAAATAGTCTAGTTGAGATTGCGCCATGTGCGTTTTATTCTTTATTCCTTAAAATGAAATTAGAAATTGATTAAATCGCTTACTCTTGTTGAATGGCAATTGCGCCATTGTGTGTTTGTTTAATTTCTACATTGGTGATGAAATGAGGTTATGTGCGAGTGAATATGAGATGGTAACGGAAGATTGGGAGTGTGGTGTAAAATATAGGTTAGCTGAGCCACTCCCTTAATGGCAAAGGACATGACATGTAAGTATGTCAATGAAAGTGGTCCAGTGGTATTAGTAGGTTTTTCTCATAATAGATTTGATCCTCGAAGTGTGAAGCTTAATTGTATGGCCTTTTTACATTTCAGCTTTTTAGCAATTATTGTGTTACATATAGGTAGTTAGTGAGGCTGGCGGGTTCAGTTTAGTTAGCGCCACGGCTAGAGAGGAAAGTGTGGCTCTCAAGTTTTGAAGAACTATAGCATTTCTCTCAACCTCTCTTCTAGTTTGAATACGTCACAACAATCTCACATCATATGAGCATGACCGATGATGAAAGCATAAACACGAAACTAGTGACAATGAACAGCACTTGCAAAATCTATGTAAAGAAGATAATAAAAGGAAACATCAGGCCACTTGAAATTAATATTATATATTGTTTCTTTCGGAAGTTGAAGGTAAGTAATGGAATATTCAAATGTGCGTGCATGAAGGGCAGTCTGCTGGATGAGTTTACGAATGTGCCTCTTTCATAGGACCATAAAGTTAGAAAGGAGACACAATTGCAGTTTGGCAAGGCAAGCACTAAATTCAACGGGGACTTAATTCCCGCAATGTTGTAAAGGGCAGCAGCCTGTTGTCTCCAAAAGAGCCACCACCAATCTTTGCTTTTTATTCAAGTGGCCAGTCTTTTGGCTGGTTGATGCTTCCTCCTTATACCTTCGGTGGCTTTCCTTCCACCCCTGTGAGCGAGATGGAATACTCGGAGGCGCGGTGGTGAAGATCTCTATGGGGGTTGCTCATGGCTTTGCATTTTTCCAGCGGCCTGATCTCCATGTTCTAGTAAGAAATAATGAAGGAGAACATCTTATCCTTTCAGGCATTGTTTATTTCTTTAGGATTTAATTATTTTTAATTTATGCCCAAGCTACAAAAACTATTTTGTAGCCAAAATCAACAAGAAAGCTAGCTGCAGCCATAGCCGTGGGAGAATAATATTCATGGGCCGGTTTCGAACTTGTGAAATTTATATATAATAATCAATCCATTTCAAAACCATTTATATGATCACTGTTTAAGCAACACGATCTGTGGTCAACGATATTGGTCAATCAGTGACAAATTGCATAGTTCAAAAGGTTACCGTTGACATTTTGAAAACAAATTTCGATAGAGAACTGTGATGTGCAAACTACAAGGCTTTTTTTTTTTTTTGGGGGGGGGGGGTGGGGGAACTAATTGGAAATAATTTCTGATTATATTTATATCCCTGCACGTCGTGTTAAAAAACAACCAAGTCAATATTTCTGATTGAATAATAACGCTATTAATAATTAATGTCACCACCTTGGAAGTTGGAACATCTTCGACCACCACGTGCTACTATGTTCATTAGTTATGCTTCATTCTGTGAGTGGAAAGCTGTAGTAACTAGGGTGGTTGGAATTTAGGTTCTTAATTAGAGCGCTTGAGAAAGAAGAAAATTGGTTGAGATGGAGAGGGTGAGAGAATTTTTAAATAAGTGGTTTTGTTCTTTTCTCAGACATCAATGTGTCATTCTAATATTACTTTTGTATCCTTTGAAACTCAGTCCAACTATCAATAAATATGATATACAAATTGCAAATAATTTATTTATGTCAAAAGTGCGGTCCTCTATATATGTTCGTAAGGCGATAATCTTATCAAATCTTAACCTCACATAAACCTCCTTAACTCACCAGATTTTCCATAATTTAATATATTGTCTCAGAGTATTAATAAAATGGAAGTGAAGCAGGTATAACCCATTTTCAAGTCAAGAGCATGGGTTGTACTAGGTCGGGTTTTGGATAAAAAATTAAGATTCATTTTTTATGTTTAGTTTGGCTCAAAAAATAGATTTAAATTTTTTTTCAAATTTAGTCTAGATAAAAATGTAATGACTCAAAATTTATGGGGTATCGAAAAAGTGCATTTTAGGGTTATTGTTTTTGTAAAACGGATTCGTAAATATTTTTAATAAATTTTTACGAAACTAGTTGTGTGGTTAATTAGGTTTTGGTTAGGTGAATTAGTTTGAATTAATGTTAATTAGGTATAAGGATTAAACTGAATAAAGTGTAAAAGCTTAATTATAGAATAGAGAAAAATGAAGGGACTAAATTAGCAATTAAGCCATAAGTCCCAAGTGTGTGGTAATAGTGAAATACATATGGTAAAATAAAATACATAAATTAGTAATAATTACTTATTTACTTATTATATAAGTAAATATTATTTTATTATTATATTATTATATTATATTAAAAATTAGATATTATATTGATATAATGACATAAAATAAAAGAAATAAAACAAATGTATGGAAAATATAATTCCATGTGTATGTATAATGTACATATATTTATTTATATTAAATACATACTTAATATTTAAGTATATGAATAAATATTATTATTATATTATAATTAAACAAATAAATAAAGGAAACAAAAAGAAAGAACAAACAGAATTAAAACGAAAACAGGGGAGAAAAGAGAGAAAAAAAAAGAAAAACAAAAACAAAAAGAAAAGTAAAATTAGGATTCTAAGGATTCAAAGTTAAATTGGTAAGTCAACTTAGCCTTTTTTTTTTCTTGTAATTTTGATGTGTTTGGAGTCTTAAAACAAAATACTACTTGATTTATGTTAAAATTTTGAAAGTTAGTAAATTTTTAGATATTGTTTGTGTTGAATAAAATGTAAATTAGAGGTTAAATTGATAGAATTTCAAGTTAGAATTGGTTAAAAGATTAAACTGTAAAATAAGTTACACGTTTTGTGTAATAGAGACTAAATTGAGAGAATTTCAAAATTAAGGTCTTATGGAGAAAATTAGAGAGTTAGGTTTAGTTATAAGGAGAAATTTAGTGAAAATAAAGAGTGAATGGAAGTGAAAATAGAGAAAATTTTAGTTAGAGATTAAATTGGAATTTAGGCAAAAGTTAAATAGAAAATCAAAGTATTTGATGTAAATTGGTGTTGTTTTGATAATTTTAAATTGTTTTAATTTTCGTAGCTAACGTCGTGCTGGAAACATCGGCTAAGTAGGGGAAAGAGAAAGTTGACGAGGAATAACACGAGGATATATGGTTTGTATTACTATAATTCAAATTTATTTATTATTAATTGTTATATTTTAATTAAAATGCATGGTAAGTAAAATGAGGTGAGTATTGATATTGAATTGAATAAAATTGAATTGATTTATGAATATATGTGAGTATTTGAAATGTATATTGATTGGAAAGTGGAAAGTGATTTGAATTGAAAGTATGAGAAATTGTGATTGAAGTGAAATTGATATAAATATTGAGTGAAATTGAAATGTGTTTTGAATTCCCTATTAACTAATCGAACTGAGTCGGATATAGTTGGTATGCCATAGGATTGAAAGTGTTCAGAGATACTTTGACCTCAAGTCGATGAGACACTGGGTGTCAACTGTTGCTTCGAATTATCCAATGATGCACTGTGTAACACCCCTTACTCGTATCCTATGCCGGGACCGAGTACGAGGCATTACCAGAATTAACAATAAATTTGGTCAAATTACTTAACACATATACAAAATGACTTAGTCAAGTCCCTATACATGCCATAACTTAAATCATTTATAAATAAAGATACCCATAGATAACTTGATAGTGTGAAGCGATCTCCGACGACCTCCAACCCGAGCTTGTTTAATAGGACTCTGTAACATGGGAAAGAAAAGGGGGGTAAGCTTATAAAGCTTAGTAAGTTCACATGTAAAAATAATAAGCATTAGCAATGAATTTAGCTTACTACTAAGCCGTTATAACTTGCATAAATAATGCTAAGTTCTTACTTTCCCAACTTATTTGTAGCCTTATCAAGGCCTCAACATGACAAATCCTCACCACAAGTTCTCAAGATAATGCAATCATAATTACACATAGTTCCACCATTTTCTCATGTTTATCTTAAGCTGTCTACTTGAGTCATAGTCACTAAATCATTTATATCTCGAGCTAAAAAACTCCAAATTAAGATCCATTAATTTTATCCGAAACTAGACTCACATATCTTTTTATTAAAATTTTTCCAGAATTTTTGGTATGGCCAATCAATACCAGATTATTCTTAAAGTTTCCCCTGTTTTACTGTTTAACTGTTCTGACCTCTCTTCACTACGAATCAGTTTTCTCCCTGTACAGAATTCAAATGATGTTATAATTTGTTTCATTTGAAACTAGACTCATTAAGGATTTCAAGCATATAACTTTTATCCCATAATTATTTTTGTACAATTTTTAATGATTTTTCCAAATCAAAACAGGGGATCACGTAATCCTTCTGAACCAATCTCACAAGAATTTAAATATCTCGAAATATAAAACTTCTTTGTTTTCTCTGTTTCTTTTATATAAAAATAGACTCATAAAGCTTTAAATCAATATCTTATACAACTTATAATTCAATTTCTACTATTTTTGGTGAATTTTCAAATTCACGTCACTGGTGCTGTCCAAAACAGTTTCATTGTAAATTTTTGCTCTCTCTCTCCCTTTAGTTGTATTCATTACTTACTTATAACAATCTTTCCAATTTCCGGTTACATATCGAGCATATTGCTCATACGTTACGCATGTATATACCTGCACTTATCACTACAAAGTCATACATAATTTCACTTAATCGATTTTCCGATGAACTCATCGGTAACCTTACCAAAGGCTCGTAATACAAAGGGCACCTTACTTAATAGCTTGCTTACATACCGCAACATTCTCACTTAACACATGAGCACTCTTTCATAATATAGGCATATTGCCAATCATGTCATAAAATGTTACAAGCATAATGAAAACTCATCACTTACTTAATACTTGATAATCTCAATTACTTACAATCTCAATATTAAATAAGCCTTAAATGCATACCTGTACTCTTTTTCATGTTCTCACCTTGTCATTTCTTTGACTTGCTCTTTGGACTACTCGTGACCCTTTTCGCGTTTTGAACTTACCATTGCCATGTCTTGACATGGTCTTACGTGGTATCATTGCCTTATGAACTCACCAATGCCATGCCTTGGCATGGTCTTACATGGGACCTTTGCCTTATAGTAACTCATCAATGCCATGTCTTGACATGGTCTTACATGATTTCCTTGCCTTATAGAACTTATCAATGCCATGCCTTGGCATGGTCTTACATGATATCCTTATCTTACCAAATGCCATGTTCCAAACATGGTCTTACATGGTATCCTTGTCTTAGTGCCAATGCCACATCTTGATGTGGTCTTACATGGAGTCCTTGATCAATGTCGATGCCATGTCTTGACATGGTCTTACACGGGATCTTTGCCTTACCAATGCCATGTCTTGACATGGTCTTATATGGTATCCTTGCCTTACCAATGCCATGTCTTGACATGGTCTTACATGGTATCCTTGCCTTAATTGCCATGGTATAGCCATGGACTTTGAGATATCAATTCCTTGTTAAGTCATAGCTGAAACATACTTGCTCAAATTCTCAAGGTTAGTCACATAATTCAGCAATAGCATTGCTAAAAACAATAATTGCATAAAAATAAAATACTACTCAACTTACATACTTACATTCTAAATCTCATCATGTCATCAACTTAACTTATTCTCCTCAAATTATGCTAGTCAATACTTTCTTATTATCATACAAAGCCATAATACAAAATATGGTCTAACATATAAATTATACAAGTTCTCTTTCCAATATCGAATTATTATCGACATTAATCATTATATCTGAAACTCAATACTAAAGTATTTATGTCCAAAATATCGATTTATCATCCAAATATGCATAATTAATTGCTTATTAAACATATGAACTTACCTCGAATGTCGAAACAATCATTTTACCAACTTTCCCAATTTTCGATTTTCCTCCAGTTCTAGGTCCAAATCTCATCTTTCGAGGTCTAAAACATCACATTTTACTTATTTAATTAATGCACTACTCAAAACAGTCCCTAACTCAAACTTTGGCAAAATTACAATTTTACCCCTAAACTTTTGCATAATTACGATTTTGCCCCTAGGCTCGAAAATTAAACTTTATTCCTTTTTCTTATGTTTTATGACATGCTGAACATTTTTCCCTTCTATAGAAACTTCAAATTCCTACTATAACACATACTTATGAACAATAACAACTTTTGCCGATTAACTCATTTTACTCGTTTTCATCGAAAATCACTTAGTAAAAATTGTTCATCTACTCATGGACATGCATAATCCACCATTAATCATCAAAATACACACTTAATCAACCATGGAAAAATTCACAAACTTCAACAATTTTGAAAATAAAGGTTCGGGATAGCTAAATCGAGTTATCACGACTCCGAAAACGTATAAATCATTAAAAACGGGACAAAAACCACTCACCTATCAAGCTCTTTAGCTTGGCCGAATATGGCTTTCTCCATGGCTGCCATTTTTTCTTCTCACATTCGGCTGGAGAAGAAGAGAAATGGGTGTTTTATTTTTTTATTTTTTTTTATTCTTTTACTATTTTTGTCTTATTATATCATTTAACTTAACTTCCAAATTTGCCCTTTTTCTTTTTAATTAACTTCAAAAATACCAAACAATTATCTTCCATCAACTTATAAGTGGACTAATTTCTTCATAAGGACCTTCACTTTAAAAACCCATCACAATTACACCCTTTATCATCTGAAACACACACTTCGCACTTATAACAATTTAATCCTACTAATCAAATTAAACACTTTTTCGATAAAATTTCTCAACGAAATTTTCACACAACAATTTAATCACATTGTAGACCTCAAATTGATAATCCAAGCTATTTTATACTTAAATCTTCTAAGACCTCATATTTTGCAACTTATTTAATTTAGTCCAAAAGTCAAATTGGACACTTTACGCCTAAAATTTCTTCATGAAATTTTTACACATGAATACGAACATATCATAAACCCCATAATAGTCATAAAATAATTATTTCTACTTTAGATTCATGGTCTTAAACCACTATTCTGACTAGGCCCTAATTCGGGATGTTATACACTGGGTGCCAAACTAGTGTGTTTTGGTTGGATCCGTCCATATCCGAGTCGTGTTAATAGGGGTAAATAAATGAATTGGTAATAGAAAAGATATTGAATGATTTTGAATAATAATTTAAATAAGATATTAAAATGAAATATTAAAAATATATATAATTTTTGATATCGTGAGATGATGTTTAAATCTAAGTAAATAAGTACTATTTGGAAATAGTTATTAATAAGAAATGATAGAACATCGTATGAACTGATTATTGAAAGACTTGTAACGACCCAAAATCCGTGGGCACCGGAAAAAAAAAAGTGTTATCGGGCCTCCGTCTTAGTAAATCGAGTTAGTAAATAATTACTAGGAGTAATTATGAGTCTAGTAGTGTGTTTAATTAGATTTTTATATAGTGAATTTAGCTTAATTTAAAGTAATTAGAGAAAAAGACTAAAGTGAATAAAGGGTAAAAATTGAATTGTAGATTAAAAGAAAATAAAGAGGACTAAAATGGAAAATAGACCATTTAGCATATTTGAGGCGGCATAGACATAAAAATCATATATTATTATTAGTTAACTTTATTAATATAATATAATATTATATAATAAAGTAAATAGAAAACAAAACAAAACAAAGAAACAGAAAAAGAAACACAGAGCATTTCGACACAAGCAGGAAAGAAAGAAGAAAAAGAAGGAAAAAGGAAAAACTAGGGATTTAAAACTTGAAGTTTAAATTGGTAAGTCAATCAAGTCCTATTCTCTTAATTTTGATGTTTTAGAAGCTTTAAAGCAAGATTTTGATGAAACTAAGTTGATATTTTGAGAGTTTTTAGGTTCTTAAGTATATTTGATGTTGAAGAAAAAGATGAATTATGGATTAAATTAAATGAAATCTAAGTTAGAATTAGTAAAAGGATTGAATTGTAAGGTAAGCTATAAGTTTTCTACTATAGGATTAATTTGGAAGAAATTATAAATTAGGGTTTTATTATGAAAATTATATAATCAAGTTGAATATGGAAGGAATTTAAGTAGAATCAAAGCATGAATTAAATTAAGAAAATAAGTAAACTTAACTAGGATTTAATTGCAAAATAAGTCATAAGAAAACAGATTTAGGACAGCAGCAGAAGAGTAAATTTGAAAAATCACCAAAAATGGTAGAAATGGATGTAGAAGTTGAGTGAGATATGAAATTAAAACTTATTGAGTCTATTTTCATATAAAAGAAACAGAGAAAGTAAAGGAATTCTATATTTTGAGATATTTAGAGTTTTGTGAGACTGATTCAGAGTGATTTCGAGATCCCCTGTGCTGACTTGGAAAAATCATTAAAAATTGTACAAATATAATTGTGGGACATAATTTATATGGTTAGATTCCTTAATGAGTCTATTTTTATAAGGAATAAACTAGAACATCATTTGAATTCTGTATAAAGAGATAATTAAATCTTAGCAAAGAGTGGTCGGAACTGTCGGACAACAGAATAGGGGTGAATTCAAAGAATAAACTGTACTTATTGGCTAAATCAAAAATTCTAAAAATTTTATGGCAAGAATATATGTGAGTCTAGTTTCATAGAAAATTTACGGATCTTAATTCGGAATTCTGTAATTCAAGATATAGATAATTTAGTGACAATGACTCAGGTAGACAGCTTTGAAAGAACTTATAAGTAAATAATAGAATTGTGTATAAAGGATGTGGAATGAAGAGGAAGAGTAGAAATTGAATAAAATTCAATTATTTATTGTAATTTAATGTTGTAATTAATAATGTAAATTATTATTATTTTCGCAGCTAAAAAGGAACTCGAGGCATCAACCCACAAAGGAAAGGAGAAGGTTATCGAGGAATAATCAAGCAAATTCGGGTTTGTATTACTATAATTCAAACTATTTAATTATTCATTAAATGTTAGATTAATTTATGTATATGGTAAGTAAATTATAAGGTAAGTGTTTTATTGAATTGAATGGAAATTGAGTTGAATGATGAATATGTATTGAAATTAAATTGTATCTAGATTGAAATGGAAAAGTGTAATTGATACTGAATTGAATTTGTTATGGAAATGAAAATGAAATTGAGAACTGAAATACCCTATTAACTAGTCGGGCTGAGTCGGATATAATTGGCATGCCATAGGATTTGGAAGAGTATGGGATTTATCGGCTTTGCCGATCAGGCACTTTATGTGTCGTAAATCAGGCACTTTATGTGTCATATTTTAGGCACCTCGTGTGTCGTATCACGCACCTCGTGTGTCGTTTCAGGCACTTATGTGTCGTATACTGATCAGGTACTATGTACCGTTTTAGGCACAATGTGCCGTATTGGTGTGTTTGGGTTGGAATTCGTGTATCCGCTAAGGTCCGAGTCTATTAATAGGGGTAAATAAGGAAAAGGTTAAATTGAATAAAATGAAATGGTTGAGCCATTGGAAGAAATGCGAAAATAGAACATGAACTGAAAAATGTGATTGGAATATGAGTATGAAAATAGAAAGTATGAACCATTGGTTCAAGAAATGGATAGTGGCTCAACATGATTGTGTATTATTTCAATTGTTGAATAGCTAAAATTGAATTGTATGAATATATTGAGAAAGACAAACTTATATGAAAGTTATGTTTGAATTGGTTTAGTAAAATTTAAGTTATATGATTTAATGATATGATTATTATGTTTATAATTTGAATTATGGTAATACCACTGAGTATATGTATACTCTCGCGTGACGGTTGTTTCCGTGCGCGCAGTTGTAGAAGTCAAACATCGAACCAAAGATCAGAAGCCGGACCGACTTCAAACAAACCTATGGTGATGTATATTTTGATAATGTGGCATGTACGTAGGTTGTGTATAAAGGTTATTATGTTTTGAATGTAAATGGTTAAAAATGTTAGTATTACAAGTTTAAGAATTATAATGAAAGAAGTATATTTATTTTAATCTAACGAATATTTTGATAAATTTAAGTTGATATTATATTGATTGAGTTTGATTAGAAGGTATTTAGAATAGAAAATGAATATATGAAATGAATTGGTTGAATTGGTTATGATTGAAATGAATACGGTTTAATTTACAGGGGGTTTTATATGATAATAAGCGAAATGTCTCTTTTAAATTTATATTAAACAAAATATATTCTGAAATACTTAAACGAGTCCCATTTCACTTTTAATACAAACTTTAGACTTTGAAAGTTCATAATAGGGATCAGTTATTAAAATTATACTATGAATGTTAATTTTTTTTTAGAATTATTTGCAAATTGTCTGATATGTCCGGTAATGCCTCGTAACCCTGTTCCGACGATGGTTCGGGGTTAAGGGTGTTACAATTATTGATATCAGAGCTATCAAGTTTAGTCGATTCTCGGGCTAAATCGGGCTCGAAAGTGAGTCTAGAAGTACATGCCCTTTGTTGAGTCAAAGCCGAGTCGGGTTTTGGATGTCGATATATATTTATTTGATTTTGTTTTATAGATAAAATGTCGATTTAAAGAATGTATGATGTTGAACAGAAATGCATAATGGAAATCGAGAAATTGAAGAAATCAATCATTACACCTCATCGCAAATCCGTTAGATAACCAACCTTCTAATGTAGGAAGAGAAAGAGATAACTCACAACTGTTAAGAGCTATAGCCAATGCATTACAACATGTAGTGGAAATCAGACTGCTACTACATCAAGATTTCATCGTTAGACGGGCCCCGATTAAAGAGTTAAGAAAATATGGTGCCACGGAGTTTTCGGGACTAAGAGGTCTTGATCCGTCTACTGCTGAGAATTGGATAGAATCAACAAAAAGAGTTTTGCAACAATTAGATTGCACCCCTAAGAGAATCTAATATGTGCTGTATCATTGTTACAAGGGGAAGCATATCTCTGGTGGGAATCTGTTGTTAAACATTTACCGGATGACCAGGTAACCCGGGATTTGTTTCAAAAAGAATTTCAAAAGAAGTATATTGGGGAAATGTATATTGAAGAGAAAAAGCAAGAGTTATTAATGTTGAAACAGGGTAATATGTCAGTATTGGATTATGATCGAGAGTTTACTAGATTGAGCAGGTATGCTTCAAAACATATTCCAACAGAGGCTGATAGTTGTAAACGGTTTTTACGGGGATTGAGAGATGAAATAAAACTACAATTAGTGTCCCAGCGAATTACTGAATTTGTTGATTTGATCGAGCGGGCCAAAATGATAGAGCAAGTCTTGGGACTAGACAAAAAGTCATAAACAGTTGGATTGACCAGGAAACGAATAGGAGCAACTAGTTCAAATCCACTACCAAAAAGATCTAGAGAATTCAGAGGTGGTTAGAGACCTAGTTTTAGATCTGATCGAGGGGATATAAGCCGAGAAAAACAGACGACGGTATCTACTGGTAGTGTGAGAGGTCCACTCAGGGATACAGAAATTCTAGAATGTGGATATTGTGGCAAGAAACATTTAGGTGAATGTTGGAAAGTAGTAAGGAGGAGGTCGTTTCATTCTTGGTCGGTAGAGCATTTTGTTAGAGATTGTCCGAAGAATAAAAATATTACACCTACAACATCCCAAAGATCAGTGTCTACTGCTCGAGGCAGAGGTTCGGGCAGAGGTGGTTCTGTATCCAGAGGTGGAGGTGTACGAAGGGGCAGTGATATAGTTACACAGCAGTCGGAAGCTAGAACACCAGCCAGGGCCTACGTGGTTCGGACTCGGGAAGAAGGTGATGCACATGATGTCATGACAGGTATATTTTTATTGTATTCTGAGCCTATTTATGCTTTAATTGACCCGAGTTCATCACATTCGTATATTAATTTAAAATTAGTTGAATCAGGGAAGCTAGAATCTGAAATGTCTAGAGTTTTCATAGAGGTGTCTAGCCTTTTGGGACAAACAGTGTTAGTAGACGCAGTATGCAGGAGGTGCCCGTTAATAATACATGATAAAATGTTTCGTGGATTTCTTGATCATGCCTTTTGGCGATTTCGATATCATTTTGGGTATGGATTGGTTATCCGAACATGGGGTAGTTTTGGATTGCTATAAAAAGAGGCTTAGTATTTGATGCGTAAAAACGGGATGAGGTGAAGTGAATGGCATCCGTACTAGTGGTTCGACACGTATCATTTCAGCTATAAAAGCTAACAAATTATTACAAGCAGGTTGTTCAGCGTATTTGGCATATGTTATTAATTTCGATTCAATGGGAGCCAATGCGGCCAGATTAGGATCAGTATGCGAGTTTCGGATGTATTTCCAGAAGAACTACCGGGTTTACCACCTGATAGAGAGGTTGAATTTGCTATTGAGGTGTATTCAGGTACAGCACCAATTTCTATACCTCCGTACCGAATGTCGCCTACTAAATTGAAAGAATTGAAGGTGCGATTCATGAGATTTATTAGATCGAGGCTTTATCCGATCGAGTATTTCACCTTGGGAGCTCAAAGATTGTTTGTTAAAAAGAAAGATGGTTCTATGCGGTTGTGCATTGATTATCGACAGATTGAACAAAGTGACGATCAAGAACCGGTATCCTTTGCCTCGTGATAGACGATTTGTTTGATCAGCAAGGAGCTTCAAGATTTTCTAAAATCGATTTGAGATCGGGTATTATCGGTGAAGGTGAAGGAAAGTGATGTGCCTAAGACTGCTTTCCGTACTCGTTATGGCCATTATGAATTTTTGGTGATGCCGTTTGGATTGACCAATACTCTAGCTGCTTTTATGGATCTGATGAATCGTATTTTCCAGCCGTACCTAGATCAGTTTGTGGTGGTTTTTATTGATGATATATTAGTATATTCGAAGACAGAGGCAGAACATGATCAGCATCTTCGAAAAATTTTACAGATTCTACGGGAAAAATAGTTGTATGGGAAATTAAGTAAATGTGAATTCTGGTTGTCTGAAGTGGTATTTTTAGGATATGTGGTATCTGCCGATGGGATTAGAGTTGACCCGAAGAAGATCGAAGCAATTGTTCAGTGGAAAGCGCCAAAGAATGTGTCTGAGGTACGTAGTTTTCTCGGTTTGGCTGGATATTATCGAAGATTTGTAAATGGATTCTCGAAAATAGCAATGCCGATGACTAAACTACTGCAGAAGAATGTTCCTTTTATCTGGGATGATCAGTGCGAGAATAGTTTTGAGACTTTGAAGCAAATGTTGACAAAGGCACCGGTATTAACATTACCAGAGTCGGGGAAAGATTTTATTGTGTACAGTGATACTTCTTTAAATGGTTTGGGTTGTGTATTGATGCAAGATGGAAAGGTTATTGCATATGCATCTAGACAGTTGAAGCCGCATGAACGTAATTACCCGACGCATGATTTGGAGCTAGCTGCAGTAATTTTTGCTTTAAAGATTTGGAGGCATTATCTTTATGGCGAGAAATGTTACATTTACACAGATCATAAAAGTCTCAAATATCTTCTGTCACAGAAAGATTTAAATTTAAGGCAAAGACGGTGGATCGAGCTTCTAAAAGATTATGATTGTGTTATAGACTATCATCCAGGAAAAGCAAATGTGGTAGCTGATGCATTGAGCAGGAAAGCTGCGATTGAACTACGAGCAATGTTTTCTCGGCTTAGTATTAATGATGATGGGAGCTTATTAGCTGAGTTAAGGGTTAAACCAATGATGTTAGATCAGATTAGAGCAGCTCAGATGGAAGATGAAAAATTATTAAAGAAAAGAAAAATGGTTCAGAATGGTATGGCTGAGAGCTTTAGTATTGATGAACATGATTGTTTGAGGTTTCAAAATCGGATTTGTGTTCCAGCTACTTCTGAATTAAAGAAGATGATTCTTCAAGAAGCACACGATGGCACTTTTGCATTGCATTCTGATGGAACAAAAATGTATCGTAATTTACGGTAGCTTTATTGGTGGCCAGGGATGAAGAAAGATATAGTTGAATATGTCTTTAAATGTTTGACTTGTCAACGAGTAAAGGCAGAACATCAGGTACCGACAGGGTTACTCCAGTCTATTAATATTCCTGAATGGAGATGGGATAATATTATTATGGATTTTGTTACGGGGTTGCCACCGTCGGTGAGCAAAAAGAATGCCATTTGGGTGATAGTTGATCGACTTACTAAGTCTGCTCATTTCATAGCAATCGGGGACTGATTGGTCTTTCTGTAAGCTTTTTCAAGTATATATCCAGAAATTGTGAGATCGCATGGCATTCCAAAGATCTATAATTTCCGACCGGAATCCACGATTTACATCGAGATTTTGGAAGCAGTTACATGATTCTTTGGGTACTCGGCTTAATTTTAGTATTGCATTTCATCCACAAACCGACGGACAATCAGAACGGGTAATTCAAATTTTAGAAGACATGCTTCCGGCTTTCATTATTGACTTTGAATCAGGTTGGGAACGATACTTGCCGTTAGCTGAATTTGTTTATAATAATAGTTACCAATCTAGTATTCAAATGGCTCCATATGAAGCATTATATGGTCGAAGATGTCGATCACCGGTATGTTGGACAGAGTTGAGTGAGAAAAAGATAGTTGGACCGGAATTAATTCAGGAGACAGAAGAAGTAGTTAAAAAGATCAAAGACAGGTTGAAAGTAGCTTTTGATAGATAAAAGTCTTATGCAGATCTGAAGCGACGGGATATAGAGTATTCTGTACGTGATAGAGTGTTTCTAAAGGTATCACCTTGGAAGAAAATTTTGAGATTTGGTCGCAAGGGAAAATTAAGTCCTCGTTACATTGGGCTGTATGAAGTAGTTGAAAGAATCGGATAGGTTGCCTATCGACTAGCTCTACCTCGGAATTACGTAAAATTCATGATGTTTTTCATGTTTCCATGTTCTGAAGGTATCGATCGGATCCATCTCATGTTATTTCTCATCGAAGACATTGAGATTAGACCGATTTGTCATATGAAGAAGAACCAGTTCAAATACTAGCTCGAGAAGTGAAAGAATTAAGAAACAAACGAGTTCCTTTGGTAAAAGTATTGTGGAGAAGCCATAGTATGGAAGAAGCAACTTGGGAACCGGAAGAAACTATGAAAGCACAGTATCCTCAACTATTTTCAGGTAAATTTCGAGGACGAAATTTATTAAGGGGGGAAGAAATGTAACGACCCAAAATCCGTGGGCACCGAAAAAAAAAGTGTTATCGGGCCTCCGTCTTAGTAAATCGAGTTAGTAAATAATTATTAGGAGTAATTATGAGTCTAGTAGTGTGTTTAATTAGATTTTTATATAGTGAATTTAGCTTAATTTAAAGTAATTAGGGAAAAGGACTAAAGTGAATAAAGGGTAAAAGTTGAATTGTAGATTAAAAGAAAATAAAGAGGACTAAAATGAAAAATAGACCATTTAGCATATTTGAGGCGGCATAGACATAAAAATCATATATTATTATTAGTTAACTTTATTAATATAATATTATATTATACAATAAAATAAATAGAAAACAAAACAAAACAAAGAAACAGAAAAAGAAACACAGAGCATTTCGACACAAGCAGGAAAGAAAGAAGAAAAAGAAGGAAAAAGGAAAAACTAGGGATTTAAAACTTGAAGTTTAAATTGGTAAGTCAATCAAGTCCTATTCTCTTAATTTTGATGTTTTAGAAGCTTTAAAGCAAGATTTTGATGAAACTAAGTTGATATTTTGAGAGTTTTTAGGTTCTTAAGTATATTTGATGTTGAAGAAAAAGATGAATTATGGATTAAATTAAATGAAATCTAAGTTAGAATTAGTAAAAGGATTGAATTGTAAGGTAAGCTATAAGTTTTCTACTATAGGGATTAATTTGGAAGAAATTATAAATTAGGGTTTTATTATGAAAATTATATAATCAAGTTGAATATGGAAGGAATTTAAGTAGAATCAAAGCATGAATTAAATTAAGAAAATAAGTAAACTTAACTAGGACTTAATTGCAAAATAAGTCATAAGAAAACAGATTTAGGACAGCAGCAGAAGAGTAACTTTGAAAAATCACCAAAAATGGTAGAAATGGATGTAGAAGTTGAGTGAGATATGAAATTAAATCTTATTGAGTCTATTTTCATATAAAAGAAACAGAGAAAGTAAAGGAATTCTATATTTTGAGATATTTAGAGTTTTGTGAGACTGGTTCAGAGTGATTTCGAGATCCCCTGTGCTGACTTGGAAAAATCATTAAAAATTGTACAAATATAATTGTGGGACATAATTTATATGGTTAGATTCCTTAATGAGTCTATTTTTATAAGGAATAAACTAGAACATCATTTGAATTCTGTATAAAGAGATAATTAAATCTTAGCAAAGAGTGGTCGGAACTGTCGGACAACAGAATAGGGGTGAATTCAAAGAATAAACTGTACTTATTGGCTAAATCAAAAATTCTGAAAATTTTATGGCAAGAATATATGTGAGTCTAGTTTCATAGAAAATTTACGGATCTTAATTCGGAATTCTGTAATTCAAGATATAGATAATTTAGTGACAATGACTCAGGTAGACAGCTTTGAAAGAACTTATAAGTAAATAATAGAATTGTGTATAAAGGATGTGGAATGAAGAGGAAGAGTAGAAATTGAATAAAATTCAATTATTTATTGTAATTTAATGTTGTAATTAATAATGTAAATTATTATTATTTTCGTAGCTAAAAAGGAACTCGAGGCATCAACCCACAAAGGAAAGGAGAAGGATATCGAGGAATAATCAAGCAAATTCGGGTTTGTATTACTATAATTCAAACTATTTAATTATTCATTAAATGTTAGATTAATTTATGTATATGGTAAGTAAATTATAAGGTAAGTGTTTTATTGAATTGAATGGAAATTGAGTTGAATGATGAATATGTATTGAAATTGAATTGTATCTAGATTGAAATGGAAAAGTGTAATTGATACTGAAATTGAATTTGTTATGGAAATGAAAATGAAATTGAGAACTGAAATACCCTATTAACTAGTCGGGCTGAGTCGGATATAATTGGCATGCCATAGGATTTGGAAGAGTATGGGATTTATCGGCTTTGCCGATCAGGCACTTTATGTGTCGTAAATCAGGCACTTTATGTGTCATATTTTAGGCACCTCGTGTGTCGTATCACGCACCTCGTGTGTCGTTTCAGGCACTTATGTGTCGTATACTGATCAGGTACTATGTACCGTTTTAGGCACAATGTGCCGTATTGGTGTGTTTGGGTTGGAATCCGTGTATCCGCTAAGGTCCAAGTGCATTAATAGGGGTAAATAAGGAAAAGGTTAAATTGAATAAAATGAAATGGTTGAGCCATTGGAAGAAATGCGAAAATAGAACATGAACTGAAAAATGTGATTGGAATATGAGTATGAAAATAGAAAGTATGAACCATTGGTTCAAGAAATGGATAGTGGCTCAACATGATTGTGTATTATTTCAATTGTTGAATAGCTAAAATTGAATTGTATGAATATATTGAGAAAGACAAACTTATATGAAAGTTATGTTTGAATTGGTTTAGTAAAATTTAAGTTATATGATTTAATGATATGATTATTATGTTTATAATTTGAATTATGGTAATACCACTGAGTATATGTATACTCAGCGTACGGTTGTTTCCGTGCGCAGGTTGTAGAAGTCAAATACTGAACCAGCATCCGAAGCCAGACCCGACTTCAGCAAACCTATGGTGATGTATATTTCCTTTTGATAATGTGGCATGGACGTAGGTTGTGTATAAAGGTTATTATGTTTTGAATGTAAATGGTTAAAAATGTTAGTATTACAAGTTTAAGAATTATAATGAAAGAAGTATATTTAATTTAGTCTAACGAATATTTTGATAAATTTAAGTTGATATTATACTGATTGAGTTTGATTAGAAGGTATTTAGAATAGAAAATGAATATATGAAATGAATTGGTTAAATTGGTTATGATTGAAATGAATACGGTTTAATTTCTGTGGGGTTTTATATGATAATAAGCGTAAATGTCATTAAATTTATATTAAACAAAATATATTCTAAATACTTAAACGAGTCCCATTTCACTTTTAATACAGACTTTAGACTTTGAAAGTTCATAATGGGGACCAGTTATTAAAATTATACTATGAATGTTAATTTTTTTTTTTAGAATTATTTGCAAATTGTCTGATATGTCCAGTAATGCCTCGTAACCCTGTTCCGGCGATGGTTCGGGGTTAAGGGTGTTACAAGACTAATGTTGTAAAATTTTAGATATGAAATGGAATAAGATATTGTATTGGGATATGGAAATGAAATGAATGAAATAATAGTTTATGAAATGGTTATTGATGAAATGCACGAAATGGATATTGATATAGTAACGAGATGTAAATTAAAATGAAGAAAAACTATGTAAGATAGGTATTATTATTAAGAAAATTTAAAGTTTAAATGCATGAATGATTCATTGAAAGTAAATGGTAGTTAGATTAAATGTGCATATTTATTGTTTTCCCTTAAGTATTTGAATTATAGTAATACCACTGAGTATATACTCAGTGTACGGTTTGTTTTCTTGCGCAAATTAGGTACTGTAATTTTGAAGAGATATATTTGAGATTGCGAGCATTCATCTCATCACATCTCCAAGTATCAAGAGGGTATATGTTAAAATTTTGAATAGAATGACATGTACTTAGGAAGATCAAATAATGTTTCAAGTAGTAGTAGAGACTAAAATATAATTTTTTTTATGTTCAAATATATTTAGTGATTATCCAAAATCACTTTGGCACCAAATGTAATATTCTATATCAGGTTCCTTAAGTCGAACATGGTCATAAAATAAATGTTTCCCAATAAATTGAAAATAAATTTTAAAAAAAAGGTGCAATTTATAAACAAATACCTCTAAAATAATAGTGCAAATTTAATAATAAAACAAGAGTTATAAAATATCCGAACAGTAATAATAAAATAGTACCAATATAATAGCGATACTAAAATAATGACAAAACCGAGGCAAAAAGTAGCAATTTTTTTTTTTAAATTTAGACCAGGCCGGACCCAAGCAAAAAAAAAATACTCGTGGCTCAAAATGGGCCTCATCTTTTTATGCAAGCCAATTTTTTAAATTTTTATTTTTATTTAAATTCTTCCACTTTTCAAATAAACTTTCGAGTTGAACCGAATATCTCAACCCATAATCAAATCTAGTCTGTTCTAGTACTTCCATGCATTTACTCTTCTGCTCTTTTTCCTCTACTAATAACATGTTCGGTATGTAGGGTGAAATTAAACCTATTACCAAGGTTCATATGAAACTTTTTTTTTTTCTTTTAAAATTATCCGAACACACCATAAAATCCATATCATATATTTTCATACAATTCAAGACATGAAAACACTTTTTTTTTCCTTCATTTATGATATAAGCATCTTTTGTCAGAGACAAAACTAGAATTTTTATATTGAAGGAACGAAATTAGAAAGAAAAAAAAAATTGGAGTCAAAATAATTTTTATTATTTGAAAATGCAAAGACAATAAAAGCATATTACCCTCCCCGTGCCCCCTGCTGTAGCAGTGAAATAATCACACATGGTGTTGTCCCATCCTTAGTACCCTGCTGTCTGCACTATAACTATAATAAGATCATAATTTCTGATACTCTTTTTTTTTCCTTTTTTTTTTTCAATTGTTGGTTTTTTTTTTTTCATATATATTAATTTAAGAAATTATTTATTAAATTAAATGGGTTATACAATTAACGGGGTTAAGAGAATCCGACTTTAAAGTCGACGTCCTCATACTACGACTCCAACAGTGGGCATTGGGAAGTCAGCACCAACTTCACCATTCTCATAATTCTTTTTCCTTTCAATTTTAAGATGGTATAATATCATAAATAGTCCTTTCAAGCTCATTAAAATTTCAATATAGTCCATCTATTTTGTAGGTTCAAAATTAAATCTTAACTTTCATCTTAAAATTGTACCGAATATTAAATTTTCATATTGAATAAATAATTGTATTTCAATACTTTGACTTTTTAAAGTCATATAATATTTTTTATTTAAATAAATAAATTTAATTTAATATTTTAAATTTAAAAAACAGTTTTTTAACATTAAATTTTTATTCGCATTACTTATTCAACATTTCACCGTTACTTTTTACATTACTTATTCACTTTAAATTTTGCACCAACCACTTATATGACAACGGAGTTTCAGTAACGTGATACAAAGTGATATGTGTAATATGTCAAGTATATTATATGAAAGTAAATATATGAATGTGTAAAATGAAAATATTATGTATATGTTTATGTGATTTAAAATAAAAAAATAAAGTGTTATATGAATAAATGCTTTGGTAAGCTTAAAGGATATCTGATATGTGATAATGAAATTATTTTAGAGTTGAAGAGGGCTAGGAATCGAGTTGGTGTTGCAGGGGTTTGGAGGAGATTAAGAGAGGAGAAATGTGATATGTAATGTGTTTAATGGAGCTCTGTTATTATAGTTCCATTAAAGGTCGAGAATTCTGTTTTGGCCTAGAGCTCAGCAATGTATCAAAATTATTGAAACTCCTCTGAGACTCATTAATGACGGCAAAAGTTATATGTGAAAGTAAATGTGCGGTTGTAATACTATGTAAAAACAAAGATAAAAGTGAACATGTAAATTAAGCATTAAAAGATAAATGTAAACTAAGTGCTTATGTTATGTTTGTGAAATGAGAGAAATGTTTTGATATGTGAATATGAAAGTTAATTAGTGATAATACATGCTAAAGTTAAGACTATAGGTTATAAAGTTAATTTAAATGATTTTATATTTTGGAAGAAGAATTAAAAGTTTAAGTATATTAGTGAAAGAAACAATGTGAATAAATGTTATTAAAAACTAAGTTATTCATGTAGTTTAATGCATTTGTTTTAAATGTGTAGATGATTGATAAGTTTTAAAAAGAATTGAGGATTGTTATTTCAGTTCGGATCACATCACTCCTCATGCTTCAAGTTCAAGTATTTTGTTGTATATATATATTTTAGATTTTAGTTTGACATGTACTTAGGTTTATTAGTAAGTTATCTCGATTATAAGGAAACAATAATATGTTTAAATGATGAGTTTAGTAATTAAATGTAGCATCTCTTACTCGGGTCTGGTGACGGATGTTATAGGTCCTCCGTGTTTTGATTTCCATTTATATGCTCAAATAAAAAGAAATAATATCATACATGGTCCCTAAAAATACATGAACTTTTCAATTTAGTCCATCAACTTCAAAATTATATTTAAAATTTATTAGTTTCATCTTAAAATTTTCAATATGGTCCTTAAATTTTATCAAATTTTATATGTTCCCTTCAATCTAGAATTATATTTCAAAACTATTATTTTTAAATTAAAAATATTAAACTATTTTTATTTAAATTAAAAATTATTTTATGACTTTAAAAAAAATAAAGTTAGGGATGGCAAAACCCAAACCAACCCACAGATTTTGAATTGATCCGCTTCGGATGGAGTGAATTTTTTTGTTTGAAAAGTGGATGTGGGTCAAGGTGAATTTTTTCTTTTGGATAGTGGGTCTAGAGCTGTTTTGGTAATTGCTTGCTCCGTTCTGACCTACTCCACTATATAAAATTATCATTTTATCATTGTATATAAAAGCTATTAGAAGGGTAAAAATGTAATAATATAATAGGGAAAAAATCATATTTTGTGTTTAAATTTTTCGAAGGAGTTTAAATATTTACTTGATTTTAAAAAAGATTAAAAAAAAAGTTAAAGATAACTAGCAAAAATTAAACTGAAGTAGAGCGAAGTGAGTCGAGGACAGATGCATCCAACATTTATGGATGTGGTAGTAATTTTTAATATTTTATATCCATAGTGGAGCGGAGCAAATGGTGGAGCCGAGCGTGTCAGTTATGGAGCGGTAGTGAATTTAGCATTGTCTGCCCCACTCTATTGCCATCCCTAATTAAAGTGTTAAAATACAATTTTTTATAATATGAAAATTTAAGATTTACTTGTTAAAAGAGGTATAATTTTTAAGATGAATGTTATGATTTACTTTTGAACTTACAAATTGGATAGATTATATTGAAATTTTAATGAACTTGCAAGAACCATTTATGATATTACACCATCATAAAATTGAAAGGAAAATAAATTATGATAGGCAGGAAAGTCGGATCCTCCAAACCCCAATTCTATTTTTTTCATAATTAATCGGCTAATCTATCTATTTTTCTAAATAATTTCTTAAACTAATATATATGAAAAAGAGAAAAAGTCTTGATTGTTGTCTATCTCTTTTGTCAAATTTAATCAACATTGTTGTTAGTATAAGAGATCGTGTAACACATATTATCTTATTATTTTAGAATTAAAAAGGTATTACGAATAATTTTAGATATTATATAAAAAAATAAATATGAAAATAAGAGCATGTAAATATGGAGCAATAGCTTCACCTTTTTTATTAATACATGTCCCACAATTTTAGTAAACATAAAAAGTGATTGTTTAATTAAAGAGAAGATAAGTTTGGTAATATAAAAAAAATAAGATGACAAGACAGGCATCAGTGAGTTTTGAAATTGACCTAATTTCACCCAATAAATTAAAATGATAAAACCTAGGCTTTAGAATATCTGTCTGCTATATTTGTAGGCTAATGCTGTTTTAAAAACAAACAAATGCAGTCTCCCTATCATTAGCATCCACCCCATAAAAAAGTAGGCTTCCAAATTGCAATTACTTAAATTATCTGTCAATTTCTTGGAATGGGTGAGGAGGCTGATTCGTCAATTACTTATGTATCATTAATCTGCGTGATAATTAATGGAACTCATCTTATGCAACGCCATTCAAATTTCTGTTTTTATTAATCTCCACCATCTAAACTTTTCTATCCTATCTTGCAATCTTAGTGATAAGTTATTTGGGTATGGACGTGATAAAAATATATAATAAAACATTAAAATTTTTAAATATATATGATAATTTATAAATAAATCATAAATACATTTATCAAATAGTTTATTATATTTTGTACGTTAAGTATCAAAAAGATTCTATAACTTAAATGTGGGCCTTGCTTGATAAAAGTGTTGAAAAAAATCAATCAAGAGAAAATTAATATTGTCAGTAATTTAAATTTTAAGCATATTTGATAATAAAAAATAAAAACTATTAGATAGATTATTATTTTTTACAAAAAAAGTATAGATAATGATTTACTTATCACGTAATAGGGATTTAATTATTATTTTGTTTTATTTCTTTTAGATTATATTTTACTTTATCAAACAATCTAACTTTGTATGTAACTTTGAGTAATATAACAAACAAAATTTGTAACTTAAATTCAACCCTTAATTTTTTAGTAATTACTTTTTTAATATTTTTTCAACACTTAATTTTTTTAATTTACCAAATAAATCCTTAATACTTGAATTTTTAATTTATCAAACAATATTTTAATTTTCTTTGAACTCTAAACTCTATATGTTCTTCCAACAACAAGATTAGTAATATCATTTTCCGATCATAATTAAAATTAAAATGTTATTGTTGAAATGAAACGATTTAAAATAAAGAAAACAGTCGATAAAATTCATCTAAAACATCACCCACAGGAGCCAAAACCTCACTAGAGTTACCGAGTTTTAAAATTATAAAGTACGAATCAGACTCAATAATAAAATTATCAAAGCCTTTCTTTAGCTAATTCGACCAGCATTTGATTGCATGGACCTTCGCCATGTTTAAGATGGTCGCCCCCTCAAGCCTTTAGGTGCATCTGCCTAAGATCTGCCCATCACAGTTGCGCACCACTATGGCTATGCCTATTTCTTGTCCTCGCGTAGTTAACGTCACATTTGTTAAATCTTACCATTGAACCTTTCGGTGCCTTCCTCTTAGTCTCTCGTAATTGTTGAGGCAAGATTGGTATCTAGCCAAGTTATCTAGGCAGAAATTGTCAACTGCCGCAAAATGGTGGTGAGCGCTTGCCATTCAATACCTCATTGTTGGGGATGTTCCATAAATAATGCACATAATTGATGTGTTGTTAATATATAAACTTTGGGTTAATACTTGGTATATTGCTAGCGAAATATTTTAACTTCATAAGTGAATTTTAAAGACACTTATATGCCTATTTTTTAATACATAATTTTTTTGTTTTGTTATAATTTTTTTCTAAATAATACAAATACACTTACTAATAAAAACAAAATACGACTTAATAAAATAGTTTGTTTTGTCAGTGTTGAGTTGCTGCTCAATTATGCGTTAAGTTGTAACTAAAGAGACAATTAATAGAGAAAAACTAAATATTGAAATACAAATTGGTTACACAATTCAAAACCTCTTCCTATGACTTCGAGGGCTTAATCAAAGAGCAATTCATTAATAATTAATAGTACAATACGTGATTTAAGTTCATCTCATTCACCAAATCATGACATCACTCCTAAACATTCATTTTGGTTCACTTTTCAATAAGATTATCAAATACATTAAACAACATGATTATTTCACACATGCAATTTTACATTTCGTTTCAAATTTATTCATGCACTAGCCGAAAACATATTGTTTGGTCAATATAACTAGAATTGGTTAAAATGAACAAATTCAGTTGGCACATGCGTGAGTTTTTATTTGAGCAAAAAGAGAGTTAAATATTTTAATATATTATTGAAACGATATGCAAAGCTCAATAACAATCGAATCACTGTGAAATTGACTATCTCGATTACAAATACACATAATAATAAATCATAATAAAAATCAACATTACAAAAATATAATCGAATTAATAACAAGAATCTATCAAAACCAAACTAGAAAAACTGTAGAGAGAAATCTGAAATTTATCCCAAAGAAATTACAATATGCTTTTAATTAAGATAAAAGGTAAAGACGTTTTATTGTTATATTTCGTTTTCGGATAATATAATTTTTGTTGTTACATCATATGAAGAACGTGTCAAACCGCGTTCTAAGTTAAAGCCTCCCCTATTTGGCCGCCGGCAGATATTAACGTTAAACCTTTCGTTTCCTTTCTGTATAAACATATGGATACCAAATACGTATTCGTATTTCATACTATATATAGTGAGTTATCATACACTTAAAAAAAAAAAAAAAAAAAAGAAGATAACCCATTTTAAGTACATATTTTATCCAATCCGACCTAACCTATTCTAATTTAATTCAATTCCTTATCACCCTTCTTTGTACAACTAAAATCCAAAAAAGCATTGCTTTCTCTCTTAAAGAAGTGATTTTATGAAAGTAATGGAGGCCACATGAACACCCTTCTTCTTGTTGGTTCCCTTCCTTTGTTGTCTCTCTGCAATTAAGTTTACTTCTTCATTTTATCCTTTGCGTCTTTCCTTTGACTCCACTGTACCTTTTTTTTTGGGGGGGAGGGGGGAGTTCCCTCTTAATATCTAAAAGGAATCTGGAAAACGGTAACGAAGAGGGGAAGGTTGAAGTAGTGGGTTTTCAGAAAGAAATGGAGGTTCTCGTGGGTCCCACGTTCGGCATGGAGGCCACTGCATCGGCGGCCGCCGCCGTGTATGTTAGAGAGCGGTCGGAGGAGAAGGTTGGGTCGTCTTGCTTTTTTCTCAAGGAGGAAGATGTTGGGGGGTCGAATCTGGGGTCACCGGATGTATTCTCGGAGAGTTCGTCGTCGATTGGGTCACCGGGAGACAGCGAGGATGAAGAGGAAGAGGAAGACGGCGTCGTTTCATCTGGAACAAGTGGAGGGTTGGCTTCTTTGGGTTCCCTAGAGGACTCCCTTCCCATCAAGTTAGTACCTTTCTCCATTTTCTTATGTTCGTTAAAAACGTTGTTACCAGTTGCTATGTTAAATTTGTGATTTGAAATTACAATCCTGTAGAAACTTAGATAGAATTATGAAGGGAATATCTTTAATTCATTCAAATTGGAAAAATTTTAGTCATTTGTGGTATATATTGTGTTTTAGAATGAAATAAAATACCCAATATTAGAAGGTTTTGGGATAATTGGATCTAATGATTGGTTTTAAACTTTTGATAGGAGGGGATTATCAAATCACTATGCTGGAAAATCAAAGTCATTTGCTAATCTGTTAGATGTAAGCACAGTAAAAGAGGTGCCAAAAGCAGAGAACCCATTCAACAAAAGGAGAAGGGTATTGCTTGCAAACAAATGGAACAAGTCCAGGAAGTCGTCTTTCTATTCATGGCAAAATCCCAACTCCATGCCGCTCCTTGCTTTGAATGAAGACAATGAAGAAACCCCATCATCATCATCATCATCATCATCATCATCATCGTCATCATCGTCTTCCTCTTCATTTTCATCATCATCAAATGACAAACTACCAGTAGCAGCAATAAAACCCAAGTTGCAGCAGCAAAGCAAGCTGAAGGTCACTCTCAAATCGCAGAGTTGTTTTTCTTTAACAGATCTGCAAGTACAAGTTGAACCTCAATAACACCTCCTCTGCCTTTTTCGAAGCATCAGAATATGCTTTAGGATTTTACATTATTATTCCTCCTTTGGTAACCTTTTTCTTCTTTATTTACTCGGAAGAAAAAAAAAAAAAAAACTCATGACTTTTAGCAACTTAATATATAAATAAAAAGTTTTTTACAAATAAAATCTTGCACCAGATTTTATTGATTTACTAATAATATTTATATTTAGGCAAAATAAATTTACGTTTGGATATGGATGTATAGATATGTTAACGTGTGAATGCATGTATGATATATACGGTAGGTTCTAAGATATTCTTTTATGTTGGCGTAATGACAATTGGGTCCTTGTGTGTTCGGAGACCGTAGGTTATTAAATGGGGGCGGTATTGGCATTTTTGGTTATCCGTTAACCGACAGGAAACCTCAAATCAAATGGATCATTAAAATATAGTAATAGTAACGTAGCATCTTAGTTCAATTTGTAGATGGCATCTAAATTAGGGACAGCACAGGAGTGAACCTTGGTCTGAGTCTGCAAATATAATTTTATGATGTGAGAAATTAATAAGAGTAGCTGCAGGTTGAATTTATGAATAATTTTGAATGTTTTTTATTAGTAAATTATTGAAATATTATTATTCATCGAATATTTGAATATTATTATTATCATAAAAAAGTAAACAAATAAGAAAAAGTTTTGATAATGGGAAATGGAGATTACAGGTTAGGTGAGAAGGATGGTTGTGGTTGCGATATGTGCAAGCGGCGACTATTGATTTAATTAAGGTCGTGGTCTCCCATGTTAAAACCCATCGCATTTTGGTTGATCTATTGCTGAATGCTCGATGGAAACGTACATGTTTTTCTTTTAAGGAAAAGAAAAAATCATGGTCCATTAACCGAATATCTTTAGCACGTATATACCATTGAACGATGGTTCATGCATATTCATTTCGTGTAGATGCCCGTATACACAATATAATTTCCGATGCATCCCAAGATATTTGGGTCTAATTCATCGTATTCAAACCATGTATTATTCTATATTTTTGACTCATTTTAGTTACACATGTATATACAATAAGCGATATTGCTTATTATTCGTAATTATCACTTGACAAGTAAAGCAAATATATTTAGATATTTAACGAATTCAAATTATGAGGGCACAAATTAAATTAGCTATTCGTTAACATGTTTGTCTTTCGACGTCCTGGTTTCGCTTTCAATTATGTATACAAAATTTAGATACGAGAAAATCCATTAGATGTATAATTCAGACACAGAAATGTAAAAATTAAGCATGAATGTACTTTATTTATTTTATTCCCTAATAGCCCCAATATCCAAAATGATTGTAACTTTTGATTTTCTTTATCGAATTAAAAACTGATTCTCCAGTAGGGACCTCTAGCTTCTAATATACTATAAAATTTTCTAACAAATTTTAATTTATTCAATTTAATCCCTAATGTTTTAGAAAGGTCTTTCAAAGCTTTTGAGCTTAAATCAAGCTTATTCCTCTTATTCTCATTCCCTTAACAACGTTATAACACATTTTCATCTAAACTGCACATTTTCTCTTACTAATCTATCATGTATTTTATTATGAAAACCTAACAAAACTTTGATAATTTCTCAAACCAACAGTTGGGTCTTGCGTATTATTTATCTAAATCTAATAATTCACTAAAAATTAAAGAGGAAGCTTACCAATTTTGACTTTGGAAGCTCACGGCAATGGTGAATGAACCAAGATGATTTTCTTTCTTTTCTTAAGTGTAGACAGTGAAGAAGGGAAGAAATTCAGATGTTTTACTTCGATTCTCTCACCCATTAACCTTGTTTATCACATTAACATTTACTAAAGTCAAATGGAATTCAATGGTAAGGATTAACCTCACCCACTATCAACATTTAATTTATGGATAAATTATATTTAAGGCCATATCAAATAGCTTGAGAAGTACTTGGCTAATGTTTAAATCAAATCTCCTTATTTCTCTCCTCTTGTAATTTAGTCCCTGAGCCATATTTACTAGTTATTTCTAATTTATTTCTATTTAATAATTCAGCCCTAAAAATTAAAATTTTCAACCCAGTCGAAATTCGAGTCGTTACACTTGATGTGCTTAGTTTTTTTTGTGGCTTTTCTATTCATTTTTTGTTTTTTTTGCTTATGAGTATTTTTCCGCTCTATTTCGGTGTCTTAAAGAATTTCAGTTATAAATTATCATCTTTTTTAGAGTAAAATTGACTTAAAGGAATTTAAAACAAAATAATCGCCTAGTTGTGTTTTGTAATTTATACTATTATTTACGTTACAGTAAATTCATACAGTACCCTTTTTTTTATTTGGATAGCAGTATATTTATACTTTTAACTTAGTACGTCCGACTTTTTGTAGTAAATGAAGATAAAATCTTCATCTCTCAATAATACTTTATGCCTACCCTCCTTGTCTTATTTATTAATTTCCCTATTAAGTAAATATGATAATTATTGGGGGTAATTATTGGGGGTAAACATGATAAATATGATAATCTTCATCTCTCAATAATACCTTTCGCCCATCCTCAACCACAGCTTTAACATTAGGCCTCTCGAGTCAAGCCAAAGCCTCCTACAAAACTGACTCCCCGATTTCTTGGAATAATTAATGATCACGTGCTTATATCTGCATTATGTGGTCCGTCCGAGACACGTGGCCATTGGGGATGGCATATGCCTCCATCAGTGTCATTTGGTCACACAAGGACTATCATCCTCACTACTTCAACTAATAAACTCTATTTTGGTTAAAGTGGTGGTACTATCTGATAATCTCTATTCTCCGTACCATGTTTTATTGAAAGACTGTTTTTGGACGATGGCTGACCTATCTTTTTCTCTCACACTTTTGCTTTAAGCAAAAAGGCTTGTTGGGTTTTTAGGCTAAGGTTATATAGTTTGTTCTATTTAGAATAACAATACTTTTTCATAATTAATTATCGTTATCTATATGAATCTGCAAAGTGCAAACACGTTTGCGGATTATAAGATTGGACAGTAGCTCTTTGCTGTGGTCAATGTCATGCGTAAGCTGGCATTGGAGCTACTTTGCAATATCTATGTACTGAAGATTGGTGTTTTCTTGGAGATTTCTCGAATTTCATTTTATGAAATAAGAAACGTGAGACTGTTGTAACTAGAATACATTACTGTTCCAATATTTGGTGGTGCAAACAAGTCTGCAGAATACTAATTAGGGACTAATGACACAGGAATTGTGCTGCTGTATTCAAGTATTGGCTTCAAACAACAATGGGATTATACTGCATCCTTTTCGCGGAAAGCATGCGCAAGGTGTGTCTGGTTGGCGCCCTATTTAGGAAACGGGACGAAAAGGGCCCAAAATGCCAATACTCAAAAACTCCGCTTGAAGGCCTAAAAGTCTCGAATGTCTGAAAATTCCTCATCAAACAAGAATTTTTATGGAATTTCATCCGGTGGTTTTCTTTCTTTCTTTACTACACTTCTCTTGGCATTGATTTTAACCAACAGAAGAGAACGTGGAAAGAGGATGGTGGACAACAACCGGGTAGGTGTGAGAAATATTGCCGCTTGCCCATCTTAAGCCGGACCCGGCACCATCTCTGTCGATAGTTCATCCTAGCTCAACTTGAAGAAGTACAATGTTTTCCCAAGTTGGAAACAATTAGCTACGAGCACGCTTTAAGGCTTTTAACTGTAGCAACGGTTATATTTATAGTGCTTTAATTATATGGTTCCTATGGAAAAGAAATTAACTACTGCACAACACAACATATATAGGGCAGAAGTGATCAGTCAGAAAAGAGAATCACAGGCAGCAACCGATTAAAAAGGAACCAAAAAATATCATATATCCCCAGAAGAAACAACAGAATAGGGATAATACACACACAAAATTAAGGATGATTTAATAGGGAACAAGGGTACTAAAGAAAGCTCCGAATTCAATACTATCAATTTAAAGAATCCGCGAAAAGATAATCCTGTTTTAACATCGCCAAAAAGAAGTATCTTTTTTTAACAAATGTTCAATGACCCTTTTTTACTGTAGAAATATGTAACTCCAAATACAACAATGTCATCTCTTGAAATCGGTACTACCCCTAGATACAGAGAACACAACAAAAATGAAGGCGGCCATCTTTAAAATGCGGGCAAAGTACCTGCATTTTTAGATCAGTAATAATTTTTTGCATTTCAAAGGAGATTGAGACAGGCAGCAGCTGACAAAAGCGAAAACCAGAATGACTACCAGTATTGGTTAAACAAATGATGTCAACATCCCACAGATCAACCGCCTCCCTTTTGTTTTAGAGTAATCTTATCCCCGAGACTAAGAGCAATACCCTGGGTCTTGCTCCTTATCCTGATGTACCCACTAAGTTTCCCGTCTGCTTGTTTCTCAACGCTCAAATTTACCAAGGCATCCTCCCCAAACACACTTTTCGCGTAAAGGTTAGCTGCCAGGAATCCGCACTCATCATCTAGCGCAGATCTGAAACACAATCCAGCCAGCGAAAAGGAATGACACAAAATAATATTAATTTGTCATTTTACAAGTTGAGCATGATAGTTTCATTAAAGTTGTTTAAGAACAAACTGAAATGCAAATCAGTTAAGCACACTGTAGGATTTAAGAATGTGCAAGGTATGCAGAAAGCATAAAACCATCAGTTCATTTTAAATCCATGTAAAATTCTCAGTAAGGTAAAAACTTACACTGGTGTGAGACACTTCATATTGGTTGACTTGATAATATGATAAAGGAATTCCTTCTCGTCTTGGATTACAGTGTTAACAGCAACCTGAATCACAAAACAACAAGAATGATAGCTCAGTCCTAACAGAAGCTTATAGATATACAGAACAAACAGTACTAGCAATAAGAGGGGAATAAACAGGTAATCAAACGCTATCCAAAGGACATGACCTACATATAAAGTTGGGCTAATATATTGCATTCCAATTAGCATACTGAACACATAATATACAGCATAGTAAGGAATTGATGTTGGCCAGATATCTAAAGGAATCAGGGGCAGTGCTTAGCATGCAAGTTAGTAATAGCAATGGAAATAGTTAAACACGTACCTTGTTTTCCCACTCAAACTCTGCCCACATAGTTCTGAATGCAGCATCGGTACAAACAGCAGGAGAAATATAGTCCATGATATCAATATGAATGTCATTAAGAACAACAACAGTTCTTTCAAGCACATTCGAAGTCTCATAAACAATGTTGCCAAATATGACTCCGGTCTCAGTTGATGACACCTTGATGTTGGCTTTTATTTGCTTGCTAGATTCAGGGGCTAGGGTATAGTTTTGTGGACGCTCAACAAGTTTCAGATCACCCATAGTTGCCAACTCCAAGCACAAATTCTGAAGGGTTTCCTTGGTCCTATTGATAACTGTTATATCAAGAACAATATCATAGTGGTGCACAGTGACATAGGCTTCAGCATATACTGGATCACTAAATCCAGTAAGTTGAAGAATGCGGTTGAGCTTATTTGCGTCATCATTATCGTTGACAAACTCTCCCGTTGCACGTTTTAAATCATCTTGAACCTCATCCTCCAACTCCAGCTGGCTCATACCCTGGAAGTCAGCAACAGAGAATTTCAAGTACAAGTACATAAATTCATGACAAAATCCAAGAAAGAATCAACAATACAAGTCAATAACCAAAAGAGGTGCAAAAACAAAGAAGATGAAGCAGAAAATTCTAGCAAAACAAACAAAATACAAGCTTAAGAAAAAGCATATATGACCAGATATGGTACAATCAACTTGGCATAAACCAAAGATGAGAAACCATGCTCATAAGATAATGACAATAAAAAGGCTCTCACCTTCCTACTCTTCAAATGGTAGAAATCAATAAGGTCATCTGGTTGTGCATGAGAAACCTGAGCCTTTGCTTTCAATTCCTCGGTTTCTCGCAACTGTTTCTCCGAAAGCATTTTTACAAAACTCTGGCGGCAAGATTGCAACCATATTTTCCTGATGCCATCACCAGTATCGCACAACAATCTTATGCACAGAACAATTCTATCATTAGAATCATTATCAATTGGGTGTGGAAGAACAGGTGATTGTCCTAATTGCAGCATAGAGACAAAGATCAGCAATGCCTGTGTGGTTACTTTGTTAACTTCAACTTTTGATGGCTGTACCTCCTGCAACCTCAGAACAAGTTTAGTCAAAGTGCACGCAACAACTGCCCCAAGGAAAAAGTCGCCGGTGAGGAGAAGAGATCTGATATTCCCGGAAGCCAATGATCCCTGAACAACGGTAGGAGCAGAGAAAGCAGTTTCAGAGGCAGCACTCTGGGTTGCATAAGTACCATCAGCAAGAACAGCTGGTCTCCTTGAGGAGACAGTAATGGAGTTTGCCTGTGGAGTTTTCTTAGAAGCATCAGTAGCTTCCCCTTCCTCAGAAACGGAGTAGAAAGGTAGCTCTCCGAGGCACTGTTTTATGGTGGCTATCCCACTCTCAACTTCAGATAGAGATAGGCAATACTCTCCAATGATCCAAAGGGCACAGGAGCAAACCCGTGCAGCTCGGATCTGATAGAATGTATCCAATAGCCTTGTTATAATGGAGACCCTAAGTTTAGGGTTAGTCTCAATAATTTCTCGAACAAAAACCACAACATCAATGGCTGAAGCAACATTACTGTCGCCCAAGAAATCCATAAGAAGATGCACAACTGTGCTTGCAACTTCTGGGAACTTAATTGCACAGGAATGAATAGCTTGAATGAGCATTTGTCTGTATTCTCCATTCTTTTCAAGCTCTCCACTTTGAGTCTTCATAACTTCCTTCTTCAACATGAGAACAACCTCATTGATGTTTCGAGGAGTTATTAACTCAAGAACAATATCAAGCGTCTTCCTCCGGATGTCAAGATTTGGACTTGAAAGTGCCCTAAGTACATCCATGATCAGATCAACCATAATATCTCTATGAGAAGACTTCAGCTCATTCAGCCGATCTAGTACAATAAGCTTCACATTGTTGTCACTTTGAGAAAGAAGAAGCTGACAGTAAGTGTTGGCAGCAGCTCTAATAGCAGTGGGAGCAGATGACAGAGAAACAAGAGTGCCAGCACACTCATAAATAACCGCAGTTGATGGGGCATTTAATAAAGATATAATAATCTTAATATACTTCCCTTTCTCGGCACGATTTGTTCGGCAAACCTTTCGGATCAGCTCTAACACAACCATCTGAAGCAATTCACCCCATTCAGAAACCCTATCAACATGGGTCAAGAGATAATTAACGGCTCGATCTTGCACACAAGTAAATAGCATAAGGAATGCATTCCGCTTGGCAGATGCATCCTGCTCCGTTGAAAGGACCTTCTCGATCATTTCAGGTGCATCAACCAAGAGCTGCTCACCCTGTGGAAGCTTGTATATCGACATGACAGCTAATATAGCATTCCTCCTAATAAATGGGTGCCGATGCTCCAGGTTTTGCAAAACTGAAGGGATCAGTGGCTCAATAATCTCTGTCTCATTCAAGCGACAGAGAAACCTCAAGGTCACGCCACGAATATATTCATTTGGATGTTGAAGATTGTTCCTCAAATTTTGGCATATCAATATCATTTCAGGTAATACCCTCCCTTTTGTATCAGTTTTCTCAATTATCTCCAAGTACAGAAGCAAAAGCTTTTGCACCGTGTGATCCTCTGAAGGCAAAACATATCTGACAATGGTGATAAAGAGTTGGGGGAGAGTTTCACCATTCAACAAAAGCATAATTGCTTTCTTCATGGCCTCAATCTTTGCAGGAACATCGTTTCCTTCAAGTGCTTCTTTAATCTCATTAGCAATTGCAGGTGTGCCTTTGTCAAAGTGAATAAGAAGAGTACAGGACTTCTCCATTTCTAGCTAGTTTTCTGGTAATATAAATGAAAATTAAAAAACATTCAAACAATCAACCAAAAATAAAGTAGAACATGAAGATTCTCAAAGCTGGGAGTCAGATAAAGACATATTGGTGCAAAGTATTCATCTATGAAATGACAATTTTAAAGTTGCGCTTACAAATCATTCAGAATGTCTTAAATTAGGTAGTTTTGAAAGAGAGATCCATTTTGAACGAAGAGGAATGATTACTTCAAAGTTCATAAGCTAGGTTAAAAATTGAAATGATTAATCAGCTGTATGACCATCCCGAAGTGAATGTTAATGGTAATGATATATCATTACTAGAGAATTTCATCTTTCAAAGAAAAACAATTACTAAGGAATTGGCAGACAGATCTTGTATAAACAATAACAATCACTAATTAATGTTATAGTTTAGGGGAAAATCTGCCTGAATCTCACGCAAAAAGCTTTATTACAAACGTACTTTTTAATTGCTTGTTCATGCTAAACGGGCTATCAAACTAAGGCATTCCTAATTCACATAAAAGTATTGTATCTACAACTCTAGGAAAATCCACCTTATGCTGGAATCGAAGTAGATCTAAATAAAGAATATTGGTTATCCCGGCTTAATTATTAACAGAAAATCACTATCTGCCCCTTGGGTAAGAAAAAGGTAAGATCTATTTGTTTTCGTCTTTTTAATTCCAACATTAGCACTGAATTCACCAATTAAAATAAAAACATAAAGAGTTTAACATAAAAAAAAAAAATACACTATCACCGAGTAAGCGCAAAGAAACAAAAAAGCGTAATAGGTAAATCAGATTCAAATCCAAAGCACAGTTCTATTCTTAGCTTATAGTTATTAGTGGAGGATTCAAGCAATTCATCAAATCGATAAGACGAAACCAACAAAACCTAAATCGAACCATTCCAACTTCGAGAAAAAAATTCTGGGTTCGGGTCACCCAAAAAACCGTGAAAAAAAGAATATAATAACGAGAAAAAATGCCGCGAAACCAAGTACAAAGTAAATCAATAGATCTGGAAAATTGGTAAGAGGGAGAGAAAGAAATGGAACCTTGAGCGATCAGATCATCCGAGAAGAGAGACCGGTTGGTGAAAGTGAAGCAGATTTTTGCTTGACAGTGAGGAGATTTGAGGAAATTTGAGAATTCAAAATAAGGAATTCGTGGTTTTTTGTTTTTTAAATTTGAGGGGAAATGAAGAAGTCAGAAGCTCTCAGTCTCAGATCTAAAGATCATCACCTATTTCAACACTGTGAGCTTATAAACGAAAGGAAAGGATTATCGTTTTTACTTTATTTTTAGCACTGTAATTTCTATTTACCTTTTCTAGCTATAATTTACTAAAATATATCAATTTAAAAAATATTACGAGATGAACCAAAAATTTAATTATTTATTGAAAAGAGTTATTTTTTCTGAAAATGCATCAACATCAACGCGTTTTTAGGGGATAAATAAAAAAACCGCGCCCTCGTGGATGCTTTGCCAATACAACGGTCAAATTTTTTTTTACCGTTGGGCCTCCAACGATTAAAAAAACCTATAAAAACCCCCACTCTTTTTTTTTCACACCAAAGTCCTTATTCATTTTTCTCTCAACTTTCTCTCAAATTCTTCTCAAATTTCTTGAAACTTCTTCTCAAATTTCACAATAGTCCTTTAATATTTACAAAAAAGCCCTTTTTAAAATTTTTTGAAATATATTTTTTTGATAAATTTTAAAATATTCGATCGTATTAGCAATGACTGGGGAATTAATTCATCTCGACAATAAACACATCTCCGTGGATCAAATGACAATGGTAAGTTTTAATTTTAATTTTAATTTTAATTTTTCAATACTATTTAATATTTTTTAAGTTTATGCAATTTTAATTAAATATAATTTTTTAAACAGTCTGTAGATCGGGTGTTGCAATGCTATATTTGCAATATGCCTGGTCCGCCATCGTCGTTGATTGAGAATTACCTACGAGAAGTGGGTTTTTGGCACGTGGCCACGATAGGCTCGTGCAAGTTGGACCCGCAGTTAATCAGTGCGTTGATAGAGAGGTGGAGACCCGAGACGCACACTTTCCATCTTCCATGCGGAGAGTGTACTATCACTCTGGAAGGCGTGCATTTGCAATTGGGATTGCCGGTGGATGGGTACGTAGTCATCGGGTCCACAACTTCTGGTGATTGGGTAGTCGTATGCTACGAGCTTTTGGGTGCTATTCCGGATAACATTTACAGAGGTCAGATCGAGATAGGCTGGTTACGAGACACATTTTCGAAGCTGAATAATGATTTGACCGAAATAGAAATAATACTGTATGCTCGGGCATACATTCTTGAGATGATTGGAGGCTATTTGATGCCGAACTTGTCACGAAACCTCGTACATCTGAGGTGGCTGCTGAAACTCGTTGATTTTAGAGCAGCTGGTGAATTGAGTTGGGGGTCTTCCGTGTTAACAAAATTGTATCGGGAGATGTGCGGGGCGACGCGGCCGAATAAAACGAAAATCGGAGGTTGCCTATCACTACTGCAATCATGGGCACGGTTTCAATTTCCATTTTTACGTCCTCGAGTCGACCACCCATATACATTCCCACTCATAACGAGGTAAATTTAATATTAGATTTTACAATTATTACGTAGATTTAAAATATAATTGTATGCTAAAATTTTATTTAATTAGGTGGAACCATTCGGCTAGTTATGTTGGAATACCTACCTTGTTTGAAGATATACGGCTTCTATTAGAGCAACAGTCAGAATCACAAGTAAGTATTAAATAAAATATATTTTCGTAATAAAATAGTCGTTTCGTATTTCGTATTTAGAATTTAGTTTTTCGTATTTAGTATTTAGTATTTAGTATTATGTATATAACTAATATTTTTATCATGTTAATATCGTTTCAATAGCCACCATACGAGGATCCGGCAATTTGGGCAGTAATTCCGGAGGAGTTCTTTCAAAATCCAAACATTTGGCATGTGAAGGTCCCATTGATCAACTATGCCACTGTGGAGATGCACCAGTCAGATCGGGTTCTGCGTCAATTTGGATCCGACAACCGATTCCCGTGGCACCTGAGGTGCTCGATGATGAGCACAAAGTAGACTTACGGCTGTTGCATATGGATTTGCCAAGATTTTGGTCAGCATATATCAAAATGTGGGAGAACCGATATGATTATATACCTACTCGGGAACTTATCATCGTTCCTGAGTTAACGTGCGTGCCAGAATACATGCCATAATTTAGGATCCATGGCAAGCCGTATTTATTGTCGGAAGAGGAGAGGCGACGACAACTTCGTGAACAAAGGGAACGACAGGGCCTTTTAAATCAAATGAGAAGGGGTGATGAGACGGGACCATCAACAGCGCCGGCAGAACCACCAGGCCCATCAACAGCGCCCACACAGTCACCAGGCCCAACACTTCAGCCGACGACACCCACATCATAGCCTTTTCAAATTATGTCAGGTGTGTACCCTAGCCGTTATATGTATCCTAACCCTTATATGTTTCATTTTCCCAGTCCCACGGCAGGTTGGAATGCATGGTCCGGTTCGAGTCCGTTCCCGACTATAGAGGTGAGCATTCGATCGAATCGAATCGAAAATTTTCGAGTTAATCGAGTTTTCGAATCGTATTTTATCATCCTAACTTAATTTGAAATTTTCTCGAATCGAGTCGAGTGAGACGAAATTCGAATCTAATCGAATTGAATATATTTGTTCGAGTTAAATTTTAAAAAAATGACTTTAGTGTTGTTTATTTTTATGTAATTTTTCAAAAAAATAATTTTCTTTAAAGTTTTTAAACATGATCATACAACAAAAAATTGAAGTAAATAAGTGAATAAATAAAAGCAACACAACATCAACCTAAATAAACAATATGGGTCCAAATAAACAACAAAAATAATACAACAAGATTATAATAAAAAAACATAAGTAAAAATCCAAGTAAATAACATGAGTCCAACTAAACAACATGAGTCGATGTAAACAACAACAACATTATAATAAAAAAAAAACATAAGTAAAAATTCAAGTAAACAACATGAGTCGATGTAAACAACAACATTATAATAAAAAAAAAATATAAGTAAAAGTCCAAAATGTAATAGAAACCTCCACCAGTCCAAACAAACAAAAAAAAGAACACAATAAAAGTCCAATTAACCAACAACAATAACAAACCAAACCAAACTAATAACAATAACACATCAGTTCAAAAACCATTATAGAATAGTTTAAGTTTCTTCTTGTGCTTCAAACACCGTTGGCATTGATAATCTTGAAACATCTAGTAAAAGTATTGAATGAGTTAGTTAAATGATAAAAATGTTCGCAAAAAAAAATTAAATAAACATCTAACTTTATAAACTAATGCTAAGTATATTACCTTCTTGATCTTCAGGTATTTTTGACAAGTCTAGCAAATTTAAAAACAAAAGTGTTAGTTAAATTATGCTTACGAATATAATTATATAAATAACACAAAAACTTATTTTATAAATTAAAATTTATATATTACCATCTTCCATGATTTGAAGTTTATCAACATAATCTTCAAGATTGATGGCATCATTAGATTTCCGAAGCCAATCTTGTGTGCAAACCAAAGCCTTGACCATGAGAGGAGTTAGAGAACTTCTAAAACTATTGAGAACACGTCCACCCATGTTAAATGCACTTTCCGAGGCAACTGTTGAAATAGGAGTAGCAAGAATATCTCGAGCCATTTGTGAAAGAATAGGGAATCTAGGACTGTTCATTTTCCACCACAACAGTAAATCAAATGAACTTGAATTGTTTACTTCTTCATCCTCACCCAAATATCTATCCAACTCAGATTTGCTTTCTAATCTAACTTGTTTCTTCTTCTGAAGGTATTTTTGTTTGGCCAAGCCCGTTTTCATTTCTGACTGATCTATTTCCATTGAACTATAAAGATTTGTCGAAGAACTAGATCTACCTTCAAACTGTTGAATTCTCCCGGCATTAGAAGAATACTCGTTGAACAAGCAATGCAATTCTTTATCAATCATTTTCATAATGTCATTAGCAACATTAAGAAAAAGCAAGTTGACCCCAAAGTCCAAAAAACTCATTTTACATCGTGGATCAAAGATGACCGCCAAGTAAACTAGCATGTTGATCTTGTTTCCTTTACCCAAATACTTATTATATTTATCTCTCATTTTGGAAGTCATAGAAACTATGTCTAGATCTCCACAACTTTGTCACCCATCAAAAAGACAATGCACATCCGTCAATACTTCAAAAAATGAATGAGAGGTAACATACAAAGATCTGGACACCTTCAGTGTAAGATGATAAAAAGGCTCTAATACTTTTATAACTCTTCGAAAAATTTCCCAATCATCAAATGTAGGAACTCCATCTCCAGCAGTAAGGTCAGGAAAAAAATTATAGTCATCACGTACATATGATTCAAATGCACGCTCATATTTTTCGGCCACCTTTAACATCATATATGTTGAGTTCCATCTAGTAGGCACATCTAAACACAATTGAGCCTTACTATCTATCATTTTTTCTTTTACCCGTTGGTTGAATTTTATCAACCTCGATAGTGATGCTCTTATATACCTCATAGCACCTCTAACTCGATCCACAGACACAGAAACATCATAATACCGCATTGCACAATGAGATTAAGAATGTGTGCAACACATCTCATATGAATAAATCTTCCATTTGCAACAGAAGCATTTCGATGATTCAATTTCTTTCTCAAATATTCAATGGCAACACTATTGGCGGATGCATTATCAACAGTAATAGTGAAGACCCTTTCAATTCCCCAATCTCGAAGACATTTTTCAATAGCTTGACCTATGCTTTCACCTCTATGAGCGGATATTGGGCAAAAATTTATAATTCTTTTTTGCAACCTCCACTCGTCATCCACCCAATGTGCTGTTAAAACCATGTAAGATATCCTCTGCAATGAAGTCCAAGTGTCTGTCGTCAAACAAACTCTACTTATATCTTTTTCAAAACAATTCTTCATCACACTCTTCATGGAGTTAAATAAATCAAGATAATCCCTTCTAATTGTCCAACGAGATGGAAGACTAAAACGTGGGCATGCTATAGAAAGAAAGTATTTAAAACCCTCTCCCTCTATAATTTTAAAAGGTAGCTCATCCACAATTATCATACGAACCAATGCTTTTCTAATAGCATCTTTATCAAACACCCAAGTTGATAAATCCGTTGTTTCTTGGTTAACATTTGTGAATGTTAATTCTGATTGCTTCAGATCAGAAGTATTACCTCAAGGTCTTTTTAGGCATGTTTTCAAATGGTTATTCAAATTTGTTGTAGAACCCGAAGTTGTTTCCATGGTGTAAGTAACATCACATGCATTGCACCTTGCTCTCTTCTCCCCCTCTTTAGTCACATACTTGGTGAAATAGTTCTAACAAGCTGCCCTTGGAGTAATCTTTTTCGAACATTTTTCTTGGTTGTTGTTTGATCATCTCTACTTGGGGAAGAATTTTGTGAACTTTGAGTTGAACCATCTCGCTTTGGATCACTCATCTGCAAGTAAACATTTGTTGCAATCACTAATGATTAAACCAAAAACTTGTAAAGAGTATATTGAATTGTATGGTAACAAAATACTTTTGGTTAATGTTGAGACTAAGACTCACCATAATAGCACAAATAAATGACTTTCCAGTAAACAAAAGTCTTAATTTTACTTCATTTTTAACAGTTGAAAGATTACTTTAGAGAGACGGTAAATTAAGATTTCATTTTCTTTTCAAAAACAATATGGGAATTTCAACATAAATCAATTATGTCAAGACCTTTGAGTTCTCTTGCTCTTCTTAAATTATGTTTGCAGCCTAAATAGGAGTGACTAAATTAATAGCAACAAGAAACAAAGCTTTTTACTTAACTATATATTATCAAAGAAATGGATAATATTGTTGTACCATGCTTTATCAAGATTATCATATGATCAGAAAGGTTCTATTTTATAGCTTCCATGTCCTCTTTGGTTTTTCACTCCCTCTCTTAAAATGGGTGTTTTCTATTAAATCATGCCTATCTAGAAACATATGAATTTCTTTCAAATATTATTATTACTGACTTTAAATTCCAGAAATGAAAAAATAATTCATGCACCATTGGTAAGAATGAATGCTAGTATGCAATTTAAAAACCTCCTTAACATAACAATAATTATATATTGAAAGAAAATAGGTTAATTATGGAATATATATTCACATTTCAATCTTATTGACATCTTAAACATTGACTGACCTTGTGAAAGCAAAAGCAGATGATCTATCAATTGAGGCAAGTTATATGAGGTTTTGATAGCCAAGTAGACGCAACCGAGCTATTCTACCATTGGCGTAGTTTTCCCATTGTAATATTGCTCAATTAAAGAGACCTACTACATTATTTGAAGAAACAAGCAATTAGAAATTAAAATCCAAGACAAATATATGCACAAGGTACTAAAAACAGATTAACGATACTCTATGAAACGAACCCAGCTGGCAAACCAGAAACAAAAAAATCAAAAAATAAAATAAATCCAATAATTCATGAGGTTATCATTTGAAAAAAAAAAGGATCAGATTAGCGAGGAACCACTTCTTGAAAATTTAAACACATATTTCATTATTAGTAATTTAGTATCAAGATGCAAGATCTAAAACAGCTTGGAAACAACAAATTTCAACAACAAAAATCAAAACCTAAACTATAAATACCAAACCTTGAAATTACTAAAAAAAAAAGGCTGAGTTCAGACGGCATTCCTCCAGGCTCCAAGAACAAAGGGAAAAATAAAGGGGAAAATGCATCATACTTGTCTCGTTTTCATGAAAACAACAAAGAATAGTTTACTTGTCTAAGGTGTCGTATGGATGAAGTTGAGAGGCTTGGGTCAGTCAAGAAACTAAAAAAATAAATCTACAAAGGTCCCAACAAGAATAAATCCGAAACTAAAAAAATAAATCAAGAAACTAAAAAAATAAACAAAGAATCGAGTTCTAACAGTAACAATGTAAAAATAAGCAGGAAGAATCTGGAAAGCATTGTCATCACATTGTGTTTCAATCCGAAAGCAAAATCAGGAAGAATAAAAACTCGGAATTGAAGAGTAGAAAAAGTCAAAAAGAGATTAGAGTACAACTTACCACTTACCAGAGAAAGGTGCAGTTGCTGAAGGTCAGAATAGAGAAGAAAAAAAATTAAATTGGGGGATTGGAGAAGAAGAATCTGCAGCAATGCACATGTAATGGCCTAAATTCAAGATTATCGGAATAATGGTTTCGCAACCATAAATCCGATTTAAATAGAAATTTATTTCAATATGTTTGCATGAGTCTTTATATGATAGGAAATATTTTTATAAATATTTATAAAATGTTAGTAATGTGGTATTAAACTTTCGTTAGAAAATTTTAACGTTTGGGTAGGTAATTAAATGAAAAGGACTAAATTGAAATGAAAGTAAAAGTTTAATTATAGATTAAAAGAAAGTATAAAGGACCAAAATGGCAATTAAGCCATTTTGTCTAGATTGAGGTATGGTGAATTGAAGAAAAATCTGAGATTTTTAGTTTATTATTATATTATTATATTATTATATTATTATATTATTATAAATATATATATATATAAAGAAAAGAGAAAAGAAACAAAAGAGATAGAAACAGAAAAGAAACAGAGAGCAAACGTGAAAGAAGAAAGAAAAAGAGAAAAGAAAGAAGAAAAGGAAAATTAAAAGTTTGAAGCTTGGAGTTTAATTTGGTAAGCTAATTTAGTCCTTTTCTTTTAATTTTGATGCTTTATAAGTTTTAGAACAAAGTTTTGATGAATTTAAGTTGAAATTTTTGAAGTTTCAGAGTTTTTGAATATAGCATATGATGAATAAAATGATGAATTAGTGGTTTAATTGAAAGAATTTGAAGTTAGAATTGGGTAAAGGATTTAATTGTAAAAAAATAAGCTATAACAAAACTGTTTTAGACAGCAGCAGTAGAGTAAGTTTGAAAAATCACTAAAATTCGTAGAAGTGGAATTAGAAGTTGAATGAGATATGAAATTAAAGCTTATTGAGTCTATTTTCATATGAAAGAAACATGGAAAGCAAAGGAATTCTGTAATTTGAGATATTTATATTTTTGTAAGACTGGTTCAGAGGGATTTCGGGATCCCCTGTTCTGACTTTGAAAAATCATAAAAAATTGGAGAAAAATAATTAGGGGCTTAACTTTATATTTTTAGAATTCTGAATGAGTCTATTTTCAAATTAAATAAATAAGAAGTTCATATGAATTCTGTACGAAGAGTAATTTGATTCGTAGTGAAGAGAGGTCAGAACAGTCAAACAGTGAAACAGGGGAAACTTTAAGAATAATCTGGTATTGATTGGCCATACCAAAACTTCTGAAAATTTTATGAGAAGAAGATATGTGAGTCTAGTTTCAGGAAAATTAACGGTTCTTCGTTTGGAGCTCTGTAGCTCGAGAAATAAATAATTTAGTGACTGTGACTCAAGTAGACAGCTTTGAATAAGCTAAAAATAATAATAGAATTATAGAAAATGCTACATGTGAACATGAAATGTATTGAATTGATGATTGGATTTATTTATTTAGATCCGGAAAACTCAAATACAAAGCTAGATCGAGGAAAGGAAAAAGTCCCGGATTAGTAGATTTTATAAACGAACTAGTATCGAGGTAAGTTCATGTAACTTGAATTATATTCTTAAATGTTTGAAATGTATGTTATTGATGTGAATATAATTTGAATGTCCATTGTATGAAATTTGATGAAACATTGGTATATTTGATAAAAAGGGAAAAAAAATCCCGGTTGAATGAAAGGAAAATTGATGGATCTCTGAAAAGGAATTGACGGTAAAAAGGATCTAGCCCGGACGGGTGATCCTATCTCGATATAGCCCTCCGAAGAATATGTGGAAAATGGATTTAGCTTGGACGGGTAATCCGAATTAAGGTCCGAATTTAGCTCGACTGGTAATTGGATCCAAGCTCATTAGAGTAATTGTCGTTGCAGAGGATTTAGCTGGACTGGTAATCCCGACAATACTCTATGAGTTTATATTACAGGGGATTTAGCCTGGACTGGTAATCCCGCTGTAAAGATGAGGTTCGCGGGAGTGTGCTCTCTGAAATGAAAATGTGCGCACATGAATATGAATTGACGGATCGGATTTGTACACAAAAGTGTACTCTGAAAATCCATCGAAATTTCGAGTAATTCAACGGGATAAATATGGAAAAATAACAAGGAAATGAAAATCATAGTATTGATGAGCTCATCAATCATGGTGTGTATATTATTGATATATAGAAATTAATGAACTAACTTGAATGTTGAGCTTGTGCATGTTAGGGTATTAATGCATTGAATGGATATATGAATGCTTATTACATTGTATTGAAAATATTAGGTAAGTATAATTCTTGTTACATGGGCTTACTAAGCACAAAGTGCTTACTCTGTTTTTTCCTTTCCTTGTTTTGTAGTGTTAAGAGCTCGGAGGTCGAATCGGTGGGAGACTCATCACACTATCAACCCAAAGATATTTCGGTATTTAAAGAAATTTTAGTTTGGAAATGAATGGCATGTATAAGCTAATAAAATAAATGTTAATATGAAATGAATATAAGGTTAGCCAACGATATGGCTTATGTGTTGAAGTTATTTTATAAATATGCATGAATTTTGTTTTGAAAATATGTTGAATTAGAATGGTTTCGGTTAAAAAAAAAAAAAATTTGTAAACTCTGGTAATGCCTCGTACCTTATTCTGATAACGAATACAGGTAGGGAGTGTTACATTTGTTGGTATCAGAGCTACGGTTTAGCCGGTTCTAGGACCGATATAGCGAATACGGATTAGCTATACATGCCATTTAAATTATTTTTGATAGTGTGATATCTCCTAACCATTTAAATTGTGTTTTCTTATAGTAATGTCATCCGACCGAGCTCAATCTGGAGGAAGTGGGAGTCATGCTCGGCTTCAATACAAAGAGAAGAAACTAGCAGTAGAAGGCCCGGTATAGAGGGTCAAGGGAGGAGGCAAAAATAGCCTTCTTTCAAATGATGAATGAATGGTTTACCCAGTACATAAGAACTAACCCTTACAATGCAGCAAACTCAAGCTCCCCTCCTGCTCCTCCACGGTCCCGAGATTCCACAGGCAGTGCAGTCGAATCTGTCGAGAAAAGGAAAAGCTCCGGTCGATAAAAATGAAAATATGGGGTAGAAGAATTTTGAGCAGAAGATTGATGATGATCCCGAAAGAGCTGAATTTTGGTTAGAAAATACTACTCGGGTTTTGAAGGAATTATCTTGCACGCTTGGAAGAATGTTTGAAATGTCTTTGTTTCATCGCTAAAAGACACAACTTATCATTGGTGGAATACTAAAGCTTCAGCTTGTTCGAAAGAAGAAATTACATGGGAATTCTTCCGCATCGAGTTCAAAAGAAATATATCACCAGAGATTCCTTGATCGAAAAGAAAAGAATTTCTTGAGTGAAAACAGGCAATAGATCAAGATTCGAGTATGAAAGAGAATTTGTTCGGTTGAGTAAATATGCTCGAGAATGGGTACGATCGGAAGTGAAATGTGCAAACGATTGAAGAAGGGTTAAATGAAGAAATTAAGCTACTTGTTGGAATTCTTGAAATTCGAGAGTTTGCTACACTAGCGTAACGAGCTTATAAAGCGTAAGAATGGAGCAAAAGAAAAGAAACAGTGAGAGGAAGCTCGAATTTTTAGTAAAAGACCAATGGAAAAATCTCGCTTTTCTGCTCCAAAGAAATTGAAGAAGTACCAGGATCGTTCTATCTCAACCATCTGGGTATTCGGATAGAGTGCGAAGTTCACAACAAGCACTAATTCAAGACCTTCCACTCCATCAATGACAGTGTTGGCGGTGTTGGTACCCTAAGCCGAGATGCCGTATTGTAATAAAGCTCATTTTGGTGAATGTCGATTTAAGAGCGGGGCTTGTTATCGATGTGGTTCTTTTGACCATTTCCTCGAGATTGTCCGAAAGAAGTGAAAAAGTGAATATATATCGAAGCCAAGCAATCCATCTTTGAGGGTAGACCATCTCGACCATCCGGTAATGTCGGTGGTAGCCGAGGAGCTACAAAAGATCTGCAAGTAGGCACAGAGACACGAGCACCTCCTAGGACATATGTCATGCGCGTGCGGAGAAGATGCCTCAAAGACCGATGTTATTTTGGTACATTTTCTTTACTTGAAACCGATATTATGCATTAATTGATCCGGTTCTACGCATTCATATATATGTGTAAAACTTGCATGCGTAAAAGATTTATCTGTTGAACTCATCGAATTTCTTTGTTAAAGTCTCGAACCCTTTGGCCAATCTATTTTGGTGGATAAAATTTGTAAAAATTGTCCACCGATGGTAAGAGGTTATTGTTTCTCGGGTGATTTGATGTTCCGCCATTTGATGAGTTTGATGTGATATTGGGCATGGATTGGTTAACTCAAAGATGATGCGAGAGTAAAGCGTAGAATGTAAATATATTGTGTTGAAGTGTCGAATGGTGAATTACTTGGGTTAAATCCGATCGATGCAGAGGATTATCGATGTGATTTCGATTATTCGCTCGTAAGTATGTCAAAAAGGGTATGATGCTTTTCTTGCTTATGTATTAGATACTAAGGTATCCGAGTCAAAGATTCAAGCGATGCGGTGGTATGTGAATTTTCCGATGTGTTTCCAGAAGAGTTACCAGGGTTGCCACCAGAAAGAGAAGTGGAATTTTCTATAGATTTGATTAAGGAACTACTCCGATTTCCATAGCTCCGCATCGAATGGCTCTTTACAGAATTAAAGGAATTAAAGACACGATTCATGGAACTTGTTGATAGAGGTTTTGTCCGACTGAGTCATTCACCTTGGGGTGCTCCGGTTCATTTGTGAAAAAGAAAGATGGGTCTTTGAGATTGTGTATTGACTATCGACACTCAATAAGGTAACTATAAAGAATAAGTATCCGTTGCCGGATTGATGATTTATTTGATCAACTGAAAGGTGCTACTGTATTTTCAAAGATTGATCTCCGATCGGGCTATTATCAGTTACGAGTAAAGGAGTCAGATGTGCCAAAGACAGCTTTCAGAACCAGGTACGGGCATTATGAGTTTCTGGTTATGCCGTTTGGGTTGACTAATGCACTGCGAGATTTATGGATTTGATGAATCGGATATTGGACCGCATTTAGATAGGTTTGTGGTAGTTTTCATTGATGATATTTTGGTTTATTCTCGAGATGAAGAAGAACATACAGAACATTTGAGAATTGTGTTGCAAATTTTGCGAGAGAAACAGTTATATGCTAAATTCAGTAAATGTGAATTTTGGCTTCGAGAAGTGGGTTTTCTTGGACATATTGTATCTGCTGAAGGCATCGGGGTAGATCCAAGTAAAATCTCAACTATTGTCAATTGGAGTCCACCAAGATCAGATCGAAGTTAGAAGTTTCTTGGGTTTATTTGGTTATTATCGGAGATTTGTACAATGATTCTCTATGATAGCTTCTCCGATGACTCGATTATTGCGAGAAAGATGTAAAGTTCGAGTGGGTGATGAATGTCGCAGAGTTTCAACCGATTAAAAATTTATTAACGAAAGCACCAAAGATTAGTGCGGCTGAACCGGGTAAGGAATTTGTTATTTACAAAGTGATGCCTCATTAAATGGTTTAGGTTGTGTCTTGATGCAATAAGGTAAAGTAATAGCCTATGCTTCAAGACAACTTAAACCACATGAAAGAAATTATCCGTACATGATCTTGAGTTATTTCGCTATTGTTTTTGCATTGAAGATATGGCGGCATTACTTATACGGTGAGAAATGTCATATTTATACCGATCATAAAAGCTTGAAGTATTTGATGACACAGAAAGATCCGAATTTAAGACAAATGCAGTGGCTTGAACCGATAAAGGACTATGATTTGATTATTGATTACCATCCGTAAGGCTAATATTGTGGTGATGCTTTGAGTCGAAAATCTCAGACGCTTTACGATCTATGAATGCTCAATTGTTTTTGGTTGGTGATGGTTCAATCTTATTTGAATTAAGAGCTAAACCAACATTTTACAAACAAATATGTGAAGCTCGGAAGAATGATGAGAAGTTACAGGTTAAACGGGCACAATGTGAGTCAAATACTGATTCGAATTTCAAATTGGGGTTGATGATTGTTTATTATTCAGAGGTAGGGTATGTGTACCCAAGAATTTAGAGCTCATACAAGAAGATTTTACACGAGGCTCACAGTGGTACTATATATGTCTGTACATCAGGAAGTAATAAAATGTATAATGATTTGAAAAAGATGTCGTGGTGGCGTGTATGAAACGTGATATTTACGAGTTTGTATCAAGATGTTTGATATATGTCAACAGGTTAAAGCAGAACATCAGGTACCTTCGGGGTTACTTCAGCCAATTACTATACCGGAATGGAAATGGGAAAGAATCACTATGGATTTTGTATCGGGGTTACCGTTGTCTCCGAGGAAAAAAGATGCTATTTGGGTGATTGTTGACCGATTGACAAAGTCGCACACTTTATTCCTGTGCGTATGGATTATTCTTTAGATAAACAATTTGAATTGTACATATCCGAGATTGTCGTTACATGGAGTGCTGTCTCCATTATATCGAGATAGAGATCCCCGATTTACGCCTCGTTTCAGGATAAATTGCAAGAAGCTTTGGGTACTCGGTTGTATTTCAAGATCGCATTTCATCCTCAGACAGATGGCCAATCTGAGCGTGTAATTCAAGTATTAGAAGATATGCTTCGATGTTGTATACTAGAGTTTGAAGGTAATTGGGAGAGGTATCTACCTTTGATTGAATTTGCTTACAATAATGATTATCACCCGAAGATTAAAATGGCTCCATATGAAGCTTTGTATGGTAGAAAATGTAGAACACCATTGTATTGGACAGAGCTCGGTGAAAAGAAGATACATGGGGTTGATTTAATCCAGAAATGCAGAGAAAGTGAAGGTTATTCGGGATAGTTTTAAGCGACTTCCGATCGCCAAAAATCATATGCCGATCTTAAACGAAAAGAGATTGAATTTTGGTCGGTGACAAGGTATTCTTGAAAGTGTCTCCTTGGAAGAAAGTTCTCCGATTCGGTCGAAAGGGTAAATTGAGTCCAAGATTTATCGGGCCATATGAGATCATAGAAAGAATTGGACCGGTCGCTTATCGGTTGGCATTACCACCGTAACTTGATAGAATCCATAATGTTTTTCATGTGTCTATGCTACGACGATATCGGGCGGATCCTTCACATGTTATTTCTCCGACGTGAAGTGGAGATTCAACCGGATATGAGTTACAAAGTGAAGAACCGGTCAAGATATTGCACGGGAAACAAAGGAGCTTAGAAATAAAAAAATAAATTTGGTGAAGGTATTGTGGCAAAAACACGGGATCGAGGAAGCGACATGGGAACCGGAGGAGGCAATAAGGAAACAATATCCAAACCTCTTTCTTTGGTAAGATTTTCGAGGACGAAAATCCTTAAAAGGGGGAGAGTTGTAATGGCCTAAATTCAAGATTATCGGAATAATGGTTTCGCAACCATAAATCCGATTTAAATAGAAATTTATTTCAATATGTTTGCATGAGTCTTTATATGATAGGAAATATTTTTATAAATATTTATAAAATGTTAGTAATGTGGTATTAAACTTTCGTTAGAAAATTTAAACGTTTGGGTAGGTAATTAAATGAAAAGGACTAAATTGAAATGAAAGTAAAAGTTTAATTATAGATTAAAAGAAAGTATAAAGGACCAAAATGGCAATTAAGCCATTTTGTCTAGATTGAATGGTGAATTGAAGAAAATCTGAGATTTTTAGTTTATTATTATATTATTATAAATATATATATATATAAAGAAAAGAGAAAAGAAACAAAAGAGATAGAAACAGAAAAGAAACAGAGAGCAAACGTGAAAGAAGAAAGAAAAAGAGAAAAGAAAGAAGAAAAGGGAAAATTAAAAGTTTGAAGCTTGGAGTTTAATTTGGTAAGCTAATTTAGTCCTTTTCTTTTAATTTTGATGCTTTATAAGTTTTAGAACAAAGTTTTGATGAATTTAAGTTGAAATTTTTGAAGTTTCAGAGTTTTTGAATATAGCATATGATGAATAAAATGATGAATTAGTGGTTTAATTGAAAGAATTTGAAGTTAGAATTGGGTAAAGGATTTAATTGTAAAAAAAATAAGCTATAACAAAACTGTTTTGGACAGCAGCAGTAGAGTAAGTTTGAAAAATCACTAAAATTCGTAGAAGTGGAATTAGAAGTTGAATGAGATATGAAATTAAAGCTTATTGAGTCTATTTTCATATGAAAGAAACATGGAAAGCAAAGGAATTCTGTAATTTGAGATATTTATATTTTTGTAAGACTGGTTCAGAGGGATTTCGGGATCCCCTGTTCTGACTTTGAAAAATCATAAAAAATTGGAGAAAAATAATTAGGGGCTTAACTTTATATTTTTAGAATTCTGAATGAGTCTATTTTCAAATTAAATAAATAAGAAGTTCATATGAATTCTGTACGAAGAGTAATTTGATTCGTAGTGAAGAGAGGTCAGAACAGTCAAACAGTGAAACAGGGGAAACTTTAAGAATAATCTGGTATTGATTGGCCATACCAAAAATTCTGAAAATTTTATGAGAAGAAGATATGTGAGTCTAGTTTCAGGGAAAATTAACGGTTCTTCGTTTGGAGCTCTGTAGCTCGAGAAATAAATAATTTAGTGACTGTGACTCAAGTAGACAGCTTTGAATAAGCTAAAAATAATAATAGAATTATAGAAAATGCTACATGTGAACATGAAATGTATTGAATTGATGATTGGATTTATTTATTTAGATCCGGAAAACTCAAATACAAAGCTAGATCGAGGAAAGGAAAAAGTCCCAGATTAGTAGATTTTATAAACGAACTAGTATCGAGGTAAGTTCATGTAACTTGAATTATATTCTTAAATGTTTGAAATGTATGTTATTGATGTGAATATAATTTGAATGTCCATTGTATGAAATTTGATGAAACATTGGTATATTTGATAAAAAGGGAAAAAAATCCCGGTTGAATGAAAGGAAAATTCGATGGATCTCTGAAAAGGAATTGTGTAAAAAGGATCTAGCCCGGACGGGTGATCCTATCCCGATATAGCCCTCCCGAAGAATATGTGGAAAATGGATTTAGCCCGGACGGTAATCCGAATTAGGGTCCGAATTTAGCTGGACTGTAATTCAGATCCAAGCTCATTAGAGTAATTGTCGCGTTGCGGGATTTAGCTCGGGTCGTAATCCCGACAATACTCTATGAGTTTATATATTCTGAGGATTTAGCTGGATTTGGTAATCTCTTTGTAAAGATGAGGTTCGGAGTGTGCTCTCTGAAATGAAAATGTGCGCACATGAATATGAATTGACGGACCTTCGGATTTGTACACAAAAGTGTACCTCTGAAAATCCATCGAAATTTCGAGTAATTCAACGGGATAAATATGGAAAAATAACAAGGAAATGAAAATCATAGTATTGATGAGCTCATCAATCATGGTGTGTATATTATTGATATATGGAAATTAATGAACTAACTTGAATGTTGAGCTTGTGCATGTTAGGGTATTAATGCATTGAATGGATATATGAATGCTTATTACATTGTATTGAAAATATTAGGTAAGTATAATTCTTGTTACATGGGCTTACTAAGCACAAAGTGCTTACTCTGTTTTCCTTTCCCTTGTTTTGTAGTGTTAAGAGCTCGGAGGTCGAATCGGTGGGAGACTCATCACACTATCAACCCCTGAGATTTGGTATTTAAAGAAATTTTAGTTTGGAAATGAATGGCATGTATAAGCTAATAAAATAAATGTTAATATGAAATGAATATAAGGTTAGCCATCGATATAGCTTATGTGTTGAAGTTATTTTATAAATATGCATGAATTTTATTTTGAAAATATGTTGAATTAGAATGGTTTCGGTTAAAAAAAAAAAATTTGTAAACTCTGGTAATGCCTCGTACCTTATTCTGATAACGAATACAGGTAGGGGGTGTTACAGCACAATTGGAGAAGATGATAAGTAAAGCTAGGGAAGAATCTGTAGTGCACGATTGAAGAAGATGAGAAGTAAAGCTAGGGCTTGGGGGTTTGATTTTGGAGGGGGAGGAATCGGGATGGGAACTTGGGATTTGGGAAAAAAAAATTGGGGCTGAGTGTGACGGGCTTGGGGGGAAATGGGTCGGTAAAAGCCTAAAATTTTAAAAAATAAAAATATATATAATTTATATTCAGTTTATTCAAATTATTCGAATTCGAAAATTCAACTCGATTCGAACTCGAAATTCAAAACTCAAAATTCGAGTTGATTCGATTAACTCGATTAACTCGATTCGAATAATTCAGATTTCGAATTTTTTTCGATTTTTTTGAATTGAACCGAGTTTTGCTCACCCCTACCTGACTACTCCGACTAGTCAGCTGATCTTGAGGCCATTGTCGCATGAAGGATCGCACGAGGCGCCGTCGGGGAGCTCTTATTTTTACCAGCCTCCTTCGCCTTATGGGATTCAGACACCCCCGCCATGGTTTATACAAACACCTCCGCAGTCATTATTTTATCAAGATGGGTCATCCTCCCAACACCCACAACCAGACCCTTCTGCCGGAGGAACCAGAATCCCCGCCTGAGGTTCCACAACCCCCGCCGGAAGCTAGAAGAAGGAGGAATCCAAGGCGTAACCATCAACCACCCCCATGTGGCACTGATTCCGATTGGCACCGACATTGATTTCGACCGCCTTTTTTTATTTTTTTATTGTAATTTAATTTTTATATATTTAATAAAATAAAAGTTGGTTATTTTTTTATTGTACTTTAATTTTAATATCTTTAATAAAATAAATTTTTTTGTTTTTTTTGTAATTTAATTTTAATATCATTAATAAAATAAAAGTTTTCTTTTTGTAATTTAATTTTAATATCTTTAATAAAATAAAAGTTATTTTTTTATTGTAATTTAATTTTAATATCTTTAATAAATTAAAAGTTGTTTTTTTATTTTTTTATTGTAATTTAATTTTTATATCTTTAATAAAATAAAAGTCCAAGATTTTTATTTATTTATTTATTTTTTGTTTTGTAACTTAGTCCTTCTACAAAAGTTCACTATTTTCATCAAAAAATAAATAGAATTTACATAGCCACCAAGAGACAAAAATGCTAAGAAGACTACCAACTATTCCGATTTAGACACGAGCGAGATGTATGGCCTGAGTTCCTACACCATCCGCATAACTTCCGTTGGTTGGACGTTTCTCGGATATCCATATTGTTGCGTATTCTAGTCGAGCAAGGTCGACCTTTTGATTTGCGCCGCAGTTGTCTATCCGGTAACAACTTATACGGTGCAAGCGATACAGACGGCCACTTACGTTCATCTGGGACTGGTGGGAATACGTGTCTCCATATGTTGTACATGTTTTCTATTTTATACACTTCGTCGATATAGCTTATGGGATCCAGACGAAGATTCTGACAAGCTGCAAGTACATGAGTGCATGGGTAACGAAATGCATCAAATATCCCACAGTCACATGTCCTATTTCTCAAGTGTACACGATATTGCCCGCCAACAATACCTTGATTTAGTCTGTCAAACTCCGTCACACGAAACCATAGGTTGTCGCGATCGTGACACACTATGTGCATGGTGTTGACCCGTGCCTTCCCCTTGTTAATTTCTCGCAAGACCTTCGTGTACCATACATGGCCTCCTTGCATTTGGCCTTTATAACTCGTTGTTCGCTTCGGAAATACTGCCGGTAAACGAAAATGTCTCTCACACAACCAATGTTATCGGCAAATTATGCGTTCCTTTTAGAACAGAATTTATGCATTCGACCAGGTTTAAGATCATATGACCATATCGTAGGCCCCCGCCATATGCTTGTGTCCACTGTTCGAAAGGAATATTGCGTAAGTAGGTTGCGCCTTCTTTATTAACTGATTGCAAACTCGCCAATATCTCATGAAAACGGTCATTATTGATCTCGTACCCTGCCAATATAAGTTGATAGCGAATATTACATACCACTCTTCAATTAAGAATAAATTGAATATTAAAAACGAAATTATATTAATAGATATTACATACCCATATTGGTCTCTTGCCATCGTTGACTTGTAGATCGATATTGCCCGTGGTAGTTGGACGCAATATGCCTTAGGCAATATCAATGGTGTGTGCGATGCCACAGGCTTCCCTGTCGCTCTATTGCGACTAGTATTCCAGGGCCCCGATCCGATATAACGCATATCTTAGGTTGGGGGCAGACATGCCTCCTTAACCTAGATAGGAATAAATCCTAGTAATCAGCTGACTCCCCCGGTGTTATTTCAAACACAATTGGAAAGATTCTCCCACTGCCGTCCTGTGCCACAGCTAGCAATAACCGATGCGTATATTTACTATACATAAAGGTACCGTCAATTTTTACCAGTGGCTTGTAGTATATAAATGCGTCTCGGCATTGCTTAAATATCCAAAACAGACGCTTGAACACTTGGCATCTACGGAGCAATTGATCGTTGTAGTACGTCGGTTCCGTTTCAAGGTCTATTATGCTGCCTAGGACATATCTCTCCAGCACTTGGCACCACTGACACACTTCATTATATGAAGCGTCTCACCGACCATGCAACTTTTCCAACGCCTTCTGCTTGGTTATCTAAGTCATATTGCCAATTAAAACCGACACTGTAGTCTTGGGATCCGCCTTCATCGTCAGTATTATTAAGTCATCCAACATCTCTGAATCCATCTTTGGATGATCTTGTGAAACACCTGTCAACAAAGTACGTTAAATAATGCAACATTACGTAATATTAGTATTATTAAAAAATATTTAACACCTAATGATACTGTACCGGCAAGACAAGTATGTGGACCTTTGTACTTTTTGATCTCCCACAAGCCTGTCATTTTCCTCAACGAGGCCATGATTTTCCATGAACATGTACCGTCTTACACTACACACTTGGCCTCGTACTTATCGAGTTTGGATTTAACCACGTTGTATTTAACCCCGTTCTTGATGCTATATTGTTTCAATGCACCATGATAAGTATCATTATTGGAAAACTCTTTATCAACTTCTAATTCGCCCGAATCCAATGACGAACTTGTACAGTCACGCATTCTGTGTGGTAGTTCAGGAAACTCCAATGCATCGTCTTGAGATAGATCGACATTATACATGTAGGCTGGAGGTGAGTACACCCTGAATAGCGGATCTTCTTCTTCATCTAAATCGCCTTCAATATCTTCAGGTACGGTTGGAACAGGCTTTGGTTCAGAAAATAATGCAACTTCTGCACCATCAGGCCCGGGCTCTAAAAGTGGATCAACATTGGACTTATCATCTGACCCACCATTATCTGCAACGAACGAAGGCCCCTCGTCGGTGATGTCGTGGGGAGTACATTATCCCTTCTCAAACAACTTTCGTAATGTTCCCACTCATATGTGGATTGCCAACCACTAGAAGTTGATGACGTTCTCCAATATGTATTTCTAGCATCGAACGTCGAAGGAAGGATATGCATGTCCCATCCACCAACCGAGTGTCGTGCAGGGGTTGTGTTTTCCATACTACCACCAAACACGGGCACTTCCATATTCTGCCTCCCACTAACAGAGTGTTGGCTTGGAGTCGTGTATTCCCCTCGAACAGCAGTAGATGTTGAAGTCGAAGGAAGATCACTTGGTGATGAAAATTGTACATATACCTCAAGATAGGGTGATCCACTAGCAAGATGAGTCTCCACCATTGCCTCTAAGCTCCGAGGACCTTTGATGTCGAATGAGTCATATCTCACCGGATCAACCGAAGCGCAAAATCTATACTTAATATACTGAACTTTCATTGGCGTTTTTTGGAAGATTTTATGCCTAATTCTTTTGCGAAGTTCTATCAAATCTATGTTCCGGTTAAAACCCAGTCGCGCTGTGTTCTCCGATAAAAAAAAACACCATTTTTGGTGTCACAAACCTCACCATCGTAGTAAATAACAGCATTAATACGTTCACTCATCTTCAGTTTCTATTTTACTTTTGCCTCAATTTCTGTTATGCAACTTGAGAATGAAATTTAGCTGATTTATAATCTAAGGATTGCCAGAGACTACTGTGGCAAAAGAGCGTCCACGTGGGTGTTTTTTTCAGTACTCTTACTGACAGTGCATCCTGCTTGAAGCGTTTTGGTCACTATTTGTTCAGAAACGTCTTCTTAAAATTATTTTACCAGAGACAACTGTAGCAAAAGAGTGTCCACTTGGGAGCTTTTTTCAGTACTTTTGCTGACAGTGCATCCTGCTTGAAGCATTTTGGTCATTATTTGTTCAGAAACGTCTTCTCAAAATTATTTTGCCAGAGACTACTGTAGCAAAATAGCGTCTACGTGGGAGCTTTTTTCAGTACTCTTGCTGACAGTGCATCCTGCTTGAAGCATTTTGGTCACTATTTGTTCAGAACCGTCTTCTTAAAATTATTTTGCAGATACTACTGTAGTAAAAGAGCGTCCACGTGGGAGCTTTTTTCAGTACTCTTGTTGACAGTGCATCCTGCTTGAAGCGTTTTGGTCACTATTTGTTCAGAAACGTCTTCTCAAAATTATCTTGCCAGATACAATTGTAAAAAAATTCAAATAATTTTTATTTTGCTAATATATTTTTCCCAAAATTTAAAATTATTCTAATTAATTAACCCTAAAATCTAGTCCATTAATTTCCCCTTAAAATCCTAAACCCTAAGACCATAAAAATCCCTAAACAGTAGCCCTAAAACCCTAAAAACTCATACCCTAACACTAAAAACAACTGAAAAGCCCATCGGGGGGAGAAGGGCAAAAGCGCGTCCACGAGGGCGCGCTTTTTTTATTTATCCCCTGAAAACGTGCTGACGTGGACGCGTTTTCGGGAGAAGTGGGCTTTTTCGGTAAATAATTAAATTTTCGGCCATTTTCCGTTTTTTTTTAAATTAGTATATTTTAGTAAATTGGCCTTTTCTAGGCGTCAATTTTATGAAAATTAGATTCCCTCATTTTTAAATGAATATAATTACTATTTACACCTTAATATTATCAAACAATTTTTTTTTGTCATAAATATTATCAAACAAAAACTAAACATTCGAGAGATACAGTTTTTATTAAAATAAATGATGCAATTTAATTATTTTTTATTAATAAATTATAAGATAAGGAGTAATTAAGTTTTTATTAAAATAAATGATGCAATTTAATTTTTCTAGTAGTGGAAATTGAGTAAATAAGAACGTAATCAAATTCGTCAATAAACACTAATAAAATAAATGCAAATGTGAAAAATACGATAATGGAAGCCTAAACTTGGTTGAATTAAAAATAATATTTACAAAAAGAATTCAAAAAAATTAACAAAATTTAGAAAAACTAATACTTAGTCCAAGTTTTTTGAAGAAAAACTAAAAAATTTCTTTAAAAGATTATAAGAAAATTAAAAAAATATCCAAATTAAAAAAAAGTTTTATAGAATCTATTTGAATTTCAATTTAAAATACTATCAATTATAATTGCATTGTACAAGTAACTTATTTATAAAAATTTAAGGAGTTAAAAAATAATTATAAAAGAAGAATAACGATGCTAACAATAATTAGTATAAAATAGAAAAATGTATAATACCGATACAATTTAAATTTGTAAACGAAAAGTATAAATATTTATTAATTTTGTATTTTTAAAATTTATTTTTGTAATTTTTCGAATATTATACAATATTGATAATTTCTTTGCTTTTAAAATTATATGAATTCATGATTGAGAAAAAAAAAATATCATGAACCTCATGTGATATGATGGCCTAATAGTTAAGAGTGATCACTGCACCAGGTGTAGCTTGGGTTTAAGTTGCGCTAGTCGCGTTTGTTGTTCGAGTTTTGCCTTGTTATTGTAATTCAAAGAAAAAAATTCACAGATATATTTTTATTTTATTCTTTTCACGCTTTTAAAGCTAAATAGCTAACATCATATATAATTTGTCGGGTGTGTCTCATATTTACGGGACGATGTTGTGACGAAGATTAAGATGTCGTGACAATGACGTAGTGACGTGACAACGTGTTCTCAAATTCAACCGAATTTTTTTCTCCTAGTTAAAATTTGTTATTTTTTCTCTAATTAGATTCTGATTATTTTAGAAATACTATAGTCATATTAGGACTTTAATTTTAACATATTTAAAGGCAATAAGATATAGTCGTAAATGAGTTTTAGTGAAAGCTTTCGTGGAGAAAATTTTGTATCCCTTTTATGAGATCTTTATGAGAATTAGTGTTTTATTTTTGGGGTATACGTTTAATACATTTAATTTTATTTTCTCCATATTATATTATTGTTTGTTTACTCATTAATAAAAAATCAAAGCCTCTTTTGACCGTGATTTTTTATCTTATTCGAAAGATTTTTCACATAAAATTTTGGTATTCATTCTTCTCCATATTTATAATCTCATTGTTGATACGAATTCATCCTCCACATATTAACTATATTGTTTGATTAATTTACTTATTTGGACATTTTCTAACAGAACATAAATTAAATTTCTATTTTGAGATCGACTATTACTAAATTGTTGTTGTAATTTGTTTCACAATTTTTCTCCCCAATCAGCCCATACGGAAATTGGACGGAATATACCACTCAAAACTATTATAGTATAACCAATTTTTTAATGGTACAACATTTATAAAAAAAAAATTATAAAGAACCAAGAAAAAGTTGAGTGAAAATATAAAAAGAATTCGTACATAAATTTATATTTTCATCCAAGATTAAATTTGTAAAAATCAGCGTTGGAAAAATATCATTTCTTCTGACTGGAAAATCTCACTTATCTTTAAGAATAAAATGCTTCCATATTTTTTGGGTCAATAAAATGCTTCCAATCTAGAGTTGTAGACATAACCAAAATAAACGCAAGGACACTTTCTAAATGGTGATTGGATTAGGTTGATACGGGCTATAGGGATGTGGGCCGAAGCATGGGCCAGGGGTTAAATGTGGAACCTCCATCAAAATGGTGAAATGGGCCCTGGGAAACCTACTTCTGTTGGTGTTTCCTATGTTTGCTATGGGCAAAATGCCAAAATGCTAACACCAAGTCACCAACCCATTGAAGCTCAATCAAACTGCAGCGCTCCATTTTCCACTTCAAAAAGATTCCCGTCATAGAAAAGAAACGAAAAGTCAAAATAGATTTTATGATCGATCACTTCGATTGCTTTTGAAACTAAACTTGTCTTGCAAATTGTAATTAAAGAAATAGAGGAACTCTTTACTATTATCAAAACTTTACATGTACAAGCGAAGATGGAAAGAGATAGGTAAAGAGAAGAGGGGAGAACGGGGAGGATGATAACAAGCAAAACTTGAAATCAATGAACAACCAAGCGCCTGGCGCAAAAGCTGCAGTAGTACCTCCTCTTGGTCTTAAAATACAAAGGCAAAAAGCAGAACCTCCACTGGCTTTCAACATCCATGGCTTGCACCATCCCACCGCAGTAGGGACAGGCTCCTGGTGCCGGCTGCCTCGATATCACCCTTTCATCCTCATCACATACGAACACCAAGCACATCTTTGATTCTCTCTTTCTTTTCTAATTTATTGTTTTGAATTTGCTTGCTCTAATAAGACGAAGAAGAGTTCTTGTGAATAGTCTCTCTTTAAAATCAGCCAGAAAGAAGATTGTTTGTCAAAAGCCTTTTGCTACGATATTTATAGACGGCAATTCGATAATTGCATAGTTTGGATCTGGAAAAGTATAGGTTAGTCTGGAAGGGAAGAAGAATAGCTAGAGTAAGAAGAATTATGCTTAAAGCGTGTGAGCCTCAGCCTGACCCTCGAAGCTTCCAATAACAGTCTTATCTCTTAAGAATAGAGAATTTTAGTGCGTGATAATGTCATCAAATATCAACTAAACGCGTTAAATTCCAATATCAAAATGCCGCTTTTATTGTTTCATTGTATAATAAGCACATTCCCCTCCCACTAAGGTAACTTAAATACCAACTTAAGTTTGTTTTTGGTAAAAAAATATAATCTTTTATGTAGCATAAATCATAAATCAAACATGAATGATGTCCTTATTAAAAAAAAACAGTGGAAATGTTGAGGTCGCTGCTGGGGGAGTGTTGAGGGATTATTATGGTTAATGACTTCTTGGGTTTAACACGAGGTTGGAATTTTGTTTTGTTTTCAATGCTTGGCTATGGTGTATTTTAGATGACTTAACTGTTTTATGAGAAATAATTCATAATACTAGAGAAGAGAATATAAAAGTTGATCATAGTAAAGTTGGCTTTTAACCGAAATGAGAGTCTACAGCTGTTTGCAGATAATCTGTTGAATATAGTAGCTTAATGTGATTATTGTGTTGTTTTTCATTTCTTCACACAAAAAAAGAAAAGGATAAGTATATAATCTTCATGGGTATACCCTTTCATATTGCTGGAGTAGTTATTAGTTACTTTTGATTAAATACAAAGCTATTTTTACTGTCTTCTGCAATTTAAACGTATTTTAAGGTTTCGAATCATAATAGAAAAAGACAAACATTCGTCTTCCTCTGTCATCTGCACTGTTGTGTTAAGACATTATATTATTTTAATTATCCAGACAACTGAGGGTTGTCTTTTGATCAGTTATTTTAGGTCGAAGAGATGGTTGGTTGTCTTCTGATCATGGAATGTTTTAAGCAGTCCAGTTCAACATATTATCAACCTTTAAACCGATGCGGTTGCTTTTTCCACATTCACAACTGATTCACATGGTTTCACGTGTCAATCAAAAAGGCCTTTTTCAGCTAAAGTATTTCAGTGACCAAGTCTCTTCAATTTGCCATGTGCTTTGGTATTTGACATTTGCTTATCATGTTCATCTTGTATGACATTCTTTTGCCTGATGATGAAAGATGTTGGTTGAACTTAATTATTAGCTCACAATGATTAGAATTTAGAAGTCTTTATGTTAGTTAAAAGTCAAAACCAATCCTCTATTCCATATTCCAACTCATGTTATACACCTCAAATCTATTGCAACTTGCTTTTCCTCTCATGTGACATGATTCCTTAAATACATGCTATGTTATTGTTCACACAAATCTACCATGCAAGTATATATACATATATAACTTATGATCTCCAATCAACTTACTCATCAAATCAAAAGCCTTTCTAACTCAAATCTATAGAGATGAGAACCAAGTTTTCATGTGGTCTACTAGGAGGCTTCCTTCTCCTTTCTTCGCTCGTTTCATTATCTTTGTCATACTCAGCCGACGATGTTTCTTCCAGACGGTTGCTTAAAGCAACTTCTAATAGGGAAATTCAACAGTATCTGATACCTCACAACAAGTTAAGAGCAGAGCGTGGGCTCCCTCCTCTCAAATGGAGCAAAAAGCTGGCAAATTATGCTTCCTGGTGGGCACATAAGAGACAAGGAGATTGTCGCCTGATTCATTCGAATAGCAATTACGGGGAGAACCTCTTCTGGGGCAGCGGCAAGGATTGGAAACCGAGGGATGCAGTGACAGCTTGGGCAGCAGAGAAGGGGAACTACAACCGTAAAACTAATAGTTGCAGAAAAAATAAAGAGTGCCTGCATTATACTCAAATAATATGGAGAAATAGCTTGAAGGTTGGATGTGCCAAAGTCGTGTGCAGAACCGGCGATACATTAATCTCGTGTAACTATGATCCCCATGGTAATGTGATGGGGCAGAAGCCTTTCTAAGTTGAAATGGTTTTGGCTGGAACTCAGGCAAGCACGAAAACATAGATAAAATTATCGTGCTCGACTGCCACCGCAACACAAACTTGTGGATGTGCGCTAGCCGTATAGACTATAAATTGAGACCTAATAGTTCTTGTCATTCATTGTTAATAATATATTACATATGCTGTAAGTTACTCGTTCAAGTGTTTTTTTTTTGGCTCTGTCAATAATTCATCTTCATTGATATTAGAAAACCAGAGGAAGAACAATATAATCTCAGCAAGTAACAATTCCATTAGAAGTCCATACTTTTTACTTAATCCAATATATCCAGAGAATCCCAAAACCTAGTAACATTGATTATAAACACCTCGTCATAAAAAACTAGCAAGATCCAACATCAAGCAAAGCTTTCAAACACCATCTTCGACAAAAGAAACCCATCACACAGATACATTTCAAATACCAAAATCAACTTAAAGCTTTCAAAGACAAAAGATTTACGCTAAACGCCTGGCAACTACAAGGATAGAGAAGCCATAGAACCTTTGCGGCATGCCGGTCAGTTGCAAACAAAAGTTGGTGACAGGATCAGCAAACTATTTTGCGCACGTGCTGCAATAGATCTTCCACTTCTTCCAGAAAAAGACGGGCAAAAAGCAAAACTTCCAATGAGTCTTTATATTCATAGCTTGGAGCATTCCTCCACAGTAGGGACAGGCCCCTGGTTGAGGTTGCCTATATCTGATCCTCTCATCTTTTTCCCACACAAACACCCAACACATCCTCTGCATCGTCTGCTTACGAGAGGATATTTTTTTGACATTGTTAGACATCTTCTTCTTTTCTTCACTGCCTTGAATTGAACGATGGTATTGTTTAGATCTTGATTATCTCAGCTGGTTGGTCTACTAAATCCTACCATATATTATTGGTTTAGGACCCGGAAGGCTATAATGGAGGGAACTTTTTAGAGACGAGATGGCATTGCCGCATTGGAGCTTTCTGTAAAGTGCGTCTCAGTGTCTGTATACTGAACAGGGAGATATTGATTGACAAATAACCACATAGCTGGATGCTTTTTCTAGGTAACTTGTCTTTTTCAGTTCAATTATATTTCCATTATTTGGTCAAAGAACTGTAGGTAATGAGTTGGTCATGAAATTGCAGGGAAGGGAAGATGCTCTAATTGGTACTTAAAAATGGCAGTGGCTCTTTTTCAAAATTAACTAAAAAAATATTTAATTACGAAAATCACTCAAGACCAAAATCTTACAAGAAAGGACCGTTTTTTCTGCTGTCCACCGGTGCCATCATTTCCAGCGGGGGCAAATCTTCTTTCTTTTGGTGGCACAATTGTCTCTGTCGACACCAATATCTATTTTTTTCTTTCGCCAGACTATCTGGCGACATAATATTAAACTCAAATCTATATCGATACAAACAGAAAGTTTGGATACGTAGGTTTACTTTTGATAATTTTTTAGCTTTAGTAATGGTGAAAAACCCTTAAAATTCAAAAACAAAATTCTGGAAAAACAAAGTGTTTTCTTCTCTCAAATTTTCATTTAAAAAATCCTATTCCCAAATTTCCATCTTCTTCGATTTCCATCACCATTACCATATTAGCTTCATGTATCTATTTACTCACCATCATCATCATCATCTCAAAAGATAACCATCATCCACGCCAAAATAATTTCATCTCAAAACTCAGATTTAGTTTCTTCTTCTCTTTATTTATTGCTAAATATATATATTTGCTATTTTTTGGCTATAGTTTCCTAGTTCGGTAGGGTTTTATTGGTTACGGGTGTAATACTCCAAAAAATTTCTAGAGTAAAAAAATAATATTATCCTTTATGTAGTAAAATAAGAAAATAAAGAAAAAGGAAAACTTTGAGTTATGACAACATTTGGGAAGTATATTATGATATATTAATTCAAGAAAAAATTAATGATTAGTTTGGCAATCGTTTTGAAAAGTGTCGTGGAAAAGTGTTTTTGAAAAGTTTGCTTTAAAATTTGAGTGTTTTAGATTCTTTGTCAAAAAGTGCTTTTGAGAAATAAAATGTCCATTTTAGACATGTTATTATCAAGTAACAAATATACATTTAAATAAAATTTAAATTAGTTAATATTATTATATTTAAGTAAAAATATAAAAAATTACTATAACTTGTTAATATTTTAATATATGATATATAAATTTTAAATATTTTTAAGTAATAAATATTAATTACTTATAAAATTTAATTAGAATATATAAACTACATTTTAAATATTTAAATATAACCATTAAATATTTATAATTAATATTTTAAAAAATATTTTTTATTTTTAATTAATGATTTTAACACATTTGTACTTAAGCACTACGAAAAAAAAAAGGGAAAATAATATGTTATTAGAGAGGTGAAAAAGTAATTAAGCACTAAAAGTGCTTTTGGGAGAGGAAAAGCTAAAAATTTTAACTTCTCATTTTAGAAGTGCTTTTCAAAAGCACTTCTGAAAAGCCAAAAATTCCAGCCAAAAGCAGTTTGTTCTACACAGCTTTTCTTACAGAAGTACTTTTGGAGCCAGAAGTGCTTTTAAAAAGCAATGAAGAACTAGCCCTATATTGCAAAAGTGAGAAAAATTTTGTTGCTCAAGAATAAATACTCAAAACTTAAGAGGTTAAAGTGTAAATATGAAAAAGTTGAAAAACCAATAGTTTAAATATTTTAAGGGTGAAATGATCTATAAACTAAGGAAAATAGATGAATTAAGACCAAATTGATATGTTAGTGAAAGGAAATAAGAGAAAGTGATAAGAAATATTATAGAGAAAGGAAACGAGGGTGTTATAAACTTGGTTATCAACATTTTGCATTAAAACAGTTTTGGACAGCAGCAGTAGTCTGACTTTGAAAATTCACCAAAAATTGTAGAAATTGAATTATAGGTTAATTAAAGTATTAAATTAAAGAAACTTTGTAAGCAAAAGAATTTCATATTATGATATATATGAATTTTTGTGAGATAAGGTTAGATTAATTTCAGGTTCCTCTATTCTGACTTTGGTAAATCATTAAAAATTGTAAAAAAATAATTAGGGGTTTAAATTTATATGTTTAAATTATTAAATGAGTCTATTTTCAAGAGAAATAAACGGAAACATCATCCAAACCCCGTACTAAGAGATAATTAATTTTTAGTAAAGAAAGGTCAAAGCTGTCAAACAGCAAAACAGGGATAAATTTGAAGATTTTACTATACTTATTGGCTAAACTATAAATTCTGAAATTTTTATGGTAGAAGGATATTTTAGTCTAGTTTCAAAAACATCAAGCGGATTTTAATTTGGAATTCTGTAGCTCAAGATATAAATAATTTAGTGACTATAACTCAAGTGGACAACTTTGAATGAACATTTTTATATGAGTAAATAGTGGAATTATAGATAAACATATAAGCAAGTTATATACATTAAGGATGTGAAATGGAAAGGAGGAAGAGGAAAATATATATGAATATTCAGCTAGCATGGGCTTACATTAAAAATGGCTAATTTTGCATGTTTTTGGCTTAGGGACTAAATTGAATAAAAGTAAAACTTTAAGGGTAATTTTGTAAAAATGTCAAAAATGACCAAATTACATGAAATAAATTGTTTTAATTTTATAAATTAATTAATTGAATGAAATTAATAATTTAAATCAAGATCAGGTGGAAAATCAAGGAAAATGAAAAATTTCCAAAATGTTCCTGAATCTTGATATTTCTGCAATTTAGTCAAGTAAGTTCATATGGTTGAAATCTCATAATTATTTGTTAATTTAGAAATGATATTGTAAAAAAAAAAAAAAAAAAAAAGAACACACAGATTTTACGTGAAAACCCTTTCGGGAAAAAACCACGGGCAGAGGAGAAGAAAATTCACTATGTCGAATTCAAAATCAATTACAAGAGGAATAGACCATGTCTATTTATAGGCTTATAAAGCCATATTCTAATAGGAGTGTAGTAAGATTGAAACTCCTTATTCTAATCAATATCAAATAGATGGAGTTTAATAAGGTTTAAAAATTTATTCAAAATAAAATAAAAGAAGTGTAGTTCTATAGTGATTCTTCTTTTATTTTATTTTACCATTGTATTTTATTTAAATAAGAATTTGGGTCACTTAATTCTAACAATCTCCACCTTGACACGAATTCTCAATAAACAAGTTCTTCATCATGAACTCTTACTTTGAACAAGTTCTCCACCTCTTCCACAAAACCCCTTAAGGGTTTAACTTCAACATGAACACCAACCAAGTCTAAGCAATGCTTAAACTTGGTTATAGGAAGTGACTTAGTCATCATATCTGCAGGATTTTCATGAGTACTAATTTTGCTCACAACAATATCACCACGAGCAATAATATCACGAACAAAATGATACCGAACATCAATGTGTTTTGTTCTCTCATGAAACATTTGATCTTTTGTAAGGAAGATAGCACTGATCACTACAAAATATGTGTGCTAATTTGAAGGTCTTCATTTAGCTCACTAAAGAGTCCCTTCAACCAAATAGCTTTTTACAAGCCTCGAATCGCCATGTATGTACTACACCTTCAAAGTGGTAGACAAAGCGATCGTAGTTTGCAAAATAGCTTTCCAACCGATTGCACAACCTCCGATTGTAAAGACATAACCAAAGTGAGAGATCTTCTTCTATCAAGGTCTCCAAAGAAAATCAAGATCAACATACCCAATGACTCCATCTCTAGTTCTTCCAAACTGTAAGCAAACATCGTAGTACCTGCAAGTATCTTAAAATCCATCGAATCGCTTTCCAATGTTCTTTACCGGATTCGCCATGTATCTCGCTAATCAGATCGATCGCATATGATAACGGACGTGAACAAACCATAGCATACATGAGAGATCCCATCGCACTAGAGTATGGAACATGTGACATGTACTCAATCTCATCATTTGATCGTGGAGACAAAACCGATGAAAGTCTGAAATGGTTTCGCTAAAGGAGTACTAATAAAGCTTAGCACTCTTCATATTGAACTCGCAAAGAACTTTCTCAATGTACCTTCCGACTTAGGTACAATTTACTTGCTTTTCTATCTCTGAGAATCTCCATACCAAGTATCTTCTTTTCTTTGGTCCTAAATCTTTCATCTCAAATTCTTCATTTAGTTGGGATTTGACCTTTCTTATCTCTCCTTTATCTTTTGTCGCTATCAACATGTCATCAACATAAAGAAGTAGATACACAAAAGAACCATCACTGCTTTTTCTTAAAGTAAACACAATTTGTCAAAACTACTTCTTTTAAAATCATGAGAAGTCATAAAGGAATCAAACCTCTTATACCATCTGTCTTGGTGGATCTGTTTCAAACCGTAAAGAGACTTTTTCAAGAAGCAAACATAGTCCTCCTTTTCGAGATCAGAAACCCTCTGGTTGTTGCATGTAAATATCTTCCTCAAGTTCTCCATGCAAAAATACAGTTTTACATCTAACTGCTCAAGCTCCAAATCTTGCATAGCCACAATACCAAGCAAAGCTCGAATCGAACTATGCTTCACAACGGGGAGAACACATGTGAAGTCCACTCTGGAATTTGACTATAACCCTTTGCAACAAGCCTTGCTTTATATATCGGATTCTTCAACTCCCTGAGTCCCTTCTTTCTTTTTAAACACCCATTTACAAATGAACAACCTTTTTACCTTTAGGAAGTTTCACAAGATCCCATGTTCTATTTTTATGGAGTGATTCTATTTCCTCTTGCATAGCAAACATCCACTTTTCTCGAAGTCTTCAAATACTAACCGCCTCAGAATAATTAGACGGATCTTGGTTTGCATCTATATCTTCACCACATTTAAAGCATAAGCAACTAGGTCACCTCAAAGATACTTTTTGGAGGTTTAATTTCTCTTCTAGTTCTGTTTTTGGCGATAGAGTATTTTGGTGAAGAATCAACTCTATTCTCAATTTTGTAATGGCTTGAGGAGTTGACTCAGATTAATCTGATGCTCCACCGCTTTTGATTTTCTTTATTGGAAGAGTCTTTAAGAGATAAGTTAGGTAGCATAGCAGTTTCATCAAAAACAACATCTCTGCTAATCACAACTTTTCTATTTTCAGACACCATAACTTATACCCTTTTACACCACTTTATAGCCAAGAAAAACACATTTAATGGATCTTGGTTCCAATTTTCCATTATTAGCATGAGCATACGCGCAGACACCCAAAAATCTTTAAATCGAATAATTAGCAGGATTACCATACCATACCTCTTGTGGAGTCTTTTCTCAATGGCAATGGATGGAGATCGGTTGATCAAAAACATGCAAGAGAGGTCGCCTCGCCCAAAACGACTTTGGTAAGTTGGCATTTGACAACATACATCGAACCTTCTCCATGATCGTTCGTTCATTCGCTCGCAACACCGTTTTGTTGTGGAGTATGACGAATCATCAAGTGTCTCACGATCCTTCGACTTGCACATTTATTAAACTCATCGTAACAAAACTCTAAGCCATTGTCTCATGCGGAGGTATTTTATTTGTTTTCCGCTTGTTTTTCAATCATAGCTTTTCAAGACTTAAATGCGGAAAACACATCGCTTTTTCTCGCTTCAAGAAGAATGCCCAAACTTTTCTAGAAAAATCATCAATAAAAGTTAGCATATAATTGGCTCCACCTCTCGAAGGCACTCTTGATGGCCCCCATGCATCGTAATGAATATACTCCAATGTTCCCTTCGTGTTATGGATTCCTCTAGTGAATCGAACTCTCTTTGCTTCCCAAAAACGCGCGATGCTCACGTAACTTCGGTTTGCAAATTCCTTGCCCATCAAGAAGTCCTCTTTTGCTCAATTTCGCCATGCCATTCTCACTCATATGCCCTAGGCGCATATGCCAAAGTTTAGTAATATCATCATCCGATAAAGAAGAGGAAGCGGCAATTTGCATCACCAATAAAGAAGAGAACCACGCAAAACATATAACTTGGTAGCCTTTTCCGCCTCTTTTCATCACAATGAGGGAACCTTTGGAAATCTTCAAAATCCCACTTTCACTATGTATTTGTACCCTTTTGAATCAAGAGTACTCAACGAAATTAAATTTCTCTTCAATTCGGAACATGCCATGACGTCACTAAGTGTTTCGACAACTCCATCAAACATCTTAACTTTAATTGTTCCAACACACCGCAATTTTACACGAAGCATTATTTCCCATCAAAACAACACCTTCGAGATACCGGTTTCATAATTTGTAAACCAATCCCGATTGGGACTCATGTGAAAGGTGCAACTGAATCAAGTATCCACTCCTCGCTCTCTTTTGAATTATTGACAGAGGCAACTAGAAGTTCACCATCACCGTAGTCTTCTACAATATCGCCTTCACCGTAATTTTTAGGTTGTTTTCCCTTTGATTTGCAAAGCCTCCTTTTAATTTTGTTCTCGTAGCTTGTAGCACTCGTGATTTAATGTGCCCTTTCTTCTCAGAAGTTACAAGTTTTACCTCTGTTTGAAGACTTTGATCTACCCTTAGATTTACCGCATGAGGATTTCGCTCTGTGTCCTTCCACGATCATCATCGCATTCCGATCTTGTCTCCCACGAACGATGAGACCTCTCTCCTTGAGAGTCAGGTTTAACCACAAGATGCTTCATCTTATCATACGAGGTCAAAGAATCATAAACCTCATCAACTGTGAGAGACTCGCGGCTATATAAAATCGTGTCTCTAAAGGTTGAATAAGACGGGGGCAACGAACAAAGCAGAATCAACCCTAGATCTTCCTTATCATACTGAACCTCCATGGCCTCTAAGTTTGAGAGAATTTCTTTAAACACTGTTAAGTGTTCGTGCACAGACGCACCTTCCTCCAAACGATGAGCATAAAGACGTTGCTTCATATGCAACTTGCTAGTTAAAGTTTTCGACATACATATTTGTTCTAGCCTCTTCCATAATCTGTCGTGATCTTTCTCCTTCATCACATCCTCGCAAAATTTCATTAGACAAATGCGGATGTAATCGTGTTAGTGCCTTTCGATCCTTGCGCTTCTTATCTTCCTCTATCAATGTCGAAGGCATCTTATCTACCCCTAACAGGCTTCCTCTAAATCCATCGCGCAAGAATCGCCGCATCTTTATCCGCCACAACGCGAACGGTGTTGCGATCCAACAATGGAATTTCATACTTCAAAGACGCCATTACCGTGATCGAGATGAAAACCCGGAAGCTCTTGATACCAATTTGTAAAAAAAAAAAAAAAAAAAAAGAACACACAGATTTTACGTGAAACCCTTTCGGGGAAAAAACCACGGCAGAGGAGAAGAAAATTCACTATGTCGAATTCAAAATCAATTACAAGAGGAATAGACCATGTCTATTTATAGGCTTATAAAGCCATATTCTAATAGGAGTGTAGTAAGATTGAAACTCCTTATTCTAATCAATATCAAATAGATGGAGTTTAATAAGGTTTAAAAAACCTTATTCAAAATAAAATAAAAGAAGTGTAGTTCTATAGGGATTCTTCTTTTATTTTATTTTACCATTGTATTTTATTTAAATAAGAATTTGGGTCACTTAATTCTAACAGATATAATGTATTATCTCATATGTTTGTTATTGAATTATGATTATTGTGAAAATTATAAAAATTTGGATCAGAAGTTAAATTTAATAGAACGTAAGAATTAAGTATTATCGTTCAGTGACAAGTGATGAATTGACGGATAAGACCATGATTGGACCATGACAAAGTGTTAAATGTAAGACCATAACTGGGTTATGACATTTCAGTGAAAAGACCATAACTGGATTATGGCACCTTGAACATAAGACCATGGTAGTATATGTGACCATAGCCAGGCTATGGCATCCTGATGGCAAGACCATAATTGGATTATGGCACTATGAGTGTAAAACCATGGCAATATACATGTAAGACCAGTTGGATTATGACATCACGAAAACGATGTACTCAAATCCGTAAGACGTTCTTTAATTTGACAATGATTGGTAAGTGACATATAAAATTAATATTGAAAGACTTATGATTATTTTTAGTATTGATATAAAATAAGTGTATCCATCAATAATTTAAAGGATTCAATGGGCAAAATTCTGATATGAAACAATATGAGTACGAAATGAATTATTACCCGTATATGCCTGAAATATATATAATGATTTGTACATGTTATATGGACACATGGTGTGGAGAGTAGATGTACATGGAATTTGATTAATGTTAAGTTCGATATGAACTATTACTGGAATAAATATACATGAAATACATGGAAATTATGGTACATGAAATATTGATATAATGAAATGAATGATATATGTTTATGAAGAAACACTAAGAGAATGATATGTATCATGATATGTATCATGATATGTATCATGATATGTACATATATGATTACCTTTGATATGTTGATATAAGGAAATTATGTAAGTTGATACGAGTATCAAACTCAAATGTGACATGTCGAGAAAATAGGTATATCAATGTTGAATTTATATGAAATATGTTTAAGTACACTAACAAATGTTGTTGTTTGATGCTTAGACAAGTGCCAAGTTATTGGTTGAATGGTAAAGTGTTTATTTATACGATGCATTGAAGCAGTAAGTACTCAAGAGAAAATATGCTAGTGCTAATAAAAAAGTGGTAAGATTTAAATTATGCAATTTCTTATGAAATTACTTATCATGTGATTTATTCAAAAAAATAAAAAATAAAAAACTTTGTTTAAATGCACTAGCTTGAAACCATGGTTAAATGATATGTTTATGACTTGTGAGTCATGCACATGAAAAGAGTGTGGGAAGTAAAGAAAAGCAAATGAAAATAAAGTAAATTGGAAGAGTTAAAATTATTTGAAATTCTACTAAGTTTGGGATAATATGTACAAGTGATGCTGTGAATTTGTTAACATCATGTGTTGATGAATATAACTTTATGAGTATTGCGGTATCAATGTTGGATTATTCTTGATATGTATAAATTTCATATTTGAAATAAATTAATATGATTAAAGACTACACGAGCTTGCTAAGCATTCATTGCTTATTTGTTTATTTTTATTTACCTTACAGATTATTGGAAGCTCGATTAGGTTAGAAGCTTGTCGAAGTTATATCACATTATCCAACAGTTCTATCAGTAATTTTGGAATATTTGATTTTGGTTATAATGGCATGTATAGATTAATTTGATCAATGTTGTCTTATAAATGCTTTGTTGTATCTAGCCATTGAGATGACTTGTGATTGACATGTTTTGATGTGCATATAGTATAATGTTAGATGTGAGTGTTTGGTATGATTGAATGATGATAATTTTATAGGTATGTTAATACTTAGTACAAGTAGGCGTATAAGTGATTTCGGTCAATTTGATAAGTTTGAATATTAGAGTATATGTGATGATAATATATGTATAAAACTTGGTTTTAGCTTGATTTGAATGCTATGATATAGGTAGTTTATGTGTAAAAGTGTTGAGTTAGGTTGATGACAAATGGGGTGAAAAATGTGGCTTGAAAAATAGCCTATTTTTGTCCACACGTGCAGAGAGACGGGTGTGTGTCTCTTGACCGTGTGAGACACACGGCCTAGCTATACACCTTGGCGAAATTTTAATATAAATAGAAAAATTTTCTGAGTACCCAGTTTAGTCCCAACTTAATTCTAATGAATGATTTGGGCCTTGAGGGCTCATGTAAGGGACTATATGATTAAATTTGATCGAAGTTTGATATAAACGCTAAACGTTTATAAAATATCTGTTACTTGAATTTGTAAACTTTGATAATACTTCGTAACCCTGTTTCGGCGACGGATTCGGGTTAGGAGTGTTACAATGGGTATAGATTATTGATAATGGTGTTAGGTTATTGATGATGAAGATTGAGGTGGAGAAGATGGTAGTAGTGGAGGTAGTGTGGAAGCTTTGACGAGGAGCTGAAGAAGATGGGTTTTTTAAAGACTATGAAAAATTTATTCTTTTTGTTTTACATTTTTTTAAATTTGAGATTTTATTTTTTTAGTAAAAAACAAAATATTATTGGATCAAGTATTGATATCTTATTGAAGGTATATCAATATATTAATCTTCGCAGCACAAAGAAAAATATATACCGGTGTCGTTAGAGATAATGGCAGCACAAAAAATTAACTCTTTTGGAGTGTCATAATGGGAATGGTGACATCGGCGAAAATTGTAAACCAGGTTATTTTCTTACAAAATTTTGATCTGAGCTTTTGAGTCAGTTTTTGAAAAGAATCCGAAGGAAGTGAAATGGAGCAGACCTTTTGAGTTTTTAAGCAGTGAAATGGAGCACTCCGTTTTGCTTTGTTTGAATCGTAGTACCATCTAGCTTGGCTGCACCCTGCAGCATTTATTTTTACGATGCTTGTCTGTCAGACAGAGGTGTCATCCAATAAAGGCCAGTATTGATAATTTCTGAAGGATTTGCTGCCAAATTGAACACGAAGATCCTGCAATCAAATGGCAGACTAGTTTCAAAAGCTTGGGTGTTGGAATTCAACAATCAATTAACAACAAAAGCAGAACTCGAATAGAGAAAAACTGAAATTTCCCAAAAGCTCAAATTCAATCGAAGAATATATCAAACCAGGCTGTTTTGCATACCTCTTGGTTTTGATTCTCGACGTTCCAAAACCATAGCTTTCTCATCTTAAATACTACAGAAGGCTTGATTATAGTAAATCAAAATCGATCATATATTTAGCCTTGAACAATTTTGTTCATAGTTCATAAAATGAAAGGAAGGAACCTTCTTCTCTCAAATTGTGAAAAAAGATAATAAATAATTCACTAAAATAAATATATTCTTTAGTAATAAATACAAAATCCCAAACACTTGGATCTGTCACTGCATAAAATAAAAGGACTTATAAACCAGCTCTTATATTCCTCCGTGAACATGAACTCGAACAATTTACATGGAAAAAAGAGCACATGTAAAAAGTGTAAAGCTCCACTGCCTTACAGTTATAGGTAGGTATGAAAGAGGGATTTCTAGGCATAAAGCACTTGGCAACTCAAAGGGGAGAAGTCGTGGAAAGCCTTTGGGGCAGCCACCACCTCCCACTTCGCTATGAACTCCCCGTTTTGTCCCTCGATTGGTGTCCCTATTGCCACGTTTAGCCCACTTGACACCACGTAGATTCTCCCTTCCACTCCACTCACAGCAAATGGCCTCTGCATTGCCTCACGTGGGAATTTATCACCACCTACGTACTGCCACGCGTCACGATCAGGAACATATACCTTCATCGGGCAATCACCGTATTCTGAAATGACAAACAGCCTGTCGCCCACAGCCACACTCACCCCGGTCCAACCTTCTTTCATCCCGTCCTTCATCTCCTGCCACGTGTCATTCTCCAGGTCGTAAACACTTCCCCTTGGCGAAAACAGGAAAGGCCACGTCCACCCCTCTGTCACGTACAACTTGCTCCCCACCACAGCGGAATCATACCTGGCCAATCCCACGCGCATTTTAGCAACGTGTTCCCACGTGTCCTTCCGTGGATCATAGCACTCTACAGAGATGATGGAATCATTATACTCGGCCCCACTTCCACCGACGGCAATGATCTTGCCATTAACATTCCCCGCAGCGAAGAACGACCGTGGGGTCACCATGGGAGACACAATGGACCATTGATTTGTGGATGTAGTGTAGACGACCGTTGTGTTGATGGAAGTTTGTGTGTCTGAACGCATACCACCTAAAACGTAGAGCTGGCCTTGACGTGGAATCGAAGTACAAGAAAACCCTGGTGGGAACACAGACTTGGGACAAGGCATGGGAGGTAATATAAACCAACGGCCTGATCGCGGGTCAAAAGCTTGCCATTGTATCCTGGCCGTTGAGTTATGAAAAGCGAAAACGAACAGATACGGCAGAGAAAGCGATAAGGATCTCCTGGAGAGAAGGAAGCCAGGGTCGGTTATGGTCCTGTTCCATGAGCAACATACTGAACGTGCCAACGATTGGTATGGATATGGAAGATGAAGAAGACAAAGCTCTGCGATCTCGTCCGGTAGCCCTGGAATCAACGGCTCCGATTTCTTGTGATATTCTTGATCACGCTCGTTTTGTTGCTTGCCCGAGGAAGACTTGGAAACAGCCATAAAATCTTTGAACCTCTTGGCGTAGACTAGAGCTAATAAGCAGAAGAGAAGTCGAGGAATTTCGTTAGACCATGGTCACTCAATATCTATATATAGGCATAAGCACATAGAGAGAGAGAGAGAGAGAGAGAGAGAGAGAGAGAAATAATTTTTACATAAAAAGGAAGCGTAATTAGGGGGAAAGTGTTGACTGTACGTAGCTAATTTTACAGAGCGAACTTGTCAAGCTGTTTGGAGTTGTACTATTTTGTTGGTTCCCTCTTTACCATATTTGTGGAAGAAAAAGAAAATAAAGGGGAGATTTTGATTCGTTTTGGTTGGTTTGTGTTTCTGTTGAGTGGTTGGCTTCTGGAAACCGGAATATTAGGAGAAGCGTAGCCAAAATCCAGCAAATCCGAAAACCAAAAGACCAGTTGGATTAAACAAAACAAAAAGAATAACTAAACTTGAAAATTTTCACACGAATGACGTAACCTACACTAGGAGACGAACATATGCCGCCGGCCGGTAACCGGAGCTTTGACGAAATTCAATTTTCCTGTGCGTTGCCTAATATAATAAAGATAGAGATGTAGGAGCTGAAATTTAAAACTTTGAACCAAGAGGAAAAAAGAAAGAAGTTGGATATTTCTCTACAGTATGTGTATGTGGTAGTCTGTTGATGGATAGGAAGGTGCCGTTTTAATTTGGGTGTTAAAGAAATAAAGGCCACGTGTCATCCAATCCCTTGAAAACAGCTATCAACAATAATAACACCCTTCAATCACTACGTAGAAGTAGAGTTGAAGAATATCGGTTGGTATACTTCGGGATTTGTCTAAACCAAATCATATTAACGTAATAGGTACATAATTGCTGTGGGTTTAACCTAATTTATATTAGCCAAAAAGAAAAATGATTTAATTAATCAAATCACAGTCACTTCCTACAGCAAATTTGGCGGTGTTAGGTGAGATTGGATGATTGATTAATCAAGTAGGCTTAATTATAAGATTAAATAATCCCTTCAATGAATCTGTGTCTACATACAATTTCAACTTTAGCTGCTTTTTCGTTTGGAATTCGCCTGCACTTCTATGCTACGGCTACTTTTTTCCTCAAGCATAAATGGAATAAAACTGAAAAAGCATGAAATGAAAGCATTATATTGTAATTAACAACAAATATATATTTTTTTTAAACTTTAAGCAGTAGATACCGTAATTAACAATATTATCTTTTATTATTTTCAATGAAATTAATTCACTTTTCTTGCTTTTTAGATGGAATTATAAATATAATATTGATTGATTAGACCTAAATTTGTTTTATTTCTTCAAATACCAAAAAAGGCGAAACAGTAAAAAGATCAATGGGCGGCATATATTTTGGTACGTATTTAAACATATCTAACTATTCTGATGTTATGGCAATATATATTCACGTGATGTTATTAATTGCGTAAAAGTAAATATGCTCGAGTAATATATTACAGAAAATAAAATATTATTATGTTCTAAAGTATTTTTTTATGGTATTAATTTGAAATATAAAATAAATATAATTGTAAGAGAAATCAAGTTATTAATTCATTCAGAGTTTTATTTTACACAGTACTTTTATATATGGGTATTAGATAACCTTCACACTCATTCATCTAATATCACTATCACCTAACATCAATGAGTACTTACCACAAACAAAGTATCCATTTGCTATGTGTTGATCACCATATTTTTCTGGTGATCATCTCATACCAAACACCAATGTATATATAATTATTTTAGATATAATAACTAACTAAAATGTTGATGATATAGCCATAAAATTATTATATATATTACTATAAAGATTAATACTGTCATTTATTATCGATTAGTATGAACATTATTGTCGATGCAGAAAAACGTGAGTTTGAGTGTGCTGAACTTCATTATTTTACTATTTATGATATGGGGAGGGACTATACCTTATTGTAGACATTGTGTCAAAAGATACAAATATGAATAAAATTATTAAAAAATAACATTATCATTTTTTTTTCTTAAATTTGTAAATAAAATAAAATAAAATGTTGGGGAAAGTCGAAACCAGCCCACTAGTTGGAAAATTGAAAAAAAGAATTATATAGTAGATAGAATTCAGTATAATCATTCATGTTTCTTTCTGGAAAGGAATATTGTAATAAACTAATAATTAAAAAGATTGGTAGTCCAAAAAATGGAGAATTAATTAATATTTTAAGTAAAAAGACATGTTACCGAAAAAAAAAGTGTAACAAGGCATAACTTATTTGATTTTTTATTAATTTTTAATTAGATTGATATCTGTTAGCTTACTAAATAATTGAAAATTTTATAATACTGCCATAAATTGATGAGTAGAAAAATTATACATTTCTTGCCGTTGTCGGAATGTTGGAAATAGGTGTATTTTGGAACGTGGGCCAGAAAATGGGCACCAGAAAAGAGGGTGAGTTGGCCCAAGCAGATGTATACCACTATCTCAAACACCAATGAATTTGTTCCGAACTCCTGCACTTAGGCATTCACATTATCCATTTGCAGGTCGGACCATTTAGATTTAGATGAATCCAAGTGCTGGTACCAGTCCCTTCTACTTGTAGATAGATATCTCTCTTTTTCTGGCTCGGCTTGTTTGAGAATCATTTGCGATTGCATGGCTGCCTCTGGCTGATGGATTGCCGCGCCAAACAATGCCTCACCTCCACGCTATCTTCCCCTTACCATCTAATTCTAAACCCTTTCAAAAGTCTAATATTTTCTCGTCTTCTTCATCATCTTTTTCTTCCTCCGCGCCAATTCGACGTCGTTTGCCAAGGACTTTCTCTCCCTCAAAACATCCTAATCTCAAACGTCTCACCTCTCGCATCGTCCAACTCACTCGCCGCAGGCAGCTGCATCAGGTCAGCTGTTTTTTTTTTTTTTTTTTTTTTTGCTCCCTTCTGTTAAATGTACTGTTGCGTTGGAACTCATTATTGTTAAACTTGGGTGGATTGCAGATATTGGAGGAAATAGAGAATGCGAGGAGAGAATACGGGAAATTGAACACTATCGTGATGAACGCAGTGATGGAGGCTTGCGTTCATTGTGGAGATGTTGATTTGGCTCTCAACATTTTTCACCAAATGACTCAACCCCACAGTTGCGGTGTTGATACTGTTACCTATGCTACACTACTGAAGGTACTTTTTTTTTTTTGGGGGGGGGGGGAATGATAAACCAAACAATTCTGACTCATTTTATTTATTTTGTCACTGAAAATTTTGGTAGCGGTTAATATATTACATTTTGAATCTTAGCTGTTAACTTTGTAAAGGGGTTAGGTCGGGCTCGAAGAATTGATGACGCATTCCAATTACTCGAGTCAGTGGAAAAGGGCACTGCTGCAGGCAAGCCAAAATTGTCAACACAGCTTATCTACGGTCTTTTGGATGCTTTAATTGAAGCAGGTCAGTGTTACAAGTCCACTGAAGCCTTTTCTCATTTTGGGGGGTTCTTTTCTTTAATCTATAGAAATCTTGGGATGAATTTGAAATCAATCTTGCGAGTAGTATTATAATAAAGTAATTTTATCATCAGAAGTGTGTCTATTTGTTTGTGAATGACGAAAGCGCTGGACTACCAGATAAATTCGTCATTGGGTCTTAGTATGATTTCTGAAAGCATTTTATACAACAGGATTACTTGTGACTATGCATGTTAGCACTTGCATGGGAGTGGATGGGCTTAATTATTCGGGCTTAAACATTCAATCAAAGGAGGATGTTTATATAGTTGAGTATTATTGTGCTGAATATATGTTTCAACATTTTTTTCTTTTGAGAACTCAACATGTTACTCTTATGCTTGTTAGTTAAAAAAGATATTATTGTAAGCAACAACTTCGGCATTACTGATAATGTTATACATAATCTGCTTTAGTGCAGGAGACCTTCGCCGTGCTAATGGTCTTCTTGCACGCTTTGGCTTTCTTCTTCGTGAAGGAGGGAGTTCTTCAATCTTGACTTACAATTTGCTAATGAAGGTTCTTAATTCTTTACCTGGCCTATAGATCTGCAAAGAGATGAATTTAAGAGATTGATTCCTCCCCACCCTTCTCTTAAAGTTTACTCATGGTCCTTTGCTTGTTAGCTAAAATATCTATTCTCGAAGATTAATTTATGTTTGCCATCCTTTTCTCTCCTCTAAACTCTCTCAGGGATACATAAACACAGGGTGTCCACAGGCAGCTATAAACCTGCATGAAGAAATACAACTACTTGGCCTGGAGCCTGATAGGCTGACATACAATACTCTCATCTTTGCATGTGTCAAGGCAGAAAATTTAGAAGCTGCAATGCGTTTTTTTAAGGAAATGAAGGTCAGACACTTATTTGATGATTGAGATTTGGTCCATTATTGTTTTATTTTTTTGTCTTACTTCCGAATGCTTGTTATTATCATTCATATGTGTAGGATCCACTCACGAATTGTATAAGCCATACTTATGGCCAGTGATTAAACTTGCATTTGATAGTAATGAATAGAAAAGTAATGAAGGGGAGCCTCCCTCATGCAAGTAATAAGAATAATCATGGGAACTTCCTAGTTAACCTAATTTTGTATACTTGATAATCTTTTCAGGATAAAGCACAGCAGTTATGTTGTTCAGATCTTTACCCAGATGTCATTACTTACACTACACTATTGAAGGTGAGTTAGTCTTGTATTTATTTAGGTATAAACAATTAAATAAATAAGCACTTTATGTTTCAAACTTTTAAATGTTGAAGGTTTTGTTAAATATGAGAATGTTTATATTGCAAAGTTCCCTATGAGATGGATGGAAAGCAGTTAATAGTCTACATCTTAATCAGTAAACCTTATTGTATTTCTTAGGCCTTCCTCTTTTTTCTTGTGAATCCACTTGAAATAAGTATATTGCACACATATGACCAAAGTTAATGAAAGAATTTCCCCTTTTACTTTATATCTGTGTAGGGTTTTGGTCATGCTAAGGATCTCCATTCAGTTCAGAAGATTGTGTTGGAGATGAAATCTTGTAATGATTTGTTTATTGATCGTACTGCATTTACTGCAATGGTTGATGCCATGCTAAATTGCGGTTCAATCAAAGGTATGTTGTTGATATTGTTTCTGAATGTGCAATAGGTCATGATTGTATCTAATTATGTCTAGGATCAGACCTAAAATTTTACATCTTATACTGATTACATTTGCATGAAACATGCTTAAGTATCCAGAGTGAATGCAACTCCAATGCAAATTTAAATTTCTGTATCCCGTTATTTTGACTATAACTTTTATTAAGGTTGCACTCAGAACCACGTAAACAATATATGCACTAAATTTCTAATGTTTGAGTAGAGCTTCTGCATTAAATAAAACTATTTTGCAGATGAGGCTTACCTGACTAATAAGTTGTGAATGTTAATTTATAAACAAAAACCCAGGTGCTCTTTGCATATTTGGAGAAATATTAAAGCAGGCTGGTGCAAATGTGGACTTGAGGCCAAAGCCTCACCTTTATCTCTCCATGATGCGTGTTTTTGCTGATCGGGGGGACTACAATATGGTTAAAAATCTGCATGAGCGTTTGTGGCCAGATTCTGCTGGAACCGTCTCGCTGGCTGCTCAACAAGAAGCTGATCATCTTCTTATGGAGTCTGCTTTAAATAATGGACAGGTACTTGGTTCATCTACACATGATAGTAGGCATTGCGATGCATGGTTCAAAAACTTATTAGGAGTAATTATCTCTTATCTGCATGTAGCACATGAACTAACACAGTAAGACAATGTATCTCCTTACAATTTCACTAAACTACTTTCTTAGGTTTTGTTTCTACACTCTAGGCTATCCATATAAAGAATAAAGAGAATTCTAAAGCTTGGAAGTATTAAGTTCTAATATTTTCCCCTTTTCTGTCAGATTGATGCAGCTGTGGAAAATCTTACAAAAATTATTAACAGATGGAAGTCTATATCATGGACGAGTCGTGGAGGCATGGTATGGATTTAATTCTTACTTTTGATGATTGCACAGATACACTAAGGGCAACAGGAGATACAGCAGCGTAGGCTTATCTGACCCATTGAAGATATAAGATATTTGAAATGGATGACAATATGTTGAAATACCCTAGTTCCCATTTGAACAAAGAATTATGCTCTTCCCATTCTCATGTTTATTTAGTTTGATGGGGTTAATCTGGACTTCGTCTAATGTAATTTGATGTTGCCTTCAAAAGTTCTTATATCTTTGATGACTGATGAAACAAAATTTTCCCTTAAAAGATGTTAGTTATGCTGTTTGTCTAACATGTTCACCTCCAATTTACTTCTTCTATGCAGGTGGCTTTGCGTATAGAGGTTGTTCTGGGATTTAACAAATCTATGCTCAGTCCTTACTTACTTCCTCAGGTACATGGTCTCTTCCAGTCCATTTTGAGCTGTAGAAAGAGAGCTTCAAGTTCTATTAGGGGTGATTTGCATATATAAGTGTGAGACAATTTTTGGCTAATATAATTGCAACTGGTTTGGTGGAGCTAACTGGATGGTGACTGCAACTGGCAGTTTCAATATGCCAAGTCCTCATAAACTGTATTTCTTTTACATTGAATGACAAGATTTCCAATGTCCAGGTGTTGCCAGGTAATCCCATTGAGCGCATCATGTTGCCATTGGAAACAGTTAGGCCACTCCCTGGCTCTTTGGAGTTGAAGAAAGTAGTAATGCGCTTATATAGAGAGCCAGTTGTGCCTATTATAGATGACTGGGGCAGCTGCATTGGGCTGTTACACCGCGAAGATTGTTGTGAGGTACTTCCACGCACGCTGCTATCTAATGAAAACATCATTGGTATTTTTAATCCCCATTTGATGACTTTCTTGATTTTGTTCAATTATTCATCTTGCTGCATTGTCATGCATGATTACAAATATATGAAACATATTTCTGTCTAGTACTTATGTTGGGGTGATGACTGATGAACCGTATGAAATTTATCATTGGCTTAATTCATCTGAAACTTCTGTTGATCGTGAGCTGATTCAATCCTTCGTGATCCTGTGCAGATGAATGCCCCACTTTCAGCAATGATGAGAAGTCCACCTCCTTGTGTTACAACGACTACTAGTATTGGTCATGTAGTTGATTTAGTTTTGAAAAAGAAGTATAAAATGGTTATTGTTGTAAAACACAGCAACTTGAATGGTACCACGCATGGGTCTAGGGCAGTCGGTGTTTTTACAGCTGAACAATTACATAACCTTGTGGCGCCTGTGCCAGAGGGGTTGAAACAAAAGCACACTGTCCGTAGAAGTTTAACAATGTTTTGATGATGCCTTTTATTGTCATTCCACTTTTTTCTGTAAATAAAGTTTTGGCAAATATGAGTAGCTAAGCTGAGATCACCTTAATGCATGTAAAAGTTTTGGCTAATTGAACAGGAATCCTTTTCACCGTGTAATTGGACTGTTCCACCAAACTGCCTAATGTGAAATGTATCTATTATGTACGACTTAAAGTGTGTCGTGCTTATTAAGCTTTGGCAAGTTTGGGTTGTAATTATCATCATTTACTACACTGACCAATAAAGCCTAGCCCTTTAGATCATACATTAAATTCTTTCCAAGTTCTTGCTACTTTGTGTTGTTTACAAGAACCAAGAGAATAAGGGAAAAATTAGAAGAAGAAAATTGTAAATAAAATAAACAACAATCTCATTTCTCCACGTGATGTAGATGTAGATGTAGATGATGATGAGAAACGTATAAGCTATGGTATACAAAGTGTTCACGCATGTGAGTGAAACTCAGGGAATAGTTAAGATAATTTATATGACTACCGTTTATGGACGAAAATGACTTCATTTGGCGTTAGTAGTTTCTTTATCTATGACATTCTCAAATGCACCAACTAGTGCTCTCACCTTGTTCCTCCTCTTTTCAGCTACTAGCTTACTGGCTGTCTCCTCGATCACGTCATTGTACGGTGTTGCAGGTTCCTTCTTCCCTTGCACTTGGCTTTTGGCGGCAACATTTGCTACCTCCGTCCCCGCCTTTTGCTCTGCCTCTGCCTTTGGCTCTGTCTTTTGCTCTGCCTCTGTCTCTGTCTCTTGCTGTGCCTCCGTCTCTGTCTTTTGCTGTGCCTCCGTCTCTGCCTTTTGGTCTGCCTCTGGCTCTGCCTCTATCTCTGCCTTTTGCTCTTTCTCTGGCTCTGCGTCTAATTCTTTAACCATTTTTTCTTTAATGGATTCAAGGCCCCGCGGCTGGTTACCTTCATCAGCATCCTCCTGCCTGCTTTCTGGTTGCTTTTCTTCTTGTTCTTCTTCAGTTTCTTTAGTAGCAGCAACAACCTCGTTAGTTGCATTTTCTTCTCCATGTTCAGTTTCGGTTTTCACCTCCTGGTCCTCAAGAGGAGTCTTTACCTTCTGGGGATCTGCACCAGCAATGATCTCCTCTTGGCTGTGATTTTCCTTATACTCGCAATCATGTTGAGTATGATCAGGTTTTCCTTCCTCAACCTTATCTTCCACCTTTTCAGGCTCAGGCTCATGCTCATGCTCAGACGGACTCTGAGGCTCGGGCTCGGGTTCGGGCTCGGGCTCAGGCTCTGTCTCAGTCTCATTATGTTCTTGCGAAACTGCATTAGAAAAATCTGCCGTATCTTGTCCTCCTTCATTGGCATCACTTGTGACTTGAGTAATAGTATCTACATCCAAGGCATCTGCATTGGCAGTCTCTTCAGCTTTTGGTAAATTGGTATCATACATCTCATCCTCATCATCTTTCACAACCTCCTCAGGCTCAACTTGATGGTCCACATTTTCCTTAATTTCATGCTTGGTTTCGGGAGACTGAGCTTCCTTTCTATCCGGACTACTTGGAGGTTTCATTGAAGTCGGAGGAGGAGTAGAAGTTCCCCTCTTACTCCTACTAGTTCTAGTAGTAGCAGAGGTAGTGGTAGTAGGGGCCCTCCTAGACGAAGATAACGTCTGCGCGTGTGGTTTGGCTGCAGCAATTGCCTTTTTGGCAACCCTTTCCAAAGGTGCCTTGGGTGCAGTAGCAGATTTAGAAGAAAAAGATGGGGATGTTGATGTTGATGCTGATTTTTGTCGAACAGGAGAGATAAGTGCCTTGTGAGCTCGAGCAGCTGATGGAGGCCTATCAAAAGATCTTCTTCTCATAACACTTGGACTTTGGGAAGGGTCTTCGGCCCCCGGTTTCTTTAAATTCTTGAGTGCAGCATCAGTGCGTGAACTCTTCGTGGGCTTGAGATAGTTTGGCAATTGTTTTTCAGTGGAATCGGAAGCAGTTGAGGAAGACGAAGTGGCTTTTCTTGGAGAAGGCTTTGAATTTAAAGGGGAAGTACCCCTCTTCTCTTTCACCGGAGTACTAGTTTCTCTTCTTGTGGTTGCCATCAATCCTGCATTATTACCAAATATAAATATACATACAAAAAAAAAGAAAAAAACTTGACCCAAAAGGAAGATGTAGCAGAGCATCTTGCTGAATCGCATATGCATGCACATATAATAGTACAAGGACTTATTTCGTGTTGCCTTCAGTTTGAGAATATATATATATTCACAAAAATTCAAAGTTGAGTAATATATATACATACATACACGTGTTTAAGAATGAAAAAGAATAGCATGCCATTCCCAATAAAATTTCCAAGACTAGAATGTATGGTATATTTCACTTCTAATCTCAGGAAACCAAGAAAAGTATGGCTATCCCTGCCACCCTCATTCACAAATGCAAAAATATCTATACATAAATGAAGATGAAGAAGGGGAGAAAGACGGGGTTAGCACCTTGATGATGAAACCAAAGTCTTGGGATGGGAACAAATGATTGAAATGATTTGATACTCAGAAGAGTTGTTGTATATGAAGAAGAAGAAGAAGAAGAAGAGGAAAAACAAAGATAAGTTGGTTTGTTTTGTTAGTTTGGGATACAAGAACCAAAGGACAATGGAGCGTCACTATCGCAATACACGCATATCGGGTGTTAAAAACCACATTTATCTTGTTCATCCAACCTGCCCATAAATTGGGAAATTTTGACCTTTTCAACCATATTTCTTTGGTCTTTAGCCAGATTGGCTTTCAACATCTTTGGCAAATTAGTTGTTGCCACCCACTTCCATTACTATATATACCTACTGCTCTACTGAATGCAGGCTCATCTGTTTTTTTGTTAACAAACACGTACTCATTTCACTAATATTGTTAATTGTAAATAGGTATTCTCTAATAAAGTTACTATACCAAATTCACTTGATGATGATTTTGTCGGCCCAAAACTCAATTCCCAATTACATAATTCTAAAATTTGTGCTTTCCCAAAATAAGGTACAACAATTACAATAAAAAAAAAAAAGAAAGGAAAATAACATTGATTGAATCATCACCTGATGTTATATTGTAAAATTTCTGTAAATGGTAAAAGATATTAAATACTGCAATCAAATGGCTTTATTACTATATTTTAATCTTAAACTTAAAAATATCATAATAAATTCATCGTAAATAAGTGTGAGATTAAGCTAAGTATTTAAAGAAAATAGCGGTTGAACCCAAAAACTCTATATTTTTTTAATTTTTGAAGGTATCTACTGTAGACCTGTTTATGGGTCAGATTATCCGTCTAAATTTGAAGGCCTGCTCAAATTTTGGGAGGGTTAGGACGAAAATATTAGGCCCCGAAAAATGGGATTTGATAAAAAAATTAGGCTTGTTTAAAATATGGGTCAGGTTTGGACTTAAACATTCAAGGCTCGAGCCTTACTTGGCCCAACCTGTTTTAAGTTTATAATCCATTATATTATGTAATTTAAAACATATTAAAAAATAAAGTTATACTAAATATATAATACTACTCTGATGTAAATATTAAAATAATATTAAGATGACTATATAAAAAATTTTAATAAATAAAAATGTATAAAATTGGTCAAGTAACTTATAGGGCACCAAACAATTGGTCATTTGTTAAAAATTCGATATTACATTTATTTTAATATTTTTAATATTTTTTAGGTATTATGTTTTTAAAATTTTTTATATAAAAAAAATTAATATGGGCAGGTCGAACTGAACTCGAGTTTTAACATTTTTATTCGGACTAAATTTAAGTAAATTTTTAGATCCATTTTATTATGGAGTTAAACTGAACTTATTAAACAAATCTAAAATTTAATTAAGGATAAGCTCGACCCATGAACCCTTTAATCAATGCGCGAAACTACATTTACTTTATTAATTTTAAAGATATATTTTTTATATATATATTTTTACGTCTCATAGCTTAGTATATATAAATGAACAATTATAATTTTTTTTGAGAGAAACAATTATTAATATAGTATTAAAAGTTATTGCTAATGAAAACTTGGACATTATTCACAAAAAGTTCAACGTCGTGAGTTTCTAAATACCTATATTACCATATGTGAATTTGATGGATTGATTTTAGTCAGTATTATGCTGATTTGATCTTTGTTTTTCACTGTCACACAGCACGTCACGTTTTGCTGGGATAAAGTAAATGAATAAAAGGAAAATACTTACTATATTCCTCTCTTCTTTCTTTGTTACTGCCTTTTGTATTCATTCATTCATTCTCTTTCTCCACTTCATCTTCTTTAAGACTTTAAGATCTCGCTTTCTCTTTCTCTCTGTATACTTTGAATAATCAAAAGGAGAAGACGGGGAAGCAAAGAGGTAGAACATAGTTGCCTTTTCCTCCATATTTAACGCACTTTGTTTCTTTGCTTTTATTCTTCTCCTTTCTTCTTTTCTTTTTTACTTGCATGAATTCTCTTTTTTCACCTAACATATTAAATTCTTATTTCGAAGAAAAAAAACTGGGTCTTTGTTTTAATCGAACTTCTTTGTTTTTCGATAATTTTAAATACATATTAAAGATTGATTATTTTGATGTCTTGATCATTCTGCTTGCCAAGAATGTTTTGGTATTTGAGTGTCATAAAATCTGTACGGTTTTTTCAATTTGCTTTTTTTCTTTTTGGTCTCCTTTGTCTGCTATGCTGTTTTCAAGTTTAATTTTGTTTTGAAGTGTGATCAGCTTTTTCCACCCTTAAATCACGGACAAAGTCTCTCCTATTTTTACAAAAGAAAAAAAAGGGAAATGAATGATTGTTTGGGGAATTATTCAACCAAATAGAGAGACCCACTTTTATTGGGATCAAATTCAATAGTGGAGCATGCGACTATCTAGTCTCCTTTATTTATTTATTTTCTTTCTTTTTTCCTCAGTGTTCACCTTTTTTTTTTTTTTTTTGAGAAGTCACTTAAAGGTTCTCTCTCTTGAACTTATTTTATCCTTTGATGACAAAGGTGTTTCTCACTTTCATATCTTTCTTTATCTTTCCTGTGAGCTCTCAGGTATCCGTCCATCTTATTGCTTCACTTTGGTTTTGAGCTGGTTTTTTTTTTTTTTTTTCCTTTTAGATTTTGCCATCTCTTTCTTTGTGTGAATGTGCCTATAGAATTGTAGTTTTATTGATATTAAAGAAAGTACAAACATTTGGGTTTAGGACTAAGTTATGCAAATTCTCCTTGTGTTAACAAGTTGTAGTTTTTCCCCTTTTGGGAAGGGGGACAAAGTTAGCAATACAGATTATATTACGTGTTGCAAAATCGACCTTTATGGTTCCAACTTTGTAGCTCAAGTATTGCTTACAGTCACCTGTCTTTTAGGATTTCTTCAACTTCATTGGCAATTACACTGCTGATTGATTAGTTATGATTATGTTACAGCGGAAAAAAATCCTTTACTTGTTTAAGTAAAGAACAGTCAAAGTAATATTTTTAAGGCACTAAATTTGGTTTTTGTGTGGAAAAGGGCAAGCAATTTTGAGGTGGGATTTATGTACTAACATCTCTGCCCTTCTCTAAATTTATGTTAGTGTTGCGTTGGAAGTTGCCCGCTTTGTAAGTTTAACAAATTGTTTATTTTTGGCCTTGGGAACATTCAAGTTTGTATAGGAGTATTGAGAGTGATAACGATCTTTTTTGGTAATGAACGTTGTTGTTGGTAACATGGTTGAGCTCCAATTGTTGGGATTGTTAAGAGGCAACGTTTTATTTTCAATTTTTATTTTACCACAATAAATTGTGACTGTTTCCGGCAGTATACATTGTGTGCTTGTAGTTAGGGTTTTTCGGGTTTTCTTTTTCCTGTCCTGAACTAAAGTTATGTCATGGCTGAGGATCTCTGTCATTACTTTTGTTTTTGCTCGGTATGTAATCATCATATGATACATTTATTTTGATGTTTTTCCAGATATAAAGGATACTTGTTGCCTACATGGATGGATATACTGGTAAAAGAGCTGTTAATGGACTTGTACCTGGCAAGGGATCAGGTCTCACCTTGAAGGATCATGTTAATATCAGAGAACAAAATCCACAATTTTGCAACCGTATTGGATGCAGTAGGAGGCTGAACTCCATGAAAGGAACACCAAATTGCTACTCTGGAAAAGCCAAATGTTCAAAGCCTTCTTACCACCCTTCATCGAGTGGCAAGGAAATTATTGGAAGTTCCTCTGGGGTATACACTGAAGTTAGCAATATTAGAAAATCCTCTACAAATATTCTCAGAAAGCTATCATCTCAGCTGGAAATAGATTCATCTGAAACTAGTAGTGTTCAGGAAGAGCCAGAAGTGTCAGAGCTCTTATCTCCTCTAGGAAAGATTCAAGGAGGGTTGCAGTCCGAATCTGAAGATTCTGATTCTGGCGAAGTTACTGTGATGGAAGTGGGAAGCTCCAGCATAGCATCAAACACAAAACGAGGGAGAAGCTTTATTCAGAAATCTGGGCTGGGCAACCAGGATACTCTGGCTAGTCCATCTGTTACTTTGGCATCTCGAAGTGCTTTCCAGGCAACTCAAGGTAACACAAGCAAGTACAGTTTGAGAAATTTAAGATGTGACTCTATTTCTGTTGTTGCCCCTGCCGGTTGTTCATCATCAGATTCAAGCTTCAGCAGAAGGAAAATTTCAGTAAAAAAGAGAGATTCTGAAGGAGAGAGTAGTTCCTCCACCTGGGGAAAGAAGTTGAGTGGGTCATCTCCGGAGGGACTGAACAATAGTTCTAGCCTCAGTGTTTCTATTTCTGATTCAAGGCGAGCCAGAAATTGGTCTTCTAATAGGGATTGTGGTATTGCTTCTTCAGTTAGGACTCAGAGATCAAACAGTAGTTATGGTAGAGGGAGACTCCCTAACCAAGCAAATGGAAATAGTTTAACTTTGAATGAGTCACCCATAGTCATCCCACAGGCACCTCAATCTGATATTCGTACTGATATGAATGCTCCTGTTCCCATAGGAACTGCCTCAACTCGTACTAGTTCTTACAGTCGATCAGGTAGTATAGATGAGAGTTTACGAAGTTTCATGCCTTCCAGTCCTTCAGAAGTTAGTGGTTACCACTCTTCAGTGAACCGGGGTAGCTTCCAGCACTACAATATGGATGGCTTTGCAGAGGTATATTAGCAGAGCATTTCAACCTGCATTGCTTATTCATGGATTTATAAATTTGTCTTCTCTCCCACCCCCCTCCCCCTGTGTGGAACTCAGGGAAGGGTCTGCATGAGCTTGCAAAAATGGAATATCTTTACCCATTTATATCTTGAACCATCTGGTGTTGCAGAGTTCTTTATAGGGAGAGGCATATTGAAATATTAGTAGTCTGTTTGTAGTATCATGAGATTATTGAAGCTTCATCTGTTTCCTTGGTGTTTACGCAGGTATTATTAGAACTTGAGAGAATTGAGCAAGATGAAGAGTTGGCATACGAGGTAATTAGTTTTGAAGTGCCTAAGTTTACCAATTATTCTCTGTTGTTGATTACATTTCTGTCTTGCAGCAATTACTTGTTCTAGAGACCAGCTTGCTCCTTAATGGCCTGGACTTTTATGATCAGCATAGAGATATGAGATTGGATATAGATGATATGTCATATGAGGTTTCTCTTTGTTTCACTATGTTGGTTCAAGTCTGCATTTGTTTTTTCTCCATGCATGCTTATTAAGATAAACTAAAGGCGTCAGTTTTTCTTGCTATTCATGACAGGAATTACTAGCTCTAGAAGAAAGGATGGGAACTGTTAGCACTGCGGTACCAGAAGAAGCATTATCAAAATGCCTTAAGAATGGTATCTACAAGGCAACATCTTTGGAGGATGCAAATGTCAGATTTGAGGGTGAAAAAGATGATATCAAATGCAGCATATGCCAGGTCCTTTGCTACTTAACCTTCCATTCTATTAATGAAAACTTTGTGCTATTTATTTTCCTCTACTCATCTCTGGATGTGACTGCAATGGCTTCATGACTGGTTTCACTAACTTAATGGAATTCATTGGGTTTTTTTTTTCCCTTTCGCAGGAAGAGTATGTCATTGGGGATGAAGTAGGGAGGTTGCATTGTGAGCATAGGTATCACATTGCATGCATACAAAAGTGGCTACGGATGAAGAACTGGTGCCCTATTTGTAAAGCATCAGCAGAACTCACCCAGTCTTGTTCGCCTACCTCATATTCGAGTTGAATTTGACAAAAAGGAAGCAAGAGACCAAGTTTATCTTCAGCATTTTTTTAATGATCATATCAAATCTACCCCTTTCATGTCAAGTTGTCAACCCACTTACAAACCAGGGGCTCTTGGCTTTGCACCAGAACTCATTCTCCCATATAAGAAATGTGAATATGAAAACACGCTTGTTGGTACTGTTGTTTGCCGCAAATATTAGTTAGGTGCATGATGAACTTGTTTTCTTACATTTGCTGGTAATTTGAAGGTTGGATAAACAGTGATACGGGCTTTTATGTGATCAGTAAACTAACAGCTATAGCCACCAACTTTCATGGGGTTATTACATTTACATTTTAGAATAAGGGTTTATCTTAACAATGCATGAATTTCAGTCTCTAATCTGTGTAAGGCTTCGAAGGGGTACAACTGCAGTACAGACTAAAGGAGGTTTTATTGCTTAGTCGTCCTCTTTCCTTCAATACAAGGTTGTATGTTTTTAAACGAGGGTGAGTTCCGTGTATGTTTCAGAGGTTGTCATCAGCTAAACCAATTCAGGAAACTTGTTATGTTTTGAGGTTTTGAGGATGCCAATCAATGACCTCAAGAGTTGCAGTTAGTCACAGTTATAGATCGATGTGCAAAGGGCTTTCATCAGACCGAGAATTTATGGCCAGGGGAGAACAAGGATAATAACATGATTCCAGAAATAATGGTTTTAAAGATTTCTTGAGTTCATTATGCCATTGCTCTATGTTTCCCATACATACAACACTATAAATTACATTAATCTTCACAAGCATTGCATGTACCCATCCACCTTCAAAGCCGTGGAGCATTGGTATTTCATATTGTCCGATATAACTCCTTAATGTACATCAACAACCATTAGCAAGGGCAAATTACAATTTTCAAATTGTCCCAACTGATAAAAACCAAACCCATAATCGAAAAAAATCACCCAAACCAAATCCGACTAATGCTTCCCCCCTAATGCAGCATGCGAAGTACAATGGAGACAAATACATATCCAATCAACAAAAAAAGAACAGTAGCTTGAGTGAGAACTATAGATAACTATAAAATCCTTTGAATGACAATTAATTACAATTAGCAAAATCATAAGCTCCACAAGAACATAAACTCAAAGCCTCGCAAATAGATTTTTCAGCGGTCATCAAGCAGAAAATCTTAATATATACCAATGGACAATTTAATGGATGTTGGATTTGTTATTAATATTGAAACTCAATCAATTCTCAGATTTTAAATTACATACAGAGCAATGCTGCAGCTCTTTCATAAGTAATTTTACCTTTCACCAAGCTACAAGGCGTATCCCTGCAAAACTTTCTCAGATTTCCTCCTCAATGGCTGTAAATTACAAGACTCAGATCCGTAAAGACAGCCAACAACAATGCTAATAGTACAACAGAGCAACCAGTTATAAGCACTTCCTTTTCAAGCACCTTAGCTCAGTTGCTCAAAAATAATTTTCTGATCCATCCCAGCTCTGCAGCAGGGTACAGGCATCCCGATACTCAAACCCAAAATTTAATTTTGCAAGGGCCAGAGCTTTATCTGAATGGGAGCAATCTGGTTCATTTCGGTAAAAATGTGAATGAACTGGGAGCTTCAACATTTGTCAAGCACATCGAACCAGAATCAACATATTTTCATAAGAGCTTCATGATAAACAAATTTTCTAGGGCATTCATTCTTCAAACGAATGCATACATATTTTTTCCAGCAGCAACGACCAATCTTCACCCAGCTGCTGGGGATTCAACTCCATTGCCACTTTGAAATCAAGCAAAGAAATTGAGCATCTCTGCCCCTGTTCTTGCAAAACTTCTGTGGGCCCAGAGCTACTTTGCATGTGAAAGTGATTACTTGGCCACAAACCATTAACAACCTTGCCTTGAAGCTGCTGCTTGTGTGCAGATTGCTTTCTCAATTCACGTGTAGACCTTGATCCAACCAGATCAACACATGATCTGATCAATTTCTTCAAGTATACATCCAACATGCTGTTCAACATACTAGCACATTCCAATGAAACCCCTCCAAGGCCCTGCACTGCTGCGATCTGCTCCATTCGTTTCTTCAATGTCTCAGTATCATACAAGCCACCACTGTCATAGTAGCTAATGAAGTCGCCACTGCTTGCCACGGGCAGTGATTTGTGGGCCCCACCAATACTAGCTGAGCAATATGGAATCCCAAGAGGCGCAAGCAAAGGACTTCTAGAGAAATCAATGTGGTTGGATTGCTCCACCTCCTCCCCATCTTCAACAATGGCTCCTTCAGTCTGACCTTTGCTAAGCACCCTTGGCTTTCCCGTGGAACGCGCCAAACCTTCTCTTTCAATTTCAGGCTGCTCGGCAACTGCTCGAGGATGCTGCAATGGTCGCTGATAATCGTATGGTGTCAAATCCCCATTCTCCAAACCCAATTTATTGCCATTGTCTTCAGTTCCCATGGATTGATGTGAGAAACTATCAACCTTTCCATTTGGCCCCAGTGGGCTGGGCCGATCCCTGACTTTTCTATCCGGTGCTCCAGACCTAACCTTTCGCAGGGATGACACCGGCAAAATCCCATTTGACGAAATGGCCATGTTTGGATTCAGGTTGGGAACAAGGGATCCAGTCAGTTCATGTCCATCATCTCTACCAGGATAACTTTTCACATTTTGTATCAAAGATTTAGCGGGACCTGCTTCATGAACTGGTGGTGGAGTCTTAGCCTGACAAACATTTTTCAATATTGACCGTATCAACTGATTATGCAGTGGCAGATTCTCCCTTCCAAGAATGCGGTAACATGACTTATCAAACTCACTTTTACTGAGTTTCTGACTTAAAAACCTACTCAAATTATAAAAATACCTCTTTGACCTCTCAGCCCCAATCTTCTTCACTATCTGAGCTTTTAATTCGCCTAAATTGATTCTGGAGCCCTGCTGAGGTTGCATTGTTCAATAAGCAGATTCCTACACCATTCACAAAACTAAAAAACCACCAAAACCTGTTTGCACCCCCCAATTTACAGTTTTCTCCGACACCAAGTAACTCCAAATCCACCAATTTGCATACTATACAATGCAAATCAAACTCTTAACCTCTGCATATTGAGAGTAAAAGAACAATGATGAAATCCCAGGGAGAGAAAAAAAGGGGAAAAAAAGCTTAGAATCACCAGGGTAGATAAAGAGTTATTCCAGTTTTAACACATCCCTAATACCCAAAGAGGAACAACACAATGCAAACCCAAATCTCATCTTGGTAGAATCAAAACCCTAGGGGAGGATCATACTACACTTAAGCAATAAACGGAAACCCCAAAAAAGAAAGCCGAATTGAATAAACGCAAAGCACAAATCAAAACCCTAGAGTTGGAACAGCGCGAACCGCAAATTTTAAAAATAAAAAACAGAGTGAAGCAATTGAACCCACAAAGGTAATACTTTTACAGGCAATTGAAAAAGGAAACAGGTTGGGGATTGACGAATTGAAGTTTGAGGGAAAGAGATCAGTGGAGTTGGTAAGATAAGAGTTGAGGAAGAGAGCAAGAATTGCAAAGAAAATAAGCAAAGAGAAAGCTTAAAAAAAAGAAGGCTGACCTTAGCTTCAGCAATTGCAGAGAAATCCAACGCCACAGCAGTTGTTGGTTGGTGTCGGGGTTAGGGGTTGGATTGTTCGAAGCCCCCTATCGATTCTTTTTGGCTCCCTCTATCGATTTTCTTTTTCTTTTATTTCCTTTCCCTTATTTCTTTTTTAAAAATACTAATATATAAAATAATAATCTGTATATGTGTTGTGTTATTTAGAGTGCATTTTCCATTTTCCCGAGTTTTTTCTTTCTTTTTCTTTTTCTCCCTTCCTCTTCTTCTTCTTTTGCTTATGTTTATTATATTTTCAGCTCGGCTTTGTTTTCTTTTAGCTCCATCTCTCGCTCGCTCGCTCGCTCGCTCGCTGCTACTATTGTAGTTTCCCTTTTATTTTATTTTATTTTTATACCTCTTAATAATAATATTTTCTTTTTTACTAAAGTTGTAAATCAATGAATAATTCATAAATAATTTAATATTTTCCATTTGTATTTATTTACCAAGTTAAATAAAAATAAATAATAAAATCTTGAGGTTGTTTATACATTTATGTTCGTTAATAAACTCGTTTATTCTTATTTAAAGTTGGTTAAAATTACTTCAAGTTTATTACCCTTTGTACATTTTTAATTCAATCATTACTTTTATTTCAATGAATTTATATATTTTTTAAAATTAAGCTTAATTATTAACAATATTAAAATTATTCTATTAAATTTAGTTTAATTATAACATTATTTTTTACATGGCTATCAATCGAATATTTTTTTTAAACGTTATACCAATAAATTAAAAAAAAAGAGTGTTAACAATTGGTCATAAATTTTGAAATTAAAAAGTAAATGAATTGATTTCTTAAAAATAAAAATAAAGAAATTAAATTTCAAATACACAAAGAATACACCAACTTAGAACATATTTAATATTTAAAACTAAATCTTATAAAACTCATTTATTATTCTGTTATGTATATTTCATAAGATTACTATTACTTTATGTATATTTCATAAGATTACTATTACTTGTGTGTTATTTTATTTATTTATAATATAAGTATTAATGTTTTTTATTATGATATAATTAAAAAAATGATAAATTTATTTTTTATTCATAATAAGATTTAATTTTCCTAAAAATGTTTAATTATATATATTTACGAATATGATCGGAAAATTATTAATTTAATATTCACAAATAAACTCGTTTAATTAAATTATTGAACATGAACATACTTAATTTTAAACAAATGAACATAAATACATGAACATGAATAATAACTCACTGGTTCAAACTCAACTTATTTGCAGCCTTACTCTGTGTTATTGTGCTTCTAAGACCTAGAAGAAACAGTCAGAACCTTTAAAATATAAGCTTCATATCAGGCTTCAAAAGAAGCTCTTGCATGGTCTTGTAGATATTTAGTTTTGACTAATGATATGTTATTTATTCTTAAAGATAAATAAGAACGTGCTTAATGAAATTGTACTTCTAAATATAATAATAAAGTTAACTTGAAATGAATAGTATTGTTGTTACACTTCATATCTCGAAACAATTATTTTTTAGAATAGTTATTGTTAAGAATAATTGTTGTATGATAATAGCAACATTCAAAATAATTATGTTCAGTACTTATTTCTTCATTTATTAATGATGGCATTCGTTAGGTAGATAATAGCTTGGTATGATGTAATTTGTTTTATTTATTCATTCACAATAGAAAAAGAATGTAAATTACTCAATTGGCCACTCAATTTTTAAAAGTATTTTTATTTTACTCACCAATTTTTTTTTATTTTTTGCAATTTCATCACCCAACTTTTAGAATGCTTTTATTTTAGTCACCAAAAATGTTAAATATTTAACGACGGTTGACTGTATATGTCACATTATGTTTATACTTTCATTTTCGTACTCAATTTTTAAGTCACTTTCATTTTGATTACTAAATAAAAAATAAAAAAAAGTATTGATTCAGAAAAATAACATTAAGGATTAATGTGTAAATATTGCAGAAATTAAAATAATGCGTTAAAATTTTTGTCATATTGTGCTTGTTCACCTCATTGTCGAAAGTTTAATTTTTTCCAATATTGAAAATTTAAATTTCAAAGCATCTAAATCAATTAAATAAATTGTTAAAAAATTTTATTTATTGATAGTGTCAGTTGAATTATTACTATAATATTGAAATTAATTTAATCTCCTTTTAAAAATTAAAATTTTATTTTATGTTTTCAAATTAAAATCAAATCAAATTAATCATATTTAATAATTGTCTACGAAACATAAAATTCTTCTGATTATATAATCTTGAATCATTCATGAAGGTTTTTTATTTGCTTTTAGCTTAGCATGAAATATTCAAGATCATATAATAAAAAAAAATTAAAGGCAATTATTAAATATAAATTATTTGAGTTTAATTTAAAAACATAAAATAAAATCTCAAAATTTAGAAAGAGATTAAATTAATTAATTAAATAAAAATTTAATATTAGAATAATAAATTAGTTAATAATAGATAAAAAATGAATATAAATAATAAATTGACTTGTATAATCAGTCTCCATTTAAGATTTAAATAATCGAGTGATTAAAACGAAAATGTGTATCAGGATGATGAAGAGGGTAGTTTATAAAAAAAATCGCTTTAGGGGTGACTCAATTATAAGCGGGAGAAAGGCCCAGAGTGCTTCTTTTAGGCAGTATTGCAAATTGCAATGCTCTGTATAGAAGTGGAACAGAAAAGGCCCAATAGCTCAAACATTTGAGCCCGTAGAATATAAAATATATTATAACTATTAACGGAAGAAAATCACTCACACAACAAATACACTATTCTCCATCAAGCCTTTCCTTTTCCTCCCGCCTCCCCCGATGTTTTAGCTTGTTAGGGTTTTGTTTCATTTTTCAAAGAAAACAGGAAAGCAAAGCATTCAGTGTTCGAATCCGTCTTTCTTGCACCGAACTGTTACAGATTTATTGGCAAGGTTTAACGAAGTTTCGAATTTTATGTTCTATAATGTGTCCAACCTAGAATGATTTATACAAGCTCAGCTTATTATATCCGACGTTTTTTTTTTTTTTATCAAGTTGTTTGCTAAAATGCAAGCCTGAAATGAAATCTTTGAAATTATGCAGGAGCAACCTAAAAGCTTATCACAAGCGATGGGAGAAGTGGTAATTATTCATTTCCGCAGTTTATTTTCCTCTCTTCGTTTATTAGTATATTTCAGTTGCGTATTATAGTTATAAATTCTTAATTTGCGGCATTATCTCACTGTCTAATTGGTATAGAATTTCATGCAAGAGGAAGATATTCGACTGGAGACTACGCGAGCAAGATGTAACTAGCATCTCTTTCCTTTTTTCCTCTAAAGAATTCTGCATGTACATATAAGATTTCTGTTTCTGAAGGAATTGAATTTTGTTTTGCCTTTTTTTTTTTTCAGTTGCAAATGTTGTCAAAAGGCATGCCCAACTTACAGAGCGTCTCTCCAGGTATAAATATAATAATCTCTATCCTAATCCTTAAGGCATTTTTTTTTATACTTGTACGTGTAAGTTACCTGAAAATGATGGCTGTAATGGCTTATATCTACTTGCATAGGATAGCTGATTTCTTGTTTAGAGTAGAAAGCTGATGAACGTGCTCTTGTTCTTTTTCTTTGAGGATTAATGCTCTAGGTGTTGGTGATTTGGCAGGGATTCTGATAAGATGATATTTGAGCGTCTACAAAAAGAGTTTGAAGCTGCAAGAGCTTCTCAAAGTCAAGGTAAATATTTGTGCATTTTCAGCATTGAGTAGTTTTTTTTTGCAACTGCGTTTTGTAGCAATATTATCAGCTTTATAATGCTTTATCTATATGTTTAAAATCTCTTTTGGTGCAACGCTTTATCTAATATAAAGCAAAAGTTACATGATTCAAGCATTTTTAACTCTGACAAGAAATTGCCGTTTCTTTTTTGTTCCCTTTTGATCATCAGAGATTAACTTAGATGGCGAACAGTGGAATGATGGGTTATTGGCTACTATAAGAGAGCAGGTATGTCTTTTTTTTCCTGAATGCTTTGAAGTAATTTTTTTAGGTTCTACTTTACTGTTAAAGTTGGAATTTGATGAATGTGGCAGTTGTCTGATGTTGAACAATTCTTCCTGCTTGAATTCGCCATTCTGTTAATGATAGTTTCTCTACTCTCTTTTTGATAAAAGTTGTCTAGAATTAGATGCTAATTTATCTGGGTTTATTATCAGGTTCATATGGAGGCTGACAGAAAGGCAACATCTGGGGATGCAAACGACATGCCGACGTCTCATTTCCAAGAAAAGGTTACCTACAGAGTCGGAAATAAGGTAATAAAATGTCTAAAATACATTTTGGAATGTTCATTATCTACAATTTTACGGGGAAGATGGGGCAGCTTTCTAACAGTTTCTTGGACATGGTTTAAAATTTGAGGGAAGTGCTTTTAATATTCATAACATTGTAAGATTTAGGAGTTAGAAAAAAGAAAAGAATTTCTTTTGTTATAGTTAGGCAAGTCTGCTTCAGAAAGAGTATATGTAACTAGCAATGAGTTTTGTTTTTAAATGATCAATATTGCAGCAACTGTTTATGTATGTGCTTTGTTATTGTTGTATCTATGAAATCATTTTGGGAGCTCAAACTTGTAAGTGAACAGGTGATTTGTTGTTTGGAAGGGACAAGAATTGGCATATTATATGAAACGTCCTTTGCAGGTACTACTGAAGAAGTTTTTATTATTTGATTGCATGTAAAAAGTTATTACTTCATGCTAAGGCATATTGTTGATGGTGTATTTTACTATTTTGATTTAAAGATGTTTATGTAATGGCAGGGGAACCTTGTGAGCTGTATCATTGTGTGCTTGAGAGCAAGTCATTTCTTGAAAAGATGACCGTCCTTGAACATACAATTCCTTTCTTTCTGCCAATACGAGAAGTAGAAAATGATCTTCTTTCTTCTAATGCCATGGTAAGTTGGTTGCATATCTGGTTTTTACTTGATAAGATAATGATATTAGATCAGTTCTTAGTTAATATTTTTCTTTATCTATCTACTTTCAGAGATTTATAGATCATATTGGAGAATTATTGCAGGCTTATGTGGACAGACGGGAACAGGTAATATTAATGCTGTCATGTTTCTTATATGAAATATTACTTTTTTATCTTCCCAAATCAGTAGTTCTCGTGTTAGACAATGTTTTGTTTCTTGAAGCACTTGTTTGCTCCTCCATTGCAGGTTCGGCTTGTTAAGGAGTTGTATGGAAATCAAATAGGAGAGCTGTATCATAGTCTTCCGTACCACATGATTGAATTTGTACTGGAAGATTCTGATTGGTTGGTCCACTTTGCATTTTCTGGAGATATCTATACTTTCTGCATATTTTCATAGTGATATGTTGGTTTTTGAACACTATTTTAAGTTTGTGGTTTCCTGTAGATAGATGATGCTTCAGTCTTAATTTTCAACTATTATGTTTGTATTTAATGCAGCAAGGTGACAGTAAGCCTTAGATATCCAGACCTTGTTTCTGTACTTCCAACACGAGTAAAAGTTCTCGCATGGCCGATGCATCAATATAAGAAGAGCCATACGAGCTCAGCTGGAGCAATGGGTTCCCAACCTATTCCCGCTCGTTTGTCTTATGCAGAGGATGCCTTGAGAACCATGAGCTTACCAGAAGGTATCACTTTTGATTTTTTTTTCCTGCTTTGTGATGAGTGGATAACTAATGTGATTTCATTTTCTTTGAGTTTTTCCACTCACACCTGGTTTGCTTGCTTGGTTGTATCATCAGCATATGCGGAGATTGTGTTGAATTTACAACAAGCCCTGCAGCAAATGTTTCAAGGGGGAAGCCCTAGTTAGCACGTCACTTCAGTTCATTTCCTTTTCAGTATTGTGTGTACAAAAGTTGTATGGTTTGTATAGGATGATGACATATACTTGTGAATCATTGGCTACTATTGGTTTTCCATAATTCAGTTAGTAGTATTGAGGAATAACATTCCCCGACTTTTTAAACATTAAGGCATTGTGCTTCTTTTCGACTTTCTATATTGCCCACGATTTTGCTTTTGCAATTTGTTCAATGAAAATCTCTTCTCGAAACAGAAAGGAAAATAAAAATGAAGAAAAGTGTGGACTTGGGAGGAAGAAGCGGGTAAGCAGGCGGCTATTATGAAAGCTGGTGTTGTTATTATGCTGTTAAAAAAAGAAAAAAAGAGGAATTCCCTCAGTTGCATAAAGAAAAGAGAGAATAACAACGGAACATAATAATGGTTCCAACATTTAGGAAAAAGGAAAATGACCCTAAATCCTGACTATCTACTACTACCGCTCCTATATTAATTAAAATAATATTATCTTCGATCTCCTTTGCTCCTCATAATAATAAATAAATACTATAAACTTTTAAACTGTATAGTGCTGCTGAATCGTATCGATATCAAGTCCCTTCAGCTTAACAACTGATTCAACATGCCCCTTCAGTGTATTCAGCTCCCTCAGCCTACACATATGCCATTAAATAAATATCATTTCCTACTCATGAAAAGGAAAAGAAATGCGGTAATGATGAAGAAAATTGCATTTCATTATATTATTTATGCATGCGATCACTCACCTTGCAACCTCAGCCCTGCGCTTCGCCTGCTCTGCAATCTCTGAAAGTTCTCTGTAACTACTCTTTTCATTGAAAAGATTTGAGGTTTCAGGTGGTTGAAGGCCATGCAGAGTTCTCTGCGCCGCTGCCCATTGTGCTTCTCTTTCCTCTTTCCCATAATCTTTCTTTGTAGTGAAGGCAGTCTGTTATTGGAACAACAAAAAAGGCAGAAGAAATTCATGACCAAAACAATAGAAAGGACTAAAAGAAAAAGGTGTTTCATATTGGAATTGCAAATACAAAAAAAAAAAAAAAAAAAAAAATGAAAAAAGAAAAGAATCGAATACCTTGTTCTCCAAAAGGTTGTCCCAAGCCTTGCCGCTAAGAACGTATCGGATTGCAAATTTGATAAGATCAAGAGGGATATATGTCACCACACTGTAAAGCCAGATTACACCGGCCCATCCCCAACCCATTCCTTTAATCCTTGCAAAAGCCCAATTTGCATAGACAGCTATCAAAGTGGCAACCTGCCAACAAAATACATGTGATCGCTAAGCTTTCATTTTTCATGTTCTAATAATAGGCAGTCAAGGCACTAGTCCTTTTCTTTTTGGTAATATAGGACTTAATTTAAGAGAGTTTGCTGAATTTGTGAACTTCTTCATTTATTATTACGATGCTGATGCTGATGCTGATAATATTAGTACCGCAATTTCAGCTTTTTATGAAGAAAATAAAAAGATTAGTCAAAATTTCTTACCAGCTGAGCAATAACAAAAGCAGTGAGTAGAAGAAGTCCAGGACGTTCAACATAGGACCAGCTGCGAGACCGTGTAACAAAAATGAGGGCCTGACTCACTATGCTAACTTGAAGGTATAAAGCTGCCATCATTTCTTCAGGACTATCCGCTAGTGATCTAACATTAAACATATTCTGAAATGTAGGAAAAGGGAGCTTAGCAAAACCCAACCCACCAAATTTAGAAAAAAAAGAATGGGACGTAAACATAGCCACAGCTGTTCTTACCGGGAAGAAATCGGTGTCTTTCACTACCCAGAAGAATACCACAGTCATTAGTGCCAAGTAACCTCCAAGCACAATGCCAGTCGAGAAAATCTCCTTCAGTTTCCAGCTGTCTGGCTGTGGAGACGGTTTTACTCTATCCTTGGAAATTGTCATGATTGTACCTATTGATGTGATGATGAATTAAATCAGATTAATAAAGCACAATAAGGCATATAATATTTGATGTAATAGTCAAATAGAAGTATCATCTCACCATCGTTTAGGATGGCAATAATTAAAACCATGAAGGGTGCAAAGTCAAACTTCCATATCAAGGCGATAAACATGAAGCCAAACTGCCAAAATGAAAATATGATTAAAATTTAATAATCCGTTTGTAAAACTATATAGAATTATTGGTGCCCAAGTCTCGAAATCTCTTTATATACTTACCACAATACGAATGGTGATTGAAACTGCATAGATCTATAAAGTTGAAAAGAAGGGAGCAAAGATTAGAAACACTTTCACTGTTGGAATGAGGACCTTAAAAATGGAAACAAAAGTAAGCTACGATAGGACTAACCGTGTAGTTTTTCATCCTTTGGAAAATAGCCCTGCTGGTCAGCACTGCACTGATAATGACACTTAGCCCAGGTTCAGTAAGTACAATGTCTGAAGCACTTCGAGCGGCATCTGTAGCATCGGCAACAGCAATTCCAATGTCTGCCTTCTTTAAAGCGGGGGCATCATTGACACCATCTCCAGTCATGCCACAAATATGTTTCCTCTCCTGTAGCCTCTTTACAATTTCATATTTGTGTTCTGTCATTGACATAAAAAGGAATTGTTAGGGGGAAAAAGGAAAACTTAAAGAGTAGAGGACCCCATAGCAAAGAAAGTTATTACACTGTGAAAAACAACCTAAAAATATCTAAGGTGCTGGGAATGTGCATGATAACTCTTTTTTTTTTGTTCATTTACGAACATATCATATCATCTTAATTATCAGCAAGTTCTTGTTTTTCAGAATATCACATACTTTGGAATACTCTGTACAACTAAAAACGCACCTGGAAATACTCCTGCAAATCCATCAGCCTTCTCGATCAATTCATCTACAGGGAGAGAAGCAATGGAAGCATCCTTGTCTTGGCCCAGCAAGGAAGATGAAGGATACATGTTTGTTCCCATTCCAAGCCTCCTACCAGTTTCTTTGGCAATTGCAAGCTGATCCCCTGAGTGGAATTAGAAATTTTCAATACAAAATTGACACATGAAACTATAGACAATTTACAATATTAAAATAACATTTAAACAACTCTCACCAGTAATCATCTTAACATTCACCCCAAGGTTTAGAGCTCTTCTGATGGTTTCTGCACTATCATGCCTTGGAGGATCAAACAGTGGCAACAAACCAATAAGCTGCCATGGTGCCCCAGGGCCGTCTTTTGATTTCTCAGGTACATCCTGCAATAATAGATATTAAACAATATTATTTTACCCCAATTTACTTTGTCTAATCAACATGAAGCAAGCAAAGTTTAATTTGCTTACCTGTCTTGCAACAGCCAAAGATCGAAGTCCACGTTCAGCGAACTTATCAATAACTGCATGGACCTTTTTCTTGACATCTTCTTTGCAATTGCAAAGAGTTATGATCTAATTCAGAAATTTTTAAAAAAAAAAAAAAAGCATTTATATTAGAAGTTACTTTCAAAATTGATTTAAGCATGAGGAGAGTAATATTACCTGCTCTGGTGCTCCTTTGCTAGCACGATGCCAGTTTCCAGCAGCATCAATGTAGGTTAGAGCTGTTCTCTTGTCTACAGGGTTGAATGGTAAGAAGTGAATCTCTCGAATACCAGCTCGTGCCTGCCCAATCACAATCAGCGTCCAAAATGACTAATGAATTCTTGGACCCAATACTAAACTATAACAGAAGAAAGACCTGGAAGAAAAAAATACCTCCTTTGGATCTGCAAGCATTCCCACAATGGCAGCATCGATAGCATCCTGATTTTCAGTCCTTGAAGCCCTTGCTGCATAAAGGATAACATGCTCTTTTTCGACTCCCTTTGCAAACACTTCAATTAGGTTTCTATCGACAGTAAGTTTGTTTAAAGTCAGAGTCCCAGTCTTATCACTGCATAGAACATCCATGCCTGCCATTTCCTCAATGGCTGTCATTCTCTTTGTGATAGCTCCTTGTTGGGAAAGCCTATGGGAACCAATAGCCATAGTGACAGATAACACAGTTGGCATAGCAATTGGGATTCCACCGATCAAGAGAACTAGTAAATTGTCAATTCCATCCCTATACTTGCGGTGCTGTATTGGGTACATGACTATTATCTCAATGATTATTCCAACAGCAATGGAGCATATGCAGAAATTACCAATGGCAGTAAGCACTTTCTGGAAATGCCCTACTTGATTAGTGCTGTCCACTAGGTGGGCAGCTTTACCAAAGAAGGTGTGAACCCCAGTAGCAATAACGACTGCTTCTATTTCACCTTGTTTACACGTTGAGCCAGAAAACACTTCATCTGATGGATTCTTTGTGACAGGAAGAGACTCTCCAGTGAGAGCAGATTGATCTATCTTCAAAGGATCACCCTCAAGAAGACGAGCATCGGCAGGAACTATGTCTCCCAATTTGATAGTGATGATGTCCCCTGGAACCAGAATTGCTGCATCTTGCTCACTCCATCGACCATCTCTAAGAACCTACGTTACGGTATAACAACGACACTCTGAAGTCAATGATTAAAATAGAAAAAAGACTATATATACTGTTGAGTTGCTGAATATTTCATTTTCACCTTAGTTTTTGGAGCAAGATTAGCCATGAGAGCAGCTGCAGCGTTACCAGCATTATTTTCTTCTATAAAACTTATGGTGGAGTTGATCAGCAGCAAGGCAATGATGCCAACGAAGTCTTGCCAGTCAGGAGGCCTTCCATCACCATTTGCCAAGGCAATTGCCATTAGAGCAGCAGCTTCCATGACCCATGACAAAGGGTTCCACATAAAACCCAAAAACTTGAGAAATTTGCTCTCCTGTTTGTAGAGTATCACACCATATCATACAACAATATACAAGCTGAAATTTTACAAACTCATACGTAAGAGGTCAGTGGTTTATGGTATGGACCTTTTTCTCTTCTAGTTTGTTTGGTCCAAAAACTTGAAGGCGATTGGCGCCTTCCTCGGAAGTCAATCCTCCTCTCGTACATTTCAGCTGCTCGAAAACTTCCTCAATGGGAATCCGTTCCTGAAAGCAATTATTACTATTTTAGCCAACTTAGACGGAAGAAGATGAAATTGTTACCAGAGAGCGAATAAGGATGTGACCAGAGCACGCGGTGAAATATGAATATGACGATAAATATGATACAGTTAAGTAAACAGAGCCTGTCGCTTATAATTTGTTTGGTATGCACGAAAAGCTCGGAAAATCATTGTTTGGATGAATCGTCCATGGTTTTTTTTTAAAATAACTATCGAAATTCAATTCCAAAAACGGAAACCACTACAAAAGCAAATGATTCTTAATATATATAAACAAACACAAAGCAATACGTATAGACTTGCATGCATCAAATTAATATTGATTGATGTAATTAAACGATGAGAGAGAGAACATACCAGATCGACGGACTCGTTTTTTATCTCCTCAAGGCTGATGCCTTTGTCGTTACCCATCTTCCAAGCTTAGTTGGAGAGAAGGCAAAGAAGGAACAAAGCTTTTAGAGTTGTATAAAGTTAAGCAAATACAAAACGAAAGGCCTAAGCGCTTAAATACTCATTTTCAAACCAAAAGGATAAAAAAAGAAAAAGAAAAAGAAGCACTAATAAAAAAAAGTCCAGTAAGAAGAAATGGTTTTCCTTAAGAACGTAAATGAATGGCAGTGTAGTCTGTTTCTGCGTTTATATGCGTTTTATATACGTGAAATGGCGGAGGAGCCTTAGTCGCTGCCCTCGATTTATAGTAACAAAACAAGGAGCGGAGCAGAACGACATTGTGTGAATGGGACCCGCTTGGTCTGGTTCTTCTTGACCCACTACGTCTACGCGCTACGTCTTTCGGTTGACTTCACACTACCTGTGTAATTACTATTAGTAGGGTTATTATCCTAAGCACAGGTGTGATAATGAAGATTTTTTAATGTTAACACTAATCATATAAATATATATCTTGAATCAGTAAAATTGAAACACAGTTAAGTATAAAGACGTTGGAACAAGTATAATTAAATTATTACAATATAAATAGGTTAAAAATTATTTCATATTTGTATTTAAAATTTTAATTATTTAAAAAAATCTAAGAATTTATATTAAATTAATTTTGAGATTTTAAATATAAAATTACTAATGGGATAAGAATTTCAAATTTAAATTTTTATAATGGATTGAAGTGGTAAATTTTTAATTAAAAACAATTTTTTTAATAAAAAAATGAAATTCTAATATTTTATATTTTTTAAAACTAAATTTACATCAACTAAATTTAATTAAACATTTCATCAATGATATAAAATATAATTATATTGTTGGTCACATTTATTAATTTTAGTAGCACATAAATAATTGAAAGAACCTCAATTTGTGGTTTATGGTTTATTGGTAGAATATTTATTTGTTTCAAAAATAATTTATGTTCAAATTATTTTTATATAAAAATTAAATGATTGATTGAAATTATGATGTAATATATCCAAATAATTATTCAACTAAACTCTTTTGTCATGAATTTATCTTTATTTATTTGTTAGGTTCTGTTTTCAAATATTTTTCATAAATGATTCCTTTTAAATAATGCATTTTAGCTTGTTTTATTTATTTTTTAATATTCATTGCATTATAGTTATTTATCACTTATATTTTTTTTTTTTGATATAATGTCTAGAGCTATCTATAGTCCTTCCTCAACTCTTAAATAAGAGGATAATGCGTTTCAACGCACTCGAACCCATATTCTCTCACACTGACAACAATGTCGATGCTAATTGAATTAAGACTCAATCAACAGATTATTTTCTTTTCGTTATTAGGAAAATAGGGATGGCGATTCAATCAAAATAAAAATATGTTTATTACCTTTTTTGGGGAGAAAACAGATAAAAGAGGTGTGTGCAATTGGTAGAAGGGTAGAAGTAGAGTGAAGTGATGGGTATCCGTGGAACGAAATTAAATGGGATATTTTCCTCATTATCAAAACTTTCATTTTCTCATGATCTATGTAAGTTCTCTCCCGCTTTTAGAAAAAAAAAATTGTAATTTGTGATGACTCACGACTTACTAGTTTCAAATTGATATTTTCTTATTTATTTTATAACATGTCTATAGATTTTTGTTAAGTATTTTTTAGTTGTATATATATAAGAGTTAATATTTGGTATACAAATTGTGTATTTTTTATTTTACAAATAATCTTAAAAAAATCTTAAAAAATTAACATGTGTCTCTCTTTTTAAAATAATTTTTTATATATTTTATTACACTTATCAATCCCTGACTCTACTTAATTTAAAAAATAATATACCAAATATTTTCTCTACATATAAATCATTTAATATTTTAAAATAGTAAATATAAATGTTAATGTATTAAACATGTTCTATTTATTATATTTATTAAATACATTGTATTCAAATAAGTTTTTACTCATGTTGGAATATAATCTCATCAAATCAAAATAAAATTTGGATTGAGAAATTCAAATCAACCATATTATTAATTAAGTTTGTTCTTCATGCAACAAAATTCTCCTTCCTTTAGGCCGAAACATCTGCATTTTTTTAATTGCACATGTTTTCTTTAGGCTCTTAATAACAATGTGTCATCAATATGACCCACACCGACCTAGTATTTTATGCAAGGTGTGTGTGTAAAAAAACCCCAAAAATATCTTACTTGTCAAACCCCAAACGACAATGTTTTCGTTTTCCTTTTGTTCTTTCGTAATGGTTTTGTCTTGGAATTATGAACTAAGAAATACGAATGCTTAGGCTTAGCATGAAAGCAAGTTTCAAGCTTTCAAATAAGATTGCATCATTTCCTTCAATAAGTTTCGACCTAATTATACCCAAAATTGTCATTTTGAAATGGGTTTATATTTAATTTTCAATCTCTCACTATTTAATCAATCCAAATAAATAAATACGACTTCACAAATCACACATCACAATACCATTCTTTGTTTCCTTAACTCTCTAGGTTTTCCTTCTCCACCAAATGCAACTTGCTTTTACTCTTTTTTTATATATAATATATATATAAATCGTGATATTTACTCATTTTTCACGTTACTGATTTACTTTTTTTTTTTAAATGTTAGGAGTGGCGAATAGAGTTAGACCGTGATTTTTCATAATCTTGGGTTGGGCCCCAATTACATTGAAATTTGACCCCAATATTAAGTTAAGGCGAGAGACGCTGGAACTTGGAAGATAACAAAGGGAAGTTCTATTTTCTTATGTACTTCCCTCTTAGAAAAAGGAATAAATAGGAAACAGACAAGTGTTTGGAACATCCAGCGATAATAGCAGCAGATAATGGTGTTCATTTCAATAACTAAATTGTTGCTACATATATATGTATGGTATATATATGTATATTTATAGATCATGGAAATTAAAGCACAAAGGGAAAGGCAGGCAGGCGGGCATATGGAATAGATATCTGCCAGAAGAATAATTGCTGAAAAAATATGTGGCTGCCTGCCTTCACCAGGCCGCACAATTTCCAATTTTATTGGCATCATTTAAAAAGAAAAAGGAAAAAGAAAATTCATGGATACCTCACCCCATTTCGGGTAAAAAGGGTTTGGCTGAGTTGGTTTTTGATGCTCTTTCAATTGAGAAAGAGTTGGAGTAGTGTTTGTGGAGGAAAATAGGACACCTCTCCTGTTGCGTAGGTAATGGAAAACACTGGAAAATCCCTAGTAATGTAATGGTATTGTTTCAAACTGGAAATGATGATAAAAAGAGTAGACAACTAAAAGAGTTTAATCGAGATTTGTGTTGGATTGAGTGATAAGATATTGGGTTTGATTTTATTATTAAAATAATTGTCTCTCACTTCGAATTTAATCAGAATCCAATATAACTACAAATAATGTAAGACTTAAAAAAACATAATAAACACCAGTTTTAACAAAAATTATCTAGATTGGTTGTTCCACCGAATGTTTGTGGTTTCTCAATACAAATTTTGTAGGTAAAAGTATGTATGTAAATTTGGTTGTTGATCCCGTCTTTTTTTTTATTCGGTAGAAGGCTGTACAAAGTGTTAATTAAGATGTTAGGAGGATTGGAGAAGAGTAACTAAAATAATAATAGAAAAAAAGCTATACATGTAATGTAGGTGAAGTGTAATCTAGAAAATGCAGTCGAGGAGCAGAGGCCGTGATAATATTTATATAGATACAGTAGTATGATGAATGGAGATGAGTCACGAGACCTGTCCAAGTTTACATTGTTTTTAATTAATGAAGTTGGTTAAGAGGAGAAGCATGACACAACGTCTTTGAAAAAAAGGGAGAAAAGCCAAAGTGTTTTGAGATCACATGCAGGTGGGCACTGGCAAAATGTTGTCACTCTCACATGTTACCTCCTCTCTTAAATTGCTCTTCATACTATATAACTAGGCATCTTAAGAAAGGGAAAACAAACTGAAATCAAAGAATTTGAGACTAGACTCGTTGTATAAATAAATACATTTTTTGAATAAATAAATCTCTCTCTCTCTCTCTCTGTAGTGGTGGAGAAGTAACTCCATGTGAGATCATCACGAGTACTGGCTCAATGTCAAAGGTAAGAACTAAGAAGCCCCATTTCTCTGTTTTGCGGATAAGAGGCATGGAATGGAATGATGTATGGGTTAATAGAGAGTCCACCAAATCTGACTAAAATATTTAAAAAAAAAAAAAAAAAAAAAGGAAAGGTAGGCAGTGTTGAAAAGCCATTTGTCCGTGAAAACGGGTGTTTGAGATATAGAGGGACTGATGGTGATGACTGATGACTAGTCGCCTCATCTCAATCTGTAAGAGAGGAGTGGAAGGCTTCAGTTTGGCCTCCATACCATAGAATCATAATGATTGTAATATGGGACTAAGAAACCTGTAAAAGAAAAAGAGGTTCACAAGGGTTCGGTTGTGCTTCCTTCCCTATTCCTTTGCATGTGAAAAGCACTACTACTACCCCCACTGCTTGGAGTTGGAGAGAGACGCTACCAGTCCTTTTCTTCAAGGATTTGCTCAGTTATTTGTTCTTAACTGGATGCTGCTGCTACCGCCTTTGATTTCTTTCCCACTGCTAGATGACCTTCATTTTCTCTTGCTTTTATTTTCATGTCATCCCATCCATCCATATATTATATCGTCTATCTACTTTGATTGAGCAAAAGAAAAAAGGGCTACTTAGTCCTTTCTCCATTAACTTTTGTATGGCCTACTACCCCATATATGACCATCCTACAACTGTTCACATCGTATTCGTTTTTAATCAACACGATGATGATATTAGCCTTCCTTTTTCTTCAATTATTATTATCAATACTAATCATGAAATTAAGCAAAAAATTTATTGTGCAATTCATTAGGCCGTCGAACCAAGGATGATGTTAATGGCGTAGGAGGAAATTACGAAAGCTTCCACAAAACCAATTGGATTTGGACTGGGAATTTTAGCTAAACAAATTCGAAATAGAGACAGGAGAAAGATATAACTGCAAACTTGGGTTGGGCCCAACTCAACAATAATTTAGTTATATGTTGTAGACTTCAGTTGTTGATTATACGACACAAAGGCCTAGTTCACCTGAGTCCAATGGACTTTTTTTTTTCCTTTTGGTGTTCTTCATTTCACTGCAAGTATTCTCAACTAGGACCCCTTCTAATTTTGTAAAGCTGCCCCACAGGAATCAAATTAAGGAAATTTTATCACTCCATTCCATAACCAGCTTACATAGGAAAATTGAAATTAACAATTTTAAACTACTATGATTTGATTCCATGCAAATATTTCTTCAACAACACATGCATAAACTAAGAATTATGCAAAAAGCTTAGTTCAAAACAAATTAAGACCCCTTCCCAACAGGATAGGCTTACATCAGTAGTGCAAGGAAGGGTACAAAACTATGCAGCCTGGAATCCAATATATATTTCCTTCTTGTAAAAAACCTGGTCTCTCAAGCTCAAGGTAACCATTTATCTGGCACGATGTTAGAATTAGGTTTCAATCATAGGCTCAGGACCAGACTGATCGTTCTGGGACCTACTCGACTGTCGTACAGAGTTGAAAAGAATGTCTTTGATGACCTAAAAGTATAAAAAGGTTAAAACTAGATGTCATAATCATGTCATGGATAAACTAAGAATATCTAAGTCCTAAGAATCTGGAAAAGCAAAGTCACCTGTGACATTAAACCATGGACTTGCTCCACAGTTATCTTTGCACTATCTCTAGTAATCTTAGCAAGCTGAGATTCTTCCTGCAACTAATAAGTGGGTATCCACATTGCATTTATTGAAAGAAAGATAAATTATCCTGAAAAACAGGCTCGAGCATACAAAATAACAAAAGAAATCATACTGACCTTCTTTCGAGGGGGTCCTAGCGGGCCAATGCGAGAGTGAGCCAATTGGTTCTCTGCTTGCTCCAGCTTTTCAGCTGCAAGATGGAATAATGTGACCAAAATAAACAACCAAGAACTAAGTCACAAATACAATTTCATGTGCAAACAAGAAACTATACTATCTATGCAACAACATTTTTTCCTCCAAACTGAAACAAGAAAAGAAGAGTTACCTAAATCTGAAATTTGTCCTGCAACATAATCTCCATTACCCAAGAGTGGTGAAGAAGAAAGGGTGTTTACCCAGTACTTATTCCATAACAGATCCAGGAGGTGACAATCAAGTGAGGACTTGAAATAAGTGATGTCCAATGCATAATACTGCAGAAAAAATAAACAACAAATTAATAAACAGTGAGAGGACAAGCACTCTCAAGAATTAAGGCTAATTGAATTTCATAATAACCTGTTTACAGTGCACACCAAAGTCTTCAATCTTATTAAGAGGAATTGTCTGATATTCAGAGATAGGGTCATCAGGAGGCTTATATCCTTCAGGGTATGTCCTGAAAGCTCCAATCTCGACTTTTCCAGCGGAAACAGTCCTTGTTGGGTCAATTACAACCGCCAGGAAGGGCTCCTGGAACTGCTGGTTAAGCATTTGGGTTGAAACATCAATACCGGACAGCCAACATCCATACCCGGGATGTGAATGGTACCATCCAACAGCATTTTCCAATCGCCCAGCCTACAAAATAAAACAATAAACATTCTTCTTAAGAGATGATTTTATAGCCAACATTACCATGTTTCCTGACACATGAGATTAACTAACAACACACAGCAATTACGTATACAGTGATACAAAAACATATAACTGCAAGGATATAACTGAAAACCATCTAGTTCAACTCAAATTAAATTAACAGTTATTTTCCTTCCAGAATCTAGACGTTGCAACGACTATGAGTAATTAACTCTTTGCAATGAAGGGAAAGGATACTCATAAAAGCACACGCTTATTTTACTTTGTAGTTCCGCCTCCGGACATAATTATTAACCCTACCGTTTGTCTTGGCTAGGTTTAAATACTTAAGTTGCTGAGACTGAGCTGATTGAGGGTTTCAATAACACCAGATATAAAGCGAAATCAAAAGGAGATTAAAAGAAAAACCTGCTTGTTGGTCTGGGAATAATCGACCATATACTCATAGGCATCCGCCTGAGCGTTAACCCTAGTCTCAGTGCCTTCAACAGGCAAAGCAAAGGCGTCCATGACAATGATAGCATCGCCGTCAGTCTTGCCTTGCATCAGCCCCATCACCTCTATGGTACCACCAGATCGGGCGTGGACAACCATCTTAAGAAGAGCGAGCGCAGAGATCTTAACGCGCTTGAAGTAGTGAGGATCATTGGCCCAAGGCTTCTCTTGCTGGAACTTGGTTTGAGCCGCCTCGTCGTAGTAGAATATAGAATCCGATGAAGGGTCAGGTGTCTCGACGGTAAGTATATTGTTTTCTAATTCCCATGTTTTCTGGGCTATGACAGAATCCATTCTTGTTCTTCAAATTCTCTCTAACTGAAGCACCCCAGGCGTAGGTTTTAATTTTATAGATATCAATTATCAAGCACCGAGAGGAGAAGAGTGGAGAGAGACGGATGGATTAAAAAAACCATCGCCATTCGCCACCCTCCCCTAGGATTGAGGCCCATTACGAAACTGTTCGGCAGTTATTGGGCTTGGCCTTTAATTCTGGCTCCACAATACTGGTTTGGTGGCTCACTGATTATATAATTTCCTTTTAATTATCCTGCTTCATAAATGTAATGAAATAAAAAAAATACCAAGGCATAGAATTTTTGTTTTAATGCATATAAATGTTATAAAAAACTTCAGTATGTTTGTTGATTTTATGGTACATGTATAATTAAACAGATGTTTGCACCCACAGAATTAAGATAGAAGTACTTAAATGCATTGCGCATCTGACACCTAAAACTTCAATATGTATGATAAGTAACACGTTTTTTATGCAAACAAACTATAAAAATCAATTCCTAAACTGAACCTCTGAAACATAAATCTCAGCCATCTTAGACAGCTAAAAGACCGGTTGGTTCGAAACTGCATTTGTCAGTCTTCATACAGCTTACAAGTGTTGTGTGTCATGCCATTATCTTTAGCGTCGGCAAGTTTACACAGGTCATTTTACAGTTAGCTAGCTACATACATACATGATATAGCATCATCTGCCCCGTCCTCTGCCTCTCCTGCTATATCTGCTCACTTTCTTTCCCTGCTGCTGCGGCTTCTTCTCCATACCAGAGTTGCTTTTGCCTGCCAAGCTGCCTTCTGATATTGGCGTATTCTGGTGTTGTGGTGAACCTTCAAACGGCATGCTCCAACTGTGTTGGGAACCAGAGGTGGCAGCATCAGTTTCGTTTACCATTGGCACCTCCATAGACTCCTCACATAATGGCTCACACTTCACCTCTGCCACAACTCTAAATGCATTGTCATGTCCACAACCAACTGCCTTGTCCTCCTTGCTGATAATCGGTGTATGAATTTTCTCTTTATCCACTTCAGAAGACATACTGAAAAGAGGGAAAACTAATTAAACAAAAATTAATCAAAACTATACAAGACTAAACTGTTCAGGTTAAAAGCTAGCAGTAGCTGTATTACTTGGATCCTGAAGGGAACCCGTTGGCACTGCTTATTCCAGCAACTTCATTTAATGTCCAAAAGTTTTTATCTTCTACTTGTGATTCTGCAGATTATGTTTACAAGCAGGCAGTAGGCTCATTAGAAACTAAGCATTAAATAACAGACCATTTCCACCCCTCTCCTTCCTCTAAATGTTTCAAATAAACACCCAAACAATATAAATAGAATCTTTACAGTTGAGACTCCAAGATATTTTATCTTCCGACCACTTTATTATAACCATGCAAACTAATAGATTTTACTTTTAGCGAATGTGATGTGAGCCAAGAAGACTTAAATTGGGTAGTGACACAACTCAGTAAGCATCAAGTGAAAAAACTCAAATAAGTAGTTTCTTACCCTGAAGAGTTCCTTCCTTAGTAGAGCCAAATGGTAGGAACGAGCTGTTGGATTCCTTCAAATGATTGGCATCAGGAGCAACAACATCACTGTGACATAAATAGATTAAAAGTTACAAGAAAAATGACCAGTGACCAGTTCACGGTTTTTTTTTTTTTGGGGGGGGGGGTTAACGGGAATTGTAGACCAACCTATGTAATTCAGTCTTCATATCTACTGTTGATTGAAGTCTCTGTCCCATGTCTAAAGTCACATTTGATCTCAAAAATCTCACTGAGAAACATTTTACGTAGGAAAAGATTTATAAGCGACAACAACTATAAAAAGGAGAGAAAAACTGAATGAAGTGCGGCTGCAATTACCACAATGGAAAATGGAATGTCCTAATCACAAATTCATTAGATATAGAGAATCTGAAGTTCTAAAAAATAAAAATCCTTCTTTTGTTTTGAGCTACTGGGAGATCTTGCAGGAGACCGTAACCCATCAATTTCAACAAATAGGATACCGCATGCTCTGATTATGTCCATGAATCAGTAATCATAAATTCATGAATAACAGAATTGCAGTGGAGGTACCCCATATTTTCCTACTTTTACTCATGACCAAAAGCATGAATGCAAATTACTGGAAAATGACCAAGTCAGGACACCTGCAAACACCTACTAATCAAATCACCGCCCACAATTTTTTCATGAGAAAAAAAAAATAATTTGACGAGATAAGTTATATTTTAGGTGAAAGTTAGAAACTTGTAATGCCTGGATAGAGTACAATTTTGAGTCTACTGATACCTTTTAATCTTTATCTTTCTCTAGTATAATCCTAACCGAAAACTTTTAAATGAACAGGATACGCATTTCTCTGGATGCTAAAAAGTAGCTTCAAGTCCAACCTACATCCTGAATTATTTAATTTCCTTATAACATGCTGGTACACAACTATAGTTACGGTTGTAACTGTCTTTCCTAGAGTTAATAAAATAATGGTCATAATGCAGTATAAGTTGATAAGAGACAATAAATGAAAGACGGGCTGCAAGAGTACCTTTTTTCACCTCAATGCCTTGAATTGCTTGCATAACCTTTGCAAGAAAAAGAATAATAATACCAAACACCATACAACTTGATTAATAAAATGAATCATAAACAAACTACTCCATAAAAACAATGGAAAGATTTTGTTTACAATCTAAGGGCATAAATATCGGCATAACTGTACAATTAAAGATGTTTTGACAAGCTCCATGTGAGCTTCATCTTCCACTATTAACATACCTGGTTTTGTTCACAACCAAAAATAGCTGGTCTTGGTACAGCATCATTATGAAATGCATCTTGTACAAACTGTGAAGCTGAAAGGACAAAGAAGGAGAGGTAATGTCTTTGATTTTCATCACCTAGAAACTGAACAGACTAGCTGAATTTTGAAAATCAGGAAACACTAGCTGATGACAAAAACTGCACCTGGTTTTGCAGCCAAGTCTATAGGTGCATCTACTGGCCTTTTAGAGCTCTGTGACTTATCTTTCTCAGCAGGTCCAAAGTTATTGGAAACTATAGAATCAGGACCATTTTTATGCTCCAATTGAAATGAAGACCAATCAATTTTTGAGGATGATAGAGTCCTCAGCATTTCTTCTGTTGCTTTAGATCTCACTTTTCGTATTTCATCTTGGATGTTCCATGAGCCAGTGGCAGGAGAATCTCTTTTCCGCTGCAATCATGTTAAATATATAAGAAGCAAATTAAATCATAACCAATGGGAAAAATGGAACTGCACATACAATCACTCTTACACCCACAGCACATGTACATTATTCATACAGAAGCATAAGCACATGTACATTATTCAATACCCTCAGGTTAGAGAAACCTGTATTTTTTTTTTTTTTTTTATAGAAGAAGAAGACCATCAGTGGCCTTAGGACCTATTAGTCCACATAAGAATTCCCAGCTTTATCATCTAATAACATCTTCCTAACATTATTCAAAGGTAACTCAAATATGACTAACTCTAAAGTATTTTCAGGACATGTTTTTGCTATACAATCAGCTACCATATTAGCAATTTAAATTCATTTCTGATATGATCACAATTCAGGGAAAAAAACAAAAGAAAAAGAGAAGCTTATCCCCAAAAGCAATTGCAAAAGTAACGCAAAAGGTCAGCTGGAAACTTATATCATGTCCACTATGATCAAATCACACGTTATACACCAAAGAAGCCAGAATAGCCATCAGTCTTCTTACATGTATTTGAATAAGATACATATGTGAATCATGAAATAAATTCATACATAGGAATAAGCATATAACAGCACCTTGGATGAGTACAAAAAATTGCCTCCAATTGAATATGGTGATGGATATCTAAATTCAATATTGTTTTTAGAAGGTGTTGCCCATGGAGGACAAGTTCGTATGTATGACTTGGCCATGCCCACAGGTGATCCCTCTTCACCTTCAACATCCTGCAGCAATAGAACTTACTGAGATAGAAATGGCCATATTTTTGCACTAATGTAATATTCAGACATCAACAACTTTAATTTTTAGTTTCCTTCAAAAGCAGTGGTGTGGTGTTAAAATCAGTACTCCACTAAAGAACTATGCAAAAAGGAAATGACATCACTTTTCATCATTGCCTTCACAGTTAAGTGTGAGTAAATTATGAAACCAAACAACTGGCAGAAGTGCCCATTATAAGAAATTGACATGTTTAAGAAAAATAAATTCTAGAGTTAGGGAGAAAAAGAATAGAACTTTTATGGTCATACAGCTCATATATTCAAACCATCCCAGCATACATGTTAAGTTTTTTTCCTTACAAGATCTCCCAACAATCATTAAGCACAAGAAGCATCTATATGTATATATTGGTAATTTATAACAAATGAAACCAGGTTAATTTGAGATACAGGAACCACAAACATCATGCAGACATATGGACATATATGTATCCAGCAAGGGACGTAAATAACACATGAAAAGACATCAGATTAAAAGTTATGTGAAAACAGAGGTCGAGCCCAGTTTCAATCCACAAAACTGAAAGAGATAGCACAGAACGAAGATGAGAAGGCGAAGGAGAATAAAAAAGAACATTCAGCATAAAACATATGAGGCAAGAAACACATTAAAGCATATCAGCTTAAAAGTTGTACAAAGAGAGAGGTAGAGGAAATTCTTCAAAGCTGAAAGGTGGTGGAAAATAATCAATGAACAAAGGGAAAGAAAAGAACATTCAGCATAAGTTATAGGTTATATGAGACAAATCGGGTTAAGTAATATCACACAGCTTTACTCAAGAAGCTAGCATCATTGGTGAAACAGGCAGTATCATGGTGATAATATAATAAAAGCCCTCATGACTTTTCACTTCCAATTTTTCCTTCTAAGAAAGAATCCACAAGACACAAGCATCATAGGGAAAATGAATTACAAACATGTTTCAATGTAACATAATTCAGAGCAGAGGTCCCGTGATGCATTTCTGACTTCTTCATCTCTAACAACTTTTTTGCCTCCAAAACAGCTGTGCTGCAAAAATCATGAATTTCAACATCTGAAAAACAAGCAACACAATCAGTCAACTATTATTGATGAGAAATTCATCCTTGAAATCTGGTGTCTCTGAAGTTTATGAAAGCTGTACCACTTCCACCTGTTCTCTCGGGCATTTCATTTAGTCTACCAAACCCCAAGCCACTGGTCGATGGGGAATCCATAACTCTTGACTTGATAATATCTGTTAGTTTATCACACTCTTGCCTGGTCAAAATAGCATCCATTCAAATCTTAAAGTCAAACTATGCTTATGGGACATATAAATGTGGGATAACCAGTTAAAACGCATAATCAATTAAAAAATGTCCATGAGAAGTTTGACAAAGAATTAAACCCTGAAAATGTTATAATATACATGCATTACTAGGTGTCAATCACATATTTACGAGCAGAACACCTTATGGAGGAAGAAGAAAAGGTTAAAGCAGACAAAATGCTCAAATAAAAAATTAAGTTCTTACCTTGAGAAAGACTCCCGCATGAGAAGCTGCTCTATTAGACGCTTGGGTTCATTCTTTCCTGCAAAAGACCGGGGCTCTCTCTGATTCCCCGCAAAGGAACAACTAAGGCATCCTCTAAGATAATTATAATCAACACTTGTGTCAAGAATGTCTACATACATGCTACCATGACAAGTAAGTAAAATTAGTAAAATGAAAAATCAAGAAATTAGCATCAAATTTACCAGTATCACCACAAAGTTTTAAGAGAAAAATCAAAGTTCCTTTTGCAGCATGACGCAAAGCATAAAGGGTGGCACGCTTACATCTTCTATTGTATGAACCCCTTGAGATGAGACTTCCTGATCGTCGTTGTCGTGAGTGTCATCTGCACCCAAAAATATTTTTAAATTAAATTAACAAACATAACTGCTAGTAGTGCACTGCTACCTGAGGAAACAAAACTTTTTAATAAGCATAACAGTCTAGCAACATGGATTGTTTACCTCCCCCTATGTTAATCTATTAGCCTCTTTTTCTATTGAAAAGAAATACGCTTAATTATCATTTAAAAGGTTAGGGCCACTGTGAAAAAGGACAAGAAAGATGAAGACAGCCTCAACAATAAAATTACAATACGTAGCATCCTTGGAAACACGTAGCCGTAAAGCAATTGGCTTGCAAAGCAAAGCATTTCGCAGAAGTGAAGCATAGCACAATCAAAATTACTACTAACGTTATCGCCTGCAGACATGCTAGGCTCCGATTTTGTGTGGAGTTGATCAATTAAGAAAAAGGCTACATACTTTGATTATAGAGATGCGAAAAGCTACCCAGATATAATTAAACTGAAAGTAGAAAGGAAATAAGCGGGAAAAGCCGCATTCTGAAAAATATATATATGTAAAAGGTGTAGATGGAACCTGAACAGGAACCGCATTCTGAAGATGAAGAGGAGGAGGACTCAAAGCCGAAAACGGAGGCGAGCATGCGGCTGGCACCATTGACAATGGCTCGAGTGGGAGGAAAAATGTGCCTGGAGATCCAATTAGGGTTATCCAGAGTTGAATTGTGGTCCATTTCGGCACCCGATTGGGAGTCTTGGCATGGGGCAGCTCCAGAAACGGTGGCCATATTGAAGGATGAAACAAAAGCTGGCGTTCGTCAGGCTCAGGTCATGGCGATTTGATTCGATCCATTTCGGGTTGTTCTTTCTTTTCCTTGAGTGATTAATAACCGTTATTTCAAAATTCAGTTGGCCAAAAATTTCAAGCATTATCATATTTTCGGAGAGGGACTGGAAATGAATTGGGTGGTTAAGAATAGAGATTTCAGAATATAAGAGCAGAGTTATGTTTACCTTTATTGCAAGGTTAAGGCTGAAGCCCATCTAACCACTGGAATTAAACCCAATTCGAATGGAAAGAAAAAGTAACAGCACAAGCCCAGCCCAAAAGGTTTTGACTCATAGTCGCAGTATTTTTATTTCTCTCATCTCAGCTCAGCGCATTCGTCATTAGCTGAGCCGCCTCAACCTCACCGTGACCGTCACCGACTTTGCGTGGTAATATATATATTTGGCAACCCTAATACCAGCCCTCTATTTCTCAAACCCTAAACTCCAGTTTTTAAGATAGTTGTTATTGATCGAAATAAAATTAGGAAATGCCGGGTCTAACCTGTAACGCATGTAACAAAGAATTCCTGGACGATGCAGACCAGAAGCTTCATTACAAGTCTGATTGGCATCGCTACAATCTCAAGCGCAAGGTCTTCTTTTTTTTTCTTTTTAATTTGATATGGTATCTATGAAAACCTTTCATGTTGTGAAGTTCCCTCTTTTTGTTATTTGTTTTGTGCGTAAGTGAACAAATATTCCCTTCATCTTAACCACATACATGGTCTTATGTTAGAAGATAGTAGTAAATGACTATGTTAATGCTTGAAAACCTCTCTCCACGAATAATAATTTATGTGATTTTATGTTGTGGTAAAATGAATTAAATCAGGTAGCTGGAGTTCCGGGAGTGACGGAAGCTCTGTTTCTGGCAAGACAATTGGCACTTGCTCAAGAGAAAGAGAAGCAGAATGAGACCCCCATGCTTTACAGTTGTGGTGTCTGTGGAAAGGGCTATCGAAGTTCCAAGGCTTATTCTCAGCATCTCAAGTCACGAGCCCATATCATGCAGGCTTCTCAAGGGACCAATCACCCTCAAGAGGTGAAGGCAATTATCAAGCCACTTCCTCGTCGCACTGTGAACAAACCTCCCCAGCCCAGGGATAGAAATGATGATGAAAGCCAAGATGAGTGGGAGGAAGTTGATCCAGAAGAAGAGTTGGTTGGTCAGGCTGCAAATTCTTTAACCCATTTGAATGTTACTGAGGATGGAGTTGGTGATGAAATGGAAGAAGAAGAAGAAGAGGAGGAGGAGGAGGAGGAGGAGCTAGATCCATGCTGTTGTTTTATGTGCGACCTTGAGCATGATACCATTGAAAGTTGCATGGTTCACATGCATAGGTTACATGGTTTCTTCATACCTGATGTTGAGTATTTGAAGGACCCAGAAGGCTTGCTCACCTACCTTGGCCTTAAGGTACCCAAATTGTATATTTGTTTTTGTTTTTGTTTCGACTGAATGTGTTATATTATCAAAATTTTGATCTGTTCATTGTTGTGTCTCAGGTTAAGAGGGATTTCACGTGTCTGTATTGTAACGAAAGGTGCCATCCTTTCGCTAGCTTGGAAGCTGTTAGGAAACATATGGCAGCCAAAGGTCATTGCAAGGTGCATTATGGTGATGGTGATGAAGAAGAGGAAGCAGAGTTGGAAGAATTCTATGATTATAGCAGCAGGTATGCATCTCATTTTATCATTTTATACATATATATTAAGTTGTCATTGCTTACTATTTTCTTTCGTTTGAAACAGCTACGTGGATGAGAGTGGGAAGCAGTTGGTTGCAGCTGGTGATACAGGCAACTCAGTAGAACTTGTCGGTGGTTCAGAGCTTGTTATAACCAAAAGAAGTGATGAGGGAATATTGAGTAAAACACTGGGTTCCCGAGAATACATGCGCTACTATCGGCAGAAGCCTCGTCCATCACCTGCAAATAACATGGCCATTACAGCTGCCTTGGCCTCAAGGTCTGTTTTCACTCTCGCCAAGTTTTCTAGTCTAGATCATCTGTTATAGAAATTGCAACTACAACCCAACTGAAGTTCTTTGCGTTTCAATAATAATATATAGTAACGGGAGAATTCTGCTTTGGTTTTCAGGTACAGGAGTATGGGCATAGCAACCGTGCAGTCAAGAGAGCAAATAGTGAGAATGAAAGTGATGAAAGCAATGAATAGAGGGGGTGTGGAGGCAATGCGTACAAAAGTTGGCATGAAGAATAATGTCATTCGGAACTTGCCCAAGAATGTTCCGTATTAGTCAGCACATGGGTTATCCTTCTCAGCATTATTATATTGTAAATGTTGAGAACATAGCACTTTATTAATTTTGCTTGTACTGTCCCGAGTAAAATCTAAAATGTTATGTCAGCTGTTTGTAATGAAAATGGAAGTAGATGGAGGACTCGCAATACAAAACAACGAATGCAGTTGGTTGATTTGCTGAGAAGTGATATTAGGTAATTTGTTCGTATTGATGAATGTTCTTGTGATGTTTGCTTTGCTTGCTAGGAGACCAAACATTTCGATATTTAAATGGAAAATGAATGTTAGATGCATAAGCCTGCACCCCAGTGCACAAAATGAATTGCCTTTTTCTCATTTTATAATCACTGTCAGCCTTGAATTAGTACACAACCGTCTCCAGTCTTAGCTTCAAACTATACCAGCTCCTCAACTATTCGGGTCACGACCCCCACAGCAACTGTTCTTCCTAATGTTCTAAGAAACACCCTTCCAAGGGCTTTACATTTCGAGAACATTTCAATGCAAACTGGCTCCTGCAAAACCAACTGAAAGTAGAACCATGTCAAACCCATTTAGCTTTGCAATTATCAGGAAAATTGACTCAAATAAACCAGCAAGTAGCAATAACACGGATCTCCCAACTTACCTCAATAGCTGCACTCTGCTTAGCGACAATACAGCGAGGTGCTTTCTTTGTGACTTTCCCAGTCTTTGAATCGAGCAATGATGATATCCTTGCAACTCTTGCAGCTTCCTTTGCATGGTGTGCATAAAACTCCAACTGATTATTCCATTTAGATTTCAGATTGTTTAGTTAAACCATAACATTTCAGACAAAAAAACTAGACGACAGAATGCAGTGGTAAGCTTGCCTGAGAACCCATTAAAATTGGTGTTGCACCATCCAGAACAAGCACCTTCAACTCCAAATGTTTTGCAAATGCAACTGGAAAATCAGGATGAGATAACACACCACCAGCTATCACATGATTTCCATCTATCCCGTGCAGGTTGATAGCTACATTATCTCCAGCTCTTGCAATTGAACAAGTTTGGGAATCACGCTCTAAGGAACGCACGGTTGCTATATCTGCAGATGGCATGACTAAAACCTACAATCATACACAAAGAATTATGGTTACGGATGGTATACGTGCTATTCTATCAGAACCAGAAATTCATATCATTGGGCACCAAAAAGGAACTATTGGACAGGCAATCTTAATCAATAAAGCACACCAAGATAGGAAAATGGGTTCAAACAACTCAAGCAACTCTTTTATTGGGAGGTAACATATTATCCCCACCAAAACAATAACCTGTATCATCACAAAATGGCATACCTTTGATCCACTTCGAACAGCTCCAGCCTCTAACTTGCCACAGGCAGACATCTGCCCTTGTGAAGATTTTATAACATCACATATAGGCATAAGTAGGGGCTTTGAAAAATCTCTACTAGAAGGCTGGAAGGAATCAATTGCATCTAATAGATAAGGTCCATGATACCTGCATAAAAATTACCAAGTTACTTCTACAATATTTGCACATCAATGGGAATTCTGACACGTTTTTTCACCATGCAGTATCACCATCAGCGATATAAATTTTAATTACATTATTACCATAGGACACTGTAACATAAATATATATCTTATGAAATGACCATCAACATGTTAAATCTTGTAGTTTAAAGTCAAACATGGCATGCCAGTTTGAACCAAAATGAGCGCGCTTATCAGTGAACAAGAAGTTCCATTCAATGAGAAATACAACAGATAATAAAAAGATGGACCATACTTTTAGAGCAGTAGGAACTTAACAAGCTGCTACACTCTTCATAGCACTAGGGGCAGACCATCTCTCCTACATTGTGCGATCAAGATAACAGAATGCTATCACAAATTGGCAATACATGGACAGGAAACAACAAATTCAACTACAACTTGGAGATGATAATCATATTTCTCAGGACATATACATCTAGTGAAAGCAGGGTGGGGCATTGATATATCAGAATTTGGCAGAAGCTTAGCACAATTGAAGATATGTTAAAGACTATTTTTGCTCTTTTTTGTGCTCAACAGAGACTGCGCAATATGTGAACTCCAAAAGCAATCTCAAATACATGCAAGAAGAAACTCACCAGGATAGACGAACATCAGAAGGTGCAACTACTAAATTCTGATTCTCAACAGCACTTAGCGGAATCCATGTGACTGAGGAATCCTTAAAGTCACAAGAGCGGAGAAATGTCCCAAGCTGTGATTTTATCAAATCAAATCGATCCTTAGAGTACTCTACAGCATCCATCTTGTTAACTGCAACTATAATTTGATCAACACCAAAACTTCTGATGAGTTGTGCATGCTCCCTTGTCTGTCCCTTTGTGCCATCCATACCAGCTTCAAATGAACCAATAGAGGCATCTATAACAAGAATTGCAGCATCAGCTTGTGTTGCCCCAGTTATCATATTTGGAACAAAATCTTTGTGCCCTGGGGAGTCAAGGACAACAACATGATATCTTTTTGAATCCAGATAAGTTACAGCCACAGTCATGGTGACCCCCCTTTCCCTTTCTTCCGCACTCTCATCCAACGCCCAAGCATAAGCAAAGGATCCTTTTCCCTAATTGAAAATAAACACATATATAATCAGATTAGGGACTTGAATTCACATCCAGACTCACAGAAAATAGTCAAGAAATTACCTGCAATTTGGACTCCTTTTCATATTTGTGCATTTCTTTTTGGGAAATTCGTCCCAAAAGGTGAAGCAGTCTACCAGAGAGTGTTGATTTTCCAGAATCAACATGCCCAACCTAAGATATGAAGAGTTATATCATTACCATGTTAAAATAAAAAATAATAACACCAAAACTTTAAGATTTTTAGGCCCAAACTTTAAATGTAACTTACAATTGCAAGATTTAGTTGAGTCAGTGAACCTTCTGCTTTTTCAGGGAGCATCCACTTTTCAGGCTTATACTGTGCACGTGAATTTGCTTTTATATCTTTTGAGTTTCCAGATTTAGCAGCCAAAGTCATGTTTTTCAGATTACTAGTGAGATTATGTCCCTCACCTCCATGCGTTGAAGAGCTTCCGTCTTCCACCATATCAGTTCTTTCTTTTGGCATCAGTGATGATGAGCTTTGACCACTAGAACACATATTAATAGAAACACTTCTTCCATCTGAATCTCCAACTCTGCCTTTTGCCATTGAAGCAGAAGATTTATCTGAAGCTTTGAAACCTGATGATGTATTGATTTCTAGATTCTTTGAGAAGATAATCCCATCATGCTTGTCTTTTCCTGTTGAGTCATGTGAGCTATCTGACCTTTTAGCACTTGATAGTACTTTGACTGCCTCATTCTTCCCAACCCCACTAGAGGGAGCTCTGGAAGATTTAAAGTCAAAAATCTTGGCTGCAAATGAATGGCAGCATACAAAACTTTAACTTGGTAAAAAGGAAAAAGCTTTCCACAAAATGCGGTCACTGTCTAGGTCCATTTCAGAGATTTTGAACTTCAATGTACAACCACACTCTTAGAATGCTAAAACTATATACATAACAGAAAATCAGCATCTATTTAGAATACAGACTTGCATTAATGCATATCAAGATGCAGAGAGATATAATTCAAGTGTGGTCCTGATTCATTGCAGCAACAACAGGTATTGACAGCAGTACACAGGTATTAAGTGGCCTGCTGCAACTTAAAAGAATTCATTCTAATTTGAAATCAGCATAGTTAAATGGTTCAGAATAATGCGAAGACACATGAATTGTACTAATTGAAAAACAACAGTCCTTTAGTTCCTTTAATGCCAAGTACAGAAACAATTAGGGAATGATTTCAACATAAACGATTGCAATAGCCACATGATACCTTTTGAATGCTGTTCAGATGAATGCAGACCATTGGAAACCAAGTCATCTGGAGATGGAACATCAAACTTAAAAGGGGCTGTATCATTAAAGCATGTATGGTTAGAATATACAATTGCAAGATGCATCAAGCACTATATTTCAGAAGGAAGCTACCAGCAGAAGAAATAATTATAAGGAATTTTAAATTAAACTAAATGTTTCTACTGTTTGCAACAGCATATTTTCAAATTTAAGTAACACCTTTGATACTTATCCATTTCCAGCTTTAATATGTCCAGACCTATATTAATACGGGAATGGGTAGGAGAACTATAAGCCTTATGAAATTCATGAAATTGTCCTTGGTTATTCCCAAGCATGTGGAAGTTATTGCTCTCTTTCACCACAAAATCATCATTCTGTTGTTGAGAATCTACTTCTTTTTTGGACATCTGACGCGGCCTTGATGCGAAAAGAGACTTGGCCATAATAGATACTCCAGAAACTTTGCATATGCCATGAACTGCATGAAAGGGATCTAATATATAAAAGGTCCCACCAATGTAAAAAGGAGCCTAGGAAACAAAGAACAATATGTACTGGACATCCAAACATTCACAAGTTATCTGTTAAATAACTTTCTAAAGAAAGTGAAAACCTGTGCATCCAGGTTTAACTAGGAAGTGACAAGAGGAACCAGGAGAGTGGAGACAGGAGTGAATGGAAGAGAAAAAAAAAGAACTATGCTATCACATTGAATAAGAACAAAGAGTAGCTCATCCTCCTACACTTGATACAAATAGCAACATCAATAGGTCAATTGCAATTGGGATGCACACCTGTTCTCTTCTCATCATAGGTGCCGTTACTGACTGACGGACTGCGAAGAATGCCACAAATATCACATGATGACATGGTATCATCATTATCGTAAGTACAAACGGAGCAACGCCACACACCATGTTTGATAATGTCTTGCAGAGAAGGTTCTTTCACTGTTTTAAGAAACAAATAGCATTAAGTCTGGAAGCAGAAAGAAAAATGTATAATTTCCGTTAGCCATTTTTCTCAGTATCAAATTATCCACATCTTATTGAAACATAGAGCTAACTAATAAAATTAGCAAGGTCACCTAAATGGTATTTCATCATAAAGCTAAGATGTAATAAGGAAAAAGAAAAAAGAGGGGAAAAAGTTCACTCACCATTTTCTTCTACATCATATCCATAGTCGTAATCATAATCATCATCATAACCATCATCATAATCAATTCCATAATTAACTTTTCGAGGCATTGTTCTAGCACCCAAGAAGCAAACAGCTGTTTCAATCAAATATGGAACAAGTTCACGAAGAGAACTTAAAGTCTAATAAGCTAAGCAAAGAGTCACGTATGCAAAATAATAGGAGGAATGCATGGGGAAATGAAATCAACCTCTAATTGATACTAAGGTCAATACTTACAAGATAGAGGGGCAACCTTCCTTGACCTAAAAATAAAAAAGTTGATAACTGGAAAAAGCCATAGTAGAATGAATTTAATTCTTCAACGTATTTGATTGTCCCTCCCACATCAATGAAAAGGCTGAAGCCGCACTGCACAACAACCCAAAATCCAATCTAGTTCACCGAGTAACCAAAATTAAAACCCAACTCCGCTAAGCAGAGAATCGAATATCTAACTTAGTTTAGGAGTGAGATTAAAATGTTTTAAAGTGAAAATTAAACATAAAAAAGCTCAACAGTTTTTCCCGTGTCATAGTTTAGTTTGTGCAATTTTTGTCAGCAACGAAACAAAAAGTAGGTAGGCAAAAAAAATTGGGATTTCTTTTTCTTTTTGAAAATTGCCTCTGCATTTATTTTGATTGGGAAGAATCACAATGGATAATAAATTTCATGGAATTTGACCACCCCAAACATCATGCCGAGTACTTACTATTTAGTAAAAATAAGAAATTGAAATTGGAGAGCCACTTTCAATTATCCTGAAGAAAACATTTAATTTAGTTTCAATTATTTATATTAAAGAAAAATAAGATGAAGGAGGAAGCAAAGCAAGCTACCTGATTGAAGCTAACGAAAGCGGTGGGGAGGGAAATGCTCTGTTTCTTCTCTTCTCCTCTCAAAGCTATGATTGCCCGCCAGCAACTGCAAAGATGCTTGTTTTCGATTTCTTTTTCTTTTTTTACTAGTATTTGTTATTTTGGGGCTAAATTGAAAGCTTTTAGGATATTTCAGGGAAAATTGAAACTTCAACAATTACTTAGACAGGGCCTTCAAAATGGATCGAATTTTTCTTCTCTCTTGGGGTGATTTGAATAGTTAGTTTAAGTTTCGTTTGATTCGATTTATATAAATTATTGATATTTAATATAAAAATTATAAGAATGATATTAAAGTAAGTTTCAAACTTTTTATGACTTAAATTAGTTGTTGCATATCTTTAAAAAATAACTTTCAATTATAAATTTATTAATTATTGTCGATTGAGTCTAAACTCAAGTGACATAATATTTGTTGTTTATGTAAGAGAGTGTGTGTTCGAGTGCGTTAAAACGTATTATATTTATGAGTTGAAAAAAGATTATACGTACTAATCGTAAGTCGATATCTCATTCAAACCATATAACTTTTGATATCAATTTATAAGTCATACTAAATATGTATTAATTAATTATCATTTTGAATATTTAAATTGTATTTGTTTTCTATGAATTAATATTAATTAATTAATTTTGTAGATTGTGTAACAAAATACATTTAAATTTAAAAAGCTTTGGTTCCTGTTATTTGTTTATTATAATTATTTTTTTAATGATATTATATATTATTTGAATGTTAAATACATTTTCTCTTCTCTAATTTATATTAAAATATTTTTATGGTATTATGTGTTATTGGTTGTGTACAACAATTAATTGTTATAAATGTATTTTCAATCCATTATATTCTTAATAATTTTGAAAATATTTTAATTATGTTACAATATAATTTATGTATTACAAAAAAAAAATTCATTTAATGTTAAATGCTTCAGTTATAAATAAATTATAGCATCTTCTTATTTATATAATAAGAAATGTTAATTAGATTAAATGTGCATATACTCTATAAAATATTCATGATTCCTTCAAAATCTTTATATAATAAATTATATTTACTTACAATGAAAATTTTAATTAAAAATTTTATTTTTTTCATATTTTTAATTCAATTATTTTTATATTTTAATTTCCTACCAAAATTTGCACAATCAAATCATTAATTTAAATGATTTATTTTCTTATATTTTACCTTAAATATATATAATTTGAATATATATCATTCAATTACATGAAAGGTAATAAAATGTTAATTGTTATTACTTTTAAATTAATAAAAAATCAAAAATAAATTTTAAAAAATTAACAATTTATACACAATTTAATATTAAATAATGTTAAAACATGACCAATTTTTTTATAAAAATTTATACAACATTTTAAAAATAAATAAATACCGTTAAAAATCTCACGTCTCAGCCCAATAAATCTAATGACTCTGAAATTGTCCATAAAATTTTGGTTTATCGATTAAAGTGAAGGCTCAAGATCTTTAAGTACAGATATTCAAATTTCAACATACATAAATGTAACATGTGAATCTTCAATTTCATATAGGTGGGTTTTATTAGGTTCCTTTTATTCTTCATCATGTGTTTCGTGTTAGTTTAGCCCATATTTAGTTTAGCCCATATTTTAGTTAGTCAGACTTATATTTGCACTTATATTGTACTTGTGAATAAACTATATATATATATATATATTATACTATTATTTAAACTTTTAAATGAGTTAGTGTCACGAATCAACCAAACATCAACTCTATTAGAGAAATTAGGAAAATATTCTTATGTATTTAAAGTAAGCTATATTATTTAATGGTACTTTAGTCTTTTTAATTTTTTGAAAAAACCAATAAAAATTCTGGTGAAATTTGAACTCATACCATTTGCATTAATAAAACCTTAATTTATACATTTTATTATTGTTATGCATACTTTATTATTTCTACCAGTTGTATATATTGATAAAGTTATTGATTGAGTTAATATCACAAGTTAACTCGATACCAACTAAATAAACTAAGTATTGACGACAACACGAGGATAAATAATTGTAGTGCATTTAAAACTCATAAGTTGAAGCATTCAGGTGTTTAAATTTCGTTTTACTTGCAATTTAATTTATTTTTTCATTTTAATATCATATTTATTTTATGTGTTATTATTAATTAGTTTCACATTATATATATTATATATATTATTATTTATTATAACATGTTTTTGAGTGTGAGAATACAAAGAAATGAACAAGATTATGAGCTTCTTTATTACTCATCATCCGTGAATCGTGATAGAATTACAGTAAAATATTTGTCTGCAATGCACGCTGCAATTTATTCAAGCAAGCCAAATAGCAAGCTAATACCCAACGACTATCGAACTCCTAATTATTTACATAGATTTTGAAAAAAAAAAAAAAAGAGCATAATTGATTCCTCACTTTTCAGCATCATCTTGCTGATAGAAGGATTCGTAAGTGGCCCCTATTGGCTTTGATTCAGGCGGCTCTAGTTCTTCCATAAATCCCATTGTCATCTTGATGAAGCTTTCCTTGTGCACTTGTTTCCATTCCTTTTTTAACACATGCAAATACACAATCACAAACACTGCATAATCTGTACATGCATAAAACTTCAAAGAATTTTCTGTTTTCAAGTGATTGCTACACCAGAGTGTCACTTTTATCCTATTTTTCCAAAAAACTTCACTGAATTCCAATCCATTAACACAGCAGATTGGAAGGAATTAAGAAATAAGAATTGTGGACCCTTTTTTGTTTGTTTCTAAGTTATTGTTAGCCAGAAGTGAAAGAAGTAGTATCGTTTGAAACCTAAAAATCAGGCTCCACCCGAATAGTAGCAAAGAGGAAAAAATGAAAAATACCTCAAAATCCCAATCACCGTACAAGTTGGGGTCACCAGTGTTGCTCCACACATAAGCGTGGGCTTGTAATTTGTCAGAACTTTCCTGCATAATGGAATAATAGATTATTATTTCTAATTTGGATGAAGAATAGTGTGCTTGGGTTGGCTATGCATAATGACGAATTTGTTATTTTGTGGGTTCAAAAATATATAGATTCGATCACCTTGAAGAATGAAATCAATTTCCCAATACAAGACAAGCCAAAGGGAAGGTGAACAACACAGAAATTAGAAGAGGAGATGAATTGGGTCAGACTAGACTAGGCTATGGTAATATAATAAAACTAAATGAAAAATAGAATGGATTACCAGCAAAGAGACCTCAACGCGGATCCTTTGGTACTCAACATCCTCAAATTCATCCAAAATATGCAATTCAGGATCCGATATTCCCGTTAGCACCCTGCCACTAACATGACGGTTTTGGACTGGGCGAATTGCCGGATAAACGCGTCCTTTAATGCTAAATCTGTGGCTGCATAAATTGTGAATTAAAAGTAAAATTCAAAAGAAAAGGTAGAAGCGGTAGATTATTGAATTGAGGAATGGATGCAGCAGATACATACAAGTGGCTGAGAAGAGCAGCGGAGGAAGGGGGAACTCGATTCAACAGGACACGAACCACATCATCTGATAATAGGCTTCCATATACGAATACGTTGTGCGCTGCCACTGCTGCTTCCCCCATTTTCACCTTTCTCTTCCGACTGATCGGGATTCCAATATATTATATCAATCTTTTCTTTCTGCCTGTCTTTATGTATTTAGCACTATTCCTCAACCTCAACCTCAACCTCAACCTTAACCTTAACCTGAGGATTTGCAATTCACTAATTGCCAGCACCAATATTCTATAACTATTATATACAATTAAATCCAAACCCATTGACAACAGCCCAACACTATTTTTCACCTTCAACATCAACTCGAAGGATTATTAGCCCAAATGCAAATGCTATACTGTTAGATAAAAATATTAAACTCAAATTTTATTTTTTACAAAAAAAAATTAGATAATTTGGTAATTTTCGCGTAACTTTTTAATTTATAACAGTGTTCTTAAAAAGAAAGAAATTGACACCAGAGCCTAGAGCGACAGTGTTGAAACCATATTTAATATTTTTATACCTTTTAATTTAACCACCTGCTACATGGTATTATTTCAATCACAACTCACAAGGGTTGTAATATGACTTGATTTGGCGTTTCCGACTGCGTCGAGGATACATCTAATAAATTCCACCTTTCCATTGTAAAATAAGCCAAAAAATAATTTCACGTGTTTATTGGATTGTTGGTAATGGGCGAATTGTTAACTTCTGGAACGATGTCTGGGTACCTGATATTGGTCTGCTTAAAAGGCTGTTCATTGGTTCCGGGATGTTGGATGAATTTGTTAAGAGTTTGTGGTATGGTCACTGCTTTTGGGGACTGGAACTGCTTTTGGGGACTGGAATTGGGAGCTTTTAACTTTGGTTTTACCAGTGTTGGCTTTGCATTTGATCACGGCTGTTTTACCAGTGGTGATGATCGCATTGCTTGGCCTGATTTTGTGCCAGCAAGTTTTCGGTTGCCAAAACATATGCTCAATTTCCACAGTTGGAGGGCTCAGCAAATCCAGTTGATTGGCATTTGGTTTGGCACTGCCATATTCCTCAACAGGTTCGGGCATTTCTATGGTCAAAGGGTTCGCCTGGGAATGGCTTCGTCTGGCTGCTGCGAATGTTGTGGGGCTTCCATGGAAACTTCGATTCATGTCGTTCGTAATTGCTTGTTTGCACAAGGGGTCTGGTCCTCTTGTTCTGGCTCATTTGCATTCCCATGGCTTCGAGGGAACTTGCAGAATATGGATGCTATAGCATGCCTGATGGTGAGTGGCTCATTGTTTTTTCCCTCTCTTGTTGGTGGTTGTGGCCTTGCCGAAATCAGTTTGTTTTTCAAGGTGCTAGTAGCAGCAGCCTGGAGGTGGTTTCGATGAGTATGGGTTGGGTGAGATGTCCCTGGAAGGACTAGAGAGTTGGCTTAAAATTAATACTGATGGGTATGGGTTGGGCGAGATGTCTCTGGAAGGACTAGAGAGTTGGCTTAAAATTAATACTGATGGGTCGTGCTGTGGTACCTGTCAACATTCTTCGGTCAGAGGTGTGTGCCGAGTTCCACTGGGGACTGGTATTTTGGTTTTGCAATGACTGTTGGGGCATCCTCAATTTTTCAGACGAGGCGAGAGCTTTGTATGAAGGTGTCCAACTCACTTAGGAGCGCGGCTATAGTCGTGTTGAGCTGGAGAGAGGTAACAGGGTCCTTATTGAGTCCATTACTGGTGGTTGTGCTGCAGATAGTAACCTTAGTCTGTTAGGCTGTGTCATGTTCGTCGTCGTACTGCTAACTGTGCTGCAGATCATATAACTAAACTTGCAGGTGCTGTTGGCCAAATGCAGGTGTTGGTTCAGCCACCTGGTTCGATATTGAATATTCTTGAACAGGATATTTCTGGTTTATATGCTGGTGCATGTTAGTTTTTTACGTAACCAGTTCTTGTCTACCGGGAAAAAAAACAATGGATATATATATTATATACAACTCTTTCCTCTACAAGGTACAACATCCATATACACTTTTAGCAGTTTCAAAATAAACCTACTGCTCTTTGCTCCCACCATGTGGAACTCATCTATACAAAATAAATGTTTACACCAAAATTTTGTATCATCTATCATATAGAACCGAGTTGCTCCAGGAAAGTAAGAAATCCCGAACCACATTTGGAAAATCTGCAAGTTAAAGTGTCAAAATAATAATATTAAAAGATTTAACAACAGCTTATATTAAAATATTTTGACCTAGCTTGAAAAGCTTGAACAAATTTACCTTGTACAACTTCCATAGCCACCGCTGGTATGTTTATGTCATCTTCAACCAGTTTATAGACATCCACCAGCTAATATACAAACCATAGTATTCAGGACCCTCATACATTATGTATTCTAACAATTATATTACAACCACTGAAATTAATACTAACCTCTTCAACATGGAGCTTAGAGTCTTCAGTAAGAGCAAGCAGAAGCTGTCTACGAATACCTTCATCAAAGAGGACAAGTCGAGCTCCATCTTTAATGGTGTCTGTCAAGTCCAATTTGCTTAATGTTTGCCAGCTTCTTGAAGTTGGCCTAGAAAAATAAATAAATAAAGTAAAAGTTTTTTGTAACTGCTCATTCTTTGCTAGAATCTTCCAATAAAATAAGCAAGTTGTTACGTACCCGTTCTTCACTTGCAATGCAGGGTTACTACTCATTTTGGCCACATTTTCCTTTGCAAGAACAATAAGATTTTCAAGCCGTTTCCACTGGAAAACACCATCTTTAAAAAGAACCTGACAGAAAAGGATTTTGTCTCCATTACAACCAGAGGAGCCTTTCAATTCAACAACTTGGATAACAACAGTTAATGATTTACCAAAAAGAAATATGTATACACACACTCTCTACTGAAGAAGCATTAAATGGAGGTCATATGCAAAGAGGAAACACAAAAAAAAAAAAAGTCCCGATTTCCTTTTCATGCATAGTTGTAATAGTAAATACATGACAATATCATTTAACATAGAGATGTTACACTGAATCTAATTGGTAATAAGTACCAGCCACTCCTTCAATTTAAATGGCACAATGCAGAGAGAGTGCGATAGGCCTTCTAAATCAAGTAACGGATAGAAGTACCTGTATGAGGCGTTCACGAAGAGCTGGATTAGGATCTGTCAGCAAGCGCTTTGCCACATATGGATAGGCAACCTAGTGAAATACCTAGAATCAGTATAGTGTTTGGGATGTATATCACAATATGTACCAACACAATCTAGAATAAAATAATTATCCCATTTTATGCATAATAGAAACATAGCAAGCTCGCAACATGTGTATATTCACATAAGAAGCTGAAATTCAGTTATAAATATCCTAAACATACACATACTCACAAAGAGTAAACTAGTGCAGCAGCACATCTTAAGCTTAAAGGAGGTTATTTTAAGGGCACTAAGGGGCCATGCCTTTCCTATGGGCTTTCTCACTTTCAAAAGCATCCCAGTCTATGATACTTTGCTCCCCTCTTTTCCCGTACACGAATTCAGCACATGTTACATTTTCAGTAGCAGTGAAGTGAACACTAATGATTGATTAGCTTGGTTATAAGCTAGATATTCCGAAGACAAAAGAACCTTTCCACTGAGGTTCTAACTGAAATGATAACCTCAAGACCGTCTTTTCTAAATAACTAAAAGTGAAAAGGGCGATGAGGGGCAACAGGCAAAATAAAAAAACAAATGCAACCTCACCTCAAGAAATTTGAAATCTGGCTTGAGTGTAAAACAGATGCCCTCTTGAGTCAACAAAGAACGAATAACAAGGGAAAACCTCTCTGGAATCCGAATGGGATAATTATAAACCAGTTTATTGAATTGCCCTGCAGTTAAAATATCAAATATAGCAATCTTCATAAATCAAAAGCAAGCTAAGGAAAAAACACATTATCAACTAAAAGACACAATATATATATATAAATTACCAGTAACACTTCGGAAATTAAAATCAGAGAGCCCTTTTCCGGCAGAATTCTGCCAGATGGCTTCTAAAGCCGGAATAATAGGAGAGACATCAGTTCCGCTAGCCAAGAAACCAAGCCTGGTAAAATCATTGGCCATCTCAGCATAGTCCTCATTTACAGCATGGACAACAGCATCAATTAGTATCTGCTTATTTTGCTGAAAAACAAAAGGCACAACAATTTGTAGGGTAAGACGGACCAAACTTAGTGAAGAATAGTAAGAAAGTACTATTTCTATCCCTTTGACGCACATAGTAGTGAACTGTCAGTTACTATATAGCAGGAGATTAGACTGTTCTTGAAAGAAGGAAAGCAGCATGACAAATCTAAGCATGGCACATGCTCAACAATGAGAATTGGTAACATTATCTACTGGTAAAAACATGTATAGTACAAAAAAGCATTTGGCTACCATGAATTGATATAAGAACTACAACGAAATTCATTGGAATTACATGCTGACACCAATAGAGCATAAATCATTACTAACTCCAGCATTGACTTCTGGTATATGTTACCTGACTAAGTACAGCCACATTCCCAAAGTCCACATAAGCAATACGTCCATCTCGCATGGCAAATATATTTCCAGGGTGGGGATCTCCATGAAATAACCCAAATTCAAGCAACTGGCGAAGAGCAGCACTTACTCCAACAGTTAGAAATCCATTTACATCAATTCCAGCATTCTTAATAGCCTGAGATGCATTGAGAGAAAATGTTATACAAAGTGATACGGCATGAAATCATTTCCAAATGAGTATGACAATATACTGTGTACAATCTAGATATCCAAACCTGTGGGTCAGTGCATCGAATGCCATCTATCCATTCCATCACCAAAACACGTGACCCAGAAAGATTTTTGTAAACCAGAGGAATTTTGACAGTAGGATCACCTTTGAAGTTCTCAAGGAAGTCTTCAATGTTCCGGGCTTCCTAAATAATAAAGAAGAGAATCAAAAAGAAAGAGAAGAATATAAGATACAAATACAAACAACATCCCTATTTTAGCAGTTTTTGTTTGTGGCTAAGATGAATTTGTAAAAAGACATCAATCTAACTCGCAATCAAGCTAAACTCCATTCTTGTCTTTGTGAAAAGAGCATAAATGAACATACCAAGGTATAATCAAGCTCCTCCAAAAGTTTTTCACCGAATTCATCAACTATTAGTTCAGCATTGCAGCCCAGTTTTTGTATACTAATTCCATTTAAGAAGGAGGCAAGTGTTCGGAATAGAAAAAGATCACGATAGATTATAGGTTCTATCTGAGGCCTCAGGACCTGTAAGTACAGGAAATTTCATTAATTGTATTACGAAAACTTGTCCTGGTTTTTGTTGTAAGGTCACCATTATAGAGTTGTACTTAAAAGAGAATCCTGCAATACAAATATAGCCATGCAAGATAGATCACAACCAACATGATTTCTCAGCAAAAAAGCAATAATTCATTAGCAGATTCTAATAGGTAGACTAAATGGAGAATAAAGGAAAATATACCTAAAACAAAAGGACACAATTATGAGAAAAGTATTGAAGCATGGAGATGTCAAATCATAAAAACATCAGAACCTTAAATACAAAAAGTCGAAATAGTAATTAGTAGCTTCAAACTGGGGTTGATGACATGATTAAAAGCATAAAGAATAGCAACAGTAAGAAACATTTCCATGTTTGTGCAGAAGCTAAATAATATAACTAAAATTACTGTTATAATCTGAATTAGATGCTAAGCAAACCAAAATCTACCTTTTAACCATTCACTGCAGAGCAATTAAAGGAAGCAAGAAATCCAAAGTACAATTACAAAAGTTACAGCTAGGACTCAATGCATGCTAGTAGAACTTAAGCTGCAACAATACCTAAGCACATAATCTGGTCATGTAGCCAAAAGTACAATTGTCATGTAGAAAAATTACAGCTGTAACACTATTCATGCAGTACAATTCAAACTGCAACGCATGCTCAAACACAGCTAATTTGATTATCAATAATAAGATCAGAGTAACCAGTTTAGCCTATCAAACTCAAAAAGGCAGATAGCATCACCAAGCCAATAGCAACTTAAACTTGAACAGTAGCAAAACTATGGGAGAAAACAGACAAAAGCCAATGGAAATAACTCTAATACCTTAATTGCAACATCTTCACCCGAAGAACGAAGTGTTGCACGATAAACCTGACCCAAGCTTGCAGCTGCTATTGTTCGCGACGAAATTTTGCTAAATAAAGCTTCGAGGGGTTGGCCCAATTCTTCCTCAATGATCTTAAAAGCAACCTGTCAATACGATTCTCATCAAGTAAAAGGGAACGATCCCAGCATAACACAAAATTTTGCCACTTGTTCACACAGGGATAATAGAGTTCATTCTCACTTGATTGGGGAAAGGAGGAACATCATCTTGAAGAATGCACAGTTCGTTCATATAATCTTCTCTGATAATATCAGGTCTGTTAGCAAGAACCTGTCAGAACAAAATAAAATAACCATCACCAGGTCAAAGACGTTATCTGATCATCAGCCCCCATTCAATAATTTTTGATAAGAAATTAGGGAAACTCATCTTTAAAACCTTTTCACAGGGTCAAGTAGAATATAGTATCCAGTGAGTTCAAACGGGAAGAAATTAGAAGAACCATTTACGAGTACAACAACGGTTTGAAAAATGAAGAGTGAAAGAGAGAAACCTGGCCAGCTTTGATAAAAGATGGTCCCAGGTCACATAATAGATTCCTGAGTTGGCGAGCTCGAAATGGAACGACCTCTTTATCCCTCCCGACCAGACAATCGTACATCAAAGAAGACCAATACAACCCCAATTTCCACACAATCTCCACACCACGTAAAATTAGTGATGCAACCGCCCCTCGAGATTCCAGTACCTTATTTCTGACCTATATGCCAAAAGAAAAATCAAATTAAAAGCAGCTATTAACAGAATTCCCTATGATCATTAAACCAATCAGGCTAACCGGAAAAAAAAAATAGCGAACTGAATAAAATATTATATAATTACTAGTATATAATAAGATATAATATCATCGTACTGTCTCAGGGGAGTACTTGCGAAAAGGGATGCAAACACCGCGTTCAATATCAAGTTGTTCCAGAGCACTGCTAGACATCCCCGAAGTTAACGCCCTGCTCTTGGAGTCGACGGAAGCCGTTAAACTCCGCCTTCCATTATCAGCGACAACTTCAGTTGATGAGGCGGCAAAATTAGAAACTCTGACCGCTGAGTGTTTCTTCTTGTTTCTTCGTGGCAGTGGGACGCCATGTATAGAGACTGGTGAAGATGAGATTTGAGATCTGTTCATGCAATTGGAGTGAATCAAGTTCATCATGAAACCTTGAAGGAGAGGGATCTTTGGCGTTGGAGAGGAGCCGCTCAACTGAGAGCATAAAAGAGTTTTCTTAAAAAAAATAGTTAAAATGGACAACCACATAACATTTTGCAGATAATAATTTTCTTTAAATTAATAAAATAATATATTTATAATACGTGAGAGAATAGTAAAGCTATAAACGATGTCTGTTTGGCTTGCGATGCGACCACGCTATTTGTTTGAGGCAGATGCGTAACATGCGTTACGTCTTGCGTGGCAATTGATGCAGCTACATCTTTTGAGTTTTGACTCTGAGGCGCATAAGAGATGTCCATTCAAGCTTAGCAGGTGAGATTGCTTCTTAAAAATAATAGTGGTGATAGAATTAATTATAATCAAGGGAGGGATTACTGTTTAGATTCAAATTCAGTTACCGTAAATTTAAATCTATTTTTTGCTATTAATTTTTTATATTTTGCAAATTTAGACTTCATATTTTTAATTTAGTTAATTTTAATCACTATACTTTTAAATTTTTAAATTTCAATCATGAACCAAACAAGAGCGAAGTTAGAAAATTTTTGTAGGGGCCGAAATTAAATTGTAATTTTTACGATAATAAAAATATAATTTCACTATTTTAATAGCATCTATCTCTATAAATTTTAATTGACTAAATCAAATTTTAATCATTTTTAGGGGGATAAAGTGTAATTTTATTAATTCAAAATTTTCAAAATTTCAAATAGCCTAAATAGAAAATTTTCCATTTTAGGGGGGTTGGGGCCCCTGCCACCTCCCCCGTTTCGCCTTTAGAACCAAATGATGGCAATTAAATCTATTAGATTAATATTATGTTATAAGTCTCGTACTCTGTGTAATGTGTGAATTTAGTTTCAATTGTCATTTTGATCATTTTTATTCATTATACCTTTTGAATTTTAATTTTTGAGTCATTACTTAAAACAATAGCCATTAAATACATTAGCTAAAATAACATGTGTGCTTTTTGTGAGTATTATATAAAAAATAACAATCTAATACGATATTTCAAATGTGGTAATATGTTTACAATGTAAAATTTTGGAAATGGAAGAATTTAACTAGATGAATTTAATGATTATCATTTAGATTAGGATTTGAATTTCAAAATTAAAAAATATAAGGACTAAATTTGACGAATTTAGAGCGCATTAACTAAATTCATGATTATACATGGTGCAAAGGCCATGGTTGTCTAAATCGGACCGACCAATGGATTGGGAATCGATTCGGAGAGTAGCATCAAATTGGTTGACCTAGGAATCAATTGAGTCGGGCTAAAAAACTTGATTCCATTGGCATTCGAATCAATTGAACGTTTAAAAAAACCATAAGAATTAGTCAGAACGAAAAATCGATGACCTGATCAAATTGATCATTGATTTTATTCTAAAAACGTTTGCAAAGATTAATGACAAAATATGATCGAGTTTAAAGTTTTTAATTGAAATACATAAATATAAATATGAAATTTTAAAAAATAATATTTTTATTATTGGGCAGGTTGAAAATCTTAAATGAAAAATTGTAATACCATGAAATGTTAATTTCAAACAAAAAAAACCAAATTTATTAGGTTGGATTCGATCAGAACTAATGATGTTTGAATCGGATCGATTGAAGTACAAATTCAGAGAACGGCTTTGAATTAGTTAGATTGGAAATTACTATGGAATGGTTTAATCAATTAAAATACTAATTGAATCAGTTTTTTTCCTTCTTTTTTAAATAATTCTAATTAAATTGGTTAAACCAATCAAACTGATGTTGGTCTGATCATTTCGACCACTAATCTGATAACAACCGGTCAAATTCGATTTAATTAGCAGTAATATTTCTTTGATAAATTTGTTTTATTACAGAAGAAGCAGAAATCTGCTACAGATCAACAAGAATCCATTACAACCAACGATACAATCTCTGCACTGCATACTAATGATGTATAATCCCCAAGTTTGTACAAAGCTGTAGAATTACAGTGTCAATTCATATTAATATGCTTCCCCCGAAGTCTAATTTGTACAGAATCTTTAATCTTTTTAACAATCACTTCCTCATTTGCTTCAACTCTCTTAAACTGCCGTAAATTCCTTTCTCTCAACATCATATAGACACCTGCGTTCAAAGTCAACTTTAGAAAAAGAGTAATAAGAGACTTCCCTTTCGAAAACATGATGGACCGAGACAAGACTTTATTCCAATTTGTCAATCTTCTCCAGACATTACAGAGTAAAAAAACTTTTATTGAAAAACTCACCAGCTTGACCACATAATAAACAACTATCATTGTGAAATCTCTCTTTAGAAGGTAGTTTGTTCAGAATTTTCAAGTAATAAGAAAATGCTTAGATATGTACAATGGAAACCAAAGAATCCTATGCCAGTTTACCTTCTCCACCCTCTCCCTAATCTCAGCCCATATTTTTGCCCTCCCCAAATTTGTTGATGACTAATGTTGTTCCTTTTGTTTTGTTCGAGCTTGTTAAGAAAATCGGTACTTTGAATCACATTCTTTTGGTCAACCACAAGGAAATATATTAGTACTTATGCAAACATGGCAACAAGAAGTTTCTGGTGGCTAAAGTCTATTACAAGGTGTGGCATATATATATATATATATATATATATAATAAGAATACGTTTAGTATTGCTTTTAAGAAACAATTTTAAAACAAAAATCATATTTAAGATAAAAGTATTCTTAAATAAACTGTTTTTTTTTTTCAGAATTTGAAAAATTTAACTTCTCCCCCAAAAGTAATTTTTTTTTTCAAAAACACTTTTGAGAAGTAATACTAAATTAAGCCTAAATAATCTTAGGTATTAATTGATTACGACCTCAAGAATATTAAAATTATGATTTATGGTCAAGCTTCTATCTATTATTTTTTATTCATGGTCATTTAATACATATTTAATCATAGTATAAATTATATAATTTAAAAGTAAACCTTACACATATAAATGGTGATGATGATTTATATATTAAAAAGTAATTGATAAAAAACAAATTGAATTTTAACCTGTTATACTTTTTGATTCATCTTCCTTTAATATACAACGACCTTCATTTTTATTAATTTTATATTTTATTCTATTAAGAAACTCTCACATATGATTTACGATCAAGGAATTTAGATCATGATTTGCCATATGTTTCTTTGATTTTCTTTGATCTTGTATTGTTTTCTCTTTTTTATGCACGATTCTTTGTTTTTCTTCCGTTTTTTTACTGCCCTTCGAATGAAGACTCCATCATCGTCATCATTATTATTATTTTTACTAATGAATGCACTCATCCTTGAAAGAAGTTAATTTGTTTCTTTTTTCTTATCATTATATACAATTTTGAGATTTGTGGGTCTATGTAATTTACATTATAAATAAGATAATAATTAGATACTCTATAAAATTGAGTTTTTTTAATAAAAAATAAAATTTTGTATATAATAACTTGGAATCGAATTTAAACTTAGATAACCACAAAATTATTAGCTTATCGACAACCATATTAAAAACACCACACAAAATTGACTAAATTAGTCATATATGTAAAAAAAAAAATTATTAGTCAAATAGGTAAATTTTTTGAAAACTTAGAAAAATAAACCATTTTCTTAGAAAGAATGTGAAAGTGCATCTAATCGAGTGCACTTTTTTGTACAGTTGATAAGAAAATGTGCCCAGCTTTAAGTCATAAATTCTAAAATTTTTAATATAATTAATTTTCTGGTTAAATAGTTAAATATTAGTGATTTTATTATTGAATTTCGTGTTTAAATCCTCTCCTACTTGCATTCATATTTTTTATTTTGTGTTGTTTTAACATTTTTTAATGAATTTTTTTAACATATCATCTCATTTGAGTAAATGGTTAAATAATAATGATTTTATCTTTAAGTCACAAGTTCAATTTCTCTTCAAAACACATTTCATTTGAGTAAATGGTTAAATAATAATGATTTTATCTTTAAGTCACAAGTTCAATTTCTCTTCAAAACACATTTGTAATTTTTATTTCATATTGTTTCAAGCTTTATTTTAATTAATAAATATATTATTTTCAACTTTTTAACTCATCTTTTTAATTAATAATTCTTTTATTCATAAAATAAAATAATAAATATGTATTTATATAATAAAAATATATTTTACATATACCATTATGTTTAAAATATTTGAAATTAATACATCCTTTATATTTAATATAAACATTAGCTAATTTTTTTTATATATTTTTCTTTATATATATTATTTATATGTCAAATATTTATTTTCTCCAGATATATTATGCGTATTGTGATTTATAATATTATAAAACAAAATATTTATTTCAAATATAATTATTATTTTCATATGTAAATTATTTCAAATAAACATAAAAAATTATATAATTCTAAAATTTGCTACACTCATGATATGGATTGAAAAATAAATATTGCACATATAAAAATTATATTTACTAAAAATAATAATATTTATAATAAATTATTTAATTTTATAAATAAAAGAGTTATTAATTAAAAATATGAATTAAAAATAAAAAAATTGAAAACAATATATCTATTAATTAAAAGTAAAAAAACTTGAAATAAAAATTACTAATATGTTTAAAAGAGGGGAATTGAACTTAGATCTAAAGGATAAAATTATTATTATTTAACCATTTAATTAAAAAAACACAAACCATCATAAAAAAATATAGATGTGAGTGGAAGAGAAATTGAACATAATACTTAAGAATAAAACCATTAATATTTAGCTATTTAACCAAAAACACTAATTATATTAAAAAAATAAAAAATCAACCTATTTAACTAATAAATTTTTTTTTACATATACGACTAATTTAGCCCAGAAAATCATATTAAGGTCATACAAAATTATTACACAAAATAATAATGACGTAAATATTATTATTGATTCCGCCTTTTACTTTCGGGGATTTGGTTAAAAAAACTTTAGGGGATGCAAGTAAAACTAATACTAAAAAGTCTAAAACAAATAACTTGTCGAGATTGCATTTACTATTTGTTGCACTTCTAGAGGCCAAGAATCAGGCGGGAAAACCAAACTACTTGGCGGGAAAGTAAAACAGGTAAATCTCTCTCTCTATCTATATTTGTAGCAGTAATTTTATCTTTAATTCTACAAAGTACTATTACTTTTAATTATAATTTCGTTTTCAAGTTTCAAAGGCCTCTCTACTTCTGGAGTCCCAAACATGTTCTCGAGCAGCCAGTTCGACGCAGCCACCGCCTTCTCCGGCGGCGGATTTATGCCTTCTCAGTCTCAGTCTTCTCAGTTCGTTAATTCAACTCCATCTCAGGTATGGATCGGTCATCTATCTTTCCTCTTTATGCCCGTGAAATTACTAAATCCTTGTTTCAAAATTTTGTGATTGCTATAGTTGGTCTAATTTCAATTTCTTAATTTTTGTTTAGGATAAGCAAAGCCGTGACACACAGGGATTGTTATCAGCTACGGTGAAGCAGATAAGTGAGGCTTCTCAATTTGGCGATGAGAAGCCCAATTTCACAATTGACGGTGTTCATGTGAACAATGTACCATTTATTCGATCTTTTGGCTGATTCCATTTTATTTATTTGTTTCGCATGGAATGAATCATACGTTTCAAGTCATAGCCCTATAGTATCAGATCTATGCAGCTTAGTTTTGAAGAGATTTCAATTAAGACATTCAACTATTGGTTATTTACTTTTGAAGAAATTTGTTTAAATTTTTTTTTTGGGGCTTCGCTGTTTCAGGTTAAGGTGGTCGGGATGCTGTTTAACAAAAACGTAAGGTCCTCAGATGTTCGTTTCGAGCTTGATGATGGAACTGGCCGAATTGAATGTATAAGATGGTGATGCACCAGTTTCTATTTGAACCCAATTAATTTGTGTATATCATAAATTATTCAGTGATTTCAGTCTTCATTAGTAATGGGAGCCTAGTTTTTTTTTAACCACTACAGCTAAAATCAATATTGAAATTAGAGAAGCAATTTTGATTTGAAATCTTAAACCATTTCCTTCAAATGCTTATTTGTTTCAATCAGGGTAACTGAAAGTGCTGACGCAAGGGAAATGGATGCAATAGAGTAAGTTCTTTACTTTTCTCCTTTATGTAATTCAATCAAGCATGATCTATTTTGTCTTTTGGAATGTCATTAGATGTTTTTAAATAAGTTGTTATCTTATTATATTCTTTACTTTCATTTTACAGTGGGGATGGAACATATGTTCGTGTCATTGGACACTTGCAAAACTTTCAAGGCAAAAAGCAACTAAATGCCTTTTCTGTGAGGTAAGGTCTAAATTTTCTTGTTTTCCCAATTTTTCGATATTTGGTATGTCCATAATCAGATCACATTAACGGTTCTAATGCCATCTGATCCATGTGACGTGGCATTGTTTCTACGGATTCATGTATATGTGTTTGTTAAGTTAGCTTTATTTGAATTCCCAATGAAGCAAGCACGAGAGACAACAAGAATAACAATTGTTGTTTATGCTACTCTGCTTTGGCGTTGCAATGAGAAATTGATGCCAAAGGAGCCTACTGTCTGAGAATGTATCAATGTTTACCTAAGTTGCATTTTAGTGTGCTTATGGTACGATCAGAACAGCAATGAGCTTTTTTCGCTATGCCATTTTTATTTTTTTATTTAATATTAATTCTTTATTTTGGCCATTTGTCATCTAGTTGTTTAACCTATAATCTTTGTTATGTTATCTTGGATATGTAATAGTGATGACTATTTGGCTTCTATTTAATACACTTCTGTGCATCCGTGTGAAAGCATTAGCGTCATAGTTTCTTTGGGTTTCTTGATATTCTCAGGCCTGTCACAAATTTTGATGAAATTACTTGTCACTTTATTGAGTGCATACATTACCATCTGCAGAACTCCAAGGTACAGGTATTTATGTCTAAAACTGATAAAGTTGCATATTAAAAGCTTAGGCTTGTGATTCATTCTCTTGAGATGAGAATAGCTTTTGATGGGTGTTTTCCTCGTGCTAATTGTAGTTGGAGGGTGGTGCCCCAGCCCAGCCACAGATGACAAATTCATCATTCAGCACCCCTGTTCGGGGTGCATCAAATGTATACCAGCCAGCTTCGGTGAATGATGTATGGAAGCAAAATATAACAGTTTTTTGCTATTTTTTCAGGTCTTTACCTTTTTAGGCTTTACATAAATATGTTTTCTTTTTTTCAGGTTTCCGTCCAATATCATACTGATGGATTCAAGGGTTTTGATAAATTGGTCCTGAACTATCTGCAGCAACCTTCAAACATGTAAGTGAAGCTCAAATTTAGTTTTCCCCTTGAGAGAAAAATAGGCTTCAAAATGTTTTGATTTTGAAAACCTGTTATCTGTGTTTAAACAACACAGATCTGTGCATGTATTATCTGTATCAAAATCATAAATCGCTTTTAGATTTTAGTTTCGTTGTACTGCAAGTATCCAAGAGACCTCCATCAAATGCATTGACATGCTTTTGCTTAAAGCTTTACTCTTGATGTTAACTCTTTTTCTAAATTGATTTGACTGTTTTACAGTGATCGAGAAATTGGGGTGCATGTAAATGAACTTTCACAACACTTGAAAGCTCCTGTAGAGAAGATCAAGTATCTTTTGTGAATTTCCTTTTTTTAAAGCAGTTTTACTTATAGGCGTGTTATATTTCATTTTATGATTGAATTTATTCGTTTTCCTTTTATCTTTGTATGATAGGGATGCTATTGAGTTTCTTGAAAGAGAAGGTTTGGTGTACTCCTCCATTGACGATTACCACTACAAGGCAGTGGAAGGTTGCTAAGTTTGTGAGTGCAGCTTTAATTTAGCTTGGAATTGCGTTTTTTGGGTCCGTAATGATTGAATGATGAAGTATGATACTCATATCCCTGGATATTTTTGATAGAGCATACATGTATGCGTGTATATATATAATGCTAGGAGTGTACGGGATGCTTCATTCAATCTAGGCTGAGGATGGATACTGTTGAAATTTTATATTAATTTGATCATATATTTAGGTGCTACTAATTTTCATATTTGTCAGACATTGAGTTTGCGTCACGTTTGTGATGGATTCCCTTTTTTTTTTTCTTCTATTGTTGTACTTATAATGCGCTAATGGTGTTAGCAGTAAGGACTTTAGTTGTTAATTTAAAAGGGAGCGAAATACGTTACCCCGAGCTTAACATAACATAGCATAATATGCGATGTGGCTGTAATTCTTAGCCTTAGGTCTTAGGAGCTAGCTATTGTTGAATAAGAAGCTCGTATAGTGTATACGTATATACAAATATATTCAACTTTTAACCTTCAAATATACAAGTATATAAAAAAAAAAAAATTCGGTGGTTATCTCCCTTTATCTACCGTGGGATTGTTGTTTGTTTTGTGTTGAATTTAATGGGTAAATGAGTTTCACTGCTCTGCTAAATGGGTTGGGTGAATCAGCAACGCAGGAGAAAAGGTATATAGAGCAGAGCAGTTCGCGTTAGCTAGTTATCTTTAAGTTTGGATGGTCTGTCAATTACAGTAGTACTTTTTCTGTACAATCCAGTTGAAGAAGCAATCGTTACTTTACGCAAAGCATGGTTGTTGGCTTTCCGCTTTGCGTTTGACAGTTTGTTGAACAATACATAATAATAGTATGACTAAATATGACCAAAAAAATAGTATCAATAAATAATAAAGAAACAAATTTTACCATTTGATTACAAATTACTGTTAAGATTAACGCTTGCTTTACCAACGCTAATAGACTATACCCACTTCTTTTGCCAAAATGAGATTAAATGATATAAAATGTATGGTGTAAAATATTTGTGAGTTCATCGTCATCATAATAAAGTGCAACATGGTTCGGACTTAGGAAAGGTTTGACTGTTCCTTTGCTTTCTTTTTTTTTTTTTTGGCCCTTTTCAATAATGCAAAACAATTATACAAATAATAAATTTGTGAAATATGATAAGAGTAATTAATGCCAATTCTTGATTTATAGGTTGCTTGGATTGGATATTTAAACGTTTTCAGAGGTGTGAAAGTAATGAAGGAATGTAGTCACTTAATAATTGGGATTCGAAAGGCACCGAAAAGGAAAAATACATAAATGGACATATAATTATATACGCTCGCCTGCTGGCTATAAAACATACAACAATTTGCATTGTCCTTTGAAATAATAGGGAATGAAAGACGTCCCACGTGCAGTCACACTTCAGACGGAAGAGACTTTTGGTGAAATGACACGTCCTATTGGAACAGCAGCAGCAATTGCGTGGCTTTGGATGAAGTGTCGTGATCTGCTTCACGTGATTCCCCATATGCCCTCCCTCTCCCAGTCCCTTGGGTTGGGCTCATCCGGCCCCCCTCCATCATTATCCTCCCTGTTCTTTTCTAATTTTATGATTCGACAGCACCCTCAATTTTACATTAAGATATACTTTTGTCTCTACTCCTTTCCTTTCCATTCATAGACTGCTACATATTTTCTATATATAGATTTATATCGAAAGCTATTAGAACTGTATTTGTCGTACTACATTTCATTTCATTTAAGAACAACTCATAGGCCATAGCTAGCTGGATCATCATCACTATGAGGATAAGTTAACTCTCCGAATATCTCAACTGATCTCATAATGTGTCTTTTTTATCTGAGTGTTCTCTTTATATAAAACTGATACGTAATCATATGTATATTAATGTTTAACATCTGGCTGGGGAGTATTTTGAATCGTTTCTCAGCTTACAGTCCGCGGCCGGCATCAGTTAATTACTTACACCTTCTGTTAGGTCGGGTCTGATATAATAAACAAAGACTAGAGTTTATGGGACCCTTGTGTTTGAACAGGCAAATTCTGACAAATCATCATTTTCAGAATCATTGGGGTCGACACTTTTTAGTCTGTCTTGTCTCAATGACAAAACAACAGTCGGAGAAAATCGTAGCTGCAGGCTGACATGGCAGAAAGTGATGGGGTGAGAGTTTCGACATTGATGTTAAAAAAAAAAAAAAAAACTAACTAAAATCTCCAGCGGCTGTTAAAGCTCCATACCTCGATCGTTATTAGTAAATAGTAATTATATACTATTAAACAAATATAAAATATGTACATACAGACATGAAACAAACAAACCAATCCATCAAACAAGCAAGTACAAGCAGTAGTCCACTTTATTATAGCAAAGCAAATTACTAAGGAAGATGTGGTGAGTGGAACCAATCCTAAACATACAGTATTACACTACACCTACCATAAAAATGCCCTAAAAGATGAGATAAAAAGTCCCCTGATTGGAAAAGAGAAGAAAAAGGATAACACAAGCAGTAAAAGAGAGGTAGCTGTGGCGGGTGGTGTGACCGTCACATATCTCTTACGTGGAAGACGTTGGGGTTCTTAACGACAATATCATACATGTGAACGGAGCAGAACTTGGAGAAATCCTTAGGGAGTGAAATGAGATCAATGGAAGAGTGCTTGTGGAATTGGTAGAGATCAGGGTCACCCCCGTAGTACCTTTCCCACCCTAAACCTCTCAAAATGTGCTCCAAGGATGAGTAGGACGATACAACTTCACCCGACGGTAAGTGCACCAAAACCCGTCTCCGGAGACTGTTTTCCAGCCGATATACACCATTGTTAAACACCCAAACTCCAGCCATTTTTTTTTCAATGTGGTATTTGATGTCTGTGGGCAAGTAGGTGTGTTAGAGAGTATGTGTTGTTAGGTTGTTTGTGAGGTAAAGAGGGATGAGGGGAGGGTATATATATAGTAGAATATACACGTGTGCTGACGGGACACATAAAAGCAAGAGGAACCTAAATAAAAAAAATATAAATGCAGTGAGTCTTAGGTAAGGGTAAAGAGGAGTGGGATATAGCTAATAGATAGTGATAAAAAAGAAAAAAGAGGGGGAGGTTTGATGTGTTGACGACGACGACGATGTACTAATGATATTGAAAGGGGAGGGGACTGTTTAGGTTTGGGTTTGGTAGAGAATCTAGATATTGTGGGACCCTATTCCCATGGGTTTAAATATGAATGAGGGTACAAGGGATACCTTTAGGACCGTAGTTTAGGGCACACATACCATCCATCCATCCGTGGGGTATGTATGTTTGTGTTTGGAGAAAGAATCTCCTTTTTCTTTTTCCTTTTCTTTAAATTTAAATATAGATAAAGCGTATGTTCATTGTTAACTTTACAAAAATAAAATCATTTCATTCGAAAGTCAACTTTCAATATATATATACTTTTATAAGTTTTTTATTTAATTTTTAAAATTATGATTTAAACTAATATTTTATCTGTTTAACGGTGTTTTTTGTAATAAAAAAAATAGTTTTTGATGGAAAATTTTATATCAAAATAACAATGCATTGAATTAAACTGACCTAAATTATCCACTCCACAGTACTACTAATTTTGAGATATGAAAAAGAGTGTTGAAAAAGGGCAGGCAAATATGTGTGCAACTGCATTGTAGGGTGCAAGCCCACTTACATACATCACGAGATGTCCACGTGAAGAGAGACAATTTTGTCATTGGATTTTGGCCCAGCTGGACCCGGGAATTTATTAATTTATTCCATTTCCCTTATAAACCAAATTAAATTCTGCCTTCGCCTTTAAACAGTGCATCTGATGACTGAAAGTAGGTATCTGTCTCCGGGCTTCTTATAATTTTTTGTTGATTACTCATCATTGGCTATCAATTGTTTAAAACCCTAAAAGTCAGTTTTAGTCTTTTTCTTATCTCATTTATTTCTTTTATATTATTATTATATACCACTTAAAGTTTTATAAAATTAATATTCGCGTAATTAATTGAATTGATTAAATTAAAAATAGACGGTTCAACCGTTAATAAATATAATTAATCACTGTGAATTAATAAAATTAATCATCATGAATTGATAAAAAGAATTTATGATTAAAATATTGATAGTTTGATCTATTATGATTTTTTATTAATTTTTATTTAATTATTATTGAATTAAAAATTCATAAAATCACATGCATACTTTGATATATAATCAATTTATAAAGTAATAGGTATTATGATTGTTGTTATAGAAAGCATTAAGAAGCAAGGATAAAATTTTAGTCATCTTTTATCACATCAGAGAAATTGTATCATCTCTAATCTTGCTAATACTACGGTAATGTGGTAAAAGTGCAAAAGGGCCCACAGGCATCACATGGGCTATATATAGAGAGAGGTAAAAAGATGGTCCTCACTGACTCACCGAGACTGAGGCAAAGACCAATAGAGGTCATAGGCATACTCGTGTTGTCAAATCTTTCATTAGCCATCATCAACTTTGAAAGGTTACTTGCATTGCATACCTCAAATAAATATGCTGCTTCTTTTACGTTTGTCATGGTCACTATCAAAACAACTAAGTTATTAACTATAAGTAGTAAAGTAGAGCCAAATATATATTATATATAAATAGTATAAGTGATTTAATTATTAAATTTAAGGAATAATAATTATATTAACTATTGCATCTTGTTGCATAAGAATATTAAGGTGCTGTCCTGTGGTTAGGAATTTGTTTTGCTCTTCTATCGGGTCATGTATGATCCACGTAAAGGAGCACTTTGATCATTGATCATTGGAGGTACAAAAATAATATAACATACAAGATTGTGGCAGTATAATGTGTAAAAATAATTATGAAATCACCTACGTAGGGTATACCAAGTATTCTAAAAGAGTAGGTAGGATGTATAAATTTCACATTGAAAGGAAGGAATATCTTGAGGTATACATAAGTGAGTATATTGTATATTTTATCAAATGTATATTTTAGGAAGAGAGTAATGACATCACAGAAACTTGAACTACCAACTTAAGACATATAACCCACATACTTGAAAGTATGTTAAATCCACCGGTATAACTCAAGTGGTACTGTATTTGCAGGTACATGAAATCTCATATGCTACGAATAAGATATTAAGTAATATATATTTGAGTTAGTTTTAAGTTAAGTTGCTTCTTCTTCTATTTCTAATTATATTTGGATTTGGTTAGGTATATATATGGGTGGTCGGTAATTCCTTCAATGTATATATAAATTATGGATTTAGTTTAGTGTTTAGACATCCAATTATCTAAAGGGGTGAGGGGTGCCAGAACTAGCTAGTGAAATACAAAGACACAAGGAGCATGCCTTTGCTTTTGATTTGTGTTCGTCTTTAAGCATACCAAATGGCACAATGTCGTAAATGACACAGACCCTTCCATCACCAATCCATGGTTTGGTTAAATCCTATCCTATCTATGTGTATGTACGTGCCAAAACAATTCTACCATTATGTTGATGCCAAATATAAAAATACAGGATTTTATCCTTTTGCAAAGAGGATGTAAATGGAATAAACTAAAAGTATGCAGCCTTCCCATAGCAGTAGAGCATGAGCATCCATCTAGATCCTTATCAAAATCCTACCGAACTCACTTAATAAGTATTAAAGGGCGAGGGCATATATACTCATTAACATCTAAGTATATAAAGCAAGATTAGGTCATATATTTATATAAACCACAAAAGTAGGGTGGAGGGTATAATTAGCTGTCTTAGTAACTAGAAATAGATAAATTAATTAGGAAAGGAATGATGCGAAAGCTAAAGGGGAGAAATAGATAAATTAAAACAATTCCTGGATAAGTAAATTTATTTATGTGGTGATGCCATAATACGTATTTAATTATGCATATTCCCCTCCCAAAACTCCTTAACTTAATGTAATAGTTGCGTACAGCCAAGGGAATATTATTATTCAATGTATATACATATTGATTGATGTTACTTGGTGATACCATTTCCATTTGTTAATAAATCAATTAACAATATTGTAACTATGTTTTCATCTTTTAATTTTCTTATAATATTTTTTAAATGAAATTAACTTAATCATTTTTTTAAAAACAATATCTCTATTAAAAATAATATTTTATTTAAAAGGAACTACCATTCACATAAAAAAGGTTTTTTTTTTTTTTTATTTCATCTACGGCGGTGATATAAGACACATTGATGCCGTGAATTAAGTATTAACTCGGTAAATATATGGAAAACAGTCAGTGTCACTAATTAAAAGAAAAATAATTATATCATTTGAAATTTTTATATACTATTTTTTATTTAAAAGACTAACCCTCCCCTTAAAACTCTTCATTAAAAATCAATTTCTTTATTAAACTACATATATATTTGAGGGTAAAAACTATGTTAAAATTCAACTATATTAATTGATTGAATGAACTAAATAGATAATAAAGTTATCTTAGCAATAAAATAGGGACAAAGCTAGAAATTTTTTAGGGGATCGAAATTAAATTGTATATTTTTACTATCGTAAAAATATAAATTTGTCATTTTAATAGTTTATATATCTATAATTTTTAAATAATTAAATTAAATTTTTATCATTTTTAGAGAGAGTCTAAGTGCAATTTTACCATTACTAGTTTAAAATTTTAAACTACAAAAGGGCATGAATAGAAAAATTTTGCAATAAAACCATTTCTAACTAAAAATCGAAACCAGAAAAATTGGTACAAAAACTATTTGAACCATTTTTTTCGTAGCACATATTTATTGCCCAACCTGATGCAATTTTGAGCCCAAGTTCTTTTTTCTGTTCTTTGACATTCTTACATTGACTAATGACTTTGCGGCTTTAGATCTTATAATGGGTATGTAGAATTTAAGTAGATGGGATTTTTCTCCTAGGCGGAGGAGAAATTACCAAACGTCTGTTATTCCATTACACTCCACGTCAATGGGAGTTTTGGAGGGTGAAAATGAGTTTTTTATATTTGACGAATTCCACAATCAATTTGACTATTACCACTTCAGTTAAAAATAAAATATGTTAGGGATTCAATTCCAGGGTACGGGAGAAACCACGCAAATATCTTGCTACCAAATAAAAAAATTTGTTAGTCAAGCTGCCCATTATTATTATATACTTGATTTTTTTGTTATTAAAGATTCAAATAATAATAGTATCAGAAAATATCATTTCTTGCAAAATCACTTCATTTGTGGAACTAAATTTAAAATGTTTGCAGAATTTTTAAGCTTGCTCCATTATTGAAATGTTTTGAAGAGCACGACATAAAAAGTTCAAATACTTAATAACTGATTTATCCAACCATGCACTTACACTTAAAATTACAACTAACACTTTCCTTACACGAGTATAACTTTCAAGAGATATTATTATATTCATTACTTTCATACCTTTTCCATTACTCACTGCTACAAGTAATATAACTGTAATTTTAATTAGAAATGAACATTTAACCAAGTTAAGTTGAATTGAGTAAAAAATTACAAAATTTTATCAAAATAGACGAAAAAAAACAGTAAACATTTATTAAAATAAAATTTTATCTTTTCTTATTCAAATTTTGAATTACTCAATTTGTATAATTCATATTTGAATTAAACAAAAAATTTTAATTTTTTATTTAAGTTGAATCAAAATAACTCAAAACTATCAAAATTTTCAAATCAAAACAAATTTTGCTTGTCCCATGCTCGTTACCGATGATTCACATCACATTCTTATCAACCCACATATCTCCCATATCCTACAAAACATACCACTTATTTCATAACCATTATTTGAGATAACTAGTTTAGAAATACTTTAAATAGAAAATCTAATATTTCATAGATAGAAATTTTGATCTAGAGGCAAACTAGAGCATTCTAAAATCCATCATAAAAACCATAGAAACTCATCTTTCTCAATCCGTTCTTTCATCATCAACGACTGCCACCACAATTCTTTTCTAAACTCTAATCCGGTCTTCCTCACATCATCATCATTATCTTGTTATTATTATTCATGTAACATCTATCCCTATTTTTAAATATAAAAACTATTTTTTTAATCAAAAGAAATTTTTGAAGTATTGTTTGCTAAAATTTAATAAGCCTCTCAACGAATAGATATTTATCCCAATCAAAATTGTCTTTCAACTTTAACAACAGCCCAAATGTTCAAAGCAACATAAAAGGCAACTAAGGCAATAAGTGCAACATATTGAGAAAGCTTAATCAACAGATACCCATGCATGACACACGACCACAAACCAAGTAAAAATTATCATTTGAGTTCAATAAAGTTTGAACCCAACTCACCAAAAACTCTCCTACCCTATTGAATCCAACGTTTCTTCGAATAACCTCAGGCATTAAATCATTAAAATCAAGAAAAAGCCCCAACTAAGGGTAATACCAAAGGTGTTGAAAAATCAGACAGCTCCGAATGAACAACGCTTCACAAACTTCATTTGAAAAGCTCAAAATTCCATCATCAAAATGAAAAAAAAAAAAAGGTTTAGTTTCTGAAACAAAAACATACTTGGATTGAATGCTATAGAAATAGCATAGCTGACGCTATTCTATATTTGTTTGCACAAACATAAACAAGAAAAAAAGAGAGATTGCTTCAGAGATCAGATCACAACTTGAAATTTTTTGATACAACACATTTAGCAAAAGCAAGACTTGAGAACAGAGACAAGAGAGTAAGTCATTATAATAGCCTAGCTTACAACTACAAGCACACCCTGCCTAAGATCATTCTTGAGTTGACAGCATTGCATGAATGGTCAGCAAAATTAAGATGATAATCCACAAAATGATGTTTTCCCTTTTTACCAACACAAGATAGTTAATCAGGTAAAACAATCAGAACTAGGCTTCTACGTCTACACACCCATGGTCACCTCATTTAATCTTCTCAATGATATCCGAGATTACCTTCTCCATGTCAAGCTCCTTCATTGGTTTAAATGGTCTCTTCATGTCCTACAAAACAATTTGCAGAGAAAGACAAGGAATGACCAAAAGGGTTAACTCCAAAAAATGAGTTACTGAAACGGTGATTTACAGCCATGATTTTAAGCAATAAAAAAAAAAAGCTAAATTCTGCACAAAAGAGCTTTACCAGCAGACTTATGAACGTCTCGCCACCTTCCTCGCGGATTTCAAAGCAACCTCTTCTTGGCTGTTGGAAATTAGGGGAAAGGAAATGAGAGGATAGATCAACCATGAAACAGACATTCAACAAAAAGATACTTGCAAAGGGGGAAAATTTTCCAGAAGGACCTTTGTACCCAGAACAAAAAACAAAAGCACATGTAAGAAACCATACATCAAATTCAAGCATTAAGTAAGGTATTTAGTTAATCTTACTCTATGAAAACCAATTGTTAGACAGCGAAAGCATCCACAATTTCATGTTCTCAGAGTGCGTATACATCTAAGAACACTACTATGTGAACCATATTTTACAGGCATTATAACAGAACACTCGATTGTATGCTTGAATAGCTTTGAAACAAGACAAAGTGAATGTCTATAAATAACAGATAATTAAAACAGTTGAAAATGGAACAAGGAATCTCAGATGGCAGAAAGAAAAAGGGGGTGAGAAAATCAGTTGCATCACTTTAATGGTGTTCACTGCAAACAAGGATAGTGTAATTAATGAGAAGATAATACTTAACCTTTTCAGGGTTGAGCAACACTTTGACCCATGGGACACCTTTCTCCAAACCATCTCTGACTTGAAAGGCCCTTGTCTTGAATGAATTGCATTGTTTGCTACAGAAAAGTAATCATAAATAAAGGACGCTATGCAACAGTAAAAGGAAATATTTCAAACCAAATTTCATTCAACCCAATCCAGAGGACTACGTCAAGGAAAAAAACCCTAAACAAAAGGACGAGTTTCTGCTCTTTTCACTCAAATACTTGCTAGTTTATTCTATGTTCCTTATTGTTACAAAATCCGTGGGTAAGCAGCATTTTAAACCCTTTATTTTTTCTTTTTTTAAAAACGCAACAGGGCGAAACCAAGAGAAGTTCATTTAAACGTAGCCAAAAGTTTGATAATCGTTGCAAAACCCTAAACCCTAAACTAATCCAAGATGATCATCAGACAAATAATAATAAAAAGTATGTAACATTATGACTTCAACATGTCTCGTCTTGTTTGTTTCTCTTCTTGCAAACAGAAACCCTTAAAAATAAAGACTATTCATTACGGCTACTTCGTGGTTCAGTTTTAAAAAAAAAAGGAATAAGGTAACCGACCAGTGTTCAACCACTACAGTCTTGTTGTAAGACCCACCGTCAGCGACGGCCAACTCCTCAGGCGCAGCTTCGGCTTTGGCTCCATCCTCATCTGCAGATTTTTTCTGCTTCTTGGCCTTTGCTTTTGGCTTCTCCTTGGTGGGCAGAGACTCGGGGTGCGGCTGCTTTGCCATGCTCCTAGTCACTCTTTTCAACGTCTCCTGAACTTGAGGCTTGGGTTGGTCGCCGTCGCCGTCCCCCTCCATCGCCTTTCGCTTGGTGGCCCTGGGCGCCATTTCGAATTCTCGCTTTCAATCCCTGCTGCTATTGCTTTGCTGGGTTGGATGTGGCTTTGCGTTGCGTTTTCCCAATGAATAATATTAATAGCACAAAGATATATATTTTTTTCCTTTTTTTACTTTTTTTTGTTCCCGCGCTCTACTTAGGTCGAGAATTTGAACGGACGACTGAGATCAGCTCAATCGTTGCCATATTGAATGATCCTGGCCCTTCGTGCTTAACACTATTGTACGAACCAAACATGAGTTGTGTGGAGGACAATGGAAGGTCGGGAATGTGCCACGTACGGAACCACCTGCTCCACATTACTGGTCTTTTCCTAAACAACTATCTAATTATTTTTTATTAATATTATTTTAACTGATTTTTATTAAATTAAGAGAATGTAACGCTTTGATTCTTTTTTGGAGCCAATTTCTTAGAAGAAAAGATAGACTAATTTATAAATTTGCCTATTTTTTATGAAATTTATGAATTTAGATCATATTTTTTATATTTTTGAAAATATGTCATTTTGGAGGAGAGAGATTGAAAATACGCTCTATGGAACTTTGTTTTCACTTTCTCTTTTCAACATTGAAATCGCTTCTTATATGGCGTATTTTCAGGCAACGATAACATTCCATCAATGGTCACAATTTAAATGACTATTTCCCTCAACAACATTTGTGGCAATCATTGTCATTTTGATTCACGTTTCATATTTTTTGCATCGCACAATAACTTTTCCTTGTTGGAAATCTTGTTACCCCCAACTCTATCATAAGTTACAGTAACGGCTTCACTGACTTTGGTGGAGACAGATAAAACTAATTATTTGATTATATTGGAAGACCCTTATGTTTTTCGCTATGACTATAATCTTAAACTTCTATATGAGCTTTATAAAACATCATCCTTTAATGGGGTGAAACTCGATCCCGTGTCTGCATAACCATTGTCAACTAGGGCACTAGTTATACTCCATCCCTTGACAGCATAACCTTTGTAAACTTGAAGTCCTAATTACACTTCAACTCGTAATTGTATAACACCGTCAACTAGGACCTTGAGTTGCAATGCAATCCAACTTCTTAGGTGATTACTCTATCCTTACACGGTAGATGAAATTTATAGGTCATAGAGCTTCATGGCATCACTGTAGATTCAAACATATATTATAACTACAGCAATGTTTGTCTCAAACAAAGATAAAAATAAATCTATAAACTCTAATTTTCATTCGTAAAAAAAAAAAAAAACAATTTCTAAACAAGTGAAAGTGCGTCTTACACTGCACGTTTTCACTTTCTCTCTCACAAAATGACTCATTCTCGTAAATGTAAAAAAAAACCTAAAATCTATAAAATTTCGGCATATATATAAATTAGTCGGAACAAATAATTGACACCATTATAATTCAGTGGTTTTTAAATAGTGTATAATTAGATACGGTTGTAAATCGATAAAAAAATAAAAAAATTTGAAATTGAAAATATCTATTAAAATCAATATGAATTTATTTTAAGATGTGTTTTGATTTTTTTTATATGGTGGCCTAAACTTTTAAAATTTTTAACAACAGTTTATAGCTTTTAACCAATTAAACAAACAAACAAAAAATGAGTTCAAGAAAGACATGAAAGATGTGGGAAAAGAAATGGGTTGAGATTTTAATTTCACTTTAGGCTTTACATAAAGATAAAAATGAATTAGGGAAAAGTCAAAATTTGCAAAAACGTGAAATTGAAAATAAAACAAAAAAAAACAAAAAAAACTTGCGTGGAGAATGATTTTGCTACTATTTAAGATTTTAATTGAGCATTCAACTTAAATTTAGTTGTTTATTAAAAATACTTTATTTTATGTGATAATTTTTTTTTATAATTACAAAGGTTATACTCCTATCTAAGTTGAGGGTGATGTTTAGGGGTGTAATTAAGAGATGGTGGACCCAACCTCTTAAAATAATTTTTTTAATTTTAAATTAATAAAAAAAAATTTAAAATTAATAAAAATTTGATTTAATCATTTAGAAAATTTTTTAATATATAAACTATTAAAATGATTTTTTTTTTTTAAATTTCACCTTCCTAAAAAATTTTCTGATTTCACATGTTCAAATAAAGTCGTCCTAATAATGCTGATGAATTTAGTCCAAATTCTGGTAACGTAATTGATATTATTATAAAAATATTTTTATTTTCCTGTATTTTTATATATAACTTAGAAAAATATAAATACATGGCTGGGCTTAACCTAAAATAATATTGGTTTTTATACATTGAATAAAGATACGTGAGCCACAAATAGACAATTATCAAAAGTAATCTAAAGTTAACTATGCGGTAGTGCCCTAATAAAGTTGCTCCTTGATAAAAAGAGCATTTTGTCTTTCTCATTGACCATTTCAAATTCTCCATTTCAAATTCTACAGTAGGCTCTTTTAATGGGCTGATGTCATCCATAACAGGCTTATAGTGCCAATGAGAGGAACTCAACTTCTTCTCCAGAACTCTTCTTTATAAATTAGTCCAATTCCTAGTTGTATCGCCATTACTTGAGTGAATCGAATAATTATCAGCATATAAGTCGTGCTATTTTCATGATTAGAGTTTCCTAATGTTTTATTGGCAAGCATCCATACTTTGAAAAATCAAAAATATGAGTACCAAAATGCTGGCACTAGAAATATGAGATTTAAGGCACCCAAAGTGAGATTGAGATTTGGCATGAGATAATTGCAATTTTTTAGTCCCTAATTGTACAGTGACTTTGCAAGTTGGTCCTTTAACCTCAACTATAAATAAGTCTAACCATTTCTCATTTTATCAGCCCACATTTGTCATTCTCTATTTAAGACATTGTTCTCTCTCTTTGTAAATCTTCACTTATATTTTGGAGTGAAATATATTTGGTAGTGTCCGAGGACGTAGGCAAAATTTGTTGAACCTCGTTAAAATTCTAGTGTTCTTTATTGTATTATTTTGCATATTTTGTGAGTGTGATTGTAGTGATTTATTGTGCTATTAAATTACGATAGAGAGATATTCTGGCTAAGAAAGACCTGGTACTTAAGCGATCATTGTGATCCACCTCTCTTTCTTGGGAATTGAACTTAGTGTGATTTTTCAGTACAATAATTTTATTCTTTTACACGCTTTTGCACAACATGTTTTAATAAGGATAATCGAAGATGTCTAAGATGTTATATGCATTGGGATTTATACTTTATGGAGATATATTTTTATTCACTTGTGACTTAGATGTCTTTCAATTTATGTTAACTATCTTTATATTGATTATTAATTCTGATATTGATTTTAAAATTATTATGGATTTAGAGGGACTTCTTTAAATAGAATTTTATTCCTATGGGTCTAAATACTTCATATAGTAATGATGAAACCGGCCAAGAGTGTAAGGCTTGAGTTCTCTTCCATTCATTGCTTGCTCCATGATTAGCATAATCCAATCCCCCAATTGAATTAACCCTAATGTTACACATACGAATTCTAAGGGGTGAACCAACTTGCCTATACAAAGTTGCATTTGCAAAAGAGATGGTACGAGGTCTCTATTTTAGATTGATGTAATGCACAATCTGTGTCAATAGGTTTAATTATCTTGTGAAATTCAATTGTGCAAGGCAGAGCTTTATTGAAAATCTTACACATAAAGATGATTATTTTAAAAGGTATTTTAGTTAACCACAACATCCGCCAAGCATTTTTAGGGATGTTGATATCGAATTTCTTTTACCAAAACTTGTGTGGAGATAGATTTTGTAATGTTTTCTTTTATTATTTTGCATTTTTTTTTAAAGTTTTGTAAGTTAATGTTTTAAATTATTTATTTATGTGTTTTTATCTTTTTATTTTTTTTATAAAGAAAATTGGTATATTAGTATGGTTACATATAAGAAAGTATTAGTCCCCTTACGACCCCCGCTAACAAAAAAAAGCAATACTATTCGATCATGTGCTATCTTCAAATTTAAAATTGACATCTAAAAGTAACTATTGTCATAACAAATAATTTATTATAAATGAAACAAATTTAATTTTAAAACAAAAATTCCAATAACATCCCGATAAAAACTTGTGATTAAGACTCTAGAAAAATTTCGTTTAATTCATGAAAAAAAATATTCTTCCACGATAAATATTTATTGAGTGACGAGATGATAACTCTAAATTATCATCGTAGTAGGATATTATCTTATTTTCAAGAAAAATAATTGTCTATTTTTAACCATTCAAATATAGTACTATTGAGCACAAATATATATGTACATATATAAAAAGTAAATAAATAAAATAGAAACATACCCGGCACTCAAAGAAGAAATTGAGCTGTAATGAACCATGCCATAATTTGTTCTAATCAAAGACAATAATTTCATGGAAAGTAAGGGAAAAAGTGTTTGGAAGATTGTAAATTCAATGATCTTGAAATTTATATGTCTGCGGCATCTCAAGTACTTTAAGAATATCAGTTAAGAAACAACATGAAATTTATTTTCTTCGAAAATTAATTATTTCGCGGTATCTCGAGGAGTTTAAAAATAATTTAAGAAACTAAATTAAATTTATATGGTTGTTTAAAAAAAATCAATACGCGGCACCCCGAGAATTTTATGTAATACCCAAAATTTTGATTTTTGAGAAATAGTAAGTATTTCAAAGGTGAATTAAGTATGAAAAATAAGGATTAAATTGAAGATTTTTGAAAGTTAAAAGATTAAAAGTGTAAATTTATTATTTCAAGAAAAGGGGTGAAATTTTAAATTTTTTTTTTATGAATGTGACATGAAGACATATTAATACGGGAAGTTAGAAAATCGAAATATAGACTAAATTAAATAAAGTGGAAATATACAAGGGTTAAAGTACAATTTTCTCATTTGGTGAGAAAGGGTACTAGATGTAGTTTTACCATTATTAATAAATTCTTGGAGACATAATGATAGGATTAAAATTTTTATACAATGAGGTGTAAAGGAGAGAAAAATTAATGGTAATTAAGCATGAAATGTGTTGAAATGTGATTGGTTGATAAGATAAGGATGAAAAAAAAAGAAAAAGAAAATATAAAATTTTATACACAATTGCAAGGCTGAATGGCTTAGGGCAGCAAAAATAGAAGGGCAAGAAAGGAAAGGGAGAAGAAAAGAAAGAAAAAGAGAGAGGGAAAAAGAAAAGAAAAAATCTCTTCCACATTTTTCTTGAGATTTTTTCTTAAAATCATAGCTTAATTTCATATCTTAGAGTGCTATGAAAATATTTTCAATTATTAAATAATTTAGATGAAGACGAGAGTGAAGGGAAAGTTTTAGAAAGTGAAGAGAAATGTTAATTTCAAGTGAAGAAATAAGTGAGTACTTAATTAATTTATGGTTTAGATTTTTGAGTATTTAAATTTAGTTATGAAATAAATTAGTAAGATATTATTTTGAAAGCATTCTGTGATGAATGAAGTTTAGAAGTTATGAGATTAGATTAAATTATTGTAATAATTATGTTTAAATAGAAGTAAGTCATGAATAATGAAAGTGAAAATTTTTTATAGAATAAGACATACTTTGGTATTTGAACGTGTATAACGAATTTAATGATGGTGAAGCTATATGTTAAAGAACTGAAATGAAATGAATAAATGATACATGATATGGTTATGGTGTGATGAGGGGATGGGGGTTCAATTAGGAATAGGGTTAGTGAAACAGGGGTTACCATGAGTGAAAGGGATACTAGAGTTCTATTTATGACATGTTCATGTTTATGTTCATCATAACATGGTGTATAGCTTGGATACTAGAGTTCTGTTATTAATATTTTGTTAAAGGTCGAGAGTTTTGTTTTGGCCTACGACTTTGGGAGTTATGTTATCGATATTCTAATTATGATCATGATCTATAAAAAACATAAGTAACATGTGATAGTTAAATGAAAAGTGATACGATATGATAAGCCATACAGTAAGTGAAAAGGTAAGAAATTGTATGATTATATGAAAGAAAATAATAATGAATTTACTTTAATGATTTGTAAAATTGAAAAATGAAATACATGAATTATGTAAGACAATGTTCATGATCCGTAAATGATAAAGATGACATATGACGAAAACGGCAACGTAAGAAATTATATGACCAAATAATAGAAATAAATAATGAAATTAGCTAAATTCTTTGTAAGTTGGATGGTAGGTTACATGAAATAAGATTGTATTAATTTATAGTAGTTTATTAATTTGTTTTAATTTAAAAGATTTAAAATATGCTTAAATAAATGAATTGATAACCTATCGAAATCAATGAAATATATACTAAGCTATTTATGTAGCTTAACACGTTTGTTTTAAATGTGTACATGAAACAAAAGCAATAAAGATTTGAAAATTTCTACTTCAGTTTGGACCTTGGTTTACATGTAATTAAGCATATTAGTAATAATGTGAATTATGTATGAAATGTAATACTTTGTGCTATAAATTTCCTTGATTATATAATGAAACAATAATAAGTTTAAGTGGTGAGTTTAGTGCTAAATGTAGCAACTCTTACTCGAATCTATTATCAGATTGGGTAACGAGTGTTACACTTTAAAAATAATTTAAGAAATTAAATTAAAATTATATATTTATTTAACAATAAATCAATCTGTGATATCTAGGGACTTCGAAAAAAAATATTTAATATATCAAATGAACAACACAAATTAATGTACACATACATGTATACACATTCAACCTCTGATATATATATATACACACATATATTCATTCACCATATAACCTTATACAGATATATTAGAAGACATAAAATATATACTTAATTATTTATTAATGCATGCACAAATGTCATGAGATGCAAAGACTCGAAATATGCTTAAAAAAGACAAGCGCCACCAAGCATGGCCTCCATTATCCCACGCGTAGAAAAAAGACATTTCTAATGCTTGCAATTTGCATGGATACGTCTTAATAACCAAGAAGCATAAAAGATAAACACATGTAATGTTCATGGAACAAAGATCCTAGGTAAAATTCGGACGGAGGCGATTAAAATTGAACACTAATGAACTTAAACGTAACCTATCTTAACAAATTTACTCAGGAAAGTTTCAACAAAGCCATGATTTCTATATTCACAGATACATACATTACATTAGACAAATAGAGCAACCAATGGAACACGTAGTCTAAAGAACTAAGTATACGACAAACTAGAGTAAAGTCTTAAATATAGGACAAATTTCATCACATGCAATGCAAATTACATAAACAAGGACCCATTACAGTGTAGATCTATACCAGTAAACCATTTTCTTTCTCCTTACTTCTGTTGTTTTCTGCTCCAATCTGCTATCGCTCCTACCGTCCCTCTTTAATCCATGGTCAAGCCCGACTTCCGAAGCCTCTCCTTAATCGTGACTCCTCAACGTCTCCCTTTTTGAAGCTTTTTCCTCTAGATTTTCTATGGTCTCCCCTCTCTTTTACAAACTCCTTCCTATCTCCCCTCTCCCTTTCTTTTTTATTTTAGCTGTGGCAAATGCCCCACCAATCACAATTTTTTTTTATCACATTTCTCTTTTAATTAAATAATAATTTCGTGGCCATAAGAGTAATAATAATACTAATATTAAAATCAATAAAATTCTACAACTTAAGAAAAATCAAATTTCAATTCAAGCTTGACTAGAACAAAATATGATTACTACAATCAAATTTTATGAAAATTGATAAATTAATTCAATTAAATAACATTGTTAAAATTTATTATTAAATCATAAACTTAAAAATTAACAATTCAATAATTTACACCTAATGAAACAACACAACATTACATTCCAACAATTTATATGTAATGTATTAGCACAGAGTTCATTTGTTTCATTTGAACTAATAAATTTCTATGATGGTTACATTCTATCAAATTAAAATAGATAAATTAGCTTTTCCAAATTTCGTAAAATGAATGGATAAAATCTATAATTAGATAAAATTTTTTGATTTGAAATTTTAATTATGTTGAGAATTTTTTTATTAGAATTAAAATATCATTTATATTTGTTTTACTGTTCATAAAAATAATTTTCTTTCAAATTTGATTACTCATTTTAATAATTTCGTTTTAAAAGTTTAAAATTAAATAGTTGGCTTAATAATAGTGGAATGTATTTTTACATTGCAGTAAGTAATTGTTTAATTATGCAGCTTTTAGGATGGAAGAGCATGACCTTTGGGCTAATATATGTATTAGGTTTACGATTGAATTGTTAGTTAAATAGGTTCAACTAAAATATTATTATTAATTTATTAATAAAATATAAATATAAATAAAATTAAAAATTAAAATTAAAATATAGTTTTATTTTTATAAAAAAATAAGTTTACAATAACTATCTCTTTATAAGATTCAAAAGCTTTACTAACTTTAATAGATAAAAAGGAATTATTATATAGTGTTAATGTTTTTAAAGACTATTTTTACCATTCACCTAACTACACCACTATTACTTTTGCATTTAAAGAAACCGACTTTAATCATAATTATATTGGTATAGTTGGACAAAAAATATGTAGAACAATAACGTAATATAACAGAAACAAGTAATGTAATTTATATATGATAATATAATTAAGCATAGATATAAATAATAACATCAAAATTTACCATTGAAATATTTATGGGGGACTTTGTCTTAATTAATTAACAATGGGAAGCGTGGGAGTGGGGGTATTTGGCTGAATGAAATTTCATCTCATCCCAGCAACCCAGAGAAAGAATAATAACATTACCAGAAAAGCCAAGGCCAAAGGTGGAAAGCCGAAGCTTATAACGCTGTATAATTAGAGAAATTGATCAACAATCTGTTTAAGGTGTCTGGATAAAACTTTCTTGCAAATAAATAACAGGGTCTCTTCACATTATTCCACAAGCATGGCCCATAAAAGACTCTCCTCTGCGTCCAAACAATGTCACACACAATACCTCCTTGTTACTCTATTATTTACTATTTTCTTCCAAACAAATAACCCATAAAAATAAATTGACCCTTTTTTTTTTCTTTACCTTTGGGTCACTTGTGATATGTATGCCGTCATCAATAGACTGCAAAAATCGAAATCTATTATTAATTAATTATAAACAAACTGAAACCAAAAACATTTGGGAAGGAAGGAGCGTATGTAGGATGTACCGAAAGGTTCTTGAGGAACTCAAATGAAATATCTTCAGCCCTAAATGATCTGGGATGCCACTTCCCTTCAGACCAGTCCACATATGTCACTGACCGGTTTGCAATTCCACCAGGATCAATCATCTGAAGTATACAAAATATTCGGGTTAAGGAGGGAGGTTGGTCATACTTGTATGTATATAATAAATAACAATTAAGAGTATGTTATTCGTGCAAGCAGTAGAAATAAGTCTGATGTTACCAACATTAAAAAAGGTTGGCAAGTAATGCTCGTCTGCATAGCAATTGCGCCCTTCAAAATTTGGCTGACAACAAGGTGGGATGGTATGTTAAGAATATGGATAAATTAACCTATTATCCATGAGTAAGCAATATGAAGTAACTATGATGGGTAGAATACCTTGCAATAAAGCCGAAATTTTGTGTAATAAAGGCTGTCAGCCATAACTATTATAGCATGCTGCCGCTTCATGGAGAACCACTGAAATAAAATATGAACCAAAACCAACTAAATGCATGAGAAACATCAATGTCATGATTTGTTTTTGTTGCAAAAATACACCTATATTTGAAAAGAGAGAACATATTTAGCACCGAAACCTTACTGTGTTCTGCCAACACACTGTTACAAACTTCCAACTCACAAAAATTTACACGTTTTTATTAACCAGGAGTGTTACCACACTGAGAAACAATTAGAGGAATATAGCAGAGCATCTTTAAAAAAGTAGAAAGGAAAGACGAGAGAACAGGATCAGCAATGTGGTACACTTTATTATATCAGACATAAAGAAGCCCTATTGGAGGATTTAGGATTCCATAAATTTTGTCAGTTTAAAGTTAACTTCTTTGATCACGAAATTAAGAGAGAATAGATCCTAACCTCTGGTCCAAGTAACTTTTAAGAATCATATTTATGTATAATATCATCTATAGTAACTCTTCTGTTATTATGATGGTGGCAAACAAGTATAAAAAAGAAGTGATAATTCTGAACAAAGAAAGCTAAGGTATCTTTTCCTCTTTACATTTTATACAAATTGCCTTAAAAAGCATACTAATTTTGTACCAACATGCCAACAGCTGCGTGGTTCATTGGTAGGGTACAGAATTCTTAGTCTTGGTGACTAGCGTTCAATCCCTAGCGGCCTAAGTACCAAAAAATGTTTCAACATCCCAACCACCAATTATAACTTATAAAAGCTACGGTGACTACAAAAAGAGGTGCAAGTTCAATTGCACTTCAGTCAATTTTCAGTCTTCAGGCTTGCCTGGTTGAGATTAAAGGGAAGCCGCTCCTACTTCAAACAAGAAAATATTTCTAAATTGCATTAGCAAGCAAGGCAGGAATAGCAATATCTCAATAACAACCAACAGAACTATTCTAACAGATGCCAACTGGAAAGACTCTGGTAATAACAACTGATTTCATCTTTCTGGGATTGGTAAATAAGCTCAAAGCTATATACCAAGTAAAAGGGTTTACCTGTGAACCTTTCCTGAAAGCAGCCTTTTCAACTTCGGGCATCATACGCTCTGAATACCTCCCAGTTCCATGTGGACCCAGATCCACAAAACTGATGACAGAGAGATCAAAAGTAGGAAAATTAGTTTTTATAAATTCTTAATATTTATGGAAAGCAATGAAAAAGGCATTCAAACTAAGTTACATGACAGAATAAAAAGGAGTTTCAGTATGCTAACCAGTCAATAAAGCTGACATTAGTGTGCATCAGATAGTTGTAGACGTAGTCAAAATTGTGTAGTGGTACGCAGCTATAGGAGAAGATTTAACAAAGAGAATTGTAGATAAATACTGATCATAAGAATATTATGCATGAAACTGATGCCTCTTTACCTATCTGACAGCAACACAAACTGCAGGTTATCAGGGTCTAAAAGTGCATGTGCCAACAGTCTCCTCTCAGCATCAACCATGGAAATTTTCCCCCAATCCACCTGCATGTGATAGCTACTTCTTAGGAGGCACTACATAGTGACATTCAAGCAGGCATGTGATATAAATGGTGGAAAAGAAGAAGATATAATTCATCAAAAATTGGGGAACAAATGGGGTTATCAAATCAAAATTGCATGTGCACGCCCATCCTTTAAAGTTTCTTTTTTCAAGAAACTTTTCAAGGCTAAAGTCCACCTACGTTTTCACTGCGAATGTCCCGACCAATAAAATATTGACTTGTATGTCCTGGTTTTTCTCTGGAAGCATGTACATATACAGAGAATCTGCCCTCATGGCCCTGTAGCAAAAGATTAAACGATGTGATAAAATTTGAAATTTCTAAAGCATGGAATTCTACCAACTTTTGAGAAGGATAAGAAGTTGCACTTGTAAAACAGTCACAAATTCTTACAGGCCACGAATTAAAACTCTATCAAGCATTCGTAATTTCGACCTGTTTCTCAACTAATTAATCTAAAAACAAGTTATTAAAGTGTGTATAAGCCTCAAAAAAACCACTATTCATCAGGAACCAGCATCTATAACTCTCTCTAAGCCAGATACAGAAGTCCATGAAGCATACTAGAAAATCAATGATCACAACAAAACATCTAAGCATCTACATAGAATGAAAAAGAAGTACTGGCGATACTTGCAAATGAAAAGTTGCATAACTGATGCAAAGTAAAGAAAAAAAGAACTGATAACCAAGGAACAAAGTATTACGCGAAAGAACTTATCCCACAGTAGCTCAAAAGGTAGTGTGCCTGGAGTCAAAAACAGGAAAGCAATTTTTGAATCCGCCGATTGGATAGGAGGTGTGTTGAGGATTTCCTTAATTACAACCTGAGATATTGTCTCTTCATCACTCAATTCCCTAGCAGGAAATGATGGTGACTGGTACAAAGTACAATCTCCAGATGAAAAGAAATAGCAGGCTGTCGAACTTGATAGAGGGGAAACATAGGCAGTAATCAAGAATATGATCACAAAAGTTACCAATATAATAATCCACAACGGCCTCTTCAGATGCGGGCGCTTTCTTAAACCAGACATGATACGAAAATCTTTTACATTTAGCTGCCATGGACAAGTTGTCTTCATCTAGATTGAAGGCAACGTGCCAGTATCTCAAATTACTGCTCAGTTACCTTATCTCACCATCTTACAGCTTCACCGTCGAGTGCAAAGACCACTATTGTATGCCGATCAGGTCATTGGAATTAGACCATAATCTGAAAAGGGCAAAATGGGAAATAAAATCAGCATCAAAGCGATGGATGCATGCATCCTAACAAACCTTACAAAGCATGTGTTCAGATAGCAAAATATTGAGTGTAAAACAGGGCCACTATTGTTTGTTTCATTCACACAAATACACACACCATGTTGACAATGCAGACTGAAGGAGCTAAATATAAGATAAAATTACACAGAAAATACTTAGCTTCAATTTTAGGTAAAATATTAAATCGTAGAAGATCAGAAAAGAACATCCAAAACCAACTTTAAAATGCGCCAGTAATATAAACGAATCTCTGCTGGTGAAATATATTTATAATAATATACAATACAGCTACAGGGATTGTAGGAAGAGCCAAAACATTTGAAGGCATACACAATTACACATTACAACTGAGAATTGCAATATCATTATAGCTACAGGGGTTTGAAGACTGGATCCTACAAGCAGTGTTTATCAGCGGACTCAATAAATACTCCGATTGAGAATTCTAGAAATTATAATGGAAAAAGAATAAAACCCGCATTGGAATAGCGATTAGCGATATGAGAAGGTGGAATCATATAAGAAAGAAAAAGGAAATATTCTCATTAGATAAAATAAAAAAGACGTCGCTTTCACAAAAAAGAAGAAGAAAAGAATTGAAAGCAAGGATTAGAGTTTAGAAAGGAAGAAGGAAGAGTACCTACCTGGAGCTGGAATATGGAAATGCAGAGAGATTGGATCGATCAGATCAGATCAGATCAGAGAGTGAGTGTAGCAGCAAGCAAACGCCAATCGCCAAATGGCGATCTCCTCTATTGGATTGTATGATTGTATAATTCTATTTGAGGAAGTACGTGCGCGTTAATATAACATAACATTGTGCATGCACATATGTCTATAGATATGAACATATTTGCATTTTTTTTATAGTTGACTTACTTGTCTATAATTCCTATTTCCTAAAAATTAATTAAAGGCAATGCCCCCTTTCATAACCGAAACTTTCTCCTTCCTCCATTCAACTTCTCTTCGAGAATCATTCAAACCTATTCTCTTTTCCCACTTTACCCTTCACATTTCACTTTCTCCACGGCATTGTATTTATAACCATGTCATGAAGAGACCTAAATACATAACATTGCCGCATGACTACATAACATTAGATTCGACTATACTTTACCTCAATACATAACATTACCGCATGACTACATTTCCTCTCATTTTTGTGTGCCTCTTTTCGTGCCCCACGTCATTCAATTTAGTGTTATTTCCAGCTCTCATATTTTTACACTGTTATATTCAATTAAATTTGTATGCTTTTAGATCTTGAAAGTCAATCTCTTATCATGTTTAATTTTAGTATGGAGAATCAAGAATTTTCAGATTTTGATAAATCTATACTTCTAAGAAATGCCATCAAACAATGATAAAGAAGGTTTCATGAAAAATATATTTATTAATGTTAAAGACGAACCTAATTTTAGGGAAACCAAAATTAAATTATAATTTTTACAGTTCAAACATAATTTCACCTTTTGGATAACTTATATTTTTAACATTTTTAGGGGATCAAAATACAATTTCACCTTTATTAATTTAAAATTTTAAAGAGTCTAACTAATTTTTTTTCATTTTAGGGTTCAATTCTCTGGTTAATGTCCAGCAATAATTGTTAAACAACTCTTGCTTTAGTTCGTTTCTAGTGTAAGATTCATCATCAGTAGAAAATCTTCAGTCACTTAAGTGAAATAGGACGAGAAATTTGTCTTTCAAGATCTTGAATCATTTTTATATTATTTTCCTTCATAGATTTAGGTATTGTAATTTTTCTCAATATACGGAAATTTAATATTGAATTTTGAGATTTAACTAAATTGTTTTTGTTAATATTTTGTCCTTAAAAAAATAATATGACGTTAAAACAAGATGATAAATATTATACGTGGACGAATAGCATTCGAGAGAACGCAATAAGGGCAGAGGAAATCTATTCCCACGGTATTACTCTTGTTTTGTACGCAAAAAATAATATTTTTGTTTTGTTCGCTGCGATGTTCTATATCCATACTCATGCTAACAAACGCATCTTTTACCTACTACACCTATACATCATCTGGTCATCATGGATTGAAGAAAGAAACAATCTATACATAAGGATATAAAGATGTAAAACTGTCGTGTGTTTCTTTCTGATATCTTTACAAAATTGTTTGTGGACTGCCCTTAAAACTACGAAATAATAGACTCGGAACAGAAAAGAATAATTTTAGACTAACAGATACAAATGAAATATCGACCATCCATTTAGCAAAAAAAGAAAAAAAATCTTTTATGTAAAATTATAAATGACTACAATAAATCACAACAAAAACCTTCGGTAAAAAAACATCTTGGATAAAATGATAAGTTTCTAATTAAAGTAGCTTTTAGTAGTTATATTTTTCTTTAAAAAATCATAAACAATAAAATTTAAACCAAACATGAACTTCAAGTATTTTATAATAGCATAAATATAAATAAACTCAATTTGCAGGACATTAAATTTCAATTAGTTCACCATATTATATTTAAATTTTATAATTAGTTACTTATATAGTTCAAGATACTACTCTTACAAACATGGATAATGGATCATAGCAAAAACAGCTATTGAATACAGAAGCTTGGCGAAGCAGATGGCCTGGCTGGCCATGGCAATCCCTTAGAATGGGCTATGCCTATGCATATAGAGTCGGTGGAAAGTTGAAATTGCAACGCTCTCCCATGGGATCCCATCCAGAGACGAGCTAAAGTAGGCAATAAACAAACTGTAATCCTTGGACACAAAGGCAAGATAGAGTATAAAACCCCTTGGATGTCTCAACTTAAAAAGTATGATGATTTCTGAAACAGACTGAGTTGTTTCGTTTGTGAGTCCAGAAGGAAAAAAAAACAAAATAAAATAAAATTACACTAACATAAATAAAATACACAACTCCTACAACTAGGAATCTCAAGATTTCAACCTTGTAGCGTCACTAGGGTTCTTAACTTTTTCTAATTCCACACCCTCCCCAAAAAATAATAATAATATTAAAACCAGGAACCTTGAAGGGTAAGAGAAGATCAAATACTTCCAATTGCAACACCACAGCCCCCTACCCAACATGATCACCTAGAGCCCCTAAAAAGTAAAAACACACGTCCAGTTAGCCTGCCATAAATACAAACAGAATAGTTAGTAGCAATCTAAGTCGCAAATCTATGCAGAACAACACGGCAGGAATCCATGAAATCAAATTTTTACATCAGCTGCGGAACCTATCATATATTAAGTCTCATTATTATGCAATCGCAGAAGTATACCTCTAATATTTCCCAACATTACGAGACCAAAACCTAAATACACGCAGTCTACTTGTCTGTGTGCCCCCTTTTGCCCTTACGACGACCATGGTGGGTTGCATTAGTATGTCGAACACGCTTCTTTGTCTTTTTGCTGCAAAAATTAAAAGTTTTGACATGGTGAAGACAAGGTTATTTACGGCAAACTACATCAATCTTATTAGAACAATAGAAAATGCACCACAAGACAGCATAGATAATTAAGAAACTGACCAGAAAATTGCTGAAAATATTCTGAACAAAATAATAATAGGTAGAGCCAATAGAGCAGATGCCTGACATTAAACCAAGAGAAGTTGTTTTCTTTGAGCCAAGTAAGAACGGATTAAATAATCTGATTTCAGCTGACAGTAATAGGAAAAGGTATGCTACACAACTACTATATACCTACCGCAAACCACTCAAGCTCTTTGGTTGCAAGAGGTCTTGTCAGCTCATGCTTCTTCAAAGTTTCTTGCACAGAGGCTTGAACCTAAACAGTACAGCAGCAACAGTTGGATAAACTATGATATATTTAAAAAATAACACCACTTCAAAGGCAACGAGGTAACAACAATCTGAAAAAAATACTATATTCAGATACCAGATTCCAACATAATTAATAAAGAAGAAAGCTCCACTTGAACCACATTTTATGTAGTGCAGCCAACATGGTATGCCACAAAAGTTAGGAGACCATTACACCAAAGTTGAGCAAATTATTCAAGTTCATCTACTAGTAAAAGAAAACTTAAACTCATTACCCATTGCACTTCTTAACCCTCTAAAACATTCAACAGGAAATAAAAATAATGTGAATACCTCCTTGCATGAATGGATCAAGGCAACTTCAAAAAGTAACAAATGATAACCCATATTTTCACTTTCCATAACTACCTTTCCTTCAGATTCACTGCGGTGACCTCAATAAAACAACTAAAGATTACAAATAGACAAATCATGCTTAGAGTTTCAATCCCTTTGCCAGATCACGCCCTGTTTCTCACAATGTACCTGTTGATGGTATGTTGTTGCCGATTCCAAAAACCTCCCATAAGCTTTAACTACCTCCTTTGTATAGGGCTTCATCACCACAGAAATTTTATCAACATGAGGCTTTGCTAAAGTAGCAACCTGGTCAATATATGGCTTACTGAACTTCTTGGCTTCCTGTGATCAAGAAACCTGTGCTTTAGGAAGCATGTCAACACAGTAGAAAGACATGGTGGAGACGTGGAGTATCACATACCTGGAAGTAAGGATCAACTGTTTCTTGAACTTTGATAATATGAGGAGTTATTGTAGCCTTCGATACCTCATAAATTTCAACAGTTTTTGCAGTTAGCGATTGCACACGTGGTTCAGCATATGTAGTTACCGCCACCCACTGATCCTTAGCAGCTGGAACCCATTTCTTCAACAGTAAAGATTAAGATGATAAGAATGCAGCTTTGATTAGAAATAAATTCATAATAACTTTGGAAATAACAGCTTCAGAAGAATCGTACGGTTTTAATTGCTTCCATGTGGGGTTCAGCCCACTTTTTAGCTAAGGCCTTTTTCTCTAGAGCCTGCATAAAATATGAACATTATGTAGTTGTAATAATATTATGTATATGCTCAACAGCAACGTTGCACCTATTATGAGATTGGAAACCTAAAATGACAAAATATATACCAGTTTTAACCTGTAAGATCTAAAAGGCACCACATGGCGGTAAAGGAGAATAAAAACAATACCTTCTGGATCACCATATCCATGTTTGGTTTTCCATGCTGATTCCAATGTGTCTGAATGAAGGCCTACAGCAAGAAAGTTCATAGAATAACACGGGATATTTGTTTCTGTAGTAAATACAAAACATAAAATTTTATTCTAAATTTACCTGACCACGTATTAACTGTGTAGCAAGCCAAGGTGGGAGCCATGCGCTGTGAACCTGATTGCAATCATTACTATTAGACTATTTCGTATTACCATGTTCTTTATAAAAAGAAGACTTCCATCTTTGTTGCTAAATCTCCAGTTAATAATCAATAAGAGTACATGTTTGACTATTTTGACCTAGTACAGGTAATTTGATAAAATTAACATCCTAGTTCTAATTAAAATTTTTAATTTACAGTTTCAGATATCGAAGACAGCTCCAATTAATAGAAACTACAGATAAAGAAAACCCATCGAAACAAAGGTTGTACGGGACAAATCAAATAAAGCAACAATTGCTGTCCTTAAAAGTATTAACCCTGTCTAATGAACCTTCCAAAGCAAAAACCCATAATATTTGTTAGTTCCTTTAGCTTAAGAAAGATTACTTCAACCAGCTGATCGTAACACAGTTTACTAAGTTCACTCAGAAATGTTTGTGTGACAAGGAGGTCCAAAAGAATTCCAAACAGATAGCATAGCATTGTGAAACAAGAAAAATACCTCCATCAACTCATTTGCCTTTGAAGTGGCCTCAAACTTTGCCTTTATCAGTTCTTCCTATTAAAAAAAGATAATTATATAGTCAGAAAATTAACTCCGGCACCATTGTCTAGAGCAAAGTATGATATTGCAAGTATTTAGCCATAACATACCTCTGCAATTTTTAGAGCTCGCTCAGTTTTTGCTAGTTTGTTCTCCTGTTCCTTATTGATCTTTTGAAGCTGTAAAATGATGGCAGAGCAAAACAACAAAACAATTGGAGTTTCTCACGCTTATAGCAAAACAAAGAAGAAAAAGAGATGAAGAAACTTACATTCTCTAGCTGCAAATTCAATTCATTCAACTTGTTCTCAGCTTTAGTTGCAAGGGATTCCAAATAATCTTTTTCCTTCAATTTTGCTTCTAGTTCAGTTTTAAGTTTATCAACCTGGACAACAAGTAATATCAGAAAGTTACATAAAAGCTATATTTATCTGTAAAACTAGAAACATCCTTGATAAGAAAATACCTGCTTCTGCAATTCAAGAGCTTTCGCATGAGCTTTTCCCACCCGTTCCTCAGCATCTGAGGTTCCTTTTTTCTAAGAAACAACGAACTATAACTTTTAGCATCCGAAGGATGGGAGTAAGCCCTTGCCATCAGTAAATCTCGTTCTTTTCACCATGCAACTAATTTATAGTTAAGAAACAAGAAAACAAAGTAAAGAATTTACACACCTGAAGAGATGATAATTCAGAGTGCAACGATGCCATGCTGTCAGATTTTTCTTCTATAATTTTATCTTTCTGCTTTATCATCTCATCCTTGGTTTTCAATTCTCGAATTTTCTCCTCGACATTTGATTCTTTATAGGAGGACAAAAAAAAAAAAAAAAAGATTGTAATTAGCGAACAAAGATGAACCAGAAGTCCGCATTTGAAAACGATTGAACTTTCACCAAATAATAAATAAATAAAAATCGAAGCTTAAGCCACTCTAATTGATAGACTAACAACGATTACAGCATGAAGATGAGTAAGTAGATAACCAAATTGGAAAGTCAATCCATCACAAGAGTCAGTACTAGTAGAATAAATAAAACAAAGTAATCTAGATTAGTGGGTCTAAAGTAAAAGTCTTTAAATCTGAAATAGAATATAGTAGAGAAAACGATAAAAAAAAAAGTAATCAAGACGAGTAATCACGAGAATCGGGGACAAGAAAGCTAACCAAGAAGACGGATCTTAGACTTTAGTTGATCCAACTCCATCTTAAGAGCAGAAGAATCGGCGGCGTCCGATTCAAGCAGCGGTTCGGTTGAGGCATCGGCTCCAATCTTGGTGAAAACTAGGGCCAAAAAGAGGGAGAAAATCAGGAGCCTATACGCTGCCATTTACAAGCCACCGAAAATCGTCGCGAACAAGAAAACCTAAAGAAACACCGAACAAGGGACAGCCCAAGGGTTTTCAACTTCCTCTTCCTCGGTATTAATGGGGATGTGTGTTTTTCTTTCTTATTTTTTCTATTTGTTTCTTGTTGAAGGTTGATATCGATAATCTTTATGGAGGAGATCTAATTATTGATTCTGAAAAATAAAATTTAAAAAAGAAGAAAGAAAAAGAAAAATCTTTTGCTCTATATGTGTTGTCAGTCTAGACAAACGTGGCAATTTACACTGAAAATTACTGAAGATATGAGCTGATTGTATGTAGAATGGATATTTGCTTCGAATTATTTATGATAATTGGATTCGATTTAATCAAGTTTTTGGATTTTTATAGTAATTTTAAATTTTGAATTTTCAGATTTACTTTATTATTTTATAATTTTTGGATATTATTTAATAAATATTAAAAATAATCAATATCTAAAATAATATTTCTACTGCTCGATTTTCAACTTTTCATTATTTTTTTCTCAGCGTTAGGGCGAAAGCGGCAGCGGAAAAGAGTGGTTGGCTTGGTTCACTATTCTATTTGCGGTTGCCCTTGCAAACACGTGGAGGTGTAAGATTCTCCCAAGAGAAACACGTGGTGGCGTATGATGAGGATGTAGGGTTGAGACTTGAGATTGCTATAGTAGTTGTTACTATTGAGTTTAAATGGCGCAGAAAACGAGGTTTGACTAAGCGAGATAGGATGGGGTTGGTGAGGCAATTAAAAATAAAACCTCACCTAATTGTATACAGAAATATGTTAGATAATTACTCATCTCATCTACTACTAAGTTTAACCAAGTTATGGTAAATTGGTACTTTACATTTTGAGAGAGAAAAATTTAACTGACAGTAAAGATAGCTCATATATATATAAAACCAACATCAAAAATATTTTAATTCTAAAAAATACTATTAAACCTTCTTAGATAATTCTATTCTATATTCTAATAATTATATCAAATTAATATAATATAATTTATTCTGTAGTGTTTATTTTAAATTAAACATAATTTTTTTCTATAATATTCAAATAATTTTTTATATAATAAGATGTAATTTTATAATTAAATTTAATATTAATTTTATTTGACGGCCCGAACAATGTGGGCTGCTCTCGCTGATTAATTTTAACAGACTGGGCCAACTTTCAACTCCTATAGGTTGACGGTTCGAGCTTTGCCCAAGGTCCGTCTAATAATCCAAATACACTAAAACCCATTCCTTTTATTATTATTATTATTAGGGTAAACTATTAAAATAGTCACTTTTGTTTACCTCATATTATAATTTAGTCACTTATGTTTGAAATGTTACTTTTTAGTTACTTACGTTAACGTGTTGTAACATTTTAGTTATTGAGCCATTAATTGCCGTTAACAGTGTAACGGTAAGCTGATGTGGCACGCTAAATCATCATTTCAAACAAAAATTTTAGGTTAAAGAACATAAAAAATAAAATAAATTGTTCAAAATGAAAAAAAATGGGGACCAATAGTATAATTTAACCTAAAATTTTTATTTGAAATTATGATTTAACATGCCATGTCGGCTTACCAATGCTATTAACGGCTTAGTAACTAAAATGTTATAACATGTTAACGTAAGTGACTAAAATGTAACATTTCAAACATAAGTGACTAAAATATAACTTGAGATAAATAAAAGTGACTATTTAATAGTTTACCTTTATTATTATTATTCAAATTCTTATTCTCTATTCTATACTTAAAATCTCTCAATTATATCGCGATTAAATAAGAGAATATAGATTCAAATATTAAAAAAAATATTAGTGAGAGAGGTAGCCATAAATCCTAAATATAGACGAATATGAAAAATATAAAAAAGTTATGAATCAACTGGATATTTAATTATGAAATAATTAAAAATATTTTTTTCTGTTTTTTAATATGTTATGTGGTATACACATATTTTCTAATTGGATTCAAATATTTTTAAAATAATTTTATATTAGATCTGAACAGGCATTTTTGATGTCTAGATGGTAGATAGGTTGATGAAAGGACCTTATTGATAAAATATTAATATTTTATGGATTTAATTAGAACTTTTTGAAGTTCAAGGACTAATTTAAGATTTGAACGATAGTTTCAGGACTTTTTGGTGGCATTACTTTATACCAAAGAAAAAGGAAAGGTTAAAGAATTTTGTTCATTTCCAGAAATTCGTGAATCATGTGCAGTGAGGTGAGGCCTGGGAAGAGAAACAAGAAAAGTATAGGCACGCCGTTGAACCACCTTAACGGCAAACGCTAAATAAGATATTATTATTATTACATATTTACAACAAAGAAAAAGAAAAAGAAAATCTTTTTGTTGGCTTTATGAATTTCCAAAGCAATTCATGAGTGCGGAAGGGAAAGAGAAAAGAGAAAAAAAGTCTAGGCAGGCCGTTGAATCAAACTTAACGGCTTGGATTGGATTCCGACATTCCTCATCCAACGGCTGTACCCTTTCCTGAGACTCCACGGTAATGGTCAAAAATCTTGGGCCTCAACTAGAAACAGCAAGAGTTTGAACGCAACGAGTGGTCGTCTTTGAAAATTAGGAGGATGACGTGGTCAATCTCCGTCGGTTTGGTTTCGAATAGCGATTATTAATTAATTAATTTATCAAAGATTGAAATTGAAGAAGATGCCCGCTGCTGCGGAAAGGGGAAGCAGTAGGAGATTCTGATGCCAAATCCTCCACCTACATAATTACGATTGTATCGTTCATATTTGCGGGAATTTTGTTGGTGATGCTTGCTTGGTTTCTCTTCTTAAGTATCACTGTTAGCGTTGTTGTGTACGCTGTCTGGGTTTCCCCATCCAGAACTTTCCTGTTTTTGAATTCCATTTCAGTAAGCTTATTTTCATCATCATCATCATCATCATCATATATATACACGCGTGCGTGATATGTATGTATTCGCCTGTGCATATTGTTGCAAATTGTTTATCTCTCTTCAATTCATTAAAATTTCAATTCGAGCGTGTTCCTTTGTTCACCCTTGATGTGTCTTGCCGACAAATGATACTAGTAAATAATTTATTTAGGGAGTTCCAAGTGTGTGTTGTTGTCTGCTTTGTTGTCTGGGACTCAAGAGTATTGCATCTTAAAGATTAATTTTGGTTTCAATTATTGATCTCTTCTAATAAGCTTTTCTTTTTTTTTTTTCTTTTACGTAATTAAATTCCTAATAATTCATTCTGCCAGAAAGAGCACAGAATATACAGATATAGATATGAGTATTATTGAATGAGCAAAAGGTGTGGGTTTTGTTAGTTAATTTGAGCTTCAATAGAGGGTTTAGATACATCCTGGTGAAACAGTGTATGAGTCGAGGATAAAAGGAACTAAATAGTCAATTTTACATTGTTGTACCTATTGATGTTGATAAAATGGCAATCAATTTAATTCATATTCTATATTTCATAAACTTAACTCAGCTGTTTCCAACTCTTGCTGATCTTCCCAACCATGAGTGCTCATGCTGGTGTTCATTCATCCAATTGTGCACTGTAATATAATCTGATCATTCTTTTTCTTCCCCAGAAATCTGTGAAGAACATTATGGGGTGGGGAAACATTTATAGAAGACGTATGAAAGTATTCACAGCTGCTTTGATAATCTACTTGGATTATAAGGTAAAATTTCTTGGTTCTCACTTCTATTCTGAGTTGATGCTTGGACAGTCAAATTCACCTGCATTCTACGTTTCCTGAAGGCTGTACAGCAAAGAGGGAAGTGGACTAGCAAATCAAAAAGAACTGCTTTATGGGAAAAGGCTCACGAGCGCAATGCTAAGCGTGTTCTCAGTTTGATAATAAAGTTGGAAGGTTTATGGGTGAAACTTGGGCAGTACTTATCCACACGTGCTGATGTGCTTCCTGAAGCGTATATATCCCTTCTCAAGCAACTACAAGATTCTCTTCCTCCTCGTCCCTTAAAAGAGGTAATAACTTTATATTTTGATGCTCAGAGATCAATTTATTAACTTGTATTATCATTCTGACTATGAACAAGAAAATGGGATTTAGTGGTTTAGAAGTTCTCCTCGATTGCCTACCTGCTCAATTGATCTGGTTTTAGGTTGTTATGATCCTATGATCCCACTTTGTAGTTTATGCAAGTATTACAAAATACAAAGTATCTTATGGTGATGATTGATGACCTAGTAATACCATGGTTTGCCAACCCAAGATATGGAAACTGCCATGCTTATTGGATTTTAGTCACCATGTGCAGTGTGAGGACTAGATGTTATTGTCAGGTTGTTTGTGGTGTACATATATGCCGCCATGAATGGATATAACTTGGTTACCTAGTGCTTTTGCTTATACAAAATTAACTTATATTTGGAAAATTATTAGCTTGGGAAAAATTAAGTCTTACATATATGGCTTTGAGGAATCATCACAGTGTGCTCAAACTAGTTGGATTTTGCTGTGTTCATCCATTTTCCATTTTATTTGAGTAAAGGCTATTTTTGTAAATTATTTAAAGAAATTATGCAACTGCTAGTAGACTTTTATTTCAGAAATTTAATTTACATGTAATCAAGAGTATTTTTAATTCATAAAAGACATTAACCCTTTGTGGTTTAGAGAAGGATAAGAAGGAATGAAGACTGACATGGTTTCCTGCCGACCACAATATTGGCAGTGAGAGAAATTTTGATATAATTCTTAGGTTAGACCTAGAATTCCTTAAAAAGCTAATACAAGCGGTAGCTTAGTGCATTAGATGATCTCCAATGGCTTTAGTAAAGGAGCTGTAAGAAATCCGACTAAGATGTGGATAAAATTGGAGGGGAGTAACATGAAGAATAATGCAGTTGAAATCTATTTATGTGTAACTTTCATTTGATTCTACACATATCTATTGCTCAATGGAAAGTTCATATATGATTGTTTTTGTTAGTCTTCCCATCAGTCCTTCCGTATGCACTTATTGATTTAATGCTTATTTATAATTTTTTTTATTTGCACAGGTTTGTCGAACTATACAGAAAGAGTTTGGCAAGAGCATGGTTGATCTCTTTGCTGAATTTGTGGAAAAACCTTTGGCAACAGCATCAGTAAGGAGGACCATAGTTGTTTTCTTTGTTCTCCTGAGGGAAATTAAACTAATTTCCTTGAAAATCTTATTGACAAATGAGGACATCTTTTATTCTATGCAGATTGCGCAAGTCCATCGAGCAACTTTACTCAATGGGCAAGAGGTGGTGGTTAAAGTTCAGCATGATGGCATCAAAGCAATCATATTGGAGGTTTGCATGCCAGAGCATTTTAGATGATGGAGTGAAAGTAAGAGTTGCTGTCATTATATGGTTGTTGGACATGTTTTTATCTTGCAGGACTTAAAGAATGCAAAGTCGATTGTGAACTGGATAGCTTGGGCAGAACCACAATATGACTTTAATCCAATGATAGATGAATGGTGCAAAGAAGCCCCTAAAGAGCTTGATTTTGATCATGAAGCTGGTATGCACCATTTAACATGATTTATTATGCATCTATTTTTTTTTTATTTGGGAAAAGGATGGGTTTTCTTTTCTGTTTAGATTATATGTTTTGTAAATTCACTGAAAGGAAAAAGTGATGGGTTTTCTTTTCTGTTTAGATTATATGTTTTGTAAATTCACTGAAAGGAAAAAGTTAAGTTACAGTTTTGAAACTGGCGAAGCTTTCAAGTAGAAAATTGATATTACTGGAAAGGAAGTTCTTTTTCAAATTTTGTATAGTTCCTCATCTACTTTGATTTCCAGTGATCGATAGATTAATGGTGCTTGTTAGTAGTTGATGATGCATCAGGGGTAATGCCGGTAGTAATGGTGATGGCAGCTTTAATATTATGTTCAGTGACAGTAGGGAACAGTGATGTTTGGCTTTAAAATGCTTTTGGGAATTGCTCAGTAGGTGGTGTTGGTGCATGAACTGGTAATGAAATTGTGGTATAATGCTGGTCATGGTTGAAAAGCATTTTTTTTGTCATGACCATAACAGTAATGATAATAGTGGTAACTGTTATGTGGCGACATCGGTTTCACGGTGAAGTCTCAATGGCTGCTGGTGGCTGGTTGGTATTGTGTAGATCTAAAAGTATTCTTTGACCATGAGGTGGTCAGGTATCCTACCAATTGGGATCATGGGAATGGAATACTTCATTAAGTTTTATGCGAATACCAGATTTTGGGCCTTAAAATACCAAGGTCAAAAAAGAGAAAGATGGACAAGTCTGGCTTCTAAATTGTCTTTCCCAAAATTCCTTCTTCTGTCAAGTCATGCAAATAAATTGTCAGACAAATATATTGACAGATTTTGCATTTGTCTTTCTAGAGAATACTAGAACTGTGGCTGCAAATCTTGGCTGCAAAAAGTCACCTGGTGAGAGCTACTCTTCCAACCGCGTGAATGTTTTGATTCCAGAAGTTATTCAGGTATATTCCGGGCTAACCTTTGAATATTATTAGTGTTCTTCTATATTCCAGAGTGCTTGAGATCCGAGAGTATAAACTGTTAGGATTTTGAGCATCTGAGCATCCAAAAATATTATTTGTCTGATATCATGCTTCATCATGTAAATTAAAGAGAGGTAGGGCTGGAATATGAAAGATCTAGAAGTGGAAACAGTTTTGGTTTTTGTGACCATTGGTACTAACATGGAAGAGCAATACATATTGAAAATTCCTTTGAATTAATAACTCTTTAAATTGTTACCTTTTTGAGATTCAAAGAAGCACCTAGATAATTTGAAAACTGGAAAAGCAAACCTTAGCTTACAACTAGAAGTGCTGGATTAACTTCACATAAAACAAAAATGATCTGATGTCAGGTGAAGATCAATGTTTTTAAAAAAAAAAATCTCGAGGCTTTCAGATTAGTGTTTTTATGATTTCTTTTAAGACCAAATAAATGTTATCAGCACCCTTTCTTATCTTTGACAATGCACTTATCTCCTTATAGAGACGTCTAGCTGATCTAGGTTTTACCATGATATTTGGCTCTTTCTGGAATGTGGTAGTGAAGTAAATCGTGTGCATAAAAATTCTTGCTTTTGCTTGGTGAAATCTCCATGTGGGGAAGAGTTTTCCTCCTTTTGATTGTACCTTTGATCTTATTAGCATACAAAGATTATTCCTTCATTTGTGGGTTTACGTTGTCTTTTAAGTTCATAAAGCTCACTTTGTTTCCTTTTGGCTTTAATGACAGTCAACCAAAAGTGTCCTCATCTTAGAGTACATGGATGGAATTCGTCTGAATGACACTGCATCTTTGGAAGCTTTTGGTATTGACAAACAAAAGATAGTTGAAGAAATAACTCGTGCATATGCCCACCAAATATATGTTGATGGATTTTTTAATGGTGATCCCCATCCTGGTATAGCTTTCTGTCTTGCCAACTATGTTGATGGATTTTAATAGCTAGTCTCATCCTGGTTCTATGATCTGTTATTTGTAATATATTTATCTATCATATGTCTATGTATCTATATATCTTTTCATCCATGTATCTTCCGCGGTTTAATTTCTCTGTTAAAATTATTCACCATGTTTATTCTGTTCCTCATAATACTACTTCCTTGCGAATTTCTTCCCTTTTAAAATATTTCTTGTTAACTTATTTGCAGGAAATTTCCTTGTAAGCAAAGAAGCTCCTCATCGTCCAATTTTACTCGATTTTGGTCTTACAAAAAAACTATCAAGCTCTCTGAAGCATGCACTAGCAAAGATGTTTTTGGCTTCTGCCGAGGTTTGTGTCTGTCTGTTATGTGTATATTTTTGTAATTTTCCCTAATCATTAGGGAGATAACAGATGACTCAAATTTTTTCCCTGAGCAGTAATTTTACGAATATTTTATGTTCCATTGCTTTATCATTAAACATTCATCTAATTCATGTTATACCACTATTCATTTAAACTGCATCTTATCCTTGTTTCTTTTCTTTGGACTTTAAATGTGAGGATTATGTTCTCTTCTTATTTCATATCTAAACCATTTATTTATGGTCTTGATGACACTATACCGTAAAATATAATTTAGTTCTCCAAATTCTCCATCTTTGCGAGGTGAATATTTAGGTGAGATATGGTTCACCTTTCAGTTTTGATATTCCTCTATTATTCTAGTTTCAATCATACAAACATTCTCTTTTTCCCAGAATATTTGAAATGACTGCAATTGATTATGAAATAATACATTTGCAGGGTGACCATGTGGCTCTTTTGTCTGCCTTCTCAGAAATGGGCCTCAGGCTGCGCCTAGATATGCCTGAGCAGGTTATGGAGATAACAAGTGTATTCTTCCGTAGTTCTACACCAGCAACTGAAGCTCAGGTAAGGATCCACTACTTGCCTCTCAATTTTCTGTCAACTTCTCTGAGTCCATCTGATGATATTTCTTTTTATATGAAGCAAAACTTGAAATCTTTGGCCGAACAAAGAGAAAAAAACATGAAGGCCATACAGGAAAAGTTGCAACTCAACCAAAAAGAAGTTAAACGCTTCAACCCAGTAAGTATGGTTTATTTTTTAGGTATTTTTATGGACTATTTTAATACGTCATTAACTAAGTATGATTTATTTCTAGGTTGATGCATTTCCGGGTGATATTGTAATCTTTGGACGGGTTTTAAATCTTCTGAGAGGTCTATAATAGAAATTCCTATCTTCACCTTGTTGTGTTAAATGATTGCACCCTTCGCTAATTCATCGTTTATGTTACTTAAATTCAGGGCTCTCATCCACTATGAATGTCCGCATTGTTTATATGGATATCATGAAACCATTTGCTGAAGCTGTTCTAGGGTGAGTCCATCTTAAAGTTTACAAGGTCAAGTTTATGAAACAAATTCTCATCTTTGATTGTGTGTAATTACATTGTCAGAAACATCAATAAAACACCAGCAGCGAATGCACAGTGGATCTACAACACACCGGTACATTCTGATGTGGAGGCCAAGCTGAGGCAGCTCTTAGTTGAGTTGGGAAATAATGATAAAATACTAGGGATTCAGGTCTGCACCTCTTTTTTTTTTCAATCAAGCTTGATGACTGGCCTTTATTATTATATGCCTTTATTCCACTAATGCATCCAAAGACTCTCCCTCTTCTTTTCCACTCTTCTTCCTTATCTAGTGATTTATTCAACCCAGTTATTTGTGCCTTGAAATTGCTTCAATAGTTGAGACTGTTTTAAACAAGCATTTGAAACCCCATAGTATTTCTATTTCATGCAGTGCAGTAGGATTACATAAACCTTTATAAGTATCTTTGAGAGCACAGTAGCATGCTTTGTATGGTCTCAAAATATGTTGATATATCTAATGTATAGATTTAACCCTACTGCCGTCCATGTTTTCCTGGAAAAGCATTTGGGATTGAGTTGTTTTTTAATGCATTTATTCTTTGTTTGCAAAGATGAATGTGAGAGTGGATTTGTATATGGTTTGGAATACACTGTAAATGTAATAATGAAATACGTACACTTGAATCTGTTTATATTTTTGAAAGGATACAATAAGATGAATTTTAAATTCACAAGTTCCCATAGATCTTGCCAAATCACCACTAAATAGGAATTTAATAAATTCATGAATTTGAAATAATCATATTTACATGTGCTTTATCACACAATTTATATTAAATTTGAAATCTTCATTCCTACCTATTTACTCAACGCAACCTTAGAATCTATTAGAATTCCTTCTTGGATGAACATTTTAGATTTAATAAAAGAAAGAAATAAGGGAAATTTTGTGTAATATGCTTTGCAATAGCGGACATCATACTTATTGTTGTTCCATTATAGAATTAAGAGCGCTTTTGGTATTTTAACTGCTAATTTACAATCATAAAGCATAGGCTGTAGTTTAAAAACAGCTGATTCTGATAATATTTTCAATTTTTATCTTAAGGTATGTGCATACAAAGATGGGGAGGTTATTATTGACACTGCTGCTGGAGTACTTGGAAGATACGATCCTCGCCCAGTTCAGCCTGATACACTTTTTTCTGTCTTTTCTGCGACAAAGGGTATAACTGCAGGAATGTTACACTGGCTGGTAGACAATGGGTAAAGTTTAATGTTAAAAATGTCTTTGGATGCATTATCCTGCAAAATCCAGAAATTAGCACATCTGCAAAATATGTCGTATATGAAGGAATAAGTGGTTCAAAATTTTGCAAATAATATGCAACTTTTTTCGTAGAAGAAACTTAGAAAAAGTCAAAAGTTATGCAAATTTTTTGGTCTCTAACAAATGGCAACTTTTCTTGCAGAAAACTCAAACTTGATGAAAATGTTGCAAATATTTGGCCAGAATTTAGGGGAAATGGAAAGGAGCACATAAAGGTTACAATCATGTGCTTAAAAAACCTATTAAGTTTGGATAACCACCGTTTAGAATTCATAATAATTCTTCGAGTGTTTCCCTTTCAGGTTCATCATATACTTAACCATACATCTGGTTTGCACAATGCATTGGCTGACCTTAGAGGAGAAAATGCTTTCCTAATGACCGAGTGGGATGCATGTTTGAAACTGATTGAAGCATCACAACCTGAGACTGAACCTGGGAAGCAGCAGTTGTATCATTATCTATCTTTTGGCTGGCTATGTGGCGGAATAATTGAGGTATTTTCTCATGCTCACTCATTGGATTATATCACTATACCTCAGTGTTTTTAAGATGCAAATGGAAAAGAAAAACAGGGTGCTAATGTTAAAGTTTGAGACAGAAGCAGTATTTTCCTTCCCTTTCCCATATACTTATTGAGCCTTAAGATTTTATATCATGCTACATTCCTGATATCTGTGTTTGTTTTAATTCCGTTATGGTATCTATTTTGAATGATGAAAAGGTTTAAATGTTCCAATATTGTTTGGGATGAGTGGAGCTATGTTGCTCCTGGGAATGATGAAAAGGTTTAAATGTTTCAAATTGTTGGGGATGAGAAGAACTATGTTGCTCTGACTCTTCATTTTTCTTAAAGAGTATTCTTTCCTGGCTCATATATGGATATGTCTCTAGGAATATCTCTCCAAGGACCCCAAAATTGGTGAAATATTGAAGAAAAAAGTGAACATATCCATGTTCGATATTCACGCTTGATTCTGAGTAATAAAGAGGTTTGAGGACTATTGGAGTTGGTAGTCGTAAGGGTTCACTATTGACACATAAGCTTTCAATAGTATTGTTTGAATTCAAATGAAGCTATCCAGATATCCTTCTCTTGGAGGGAAGGCCAAACATGTTTATAATCTTTTTTTTACTTAGCTTAGTGATGTTAAATTCTTTTGGAAAGTTGATATGTTTTCTCTGAACTCTCTTGCGTTAGGATGTTTGTTTCTTTTTATCTCTTTTTCTCTCTTAGTGGTTAAATAACGTCTTTTCCAATTGTACTGATAGTGTCTTTACCAATAATAAGGAAATAAAATGTTGGCTTTTATTGTAATATTTTGAGTGATAACACATGTCATGCTTCCTACATGGTTAGTTGTCGTTATCATCCTCGGATTCTTGTTTCTAACATTTTGACTGACTCGAAATTGTAGGAACTTTGTCTAGCAAATTAACGCATATAACCTGTTTTAATTTATTTGCTTGGGTGATACAGCATGCTTCTGGGAAGAAATTCCAGGAAATTCTTGAGGAGGCTTTAATTCGTCCTCTCAAAATTGAAGGCGAGCTATATGTTGGAATCCCTCCTGGTAATTCAAACTCCTGTCTTTATGTTCTTGATTCATTATGTAGAAATGGCTTCATATACATTACTTGCTCTCAAAATAATATTTGACACCTTCTCTCCAGGTGTGGAAGCTCGACTTGCTAATCTGACACTAGATACAGATGATCTGAAGAAGCTCTCAGAAATGCGGAATCGAGCTGAGATGCCCTCGACTTTCCAACTAAACAACATTAGTGAATTTGCAGAATACTTGCCTGCTTTCTTTAATATGCTTAACGTCCGTCGTGCTATTGTACCTGCTGCTAATGGACATTGCTCAGCTCGTGCACTTGCACGCTACTATGCAGCCTTAGCTGATTGCGGTGTGGTACCGCCACCACATTCCTCTGCTTCAAATCCACCGCTTGGCAGCCATCCGCATATCCCCAAATTTCCTTCGAAAAAGACCGATGAAAAGCAAAAGGGTAAGGTGGATGGTGGTTTGAAGAATGAAAGAAGTGATGGTAGGCAAAACATTTACATCAGGATCGAGGAGGAAGATGACGACGATGAAGAGAAGTGTAGCAAAAGTAGCAGGGATACAAGTAAGGGGGGAGGTCCTGAAAACAAGAAGGGCAAAATATTTTCAAACCCTAGGGTTCACGAGGCATTCATGGGAGTAGGTGAATATGAGAATATGTGTTTGAGAGATGGGGTATTTGGACTGGGATTTAGGAGGTTAAAATCCAAAGATGGGGACGGGTCGTATAGTGGGTTCGGGCACTCGGGAATGGGGGGATCCACAGGTTTTTGTGATGTAAAGAACCGTTTTGCCATGGCAGTGACACTGAACAAATTGTCATTTGGGGGTGTGACTGCAAAGATTGTAGAGCTAATATGTTCAGAGCTGAATCTGCCATTGCCGGAGGGGTTATCAGGCTCTGGTGATATCAACAGACCACTGATTAATTAATTTTAATTCCGCCACCAGCATTGCGTTTTCTTACTAGTATTCCATCCACACGCGCTTACTTGTAGTATACGGATTTGGATTTTTTATTTTATTTTTATAAATAAAGGAGGAAGTGGATGGACGATAGTATGAAATACTTTGTATTATTTCTTACATGAAAAATTTTCACATTATTTATTATTTAGTTGTCTGCTTTCTAGAATCTCAATCTCTCAGTTGATTAATTGTGACTTATATATGATTTGATATCATTTACCTTCCAAACCATCAGCTGAAGGTAAAACCGTAAAGTTGGTGCAGAAGAGCGGTTTTCAAGTAGTGCTCAATTGATTACGTATTAATCAATATTTGATTGATTGGTCTAAGGTTATCGACAAAAAATATTTGTCTAAGTCACTTCGTTTCTTTTTGTCTAACTTATTTCTTTTTCTTTTTCTTTTTTATGAGTTTCAGGAATATCCCTATTTATAGATCTGAAATCCACATTTATGAATTGAAAGGTTCGAATGATTAACTTTGCAATCAGTTGTTAGAATCAATAGATCTTCAAATCATTCATTTGAAAAAATTGAAACCGTTCTTATTGAATGATTATAATACTTCTCAAAAATCGAAATTCTTATCAACAGAGGAACAATATCACCATTTTTTAATCAATAAGATACCAAAGTGGATGATTGACTCATTCCATACTAGAAATAATCGCAAGAAATCTTTTGATAACATGGATTCTTATTTCTCAACCCACGATCAAGACAATTAGCTAAATCTCATGAAACCATTTCATAGAAATTCATTGATATCTTTTTGTAAAGCAAATCGACTTCTATTCTTGAATAATCTACATCACTTTTGTTTCTATTGTAACAAAAGATTCCCTTTTTATGTGAAAATGCCCCTATCAATAATTATGATTTTACGTATAGATAATTCCTCAATATCTTGTTCATTCACAACAAAATATTTTCTTTATGCAGTGATAAAAAAAACATTCTTGAATTTGGTACGATGATTATCAAGTATTATAATATTCTAGTCAAGTTTAGGGTTTATAGTATTTGATTTAACAAGTTCGTAAATCTAATCGATTTTTAAATTTATACTATGTTTGTTATATTGGAATATGAATTATTATTATTAAGTCGAATCGAAATGAATTTGATGAAGATCATAAGTTGAAGGAGCTAATCCTACGGTAGCCTAACCTCTTTGAGGCGAGATGGGGGAGCATTGCATATGCAGTTGCAATCTCCCACCTCAGATACAGTTACGGCAACCTGGTTTCTTCTGTTGGAGAGCGAGCGAGGCCTTCGTAAGAAAGGCTCCAATTAGGTGCTCTGTGACCATTGAGTTCATCTTTCGTTTCTGCTACTTTATAATCAAATGAAATGCAATTTAGTGTAGTGTAGCGTGAGAATTCAAAGAAATGAACTCAAGATTATGAGTTTCTTTATTAATCATCATTCATGAATCGTGATATTATTACAGTAAAGTTTATCTGCAATTCATTCAGGCAAGGCAAATACCAAAATACTACTAATAACCAAACGACGATAGAGCATTCTAATTATTTACATAGATTTTGATAATAAAAAGAAAAGAAGGAAGCATGATTGATTCCTCACTTTTCAGCAGCATCTTGCTGATAGAAGGATTCGTAAGTGGCCACTCTTGGCTTTGATTCAGGCAGCTCTTGTTCTTCCATGAATCCCATCGTCATCTTTATGAAACTTTCCTTGTGCACTTGTTTCCATTTCTTTTCAACACATGCGAATATACAATCACAAACACAGCATAAAACTTCACTGAAATTTCTGTTTTTAAGTGATTGCTACACCAGAGTGTCACTTTTATTCTATTTTTTTCTAAAAACTTCACTGAATTCTAGTTCATTAACACAGCAGAATGGAAGGAATTAGGAAGTAAGAATTGTGGACCCTTTTGTTTGGTTTGTTAGCCAGAAGTGAAAGAAATTGAATCATTAGAAACCTCAAAATCACGTTCCACTCAAATAATTAGTAGCAAAGAAGAAAAATGAAAAATACCTCAAAATCCCAATCGCCGTACAAGTTGGGATCACTAGCGTTGCTCCACACATAAGCGTGGGCTTGTAATTTGTCAGAACATTCCTGCATTATGGAATAACAGATTATTATTACTAATTTGGTTGAAGAATGGTATGTTTGAGTTGGCTATGCATAATGATGAAATTGTTATTTTGTGGGTTAAAACATATATAGATTTCATCACCTTGAAGAACGAAGAATCAATTTCCCAATATAAGACAAGCCAAAAGGAAGGTGAACAACACAGAAATTAGAAGAGAAGATGAATTGGGTCAGACTAGGCTATACTATTATACGGAAACTAAATGAAAAAGGATTACCAGCAAAGAGACCTCAACGCGAGTCCTTTGGTACTCAACGTCCTCAAATTCATCCAAAATATGCAATTCAGGATCCGTTATTCCCATTAACACCCTGCCACTAACATGACGGTTTCGGACTGGGAGAATTGCCGGATAAACCCGTCCTTTAATGCTAAATCTATGGCTGCACAAAGTGTGAATTGAAATTAAAATTCAAAAGAAAAGGTAGGAGCGGTAGATCAATTGAATTGACGATGGATGAAGCAGATACATACAAGCCGTTGAGAAGAGCAGCGGAGGAAGTGGGGACTCGATTCAACAGGACACGGACCACATCATCTGCTAATAGGCTTCCATATACGAATACGTTGTGCGCTGCCACTACTGCTTCCCCCATTTTCACCTTTCTCTTCCGATTGATCCGGGTTCCTATAGATTATATTATCTTTATTTATTTATTTATTTATTTAGTACCACAATCCTCCCTCAACCTCAACCTGAGGATTTGCCAATTGGCAAATTGCCTGCCAGCACCAATCTTCTATAACTGAAACCCAAACCCATTCCCAACAGCCCAGCAATATTTTTCACCTTCAACATCAACACCAAGGATTAGCCCAAATGCAATTGCAATTATGCACTCATCCCCTTATTTGTTCAATTTCAAACACCTTTTTTGATATTTTACTGTTAGATAAAAATATTAAATTCAATTTTTGTTTTTTACAACAATCCAGCTTCGCAAACGACCTAGGTATTGGTATTGAGCGTATCAATTTTTTTTTCTTTTAAGTCGATGATATCCTTCCTTTGACTTTTGTCTAGTCGATGAGGACATCCATTGTGTTACCTACCCACGTGCTGCTTAACCTTCTATCAGTGGATACGAAGGAGAATATAAAATGTGTTGAAACGTTTCAATACGAAAATTTACATGACGCATAAGAAATCTGAAACTTGGTCAACCATCAATATATATTATTTTTTATATGGTCCATAAATTTAGATAACAATTCTTGTTGTATATAAATTAAAGTAAAAAAAGTGAGTAATTATTAATTAATTCAAACAAAATATATTTAAATATGAATTTCTTATAGATGTTAGCTATATAATATTAATGGTACTTGTATTCAAACAAAGTATTATAAGACGAATCATCTGGGATTTGTTAGATCAATTTCAAGCGATTTCTTGGATCTACCCAAAAATTTCCACATAAAAATAATCAATTCAACTATCCTTTGTAACATTTCCAAGGTATTATATCTCTCAGTTTAGTACAGAAATGACTAAAAAAACGCTGAGGCATGACCGTTCTGCTCGAAATTACGAATAAAAGAAAGAATTCGCGTTAAGGAAAAAAAGGGAAGAAAATTTAACACGTAAATATATACCAATGCCCTTTGGCCTGTACGGATACCTACGTCTATTTTTAACATATTAGAGTGAGGTATAAACATCACAACCATAGCTACGTGTGAGGATAGCAGAGGAATCCGTAACATCCAAGAAAAGATTCATGAACAAATATGGTTTTAGTGCCATTTAAACGAAACTGAATCCCACCTAAAGCTACAGACAAGTTGTTCGTTCAACTATATAACTAAAATGAAAAAAAGTTTGCAGTGCAGCAGCAGAAAGGTATCTAAAAGGTTAGTCCCCTTGGCCTTTGATTTGATTAAATATTCATGGGTTCAGGACTAGAAGAATTCAGTAAATCCAGCAACGAATGCTGAGGCTCCAATTCCTCATGCCATAGCTGCAGTTTGTCACCGGGATAGAAGTTCCTCGTGACTCCTTCAGAGTTGATCTGCAACACAACACGACATAAAAAAACAAAGATCAGATTTATACAAAATATTCACACTTTACATGCAAAACCCATTTATTTAAAAGTGTAACATATCTTACAATCACAGTGCGAACGACACCACCGCTAGCACCATCACGAGCAATGGCAAGGGAAACTGCCTTAACCACTAATTGCTACAATGAATTTCCATACAACAATTCATAGTGAAGTTAATGGTCAACCTATCAATAAGTACTTTTACAAAAAATAATAATTTAAAAGTACCTTTACAAAGTAATTCTATCCATAAAGCTGAAGAATTACAAGAAAACATTTATCAAACTTGACTGAAACAAAGCGTACCTCAGCTTCATCCTTTGTCATTCCTTCCTTCCATGCTTGATCAAAAAATCCATATAGGTAACTGGAGCCAGATCCTGTGCAATCCACACATTCAAATCATAACAATTTTTTTCCACAAAAGTACTGCACCACTGCCAGTGGCCCCCATAATTTCCTTAAGCAAACTCCCAATATTTTAGGTTGTCAACAGTAAAAACTAGGTGATGTACACTGATAATTAGACGGAAAAAAATGAGGGCAATCAATGAGCAATATGCAGATAATCAGTCCAAACAAGACAATACAGATGTTGAACTATGCATAATCGCATGTATGTAAAATAATGCAAAGCAACATAAAACCAGATGAAGTAAACAGTAGGGGTGTTCAAACTTCGGTTAAAACCGAATTAACTGACTGAACTGATCTAATTCGGTTAATTGGTCAGTTAACCGATCTAGTTCAGTCAGAGGTCAGTTAAAAGGTTTTTGGAATTTTGGTTAACGGTTAATTCAGTTCGAAATCAGGTAATTAACCGAATTAACCGAACGTAATAAATAATATTATATATTTTATGTATTAGGCTATTACTAGTTCGGTTAATTTGGTTAATTCGGTTAATCCGGTCAAATGAATATTATAAATTTATTTTTTTGATATGTTTTATACTTGTTTTAACAAAAAAAAAAACATATAAATTTCGGTTAACGACCGAATTAACCAAAATATTTCGGTTCGGTTAATTTCTTTTTTTTAAATTTTGGTTCGGGTAACGGTTAAAGGATTAAAAAGTTTGGTTAATTTAGTTAATACTAGTTCAGTTTGGTTAACCGTTTGAACACCCCTAGTAAACAGGCATCAAACTTAGCTCCTGAAATTGGAAGGAAAGGAGGCTTAAAGCTAAAAGATGAAGAGAATATCATACCTCCAATAGCAAAAGGCTGCTCAATCAGAGTTCCACCAAGAGGAATTGCATATATTTTACCACCTTCATACTTATCCCACCCGCCAACAATAAGGCCAGTCTCAAGCATGTTCTACTCAAAATATAACAAAACTGTGTCAATCAAATAGACATCAATTATAGGAAAAAGATTAAAAAATCCTCATTTGCTCCTAAAAATATAAAATTCTGCCAATAATTGCAGCAAACCTAAAGCCTAATTTCAATGAGTCTATGCACTGGTTGAAGTGTATCTACTTTCCAAAATAAGTGGTTGCAACCAGAAAAGACTTCCCATGAAGAAAGAAAATAATTATGATTTCCTCAATAACTGAAGGGTTGAAAATTCAAGCATCAATCAGTGTTTTCAAGGCACATGTAAAGGTGCATCACCGGATAGAGTTAATGCCTCAAGACCCTCTAGGCGAGGCCCCTTTAATGAGGCAAAGGCATTTTGAGCTCAAGGAAGCTTTCGTGCCCAAGTGAAAGAAGACATGCCTGAGTAAAAATACTTTTGGATTTCTGCTTTGTTCTTTTTAAAAAAAACACATCTAAGATTCATAAATAAATAAAATGTACTATATAGCCTATCCAAATATTTTTCCTCAAAAAGTGGAGCCATAGAACTGAAATTTTATTTGTGTTAAAATTTTCAACAAAGGAAGCTGAAAGCTCAAATGTATTATATTTTAAGAGAACTGAAACCAGTTTCCGTCCTCTACAGTATTTTATAGACAAAATTCAATCTCGGCAGTTGTACTTAAAAAAAAAAAAAAAAAGAAAACAATTGTTATTAAGCTTTTTACTCTCTTCTTCTTCCAAGGCCAGGATTTTCTTTTCTTTTCTCTTTTTCTATCCTTTTCTACTTTCTTCTTCTGTTTGGGCTGTTAAGCTGTTACCTGTTTTTCATACATATATTTCATATTTTTATTTATACATGTGCTCTTTACATTGCTCAGGTGAAAGCTTTTTCTGTGTCATGAACATCTAAGCGATAAAGGACTCCTAATTCCTAGAATGCTTGTGCCTTGACCGTACATAAAATCTGTATGATAGGCAGGGGACGTATGAATAGGCACTAAATCTACCATGCAAACATTGAAAAAAAGAGTAATAGTAGGATTGGAAAAGGTAGAAGTAAAAAAAAAAAAAGAGTCAAAAGTAATTTTTATACGCAATAAGCTCAAACCTTGTTATTGTAGGATAGTAGCCTGATAAGATTTGCAGCGACTTTGGAAGTTGCAGATTGGCCAAGCTGAATCCTGTTCATGCAAGGGAAAAAAGCTGTTAAACAAACAGTCATGGAAGAAGTTTGAAAAAAGCAATCTCATGAATAGTACTAATAAGAAATCCGAAAATAATAATAATCCAAGAATCAGTGATGACTTAAATATAACAAAAAATAGAAGAAAGCAATATCTAGATAAAGAATGCAAAGCTAATTAGCATGTAGGAACATACAAACTGCAAGCAACTGGAAGGCAAAACAGCAAAATTAATCAAAATTAAAAAGAAAAGAAAAGGCAAAAGCCAATAATAAGAGAATGTATAAGAAAGAACTGACGTATGTTGGTGAAGGAAATAGCGGACATAATCGGAAACAATCTGAGAATCAGCAGCCTGCAACAGGACAATCTTTTTAATCATCGTATCTAAAATATACAAAATATATACATATATATATTGCGGAGACCAGAAATCCTAAATAAAAGAGTAAGGTCAAATGAGTTGAAGCGAAAGAAAGAATTACGGATCCAGAGCGGCAAACGTAGACGTTATCAGTGAGCTGTGTAATTTTGTCAGATGCCCGGTTAGCAACATACATCCCTAATCAGTAAAATCAGAAGTGCATTATTTAGAAATTCAAACCTCTAAGAATAAAGTAAAAGATATAGAGAAATATAATACCAGTGCTGGTACGAGAATCGGCGCCGAGGACGACACCGCCGTTGTAGGTGACACCGATGATGGTTGTGCCCATGGAGTGGGGGGCGTTCAAGTTCATTTCCAGATCCATCTGGTTCTTGTTTGTCTTCGTCCGTTCCTTCCGTAAAACCCTAAATTCTAATCCAAACTCTGCTCTTCTTCAAATTGCGTTAAGACCTTTCTTCCGCAACACTGCAAAAGAAAGAGAAATTATTGAAATCAATATTTTGTTGTAGTTTTATACAACAGGGGTCAAATTCTCGTATTAGTGTACGTGTTATACCTAAGTTGCTGATTTTGTCAGTTTTAGTTTTCTATGATATACTCATTTTATATTTTATGCAGCAAATTATATCTAATTTAATGATTATTATTTAATTTATTTTAAATTTTAAAGTTTAAAATATATAAAAATTAAAAATAATTAAATTGGAAATCATTGTACTAAGATTTAAATTGTATTTTTTTATTATTCAAAAAATAAATGAATTAGTCCGAGTATGTTAAATTAAATAGCAAAATGATTTTTTTCTATTAAAAATGTCATCACTATTAAAAATTAGTGTAACAGATGGAATAAACTAACAGTTGTACATAACATGCCACATATACCTTATACTAACAGAATGATCGGTTTGTTTTTTTATCTAATATATAATGATTAATTTGCTCATTTAATAAGTAAAGAGAACAAAATATAATCCGGCTCTTAATATAAACGTTTCCATAATACTTTTACCGTATAAATATACAATTTTACGTAACTATTCACATGATTTAAATTTGACCATACAAATTTAATTATTACCATATTAGTTCAAACTTGAAATTCAAAACTTTAAAAAGCATGGGAATTAATTCATCGAATTAAAATTAAACTACAACTTAAATATAATTTAAGGATTAAAAGCAAAATTTGTACGTCACATTTATGATATGAAACTTAAAGGTATTCAATATTGGCACAGGTCTCTGATCCAATTTGAGATACAAATTTTAATTTTTATCCAAATTGGTCTGTATTTATAAGTCATCAATTTAGATAAATGTAATTTTATTAATAGTATGTATTTGGGAGGTGGAGTTAGGTCGAAGAGGTTGAAATTGGGCTTAAAGATTGAGCCAACATCCTCATGTTAATACTTAAATCAATAAATAGTTTATGGAATAATTAATGAATCAAAGATATTTTGAGGCAAGTAATACTTCAATTTTATACCTGACTTTGAGATCAAGCTGGGACTATAGTGTATTTCAACTTAAAACCTCAAAATTTTCAAAATTCTTACAAAACAGATCTAAAATTTAAAATATTGACAATTTTTATTTAAAATAAATTTTATCGAATTTTAAATATATATGCAAATACATACCACTTTTGATTAGTGCTATCCTCTATTAAGAAAAATACTTTTACTAATGTCAGTTTGATTTAAAATTAAAAAAATTGAAAATATACTTAAATTAAGATGTTTGAACGATTTATATAATGTAAGTTAAAAATTATAGTTAATTAAATTTAACTAAATTCTATTTTTATTTGATTTATAAATAATTTTAATTTTTAGGATAAAAAATAATTACTTTATATTCAAAATACTGAAAAATAACTTGTAACACCCTAAACTCGGCCTAGAAGTTAAGCCCGAATTTGGCGTGTCAAATGGAAGTTTTTTTGTTTTTTTTTTTTAAACCATCTTTGAGATTGTTAAAAACTTATTCGAGATTTACGGCCTCTTTGTTAAAACCCAAAACACTTAAGCAATTGTTATCTACTTGAAAACGTAATTATCTTTAAAGACCTTTTTTGTTGTGAAAACATATTTGAAATAAACAATTTACGAAAATGGGATGTTTGGAATAGAGTTGCAGAAGCATTTTGAAAGAAAATCTTAGGCCTTATTACAACATTTAACCCAAAATAGTAGAGTAATAAAATAAACAAGAAAGAAGTCTGAAGTCCAAATAAACCATTTCTGAAGTATGGTCTCCATCGAGTCATCCAAGGCCCATGTCCACGTCATTGAGCATTACCTGAAAAGGTTGAGAGAAAGAGGGGGTGAGTTACAAGAACTCAGTGTGTAATCCCCTTACCATCATCCACTGGGTCAGAACACACATAGCAATATTTTGGGCCTAAGCCTGTTTACAATTATAACATAATAACATGTATATAATATGCATATGATATGCAAATCCCAAACCAAACCTAATTTCCATCCGCTACACACCACCCGTACCAACTAGCACACCTGTGGGGATCAAGTCAACCCACCTTGCCAACACACCAATCGCAGGCATAAAGCCATTTAAAACGTAGGCACGAAGCCTTTTAATAACATGGCACGAAGCCTTTTTATAACATGGCACAAAGCCTTTTTGTAACATGGCACAAAGCCTTTTAAAAATGATTGTGGCAGAGCCACCGAACTAGATTTTGGCAACAGGCCTTTCATATTGTGGCAAAGCCACCGAACTAGATTTTGGCAACAGGCCTTTCTTCTCTTCATCAATTACCCCAACCCATGCAATCATGTATGCATATACAAAGTGTAACGACCTCAAAAGTATGGATATTGAAAAATGAGTTATCGGGTCTCCATTTTTAGTAAACGGACTCATAAAATATTTATTAAAAATGTTTACGAAGTTAGTTGTGTGTTTAATAAGGTTTTATTTAGGTGAATTTGACTTAATTAGAAGTATTTGAGAAAAAGGATTAAATTGAAAAAGGTGCAAAAGTTTAATTATAGATTAAAAGAAAGTATAAAGGACTAAAAAGGCAATTATGCCATTTTTGAATGTTGAGGCTGAAAAAAATCCTAGATTTTTTTTAGTTAAAAACGTGTATATGGATATAGATATATATATATATTAGATATTAATTATAAAGTATGTTATTATATTATTATATTTTATTATTATATATATAAATAGACTAAAGGAAAAAGACTAGAAAGATATAGAAACAGAGAAGAAACAGAGAAGTAAACGAAACAGAGAGCAGGGGAAAGGAAGAAAGAAAGAAAAAAAGAGAAAAGAAAGAAGAAAAGGGAAAATTGAAAGTTTGAAGCTTGGAAGTTTAATTGGTAAGCTAATTTAGTCATTTTCTTTTAATTTTGATGCTTTATAAGTTTTAGAATAAAGTTTTGATGAATTTAAGTTGAAGTTTTGAAGTTTTAAAGCTGTTGAATACAGCATATGATGAACAAAAAGATGAATTAGTGGTTTAATTGAAAGAATTTGAAGTTAGAATTGGGTAAAGGATTTAATTGTAAAATAAGCTATAAGAAAACTGTTTTGGACAGTAGCAGTAGAGTAACTTTGAAAAATCACCAAAAATTGTATAAGTGGAATTAGAAGTTGAATGAGATATGAAATTAAAGCTTATTGAGTCTATTTTCATATGAAAGAAACAGAGAAAGCAAACGAATTCTGTAATTTGAGATATTTATATTTTTGTAAGACTGGTTTAAAGGGATTTCGGGATCCCCTGTTCTGACTTTGGAAAATCATAAAAAATTGGAGAAAAATAATTAGAGGCTTAAAGTTATATGATTAGAATTAGGAATGAGTCTATTTTCAATATAAATAAACGTAAACATCATATGAATCTTGTATAAAGAGATAATTAATTTTTAGTGAAGAAGGGTCAGAACTGCCAGACAGCAGAACAGGGGTGACTTTGATGAATAAACTGTACTAATTGGCTAGGCCAAAAATTCTGGAAATTTTATGGTATGAATACATGTGAGTCTAGTTTCAGGGAAAATTAACGGTTCTTCATTTGGAGTTCTGTAGCTCGAGAAATAAATAATTTAGTGACTATGATACGAAAAGGACGGATTTGAATAAGTTTATGAGTAAAGGATTAAATTGAAATGTGAGCAAAAGTAAGAAAGCATGAGTTTATCACAAAATACATGTTTATTTTATTAAATAGTACAGGAAATTATTTGATTATTTTTAACATATAAATGTTATATGTTTATATGAAATTGAAGAAAAAGAAAAGGAAGGAGAGGACCGAATCGAAGGAAAAGGAAAAGAGAAGGTTAAGGAGTGAAGGAAGAAGAATTTATATCACCTCAATCTTTTATTGTAAGTACTACAAGAATTTTAAATTATTGTTATTTATCCTTTTGAAATATTTATGTGAATTATTTAAATACATGAGATTCAAATTTTTAATGCCCAAGTAGACGAAATTAGAACCATTGGGATATTAGTGGCATGCCATTAAGGAACTTTAGCGCGCTCTCGATATTAGCACGCTGGTGCTCTCGATATTAGCACGTTGGTGCTCTCACGATTATTAGCACGTTGGTGCTCTCTGTTCACTTGTGCATCATAATGCACCTCTGTATATGTTCCGTATATCCGATGTGTTCTATAAAGTCTACTTTGGGCTAAGAATTGAAACGAGGACAAAGTGAATTACTGATGTGTTAAGGTAAGATTTATACCTTACAAAAGATAAGTTAAATTTTATTAAAGCAAGGCATACATGAAGAAACTTATATGTGAGAAGATATGCAATAATTGATTGAGTTAAAATATTCTGTTATGATTGCTTATTTAATTATTCTTGTGGTGCTTACTAAGCCTTCACCGGCTTAACGCGTTTATTTTAACGCGTAGGTACAATTAGTCTAGAAGAGAAGTCCAACTAGAAGATCTCTCATCTCATCACATCCTCAAGGGCTTCAAAAGTAGGTATTGTATTTTGTATTAAAACGGCATGTACATATGTAGTTCAAAGGTGTTCCCACGTGATAGGGACTAAAATGTAGATTCTTGAAATTTTATCTATTTTCAGTTATTTGAAGTATTTTAGTATATATGGAATGAATTAATAAACAATAAATATGTTATCAAAAATGGTTGGTAAGTTAAAATATTATATACAAATGTTTTAATTAAACAGTATCTGGCCATAATTGTTTTGGCACCAAATGTAATAGTCTTATACCGGGTTTGCATAATTGAACCGGGTATAGGGGTATTACACAAAGCATAACAATATTCATAGAATAATTTCAACATAAGGCCCATAACACAAGTTGGCCCATTAAACAATCTAGAAAATTTGGCCCATTAATTGATCTAGCAAATTTCACATTTGGCCCATATATCAAATATCACATTTGGCCCATATATCAAATATAACATTTGGCCCATATAGCAAATATCACATTTTAGCCCATATAACAAATATCACATTTGGCCCATATATCAAATATAACATTTGGCCCATATAGCAAATATCACATTTGGCCCATATAACAAATATCACATTTGGCCCATATAGCAAATATAACATTTGGCCCGTATAACAAATATCACATTTGGCCCATATAGTAAATATAACATTTGGCCCATATAACAAATATCACATTTGGCCCATATAGCAAATATAACATTTTGGCCCATAAAGGGTATTTTCGTAGTTTGGTCCATAGGGACATTTCGTAATTTGACCCATTAGGGGCATTTTCGTAACTCGGCCCGTAAGGGCATTTTCATAATTCGGTAATCGTACCCACTAAGGGTAATTTGGTAATTTACTCTCTAAGGGTAATTCATAAATTTTACCCACCAAGGGTAATTCGGGAATTTTCGCCACCCAAGGGTATTTCAGTAATTTACCCTCTAAGGGTATTTCGGTAATTTTGCAACCAATGGGTATTTCGGTAATTTACCCTCCACGGGTATTTCGATAATTTCGAAACCTAAAGGTATTTCGGTAACTTACCCTCCAAGGGTATTTTGGTAATTTCGCAACCTAGGGGTATTTCGGTAATTTACCCTCCACGGGTATTTCGATAATTTCAAACCCAAAGGTATTTCGGTAACTTACCCTCCAAGGGTATTTCGGTAATTTCGCAACCCAGGGGTATTTCGGTAATTTACCCTCCACGGGTATCTCGATAATTTCGCAACCCAAAGGTATTTCGGTAACTTACCCTCCAAGGGTATTTCGGTAATTTCACAACCCAGGGGTATTTCAATAATTTACCCTCCACGGGTATCTCGATAATTTTGCAACCCAAAGGTATTTTGGTAACTTACCCTCCAAGGGTATTTCGGTAATTTCACAACCTGTGGGGTATTTCGGTAATTTACCCTCCACGGGTATCTCGATAATTTCGCAACCGAAAGGTATTTCGGTAACTTACCCTCCAAGGGTATTTCGGTAATTTCACAACTCAGGGGTATTTTGGTAATTTACCCTCCACGGGTATTTCGATAATTTCAAACCCAAAGGTATTTCGTTAACTTACCCTCCAAAGGTATTTCGGTAATTTCGTAACCCAGAGGTACTTCGGTAATTTACCCTCCACGGGTATCTCAAGAATTTCGTAACCCAAAGGTATTTCAGTAACTTACCCTCCAAGGGTATTTCGGTAATTTCACAACCCAGGGGTATTTTGGTAATTTACCTTCCAAGGGCATTTTGGTAATTTTTTTACAACCCAAGGGTATTTCGGTAATTTCCCTCCAAGGGCATTTTGGTAATTTCACAACCCAAGAGTATTTCGATAATTTACCCTCTAAGGGTAATTCGGTAATTTACCCTCCAAGGGTATTTCAGTAATTTCACAACCCAAGGAATTTCGGTAACTTACCCTCCAAGGGTATTTCGGTAATTTACCTTCCAAGGGTAAATTCGGTAGTTTTACCCACCAAGGGTAATTCAGTAATTTACCCTCCAAGGGTAATTTCGGTAATTTCATATTCAACGGTGTTTCCGAATGCCTACTATCACCTCAAGTGATACAGAACTCTATTTCGGTCTCTACGGAACTATTGGGTCCAAATCCATTTTAGGCCCAAACGGGGTAATTTCGCAACTAAAACTTAATTAGTAATTTGGGGCATAGAAATTTAAACTGTCCATTTGCGTCATACTGACTAAATTGGCTATAACTCGAGTTAGAAAACTTAGAATCTAGATCCGTAAACTTTCCTTGAAACTAGACTCATGTATCTTCTTACTTTAATTTTTCCAGAATTTTTAGCCTAGCCATTTAGTACAGTTTATTCATTAAAGTTTCCCTTGTTTCACTGTCCAACGATTCTGACTTCTCTTAACTTAATCTCAATTATCTTACTGTACGATTTTCATATACTTCTCCCACTTGTTTCTTTTGAAAATAGGTTCACTAAGGAATCCATACATATCAATTATAACCCACAATTCATTTTGTACAATTTTATAAGATTTTTCCAAAACAGATCAGTGAACCCCGAAGTTAATCAGAACCAATCTCACTAAAATCAAGATATCTCAGAATATAAAACTCCTTTTCCTTCTCCATTTCTTCCATATTAAAATAGACACAGTAAGCTTTAAATTGACATCTCATTCACTTTCTAATTCCACTTATCTTATTTTTCATGATTTTTCTAAATCACGTCACTGCCACTGACCCAAACTGTTTTATTATAAAATACGATTATCACTACGATCATATGCACGTCCGAGTGATCACGGATACCGGTTATCGGTTTTCTTCGATATTTCTACCGAATCACAGAATATTTCATGTAAACTTTTAGAGAGATGTGAGATTTACTCACCATTTCAAACGTATATTCGGAAGAGTATGAGATTACACACCATTTTCAAACATATATTCGGAAGGGTACGGAATTACACATCTTGATTAGGATTCCCTAAGAACCACTCTTCGTTGCCCCTAGAACAATATCAACCAAAAGTTAGCCTCGGATTTCCAAAAGATTTCGTATCACTCACACTTGAATCACTTACCACTATGTCCGAAGGTAGAATATATCGAGTGATTTGTCCCTAAAACATATATTCAATTATTTCAAATTATTACTCCGTTAGCAACCAATCAAATATTGAATAATATCAATAATCCATAAGAACTCCTTACCTTATTAATATTGGATCCGATTTCCCCCACTTGACTTATGGCTAGAATGATACACGGCCATCCACTTAGAACACAATTTAATTGAAGAAAAGAGTGTCTACCCAAATGAGAAAGAATTTATGAAGGAGTGATCATGGATTGAGACGTTCGGTATTGACTTGAAGTTGTGGCAATGATAGGAGAAGTTGGAGAAATGAACACAAAAGGATGCCAAAGAAAATTAGGCCTATCAAGCACCAAAAATCCTACCAAATGACTAAAACAAATTCAGCTCCCCTCTCATTCACCTCAACCGTCCATGCCTTTGCAAATAAGCTAAAATTTACCAACCCAAAATTTAAAAAAAAAAAACAAACCAACATGCTCCCTAATTCACTCTCCATCATTCCTTTTTTTTCTCACCTACTCCATTATTTCAAATTCCATCATTACTATTATTCTTTTATTTCTTTTTCCTTTCTTTTTCCTTGTTTTCCTCCTTACCTTATCTTTTTAGTCATCATTTCATTTTTCTTTTATTTCATTCCTTTAATGATGTCATGGATGACACTTGGAAGAGCACATCAAAATAAATCCAAAATTTGCAAAAGATGAGATTTGAACCCCTTCCCTCCATGCTCTCCACTTGATGCCATAACCTCTTTACCAATAGTTCATTTCCATAAACTTTGATGCCTCTTACTATCTCTCCTTAATAGGCTTAAACACAAACTTTCACTAAGGCCCAACTTGAACTCGAAACTTCAAAGAACTCTGTAACATTCCAAAATCACTTTACTAATAAGTCCCACTTGAAATAATGCCATTCTCAAATTCCCATAAATTTTAAACACTCCTACGCCCAAGGCCCATTGGGCCCATTCCTACTAGGCCCAATTTCAGGATGTTACATAACTTTAAACTAAATATATACATAATTTATTGATTATTTTTATTTACTTGAAAAGTTATTATTATTTTTTAGAAATATTTGTGAAAAAGGATTTTGAAACTTTGTTAAATAATATTAAAAAACTATAAAAGCAAAATTTATTTTGTTAAAATTAGTCTAAAATTTCAAAGTAAAAAATTAATATGGAAAAATTGAGAGTTAAATTATGATGGAGAATTTGAAAAATTCAAATGAACTGAACCAATAAAAGCCTGATATTAGACTAAGTCCTGAAGTTTTAATCTTATGAATGGGGAAAATAAAGCTGCAAAGCTTTCTTTAGGAGTTCTACCAACTAGACTTCGGATTTGATCGAATCAATGTAATTACAAGATATCAAAGTAAAGTAAAAAAAAAAGGATTTAAGTCTAGATCTAGCCCTTAAACTATCTCTTTTTCTCACATTAATACTTAATATTTGTTTCATCTCATTTTGGTACTTAAATTATTATTTCGCGTCCAATTTTGCCCCAACAAGTTTTGGTGTCCAATAACAATGGACCAAATGTCGGTTCTTATTAGCAATTTTTTATTTTGAGGTAAATTAGAATGAAAATGATAGTTCATGTATCAAAGTGAGAAACAATTTTTAAGTACTAAAGTGAAAAAAAAAACTTGTGTAGAAACTATTGCTTATGTCAAAAATAAATTTGTAGTTATCACTTACTTTTGTTACATTTCTCTTTCTCACTTAAGGAATATCATCAAGTTCACTATCGGTCAAGATTTAACTTGTTTAACTAAGAATCCTCACCTAGCATAGCCCTTGTCACTTGCTTATTGCATATTTGACATATTAAACTTTGTTGAGAGTGAATATTTGCTTTAAAAGTGTCTTACTCTATACTCAATTTTAGTCTCAAGTTTTTACTTCCCTACTTTAATGAGAGACCAAATGAGTTTATAGAGTTTCAACGATTAAATCCACCCAAAAAACCTCCATGAACCCTTTTATGTTTTCCACAAAAAGATAAAAACTCGAAACTAAAATTGACTATATACACCTAAAAAAAATACCTTTTAACACAAATATTTTATCTTCTCTATGATTGACAGGTGAATCTCAATTAAATAGTCGCTAGACAAATCCAATCGTCTCTAAGCTAAGAGACTACCCTTATCTCTGAAGCTCCATGGTTAAGCAATTTGTTGAAGGTTATAAATAAGCTCTTCCATTAACAAAAAAGGACAATATCGCAGTTCTGTGTCAAAATCATTCAATCACTACTTTTATTTTATAGTTCTCCGCACGTAAAAATCGTAGTTATTTTCCTATTACCACCCATAGTATTAACATGTCTCGTCATAGTCGGTGAACCCTAACCCAAAAGAACAGAAAACCGTGGTAGTTGTCAACGTTAATTTTTCATCTTATACGACGAGATGAACATTAATCCTGTTTTTGCTTTCCTACTAATTAAAACAGCTAATTGTTACCCCCGTGAATGGGTTGGGTCGAGTTGGGCTCTTAAATTCATTATTTTAATGAATAAGTATAAAAGGTTGATGCTCCTCTGAATGGACGTCTCTACTTTCTATTGTCTCGGTGTCTCCACTCTCAAGAGATAAATAATAATAAATAAAAATCATCCATTGGGGTTTGAGGATAAATAATAACATGAAGATAGTAGCAACTGCGACCAACAATGGATGGAGATGGAGCTTTCTATTTCCACACTCGAGTAGCAGCAGCAGGTTCATGTTGAGATTTCTTCCATATTCTTCTACAAATAAAGTTAAGTATTTTAATTTAACTACTAATTCCTGCCTGAGTTTGATCTCTCCATATATGCAGTCTCAGGAAAGCCACTCTTCCACTCCCCATCAAACTCAGACTACACCCTTTTAAAGCCAACAATAATATCGTGGCTTCCTCTAATGCAAAGCAAGCAAATTTGTTTGCTTCAAAGACCCAAAGGGTTAAGCTTCCGGTTTATGATGACACTTTCAAAGACAAGGGCGATGACGGCCAACCTTATCATATCAGTCAATTTTTAAGCCACCCATCTGGGATCCAAGCTATACTAAACACTAGAGCCTTAGAAAATTTTGAGCTTCTTGACAGCAATGCGTACAGGTCAGTTGCCTTCCCTGCTTTATCTCATAGTGTTACTGCTCACTGCTAGTATTCTTCCTGCTTAACTCTTATGCCCTATGCTGCAGGCAAGACATAGCATATCACTAATCAAATTTTTTTTTTTAAGAAACCTTTTTCCGGCTATGCCTCATATTACTGCTCAGCCCTTGGGAAAAGAGAAGCGTGTAATAAACTCCATTCTTGTTGTATTTAGTTTAGTCTATGCCCTTTTTTGCTTTGGCTATCAAGGAACTGTTTTTTTTTAAAATTGACTTATTCCAAGTTTCTCATTCATTCTAAACCTCTAACCTCAGGGCTTAATTTGATGCCTTTTATCTTCATCTTCTTTATCTCTTGATTATATATATGTTCTTCGATGCTGTTCAGGTGCACACTTCCAAAACTTGCGCTCTTCAACTTTGAAGCAAGTCCTGTACTTGACTTACGAGTGATCCCCACAAAAGAAGACTGCATTGTTGAGTTATTTTCTTGCAAGGTGAGCTTTGATCCTACATTTTAGATACTGTAAGGTAAAAGTAAGGCGGGGGTAACATGTTTGCTTACAGTGAGGAAAAATGAAAAGAAAAGGAAATAAATGAAAAGAACTCATTTAGCATTTTCAGAACCTGTCAGCAGAGGTTATATTTTGCAAGTACAATGCTAAGTTCTACTGAAAAATTGATGTCATCCAAAAAATGCATCATCCAGTGATTCCTCTTAGCGTTGAAGCCTCTACAGCAAAAGTGAAGAATGCTCAAAATTTGAACAGATTAATCTATGAAAATTACACTGCATGGAAAGACATCAGTGCTCTGTCATGCTCGTTTCTAGTTGGTCACAACTCAGAAGCATACACATTAATAAGTAACATCAATATCAAAATGCCAATTTTTGCTATTGTGCTTATTAGATGAGAATGACAATGTCTATTTTCACTGAATCCTGAAAATGAAAGATTTGTCAAGTATTACAAAGAAAATGGTTACTGTTATTGATACTCTGTTTGATGACTGGTGAAAATTGCGTGTATACTTGTTGCTAAAATTGTATGCAGTTCAAGGGTTCAGAAGTTGTGGAACGCCAAAATGACCATTTTTCAGGTACTTATTATGGCATTTTTATACCTCTGAGCTAATATATGTTTGGTTTTATTTAGAGTGACAGATGTTGTTTAGATGGACTAAAATGCTTGTTTCATAGTGCTAAACCTATTGTTTGAAAACCAATCATTTTAAACTTAAAATGTATGCCCTTTTGGATTTTAAAGACTGTGGCTAAAATTTTCATTTGGTCCCTAGCTGCTATCCTCTTATCACCCAATTGGATACAAACTATAGCTAGAAGTTTTGTGTTTTAATAGGCAAGATTTTGAAGGTCGTCCCTGACTTGCTATCTGCTTGGTTATGGGTTCAAACCCTTGAAACAGCCTCTGTGAACAGGGGAAGGCAGCATACATTAGACCTGCCCCTGTTTATAGCCAAGATCCTTGTGCACTGGGTACGACCTGTTTTTTGTGTATGCTTGGATAGATTTCATTCAGTTGTATCCTTGATAACAGAATTAAGATGGACGGCATATGAAGATTTTTCTTTTCAGAATATTTAAGAATGCATGTTGTGCTATATAAAGCGAGTATTTGGTACCATGTTGTAACTATTAATGTTGCTTTGATTTTTGCAGCTACTATGATAAATCATATTACTTGGGACACAAATATGTCTGAACCATTTTTAGAGGTTGATGTGAAGTTGAATCTATGTCTTGAGGTTGTTATCTTATTGGCTTCAAAGATCATGATAGTTAACTGGATATTTAACTTCAATTCTGCCCCGTGACAAAACATTGTTCTTTTGGGTTGTCCAGAATATCCATCTGTATAAGTTTTTGCCTTCCAAAATAATATGAAATTGTTAAGTTTTGCAGTTCCTTTTAGGTTTATTGAATTTCAAGATTTTCAGGCTCCTGGTGCGTTACCTTAATTTGGGAGCCCCTTTGACTAGACAGTTCTGGCTCATATGATTCGATTTATATTTTACTTCTATAGAATCTTGATTCTAGTCATATTTTTTAGAATGTCAGCATGATAATGTGATTGTATTTCTGTTCTGGTATGTTAACGTGTTTAATTATCTCATCTTTCTAGCTGTTTAAGCAATGATTTTTTATTTTACTTTGACTACATTACGGATGAGGTTGACTTTTGTAAACAGATTTACACGCGACCTTTTATTTTACTGCCAACTTCAGCCGTGGAGGGTCCGGGAAATATGTAAGTATATCTTGTTTAATTGCAGCATACAGATGCTAGGGTTATGTTTATGTATCCTATCCTATCCATTTGCACATTTATCTTTTGGGGCTTGCAAGATTTAAGGAGCCTCTCTAACTATACTATTATTTCATTACTTTAGTATATTCATTTAATACATATTGAAGGATAATTTGTATGGTTGATTAAATCGCATTACATAGTGTCTGACACAAACTTAATCCTCTACCTCAAGTACTGTTAATAGTATGGGAGGGGGGGTTTTCATTTTCACTCGCTAATTTTTCCATGCATATATTATAAAATGGATTTGTTATTAATACAGAATGATACAAGCTCTACTGGATAGACTTGTTCCTTTGCTTCTTCAGCAACTAGTGCAAGATTACAGCAACTGGGTTCAACTCCAAAAGCAGCTGATAAATTAACTTCTTTGTTCATATCAGCTGGTAAGCCTTTCACCCATTAACTGTTTTATTTTCCCTAATTTGTGTTTATTTGTCTCAGTTAAGTCCATGATGATGAACCATATTCTTTTTAATCTGAATCAATGGCAACCGGTTTTAATCTGAGAAAAAAGTAGGAAGGGGAAAGGGGGGGATAGCATACTCAGACAAACTGGCTGGGGCTGGCTATTTAACAAATTAACGATCATATTCGCCAAATGTAGCTGTATTTTGTTCTGTTAGATTAAAGTGATGTAATGAAGGATGTTAACCTGCTGCTGTAGTAATAGTATTCGTTTTAATTACCTTAAATAATGATTTTATTTTCTTGGATGTTTTAATTACTGATAACAGGCAAACTAGCAAAGCAACGCCGAGTAAGGGATAGAACATAGTTAGACCCAGCAAGAAGCTTTCCACATGGGCTTGGGGTGACTCTAAAATTAAAAATAAATAAGATGCTCACATTTGTTATATTAAAATGATAATTTCTGTATACTAACTCAACCTAATCTTATGTCGCTGTATTGGTTATTCCTTGTCAATATTTTAACTACCTGTTTGTATGCATTGTTAGGATTGTAATTGAAATGCCCTTTTTGCTCAAGTTTGACTCCGCTACTACTGGTTTGTTTTGTCTTTCGTAATCAGCATTCAACCCCTTGAATGAGTCAATTTAGTTTCTTAGTCCATGAAGATGCTGAAAAATTGCTTGTAGAAATTATTACAGTGAAGATTGAAATGGAAAAAATTCTAAACCATACACAAAAAGATAAAAGCACAAGCTCTTTTACACGGTCAGCTTCAACTTCATCAAAGTGATCCTCTCAAGCATTGATAGTGAGAACAAACTAGAAAAGATCTGAACTGAGTGATGCAAAAGCATCACCATCAAGGGCTCAGGCATTCTGTGGTGGGATTGTTATGTATGCTGTGAGTTTAGTGATTGTTGGCCATACGAGCAGAGTGGCTGCTAACCGACCTGTAATCGATCCTACCACAATGCCTTGCAATAATATATAGTTGAGGGCTGCAGTACAATATTAACTAATATTATTGGCAGCAAAATTAGAGACCATTCAAGAATCAAGAGGGTTATACATAGTCTTGTGTAGTTGGAATCATGATCCAAAACCTGGTAACAGTGGATCAAGGACTAGAAAAGTCAACAACTCTTTCAGAGAATTCTACAATTTAACTGCAAAAGGACCCGCATCAAATCAATAAGAATCTTGCAAAGACATGGCATCTCTGTATTCCTGGGCTAGCACGTATAAGTACAAGCTAAGCTTTCTCTAGTTAAATTCGTTTGATTGATGGATCATTCAATGCCTTTGGACTTCTTGCTATACAAACAACATGAGAACAGTCAGGAAAGGAAGCACAAGCCAACATTGCCAACTGTTGCTGTCAGCCCCCCCAAAACTCAAGTATGCTATTAGCTGTCATGGGACGGCAACTACTTACATGAGAAGTCAATAGTGTGACAGTGTCTTCATCCTTGATACCTGAAACTGCTCTGAAAATCTAACAAATGCCGCTAGTACTGCAAAGTAATCATCGCTCATGCTCAATGTACTGCCACCAGTACTGATCCTAGATGCTTTCCACATTAGCTAATTGCTTTTAAGAACAAATCTTAACATCTATCTAAGAAAAAGCTGCACAATCTTTAACTTAACTTGCAGGTTCACAAAACCGAGCGAGGAGAAAAAAGTTTACAAAATAACCTACCATTTAGCAATTGCATCACTCGATCATTTCATTTTGAGCTTTCGAAGATGCTCTCTGGATCTTATATCAGCCTACATATACAAATGCAAGTCTAGGCTTGAGTATTTCATACCACATTAACAATCAAATACAAGATGCTCAAAGGTTCATGTTTCTTATTTGTGAATAATTGATCTCACTGACAAGCAAAATTATATCAAAATAAGGAAAGGAGTTACTATTGCATGGTTATTTTGAAACCCTGAATCAGTAAGGGTGCATTCCAAATTATGCTTTGGATTTCACCCCTAGAGGAATCTCAAGTGGTTTCTACCTTAGACAATCCCTCCAATTCACCTCTTAGATGTACATAAAAAGTCAGTTTCTTTTCAGGTGTTTTTTCTCTAAAACCTAACAATATGTAGCTCTACAAACATCAGACCAAAGCAACAAAGCCTTCAACAATTCTTAAGACCAGGGAACTTCCAGGTTCTTATTTAGAACGACAACAATCAATGATACAAGAAATAAATAAATAAAAGCTAAAAGATTAAGCACTTCAAAGAATTGGGTGCATGCTAATTTGCTGAAGAACAAATTCATAATTTTACCAGAAAGCACCAAACTGAGATTACCTGCCTGATAGGTTCTGGCACACGAAATTTGCATGTCATGTTTACAATCTCAATGGCTGTTTCAAGTGATACTCTATGACCAACTGAAACAAATACAGGCTTCAGTGAACCTTGCTCTGATCTCATTGCCTATTGAAAAAGACAAAGTACAGTGAAGATTTGGGACTATAAAGCCGAGATAACTTCTGTACATCCATTTTTGAATCCTCAACTCCATGAACTAATGAAAATGAAAAATAAAAACAAGTGACTTAGCATTGCAATATGTTGATATCTTATACTACTTTAACATTCAACAGGTTAAAGAAAAAAATTTACAGATATCTTTAATATGCTGAGCTTCTCAAAGTTGCATAAGAATGACAGACTCCAGCATTAAATAAATCAACACCTACATGCTAGTAGATTCGTTAGAGAGTACATGAAAAGAAATGAAACTCTCAAGGTATAGTAAATGCATGATTACGGCTTATGCCTACTTCACTTTGAAATTTCTTTGATTAGATTTAGGGGTTTTATTTCAGATTTTCTGTTCAAACAATTTCGATTTCAATTCAAGTTTAGTTTTCAGTTCTTTTTGCAATTCTATTTGATCATTTTCATTTCTGCTCCAATCGCATTACAATCAACATCTATTTACGGGTTTCTCAGATCAATTTTCAACACACAACTTTGGATCTAGATTTCTCTTCTCCCTTCTCTTGTTTTTACATTTATTTTGAATGCTGAAAATTCGATTAGGGAAAATTGCATCTAGAATAGCCATGAACTAAGAACCCTAGAAAGATTGACAAGCGGAAGTGGGAGTGATTGACTAAGGGTTTAAGGTTATTCCGAATTAGTTGACATAAGCTAAACGAAATTAAACCCTAGGATTGACGACCCTAGAAGTAACTTAGGTAGATGAGATCGAAAAGATAGTCTACCGAGCACCACTTAATCTATCCCGATTTAAGCTATCAGGTCGAAAGATAAGTAGGTTAAATCGATCAATTAACTTAGTTACAAGCCGAAAGGTATTAACTAGGTTAATTGTTAACTAATTTGTTAAAACCTGAATCTGAAGGTGATCATGAATACAAATGTGAGTTAATCTTCTGCTTGCTCAAATTGATTGAGGATTCAATTGTTTATTTTAGTTTTGATTTTTATGTTCTTTTCTATATCTTTTTATTATTTGCTTTTTGTACTGTAATTAGTACGTGATTACTATTTAGACTTAGCATTGTGTGAATTGCAATTTAGTTTAGACAAACCTCCCTTAGGTATGATCCTCGGAATATTTCAAAGAAAAAAGAAGCACGGGTCTGCATTCTGCTCTTTTGAGTCAAATTACAATGCCCATGTTGAAAAAGAAAGTGCTCTTTAACAAAAGGGTGGTAGTTTCATGGTGGCTTAAGTTATTGCATAAAGCCACAGCATTTTAGGATTAGTTGAATAAAAGTGCTTTCATTGCAAGAACGTGATTTCTTTTTTAATAAATGTACTACATATTTGCTTATGCTATGACTAGAAAGAATAAGATAAACACAAACCCTTCTCAACTTCTTACCGCACCCCAGATGAATCCTGAGTTGCCTCTTAAAGTAATAATGCCCTTGGCTTTGTTTTCTTCAGCTTCGAGAAGTTTTCTTACCCCAGATTGAGTAAGACCATCAACATGATGCAGCTGAAAAAGATATAAATATATTGGCCATGACCAAATATACATTTATATATTGTATGTATGTTTGTTCATTAAAATGACTAATAATCTGTAATGGTGCATACAATAGTAGTTGATGTAAACTTACGTTCTTTCCAACACCAATGGTAGGAATATTAGCAATAACACCTAGATGAGAGGCCAAACCAAAACCTGGCCAAGGAAAAACCTCAAAATACAGAGAAGGAGACAATTGATAAGGGCATTTAATAGAGTAAAAGACTGACTTGCCTCGAGGGTGAAGTAATCCATTACCATCCACCATAAGTACCTGTTAAACGCATGCAGGAATTAGATGACACTAAGGAGAAGATGAACAATAATAAATAATGACAAAACTAATAACTTTAAATTGAAAAACGGAGGAGAGGACCTGTGGGTAGAAAGGACTAGCATCTTTTTTCATCTTCGCCAAGAGATGTAAAAGAATGGGAGCCTTGAAAAAAGAGAGTTAAATTGGTTTAGTTAAATAGTTGATAGAATGATGGAAGACTTGGTAAGGAGTCACATGACCAGAGAACCAGGGAGGAACATGCCCCCAAGAAATTTTCAAATATAGATATTATATGTGTGATGTTGTGGGTGTAGATACAACAGGGATATTTTTAGATGTATTATCCAAAATAAACAAATAACCTTTCAGAATATATTTATTTCCAATTTTCATTTGAAACTTTATTCTCCGAATATACATATATCAGAATCTGGAAAAGTAGAGAAATAAACAAATGAGTACGAACACTGAGAAAGTAACCAACAAGCATGCTACAATAACAGTTACGCCAAGATAACCAAGGATGATTCAAAAATGAAATTGGGTAATTTAATATTTGATAAAAACATTTATTCCGAACTCAGATTTCCAGATAATAAAGCTATGCAAAATTTCACAAATTGTTGGTCTCTTGTCACATACTATTATAAGAAAGCAACACTTAACCCTAGTGGCATATGTCAGTAAAAAATCCACAAAACCCATTTGCAGAGGGTCAAAAGTATATTACATAAAAACTGGTTGATTGCATCATCAAGAACAAAAACCACTATTCTAAATGGGTGCACAGTTTGAAATCAATTTCTATCACTAAGTACATAATCTACATGGCTAATATTTAACCCCATTAACAAGGTTAGAGCATAATCATGCAAGGGGACATAAAAAAAAAAGAAGACATTTTTTTGGATTTCCCTGCTAATGCCAGAAGTAGAAGTCAAGCAATTAAAAAGCACATTTGGTACAAAGCTTTTGATACACTAGAGCGGGAGTTCATCATCCAAAAGACCAATGTTCCTGGTTTCTCTGAAATGTTTATTAGTAGATAAGAAAATGCCTCAGTGCACCCAGGTTCTCTACAACAGTTAATGGACGGCTTGTAGGATAGCTAGACAAGGTGATCCAGGCTCCCCATATTTGTTTTCCATAGCTATGGATGTGCTATCCTGCCTTTTCAAGCAACCGTGTATGGGGTTATTCCATATCATCTTAAGTCCAAGAAAATGAGGCTCATGTATTTGTGCTTCATTGATGAGCTGTTAAGCTTCACCAAAGGGAAGAGTGAATTTGTTGGAGCGATAACCAACATACTAAGTTTTCTATGTGAGTTCACCTTTTGTAGCTCAATTGTTCCAAAAGCGAGATCTATAGTTCAGGGATAAGTGATGAGATGTTGTTCGACATAGCTGCAAAGATAGGTTCAAGCTCGGAACACTGCCTGTCACAAACCTGGGAGTACCTCTGATCACTAAGAAACTGGGGGGACGAATTGTAACCCTCTGGTGAAAAAAATCACACAAAGAATCAAGAGCTGAGCAATCAAACAGCTATCCTTTGCAGGTCATCTGCAGCATATTCAGTCTGTTCTTTTAAGTATCCAAATTTTGGAGTAGAAACCAATTAGTACCAAACAAAGTCACAACTATGCAATACCTTCCTGTGGAAAGAAATCGAAGGATGTGCAAAAGGGGGCAGAGTTAGTTGGTATCCTAAGGCAGAGTGCAGTTTGGGATTTAAAGACTTGTCTAGTTAATGAGGAATCTATGGATGGTGCTCATCCAAGCTGGGCCACTTTGAGTTGCTTGAATCGAAGCATATGTCTAGAAAGGTAGGAATGTCATGTAACTGCCTTATTTACAGAGGTACAGCTGGAGCCGGAATAAGCTATTGAATTAAGAAGCTTTGGATGATATTTGGCCCAACATAAAGCAGCAACTGTTTGGAATGAGTTGAGATACAAAGACAAGGTGGACCGGTGTGGCGTCATTTTCAAATTCCCAGACACTAATTTTCTTTTACATTGTCCTGTCACTGGACTCTGTAAAAGTTAAGATAAAAGAAAAGAGGTTACCTCACGGAAGGCAAGGAAGCCCGGGACATAAGGAATGTCAAGGCTGAGGCAAGTGTACTCTTGATAGACGAGGCGTAGATCATGAAGTAGGTCCAACACCACCAAGCTCCCACATGCCATAGATGGTTCTTCCTTGGAGAAGCTGACGTCTACTCCTCCCACATACTTGAGCTGTTGCTGCCGTGGCTCCGACTCCGACTGTGAGGATAGTCTCCACGGGAAATCATCCACCGTAATCACTCTTTTCTTGAGCGTATCTTGAATCCTGTCATTTCAATCACTCCTATATTTTACATTCTAAAAAACAACAAACCCTGATCCAATCAATACATTTACAAATTACAAAGAACATACTCCGCCCATTTGCCCAATTCAGCCGGAGATGAACCTTTTTGTGCTTCCTCTTTCTCATTTATCCCTTCCATTTTCCACTTCCACTTCAACTATTCAATACTTGCGATTCGGATCGGATCTAACTCAACTTCCTAATATGTTCCACTTTCTTACCTTTTTTCTTCTCTTTACTGATCTTAGGAATTTCTTCTTCTGCTTTAAGTTATCACGCCTCAAAAATCGCTTCGAGAATTTCTTTTTTAAAACAAAAATCGTGAAAAAGAAGTACCGGAGGATGGATTAAAAAAAGAGCGAAGGAACTACACGCGTTTTATTACAGGATAGAATCCTCGAAAAAGCCAGCAAAGCAAGGCTTTTACCGACACGTGTATTGTAAGCGAGTGGAAAAGTAAGGAGAATAGTGACGACTGGTGTTGGGTCTGGTCACAATAAAAACGAGGCTTTGAAAGTAATCGAGAAGCGCATACCGCTCCTCCCGTCCTCTTCTTCTTCTTCTCGTCGTCGTCGTTGTTTCGATTTTTGGTCCTTTCTTCGTCTTCAACTTTTTTACCCCTTGTTTTGTTTGCTAAATCTTTTGCTCGTCTTCTTCGTCTTGTTCTTCTTGTTTGCAGGAGGCTTTAAATGAATTTATAAAATTAAAGCATCTCGATCAGTCGTTTTCTAAATTTCCGTCTACTCTTTTTTTAGTAATATATTTCAGGTATGCATTTTATTTATCTCATCTGAATCCGCTCTCTTTATCACTTGTCTTGCTCGTGTTTTTGCTGTTTTTCTGCAATTTTCCGCGTTTTATTTGATTTTGAGCATCTTTTCACTATGTGATCTATGCCTCAAGTTGGTTGCCGTGTGATGGAATATGTTATTCTTTCTAATAATTTGGTTTTCTAATAAAAATGAAAATTTTGGGCTGGGAAGGATGTTGAACTTGAATATAAAATTTAAGAATTTTGAGTTTCTATTTTTGTCCGGTTGGTCTAAATTTCATTCTGTAGGGTTTCTATAAGGACATAAGGGTCTAGGGCTTTTTCTTCTTTTCTTAGATTATTGTTTTTAGCATGCCCAGAACTTCTATCTAATATAACCAGTGCTCTTGCATTTCAATCTCAGTTATCGCTGGTACTTTGAGGGTTGACTGTTTCTTGAATGGTTATTTTGGCTACAAGCTTCGATTCAGCTTAAGCAATCCGGGATCCCAGTAATTGCATGTCTAGGGTTTGCTAGCAGCTCGAATTCGAAGGTGTTTCATTTTCCGTAACCAAATAGGTTTGCTTTATTTCTTCATTCGATTATACTAAAACCAAAATTAAGAACAATCATTTCAAAAGTATCTCCTTTCTCAAATAATTTGAATTAAAACAAACAAAAAACAGAAAAATCTATGGACCCGGGTGTCTGATGATATCTGGACACTCTTTCCCGATGTATCTTCTCCCTGTTTATTTTTATCCTCTTAAATCTCCAAACTTTCACTTACGTCCCTTTTCTTGCTACTGGACGCTTGTCTGGCACTTTCCGTAAAACTCATAATCATTGCTCGTCCATAATCTTTAGATGGTAACTCACAAGCTTTCATTTTTTGTTGGTTTAGGGCAGATCGTGTAGAGATTGTGCCATCAAATGAGTGTCAAGAGTTTGGGCTAAGGAAATCTGCTTATCCTGGTTTTTATCATTTGGGGTTTCATTCATGATTGGGAAAATGGTCGAGGGTCCTAAATTTACTGGACTTATGGGAGGAACTGACAACAACGATAACAATTACTATGATTTTACTCAAGGGTTTTACCAAAAGCTTGGAGAGGGTACTAACATGTCTATTGACAGTTTACAGACAAGTAATGCTGGTGGGTCTGTGTCCATGTCCGTTGAAAACAGCAGCGTTGGTTCTAATGATTCTCTAACTCACATTTTAAGCCATCCTGGTCTGAAGCCTGTGAACCGCCACAATTACTCTGTCTCTGTGGGGCAGAGCGTGATTCGTCCTGGTAAAGTTGGCCACGCACTTAATGATGATGCATTAGCACAAGCATTGATGGATAATAGGTACCCAACTGAGGGATTGCCGAATTATGATGAGTGGACTATTGATTTAAGGAAACTTAACATGGGTTCAGCTTTCGCTCAAGGAGCCTTTGGCAAGTTATACAAAGGTACATATAATGGTGAGGATGTTGCGATTAAGATATTAGAAAGGCCAGAGAATAGCCCCGAGAAGGCACAAGTTATGGAACAGCAGTTTCAGCAGGAAGTTATGATGCTTGCAACACTGAAGCATCCAAATATTGTGCGATTTATTGGGGCTTGTCGCAAACCAATGGTTTGGTGCATTGTGACAGAGTATGCAAAGGGTGGCTCGGTTCGACAGTTTCTAACAAGGAGGCAGAATCGTGCTGTGCCGTTGAAATTGGCTGTTAAGCAGGCATTGGATGTTGCAAGAGGGATGGCCTATGTGCATGGGCTTGGGTTTATTCACAGGGATTTGAAATCGGATAATCTTCTAATAGCTGCTGATAGATCAATAAAGATTGCAGATTTTGGAGTTGCACGTATTGAGGTGCAGACTGAGGGCATGACTCCAGAGACAGGGACATACCGTTGGATGGCTCCGTAAGTCTTTTGGCCCTATATGTTACAGTTTCTTCCCCTGTTACGATATGGCATTTGCATCTTTTTGTTAAATAAAATGATGGAACTTTTCGTCTTTGTTAGATGATTCTCTCTAATCTGCATGAGCTCTATGGATATTTTTTTTTTTCTTTTTCTAAGAAAACCCTTAAGGTTGGGCATTCTCTTTGCGTTTATTTTGCACTCCTTTGTTTAATTAACCTTTAACGATTTGCAGATTATCTATGATATTCTTCTGTTGTGAATTATGTTAGAGAGTGAGTCTTTGGAGCTTGTAATTATATATATTCAATGAGTTTGCTGCTTGAAATCATCAACAAGAATAGTTTCTTTTACATCTTTATTGGAATTGTGAATTTGATTATGAAGTTCTTAACTTCATTATGCCGGGTAGCAGCTTCCTTCTAATAGCTGATGCTTTTGTTTGATAATTTGAAGGTACTGTCTTCGAGAATATGATTTTATTTAAATAGTTTGAGTTCTCTTTCTTTTTGGTTTTAATATTTAATGTTTAAACAATTTCAGGTTCTTGAAAATTTGAAATTGTTATTGTTATTGTGAGGAAAGTTTGAGTAGATTATTGGGAAAGTACATGTATTACCTTAGAAGATAGGATTTCTGAGGTCTCTCTCTAACATAGGTGTGAATGTTTGGCATCTAGATGTGTTGCAGTTTAAAGTGAATTAGACTTCTTCTCAAGTAAAATAAAGAAGATGGAACAACGATTAAGTGGATACTTGATGGATAAATTACTTATTAGGCATTCATTCATTCATTTCTTTATGTCCTAAATTAATCTCTAAGAGTGAGCGTTCTTATGAAATTTTAAGCAGTTCAGTAGCAAGACAGAGATTATGACTAGCTTGTTTTCATCTGCTGCGACTATTTGCAGTGCATCTTGTTTCTCCATATTTTGGGATTCTTGTTTCATTCCATATAAGATGGCTGAGAGAACAGGTCTTCTACCTTTAGATCTCAGCACAATTTGGAAGTATTGAAAGATTTTCCTTAGAATCTAAATCTAGTATTTTTCCACCCGTTATACATGTACTTTCTGTTTGATGTATTTAAAGTGATCCTTCGTTTTATATCGGTTTATACCTCACTGTCTCATTGTTGTGTGCTATCGTGCACTGCCATTAGTTTGTTTCTAATTTAATAAATCATGTAACTTTTATTTGAGAGTTGTGAGCAAGGGTTCCCATTGGCTCAATGACTAATTTTTGCAGCAGCACAGCAATAGAGGAGTTGCAAAGGCTACCCTGGAGATTATTTGGAATTTATGCCTTATGTTTGCAACATTCTATTGTACGGCACTGAGGTTGGACTGGCCAGCATTGCTTATGATTTGTCTCTTTGAATGTAAATGGTAGAATTCTAAAGAGGCTAATTGCCAAGCATGGGAATCTACCTTCACATGGTTACTAGTTTTGTTGTGTCATGTTGAAGCAAGGGAGTAGGACAAATAAAGTGAATCAATGTCCTTAATAATGGCCTAATAAGAGTTGAAACAAGGAATGATTTAATGCCCTTAGTAATGGCTTATTCTGGAGTTCGCTCAAATAGGGAGATTGAATGCAAGTATGCTTTACCAAGAAATGTCCTAGCTTTAAACTGAACGAGGTCCCTTACCTTATATTTGAATGGAGCTTTTGACGGTTTCTACTGCATTTCAAAATGAGACAGCAAACTGTGAATGTGCTCTGTTTGGTCAGCTATCCACAAATTGGAATATTATCTGGGGGACAGCAACTGATTGCTTCAAAAATATGCTGGAAACCAAGCTTGAAGCATGACCAGATACATATGTGAGTAGATGAAGAATAAAAAGGTGGCAACCACCCTAGTTGTTTACTGGGACAAAATTTAAATCACTAGAAGGATAGAAGTGAGGAGGAGGAAAGGCAAGTGAAAATATAAAATCAGGTCTTGTTGGTCTTGCTAGAAGTTGGAGAAGACATCAATGGCCATGAAATGAAGAGAGCGCTGACCAAAAATAAGTTTTGCTGACAAAGCTTGAGTATATAAGAATTTCTCTTGTGTTTCCTCTGATTTAGTATCTTGGTTTTTAGTTGAAGTAACGCCTTTCTAGACTTTGTTTTGAAGTAGGTATTTGGATCTCTAAGATTCTGTGATGTAAAGTTGAGATGTGTATGCATTAGTTGATATAACCATATCTGATGAGGCAGAATAACATGTCACTTATTTCTATCATATATAAACATTTTATGTTGTGTTATTATCCATGAATAGCTAACTAACGTTGCTGCTTGAGGAGCAGATGTGATACACTCGAGTATATTTAATGCCCTATGTAATTGATAAGTTCTGTACTTTTAAATCCTCTTTCTTGTGTTATTGACTTAATATCCACTGCTAAATTATTCCCCACTGAGAGAGAAAATAGTCGAGTAACATTGGATCACTTCATCATGTTACTCTCTAGTTGCCATGTTACTTGGATTTGTCCGAGGCAATTGCTCCCCTATTTCAAATGGAGTACTGGAAACTGGTTTGCGTGTTATATATCAATGATAACTATGTTAACGGTGTTTGTTGATGCATTTGTTTTGACAGTTTGCGTCTTATATATCAATGATAACTATGTTAACGGTGTTTGTTGATGCATTTGTTTTGACATTTAATCATCAGTTTCCCTGAATTGGTATCTGATTTGCATCTGTAAGTATTTTATTCATTTTTGTTCTTTATTTATATTAGTAATACTATTGGTTATGATTCTGTGCTTGTCTTGGCTCTTGCAGAGAGATGATACAGCATAGACCCTACACGCAAAAAGTAGATGTGTATAGTTTTGGAATAGTCCTTTGGGAGCTCATCACTGGCTTGCTTCCTTTCCAGAACATGACTGCAGTTCAGGCAGCATTTGCTGTGGTGAACAAGGGTGTAAGGCCAGTTATTCCAAACGATTGCCTCCCTGTGCTGCGTGAGATCATGACACGTTGCTGGGACACAAACCCAGAAGTTCGTCCTCCCTTCACTGACATTGTGAAGATGCTTGAGATTGCTGAAACGGATATACTGACAACTGTGCGTAAAGCCCGGTTCAGGTGTTGCATGACTCAACCAATGACAATTGACTGATCCAGAATGGAAGAGTGGAGAACAGACGACAATAAACGGAAAGATGCAAGGGAAGCAGTAAGAAATTAAATATAATTCATGTATGTATTGGTATTTTACATTTTTTTTTTCACCCTTTACGTAATATTTTCCAGATAGAAGGTAACTATTGGGTTCAGAATGCTGGATTTTGGTGTGAACTTGTAGTTGGGACTAGTGGTGATGGTAGTTGTAGAAGTAAGGGGACCATTGATGTGGTTCCCTTATGTATCTATATTTATATATGTGGGACTGCCATATCTCTTACTCTTGATTGTTTAAATGCAGGTTCACAATTGGATGAACCTGTTCTGTTTTTCTTTTTCATTTATTTGTGCGTGGTAGTTGTATTTGGGGTGTTTTTTGGTGGAACATACATACATACGCTTGCATCTCAGACAATAACGAATACGTTACTTTCCATTACATGTTGACCAATTATTTTCTTTCTGCAAAACCGGAAAGGTTCTCAGCGTTGAGTACGCGAGTTGTAGTAAACGGACAGCTGTAACTATGAACTGTTGTTTAATCGGTGGTGTCGGTTGATTTTTATTAATTGAAATTTAAAAAATATAAGTCGTTATGAAACGAATTCATTGGATTAAAATAATTTCAATTAATTTAGTTGGTTTTCCTTTAATCAATCAAAATTAATATTTCTAACTTTTCCTATTTGATGAAACCAAAATGCTAAAACAAATCAGTATTTAAAATGAGGTGTAATCGGAAGGGGAGGAAATGAGTGTAATCGGAAGGGGAGGAAATGAATGGCTATTAAGCTGGATTTGAAGAAAGCGTGTGACAGAATTAGTTGGGAATTTATAAGTACTTCCTTATCGGCGATTGGGATTCCTCTGTTCTTACGTACTGTGATTATGTCAGCCATTTTTTTGTCCACCGTGCAAATTCTTTGGAATGGAGTACCTATGCAGAAGTTCAAGCCGGTTAGAGGAATTTGTCAAGGATGTCCTCTTTCGCCCTATCTCTTTGTGCTATGCATGGAATGATTGGGTCATTTTATTCATACTGAAATGGAAGTTGGTAATTGGGACCCAATTCGTCCTTCTCGTGTAGGACCTGCAGTCTCTCATTTGTTCTTCCCAGATGATTTGGTGATTTTTTGCAAAGCTCAATTTGACCAAGCTCGGTTATTGGACAGTATCCTTTCTCAGTTTTTTAAGATTTCGGGTCATAAAATCAATGTCAGAAATAGTAATATTTTCTTTTCCAAGAACACTGGAGTTGATATTCACGGCCAAATTAATCAGCTATTTGGATTTCAGGAAGTTCAGAATCTTGGCACTTATTTAGGTGTTTCTCTTTTGCACGATAGGGTCACCAAGAATATTCTGAACTTTGTTGTTGATAAGGTTGTTGATAAGGTCAGGAAGAAATTGCAAAGTTGGGATGCTAGGAAGTTATCTTTTGCAGGAAGAATCACCCTAGCTCAATCAGTACTTCTTTCCATTCCTAATTATTTTATGCAATCGTTGATGATTCTGAAAGGTGTTTGTGCTGATATTGAAAGATTGGTTAAACAGTTTATTTGGGGCTGCACTAATGGGCAATCTAAAATGGCCTTAGTGGGATGGGACTCTATTTGTCAGCCATGGGCTCGAGGCGGACTTAGATTTAGACATTTGAACGACCAAAATTCGTTCACACTTATGGAGGTCGCTCTTTAATATATGGCTCCTTTTTCGCAAGAATTTAGTATGGTCTATTGGGGATAGGGCTAATGTCCATTGTTGGAAAGACCCTTAGATTCCAGGTATGGGCCCTTTAATCTCAAAAATTCCTTCTTTTGCTAACCTTGATTTGGATTGTTGTGTTAGGGAGATGGTCAATTTCGATGGAAGTTGGAACTTGGACTTGTTTCGTGTCTGGGTTTCTGAAGAAGTGATTAGCAGGATTACTAGTATTCCCGCTCCACATCCGAATTTTGGTTCGGATAGAATAATATGGGCCCGCTCAGCGTCAGGAGTTTTCTCAGTTTGCAGTGCTTATTGGTCATTGAAAGAGGATACGTGGAACCCTCAAGAGGAGCATTGGAAGAGTCCCTGGAAGTATCAGGGTCCGCAGCGAGTAAGAGTTTTTCTTTGGTTGGCCTTTAAGCAAAGACTTCTTACTAATTCCGAACGAACCAGACGGGAAATTAGTCATAGCAGTTCCTACTCCGTTTGTGGGCATGACTTTGAGGATTTGGTGCACGTTCTTCGAGATTATCCTTCCGCGAAAAATGTGTGGATGCTTGTGATTCCAGACCAGCTAAAACAAAAGTTTTTTTTCTACTCCTTTTCAAGATTGGCTTATTCTTAACCTTTGTTTCCATGAAAGAATGTAGGGAAGCAGACTCATTTGGTCATGCCTGTTTGGTTTAATTGTTTGGCGAATCTAGAAGAATAGGAACTTATTCATCTTCCAGCATATTTCTTGAATAACAACTGAAGTAGTGAAAGTCTCTAGTTGTTGGGCTCGTCAATATGAATTGCATCATGGTGGTCACAAGAATAAAACTCAAAGTTCAAATTTCACAAATAATTTAGATGGCACCTGGGTGTACTTGTCCACTGATGGGGCGGTGAGCAGAGACTCTGGCTATGCTGCAACAGGGGGTGTGGCTCGAAACCATGACGGAAATTGGATAGTGGGATTCACCTGATTTTTAGGTGTATGCTCTCCATTTTAGGTTGAAGTTTGGGGTATCCTGGATGGAATCCTTATTCTGCTGAATAGAGGTTATAGACGGATCATCATTATGACTGATAACCTTGAAGTCGCTCAGAATTTGCCTGCTTTGGATTTGGAAGACTCAGGGATTACTATACTTCGAAGAACTCAGTGCGCCATGCGATCGGAAGGGGAGTGGAAGATTAAACACATTCCAAGAAATCTAAATTTGGCAGCAGATCGTCTCGCTAAACTTAGTTTGAGCTGGAAATCCAACTTACAAATCATTGTTGAGGCTCCTAAGGGAATTTTAGATTTACTTCAAGCAAATAAAGCTAATGATTATTTCATGTAATTGATGTATTTGATTAAAATTAAGTAATGAACACACCCCCAACCAACAATTATAACTGTAAAGAGATGATAAACCGGTAATTTCTTCCAAATGCCCAAATCATAAAACAATATATTTTAAATAAATAAAAGTATTCATTGGTCCAAGTCATATTGAATTCTAACATTGGATTTCTAATTATATTTTAATCGATTTTTTTATTTTTCAAACTTATATTTTTAATTAAATCCGAAAAAGAAATAACCAACTTTTAAACATATATAATTTCATGATGTAATTCATTTTATTAGTATTAAGCCATAAATAACAGCTTTTAGTACGAAAAATGTGAAAGTGGTATGTATGCATCCAAAATAGTGCTTGATTTTGGTTTTTCATCCTCTAGAATTCGTGATAGATGCTGCAGCAGCTTTCAGTTTTGATTTGCGTGGTTAAAATATGTGTTTTGACTTAGCTATATATATATATATATATATATCATTTACACCAAATTTTGAGTAAAATAAAATTTTCAAAATTTTATGCAGCAAAAGCAATTCTAAACCGTTGATTGTTCTGGCCAAAAACTGCACCACAGTTCAAGCCGAATTCAATGAAAAGGTTTCTGCATATTTATTTATTTTGATCAGAAAAATGTTTCTGCATTTAACAAATCATGTTTACTCAACTTAACTGTTCATAATAAATTTACACCAAACCCATTCATAAAACTTTAATATACACCAAACTCACTTATAAAACCTCAAAATTCTCAACACATCAAGAGTTCACTAGCTACTCTTATACATGGTAAGTAATGTACAAAATTGTATTTTAAATTTTATTTTAAATATGAAACATTATCCTTCACTTATAATACATTGATTTAAATCACAAAATGACACCTAAAAAATACCAATTTTTTCAAGTTAGTATCTAAACTTTTTTTTGTCATAAATGATACTTAAGCTATACTTTATTATCCTAAGTGGTACCTAAATTATATTTTGTTACTCAAATTACCCTAACAATTAAAAAGATCTCTTAACCAATCATTTTGTGACATGTGAACACTTTTAAAACTAAAAAAAATAAAAAAGTTTAATATTATTTCTTTAAGTCTTTCTTTATAAAAAAATAATAAACATATTCATCTATTTTATTCTTTACTCAAGAACTTTTGTGATGAAAAATTTAAGAACTCCTTGAAAACTCATCCAAACCCATTTTCTGGCGACAAAACCTAGATTCACGTGAGTTTCTTTTTCGTTTTTAAACCTTGATTTCGATTCATTTCTCACCTTGATTCAAAACTCGTATTATTTTTTCTTTAAAACACTTTCTTCAGTCTTTTCTATATACTTTAATGATAGGTAAAACTCTATAATGGAAAAACACTCAATAAAAAGTATGAAACGTAGATAAATGAGAAGAAAGATTTGTGGTGGGAAATGAGTGAGCATAGAATTTTTTAAAGTGCTTAATTTAATTAAATTTGATTTATCATTTAATTTAAAAGTGTTAAGTATTTCAAAATGATTGGTTAAGAGTTTTTTTAAAAATAAAGTATAATTTAGATATTACTTTTTGACAAAAAATAACTAGAGAAAATGCATAATTTAAGTACCACTTTGTGGTTTACATTTAATACATTTACCTTCTTCTTCTTTTTTTTATTTCTCAATGTATCAACCAAAGCGAGTCCCGTAATTAATCCTCCACATTTTATAGGCCCATCAAAGAGGTAAATGCTGACCACGAGTTTTAACGCTTCTACACACCTAAGATGAAGATTGAACCCTTAACCACTGATTAAGGTAGGAGAATAGAGTTACCTTTTTAAATATATTAAAATACATCTTAAAAATATTTTTTAAGAACACCTAAAATAAGTACGTTAAATTTCAAAAATAATTTTCATAAAACATTTTCAATTACTATTAAAAATAGTCTACTAAAATCCATTTTAACCTAATGTATTTCATAAATACTTTATATTCTCATAGCATTTTATCACAGAATTGACAAAAAACACTAGAAAGCTCTAACCAAAATTATATTCAAATCACTTTCTAAGACACACTTTTAAAACATTCTTCTTCATACTTATGACTTGATGTAAGCTTGCCATATATCAACCAAATGAATTCACTACTTTTAGTCTTTGGTACAAAAAAAATTCAATATAACTTCCATTTTGTAGTTCAAATGCCATTACAATTGATAAATAAAATGGGAACCCAATGCTAAATTGAAAAGAAAAGATCTTTTACTTCAGATTTTCTATAATCTTTGAAGTTGACATTTTAGCATTGCCAGTGCAAAGAAGAAAACCATAGTAATCACTCTCAAATGATCATACTTCTGGAAATCCATAAAAACAACAAACAGAAAATCTGACAACCTAACATGATCCTTGATACATGTTCCTCTAGGTTTAAGACCACTAACCAGGCAAAACTTCAATAATAATAATCAATGCAAGTTGATGCAACAGATGAAGCTAATAGGTTTTTATGCTATAATTATGAACTAGCTTTGTACATCAGCCCAGAATTGTATATATTTAAAGAAAAAAATTTCGGGGTGGTCTATAGCTGCCCCTGCGAAACAAAAGCCTTTTCAGCTTTGATCTCGCCACTTCCATCTTCTGAAGAGGAAGGTTGCACGCATAAGCTCATGTTGTATATAAAAATTAACGAGGGTGACCGATTGAATATTCCAGGTAGATAGCATAGCCTCCCCTATAAAACACAATTCGCACAACTGTTCCATTCATCAGTTCAGAAAAATCGGACACAGATGAGACCTTTTCGTTCGTCATGACTACAAAAAGAAAATGGCAGACTTGGTTGCAACACTCTCAGCTATGTTGTTCTGACTTCATATTTTTACAACTACTCTCGTGTTTGCACTTATGACAAATGCATATCTGGAAATTATGACTATGAACACTCCAAATACATGGAAGAACCTAGAAGAAGTTGAATAAACTAGTATACAAGAGTAACATAACATAGCATTTTAGTGCTACACTACAAACACTATCTACAAGATGATCTGTGCAACGATGCACAAAAAAGTAGTATAGCAATTACCTCTAAAAGATCAAATTACCTATTAGCAGAGAAGCACGCCTTCTCACAGCCATTAGCCTCACTAAATTATTCAGCAGTATCTAATTATCAAAATAGAACAATAGACAACTGATTAAAACTTACACGTGATGAAGAGTTCACTTCAGCATGCTAACAGAGGGAGAGATCACAATAAGATTTTTCTTAAAAAAATTTCTCATTAACAGAAGACAAGGCAAATCAGATGTCTACTATGTGGATTTAGATGCATAAGCAGAGAACACCATCTGAATCTTATAAGGCAAATAATTTGATAAGTTTGTTAACTTAGAAATAGGAAAAGAGAATGACCAATAATATCAAACCAGAATACTTGTCTGAAAGATACAAGTAAAATAGTTTCATACAAGATAGATAAAATATGTTGAAAGAGTTTTGGTTCAGGACATTACTACGCAAAACAAATGCAAATACATCAAGTACAAATTTACCTTACATACTATAAGGTTCTTTTTCAAACTGTGAAGAAGTTGAAATCAACACAAACATATGCCTGTAACAAAAGAAACTTTATGGATAACCCTCTTCCAGCTTAACAAATACAGCCCCCCTTCTCCACACCTCCTTTTTTATCCTTTTCCAAACCAAAAGAAAGAAAAAAAGAGGGGGAAAGCAGCAGCAAAAAAGCCAGAAAGGATACCTACTTCCTAGAGCATATGAGGGCAGTAAAAGGATAGCAAAGTCAATGCATACTCTTTTACCCTGTAAAACTAACAAAATGCAAAAAGAACGTTAAGAACTATACTGAACTAAATCTACTTAGGCCACATTTATCCAGAAGTTGCACCTTCTCGTAACCCAAATCGGAAGATTCCCAATTTCATACATTACCCCGGGCAAGTTAAACCAGTCAGTCAGTCACCTTCACCACTGTTGTTCACAAGTGCACTTCCTCATTCTTTGTTTCAGTGTTGTCAGCAGCCTCATTGCTAGTTTCTTCGTACCTCGACAAATCCTTGTCCTCTTCAACAATCTTCTCCTCCACAAACTCACTGCCACCAGCTTCTTCACCCTTAGCTTCATTTTCTTTGTCTCGAATTATTTCCTCCCTTACATCTTGGGGCTTTAATTCAACATCCACTCTTCCTTCATTATTTAGCTCATTTCCTCTTGCAATCTCATCCATAAAAACATCCAATAGAACTTCATTCCGGGGCATTCCACCTATATTGTTCTCCTCCATAACAACATCAACGTTTCTAGTATTTCCAGTAGCAAAACCCACCATTTCCACATTATCATTAGCAGCAGCACGGGTAACCACTCTAACATCAGAGCCACCACCCTCACTCTCGTTATCAGACCCATTCTCTACAACCTCCTCATTAACATCTTCCACTATCCGACTCTGCCTCTCTAAAAACTGCAACCTCCTCCTCAAATCCCCTAATTCCCTCTCCATTAAAAACAACCTTTCCTTTAATGTTAAATTCTCTTCTTCCAATTGTGCTATATGGGTATCTTGATCGTCCACTCTATTCTCCAAAACATTGTTATAATCACCTCCATAACTTGGATATATCATCTCAAACCTACTTAAATCATGGTCCAATCTCCTCTCCACTTCCACATGTTCTTCCACATCACTGTCACTCGAACCCCCACCATTTCCCCCATCGTCATCTTCCTCGTCATCATGACCAGCTTCTGGTGATCGAAGCCGAATCAGCCCTTTCATCGAACCATAACCATCCACACCCCATTCTTCCTTGGCCATATCACCCAAAACCTCCCTCGATGGTGAAAATATTGGCGTAGGAAGAACGGCGGGCGTCACAGGACATGGCGACACTAAAGATGCTATTCCACCTGACTTTTTTGCTCGGATTATAAACGAAGTCGTATTCCGCGGAGCGTAAGGAGCAAACCGGTTGTTGCTGTTATTGAATTTCTTCTTGTTGCCGTAGAATTTTCTGGCTTTTAACCGATTCTGATTTTGAAGCTCGTTAAGAGTTGGAGGTTTGTATCCTTGAGTATTACTACCGGAAGCAGCGGGAACAGAAGAAATAGCAGAAACAGAACCCATGGGTAAAGGCTTATTCTCGAACTTCCAAGAATCTTTACCGAATGAAACTTTTTTCCCCTTCCAATTGTTATTACGATTGAAAGAAGAGAATTTCTTGTTAGGGTTAGGGTTTTGGTTTGGGTCCTGAGATTGCCAAGGCTTGTAGCTTCGATTCAACATCATCGGAGGTGGTGGTTGAGTCATCATCTGAGGACCGGAGTTTATAGGCTGCGACTGAGACGCCACCAATTGATTCATCGCCTGAGAGTGAGCCGCCGACGCCATCAACTGATGAGACTGATTCATCATCTGCGGCTGAACTGGAACTTGGACCTGAACCGTGTTCATCATCATTTGCGGTGGCTGATTCATCATCTGAGCCTGATCGTTCATTTTCTTTTATAAAATAAAATGAAAAACGAAATCAAAGAAATCCGAAGAGAAAAAAGAAACCCTAATTTTTCAGTTTTAGAATTGAAATTTGCAGCCAGATCAAACGATTTACTACTGATCCGTTAATTTCCTTTTGGTTCTTTTAGTTTTCCTCAATCTAAAACTGAAAATTAAGATTCAATTGCTTTGAATTGAAGCCTTTTCCCCTATGTTCCGCTTCGGAATTCCTAAATCTGGAAAAGTCTGATACACCGACGCACTGAGGCCAATGGTTGCTTTTATCGGGGACGAGGAGAGTCTCTGGACGGTTAGATTTTTAGGATTAGAGATTGACGGCCAAGATCTGATTCCGTGCCCATGTAAAGATCGACAAGTAATTGGTTTGTTACGCGGGTTCTCTTTTTGGCCTTGATGTTCTGAAACTTCGTATATATGGCCCTTTTCTTCGAAGGGAAATATTCTTTTTTGCACCGTACTTTTTGGTAATTTACCTTGCACCCCTATTTAGTTGATTGCTTATCTGTCAATACCATGTTTGCTTGTTATTGTGGTGGACAACAGGTTTCCAAATGAAAATTATACAATTGGGGGATTCTTAATGAAATTGTAATTGGTTTACATATTCATTTTAAAATTTTATAAATATATCCTCCTTTTAAAAGTTAAATCAAAGTCATATTGCACTTATTCTCATTTTATTACATCTTACGTGTATGTATAAATATTTGTTATATTTTTTTTATCCTACAATAAATTTTAAAAAATTGATATGTATCTTTTTTAAAAATATTTAATTTTTAATATTTTACTATATGTTTATAAAGTATTTGAGAATTTTCTAACATTGTTTATAGAGTCTAAATACTTCACTTATATAATACCAAATATTTTCCCATAAATATTATAATCATTTGTTTTTTTCAATAAATAACAAAAGTGAGTTTCACACACACATATTGTATATATCAAAATTACATAAAAAGAAAGTTGTATAAATTATTGGGTAAACTACTTATTTAGTCCCCTGAATTTATCTGCATTCTTATTTTAGTTATTCATTTCAAAATTTTATTTTTTTATTAAATAAATTGTCAATTTTAATCATTTCTCGTTAAATGTCTTTGTTTACTCGATGGAATTATACGTTAAATACCTAAAGTTATACGTTACTTAGGGAGCTCGGCCGAGAACGTTTGAAGATTGGCCCATTCTCATTATCCTCGGTCAGAGGCAATGTGCAATTGCAACCTTGGTAAGCCTACGGCTGTGTCGATCTTTAGGTTTTGTCCTTCGGTAATGATTGGCCTTTTGGGCTATGTGAATGGATGGGCCATATTCCAAAAATGATGGGTTGGTATAACAAGATTTAATTTTACAAATTCATATACATTATTAAAAACTAGAAAGGTTCAAAGATTTTAAGTAATACTTTTTTTAATCAATTTTTTTAGAAAATGGTTTGTAATGTATGTAATATGTACTTTATTATTTTTATTTATTACGAAATTCCATAAACCATTTGGAAGTTTGTAAATTGTAAAGCTTTATGTTTTTGTTTTTGTTTTTTTAATTTATATATTACATATACATCACCGAATTACATAATATATAGTAGAAATTTGATAATGTTTTATGTAATAATCTTTTTCTCATTTATACGTGCACATATATAAATCATATATTATACAACAGTTTTTATGCAATTAATGCTTTTTTTCCCTTTAACATTATTACGTAGATATATTATCCAAGAAAAAAAATAAACTGATGAAAAAAAAATTATTTTATTTTTAAAGTATAGGTAAACTTAAAAGAATTATTATAAGTAACATTTGGTAAAGCGGATTGAGTTTTAACTCAATTGTTATTGGGATTGTTATCAGTGCAAGAGAACGTAAATTCAGGTCTATTGAAACATATTATCCATCTGTTTAAAGGTTGGCTGATTGGTTGATGAAAAGAAGTTTATTAGATTATTGTGAAGAGGTTCAAGTTTTTAATCATCCTCCATAGTAGGGGTGAGTAAAATTCGATTCAATTTGAAAAACTCAATAAAAATTCAAATTTTAAATTAAATAGTTTGAGTTATTCAAGTTATTCGAATCAACTCGAATAAAAAAAATCAAAATTTTCAGTTTAACTCAAATATGAATTACACGATTTGAGTTATTTAAAAATCTAAATAAGAAAAGGTAAAACTTCGTCGTTTTGACAAATGTTTACATTTTCTAAGGTTAAAAGTAAAAATCATTAAGTTAAAATGCAAATCTATATCATTTTGATAAATGTTTATTCATAAACTTTACTTATGTAGTTAAATAATCTTGTACTTCGTCTACTAGTTAAATAATCAGTCTATGTAAACGGGACATTGAGTATAAATAATATGATTCATTAATTTGACTCGATTTGACTCGAATTTTTTTACTTGATTCGAAAAAATTTCAAATTGAGTTCAATTTTTAAAATAGAATTTATCAATTCAATTAACTCAAAAAATTTTAACTCAATTCGATCCACTATTCACCCCTACTCCCCAAGCTATTGTGAACTTGATCACGAGGAATGGAATGCAATGCATTCTCAAAATTAGTGAATAATTAATTTGTTTTAAGGTTTTCCCTCCTATTATCAATAAAAAAACACCATAAATAACGGTTTATAAAAAAGAAATTCGTAAACAATGTCTTAGTGAATCAAATAGATTCCTTGATAAAATGGTTGAATTTCATGATAACTCTTTTTAAAAGAATTCGTGATAAATTTAATTATTGTTTATTGCAATTTACAAATTGCATTTTATGCTTTGAATTAACTCAACATAAATATATAATAATATAAACAATTTCATTGTATTTGGAGACCTAAAAGCACTTTTTCGCGGTACAAGCATCGAAGAATATTTGTTTTTTTTAGTTAAAAAGTGTAGTCATCAAACAATGATTTTTCACCAAAACATAAAAAATTAGATTTAGGTATTTTTCGCTTTTTGTGTTTTGAAGTGAATTGTTAAGATAGTTAATTTGTATTTTTTTTGTATTATTAAATTTAATTATTTAAATACATTTATTAATTATCATTATATTTAAATTTTTGCAATATTTTGTGTATCATTAATTTTACAAATAATTTAAATTAATTACTTTTTATATTTTTTATATCATTATATTGAATTATTTAAATATTATTTAAATTATTTTTTTTACTTTCTAATATCATGTTTAAAAATAACATTTTAATTTTTCATCGTAATTTTTTATAACAATATCAAATACTTAAAATTAACAAATCATATTTTTTCACGGTACTTTTTAAAAACATTTTTTAACTGTGACAGCAAAACTAAAATTTTCTTATATATATTATATTACAAGATACACACAGTTCTAAGAAATTTTTTATTTAAAGACTTTAATTTTCGACCAATTCCACGCTTTATGATTGATACCTCAGTATATTATTACTATGAAATTATGTGGACCTGATATATCATTATGAAATAGCATTATCATATAATTATTGAGTACAATAATAAATATTTACGTTACTATCGTTTTAAATTTTATTAATGAAAATACACTATATTTGTAAAATTCCAATTTTCAAGCATTAATAGCTCAATTTGGTACAACGAGGATGGTCTTACAAGCCAATCAGTGAAATAACCGTCTTTGAGACTAAGCATTGAGGCTATGTACATCACGGGAGCCATCCCTTCATATCATCTTATTTCTTCATAATTTCATTTCACCTTGTTTTCTTCATTGTCAATCCAAGTTCTAGTAATGGAGAATGTACGGTAAAATGAGATTACGAAGGAAAATGAATATACGAAAGAGATAATCCCATTAGAGGATTAGTAACCATTCCATTCTTATATTAAGTTCTAGGGGCAAATCTAGGGATTGGTAAGAGTCTCGGGCCCTTAAAATAAAAATTTATAAAATTTTAAATTAGAATGATAAAATTATACTTTAACTTTTCTTAAAAATAATAAAATTTTAATTTAATTCTTTAAAAATTATAAAAATATAGGTTATTAAAATGACAAATTTATATTTTTACTATTATAAATATATATAATTTAATTTTAACCTAAAAATGTTCTGATTTCATCCCAACTTAGTTCTCAGATATTGTTATCTTATCAATTTGGTCAGCAAGGTGATCCCATTATATCAAATGAGCTATTTATGTTAGACAGCAAGAATTTTGCCTGATATGGTAACAAACCTTAATAATAAGGAAACTTTAGTCTGGTGCATACGTGTTTCTATACTAAATAAGTATAATTTTTTAAATGTTGACAGGATTTAGGTGAAAAAGAGAGAGCAAGAAATAGCAGTATAATTGCGTTTTTTCCTTTTTTTTTCTCCTAATGCAGTGTAAATGGTATAAATGTGATTTGAAAGCAATAAATTGAAGGTTTATGGGGTAGAAGAGTAAATCAGATGGGTGCAATTGGCTCCCTTTGGATGCACTAGAGCGTCAGTGCGGTAGAATTTTTAGTCAAAAAGATTTTTAAACTGAAACGCTAGTTGACTAAAGGTAGTGTAGATGATGCTTCAATATGATTTTCAACCACACTGCAAAACCATTCTTTATTGATATAAATAGTTTAATGCTTATTTTACCCCTCATTTTTTATTATTTTAATATAATATTATTTTAATTAAGATTTAATGTAACATAAATAATTATGGGTAATTATTTTATCCACTCTCAATAAATTAAAAAGAACTCCATAAACCGATTCAAGATGATATCAAGTATTTTTTTAAAATTGTTTAATAATTATTTTATTATATCTTAAAAACAAAAAACATCAATCCAAACTCATTTATGGAGTTTTTATACTAATAATCTATTAATTATTCTTTTACCCTCCTAATATTCTACCTATTATCTATTTTATTTTTAATATAAAATTTCTTTTATTTTAAAAGTAAATTCATTAATTTATTCAATTGAACCATACAATTTAGGGGGAAAAAACAACAAACACTAGTGAAGAACAAGCTCCATCAACACAATAAAAGTTTTAGCCTCAGCATCAATAGAACATCATAACACGTTGACAATTGACTTTGCCACAACTCAAACACGACATATCTGGAGTGATTGCAAGCACTTAATAGGATAAGAAAATCAGCTCCGGATGGTCCAAAGCAGCGAGCAAAAATCGACAAAAGAGTCGAGTATTCACCAAATTAGAGAGGACGACAACAAAAGTATCCTTAAATTTACATGTAAAACTAAGGTTAAATGCATAAGCAAGACTAAAAAAAGGTGCTACAAGAGTAGATAAAAACTTCTAAAACTGAAAACTTATTAAACAATGGAAAAACAAACAAAAAAACATATCAAACTTAAGACAACACGGATCCAAATTGACTCGTGAAATCATTTATTATTCTGAAATACTCTCAAAACAGAAACAGGTTAAAAGTTTGACGAGGAGCCACCCACTTTCCAATAAAAACTACTGGTGGCCGATGGAGTTTTAGTGAACGACAAACACTCTCACTTGTCTATCACAACTTGTAAAAACAACAAAAATACCCACAAAATACATTATTAACTAGTATAATATAAATATTCTTATATTTTAAATTTCAATAAAATAAAAAAATTATAAACTTTATTTATATTTTAGCATAAATGTAATTTTAATATATATTTCATTATCTAATTTAAATATAATTTATACAATGTTTTGATATTTTATCTCACTATTAGTATTACATTTGAATCTAAATACATATCACTATTATTATTACATTTGAACCCAAACACATATCTCACTCCATAATAATTAATCTACCCATCCAAATAAAGCATAAATGAATTACACGCATCAATCTAAGCTTGATAAAAAGAAAAAAAGAGAGAAGAAATTACGGCAACCAATATACTAAGATCAAGAGTTGAGGTCCCACGGGGTTTATTTCGTCAAAGTCAACACATTAATTTGAAGTCACATAGATAAAACCATTAAGATTTTAGTTTTTTGAATAAACACATACAAATTTCTTTAAAATATTTTGGTAAGTAGATCTTAAATCTGAGATTAATCTTAATTTTTATCAGTTTAACAAATAAATTACTTTAAAATATTTAAATTTAACAAAGTTGGTCAAAAAAATTATTATCGATTTAACAAACATTCAAATATATAAATGATCTAAAGTTATTAGACCATAACAAAACGGCGGGTTACATTTAATCACTTGCCATATATAAGATTTATATTGTTGTCAAAATAAAGGCTGATATCCAAAAATAGGTAAAACTGATCTCGCTTTACCAAAAACAAGCAATCCCTTCATCATTACTAAAATTTGAATTTTAATTCGGTTCACATTGTTGTAATTATTTGAAGAATATGGAAGCAATTTTTATTTCAAAATTTAAGAGAATTATAAATAATTTAAGCTTTGAATTTAAAAAACAAAAAATTATAAATAGTTTAAACATTATAAAAAAAATTGTACACCAACTACAAAATTTGTTAAAAATATTATATTTTTAATGGTTTCAAAATTTATTTATTTATTTATTAACGAAGTCTTTTTTTTTTTTACAGAATAAACGAAGTCTTTATATGATTTTCAACATTTAATATTTTATACGTGTTTAATAATTATTTTAATTTTTTATTTAATATAAAATTTTCAAAAAAAATTAAATAATATAAATAAATAGATAGCTATTATCACCTAATGTAGAAAATATTAAGTTGTTTTTATTTTATTAAAAAATTAAAAAAATATTTTTAATATGAGATATTCAAATTACCATATTTATTTTTATCTAAAACTATCCAAAATAATATAAAATATTACATTAATAAAACTAAAATTAAAAAATTATCCAAAAAATAATTTTATCAAATAACATAATTATATTCCGTACTTATATTTACTAATTTACCAAATAATTTTCTAATATGAATTCAGCACTTATCAAAATTAGTATTAAAAATTCGGTGCTTAATTTTTTCAGCACTTAAATTTTCAGTTGATCAAATACACTCTAACAATATATAAATTCACGTATCGTTTTATAAAGTTGAACACTTTTAATAATTCATATCATATAATTTATTTTTATTATTATTGATAAAAACACCATATACACATATGAATTACCAAATATATCAATGAACAGAAAAAAAAATTGCCATATATATTGAATAGATATAATTTTGAAAATATATACATTTTTCTCGAAAAATTATAAGTAAAATTATAATCAAAATAATTACAACCAAAATCAATATTAAAAATTATAATCGAATTGATAATTGGAATATATTTATACATGTACAACGAATTATTTTGAAATAACAATGGTAGTTGTTTAAATTAAATTAAAATTGACAGTTTCTGTTGCAGCAAATGATTAACAGATTTATTGACGGGATGAGATATTTAAAATAAATAAAATAATTAAAATATATATAAAAAGAAGAAGAAGAAGAAGCATTTCCTATATACCTTTCATATATAGGGACCATTTTCCTGGTATATATAAATAAATCTCGCGGTCTAGTTTCAATCACACCACCATCTCTAGGCCTTTTAGACATCCATAGCAACAATAGTTTTAGTTGTAAGTCTCTCTCTTTTTTCTTACATTCTATGTCTTTTGTTTGGCTCATTCACCATCTTCTCTCTCTAACGACGATCTAATATCAAATCCAGAGGAATATTGGAGATAACAAAGTAAAGAGGAGCCAAACATAATTTTGTTCATATATATTTTTCTTTTGTGTTTTCTTGGTTAATTCATTGCACATGCTTCCCACGGTTTTCATGTCAAACTCTTTTTCTTTTTGGTGAATACTATTATTTGTTTTTCTTATTTTGATTTATTAAAATCTAAAATTTTATATATAAAATAGTGTTTAAATGGTGATTTTATCTCTGGTAATGTGTTTACTGATGATATCATTTTCATTGTCTTTTTCTCTCTCTTTTTTCTTATATTTTGAAAAAAAAAAAATGAAAAATCCTATGGATTTTTTTTTTCGGTGG